>JANCRC010000014.1:17077500-18465833 GCA_024362995.1 Heteromeles arbutifolia
CTACCCATTCCACCTCAAATTTGGAGAGATTTGGTTGTAAAAATGGAAGAAACCGTGCAAAAAGGGGCGCACGGGTTGGGTTCATTTCCGCCACGATGTGAAGCAATTTCTTCCAATCACCACCACCCATGGCATCCTCTTGAGGCCTAGAACAAAGCCCAAGCAGTGGTTGAGGCGTTGGAACAAGTTTGGAGGTCGAATTGGAGCACACCAAACCTAGGGTTCCGACGGGTTTTGTTGGAATTGGAGGCTTTGCCGACCGAATTGGCCTTGTCCACAGGTATGAAAGTTGTTCTATTCATTGAGATCTTCACTTCTGTAAATTTTGGTAATTTTTGGAGATAGTTGGATTTTCCGGCGAGCCGGGGCGGCCGACCGCCACCCACGGCGGCGCGTGCGGCAGCGCGTGGCCAGTGGGCCGCCAATGTCATTTTTAAACTATATTGGATGTCCTGAGTTCAGTTTTGATAGTGGCTTAACGTTGGTTGATCATTTGGACTTAAATTCGTTAAGATGCATGGTTAGGCCAAAATATGAATTGACGATCCGACCGTCGGATCGTCACCAAACTTTGGTACGTAGTAGTACGTAATATTTGAAGAATGTAGGAACTTACGGATCGGGAATTCGATGGACGGATCTCCCGGAATTGGAGTTGTAAGTTCATAAAATATAATGTTAATCGTCACTTAGTTCGACAATTGATGGAGATCCGACCGTTGGATGGTCATGAAATTTTAGGATGTTGTTCTAGAGATTTATTGTGGACCTTTGGAAGTTACGGATTGGAAATCTGAGTTGCAGATCTTCCGGATCGAACTTCATAATGACGTGTTCTATATAAGTTATATATTCTATCGATATGATTTCTGAGGCATGATTTGATGGTTGTTCTAGGCGCCGATCGTCATGACGCCTTGATGTGTTGTGCTAGGGAGTTGCAGGGCAAACTCCAGGTGAGTGGGCAGTTTATTTCAGTATATATATATATATATATATATATATATATACACTTAACGTTTTCCCAGAAATCGATTTTTGAATGAAAGTATATTTTGAAATGTCATGCATAGAAATTACATGAATTATGTGAATTGATATATGATGCATATATGTGAATTGGTGCTGCGGACGCGCAGGTGAGTATCAGGTGAGTTATATTTGGTTCATTGAATTGTTTGATGAGATTTATGTTGATAGCTCATAACCTGCACCCCTGGTGTTAGTGCTTATGTTATTCACCCGCATCACACGCTCACCTTGGATCCAAGTAGATGCTAGTCGTACAGACCACTAGAGGTGGTTCCGACATGCTAGTCGTACAGACCATTAGAGACGGTTCCGACTAGTAGGTGACCTTAGATTATGTGCACAGATGATTGATGAGAGAAGCACTAGAGCGTATTATTACACCATCCGAGTCGTACAGACTACTACAGGTAGTTCCGACTCATGTGCAGCGTAGTGCCGTACAGGTCGCAGTTGGCGACTCCGGCAGTGCCGTACAGGTCACAGTTGGTGACTCCGGCTGGATTGGATATTGAGCTTTAGAATCAGCCGTACAGGACCACTGCAGGGTCTCCGGTTGATTTATTATTTCACCTGATTTATGTTGATGCATCCATATTATGTTTTTGGCGCATGGCATGGCATAGTTTCTGAAAAGTGATAAAGAATGGTGTTTTGAGGATTTTGAAGCTATATATATTTATATATGCTATTTTTCTGGGAAAGTATACAGGTTTTACAGTGAGGGATTAGAACTTTGATAAAGAAAAGATTTGAAAAGACTTGTTTTACTGACCCACTCAATTTTGTTTTGCGCCCCTCCAGGTTCGAGTTAGAGCAGAGCTTTGGTGACCACGAGGAATCCAACGGTATTCTGACAGAATTCACAATGGTATTTTTAAGCTTCCGAACTGTGTAAATGGTTACGTCACTCTCACGTGACGGCCAGCACGCCCTCCTTCGGGACGGGGTGTGTCAGTTGGTATCAGAGCCTAGGTTGTAGTCCTGTACATCTTGAGAATTCTCTAGTGTCTTTTGTCAGAACAATACCGCCTCGTACAGAGCCACGTCGTTTAGTTGAGTCTAGTGTTCCCTATTTAGCTCAGTTATGGGAAGCTAGTACTAATGTGACTGAATCTATTATCCAAAGGATTTTTCTCTTAGGACTGGTTATAAGTTGATGCTGAATCACTTTATGGAAAATGAAAGACCTGAGGGAGCAGGTCGATGGCTTAATCATTTGGAAAAGGTGTTTCAGATTATGCAAGTTAAGGAAATCTTTCTTTTGACGGTAGGTCAAGATGACTACCTGGTTTCTGAGTATTGAAATTGCATCCTGGTGGAGACATGAGTCTTGTATGACGTCGCTAGAGGAAACAGCTGATCGAGAGTTATTTAAAGAATTGTTTAAGGAAAGGTTTAGTCCTCCGGCATATATTGATGGTGAGAAGCGATAGTTTACAATTTGAGACAAGGAAAGATGACGGCAAATGAGTATTATAGAAAGTTTACGGAGTTGTCTCGTTACCATACAGATATTGTTGAGAATCTAAGACTCAGAGCTTCAAAAGGAAATAAGGCTAGTTCTAGTTCTTGCAGCTGAGGTTTTAGTGCCACTGGTCAGAGGTATGGTGGTAGATTCACTGATGATTCCAGATTTCAGAGACAAGGTGATTCAGATAGAGGGAATGTACCTTTGTGCCGTAGGTACAATAATGGACACTTTGGATAGTGTAGACAAGAAAGCAATGGATGCTTTACATGTGGATATATGGAACATAGAGCTGCAAATTGTCCCCATAATCAGTAAATGCCTCCGTAGTCTTCTTTGCCACCACTAGCGCTGATCCATCAGGTACTTGGATCTAGTAATTATGGTTAGATGAGCCGTGGTGTACAGGATTAGAGTCGTACAGGTCACAAGAGGTGACTCCGACTTATATACTAGCAGTGATCGATGAGTTATGAGTACAGCCGCACATGCCACATTAGATGATTCCAGCTGGGTGGACGAGCTATAGATTCAGCCGTACAGGTCATATTAGCTGACTCCGGCTGATATATTTCTTGGTATTGATGATGTTGCCAGAGAGAGTAATGATGGAGCACGATCGAGGCGTGTATATGTATTTCTAATGAAAGACAAGATGATAATATTGCACCCTTGGGGATTATTGCTTACTTATCGAGACAACAGTGAGTTATCGTTATTGCGGGCTGCAGACCGTAATATCCATAACTTATTGTTGGATTCGTTAAGCGAGTAAACAAGTAGGTCATCCTACGTTAGTATGGTGTTATTCAGAGTGTCCAGTGATGGTGAAAGATGTTGTTATGCCTATGAATCTTATCCAATTGGATATTGTGGATTTGATGTGATTTTTGGCACAGATTGGTTGCATTATGATCGTGGCAAGATAGATTGCTACGGGAAATCAGTTACTTTCCATCGATTTGGATGACCAGAGGTTACTTTTGGGGGATGCAAAGTGGAGTGAGGTATGCCGTTATTTCTGCTGTGAGAGCAAAGAGATTGTTATCGAATGGCTACCTAAGATATTTAGCTCATGCGGTACTACGAGATGTTGCTCTGAGTAGTGTGGAAGTGGTCTAGGTGGTTAAACATTTTCCTGACGTTTTCCCTGAGAATTTACCTGGATTGCCACCAGACAGAGATGTGGAATTCACTATTGATTTGTCTCCAGGTGTAGAGCTTATATTATAAATTGATTCATGATGAACAAAAAGAATTGAAAATTCGGTTACAGGAATTGGTTGATAAAGGTATCATTTAACCTTGTATGTCATCATGGAGAGCCCCAGTTTATTTATGAGGAAGAATGTGGACATTAAAGCTATGCTTTGATTATAAGCAATTAAATCGGGTAACGATTGAGAATCGTTATCCATTACCGCGTATTAATGATTGTTTGATCAGCTTAAAGGTGCCTGTGTATTTTCAAAGATTGAATTAAGGTCTGGTTATTAACCAATTGAAGATTTCAGTGATGATGTCCCTAAGACAGTTTTCAGAACTCGTTATAGTCCTTGCGAGTTTTTGGTAATGCCATTCGGATTGACGAATCTTATGAGTTTAACGAATGAAGTATTTAAGTGAATCCTTAAAAGGTAACAGCGGTGGATAATTTGGAACAACCCCAAAACGGGACTGAGGTACGGAGTTTTCTTAGCTTAGCAGGCTATTATGGACGGATTGTGAAGGATTTTTTAGTCATTGCCTTGCCTTTGACGAGATAGACGAGAAAAGAGGTTAAGTTTGAGTGGGATGAAAATTGTGAGCAAAGTTTTCAACAGTTGAAGTATTTCCTCACTCATGCACTTGTGTTAGTACTCTCAGATGATAACGGAAATTATGAGGTCTATAAGGATGCTTCTTTGAGTGGTTTGAGATGTGTATTGATACAAAGATAGGGCAATTGCTTATTCTTCACGGCAATGGAAACCTCAAGAGATGAATTACCCTGCTCATGATTTGGAATTTATGGCTATCATCCTTGCTTTGAAGTATGGAGACATTATATTATTGGTGAGAAAGGCAAGATTTTACGAATCAAATGAGTCTCCAATATCTGTTTACTCTGAGGGATCTTAGTCTTAGGCAACAAAAGTGGATTGAGCTGCTTAGTGATTATGATTGCACGACTAGGGTGATCGTGCAAATGTTTGGGCTGATGTACTTAATACGAAGACGCTCGTGAGAATAAATGCCTTGTATGCTTGTTATGTTCCTCTTCTTGCGGATTTGAGATCTACTGGAGTAAAGTTGGAAATAGAAGAACGAGATGAAACCTCGCTTACTAGTTTTCAAGTTAGGCCTATTCTGATTGATCATATACTCGATGCCCAGAGGATTGATGAAGAAATCAGGAATTAATTGATGCAAAGAATATCGAGAAAAGAAAGATCACAGAGTTCAAAAATCAGATGGCATACTTATTCTTGAGACCTGGATGTAGGTGCCTAATGAGATGGAATTAAAGGAAATAATTTTGGACAAGGCGCACTGTTCAGCTTATGCAATGCATCCCGGAAGTACTAAGATGTATCATACTATTCGATCATTTTACCATTGGCTGGGGATAAAAGGAGAAATAGCTGAGTATGTTAGTAGGAGGATCACCTGTCAGCAGGTTAAAGTGGAAAGAAATAAGTCTTTTGGATTGATACAGTCACTTTCCGTTCTTCAATGGAAATGGGAAAAACATTACTATGGATTATGTGTACAACTTCCTCGTACACGAGATGGTTATGATGGAATTTGAAGTGGTAGATGATCGGCTTACTAAGTCAGAACATTTTACTCTAGTGAAGAACAACAACCTTTCCAGACAAGTACAACAACTAATTATTTGTTTTATGGAAATGGGATTTTGGCTTACGGATACGTTGAGCTTTTTGGGTATGTTGGTTATTCTAAGTTTTGGTTAGCATTGCACGAAGCTTTGGATACAAGATTACTCAATAGTACATCCTATCATTCTCAGACAGATAGTCAATCAGAGATGACCATTCAGATTTTGGAGGATATGCTGAGATCCTCAGTATTGCAGTTTGGTGACGCTTGAATTAAGCGGGTGGATGTGATGGAGATTGCCTACAACTACAGCTTTCAGTTGAGCATTGGTATGTCACCGTTTGAGGCACTTTATGAGAAAAGCTTGTCGTACACCTTGATATTGGTCTAAAGTAGACGAAAGAATTTATGTGGGTCTTAAGATTTTGGATGAGTCTACTCGGATTGTTCAGGTGATTAAGTCTAACCTGAAAGTAGCCCAGGAGTGGTAAAAGAGATTAGCAGATGGATGTGCCATTAATCGAGTGTATGATGTGGATGATTTCGTATTTTTGACGTTCTCTCCTTAGAAAAGTGTGATTCGATTTGGGAAGGAAGGTAAATTAAGTCCTAAGTGCATCAGACTTTATGTGATCACCGAGGGAGTCGGTGAAGTGGCTTACAGGCTTGAGTTGCCTCTAGAGTTGTCGTAAGTGCACGATGTATTTCGATGATTCGACATTATGTTTTAAATCCTTCACGTGTGAGATATCCTTAACCATTGGAAATTTATCCGGATTTGACTTAGGATGAGGAACCAGTGACTATTTTGGATTGGAAAGAGAAAGTTCTGAGAAATGAGATTGTGCGTTTGGTTAAAGTTTTATGGAGGAATCATTCAGTGGAAGAAGCTACTTGGAAGTCATGATATTGGATGAGAGAGATGTAACCAAGTTGTTCTATGATTTTTTTTAATGGATTGTTTGGTTGTTTGAATTTCGAGGACGAAATTCTATAAGGTGGGTAGATTGTGACAGCTCGTCCCGGAAAATATTGATTTTATAATTTATTAAGTGATTTTACGAAAATGCCCTTTGAGGCACGCGCATTGTTCGAGATTAATCGTTGTGTCGTGCCATCTAAGATTTGTTTCCTTAGCATATTCTCGTAGTACTCGTCACTACGGACGCGTGGGCTCAAGCGGTTCGTGATTTGGAGTTATATCGAAAAAGATATTAAAGTTTGAAGTTTGGGCATTTTGGGAATTATAAGAATAAAATATGGAATTCTTTTATGGAAATGGACGGCCCAGATTTAATGAGGAATTAATGGATGGCTAGGATTGGAAGAAATGAGTTTATGTGTGTGTGTGTTGTGGCTGGCGGAAGAAGAAGGAAGAAGAAGGGATTGGGCAAAATCTGCCCAACCAGAGGAAGAAGAAGAGAGCTTCAGGAGAGAAGGGAGAGAGACTGACGAATGGGGAGAGGAGAGAGGAAGAAGCCCAGCCAATCGGAACAGGGAAAGGAGGAAAGGAGGGAGAAGGTGGCGCGGGGGATCGGCCGGATCCCCTTGACCCGTTTTCGGACCCGGTCGGCACCCGTGTCCATATTCGATGATTTTCATCCGTTTTTCCGGCGAATTGATCCAACAAACCTCATGGGAAACACTCTAGGACCCTTCCTCTACCCATTCCACCTCAAATTTGGAGAGATTTGGTTGTAAAAATGGAAGAAACCGTGCAAAAAGGGGCGCACGGGTTGGGTTCATTTCCGCCACGATGTGAAGCAATTTCTTCCAATCACCACCACCCATGGCATCCTCTTGAGGCCTAGAACAAAGCCCAAGCAGTGGTTGAGGCGTTGGAACAAGTTTGGAGGTCGAATTGGAGCACACCAAACCTAGGGTTCCGACGGGTTTTGTTGGAATTGGAGGCTTTGCCGACCGAATTGGCCTTGTCCACAGGTATGAAAGTTGTTCTACTCATTGAGATCTTCACTTCTGTAAATTTTGGTAATTTTTGGAGATAGTTGGATTTTCCGGCGAGCCGGGGCGGCCGACCGCCACCCACGGCGGCGCGTGGCCAGTGGGCCGCCAATGTCATTTTTAAACTATATTGGATGTCCTGAGTTCAGTTTTGATAGTGGCTTAACGTTGGTTGATCATTTGGACTTAAATTCGTTAAGATGCATGGTTAGGCCAAAATATGAATTGACGATCCGACCGTCGGATCGTCACCAAACTTTGGTACGTAGTAGTACGTAATATTTGAAGAATGTAGGAACTTACGGATCGGGAATTCGATGGACGGATCTCCCGGAATTGGAGTTGTAAGTTCATAAAATATAATGTTAATCGTCACTTAGTTCGACAATTGATGGAGATCCGACCGTTGGATGGTCATGAAATTTTAGGATGTTGTTCTAGAGATTTATTGTGGACCTTTGGAAGTTACGGATTGGAAATCTGAGTTGCAGATCTTCCGGATCGAACTTCATAATGACGTGTTCTATATAAGTTATATATTCTATCGATATGATTTCTGAGGCATGATTTGATGGTTGTTCTAGGCGCCGATCGTCATGACGCCTTGATGTGTTGTGCTAGGGAGTTGCAGGGCAAACTCCAGGTGAGTGGGCAGTTTATTTCAGTATATATATATATATATATATATATATATATACACTTAACGTTTTCCCAGAAATCGATTTTTGAATGAAAGTATATTTTGAAATGTCATGCATAGAAATTACATGAATTATGTGAATTGATATATGATGCATATATGTGAATTGGTGCTGCGGACGCGCAGGTGAGTATCAGGTGAGTTATATTTGGTTCATTGAATTGTTTGATGAGATTTATGTTGATAGCTCATAACCTGCACCCCTGGTGTTAGTGCTTATGTTATTCACCCGCATCACACGCTCACCTTGGATCCAAGTAGATGCTAGTCGTACAGACCACTAGAGGTGGTTCCGACATGCTAGTCGTACAGACCATTAGAGACGGTTCCGACTAGTAGGTGACCTTAGATTATGTGCACAGATGATTGATGAGAGAAGCACTAGAGCGTATTATTACACCATCCGAGTCGTACAGACTACTACAGGTAGTTCCGACTCATGTGCAGCGTAGTGCTGTACAGGTCGCAGTTGGCGACTCCGGCAGTGCCGTACAGGTCACAGTTGGTGACTCCGGCTGGATTGGATATTGAGCTTTAGAATCAGCCGTACAGGACCACTGCAGGGTCTCCGGTTGATTTATTATTTCACCTGATTTATGTTGATGCATCCATATTATGTTTTTGGCGCATGGCATGGCATAGTTTCTGAAAAGTGATAAAGAATGGTGTTTTGAGGATTTTGAAGCTATATATATTTATATATGCTATTTTTCTGGGAAAGTATACAGGTTTTACAGTGAGGGGTTAGAACTTTGATAAAGAAAAGATTTGAAAAGACTTGTTTTACTGACCCACTCAATTTTGTTTTGCGCCCCTCCAGGTTCGAGTTAGAGCAGAGCTTTGGTGACCACGAGGAATCCAACGGTATTCTGACAGAATTCACAATGGTATTTTTAAGCTTCCGAACTGTGTAAATGGTTACGTCACTCTCACGTGACGGCCAGCACGCCCTCCTTCGGGACGGGGTGTGTCAATTTTCATCATAGAAACAATGTTTTTTAATATTTAAATTTTTTTGTACAGTTTTTTGTTTATTTTGTTTTTATAATTAGTACCTCATAATAGACTAGCAATAATGTGATTCAATTTGTTGTTTATTAAGTATTATTTTCTCTATTTTTAAACACGTTCAAATGTTCATTAAAAATTATTTTCTCTATTTTTAAACACTTAAGAGGCACGTAATGCCGGTTATAAAAAAGCCTTTCGCACGTGCATAATAATGTGATTCAATTAGTTATCAAATGATCATTTTTTTTTTTTGAACAAAATATGTTATCTACACTAAGGGGAGGGGGTGAACTTCACGATGGACTATCAATAATATGATTTAATCAGTTATTTATTAAATATTATTTTCTCTATTAATGTAAATTCAATAATATGTAACTAAAAATTGAAAGACCAATTTTATTAGGTGGATTCAGTTGCTTTAATTGGTTTATGAAGCTTTCTTCTAGCATGATCCAATATTATTCATTTAGTCCATATATTTGACTTTTTTTGGTCATAAAAAAAAATATTGAAGCAATTCACGCATATAAATACATTTAAAATGTGTAAGTTGCGTGTAGTACGTCGTGATTCAAAAAATGCCTTTTGCATGCGCGTGACTCATTTGGGGTCACGGGCTTTGCCAAAAAATTTTGGACAAAAATGCCCCCCCCCCCCCCCCCCCCCCCCACAAAAACAAAAAAGTTCCAAAAATGCCCAAAATAATGTACCAAATAATGCAGGGGTATTTTCATCATAGAAACAATGTTTTTTAATATTTAAATTTTTTTGTACAGTTTTTTGTTTATTTTGTTTTTATAATTAGTACCTCACAATATACTAGCAATAATGTGATTCAATTTGTTGTTTATTAAGTATTATTTTCTCTATTTTTAAACACATTCAAATGTTCATTAAAAATTATTTTCTCTATTTTTAAACTCTTAAGAGGCATGTAGTGCCGGTTATAAAAAAGCCTTTCGCACGTGCATAATAATGTGATTCAATTAGTTATCAAATGATCATTTTTTTTTTTGAACAAAATATGTTATCTACACTAAGGGGAGGGGGTGAACTTCACGATGGACTATCAATAATATGATTTAATCAGTTATTTATTAAATATTATTTTCTCTATTAATGTAAATTCAATAATATGTAACTAAAAATTGAAATACCAATTTTATTATGTGGATTCAGTTGCTTTAATTGGTTTATGAAGCTTTCTTCTAGCATGATCCAATATTATTCATTTAGTCCATATATTTGACTTTTTTTTGTCATAAAAAAAATATTGAAGCAATTCACGCATATAAATACATTTAAAATGTGTAAGTTGCGTGTAGTACGTCGTGATTCAAAAAATGCCTTTTGCATGCGCGTGACTCATTTGGGGTCACGGTCTTTGCCAAAAAGTTTTGGACAAAAATGCCCCCCCCAACACAAACAAAAAAGTTCAAAAGTAGCCCAAAATAATGTACCAAATAATGTTGGGGTATTTTCATCATAGAAACAGTGTTTTTTAATATTTAATTTTTTTTGTATAGTTTTTTGTTTATTTTGTTTTTATAATTAGTACCTCACAATAGACTAGCAATAATGTGATTCAATTTGTTGTTTATTAAGTATTATTTTCTCTATTTTTAAACACGTTCAAAACATCTTAAGATGCGCATAGTGCCGGTTATTAAAAAAGTCTTTCGCACATGCATAATAATGTGATTCAATTAGTTGTCAAATATATATTTTTTTTTAATAGACGATATTATCTACACTAAGGGGAGCAGTGAGCTTAGCCTCACAATGGGTTAGCAATAATGTGATTCAATAAGTAGTTTGTTAAATATTATTTTCTCTATTTTTAAACACATTTAAAATATCTTAACAGGCGCATAGTGCTGGTTATAAAAAAGGTATTTCGCACGCGCATAATTATGTGATTCAAATAGTTATCAAATGATTGTTTGTTTATTTTTATTTTTTGAACAAACGATATTATCAACACTAAGGGTGAAGGGGTGGGCTTAGCCTCACAATGAGCTAGCAATAATGTGATTCAATCAGTTGTTATTAAATATTATTTTCACTATTTTTAAACACGTTCAAAGCATCTTAAGAGACGTGTACCGCGGTAATAAAAAAAAGACATTTCGCAATCGCACAGTAATGTCATTCAATCAGTTGTTCATTAAATATTATTTTCTCTATTTTTAAACACTTAAGAGCACATAATGCCGGTTATAAAAAATAAAAAAATAAAAAGCCTTTCGCATGCACATAATAATGTGATTCAATTAGTTGTCAAATGATCGTTTGTTTTTTTTTGTTTTGAACAAAATATGTTATCTACACTAAGGGGGGGTAGGCTTAGCCTCCCAATGAGCTAGCAATAATGTGATTTAATTAGTTGTTTATTAAATATTATTTTCTCTATTAATGTAAATTCAATAAAATGTAGATGGAAATTGAAAGACCGATTTTATTATGTGGATTCAGCTACTTTAATTGGTTTATGAGGGTTTCTTCTAGCATGGTCCAATGTCACATCCCTGCCCAGGCTCCACCACATCCCGAGCTCGACTCCGCTGTAGCACGATATTGTCCGCTTTGGGCCCCGACCACGCCCTCACAGTTTTGTTTCTGGGAACTCACACGAGAACTTCCCAGTGGGTCACCCATCATGGGAGTGCTCTTGCGCGCTACTTGCTTAACTTCGAAGTTCCAATGGAACCCGAAGCCAGTGAGCTCCCAAAAGGCTTCGCGCTAGGTAGAGATGGGAATATACATATAAGGCTCACTGGATCCACTCCCCTGGGCGATGTGGGATCTCACAATCCACCCCCCTTAGGGGCCAGACGTTCTCGTCGGCACACACACGACCAGGGTTAGGCTCTGATACCAAATTGTCACATCCTGGCCCGGGCCCCACCACATCCCCGGCTCGACTCCGCCGTAGCACGATATTGTCCGCTTTGGGCCCCGACCACACCCTCACGGTTTTGTTTCTGGGAACTCACACGAGAACTTCCCAGTGGGTCACCCATCATGGGAATGCTCTCGCGCGCTACTTGTTTAACTTCGCAGTTCCAATGGAACCCGAAGCCAGTGAGCTCCCAAAAGGCTTCGCGCTAGGTAGAGATAGGAATATACATATAAGGCTCACAGGATCCACTCCCCTGGGCAATGTGGGATCTCACAATCCACCCCCCTTTAGGGGCCAGACGTTCTCGTCGGCACACACGCGACCAGGGTTAGGCTCTGATACCAAATTATCACATCCTGGCCCGGGCTCCACCACATCCCCGGCTCGACTCCGTCGTAGCACGATATTGTCCGCTTTGGGCCCCAACCACGCCCTCACGGTTTTGTTTCTGGGAACTCACACGAGAATTTCCCAGTGGGTCACCTATCATGAGAGTGCTCTCGCGCGCTACTCGCTTAACTTCGGAGTTCCAATGGAACCCGAAGCCAGTGAGCTCCCAAAAGGCCTCGCGCTAGGTAGAGATGGGAATATACTGTGAGATCCCACATCGCCCAGGGGAGTGGATCTTGTGAGCCTTATATGTATATTCTCATCTCTACCTAGCGCGAGGCCAAGCTAGGCTCGGGGCTACGACCCAGCGACGTACTTGTGAGTGGGCAGTTTATTTTTAAATCTATACGTATTTATAGTTTCCAGAATGCATAAATACTTCACTTTACATATATATTGCCAAGTAGTTGATAACTGTGATATAATTGCGATAAATGTTGTTATATGGTTGGGATATTACTGTCATGACATTCATACATAGTTGTACATGCTCATCTTGCTGTACCTCGGTGTTAGTACTCCCGCCCAGGGCCAGGGCCAGCCGAGGCTAAACTGATGAACTTCCAGCTTCCACACCACGCTTCTCTTGATCAAGTCATTATTTGCCAAAATCATGCTATCTTCGAGTCGTTGATCTAACTGGGATATTTCCTAAGACAAGCTAACTCTTTCGAGGTATTCCGGGACTTGCTACAAAACCGAACCAAGGGAGACAAGAGGACATTCTCAAAGCCCAAGTCCACCTCGACCTAAAAGTCCCCCAACATAAATTGGCGACTATGCTAAGGACCAGGTCGCATCTTGATTCAGTGACTCCAATATCCAATAAAGACGCTACCGGGAGCGGCAACACCTCACTGCCAGGTGAGGCTGCTTCCCAACTCGATGAGTCTCAATACGAAGGCTAGCACCTGGAAAACCTGGATGAATAGGTCGTACCAAACATCATTGCAGCCTTCCATGCTTTAGGTGAACCCCAAAAAGAAATTGTTGCATCTGTGAATGAGTTGAAAAACTCAACCCTAAAGCCAAGCGAGAAAGCCAGTGGCAAAGACTGCACGCTCAGGGAAAAGACTTCCAGTAAGAGTTCGCTGCTGCTGCAAGCAAATATTCTGAAAAGATGTCATCCGTTATCACTCAAGAAGATGTTATTGCCATACTGGAAAAGAAGTTGCATGAGAGCTCGAAGGGCTAGAAGTATGTTCCTGGGCCACTATATCCAATCAGCTTTCTCCACATGCTATATCGTAAGGGATACGAGACTCCTAACCTTGTCTTCTTTGACGGGATAAAAGGTAGTCCTAAGGAACATGCCGTTTCATTGATGTTTTGGGTCCTCATGCTGGTGATTACAACCTTCATCTCAGGGAGTTCTCAAAAAGCCTAACTAACCGTGCTTATACTTGGTGCACCAGGTTCCATCCAAACCTAGGAAGAGCTGGTAAGTAAGTTTTGTAAAAACTACTTCCAGCATGAGGAAAGAGCCATGACAACTCAGCTCAATGACACGCGCCAAAAGCACGGGGAAGATATTGTGACTTTTGTCAAGCGTTTCCAGGATCTTCCCCTTGACTGCTACGACGAGAAGGACGAGGAAGCACTCGTGGAGATTTGTATCAACAACATTGTCACTGATTACAGTGCATACTTAGAGAACATTGGTAGTGCCCAAATCTCAAGACTCCTGGAAGTAGTGGAAGAGACCAGCATGTTAGTCAAGCCTTCCACATGGAGGTCTTGGAAAACCAACAAGAATGAAGCTCACCATGCCCTAGCTATGGACGACAGATCTAACCACAATCCCCGAAAAATGAAGGAGAAATGGAAATAAAAAAACCTATCCTCCGCTAATGTGCAGCGACGAGGAATTCCAAGTCATCCTCGATACAATGCTCGCAGATGAGGCCATCACGCTGCCCCGGCCCTACAAAGTCCCTTCTAGGAAAGATATGAAGAATCCCAGGTACTGTCGTTATCACCATTGCGTGGGACACCCCTCTATAGCTTGCCAAACTCTAAGAAGGATTCTCCATGCAAAGATCTGCAAAGGGATGCTAAAGCAGCAATGCAAAACGCAAACCATAAACACTGACCCTCTGACGAAATGTCAAGGGAAAGAGGTGGCAGCTATCATTACATGTTCCGGAGATGACGATGCCTACCATTTTGGATCGACGATCCCAAGCCACTGGAAGCCATTTAGGAACCTTCCGGAAGCATGGAAGAGACTTTCTGGTGCAAATTCTCCAAGCCACAAAGCTGTGACATACCATGGTCCCAAGCTTAATGATGGGGAGAGGAAAGCGAATACATCATGGATATTTTGCCAAGCCATAATGACGAGGTCTCCACCGTCGAGATGTCAGAAGAATATAGCTCGGGAACCTCAGAAGGACAACAAATCAACCAGGAAATAACTGCTGTGACTTCGTACAACCTTTCCTACATGGAAACTGATGTAGTAGAGCGGTACCTTTCCCAAGGGCAATAACCTATTGCAACACAGGCCCTTCAGGGAAATACAAAATTCAAATCTCCATTCGATCAGCTTGGATGTAGCCTAAAGGCAATGAGCACTGCTACTAAAACACTCATGCATGTTTCCAAGGAGTACGACCTTCAATGCTATGCTACCCAACCATAGAGGGCTTTCCTGGAGAACAACGACGCCATTATCTTCATTGATGAAGACATGGAAGTGGTTTTCCCTGATCATCGAAAACCACTGTACCTAGAAGGACAAATCAATGACGCATTTACCAGCCGAGCCTTGATTGATACTATAATTTACCGTTTATGACGTGTTGGGGGGCCTGACCAGATTGTGTGGGAGCCCTGAGTATGGAAGCACTGCACGCCAAGCAAGTGAAGTTCTCAAGGAAACTGAAGACATGCCTGCACATGCTGCTGAGGACAAACCTCTGCAAAAAATCATGCATGTGCCAAAATGCATGCAAGATGGATCCACTGCAGTGGCGAAAAAGCTTGAAGAGGTAAGCCTAAATGATGATCCGTATGTGCAAAAAATGATTTCCATTAGTGTTTACTTAATAGTTAAATAAAAGAAAGAATTAGTCAGCCCACTGGAAAAGCATCAAAGAAGGAAAAAGTTACGCAAGTAGTTGCTCAGTCTAGGGCACTATTGTCCTACCATGAGGAAAGACATGCACAATATGGTCAAGTAATGCCATGTATGTCAAGTCCATGGAAACTTAATCCATAAGCCTCCAACGCTACTGCAAGACATGCGCACCCCGTGACCATTCCACACTTGAGGACTTGACTTGGTCAGAACAATCAACTCAGCTTCCGAAGGCAACATATGGATCCTAGTTTCCACCAAGTACTTCACGAAGTGGGTGGAAGCAATCTATCTCCGGAAGGCAACATGAGCTGCAGTAACCAACTTCATCAGGGAAAACAAACACGGGATGAAACATGCATTTCCAAGACGTTCTGTAGGTCTATCGCATGTCTCCAAGGATTACCACAGCCTGCATAGAATAGAGGTGGAGAGATCTCGAGTCACTTAAGGAAACAATAGTGGAAACAGCTAGGAAAATGGTCATATACCACCAACAGGTTACCAGTGCCAAAACCACGCAGTCAAGCCACACAACTTCAAAAAAATAAGATCTCGTCCTCAGGACAACCGAGCACATAAGGAGGCAAATCTCCAGACCTTTGAAGTTTGCCCCACACTAGGAAAGACCTTTTGTGGTCGAGGAAACCTATCAAAGCGGTTAGTACTATTTGACTTCGATCAAGGATGGTATGCTAACGAAACATGTCAATGCAAAGTGGCTAAAGTCGTATTACTACTAAAACACTCATGCTTATTTTAGAAGAACAAGCTCCTTCTATGCAATAATTATTTTTGCTTACTCTATGAGGCCTTGTAAAGCCATGCAACGATTGATGTACTCCAAATTTTAATGAAATGAATGAGCATTTTGTCAAAATCTTTGGTACATTCGTTTCTTTACATTGGTAATGCTAAGCAAGCTGCTCAATGGTTTAATGCTCATGCAACATGTCAAGCTAACACGCTATGCAAAACCATTGAGTCAAGCAACTAAAGCTTTTTCAAAGCTATACTAACATAACAAGCCTAAGCCTATTGAAGCAAACCAATGCTAAGCCTAAGCCTATCGATGCCTATTGATGCAAATCAATATTAAGCCTAAGCCTACCGATGCAAATCAATGCTAAGCCTATCGATGCAAATCAATGCTAAGCCTAAGCCTATCGATACCTATCAATGCAAATCAATGCTAAGCCTATCGATGCAAATCAATGCTAAGCCTAAGCCTATCGACGCCTATCGATGCAAATCAATGCTAAGCCTAAGCCTATCAACACCTATCGATGCAAATCAATGCCGAGCAAGTCAAGCCTTCATAGCACGCTCTGTTTCCCTGGGGAAACTGGCCTAAGCGTTCTCACCTTCCCTAAGGAAATTCACCGGTAGAACACAAAGTGCCAGAATCAGTCATTAGAAACAAGCAAAAGCTCAAGCCTATATTTTAAAGCCTGACAAGATTTAACTCAACAAATCCCCACACAAGAAAAGTAAATACCAATGTTATTCTAAGAGAAAATATCTCAAACGTCATGCCAAGTTCAACATTAGAGTTCAAGGCCAAAGTAGCAGAGAAACAAAACTAAGACAAAACAAAGAGTGACCCATGGCAATTGTCTGAAGGAATAACTAGCCCTTTAGAAAGAAAGATACAGCAAATGATCATGCTTCGCCAAGAAAAAGGAAGCGAGAGTCAAGCAAAGCAAACAGCTAAGTGACATACATTGCCTGGGAAAAGCAAAAAATTGACCACATTGAACTAGCTTTCCAAATGAACACTGGAAGCATTAGCCTGCATTTGATATGCCGCAAGCTGAAGGCAATTAGCCACCTCTTTTGAACTCCCATGACACATCTTCTTCAAATTGGACTTTTCATGCTCTAACTCCTTATACTTAAGCTCGAAGGCACGCTCTATCTCCCTTACCTTGGCAAATTGCCCTAAGATGTCTTTGTCCTTCTCGAGGTGAAGGCTAAACATTGTGTCAAAGAGCTTTTCCAATCTCTCAGCCAATGAGTTTATAGGCATGCCCAAGGCTGCCAGATCACTAATCATAGCATGCCAGCATAACCACTTATGTTCTGTAAACTTCGAGCAGGGCGCGCGCTCATGTCTAGTAGCAGGACCCTTAGTTCCTCAAGCACCATGCCATGAAAATAGGGTGACAGGTGCCTCAGGTTTCCATCGGCGTCCCCCACCTTCTTAAAGAACATGTCTATGACGTCGAGCAACCTTGAGCAAACCATCATACCCTTGAAATCAACGCGAGAGATGAATGTCTCATCTTGAGGAAGCAATTCTTCGATCGAGTTTAATACCCTGGCTTCATTGGCAATACTATGCTTGAGCTTCCCAAGGGCCTCGTGCCATGATACCCACTCTTCAACCGAAGCCTGCTCCTTAGGGGAAAAAACTTTCTTATGAGGTCCGATTTCCGATGGCTGGACATTGTTACCCATCATAACCTCCTCAAGGAAAGCTATAGGCTTGGGAATAACGCCACTGGAGGCTTCAACACCTACTGTAGGCCTTATAACACTAGCATTCACCTACAAGGAAGGCACAAAAATATGTACAAGTGAGGGAACAAATCAACAAGCGGAGACACAAAGTAACACAGCCCACAGAAGTTATCCAAGGTAGAATTTCAATAAGCCAACAAGCTTATACATGAACACATGCAAAAACACAAAGAAAACATGCTAGATGAAGTTTAGCTACTTACTACATGCACATGCAAGCTTAAACAAAATGCAAAGACCTAAGAAGAAAGCTGACAGTAGCAAATCCACGCAAGGGCAAGCATCAACGAAGAACATGGAAACATACCTCGATATCTTCTACTTCCACTTGAACGTCTTCGTTAAAAAATTCGTCGACTTCATCAAGATCAACATCCTCTGCTACTTTGTTGTCATCCTTGCCGTTTAGTTCTCTACCACTATCTTCACCCTCCGTGTCCTTCCCTAGGGAAGCATAAGGATGTCCTCCGCTCCCAGGGTCAGACTCAGCACTTGTATTGTTGTTTTCCTCAGCGGCCAAGCCTTCGTCAGCTACCTCATTGCCATCAGTTTCCCCAGCGCTCCGTTCTTCCTCACTCAGGGTAATAATATTGAGGAACTCAGGAGGCTTGCGAGTGCCGGAAGAAGCGGATGCTTGAGCACTCATAGTCTTACGAGCAGGAGTTACCTCCTTGGTAGGAGTCTTAGCTGTAACAAAAGTTATAATTAGCATACAAAGCGAAACACGACAAGGAATCTACCTTGAGAAAGCAAAAAGGTATGTGCATAAAATTCAAAGTCTTTCATGCAAAAGTCTAAGAGTTTAACATGGGACTATTTTCTCTACATGCTATAATGCAAAACACATTCATCTTTCTTTACACATGCCATGCTATCAAAGCCCTAAAATAGCCAAAGAAAGTATGCTACACGCATATCCAAGCAAATGCACCCAAGGAAAGCAAAATCTCCAAGAATTCAAGCACATCATGCTTGCTTATGACTTTAACATGGGATTAGCTTCCCTACATGCCATCCCGCAAAAGCCTAAGGCTTTAACATGGGACTAGCTTCCCTACATGCCATCACGCAAAGCACATATGCCTTTCCCTCCACATGCCATGCTAACAAGACATAAAACATAAGAAACCTCGCTAGGGAAAGCGTGTTATGCAACTGCTCATGCGGAAGCAAGCTGTATCCAGTCAAGCAACCATGCTAAGCTAAACAATGCACCAAGACTAATCATACTCGAACAAGCACCAACAAGCAATCAAGCCGGGCCATGAGGCAATCACACAATACACATGAAAAGCAAGAAGAAATCTATAAAGGGCAAGCATACGGAGACCCAAGATCGAAAACCACAGAGGAGCATGAGTTCGATTTCCCAAGGGAAAGATCATGCCCTTCCGTCTATGAAGATCAAAACCCTAAAGTTCCTCAAGCGTAAGCAAACGACCACAACATGCTTAAATTCACCAGCAAGATCGTCAGCGAAGATAAGGAAACAATAAAAATTATGAAGATGAAGGTCAAGGAATTCTTCTTTACCTGAAAGAACGTCTCGATACAGAACACTGAAGAACCCAAAAGCATAGAAAAATGTAAGCAGAATGTACGATGAATGATAAAGGAAGGGCAGAAGAAAGAAGAACTAAGAATGAGAAGAAGAAGAGAATACAAATACATGCCCTAAAGAAAGAAGGTGTTCAAAGCGATTACCAAGAAAAGATGAGAGGTCCCAGAATTCTTTTTGGATCATGAAACGTGCATGAGAAGCAAGGAAGCACATTGTTACTAGGTCACCAGCATCCACGCAGAAAAGAAAGAAAGAAATGAGAAGAAATCATATCAGGAAGCCCACGTTCAAAAAAGGAATCACTCGGGCCTGGGGTTGATTATTCAGCCTACTCAAGGATTCTCATAGCCCAAATAATCAAGGGGGCTAATGTAGGGGCCCAAAAATGTCACACACCAATCCAACCAAGTCTCAAGGCCCAATTGTCATGCAAAGCCTACATTCAAGCCCAAACACATGCCAAGGCACGGGATTGACGAGGAATATATTTACAAACATGCCATGCCATGGTGATTAAGCCCGATACTCACGCCATGCTCATACCTATTCATCACACCATGCTTCCTCATGCTAATTGCTGCCATGCTAAGCCTAAGTCACATACTCGAGGCTTGTCAAGTGGATTATGGTGTGGATGGTTACGGAAGGTGATCAGGCCTACGTGGAATCGAGGTCATGGAAGACTTTGGGCTGTTGAGGGGCCCAAAGATCCAAGCCCATACCCTTTGTATTTCACGCAAGCATCTTTGAGAGAGAACTAGCCTAGTTTACCCCTTTCCCTAGCAAGCCAACTCACTTAGTTAGGACTAAACTAGATTATTACATTGAAACGTGCTACCAAAATTAGCTCATGTGGAAGGCCGCCTTGGGAAATGCACATCTCGGGAAGAAGCAAATTGCAGGTCTCAACAGTGCAGCTGTCTTACACCAAAAAAGGAATAATAGGAAGCCTAGGGAGAAAGAATGGGAAGATCAAGCCACAAAGGGAGATTCGCTTGAAACCTAGAAAAGAACCCTTCACTTACATAAAGAGGGGAGTTAGAACACACAAGAAGTAACAAAGAGAAATAGAAGAAACGCATGAAGAAAGAACCACCTAGGAAATAAGCCAGAGAGTTATATTTAGCCCAGAAACATACTCCAAACCTAAACAATCATCATCCATGCAACCTTAGTATTTCTCACAACCTTCCACTAAAAACCCAGCCATCGTAAGCCTTACTGTTACCCTAGGAAACCAAGATTATCTACCAGAAAACACCATGCAACCGCGCCAACTCTTTCTCAACATACTAAATTAATGAACTTCTAGCTTCCACACTATGTCTCTTGATCAAGTCATTATTTGCCTAAATCATGCTATATTCGAGCCGTTGATCTTGTTGGAAATGTGCCCAACGGCTAATCATATGATGATACTTTATGGACATTTCACATGTTAAACTAATCTAGTTTAATATAAAGGGAAAAGATTATTGTTTAAAGCCGTCTCATATAAATGTTATATAAGTCCAAGGAATATGTAATTCATGAGACCATTCTCTTTCGTATACATATCCTAAACATTCCTGATCATAGGATTGCCAATTGGGCATTGACAGTTCGTTAAGATTAGTACGTGCTATATCTTCTCTTAGAGAGAGTGACTGGTCTCGAGTCATTGGTGTGACTGACACCAAGACAAACATGTAAGTCCTCAATAGAGAATGAGTCAACTAAACATGATCAACAAGGAGTTCTCATACTCATGTCACATGAGAACTCATGGTTGGGATAATGCAAAGTAGTCGTTTAACCTAAGGCATCATAGTTGTCTTGTGGTTAAGTCCTTGATCTTTGACTATGTTAAAGTCACTCCGTCAAAGGGTGTCCACGGCATAGTTGAGGCTAAGCCACTTAGCCATGGAGGCAAGTGAATGCGCAACAAGGGATCTCTAACCTTCAAACCGTTTGAGGGAGAATACTCTATGATATGATTAAGAATCTCTAGCCAGAGTATGAATGAGATTTAGGAAGTCGTTCCAAATCACATTCAAGGTAATCATATAAGTAAGAGAATCACATTGGATAGTAGACATGAATAAACTATCAAACCAAACAATGTGATTAAGAGAATTTTATTAGAGAAAGACCGTATTGCATTGTAATCCTAAACTGAATAGGTTTTCCACCTTTTCTGATTGGCTTGGGTAGCCATGATATACTGCTAGGTGTCACTCATGGTTTGTGGAAGCCCTAAAGGTGTATAATCACTAAAGGGAGAATTGAAAGTATGTTTCAATTCACAATCGATTCGAAGAGTTCTAATCACCCACTGCCTCACTAAAAGGAACCAAATGGATCGCACACCGTGTAAGGTAATGTTTGAAGGATTTAACGGAGATGAGTACGGATAATTAAATGGTTTAATTATTTATGGCTAGGATTAATTAATATGTTAATTAATCAAACGAATAAGTTCGTTATAGACCTCGGGTTAGTTTTGGGCCGCAAGGCCCAATAGGATTTAAATGTCAAGCCTATTAACATAAGTTGTATGACAACTTATTGACTAAAGACCCAAAAGGGCCTAAATAGCCCATAGCCTTAAGGAGGCCGGCCATATAGAGAAGGAAAGGGTTTGTGGTTGTTTTAGTCACTTAATTGAAGAGACTATAAAAATGACTTTATAACCATTTCATCATTAGGGTTTTCTAAGGGAAGAAAAGAGAACAACTCTCTCTCTTTTTTTCTCTAGAACAGTCGGCCACCATGGGAAAATTTACTAGGATCTAATTTTTCCATGGTCACTCATCTTCTTCCTCAACCATCCGTGGTGTCGAAACTTAGAGGTCTCCAACTTTGGTGACTTTTGGAGAACCCAATTCTTCCATCCATATCTAAGAAGACATGGAGCCACGAAGCAAAGTTCCTCCATCCTAATCCATGGAGCCAAGGAGCAAGGTGACAAAGGAAGAAGGCCCTCACATGGGTGATTAACCTTTGCTAAGCAAAGAGGTGCTTCAAAGGTATAAAGTTTCTCAACTCACTTTGTTTTGAGTTGAGTCTTGGTTCACCACAACTACTAGGCTTTGAATTTCATAGGTAAAGTTTTGTTTTGAGTGCATACAAGCATGATTCTGCCTTTTTAATTGTTAATAGCATGCATAGATGTTGCTCAAATGAACTAATTTTTTTACAAATTTTCCTTCAAGTGGTATCAAAGCCTAGGTCTAGTAGTTGGTGAATCTTTTTGGGTTTTGTAGTTCATAGTCCTTAATTTGAATGTTGTAATTGTTACAAGCTTCATTCTTGCTTCTTTAATGTAAATTTTGTTAGAGAATTTGCCATCTCAAATGTTGTAGATGTAGTTCGTATGAGCATGAATTTTGGAGCTAAAATTTGGTGCCATGTTTATGGGGAAATTCGGCCAAATCCAAAGGGTGGATTTTTGGGTTCATGTTTGTCTTCTTAAAAGTGTTTTAAAGTGATTTTTGGAACCCCTAAGTACCCTAGGATGTTAACCCCCTTTTGAGTAGTAAAAATTTGAGTTTTATTGAGTGAAAACATTCATGGAGATCTTATGGGCTTTCATGGATGTTCTTCAATGTTCTTGGTTTGTTCTTGATGTTCATACCAAGAACAAAAAGGTTGGTGTTGTGATTCAAAGTTTTTGGTTGTTTACATAAAGTCTTGTTTTGTGATGAATGGTGTGACTTTTCAATCAACAAGACACTTTTGAAAAGTGATTGGAAAGTTGTGTGTTTGAAATTTTGTTAGTCATGGTTGGTGTACAGGATTGGTACTTTTCTTTCACACTGATGTGAGAATTATTTGACACTCAAATTAAAACCCTATCGACGTAGTATGTGAAAGTAGGGATCGTTTAAGGCCGGGGATTAGAAGGGATGCTAATCTATACAAATTAAACTCTAAAACACTAAAACTGGACTCTAGACAATGAAAACAGGTACTATGGGTCAATCTGAACGAATTTTAACTTCAAACAACTTAAAACAACCTAACTTGACTCAAACAAACCAAAACAAACTTAAAACAACAAATAAAACTCAACTAGACAGATTCTAGACACTAGAGACTCAAAACAGGCTAAATAGACTCAAAACAACCAAACTAACTTAAACAGACTCAAAACAGGTTCTAAGGGGTGAATTGGATGACTTTTGGACTAGTTAGACTCAAAACACTAAAAGGGGACAGATTTGGACGAATTTAAACAAACTAAGACTCAATTAAGAACTAGGGGGTTTTTGGACGAATTAAGCAAAACTAAGCAGATTTAAGCAAACAAAGTAAATTGAAAGAGATAAAGGTGAATTCAGGGGTGAAAACTAGTTAGAGGGTTCCTCTCCACACACGAACATATGCATATGAATTGATTTCCAGTTATTCTTTCGATAAACCATGAATGACAATGCTTTGAATTAATTGTATTGCACTAATCAATTCCTAGATTTCCCTAAGTTCATTGAATTGAATGGATAACGCCTCACAACCAAATTATTCTTATCAAGTTCCCTAACTATGGAATACGCATGATAGAGATACATATCAAAGATCATTAAGTTCCATGGAAATCATAAACATTGACAAGGCATTCGTAACTATGGAATACGCATGTTACTCTTGCCTAGGATTTACTTAACACAATTGTGACTAGCAATCTTTACTACTTGTGAATATAAGTTCCTAACGATTAGGTGAAATTCCCTTATATCCTAGCATCAAATTCATGCATGTAAACTAAGTATGCATCCTTAATCAACACACAAGAACAAGTTCTTAATAAAACAGTTAAGCAAACCACATTCACAATTTATGAAACAATAACTGAAGGTAATCAATTCATATCAAACATATGTCCATGGCTTTGAATCCACCTCTAACTAAAACGAAATTAGTTCCACATGTTCAACATAATTGAAAAGCAAGTTAAATTAAACATGAAGATCAAACAAGAGAAGAAAGAACTCCAAGAAACTCCAATGGTTGCACGGCAAGCCTTCTCTTCTCTTCTCTTCTCTGCGGCAAAGTATGGTTTTCTGAATGTATATGGGGGTGGTTGGATGGTATGGTGCGGTAGAGGGTGAATTAGGTCAGAAACTATGGAGAATGGTGAGGGAAAGGTGCAGCAGAGAGTGGTGGGTGATTTCTGGCGTGAATGATGTATATGGAGGGTGGTGAAACCTGCGGCAACCCTCTAAACTTGTATATATAGGCACCACAAACCCTAGGGTAATCAGATTAGGGCTAGGACTCAGCATAAACAAGGAATTAGGGCCCTAGGTGCGGCAGAAATTATGAATCCATTAGGAAAAAGGATTGTGGCCCAATTGATTTCTGAAAAGGATTTGTAGAACCCAAATCCACAAGGAAAAGGCTTAATAAGTCAGAATCCAAGAGGGAATGGGAGTGAGAAGGCACGGCACAAAGGGATAAGGCAGGGAGCCTTGCAAGGCAAGGAAAAGACCTTCTAGAAAGGAGGGAGGCGCCAGATTTGTAGGAGAATGGATAGGACTTCTAGAAATCAGGTTTTAAGTCCCCTAAACTGAAGAAAACAGGTTAGGATAAGATTAGGATAAGATAAGGTAAGGATTGGATAAGATAAGATAAGATAAGGTTGTTTTGGATAATGTTTTGGATAATTCTCCTTCTTTTGAGCTGATTCCTTATCTTCTTATCTTTGGCTTCTTTCTTCCATCTTCTTAGCTGATTTCAAGCCTTTATATCTTCAATTTCGTCCATCAACTTGCCTCCATGCTTGCACTACCCAATCTTGGCCCAAAAATGCTCTAGAATGCTCCAAATTGCTTCTTTTTGCCATCTTGACACTTAGAACCTACAAACACACGAAAATAGCTTAAAATACAAAATTAACTAAGAACTAACAACGTAAATGCATGAAAACAAGCTAACTAAGTCGCATAAATATGCTCCTATCACACACCCATACCTATTTTATTTCAACACCATACCTATATTTTTCAACATACTTGACTTTGAATTTTCATCAAAAACCACACACCTCCAATACTCACCAAAAACCGGCCACCCCTATAATGGGGGTATTTTTGGGGCTTTTATGCAATTACATAAGGTTTTGATACTTTTGTGTATTTACACGTTGACCCGAAAGTTTACATTTTTACGTAAAGGCCAAAATCACTAGAGGACAAATTGTTTTGCTCCTTTAATGAAGTTTTTGTATTTGTTGAAACTTTTGGGTTCTAGTTGTAATTACATGAAGTAGTGGACTTTTGTGTTTTTACAAAGTGACCTCAAAAGTTTGTGTTTTGTAATATAGCCCAAAAGTTGAGGTTATTGCAATTTGGCCCAAATTAGTTGAGAACAAAATAGTTTTGTATCTTTAAATGAGAATTGGATTTTCATTTCATTTAGCTCCATCTAAATCAATTCTATGGATACAAAATTCAAATGACAATGTTGCATTCAACTTTAATTAGTTAAAGCGTTAATTAATTAAAGAAATGGTGATTATGAACCTAAGCCAACGATAATTAAGCTATGTGAAAGGCCGTCTTTCAAATTTGTTTGAACCATGGGAATGTGTAGATTAGATTTTGGTTGTCATTTGATATGATCAAATGTTGTAAAAGAGCATAAGCTCTTCTTTACTTTAAAGTAATTTGATTTGTTCAAATGTTGTAAAAGAGCATAAGCTCTTCTTTACTTTGAAGTACTCATTTCTTGTTTTATTTATATGCATGAAATTGGAGTAGTAGGGTCCAACGCCCAATAAGAAAACATGCATTAATTTGATTAAACTCGTAACTAAAATCAATCACCATCCCTAGACCAAGATCCAACACTAGGCTCGTGTTGGATCGAATCAAAGGTTCATAGTCATCCTAAGGCCCTTAGGCAACTATATAGTCCATCAATGAATGCAAAGCTTATGTTAGTAGTAACATATACTCTTGCTTTAAAAACCGTTTTACAAGCATAGTGGGAGTATCATATACTACTAAATCAATCACATGGACCAATAGTTGTAATAGGACCAAATTGTTTTAATGAGATTAAAATGCATGCTTATATGTGATGAGACCTAAAAACCCACAACCAAACCATTATTAAGTTGACAAGTGTGAGAGTGCTTTAAACACTCTTTCGTGGCCTTCCACCATGGTAGGCTCCAATCGTTTATGACTCATACACCGACTTCACCCTGTCATGGGGGAGTACAAAGTATGTTCTTACACTCAGGAGGAGTTCTATATGCATACATGATGTTGTGAAGGTAGGCAACGAGAATGATCAACATCATATCATTGTGAGGTTGTTCATGAACCCCTACCCAAACTTGCATGGTGGGAATGACTTAACTAAGTGCAATGGAGCCAACATCATATCATTGTGAGGCACCATTCTCTAGAGGCCAAATAAGATGGGTACTTGCATGAGTTGCAAATGAGTAAGCGTACTCTCTCATTATTATCGATGCTAGCCAACATCATATCATTGTGAGGTGGGCTTGTTAATAGTGAGCCTCACATAACCTACTAAGAGTTTCCTCCAAAACTCTCGAATTCCGATGAGGGATATGGAATTTGCCAAAAATAGTGGGTGGTGCTATTTGATTTAAAAGACCCATATCAAATAGCTTAAAATCAATCAATTTATATTCTTTATGTATTTATTTACCGATATATTTGCAAACGCTATCCAAAGCTTGACAAAGAAAAAGCCAAAGTCTTTAGTTTCCGGACTTGGTACCACAATCCATAGATTGTCTTGAAATGATTGTGTATGTACCTAAGTAGTCTCATCCTCACAATCTTCCTATTGATAAGGTATCATTGGAAGAACATGTTATATAAGTCTATCATAAAGAGGACAACACAAACAACTAGTGTTTCTTCCTTTGTTGCATGAACAAGGAACTTGAGAAGTAAGCACAAAGGCATGGACACTTTATGTGCCGTGATACTTCATTTACAAATTGTTGTATGAAGAAATGAGAGTTACCTTGAACAACTCTTGAAAGTTTGTAATCATGTTTAGAACATAATGGTTGACTAACAAAAATAGTCCATCAACATGGACTTATGATGATTTTGAATCATTAAGTGTTGAAGTGTTAAACCACTTCAGGAGACGGAAACTAGGCAAGGACTTCACCTTTAAGTCCCTATCCAAATGGTTCACTAAGTTTATAGTAAACTATATAGTGAACAATAACCGCACGCTCTCCAAATCGTTTGATGAGTATAACATAATTGAAATAAAGTTTCAAGAGAGATAGTGGGAGTTTAGGGACCATGACTATTGTAGTCAATGGAGAAGTCAAATGAAGAAGGCGAAAAACTCCAAGGGAACAAACTTTCTTTATGAAAGGATGGACATTGGAAGGGGTATTTGCAAGAAATGTCTTGCAAGTGTCAAGAACACACCTTTTGAAGGTGTTGTAAATTGTTCTTGAATAGTTCAAAACAGTTGGTTCTTCTACTTGAATGCTTGATTCCGTATTAGTAACTATGTTTTACAATCGTTGTAAAAGTGTGACTAATAAGAAGTAGAAGATTAATGAGAGAAGATAAAGTACTTCACATTCGGAACGTAAATAAAATATAGATCTCTGTGAAAGCGGATAATACTTTCTTCCTCATATGAACTACCAAAGAAATTGGAAAAACAGAGATTGTCTTTACATTCCAATTTGAATAAGGAATCTAATTCCATATAAGAGATGGATGAATGTTTTGTTTGACAAAACATTGTTCTTTATTAATGAATGATTGGATTATTGTAATCTGATTGATTGTCTCTATAGTAGAGATAATGTGGTAGTGTTAACTGTTCAGAATATAACGATGCTTAAAACCCCAAAATTTGCAAGGTAGTGACTAATCCCACTGAGTTGTGACACCTCTAAAACATAAATTACAAGTTGGTCATACATGGATGCTTTGGATCGTTTGATCCGGATCCAATACCTTCTTGTTAAAATTGTATAGAGGCGAAATGTTCGAATCTTTATTCTTTTGGAAAAAAGAAAGAATCACAAAGTTGTTGAGGTTAATTCACTTAGATGTTAGTGGCACTTGTCCACAACATAATACTACTCATTTTGTATGACATTCACCAAAGATCGCTCTCGGTTGGACTATCATTTATTTTGAATAAACACAAGTCCGAATACTTTGCAAAAGGTTTCAAAGAATTCAAGAATGTAAGTTCATGAGTAAGACGTCTAAGATATTTACCTCCTTAGATTTGATCCAAGGAAAAGGAACACTTTATAAGAGTTTCCTTGAAAGATATCAAGGAAAATAGCATCATAAGATAATGGATTTCTCCATTGGGAGAAGAACAAACTCGAATAAGATGCAGTTCGTTGGATGTTATCAATTACCCATAAATAGGATATATATGCTTCTAAGTCAATATGATTGTCAATTAGAAGATCTTCCAAAATGTTTCATGACTCTATACGATGTAGTTGGAAGGAAAGACAAGTCTTAATCATGTTAAAGACTTGGGGTTGTGTGCTAATAAGCAATATTTGTTTGAGAACAATCTTGTGGGATATTCTTAAATTAACCTTTGGATATCACTTGTATAAACCAACTAACAAATGTTGTTTGTTGGGTAGTTCATTGAAATCCTACAATAGGATTTGCCTAAAATAAAGCAAATGAACAAGAGATAAAATTCAAAGAATGGGATCTTTGAGAGACAAGATGATAATCAACAAATATAACAACCTAGTTCCTACACCACTAGCTCCATGATAGTCAAGAAGGATCTATAAACCGTCTCAGTTGAATGGTTTGAACTTTATGACTATGTCATATAGATTGCGTCACTGAATTCGAAAGAAATAAGAATGAAGATCCTTATGACTACATTGAGTGTATATACGACATATACTCAAGGAAATGGTATAGTACCATTTGACCCGAAATAATGAAACCTTCATAGCTAATAGGTAGCTTAAGGTGACTACAATCAACGAGATTGGTTGACTTAGAAGAAACCATCTTTGACATAGTCTTGGTTTCGGTTAATTCGAAGATTGCTAGCTATAACTAAACGGTAATTCAATGTTTGGACATAATATATGCCCAAGACTAGGAATCACAAGACATGTAAGTTGTAGAGATCTATCCATCATGAATCTTACCAAGCTAGTGGGAGCTATAAACGTCTTATGAGAAAAAGATCAAATCGTTTGATTTCTCATAAAGATGTAAATGAATCTTTTGTTTACTAGGTTTACAAAAGATTAGTGGGAGTTAATCATATTCCTAAATTTGAACATATATATAATATATTAATTTTGGAAATGAAAGAAATTCTTCTTCGTTAAAGTTATAACTTTAAACATTCTATGATGATAGAATGTATATGGGAGACATAGTCTATATACATGGGATGGAAATCTATAATGATAGATTTCAAGATATAATTGGATTATCTCAAATCCCTATTGATAGGCGATAGATGTAGGAGATTTCTCGAATGATAAACTTCAAATGAAAGGACAAATCCAATCAGACTGGGAAATTGCTCTTCTAAAAGGGGAATGTACCCTTTTGACTCCCAAAGAAGCATAATGCGTAAATAGAATCTTTTATGCATACACAGAAATGTGATTTACATATTTCATATTGTATGAAATGCGATGACATGAATTGTACCAAGATCGATACAAGACGATATTAGTGCAAGCCCAAGATCAGAACCATGGCAACTGTCAAGTGAGTCCTTAAGTATTTAAGAAATACTAAAGGATTGATTCTTCAAGAATGAGGAAGAATTAAAGTAACGCAATGGAAGCATAAAAGTATTAGATTATGAATCTAATATCGTATCTACATTGGATGTCTCTTCATTATGAATGAACAGATAATACAATATCTCTTTATTATGACTAAAGAGATATTTGGGTGGAAACGTTATAAGTAATGACTTTAGTGTGTTCCATCATGCATGCAAAATATATCGCCATATAGAAGCTTACAACAATGTTGTTTGGATGGGAAAGTTCATTTATGAACTCTCCATTCGGTTCCAACCAGAAAATGTCTCTAGTGTACCGACACTACGACACTAATAGGGCGATAGCTCAAGCCAGGGAATCAAGGTCTCATCAAGAGCCGAACTCAAATGAGAAACTGAACCACATGATTAGGAATCATGTATAATGGTAACGTCGATAATCTCAAGGTTGCTTCTATGGATAACATATAGATATCCATTGTCTAGGCCTACTACTCAGCCATTTTTGAAATGAATTCAGACATTTCATATGATGATATGATGATACTTTACAGACGTTTCACATGTTAGAAATGTTAAACTAATCATATGATGATACTTTACAGACATTTCACATGTGCCCAAAAGCCAATCATATGATGATACTTTACAGACATTTCACATGTTAAACTAATCTAGTTTAATATAAAGGGCAAAGATTATTGTTTAAAGTCGTCTCATATAAATGTTATATGCTTAAACAATAAGTCCAAGGAATATGTAATTGGGAGAATGTGATCTAAATAAGTTAGATTCATGAGACCACTCTCTTTCGTATACATATCCTAAATGTTCCTGATCATAGGATTGCCCATTGGGCATTGACAATCCGTTAAGATCAATACATGCTATGTCTTCTCTTAGAGAGAGTGATTGGTCTCGAGTCATTGGTGTGACTGACACCAAGACAAGCATGTAGGTGCTTAATAAAGAATGAGTCCACTGAACACGATCGACAAGGAGTTCTCATACTCATGTCACATGAGAACTCATAGTTGGGATAATGCAAAGTAGTCATTTGACCTAAGGCATCATAGTTGTCTTGTGGTTAAGTCTTTGATCTTTGACTATATTAAAGTCACTCCGTCAAAGGGTGTCCATGACATAGTTGGGGTTAAGCCACTTAGCCATGGAGGCAAGTGAATGCACAACAAGGGATCTCTAACCTTCAAACCGTTTGAGGGATAATACTCTATGATATGATTAAGAATCTCTGGCCAGAGTATGAATGAGATTTAGGAAGTTGTTCCAAATCACGTTCAAGGTAATCATATAAGTAAGAGAATCACATTGGATAGTAGACATGAATAAACTATCAAACCAAACAATGTGGTCAAGAGTATTGTATTAGAGAAATACCGTATTGCATTGTAATCCTAAACTGATTAGGTTATCCACCTCTTCTTATTAGCTTGGGTAGCCATGATATATTGCTAGGTGTCACTCATGGTTTGTGGAAGCCCTAAAGGTGTATAATCACTAAAGGGAGAATTGAAAGTATGTTTCAATTCATAATCGATTGGAAGAGTTCTAATCGCCCACTGCCTCGCTAAAAGGAACCTAATGGATCACACACCGTGTAAGGTAATGTTTGAAGGATTTAACGGAGATGAGTAAGGATAATTAAATGGTTTAATTATTTATGGCTAGGATTAATTAATATGTTAATTAATCAAACGATTAAGTTCGTTATAGACCTCGGGTTAATTTTGGACCGCAAGGCCCAATAGGATTTGAATGTCAAGCCCTTTAACATAAGTTGTATGACAACTTATTGACTAAAGATCCAAAAGGGCCCAAACAGCCCATAGCCTTAAGAAGGTCGACCATATAGAGAGGGAAAGGGTTTGTGGTTCTTTTAGTCACTTAATTGAAGGGACTATAAAAAGGACTTTATAACCATTTCATCATTAGGGTTTTCTAAGGAAAGAAAAGAGAACAACTCTATCTTTTTCTCAAGAACAGCCGGCCACCATGGGAAAATTTACTAGCATCTAATTTTTCCATGGTCACTCATCTTCTTCCTCAACCATCCTTAGTGTCGAAACTTAGAGGTCTCCAACTTTGGTGACTTTTGGAGAACCCAATTCTTCCATCCATATCCAAGAAGACATGGAGCCAAGAAGTAAAGTTCCTCCATCCTAATCCATGGAGCCAAGGAGCACGGTGACAAAGGAAGAAGGCCCTCACATGGGTGATTAACCTTTTCTAAGCAAAGAGGTGCTTCAAAGGTATTAAGTTTCTCAACTCACTTTGTTTTGAGTTGAGTCTTGGTTCACCACAACTACTAGGCTTTGAATTTCATGGGTAAAGTTTTGTTTTGAGTGCATACAAGCATGATTCCACCTTTTTAATTGTTAATAGCATGCATAAATGTTGCTCAAATGAACTAATTTTTTCACAAATTTTCCTTCAGATCTAATCAGGATATTTCCTAAGACAAGCTAACTCTTTCAAGGTATTCCGGGACTTGGTACGAAACAGAACCAAGGGAGACAAGAGGACGTTCTCAAAGCCCAAGTCCACCTTAACCTAAAAGTTCCCCAACAACCACTACATCAGAATAACCACCGTCGAGTAAGCAAACATAAGTTACTTTCAAAAAAAATTAAAATAAAAATCATAAACTTCAAACAGCCAGAATCTCACAACCAGCATATAAATCCAAAACAAAAACCAGGCTCAAACGTATGTATTTCCGCATATACATGTATAAAGTTGTACATACACACCTATATAATTGTGTAAGCACAGATGAATTGGGAAAGTTTTCAACATACCTGTGTATCACGAAAATGAAAATGAAAGATCGAAAGATGGAAAGGACACTCAATTAATGTAATGACAACAATTAACATAATTAAACAGGATTGGAGCCACTTGAGGCCCTTCTCACAAAAAAAAAAAAAAAAAAGCCATCCAAATAGCATACAATGCTGGAAAAACAGAGACACAGAATCAATCAATAACAATGTTTTGCTGCCAGCAGCATTCCTAATCATTTCTCCATCATCTCTTAATTTTAAGTCAAAATATATCTCTACAGTAATCAAGGTATGTGTCCCAATTAGTCAAATCTAATTGGGGACATAAGCAGAACCCTAATAATAATGTGTCTTCTTTTAGGGATTAACATGAATGCATGCATGAACTTTAGGGGAGGGGACAAAAGAACAAACAGTCGCCAACTATATCTGAGACAGTAATTGCGTCAATAAACTCTGCATACTCTGAAGTTTTGATTGAGTTGTTTTACAGTTGCAAGATGCTGCGCGGACAGTTCTGAACTACCTAGGTCGGCAAAGAAGAGCAGTGCACTAAATGTGCTTACTTTGTGAAGAAGAAGATGCTGATGTTGTTTCAAAAAACACGGATTTCTCTCCCGAACTTTTCGTCTGAATTCACCCCAACAAATCGAAAAAGGAAAAAGTAAATGTGATATAAGATATAGCAGGAACAATCTAATCTTTAAAACAGAATGATCTCAAATCAAAAAGCGGTATTTCATATCCTCATCCACGGACAAGAACAGCAATATTTTGCATCTACTAACATAATTACTACATGTACTTCGGATATCGTAGTTACAAACTTACAACGCTACTAAACACCGAATTCATTGAAAACACGAAGTAGAACCACGTGAAAAACTTGCATGCAATTGCAAATGGAAACCAACAAAAGACAGTAAAAACTGTACGTAGAATCCAGAACTGCAAAATCTTCCATATTTTTGCTGCACCTAAACTAAAGTTATCCATTCCTCTAGAACTTTAATCTCTTGATAAGAAGTAATTATTCCCCAATTTAGATGAATTCTTAAAGAGTAGGCAAAATCCTGTAAATCTTTATCTAATTGTTGCACTAACCCGTTTAGAAACAGGCAATAATCACTAATCAACAATTTAAACCCAAAGCCTTCCCAATTTATTAACTGATATAATGCCATATCCGCAGCATTGATATAATTTTGAACAACTTGATTCTTGGCACTGAGCACATATTTATGCTCAATAACATTTAACAGTTAGTGGTTTGGGCCAACGTGGATTTCCATTGACAGATTCATGTGTGGTGGTTAACAGTTTCAAGTAGTATTAGTTTGTCATGGTATAGCGCTCGATCCACCAAATCACTTGGCATTCGAGCGCCGACCACCCTATATACAATGTTATCTACGCTTGAACTCCTATCCTAATTTCCAATGGAATAGAAATCAATGTAAATTCATATCTTCATTCATAGTCATCTTTACATTAGAAACAAAGTTTAAATGCATCTAAGGATAGTAGAGTTTGAGGTGTAAATGGACCTAATGGATAGTAATAACAATATTTGGTTCAACTAATCAGAGACCCAATAGCAAAGAATCGCATCAAGAACCAACAACAATCAAGAAATGAGCAAACCCATTACACGAATTGCATTCAAAATTACCCAAAATTGAAAAGAAAAATAACCCAATCAACTCTCTTTCTGTCCCCCAAATCGTGCACCCACCCTCACCCTCTCTCTACTACCAATCCCCTCTCGCCCTCACGCCCACACTCCCTGCAACCAACCCCCTCTCCTCTCTCCCCCAAATCACTCTCCCACCTGTGAAGGCACGGAAACCAGACCACCCACCCCAAAAACTACAAGTTTAAATGACCAAACCACCCCTAATCACTAACCGTTCGATTCGAATTGAATCTGGTTAAATTGACATTTTCCCTACCCATGGGACAGCCCACTTCGGGCCCAAAAACAAAAGCCCCAGCCCGGCTGTTTTGGGTGAAGCACAGCCCCACACACACAATGGCACAATTGTTATTACCACAAAATTAAGGCCCCATTCCAGGCAACATGAATAGTGCAATTTTGATGGTAGTGGTGTAAATAAAGCAAAATCAAGGGTCAATCAAGCTACAGTTTAATCCCTCCTTATCTCTAGACTATAGTAATATTGAAATGGAACAGCATCATACAGAACAAGAAAAACAACAAAAGTATGAAGGAATTCTTAGGACTTTACCATTAGATTTAATAAATGATAACATGAAGAATTCTCAAAAGCAAAATTAACAGCATATCAAATGGATATGCAATATGAAATCCTGAACAGAGCGTCATAGTCCACTTAAGAATTACAATTACAATCTGCTTTGTATCAGTCATGGTCTAAAATATCCATAATATCCCAATATTTCCATCGAAATTTCAGTGTTTTTGGACTACCGATATTTCCGATGTCATCGATATTTCCATCAAAATTTCTGTATTTTTTAAATTTCTATATTTAAAAAAAACACCAAGGGGATTCGAACCCCTCCCATTTTACTCCTTCAACACCTTAACCACCATATCACTTATATTTTTGTGAAAATATGCTAAAATATTTATATATTTTCTACACTCACAATGTTTGCCAGCTCACTATATAATCAACTTAAATCAGTTAAATTGATCATGCAATGCATTTCCTTCTAATTTTTATGATAAACAAATAGATAATTGACTAAATAAACATCCTGCAAAGTTTCAATAAAAATTTCCAAGTTTTTCTTACAATTTCCGTGGTTTTTATTCAATTTTTATCGATATCGATAATATCCCGATATTTCCATCGAAATTTCCATGTTTTTGGACTACCGATATTTCCGATATCATCGATATTCAGTACATATTTGATTCAAAACCATGAATGGATATTCTTATAAGGATATATTCATCATGTATTTATGATAGTACATAGAGTTGTAATTGTAAACCAGAGATTAATATAGTTTTGGCCAGAATTAATGTGAGAGAGCATAAAGTATAATGTAGTAGAACTTAAAGTTTGACTATCTTGACAAAATATTTATTAACTATATTCCCAATTAGAATCATTTTCTGATAAGCTTAAGAAAGTAATAGAAGATTACTTACAAGAGTGGAAGGAAATTTGTATAAGTTTTATCAATAGTCCTTTGGTATGCACAAGAAAGAAGGCAGGCATATTGCCATGACAAATGAAAATCTTTTAGATTGTCCTCCATATCACTTTACAGATGGACTCCTACACGACAAAACATTCTGAGATATCGAGGATCTTAAATTTTAGCTTCATATGAGTTTGAAGACTTTAAGTATGATATATTATTGGTACCAGAAGATGAACAAATATACATTTACAGCAAAACAAAAAATACTCATCAACCATATTAGAAGCCTCAAAATTTCAAGAAAGAAATTGCATTAACCTGACTACAAGATCAAAGAAGACAGCGAAAGAGAAGTAGAACAAGAAGGCGGAGATGAACAATACTAGAATAACATGAAAGAAGAAGAACTGCACAATATCGACAACATGATAGAAATATATAAGAGCTGGCAACAAATAAGTAAAAGATGAAAAACACAACAAGAATACAATAACTGGAGAATATTTCACAGGAAAATCATGCAAAATACATACAATAATTCAAACATTAAACAAAAATATAAACATCATTATGTACTTTTCATACCAAATATGTCAAAATTGAATAGAATATGAACTTTACATTGAAACTCCCTAACTAAAAGGGAATCAGAATCCTCTCCGAGGCATGTGATCGAGATCCTTCTGACCGGTGCTTGTAGGCCGTTGAATTTTTATTCAACGGCTACAATTATTATAACTTTAAAAGAACCTTCTGTTTGTAGCAGTTGAATAAAAAATCCAACAGTCCACAAGCACCGATCAAGAGGATCCCGACCAAATGCCTCGGAGAGGATCATGAGGTCCTCGGATAATTTAAGATGGTACGGAGGTGTGTTACGTGGCAGCCGACGTGTGAGAGGCTGAGCTCACATCCCGCGTACGCGTAGAAACCGTGTTAAAAAAAAAAAGAGAAAAAAAAGGTTGAAAATTCTCACTGCATACGCGTAAAGTTAAATATCACATAAATGGACCAAAGGAATTGCTTGGATACAGTCGGGACTACATGAGCTCCAGACTCTGATTGTAATCTGGCATATATTCGTACGTGGCTAATTTTCAAAGCCCAACACCATAAGCCCCAGTTTGGGGTTGAGGTGATTTTAAAAAAAACTGCTATGAAAAAAAGCTGTGACAGTTTTTGGTGTTTGGTAAACATTCAGCTTCAGCTTTTTTTCACAATTTTTGGTGAAAAAAAGCCAAAAACAAGAAGCTGCAAAACTCAGCTTTGAAAAACCGGCTTTTTTTCACATCTGTTTTACATAAAAGTTCACCAAACACAGTAATACTACTTTTTTTTTCAAAAGCACTTTTACAAAAAAATTTACCAAACACTCTGCTGCTTTATTTCACAGCACAGCAGAAGCAGCTTTTTTTCAAAGCACAACAATACCAAAACAGCCCTAACTCTCCCTCTATTTCTTTTGGTCAATTCAAGTCTCTAATTTCAAATTTCGAGTTATTCATATTTTTCTTACCGTTATGATCATTTTGAAAAAAATTCAAAAGACAATGTTAGAGTAATTAAATGTGAGACTAAATTTTAGAGAAAACTAATGAAAATGGCTTGAAAACTTTGAGTTTTAACGATAAGGACAAAGTAAACGGTAAAGTGAATAGTACCAGGATTGACTTTTTAGTGTAAAAATATGATTTTTCGTTAAAGTGAACAGTACAAAGAGCTTTTCGTTAAAGTTCCCTAAATTTTATAAAGAGTTCTACTAGACTTATACTAGTGTCTTATTTTTTTGCCCACGTTATAATCTCACCAAGTATAAAAAGTTACAACATTAAAATGTTATTTTTCTACCAACTATTATTTCCAAATAACCTTTATATTGAATTTTTTTTATTTAGTAAAACGAAATCTAAAAAAAAAAACGATTCAATTGATCAAGATACACAACGAGGATCCATCTATACAATTTTACTTACATTTTACACAATTTCCGACTTCTTCTCCATCCTCCAGCACGCCACCCGCCGTAAGCACTCTGTGTTCCACTTCATCTGCGCCTCCCACGGCAATCGATTTGTTGATTGTGGACAGACTGATAAACCATGTCAGCCACATCAGCATTCCAGTCAGCAAAACTTGAATTCAGCAAATGTATTTCCCAGGCTTAACATTCGAACCTGCAAGTAGTGTTTGGATAAACACCAACCTCTTCAAGATCAAGTCTGTTGCATAGCTTATGAATAGCTATATTTATCCAATATGTTTATCTTGTAAATGTCTTGATATAGAAAATAAATCTCCTTGTAACTGAATACCTTGTATTCTCTATAAATGGAATACATTGGCATCACTCATTGTTAACTAAGTTGAGCCTACAAACTGCATTGTGTTCAAGCATTCTTATTTTTCAAGTTGAGATCTTTTACAAACAAGCCTTTATCCTAGTCTTCAAGGCTGTTTGCTGGTATTGACACCAAAAACAAACAAATCAAATTAAAAGGGCCAAAGGTACTGGGGACTTTATTTTTTGAAGATTTAGAGAGGTGGGTTGTTCTAGAAGATGGGGAAGAACGAACCTGTCAACCTAGAGAGCAGGGTTTTTCTCTTCTTTGGTCTTATATGTCATTTTACAAGAGAATAAAATTGCTATTAAAATTTATAAAAAAGGTGGGTAGGGAATCTCTTCTTTGGTCTTAGATGTCATTTTACAAGAGAATAAAATTGCTATTAAAATTTATAAAAAAGGTGGGTAGGGAAATAAGACAGTAGGATGGGTTTATTAACACTCTTTCATAAATTAAATGACATGAAATTCGATAATTAGATTGATTAATGTACTTATTTTTTATTGTGACACATCATTTAGTTTACAAGGTTAGTCTATAAATTTAATCTATCTAGCATTGTAATACTAATAAGCAAATGACCATTTACCACAATCGTGGAAATGTGTTGAGCTCTTGCATGACAACGTGGGTTTAAACCCCATCAATAGCTAATCTGACATTTAATATAACAAAATCTATTGCTTGACACAAAAAAAAAAAAAAAAAAAAAAAACATTGTAATGATAAAAAGCGCAACAAGCGCAAGGAGGTGTGGCCGCACCTTCGGTCGGAATTCGTTCCTAAGAACCTGATTTCCTAGGCTGCTATGCTGCTGCGGTGCTGTTTCATTTTTTAAGCAATCAGGCCAAAACGAAGTCTTTTTTTTTTTTTCAACGGGAAAGCAAGTTCGATAGAAGGTTTAATGTAGAGCGTCGACCGTTCTGGGCTTGATTTTGTGGCATTGGAAAATCCAAAGTTCTTCCATCGAGCACACAGTGGCGTGTGTTTGCGGCTTTTGGTTAGTTTTCTACATTTTCCAATTCTAGCATAATAGCTTTCATGACATGAAACCTTGGTTTGCTGCACATATTGCAAGTCCCATCTTTGAAGGTTGCAGCAACTGTAGTCAAGGTTCTAAAAGTCGCTAGGCGCTAGTCGGGAGGCGAGTTGGGGCCTAACGCCTAGGTGGGTAGGCGGATTTAAGTAAATCAATCATATTTCGTGTAAATAAGTGTCTACTTATACTTGAAATATATATAATTTCATCATAAACTACAAAATAGAATGCATATATATTATGAAGTATTGGAACATAATGAAAACATGTGAAATAAGGATATAATGTGTGTTCATTTAAGTATGCAACAAGTCTCTTACAATTTATTGAAAAAAAACAAAATGCAAAATGAAAGTTATCTATTTTCTGTCTAAGTGAGTTGCGACCTAGGCGGGTGCCTAGGCGGTCTAGGCGCCCTTTCCTAATTTTCAAACGCCTAAACATTAATCGGGACGGTGGCCAGCCGCCTAGCGCCTAGGCAAGGCCTAGGCGGCGCTAGACGGGGATTTTTAGAACAGTGACTGTAGGTATGGTATGGGGCTGATTGAGGAAGATTTTGAAGGGTTGATAATAACTCAGAGTCATATTTTTTAGCAAGTGGTTTGTGGCTTCATTGTTTAACAGCATTCGCTCTTGTATCCGAAATTAAATATTTGACTCCCCTTCCTTATAAATTAATGTAAATTATTATATTGTTTTTCAGAAAGGAAAATCATATATTTAATATTCAGATTCATAAATCAGAATTGAATTTATTAACTATATACTTGAATTGACTCTCTCTTCATACTTCATGTTGAGAAGTTTTTAGTCTATTTGAAGTATGATTTAGCTCTTGTTGTTGAAAAGTTTTTTTTTCCATTTATAATGAAAAAGAAACAAAATATTTTAAATTGATTTATACCTTGCCAACTCAAATACCCTAGATGATATTTCTTGAACTGAAAAACATATTTCTTAAAAACTGTCTCAACCCCTTCACTTGAACACACAAATTCAATTTGTTCGTTCCAACAAAAAAAAAAAAAAACTTAATAATTGTTTAGATGGATATTACATATAGATATAAAAATTAAGATAAATACTAAAGGGACTCTCTCTAACTAGGATGCTATCTTATAGTTTAGCGTCAGTTTTCGTGCCAACATTATAAAATATTGTGTCAAAACATGAAGTGGCAGAGAATCTCATTAACATTTTTCAGTCCATTATTTATAAAAATTAATACTAAAGTCACTTGATTAAAAAGAGAGACGATGGTATGGTTAGATTTTTTTTTTTGAACAAATGATATTTTCTATACAAAAAAAAAGAGGGGAGTTTGGCTTAACCTCACAATGAGCTAGTAATAATGTGGTTTAAATTTGCCTTTAGCGAGAATCGAGCCTAAGACATCTCACTTCACTTATAAGTAAAAAAGAGTATCACTAGACTATAGTATTAAGCGACGACATAGATATATATTTTTTGTTCAACTAATTGTAGTCTGAAATTTGAACTCGCAATTTGGATTTGTAAGTCACTAGAAGAGTGGCAGTCGCCGTGCATGAACAATAGGAGATGCACAACGTGGGAAGAGTATCGAAGGGAGTAAGGGTAAAATAGTAAAAGTGAGACGGGAAGGGAGATGATTGGATGGGACATGGGAGGGGATGCATTGGATGCGCTGGAAGCCGATATAAAACTGTCAGCTTAACGCGTTAAACCCACAACTTTCCCTTGTTTGTCTGAAACTCTCCCCTCTCTCTCTGCTCCCTAATTTCCAAGAGAAAAAGAAAACACAGAGAAAAAATCAAGGGGGATCGATGGCGGATCAGCTGACTGACGATCAGATCTCTGAGTTCAAGGAAGCCTTCAGCCTTTTCGACAAGGATGGCGATGGTTAGACTCAGATCTCTCTCTTCCGAATTTCCATCCATTTTTTACAATTATATATTATGCATGTTATTTACATGTTTTGATTCCTTTATCTATGTCAGATCGGCATCTTGTATTTCTGGTTTTGGATCTTCGATTTATAATTGGAGAATTGTAGATCCTCGATTTTGATTTTTAAATTCGGTTTTTGTTTTTTATATTTTGTTTCGTGGAATTATTACTTGCGTTGGTGAAAATCGAAAACAGATTGAAAGGGGGGTTGCGATTGATCGATTCAAATTTTCAAATTTCAAATAGGTTTAATCTTGTCTGTGAGTGTTATTAGGGTTTGTGATTTGTAAAAAAAGGGAAATTAATTCCGGAACTTTGTGATTGTTGACATAAATCTGAACATGTCAAGCATGTGAAAGAAATTTGAGATTTTGTTGTTGTAGGGGTGTTAGTCTTTGACTTGCAGAAAATATGAGATTCAAGGATTATCATTGTATGATATTTGTTGAATGCTTGATGGGTTAGTTTCTTAGAATGTCCATGATAGGCTGGTATGGTTCTTGTCGTGTGCGTTCTTTATTACTCTCGATGCTAGGAAATTTAAAATTCATGTGCGCTGTTTTGGATCAGGTTTTCATAGTTGTGAATACCATGCTTTTAAATGTTTGTTTGCGCTCGTGTGTGTATTGGACAAACGGTGTTATGTTTGCTTGGTGAACTAATGCAAAATGGGCGCTGGTTTCCAGTGTCTCAAAGGATGTGGAATGCCAATACGTTTCTGTATGTAGTATGTAGTCCCGATATCTGCATATCTTGTGTTCCTCATAAGCAAACATAAGCACCCAGAAGAAAAAGAAGCAACTTATTGCCGTTTCTAATAATTTTGTTATGCAGGTTGTATCACCACAAAGGAGCTTGGCACTGTCATGAGATCATTGGGGCAGAACCCAACTGAGGCAGAGCTCCAGGACATGATCAATGAAGTCGACGCTGATGGTAATGGGACCATTGACTTTCCTGAGTTCTTAAACCTCATGGCCAGGAAGATGAAGGACACTGACTCTGAGGAGGAGCTGAAAGAGGCTTTCAGAGTTTTTGACAAGGATCAGAATGGCTTCATTTCCGCTGCGGAGCTCCGCCATGTGATGACCAATCTTGGGGAGAAGCTCACTGATGAGGAAGTTGATGAGATGATCCGGGAGGCTGATGTTGATGGCGATGGCCAGATAAATTACGAGGAGTTCGTCAAGGTGATGATGGCCAAGTGATACTCTTGTCAAAATCCCAACTCACTTGAGAACCAAAGAAAAGAGAAAAAAAGGGAAGAGGGCTTAATTTTAATTTGGGATTCCTAGCTTCCATTTTTATGTTATGGTTTTTGTAATCAAGCCTTGAAAGAAAGTAGTAGACTCATGTTGTGGTCCTTTGACAATGGTTTGGCAGTTCATTTTTTTTTTATTCTCCCTTTTAATTGTTTCAGTTTCTGGTCTATCGGGAACCTTTTACTTTGTAGGAGGATTCAATGTTCTATGTTGGATGGAAGACTCAAATTTATATAGGCTATCTCCTCGTTTACAATGAATCTGCAACTGCATGTCTATATTTTTTGGAACAACGATTCTTGTCTATGTATGTACCATTTGTCGACTGTGTTGAAGCATAAGGCCAATCATAACTTGTCGTTAGGATTTTGAACTTGGTAATTTTCTACGATGTTTTGGAGTATTGGATGTTAAATGGATTTTAACGGCCAAATCCTTGGTCAAAATCATACAAATCTAGATCTGAACGTGTAATGTGCCCTAAAGTTAATCGTAAAATGATATTTTATGAATATTTCACATGATAAATTGAACTAGTTTATTTTAAGGCAAAGAATATGTTCTATAGAAGTTATATTCATGAATCCTTTTTCTTTTATACACATATCTTAAACGTTCATGATTATAGGATCGACAATTGGGCATTGACAATCCAGATAGATTCGTATAGTACTATGTCTTCTCTCATGGGAAAGTGATTGGTTTCAAGTCAATGGTATAAACGACACCAAGACAAGTACGTATGTGCTCAATAGAGATTGAGTCCAATGAATGTGATCAACAAGGAGTTCTCACATGCATGTCACATAGGGGTGGGTTGAAAAAACCGTAAACCGAAAAAAAAAGGGACTGAAAACCGAACTGCAACCGAAAAAAAAAACCCTAACCAAAAGTACAAAACCGAACGAACCGAATAAATATATATTAATTTTAATTTTTAATTATTATATATAATGAGTATTTATTTCCAAACTAATTCCAACTTCAAACCTTTCAAGCCCAAATAGAATGTTAGGCCTCCTATTAGAAAGTTAGAAACCCTATCATACTAATTATTCTTTCTTTTCTTCTCCCCAGCCATGCTCCTTCTCTCCATTTTTTTCTTCTTTTTTTTCCTCTCATGCGGCCACCTTCCTCTATCCCATTTCTCCCTTGCTTGTTTCTTCTTTTGTTCTGTCATCTCCCTCTCACCCATTTCTTTCCCTTTCTTTTTTTCTCCCCTGGTACATCTCTCTTTATCCCACTGTCCAACTCATATCTCCGCCGAAGCCAGCCATGGTTTCAACCATTGTCGACAACAAGGTGGTTCTCGCTCGCCATTGTTGACATGCACCAGATCTAGCCACCTTTCACCGCAACTGTTCTGATGGACTTGTTCTCCTCGGTCACTGAGCTTTGATTTGGAAGATTCGACTAAGTGTGGTGCAAATTGTATATAATTCTTATCGATTTTATTCTTTGATATGGCTTAATTTTGATAGATATGAGTGACCTAGGTCTGCAATTTTATTTATCTGGAATTTGGTCTTTTTGATTTTAAAAGTTTTGTTAGATTTGAAATGTTATTTTTAGCTAAAGGTTTGTTTTTCTTCTAGTTTCTTCAACTTTCATTGTATTCAGCATTATTTGTATTATTTAAAAAAAAACCAAACCGAACTGAAACAGAACTGGAAAAAACCGAACCGAACAAAAATGACAAAAAATCGAACCGAACCTGACTGAATAGTAACTTCGATTCGATTTTCGATTTCGGTAAAAAACCGAACCGAATGATACTGAACCCAGCCCTAATGTCACATGAGAACTTATAGTTAGATAATGCAAAGTAGTTATTTGACCTGAGGACACTATAGTTGTCTTGTGATTAGGTCAATAGTCTTTGATTATGTTAAAGGACTTCCATTTGCGAGTGTCCACGACATTGTTGGGGCTAACCTACTTAATCACGTGGGCACGTGAATGTACAATAACGGATCTCTAACCTTTCAATTGTTGAAGGAGAATACTCTATGATATGATTAACAATCTCTGGTCAAAGTATGAATGAGATTTAGGAAGTCGTTTCAAATCACATTCAAGGTAATCATGTAGACATGAGAATCACATTGGATAGCAGACATGAACAAACTATCAATCAAACAATGTAATCAAGAGTATTATATTAGAGAACGGTCAATTGCATTGATAGCCCTCTTCTAATTAAGGTGTCACTCATGGTTTATGGAAGTCTTGAAGATAAATAATCACAAAGGGAGAATTGAAAGTAAGTTTCAATTCACCATCGATTATTAAGAGATCTAATTGCCTACTGCCTCTTTATAAGGAAAACTAATATATCGCACACTGAATAAGGTAATGATTGAAGGATATAACAAAGTTGAGTAAGGACAGTAAAATAGGTTAATTGTATATGGTCAAGATTAATTAATTAGTTAATTAATCATACGAAAAGTTCGTATTAGGGTTTAATTGGTTTTGGGTTTCAAGGCTCAAATGAGTTTGGGGTCCACAAGGCCCATTGAGTTTAAGTTGTATGACAACTAAAACAAAATAGGAATTAACCAAAACACAAACACCAAAACTAGCCATGCTAGAGGGAAAATGATGGTTGACTTATTACAAGCTTGCCACTCACTTCGAAAGAGGTATAAAGGCAGCTTTAAAGGCAACTTTATACCTTTAACCTCATTAGGGTTATCTTTGAGAAAATATGAGAGAACACAAACTCTCTCTTTCTCTCTAGGAGGTTGGCCACCATGGAAGATTTAGCTACCAATCTTTTCTTCCATGGTTACTCATCTTCTTCCTCAACCATCTTTGGTGTTGAAACTTAGAGCCTCTACTTTGGGGGCTTTTGGAGAATCATTCAAGCAACCGAATCCTAGAATTCAAGGAGGCAAAAACATGAAGATGAAGGCCAAGGAGTTCAACTTAAGGAGAGGAATGAAGGCCCTCTTATGGTGATTAGCCTTTGCTTATGCAAAGAGGAACTTCAAAGGTATAAAGCAATCTTATCTCTCTTTGTCTCATGAGTTGAGTCTTCGGTTCACCAATATACTAGGTTTTGAATTTCATAGTTTAAGTTTTGTTCTAGAGTGCATACAAGCATGCTTCCGCCAATTAATAGTTAAATGCATGTAATATGTTGCTCAATAAACTTAATTTATCAAAAAAATTTCCTTCAAGTGGTATCAAGAGCCTAGGCCTACTAGTTGGTGACCTTTTTGGCTTTTGTTGTTCATAGCTTATGATTTGAATGTTATAATAGTTACAGGCTTATTTTTGCTTCTTTGAATGTAAATTTTGTTTGAAAATTTGCCATCTCAAAAGTAGTAGTTGTAGTTCATTTGAGCATAAATTTTGGAGCTAAAATTTGGAGCCATGTTTGTGGGGAAATTTGGCCAAATACATGGGGTGGAATTTGGGTTCATGTTTGTCTTGTTAAAAGAGTTTTAAGAGTTTTAAAGTGACATTAGAAACCCCTTTTGTTTGAGAAAATTTTGGGTTTCTTTGGATGAAAAATGTCCATGAAGCTCGTTATGGGTTATTGTTATGTTCTTCATTGTTATTGTTTTGTTCTTCATGTTTATAGCAAGAACAAAAAGTTGGGGAGTTCTGATGCAAAATGACTTTGTGTTTTGTTTAGTCTTCGTTTGTCTTTGTTTGTGTGATTTGAATGGTACTTTTCTACTCATCACACTTTCCTCTCTCTTTCCTCACACTTTGATTTTTATGAAATTTTCACTCACTTTCTCTCTACCAAAACTGGCCACCCTATGCAAGTGGGGTCTTTTGGGTATTTCTTACAATTACATAAAGTTTTGTTATTTTTGTGTTTTTCAGTTTGATCCAAAAGTTTATGTTTTTGCATAAAGGCCCAAATTCACTAAATTGTTTTGTGGGTTTTTATCACAAATGGTCATTGACATTGATCAAACACATCATTTTGGTCCCTGACATTGAAAATCAATAGAAATGGTCCCTGAGATTGATCAAACACATCACAAATGGTCATTCCGTTAAAAACTGTTTGGGCAATTTTCAAAGCTTCGTAACTCAATCGTTTCTTAACCAAATTCGACCCATAATATATCAAAATGAAGATAGGAAAGTGTAGAACAAGATTATACCTATTTGGAAGCCCAATGATTTCCAGAGATGGCCAGAAAATAGCTTCAAATGTGACTGATCCGCGAAAAAATAGAAAACTCGCCGGAAACTGGGTAAACTTTAAACGTTCATAACTTCTTCAATAATCAACGAAATCGAGTGATTCAAAAACAAAAATCATACTTCTCGATGAGACAAAGAGAATAGTAGCTTTATTGATGGCTAACTTGCCATAGTTTGGCCGGAAAACGTCTCAAAATTGGATAACCATTTTCGAGTTAGCCAATTTCAAGCCATTTTCCGGCCAAACTACGGCGATTTAGCCATCAAGAAAGATACCATTCTCTTCGTCTCATCGAGAAGTATGATTTTCGTTTTTGAATCACTCGATTTCGTTGATTATTGAAGAAGTTATGAACGTTTAAAGTTTACCCAATTTCCGGCGAGTTTTCCAGTTTTTCTGCGGATTAGTCACATTTGAGGCTATTTTCCGGCCATCTCCGGCAACCATTGGGCTTTAAAATGGTATAATCTTGTTCTACACTTTCCTATTTTCATTTTGATATATTATGGGTCGAATTTGGTTAAGAAACGATTGAGTTACGAAGCTTTGAAAGTTGTCCAAAGAGTTTTTAACGGAAGGACCATTTGTGATGTGTTCGATCAATCTCAGGGACCATTTCTATTGATTTTCAATGTCAGGGACCAAAATGATGTGTTTGATCAATGATAGGGACCATTTGTGATAAAAACCCTTGTTTTGTTCCTTTAATGAAGTTTTTTGTAATTGTTGAAATTTTTGTGTTCTAGTTATAATACCATGAAGTTGTGAATATTTGTGTATTTAGAAAATAACCCCAAAAGTTTTTGTTTTGCATAATGACCAAAAAGTTGATGTTATTGCATTTTGGCTCAAATTAGCTAGCAGACAAAATAACTTTCCCTCTTTAAATGAGAATTAGACTTTCATTTATTTAGCTTCATTTAAATCAGTTCCATGAATACAAAAACCAAATAATATTGTTGCATTCTAGTTTAATTAGATAATGTGATTGATTAACTAAAGAAAGAGTGATTATGAACCTACTAAGTCTACGCTGATTGAGCTTTGACTGTCTATCAAATTTGTTTAAACCATGAGAATTTGTAGATTTGATTGGATCAAATGTATTGTAAAAGAGCATAAGATCCTCTTGCTTTGAAGTACTTCTTTTATGTTTTATTTGATATGCATGCAAATTGGAGTAGTTGTGTCCAATGCCCAATACGAAAACACGCCTTAATTTGATTAAACGCGTAAATAAAATCAATCACCATCCCTAGATCGGGATCCAACACTAGGCTCGTGTTGGATCGAATCGAAGGTTCATAATCATCCAAAGGGCTTAATACAACTATAAAGTCCATCAAAGAATGCAAAGCTTTTGTTAGTAGTACCATATACTCTTACTTAAAAAAGCGTTTTATATAAATATAGTGGGACATATGCTGCTAAATAAATCACATGGATAATAGTTGTGATAAGACCAAATAATTTTAATTAGATTAAAATGATTGTTAATATGTGATGAGACCAAAAACCCTTGATCAAACCAATATTAAGTTGACAAGCATGAGGGTTCTTTGAACACTCTTTCGTGGCTTTTTACCATGGTAGGCTCTAATCATTTGTGACTCATACACCGACGTCATCCTATCAGGGGGGGGAGTACAAAGCATGTGCTTACACTCAGGAGGAGTGCATACATGATGTTGTGAAGGTAGGCAACGAGAGTGGCAACATCATATCATTTTGAGGTTATTCTTGAACCCCACACGAACTTGCATGGTGGGAAAGACTTAACTAATGCCATGGCGCCAATATCATATCATTGTGAGGGTGACATTCTTTGGAGGCCAAATAAGATGGGCACTTACAAGAGATGTAAATGAGCAAGAGTTACTCTCTCATTATTATTAATGCTACCCAACATCATGTTATTGTGAGGTGGGCTTAGTAAAGGTGGCCTCCCATACCTTACTAAGAGTTTTGTCCAAAATTCTCGAATCCAACTGAGGGATATAGAATTTGCAAAAAATAGTGGATGATGCTATTTGATTTAAAGACCCGAACCAAATGGTTTAAAATCAATCAATTTAAATATCATTATGTAAATGTTTAGGGTTTAGTGGGATTGATTTTCTGATTTGATTTAATTGAAAGTAATTGATTTAATATAGTCATTAATTAAATCTAAATAAGTAGTTTAAGGAATTAAACCATAATTGAGGGATTTGATCAATTAGGGTTAATTTGTTCTTTTTTACATGATTTGATTTGTTTGACGGAAGATTCAGATGTCGACATGTGTCACTCTTGATGACTCGTTTGGCTTTGATGAGTCACATGCAATGTGTGCAATTTGACGAGACCTATAACATGCGCTACATAAGCCCTAGCGAATCAAAATTTAATTTATTAGTAAAAATTTATTTCACCAAAATTTCAATGTCTATATATTTGTTTTTTAACGAACGATATTATCTACATTAAGAGGGAGGATGGTGGGCTTAGCCTCACAATAAGCTTGTAATAAAGTGGTTCAAATTTGCATTTGGCGAGAATTGAACCTAAGACTTCTCACTTATAAGTAAAGAGAAAAAATACTATACCGTAATACTAGATGGCTCAATATCTACCTATATTAGAAAAGGTTAGTCTGATGTCCTGATCGAAAGAGGAAAAAGAATGAATAATTTGCTAGCTTTCCAATTATCGTTGTCATCGAAGAACATGTTGTGATGTTAGTCGTGACAAACTTTCCATTAGAAAACAATTATATTTTTATTTTATTTTAAGAAAAGTCGATGGATTCATTGCCATAAAAAGATGAAGTTACAAAACCCAGTTACATCAACAATTATATTTAATTAACTTGCGTGGCATACAAGTTAATTAACCCAATTGTCGTAGCCTGCACAGATATCTAATCGTATCGAAGTTTCAATCCGGACCATTAATTAATTTTTCAAACAAGAATCCAAATCCCCTATAAATAGTTGGTTGCTTTTACTCTTGTTATTTAGAGCACACAGCACTTAATTAGTTTGAGCTTAAACAATGAGAACATTTTTAATATTGATTGCGATTTTGTTAAGTTTGAGTTGTGAAAGCGTCGCAAATGGATTCAAGTTGATGCCATCAGAATTTCCGGAGGATTTCATCATTCATGTTAATACTGCCTCATCATCTTCTTCTACTGTGGCTGATCAGCAAAATGGAACCAGATGGGCAGTCTTAGTTGCTGGGTCGTTTGGTTATGGCAACTATAGGCATCAGGTGTATATATAATCACTTTCACTAAATATATGTTTATTATTTATGAGTATATATATATGAGTAGAATCCCTTTAATTACGTTGAGGATCGTTCAAATAAGTTTATTTGAGGGGCAACTTATGGTGCCGATTGCGTAACTTTTTCTTAACAATTCAAATGTTTATATTTTAATTCATCATTCATAGATTATTTTTGCAATAAGTTACACAAGTTCAAAATCACTAAGATCCAATTGTAGTAAAGAAAATAGACGAATACAGTTTTTTAAAGAAACACTAAAATGATTACCATTTAATTAAATGATCATATGGTGCAGATTTTGATAATTTTTTTATAATAATTGTATTTAAGGGAAGACCCTAAGATAAACGGTTGGATCTTTGAAATACATTAATTAGGGATTAGGCCTACAAGAGATCCCTCAATGGAAGAGGACTATTAAATATATGAGAAATGTTCTCTTGTATACTACTGTGCATCTTAAACCATTAATCGATCGGTAAAAAAAAAAAAAAAAGAACTATCAAATCATGTATATATATGTCCTTACTACTCTGTGTACATCATTGATTTTTGTTAGCACATGTCTCGATTCAGAATCAGACTACATATGCATTTTCTTTTGGTCGAAAGCAACGTATATATAAGCATTTGTATGATATAAGGGCTCGTTTGGATGCGCTTTTAGAATGATTGAAAGTGCTTTTAGAAAAAATTATTTTAGGTTTCAAAAGCACTTAAAGTACTTTCTGCAAGAAGCACCAATTATGTGTTTCTTTCAAGAAGCACTTTAAATGCTTTTTCAGGATTCACTTGCATTTTTACTAAAAGTTGGTTCTAAAAACATTTTCACCAAAAACGCTTTCAGTCATTTTAAAAGCACATCCAAACAAGCTCTAAGTTTGTCAAGAAAATATATGGAAATATGTAATGGAAAATGCAATTTTTTTCTTGTTTTTATTTCTTTTCATCTCTTAAATTCTGTATTATTTTTCTAACATGATTTCTCACAATATGACAGGCTGATGTGTGTCATGCATATCAAATATTGAAGAAAGGAGGACTAAAAGATGAAAACATCATTGTTTTTATGTACGATGACATCGCAAACAACGTTGAGAACCCTAGACCTGGTGTCATCATCAATAAGCCAGATGGCCCTGATGTTTACAAAGGGGTTCCCAAGGTTCTTTACTATCTTATTATGGAGGAGGACTATCGTAACACATGTGACATACTGATTTAGTGTTACGAAATTACTGCTTAATATGTATGATATTTCAAGTATGCGCCACATATTATGTTTCATATGTTTATTCTTATCTTTGGTAGGATTACACTGGAGAAAATGTTACTGCTGCCAATCTTTATGCTGTTATTCTTGGAAATAAAACAGCTCTCAGCGGGGGCAGTGGCAAAATTCTGGACAGCGGTCCAAATGACAATGTTTTTATATATTATACCGACCATGGCGCCTCTGGGATAATTGGTTTGTAACTTTAATTACTTGATAAAATGTATTTTCTAGAGCAGGATTTTGTTTAATACTGGTTAACTGTTTATCAAATGTATATATTAATTAATATATATGTGTGTGTGTATAGGAGAAATTAGGTTCACATCCTTTTTTTTGTTACTCCATTGATTAAAATCCTATTCATTTTCAATTTTTGATCAAGGTCCTTGGGTATTAATAACATCATTAATTATTTGAATAATAACATATTTTTATTTTTAAATATATTCCTTTAGTGTTAAAAATGTTATAATTAGTATATTTATATTTATGGCTAAATTTTTTATCATATATTTTTATTTTTAGTTTGTACCTATTTTTAATTTGCAAATATTTTTTAATTTGTACCAATTTTATTTTCATTTTTAATTTGTACCCATATATTAGTTTCTTTTTGTGCCCATATTTTTTAAAGTTTTATTTGTGTTTGTACCCATGTGTATACCATCACGTGACATTGTATATTTAATCAATGATAGAAAAATTACATATGGTATATTTATGTTTTATGCCTAAACTTTGTATCATTTAATTTTATTTTTAGTTTGTACCCACTTATAATTTGCAACATTTTTTTAAAATTTGTAGTATTTTCATTTTAGTTTTATTTTGTACCCATGTATTAATTTCTTTTAGCGCTTATATTTTTTAAAAATTCATTTGTACTCATTATTTTTTAATCTTTTATATGTACCCTAATTTATTTATAATGTACCCATTCTTCTTTATTAATGTATCACTTTGTTATTGTAAAATGTACCAATTTTTTTAACACTATGGATACATTCTTTTGCCATTTCTTATTTCTTATTTTTACATAGTTTTTATCCATTTATTCAATCAAAATGTTTGAATTTTTTTATTGTAACCGTTTGTAATAGTATTATAATGAGGGATTTTAAATTTATAGGATTATAAATCTCATAAAATATCAAACGATTAATGTCAAAACTATAAAAATATAAATATTAATAGCAATATAATGAGGTGTACAAAGTCAAGGGACTTTGATCAAACTTTGAATACCATTAAGGTTTTAATCAAAGAATGTTAAGGATTAGGGACCGCATCCAAAATATCCCATATATATATATATATATATATATATATATATATATATATATAAAAACCTGGACATAATGTAGATTACCTGATCAGTTTGGGATGCTGATTAATTAGGAATGCCTGAAGGCGATTATGTTTATGCTAACGATCTCGTGGACGTTCTGAAACAGAAGCATGAAGCTAAGGGTTACAAAAATATGGTAAATAAGTCGTCATTGTATTTTGTTTTTTTTTCCTTGAATTTTTGTTAAGCAGTACAATAGTGACAGCTATATAATATATAACTTGCTAAAAGAAAAGGTTTCTTGCTTTGTAGATTTGTATATTCAAATTAATGATTTTATGTAATTACCAAAATTAATCAGGTATTTTACCTAGAATCTTGTGAATCTGGGAGCATGTTCGAGGGTCTGCTTCCAAGTAATATAAGTATCTATGCGACTACAGCGGCAAATGCAACTCAAGATAGTTGGGCAACATATTGTCCTGGTTTTGATCCTGCTCCTCCTGCAGGATATGACACTTGTTTGGGAGACTTGTATAGTATTTCTTGGATGGAAGATTGGTACGCATAACGCATGTGATATTCAGTACTACTTTGAGAACATTAACTGATCTCGAGCTAATTATAAAAGTTTGAAGTCACTTTTAAAAACGGATTCAACCTTTCTGTTTTATACTGTTAAGAATTAACCTTGCGTTTGGATTAGGAAATTTAAGAGAGCAACGATAAAATGATGGAATTTGATTTTCTAGATTATGTGATTTTATTGTTTAGCTAACATAAAAGTACAATAAAATTTAAATACGAAATTTAATACGATTCTTGAGTCATTGGTATATAAATACTAAAAAATGAAAATTTAGGTCCTTTTTTGAAAGTGACCCTAGACCTTTGGATGTGCTTTGTACTTTGCTCAATAATCTCACTTTGTTTGTTCTAATGCGCACCGGATACGTTTATGCATGTGAAGTGTTCTCAATTATTCCTTAAACATTTCTTTCTATATTTAAAATATCATTGAAAATATTTTCAGGCCCTAGTACTAATTAAATACGTACCGTTAATTTGAAAGTGTGAAGATTTTTTGACATAATTTTCTGTTGCTGTTTTTGTGTAAATTGGGGAGCAGCGATGTCAAAGATTTACGAAGAGAAACTTTTGCAAACCAATATGAAACGGTAAGAAATCGAAACTTTTGCCTTGTAATTATTTACCAAGAAAAGTTTATATATGCCACTCAGTATTACGGTCTGGTGGTATTTCTCTTCACTTGGAAGTGAGAGGTCTTAGGTTCAAATCTCATGGATGACGAATTTGATACCAAATTAGGTTGCCCATTGTGTGGCTTAGCCGAACTCCCCCTCCCCCTTGTGTAAAAATATCGATGTACTAAAAAAAAAAGAAAAGCTTAGATATAATATCTTGAGATTGAGCACACAAACTATAAACCAGACTAGTTAACTAAATTTATTTATCAATAGTTATTTATAAAAAAAAAAAACTATATTTATTAATATGCCTTGTCAACTTCCATTATTTGAACTCTAACTTGTTTGCTTGAACCGCTACTTAGTATTACGGTCTAGTGGTATTCATTTTCATTTGTAAGTGAGAGGTCTTAGGTTCGATAGCCTACCCCTTCTCCCTTAATGTAGATAAAATCGTTTGTTCAAAAAAAAAAAAAATTAAAACTTGATTATTTGAACCATATATTAATTTGTTGGCTACATTTTTACAGGTTAGAAATAGAACCGCAAATACTAGTGAAGGACTTGGGTCTCATGTTACTCAATACGGAAATTTGAACCAAGCCAAGGATTTACTCTTCTCTTACTTGGGTTCAGATGACAACTCTACTAACACCAACACTAAATCCTCACAATCATTCTTAGGGCCAGTTTTTAACCAACGTGATGCAGATCTCCTCCACTTTTTGCACAAGGTCTGTGATCTCTCTCTCATCTAGTTTGGGGTTGTTGTGTTGTGAAAAAAAACAACGATGTTTTCAAAAGTAGGGGTAGAGTTGCTTTTGTTTTCTACTGTTTTGGATCCATGATTTTGACAAAAAAAAAAAAACACTTTTTTGTTTCATTTACCAAACACAATTTTAGCCTCAACTTTATTAAAAATCTGCTTTTAAAATAATTTCAGCAATGCTACACCAGCTCTTAGTGTTTTTTATTTTAAATTTATTAATTTCTTTGATCAACTTTTTTGGTCGGTCTTATTTTCGTAAAAAAAAAAAAAAAAAAAAAAAAAAAAAAAAATGAAAACCTAAATGATAGCTAGGATTGGGTAGAACAAAATTGTTCAACGTAAGTTTTCTTTATAAATATTGTTTCTTAAACTTGGGATTAGTTCTAAATCTTAAAATGTGATTTTTGAGCTGCAACCATTCTTTTCATATATCATATATTCATTCAGGTACGTAAAGCTCCTGATGGCTCTCATGAGAAGTATGAAGCTAAACAGAAACTATCTGGTGAAATATATCGTCGGGAGCGCATAGACGACAATATAAATCAAATCACGCAACTAGTGTTTCGATTTGATTCTAGCTCAAAAATGAAAAATATTCGGCTTAACGGGCAAGCTCTTGTGGATGACTGGAACTGCTTTAAGACTTTTGTAAGTCTTTCTTTTACGAATTAGTATAGTAACAACTATATATACACGTAATATGAAAAATTATGAACTACAAGTACATGATCTATTTGTTTAAGCAAATACCTAAACCCTAGTTAAAACCAACTTGTTTGATGCTAGCTAGTTAATGAGATCGTCTTCCATGCAGGTGAAAACTTACGAGAAATATTGTGGAGCACTCTCAAATTATGGAATGCAATACACAAGAATTATTGCCAACATGTGCAATTATGGGTTTACCATGGAGCAAATGACTGCAGCATCAGCGAAAACTTGTTCTTAGACTTGAAAAGAGAGCAAAAGGATTGTGCTCACATGTCCTAATAGTTTAAGCTTAATTTTTTTTTTATTATAAGTAATTGAAAAGTACTTTTCCATTTCTATAAATTTCGAAATAAAAAACTTAGTGCGTCGCCTTATTTGTCAACTCTAGTCTTAAGCTCAATTATTTTCCTTGTTGATGAAAGAATTCGTATTTAAGAGTTTAAGAGAGTAAGAACAATAGAACTTGATTGTCGAATGTAATTAAATTCAATAACCAATTGGTCCTCTTGTGTTCTTCTAAGAATCAACATCACAATAACAAAATTCTAGAAAAATATCCAATATTTGAATCAAAATTAATTAATTTATAGTTTCTATTTGTTTACCTCAAATTGCAATCTTTTAGTGTAAGAATTTGAGTAGACATAATCATTATTTTGATAGAAGTGTATTGATTAAGTTAATAGAGTTTTGTAACGGTAGGTTATATGAAACATTCAAAACAACAATGTAGTTGACTTTTGCAGTTAATTATGAGTTATTGAGAGACCTATTGTTTTCCTAATAGGTGGATATCAATAGGCCTTATGTGACTATAAAAAGGTTGGTCCCTGCTCTCCAAATATAAGCTTAATAGTGTGCTGAATCCTATTGAAAGCATAAGCATCCAGTTTTGTGATAGTAGAAGACTATCTTTATTTGAGCATCACGTCTTCTTCATCCTCAGGCCATGTGTGTGTCTAATTTTTGTGTGTTAGTATTGACTTTGGTTAATTGTGATTCTATGTTTTAGTTGATAATCATGTATGTGGGAGTATTAAGATATGACATTTCCAATACTACATTATTTGGCATGTAGCTTTGTGATCAGTTGAGTTAAGCTTCAGTGATTATAGAGTAATGATGCAGCTTATATGCATCAACATTTATATAGTTCTGGTTTTGATTTAGTTGATTACATCTATGTTTAAGTTGATAATCTTGTTATATAAACTGAGTGATCACTGTTAACTTAATTCTATACAGTTCAATACTATGTGATTATGTATACTCAAGTGGGAGAATTTAAGAATTTGAGTAGATATAATCATTATCTTGATAGAAGTGTATTGATTAAGTTAATAGAGTTTTGTAACGGTAGGTTATATGAAACATTCAAAATAATAATGTAGTTAACTTATTGCAGTTAATTATGAGTTATTGAGAGACCTATTGTTTTCCTAATAGGTGGATATCAATAGGCCTTATGTGACTATACAAAGGTTGGTCCCTGCTCTCCAAATATAAGCTTAATAGTGTGCCGAGTCCTATTGAAAGCATAAGCATCCAGTTTTATGAGAGTAGAAGACTATCTTTATTTCGAGTAGAAGACTCTCTTTATTTCGATCAGCGTAATTGTATAGATCTCCACACAACCATTGTTCATAATTACTATGCAAATTTGTAAAAATAAAAAATAAAAAAAAATTATGCCAAGTTTGAAGCGATTTATACATCCTTCGTATGATCGTAAACTAATACAAATACACACCAATTAATTAGAAGCGTATGTAAGATAATTAATAGTAGAATAAACAAATCACAAATCGAATAACCACTAACCTTGAGAACTCATTGTTGCTGCAAAGATAGAGCTTTTCTACGCCCGACACTACTGTATGCAATTAACAAATAATAGGGCTTGTTCTTCTGCTTTTGCGTATTTAGTGTGAACACAGGGACCCCTATTATATATCCTTAGTGGTGGTATTTGATTAGGTTACTTCCATCACGTAATCCTAATCAAATCATCCAAACAGATTACCTTATCACCACAAACCAAGGTGATCATATCAGAATAGTTAAACCTATTCGTACTAGGATTACTCTCTGCTTTATATTAGTCTAAATACATTCTCTGATAGCTTTACAAGTCTAGTCTATCCTAATCTCTTATGACTTCAATCCTTTAAGCACATGAAAAACTAAGTGTGCAGCTCCAATTAGTTTACATTCTCCCCACTAGAGCCAACGCTTTTCACACAGGCCACCATATAAGAAATCATACTTGAGTGGCCATGAGAATAGGAACAACAAAATCCCAGCAACAAGTTTATGTCATAAGCTAGTATTCATGGACGACTAAAGGGAATCAGGTCCTTAAAATTCATAAACACTATCCCCATAATCACTTTCATGAAACTGTCATAGACATGAAACCCCAACACGACATGAAGAATTAATAAAACATGCACGTGTCACTAGTAAAAAAAAAACTTTGCGCGACGTACGTACATTCGTCCCGCAAAGTCAAAAATCGTTGCGCAAGGGTTTGCGCTATGCAACCTTCGTCTCACGCTAACCGTCACGCCAAGACAGTGACGCTAGGGTTTGCGTGACGAAGAAATAACATGCGTCGCGCAAAGCCCCTTTGCCCGACGCATGGCCTACGTCGTGCAAAGTCACTTTGCACGACGCATGGACTACGTCGTGCAAAGTCACTTTGCGCGCCGCACATCCTAGGACGTGCGTCACGCAAACCCTTTTTTTTTATTTAGTGAAAAATAATTTTTTTTGTTTTAGTGAATTTTTTATTTTATTTTTATTTTTGATAAATATTGTAATTAAATTCTAAAGAATAATTAATCAACCAAGCAAAAGTATTTAATTATAAAATATATGAAAATGTACATACAAGATGTCCGAACAAAAAAGAAAAAACTACAAGTGAACTAGGTTTAATACATGAGGCTACTGGGTATCGGCAAGGCAAGATGGCTCTGAGGTCGAAGGTGGAGCAAGATGAGGTGCTGGTAGCGAGATTTGGAGGCCGGACATCTGTATGGCTTGTACAAGTTGTTGCACCCTCCCGACACAAGTCTTCTTCTCCTCGCCCTGGGCCTTCAACTGTGCCTTCATCTGCTCGCCCTCGGCCCTCAGGTGCGTCACTTCCGCCTTCAATGCATCGACCTCTGCTGTGTTCGATCTGGAAGAAGAAGCACCCGTCTCACGAATCCGCGCTTTCCCCATACCCCGAACAACCTTGCCACGACGAGGACCATAGTTTTGATTTAAGACATCAGTCATGATCTGAAAACCTACATCCTCAGGTACCATGATGTCCTCGATCGGGGTCTCCGGGGGAAGCTGCGATGCTGCTTTATGGAGAACATCATTGCTCTTTTCCTCCATAGTAGCCTGTAATAATAAAGAAAAACCATATAATGTTTAATAACAAAATATAAATAATATTTGAACGATTCATACATATAAGAATAATAACATATACTTACATGAAGCTGCTTAGTGGTCTCATTACCAGGTCGAACGTAAACGTCCTTGAACATGTCGATCTATGGGAACTTAGAACCCTTCTGAAGAAAAAAACATTAAGAAAATTTTATTAATCAATAATAAAAAATAAATTGTATAAAATTTCAAAGTTAAAATACTTTTACCTTACATCGTGCCTCAAGCCTATACGAAAAAGGCTGCGAACTAGAATGATGGAGAAGTGTCTTTGACTCCCGAGCTTTCTGGCCAGCAATAGATTTCTTCTGTTAAACACAAAATATACATGTTAGTGCGACTATTTGAAATAAATTAATAAAAAAAGCTTAAAAAAAATAACATGTACAATAATAAATTATTATTAAAATATTATGTGCATACCACAAATTTTGGGTCCGTAAAATATTTGCAGAGCCACTCCCAATCCTCTGGTCGATCCTTCAACTCCTCTGGAACATGTAGGATAGCAATCTCCGGATCATCCCATCGCTTAAAATGCGTGTGAAAATTGTTCTTCCATTGTTTGTACCAAGTTGCTAAGGTCCCCTCTAAGTAGGCCATGGCCTCAGGGGATATGTCCTCAAGATCATAAACGAACTACGAATATGAAAAATAATCAAATAATAGCAACAAATTTAATAATATTAAGATAATATATTTTGGTTTTTAATATTTGTAAACAAAATTAAAAAAAATGATAAAGGTTAAAAATTAATATACTAACCGACAACTTGTCTCGCACCAGTTTCTTCGTCTCCTCGGGAATTTCTGCCCAAGACTCTTGCTGAAAAAGACAATTATCTCGAATAACAGCACCACAGCTACTAGCAATACTGCTATGCTGCTGTGAGGTAGCCGCTCCATAATGTCGCGGGTCATATGCAATCTTGATCTTGGAGTTGGTTTGACGTACGCCCTGGAACATCTTCAGCATTTGACTAGGCCCCCTGATGTTTTTTTTTAACTGGCCAAAAATACTTAAATGGTGAAAACCCAAGCTTAAATTTGTACAAAAAATTCGACACAACCTCCCCTAATAGTATAGCATTTCCCAAAACCTTAAAACAGTAAAATAATAGTAATTCACAACCCGCAACACATTTTCACCATCACAAAAATAATGGTTTTAAAAAATACAACGTAGAGAGAATTAGAAAAAACTACCTGGTGGCTGGGAGGCCTCACCCTCGACTCTGGATGCCGAGGAAGTCTGATCAGAAGGCTCCGGGTCGCGGCGGCGTCGATGAGGCCACCGTGCACTGAGCGACTCAACGGACACTGATGACGTCGATGAGACGGGCACCTGGGACGCCGTAGAAGTAGCCTCAACAAGGGGTGTAGGCTCCCTAATCAATGGAGCACTCACGGCTGGAGCAGTAGATGCTGATAATGTGAGAGGCGCATTGGTCACACTCCGACGACGAGTGATCAACTGCGACATCTATAAGTAGGAATGAATCTTCCCATTCCGCATTATAATTGGAGAGTGTTAAGTAGGGAAGGTAAACCCTTTCAATGCAATACTTGAAAAAAATATAACATGAATATAAAAATAATAATAAACTAAAATTGAAAGAGAGAACAACATTTAGAATTTAGTGCCTGGGGAAAAGTAAACAGCTATAGTTCTTCAACATCTATGGTTAGATGGAATGCTTTGATTGCACACATTTTACCTGTAGGCCGGCTAGATATATGAAAGACTTATCCGAGAAGTGAACACCAAATACACGAAAGCATGTTGAAACTGGAATATCAAAGAAAAAGGGTACAAAAGATGCAAATATGAGACCAAAGGTTCTAAAGTCACTAGGTTTACTGCTGGATTTGCAAAAGACAAAGGAATTGGACACCTGTAGTAAATCAGTGTAATACACAGAAAAACCAAAACAATGTTTTAACCAGGAAATGAAACAATCTGCAATATAATATTTCAACTACAAGGGTTTTCTTTAAATTCTGTACTAATGTAAGTAACCTCTGGTATGGATTGTCTATATTGTAAAATTGAAACTTGGCACAACTTGAGGGTCAGGTGAGACAATCAACCAGCCGTAGGAAATGCTTGTGATTTCATCAAGCGCTGATGCTGCCACAACCCATATCAAGAAGCCATGATATGCAAAGTTGCACTGACTATTGTTGTAGAAAGGAAGATGACAACTACCTATTCATCCAAAATACCATGTTGTAAGACATATTACAGATTCCTGTTTTCCAAATTGGCAAATTTATCCTTTACAAATAAATAATAGTTGGAAAGTATGTGAATCCTATAATCTCGTTTGGACCATTTAACCTGATAGGTTGTTTGCTAAACTAGTTTGTTTAAACTAAGTTATAACCTTAAGAACAATACTGAGCAAAAAAAAAAAATTAAAGGATTACATATCACATAAATAACATCTTGCAAGTCTAGTTGAACTAATTGTGAGAACATGGGGGATAATTGTTGTGTCATGGTCGTAGTCTTGCTGATTGCAGTAACAAGAAGGTGTTACATGACAGTAATAGTGCTAGTGCTTAGTGGTGGTGATGGTTAATACCAGTGGCAGAAACAGTGTAGCAATGGAGATGGCGGCAATGGGAAAATTGAAGCGGTGTAGTTGCAATGATGGTGGCAACATGTAGCAGTGTAGCACCAGTGATGGTGTTGATGTTAGCAGAAGGAGGTGATGGAAACGAACACTTTCTAGGTTTGCGATACAATTGGTTTGGTCCCAAATTCGTTCAAACACATTCCCACTACATTATGAAATTTTAAAACTGGTCCCGCAAAATGTTTGGCCAATTTTTTAGATTTCCCAACAGCCGCCAAAACAAGAGAATATTTGATAATTCTTATCTATCGATTTTTAATTGAGTTAAAAAAAAAGAATACATAAATGACTCCAAAATGTTTGGCCTTAATATATTCTATTTCGGTACCAATGGCTCCATTGTGACATCCTACACTGCCCAGAAAAGTGATCCTTAAATGTATATTCTCATCCCTACCTAGCACGAGGCCTTTTGGGAGCTCACTGGCTTCGGGTTCCGTAGGAACTCCGAAGTTAAGCGAGAAGGGGGTCAAAGCACTCCTAGGATGGGTGACCCACTGGGAAGTTGCTCGTGAGTTCCCAGAAACAAAACCGTGAGGGCGTGGTTGGGGCCTAAAACGGACAATATCGTGTTACGGTGGAGTCGAGCCCGAGAGGTGGTTGCGCCCGGGCTGGGATGTGACAATTGGTATCAGAGCCAATCCCTGGCCGGAAGTGTGCCGACGAGGATGTCGGGGCCCTAAGGGGGGTGGATTGTGACATCCCACACTGCCCAGGGAAGTGATCCTTAAATGTATATTCCCATCCCTACTTAGCACGAGGCCTTTTGGGAGCTCATTGGCTTCGGGTTCCGGTTTTGTAGGAACTCCGAAGTTAAGTGAGAAGGGGGCCAGAGCACTCCCAGGATGAGTAACCTACTGGGAAGTTGCTCGTGAGTTCCCAGAAACAAAACCATGAGGGCGTGGTCGGTGCCCAAAGCGGACAATATCGTGCTACGGTGGAGTCGAGCCCGGGAGGTGGCTGCGCCCGGGTCGAGATGTGACATCCAACATGTCCAAAATCATTTAAGAATAATTTCTGAAATAAACTTGGTGCACAAATATAATTTCTGATAGCCATCCATCTCTTTTTTACATATATGAGAACCAAACATGGGTAGGATTTCTGTTCATAACTCTCTATTTTTGTTTTGCAACTAGTTGCCTCCTAAGTTTCTATCTAAATTTCTTGAGAAACTAATGACATGCTCATCAATTTTAAACATAGCGATGATAAAAGATAAACCGATAAGAAAAAATACTTACCGTGAGATTCCAAGGTCTTTCTAGTTTCGCACAAAATCTATCAAACAGAACTCTTGTCGGTATATACCTGTAAGAAGCTCTTGCAACTTATGAAAGCATCCAGTGCTATTAATCCACGAATCTAACAAATAAAACTAACACGAATCTATGAAAACAAATAAAACTAACACGAATCTACGAAAACAAATAAAACTAACACGAATCTAACAACTTATGAAAGCATCCAGCGCTATTAATCCACTATTTCCCTCCCTCAAACACCAAGTGAGGTTTGGAAAAGCAACAAACAAGGCACATAGTTATCTCCACGGCCCAATACTAGGAAGGTTTGCATTATAATGTATCAGATTATACAAACCTCAACAAACATCATAAAAAGAAATTGCTCTTATGCTCTTACAGAAGGAAATAGGTTTTTCAATAGATAAATTTGTGACAAAAACCCTAAATAACAAAAACCCATTTCTTCGAAAAAGGAAACTTAACCCCGAGCAATTTGGTAACAGATAAATTTATGATAAAAACCCTAAATAACAAAAACCCATCGAAAATCAGAAACCCTTACCTTGATTTTGGGACTTGATTCGCGTCGGCTTCGAGATTCCCTTGGCGGCCTGTCGTTTGGGTTCAAGATTTTTCAACAGGAAACACAGGTCGTTTGGGTTCGACGACCCAAGAGGAAAGACAAGATTTGGGGTCTACGGGGAAAGAAAGAGAGGGAGATTTGGGGTTTACGGGGAAAGAAAGAGGGAGATTTGGGGATTTATGTTAGAAACTGAGATTTGGGAGGGAGGGTTCAAGTTTGGGTTCAATATTTTGTCCAAAGTTTGGGAAAATTGAAAAAAAAAGCCTATTTTTCACTATTAGACCGCCAAATTTGTCACAACTTGCGTGATGTACGTATACAATTTGACGTCGTGCAAACTGGTTTTGCGCGACGATCAAATTAATGGGTCACGCAAAGTATTTTATCAAAAACAAAAAATTATTATAAAAATTACTGAATATGTAACTTTCCTCCTTTCAAATTCAATTTTTTTTTACATAAACCCCAAAATAATATATTTATCTCACAAAAACCCAATAATTTTTTCTACATATATATCATTCAATTTCTTAAGTGTTATAAGTACAAAATAAATAAATTAAAATCTACTTAGTAAATATATATACCATTGAAGTTGATAGGATACGCATTGTACGAAAATAGTTTCAACGATCCAACCGTCAAACTTGTTTGTATATGCTTCGAGATTGCATACGCCAAAAATCGCAAAACACAAATATTCAGAGATCAATAATAGGGCAAACCTTTTCGACAGGTATAAACGGAAACTCACGATTTAACGGTTATTTTAAGTCTGATTCTGATGATTTTTTACAGTTACATTCTTTAACCCTATATGAATACAATCAGCCAATCCGATCGTCAATTTAAAACATTGACACAAGTAGATACCACAAAATCTTATGTTATACGTAATGAAAGTATAAATAAACTCCAAGTTTCTGTGAATTTATTGTTTTGATGGGATACGCATTGTACGAAAATAGTTTCAACGATCCAACCATCAAACTTGTTTGTATATGCTTCGAGATCGCATACGCCAAAAATCGCAAAAAACAAATATTCAGAGATCAAGTAACAGGACAAACCTTTTCGATGGGTGTAAACAAAAAATCATGATTTAACGATTATTTTAAGTCTGATTTTGATGATTTTTTTACAGCTACACTCTTTAACCCTATATGAATACAATCAACCAATCTGATTGTCAATTTAAAACATTGACACAAGTGGATACCACAAAATCTTATGTTATACTTAATGAAAGTATAAATAAACTCCAAGTTTTTGTGAATCTAATGTTTTGGTGGGATACGTATTGTACGAAACTAGTTTCAACGATCAAACCGTCAAACTTGTTTGTATATGCTTCAAGATTGCATGCGCCAAAAATCGCAAAAAACAAACATTCAGAGATCAAGTAACGGGGCAAACCTTTTCGCCGGCTATAAACGAAAAATCACAATTTAACGGTTATTTTAAGTCCAATTTTGATGATTTTTTTACAGCTACACTCTTTAACCCTATATGAATACAATCAACTAATTCGATCGTCAATTTAAAACATTGACACAAGTGGATACCACAAAATCTTATGTTATACTTAATCAAAATATAAATAAACTCCAAGTTTTTGTGAATCTAATGTTTTGATGGGATACTCATTGTACGAAATTGGTTTCAACAATCAAACCGTCAAACTTGTTTGTATATGCTTCGAGATTGCATACGCCAAAAATCGCAAAAAAAACCATGCAGAGATCAAGTAATGGGACAAAACTTTTCAACGGTTATAAACGAAAAATCTCGATTTAACGATTATTTTAACTCTGATTTTAATGATTTTTTACAGCTACACTCTCTGACCCTATATGAATACAACGAACTGATTCGATCATCAATTTAAAATATTTACACAAGTGGATACCACAAAAGAAAAAGGCAATGCAAAAGCCCAACAGAAAAGCAAAATGAAAAAAAAAAAAAAAAAAAACTTTGCGCGACGCACATACGTCGCACAAAGTCTTTTTTTTTTTATTTTTAATTTTTTATAAATTCTGTCGGTTTCCTTATAAATTCTCAGTTTCTCACATAAATCCCCAATTACCCATTAATCAGCATCCTTCCTTCTTCCCACTTTTCAATTCTCAGTTTCTCTATCTTTCCAATTTTCTGCTTTTTCGACTCCAATTTTGTGTGGGTTTTGATTCAATTTCAGAGTTCTTTTTGGTATTTAGGATCCAAGTTTTTTGGCCTTTGACGAGCAGCGGCAGGCAAAGTCTGAGGTACCCTTTTCTTCTTTCTATATTTCTTATGTTTAATTTCTAATTTTTATTGTGAGGAGGGGTGAAGGAGGTTCCCTCCCGCTCCACCCTTTTTGTTCGTTTTCATAAGATCGATAGACATGGCTCAGTTGTAATTGATGGCTATGTTTCATTTAACCATCTTCTATTAATATTTATTACCTAACTGTTAATTATTATATTTGACTAACAAGGAAGATTCATTAAACAAGACGCAACAGCAATATTAGCATAATCAGAAATGAACAATTTGATGTACATTCAGTCAAACTCTATTAATTGGTACACTTCATTCGCTTTAATTGGTACGCTTTTGGTTTAATTTGCATTTTTACGAGAGAAAGACTAATGCTGCTTGTTTTGGGTTCCACTTCGGTAAACCAGTGTGGTTTATTTTGGAAGAGGCCTTCACCCTGGGATGCAGGTTTTGCTTTTGTTTAATCTTGTTAATAATTCTTTTGAGGACCATTCTTATTCTGTTTTCTTCTATTTGCGTAAGCAGGATTTTATGAATTTTGAACTGTGATGGCTTTCCCATATACATCAACATCAATAGTGCCTTCAGAACTGTCAGAGCAAAGAGGAGCAAATATATCAGATTCAAACACAAACATGTTTCAACCTCCAACAAACCAGCCCAGCCGAGGCTCCTTTGATGGTCCTGTGGCTATTTTTGGGATATCAGAATGGCTTTACAGGTGCATCCAGTGGCAGAGCCAGGAATTTAAGACAATGGGGTAAAAAAATAGCTGTAAAAAATCGATATACTTTCATTTATAATTGTCCACGACGTGTTCTCATATTTTGGAAACGTCGTATTACAACATCATTATTAATAGAATCAAATACCTCTTTCTCAATGTACACAACCAAACTATTATTCAACCATTGATCACCCAGCCTATTACAATGTGGATTCTTCACAATTTTCATCACCGAAAAAGCTCTTTCAACTGAAGCAGTTGCAACAGGTAAAATCAATGCTAATTTAACTAGCAACAGGTAAAACCAAGTAGGAAAGTCATCGAACCATTTCGGATTGAAACGGCGTTGTACTCCCGCAAATGACGTATATGAAAATTGATGGGTTCGAGGTTGAACCAATTCCCTTTGTAAATAAGCTCTTCGGACTTGATCTCTAATATTTGGATCATATTGTAATATCCGGAGTCGAAGCCCGGGGATCTCCTGGAAGATTTACCAGTATACTTTCTATGTTATTTTCATTTGAACTTTCAGGAATATTCGTTGTAGAGGGTGAGAGGTTATCTTCGGTTGATTTTCTCTTAAAATACCTCCCCATAACTGTTTTAAATAATACCAAAAAGAGTCAACAACATAATATAAATTTGATCAAATTAACAGAAGCAGAGTTCACATAATCACAGACCAATACAAACCTCACAAACCTTAAGATAAACCCCACAATTAATCTGTAGAATCAGTTTGCAGCATCACTTTGCAGCATCACTTTGCAGCATCAGTTTGCATCATCACTCTGCAACATCAGTTTGCAGCATCAGTTTGCAGCATCAGTCTGCAGCATCAATCTGCAGAATTAGTTTGCAGCATCAATCTGCATAATCAGTTTCCTACATGCCATGTTGACTTTAAGTACTATATTAATTGAACATAATTTATGGATTATTTCAGGTTAGTGTTTTTAGTTGTTTATGAAATATAAGCAAGAACAGAAGCATACATTTCCATTGAGTCCTTGAAATTCTGGGGAGTTGATTATCGCCAATGTAAGAGCTAGGTAAACAAATGACGGGCCCTGTATCACATGAATTCTTACAGTCACTCCCAAAACAAAAAGCACTGTGGAGACAACATTTGCAGTATCCTCCTACATAGTCTAAATCCAGTCAGTTCAAACTATCCAACACTGTACCCTCCAATAAACAAAAGCATAACATAAAATAAATATATGTGCATAACTACTCACATAAGTACCACCAATTTCCGGCACTATGATGAGTGGAATTAGAATTATCGAACCCAACATGGAAAGATAATGCTGAAACCCGTAGAGACCAATGGGAATTGCAACATTGTACCAACAATCAATCACAAAAAATTGACTTTACAAAAGCAAAATCGATTACATTTACAATGCTTAATCAAGACAAAAAACAAGTAAACCGTCGAACAATCACAAACAAACATAATACATTTTGAATTATAAAAAAACCAAACCAAATGTATTGAATGCTAAAAAAAAAAAAAAAATAATCACATCTAGAAATACCTGATCAAAGAATGGAGACGATCAAACGATTTGTCGAGAATATTAGAGTTGGGTAGATGAGAAACGGTGTTAAACCTTCAGCCTCTTGCTTTTTCCTTTACAAGTTTATATTAATCCTCATCCAAACTACAATAATAACTCTTGCTATCCTCACTACTATCATTTCCGGATTCCCATTCGTCTTCATCTTTGTTTGCTTCTTCTGGTGCATTGTATTGAGGCAGATCACCAAGGTCAATTGATATTTTGAATTCGGGAACTCCAGGTATGTCAAACGGTTCTTGGACAATATTAGTATCTCGGAGTGTTTCTTCACCAATTTCTATCAAAGATGATAACTGTTGGTCAGCGACGTTGTCGTCATTGTCATCATGATCTACTCTTGGAATATGATATAGCCCTCTTCGATCAATCTTCTGAACAACTTTCCAACCATTGTCGGCTTTAGGGTCGTCTAGATAGAATATTTGTTTCGCCATTGTTGCCAAAATGTATGGGTCTTCATCGTACCAATGTCTCGTAGTGTTTACTGATAGTAAACCATGGTCTCACTTAACACTCGTTCGGTTATGTGGGTTTGTATCAAACCAAAGACACTTAAACGGTATCACTTGACACCTGTCTTTGTAAAGCAATCTACTACACTAGTTAGTTTGCCATAAAAATCAATGTCTTCACTGTTGCCCGCACCCGGGACGTGGACACCACTATTTTGAGTAGACAACTTGTCATCACGTGTTGCCCCCAAGAACTTGATCCTGTCGACATGACAACCCGAGAACAATTCAGCATGCAGCGGTCCTCTGGCCAAGTTATATAATCCTTCATCGTAAGAGGGTGAATTCAATTCCTTCAATTTGTTCATCTAATATAACATATACAAAAAGTTAACCTGTTAGTGTAACCAAATTTAAAGATGGGCATGAACAAGTTGGATAATATGCTCAATTCAAACCACATACAACTTACATGAAGTCAAGGTGCTTCTTGGCATATAAATGTGAAGGATGTTCCCGCTTCATCAATTGTTCATGCTCTTCAAGGTATGGCAAAGCATCATCATAATTGTTGAGTATGAACAAATGCGCTACCTCCATGTCCTTTTTGGTAAACGATTCACCTTTTACAGGATCGTCGAATGGTCACGCAATTTGGGCAAAAACATACAGTTTTTCTTTTCTGACACCACCATCATTATTGCGTTGAGGACGATTGAAAGCTGTCTCAACATCTTCAAGATACATTCCATAAAAAGTAAGTGACTCATATGCGACCCATGCCTCCGCAAGTGATCCTTCGGGCTTTGTCTTCTTTCGAACATATTTTTTCAACTCACCAATATATCTGCACAAGTAAAAGGTATGCTGCAAATTATTCAAAGCGTTCGTTGATCATGAATCTGTTATATATATATAGACGCTTAATTAAGTACATTTTCATTGGATACATCCATCGACAGTTCACTGGTTCGGCAATCAGTGCCTCATCTAGCAAGTGAATCATCATGTGAATCATACTTGTAAAGAAAGCTGGAGGAAATATCTGTTCGAACTTGCATAAAACGTTCACAATGTCATCCTGCAATTGTTTAACATCCGACTTCCGCAAACACCTTGCAGTCAATTGCGAAAAAAATCTCAACAACAACACGATTGGTTTAACCACATCAAGAGGCAATAAGTGTCGAATACCAACCGGAAGAAGGCGTTGGAGTATCACATGACAGTCATGACTCTTCATGTTTGAAAATTTACACCCCTTCATGTTCACGCAATGCGATATATTGGAAGCATACCCATCTGGAAACTTTACAGAAGAAATAAAGTTGAAAAACTCTTTCTTCCCATTCGACTTAACTGTAAAAAAGGGATGGCCTTTCTTCAATGTACCACCGACTTTCTTCATTCACAAGGATGACCTAATGCCCATTCGTTCCAAATCGAGGTGAGCTTCCATCGTGTCTTTTGTTTTTCTTTCAATGTCTAGAATTGTCCCGAGCAAAGTATCAAACACATTTTTCTCAATATCCATAACATCGAGGTTGTGTCTCAATTTTAACTTTGACCAGTATGGGAGCTCAAATAACATACTCTTGTGCGTCCAGTTCAGATGTGTGGTTGGTCTGGGGTTACTGACCCCTTTGCCGAAATGACCAAATTCCAAACGGTTTAACTGATCCAAAATCTCATCTCCGGACCATTCTCTTGGTCTTGGCTGAGTTTCTTTTATGCCATGGAAGACTTTATCATTCTGACGCCACTCGTTGTCCTAAGGGAGCCATCTATGATGACCAAGATAACAAACTTTTCTTGCATGCCAAGACGATGTTACATTTTCCTTGCATATTGGACATGCCAAATAACCCTTAGTCATCCACCCAGAAACCATTGCATACGCGGGAAAATCGTTTACTGTCCACATCACTGCCGCTCACATGGTGAACATTTGCCCAGTATATTTATCGTATGTACGAACACCGTTTTCCCATAAATCTTTTAGCTCATCAACCAACGGCTGCAAATAAACATCAATGGACTTTCCTGGATCTTCGGTAATTAATAAAGTCAACATCATGTATTCTTTTTTCATGCACTCGCAAGGTGGCAGATTATAAGGAAACACGATGACCGACCAAGTGTTATGCATTTGGTTTAAAACCCCGAACGGATTAAATCCATCGGTGGCAAGTCCCAATCTAACGTTGCGCGGGTCAGCTGCAAAGTCAGGGTACATCCGATCGAATTCTTTCCATGCCTCTCCATCTGCAGGATACCTCATAACATCGTCATTTACCCGTCCTTTTTTATGCCATCTCATGTCGGTTGCGGTATGCATCGACATGTATAATCGCTGCAACATAGGCTTTAATGGAAGATAACGCATTACTTTTTGTGGAATCTTGGTCTTTCTATTATGTGATGTCATTTTAAACCTCGGCTCATTGCAGATAGGGCATTTATCCAACTGTTTGTTCTCCTTATAGAACAATATACAATTATTTACACATGCATGAATTTTTTCATACCCCAATCCAAGGCCCTTCAACACTTTTTGGGCACTTTTATGATCTTTACGTAAACAATTCTCCTTTGGAAACATCATCTTGATAACTCCCAAAAAGTAATCAAAACACTTGTTTGACAAACGAAACTTGATCTTGCCATGCATTAACTCCACAATTGTTGTGAGCACCGAAAAATTCTCGCAACTCGGATATAATTCTTGCTTGGCATTTTTCAATAGTTTTTCATAGTTTTTGAATGCCTCACTGTCCATGGTTGGACGGCCGTCATCTCCCCCTTCCTGATTGGTGTTGCTCGAGGCGTATGGATAAGCGTCATTTAGAATATTCATAACTTGTTCATTAGAATCCACATTAGATTCAACAGTCTCCACTCGTGTCACGGATGAAGACGAAGCTTGGTCTAATCGTTCTCCATGATGATACCAAGTAGTATAGGTCTCCATCATTCCATTTCTTACTAAATGAAATCGAACATTCTCGAATGTCTCCCACATTGAGTTGTTACACCTCCTACACGGACATCGGATATGAGTTGAACCTAGGTTGTGTCTACTTGCGAATTCAATGAACTCATATATTCCATCCAAGTACTCAACATCACATCTATTATGATTATGTATCCACTGTCTGTCCATTTTGTCTGCAATCCCAATAAAAGTACAAGAATTACAACAACTTCAACTATTGTCTTGTCACCTTATTCGTTCGGTAAGGGCCCTATCTCATTCAGGAATGCACAGTTATGTGCCGTAATTTACGATTCCAATGGATTAAATTTCGACGTGGGCTAATTTCGGCAGCATCTCCTTACAGTTCTTCAAGGGCACGCCGTAGATACATAATATCCACCATGTACTCGAAGAACATCAGGAAATGTTACCAAAATTCCCACTATCGAAACCTAATATGTGAACCACAAACTACAACACATAACTATGCATTCCCAAACTGTCCAAAAAATGGGACAATTCAAGAATTAATTGGACCACAGTCATGCTTTCGCATCCATGCACGAAATCCAACTAATTCTCAAACAGGAAACTGAGCTTTTCTTGAAAAAAGTGTACGAAGTTAAGTAGTATTAACTTCTTACAACACAAAACAATTTCGTATGTGATGTACAAAAATATGTGCATACAAATAAACTAAATCACAATAATTACTATAACTAAATAAAATAGATAAAATTAATAAAAATTAATTTAGCGAAGAAAATAAAGTGATTTATGTACACCATGACATCTCAAATGTAGTTAAATTTCTCTTAGACTTCATTTTCATTGTAATATAAAGTGATTTATGCACCCTTTATTTCACTTTACGCATCTACACAAAAGAATCTGAAAAGGGCTATTGCAACTAGAACTATAAAGACCCAAAGAGGTCAGGTTTCAGTCATATGAGTAACTATGTCTAGAAATTGGCATCCAATAGTCCACCATCTCAAACTTGGTACTGTCGGTAGGAGCTTTTGGCATCTACAAGCAGCTGGGTCTTGCAACCAAATAGTCCAAATAGTTCATTCATTTTATAATCCTTCTAAAGTTACAAACTGAAGTGCTTATTCATCATTATAATCAATCAGATAAACATTCAGCTAATTAAAAAAAAAAAAACGCATTGTAGTTGGTTTGATAAGTTGTGTCCTAAAATTCGAAAAGTTCCCCAAGTGGTTTGACTGAGAGATTGTGAGTCAGTTACCTGTATAATGCAATTGGCTAGCCTAAAAGGGGAGGATATTGCTTTGACATGCTGTCCTAGTAGCACAAACATAACGAGAAAACATCTTAGACTTCATTTTCATTGTACTGTAAAGCTACAACAAATAACAAGCATTCATGGGTCCCTGTGATGAACATTACCAGAGCAGTGTAAGAGTGTGCTAATTAACATGGGCAATAAAAGTCGAAAATGAAAACCCAATTTACTGTAAAAACTAAAATGTATGTTACCGTGGTAAAATTTGGTTATTATAAACAAGTTGGTCTACAGAAAAGAATATCCTTAACCTAACTATCTAATAATATGAAGGAAACATGGAAACCAATGATCTCAGTACAACCAAAAGAAAAATGAAAAATATACCCTAATGTTATAGCATTCTTTTCTCAGTATATATTTTTGTTGCATATATCCACTACCATTGTCTTCTAAAAACAAAAAAACCAGCAGGGAAGACATCTTGCTCTTTGTTGTAACTACGACGACCCCAAGACTTACAAATTTCCTAGTGACTGAAGGCAAGTCAACAACTTTGAGGCAGCTTGCATACAGATGCATATCCTAATGAGACTCATACGGTCCAACTCATACTGAATTAAATTGTTCAATAAACCACTAAACACAATCCAAATAACAAGCATTCTCTCATCAAATTCAACTGATTCTATACCGTTATACAATAAACATTCAAAACAAATGATTGAAACCTTCATATATATAAGCCATCAAAAGTATTCAATTCACGTTTCTGAAAAGAAAAAAAATTCAATTCTCAACAGCTAAATTAGATTTGCTTACTCCAAATCAAAGACCATCAAATAGTAAGGGAGTGATTGCATGATGAAAAGAGATGAAATATTTGTATGTTGAATTTATGAGCAAGGGAGGGATTGGGGAAGGTTTTGAAGAGAGATGGGGGATGGAGGTAGCTGCTGCAACTGGGTTTGCAGTTTCTGCCTGCCAAACTGAATAAGTGGAGTAGAAAAAGTCGTTGACTTTGCAAGACGCACGTAAACATGCGTCGCGCAAAGACACGTACGTCGTGCAAAATAGCTTTGCGCGTCACCATCCTTCGTCGCGCAAACATACTTTGCGCGACGAAATTTGCTGCATCGCGCAAGATTCCGTCGCGCAAACATGTTTTTCTACTAGTGTGTAATGCACCTTGTGTTATAGTCCATCTTTAATAAAACTAGTAAACTAGTCTTCATCATTGTCTCACATTGAGACCTTTAAGTTGCCTTCTGTAATAACAATTAACATAAATTGATTTTCCAAATAGCACATTGAAAATCTATTGTATCATAACTATAAACTACAAACATGGGAAACTTGTGCGACCAGCAGTTTATTTCTTTATTAGCTACGGTAAACTGAAAACAAATAACTTAATGCATGAATAAAACACAAACATGGTTGATAAACAAATAATGTAATCATGATAGAAGCATATTTATGCGACTTAGTTAGCATGTTTTCTTGCATTTTCTTAGTTAGTTTCTACTTATTATAGTGTTTTAAGCTATTTTCGTGTGTTTGTAGGTTTTAAGTGTCAAGATGGCAAAAAGAAGCAATTTGGAGCATTCTAGAGCATTTTTGGGCCAAGATTGGGTAGTGCAAGCATGGAGGCAAGTTGATGGACGAAATTGAAGATACAAAGGCTTGAAATCAGCTAAAAAGAGGGAAGAAAAAAGTCAAAGATGAAGAAGATAAGGAATCAGCTATAAAGAAGGGGAATTATCCAAAACATTATCCAAACTACCTTATCTTATCCAAACCTTATCTTATCCTAATCTTATCCTAACCTGTTTTCTTCAGTTTAGGGGACTTAAAACCTGATTTCTAGAAGTCCTATCCCATGTCCTATAAAAGTGGCGCCCCAAATACTTCTAGAAACCTCAAAATCTGCCACAAAACACATTCTTTCTAGAACCCTGAAAATCTGGCGTCTCCTTCCCTTCTAGAATCCTTTTTCCTTGCCTTGCAAGGCATTCTCTGCCCTTATCCTATTGTGCCGCACCTCTCAGGCCCTTTCCCTTTTGGATTCTGATTGTTAGTCCATTTTCCTTATGGATTTGGGTTCTACAAATCCTTTTCAGAGATTAATTGGACCACAATTCATTTTCCAAATTAATTGTCGCACCCTAGGGCCCTAATCCTATTTTTCTGCTAAGTCCAAGTCCTAAACTGATTTCCCTAGGGTTTGCTATGCTATATATACATATTTTCAAGCCTTGCCGCACACCACCACGTTATCCATACGAATTCTACACACCTCTACACATCTCAACCATTCCAAACACCATTCACAAACCCTAAACCGCTTGTGCCGCAGCCCTGCAAGGAGAGAAGGAGCAGCTTTGGAGCGTTTTACACCCAATCTGGAGTGCTGGGCGTTCTTAGGTGTTTTCTACCTTATGTTTTTGTTGATTAATTTAATTTTCCCTTGTTTTGCTGTAATCATGAGAGGCTAAACTCGTTTTTTAGCTAGAGGCTACTTTGAAACCATGATTTTGTGTGTGATATGACTTGATAAATTTCAGTTACAGATTCTTGAAGTATGAATGCAATTGGCTTAACTGTTTGAATTAGAACTTATTTCTGTTTGTTGATTGAGGGTCGACACTTAATTGGCATGCATAAATTTGATGCTAGGATATAAGTAAGTTTCACATAATCGTTACAAACTTATGTTCACAAGTAGTAAAGGTTGCTGGAACAATCGTGTTAAGTTCAATTCTTGGTGTGAGTAACATGATGTCATAGTTATGAATGCCTTGTCAATGCTTATGATTCTCATTGAGCGTAATGATCTCTGATTGTGTCTCTATTTGATGTCATGTAGGGAAATTGATGAGAATAATTTGGTTGTAGATGAGTTGTCCGTCCAATTCAATGAAATTAGGAGAATCTGAGGGTTAATTAGTGATTGACACGGTTAATCTGGGGCATTGTCATTCGTAATTCAATGAAAACATAACTGGAAGTCAAGTTATATGCATATAAATCATGTGTGGATAAGGAAACCTCTAGCTAGTTCACCATCCATCCTAAAAACCCAATTTCGTCTAAATCTGCCTAGTTTAAAGTCTTTGTTTGTTTTAGTTTAGTTTCACTCTAAAACCAATCCCCCTTCACTTCTTTGAGTCTAATTAGTTAGAATCTGTCTTAGTTTGTGTGTTTTGAGACAAGTTTAATTCAATTTTCGTCCAAAGTTGTGTCTAGTGTCTAGAATATGTCCAATTAGTGTTTTTAAGCTGTTTTGAGTGTTTTGAACCTGTTTTGAGTCGTACTAGTTTATTTAGAGTCTTTTGAGTCATGTTTTGCTTATTTGAGTCAGTTTGTGTTAGATTAGCAAGCCCTCCTAATCCCCGGTCCAGAACGATCCCTACTTGCGTTTATACTACAATTGATAACAAGAGGGTTTAATTTGTGTGCTTAACTTTAATCACATCAAATTTTTGGTGCCGTTGCCGGGGATTAGCAACTTTGCTAATCCCCAGTTGTTTTTTTTGTTTATCTTCTTGTGTGTGTTAGTCTAGATTCTGATTCTAGTTTGTTTTCTTTGTTTTCAGGTACTAGTTTATGACTCGTAGTTCTCAAGTGGTTCGTGAGCATATCTTGGATTTTGACGACGATTTTGAATGAACCTTGAGAAGGAAAAGAAAAAACCCAGAACCTCACCCACTTAGTTCAAGTTCTGAAACCGAGGTTGAGGAACAAGAAGAGGCCGAATCTGAGGAGATAGAGGAGGCCGAGGTTGAAGAAGTTATGGCTGCAGATAATCGAACCATTAAGGAGCTTTCAGCCTCGGGATTGGATAATGCAGTACCCCTATGTATCCAATATCCTAGAGCAGCTCCAGATAAGACCGACGAGTTCGAATTGAAGTCTAGTTGTTGCATCACATTCCCAAATACCATGGGCTGTCCATGGAGGATCCAAACAAGCATTTGAAGGAATTTGAAGTGGTTTGCTCAAGTATGACACCCATTAATGTTGATGGGAATATTTTGAAGATGAAAGCCTTTCCATTCTCATTGTTGGAAAAGGCTAAAGATTGGTTGTACGAATTGGCGCCCGGAACTGTCACATCTTGGGAAAGTATGAAACGAGCATTCCTGGAGAAGTTTTTCCCAACTTCAAGAGTCATTCTCTTGAGGAAACAGATTAGTGGTATTCAGCAAAATCAAGGAGTGTCTTTCCCTGCATATTATGAGCGTTTTAAGGGCCTAGTTACGTCATGCCCTCAACACCAAATGAAGGAGGAGCTGCTCATTCAATACTTCTATGAAGGACTCCTCCCCATTGAACGCCAAATGCTAGATGCATCAGCGGGTGGTGCATTGGTTGACAAGACGCATGTGGCTGCCAATACCTTAATTGCGAACCGAGCCCTCAATGCACAACAATATGAAGGTGTTGGACAAAGAGAGAGCCCACGGCAGCAACATGTCAATGAGGTAAGTGCAATTTCTGAAATTCAATCACAATTGGCTAATCTTACTCTCCTTGTGTCTCAGGTTGTCGAAGGACCAAAATCACAACCACCACCAATCTGTGGCATGTGCACCATGCAAGGGCACCAATCTGAAAGTTGCCCTCAATTGATTGGGAATGGAGGATGGGAGAGTGCCAACGCTGTTGGGTTCCAAGGCCAAAATCAGCCCCGATATGATCCATATGCAAATACCTACAATTCGAGTTGGAAAGATCATCTAAATCTGCGTTGGAGGGAACCCCAACGACCTCAACAGCAAGGTGGATTTCAGCCACCAACCCCTGGGATGTTTCCAAAGCCATATGCAACCATGCAATCCCAAACACAATCTACCCAAAATAACTCAGGTTCGTCTCTTGATAATGATCAAGTTATTCAATTACTAACTACTTTGGCACATGGGCAATAAAATCAAACCAAAGAGATGCAAAACTATGCCAAGGAGGTGCAAAATCAAGCCAGGGAGGTGACTGAATTGAAGAAACAGATAGGACAAATGGCTGAGTTTATGGGGCAGTTTCGAGAGCATGGCAAACTTCCTAATTCTACCACTGTGAATCCGAAGGGAGGATTCGAATCTGTCAAGGCCATGACCCTAAGAAGTGGCAAAGAGGTTGGGACCGATCCAAAGACATCTGAATCTGCCCAAAAGGAGGCTAGACGTTGTTACAAGAGAAGGCAGAACAAGAGACACCCACGGCAAATGTTGTTCCAACCTTGCCGCAGCCTTCCAATGCAGCTAAACTTCCCAAATCGTCCAACAATGGTAAGTTAGGTTCAAATTCGATTAATTCTAACCTTGTTCCACCCAATGCACCATTTCCTCGCAGATTTATGCAATCAAGGAAGGAGGAAACCGAAAAGGACATTCTAGAAACGTTTCGAAAGGTGCAAGTCAATATTCCACTCCTTGATGCAATCAAGCAAGTTCCCAAATGTGCCAAATTCTTGAAGGAGCTGTGCACAACAAAGAGGAGATTTTCGACCAAGGAAGTGGTACGGGTAAGTGAAAATGTTTCAGCGGTGTTGCAACGCAAATTGCCTCCCAAATGCAAGGACCCATGTAGCTTTACAATTCCATGTGTTATTGGTAATACTAGGTTCGAACATGCCATGTTAGATCTAGGTGCATCAATAAATGTCATGCCTTATTCTATTTATGCATCTATGAACTTGGGCGAATTGAAAAATGATGGAGTGATTATTCAATTAGCCGATAGATCTAACGCTTATCCAAAGGGAGTTTTGGAGGATGTCTTAGTGCAGGTTAATCATCTCATCTTCCCCGCTGATTTCTACGTGCTAGAGATGGAAAATTCGGCCCATTCCACCCCATTGCCAATTCTACTTGGAAGACCGTTCATGAAAACAGCTCGCACAAAGATTGATGTGTTCACAGGGATCCTGACAATGGAGTGTGATGGGGATGTTATTGATTTTAAAATTTCTGAAGCTATGACATATCCTAATGATGATCATTCTTGCTTTGCAATTGATATAATTGATTCAATGGCGCAGGAGCACTTGGAACAATTGCATGATGATGCACTTGAGATGGTTCTTACAAATGGAATTGGATGCAAAAACCATGGGGCAGAACCAAGCACAACCCACGGCACCATTGAAGAACACCATGCCGTGCCCCCTAGTAATGATGTAGCTAAGATGGTGGCCGCCCTAGAATCATTGCCAAAACAATATGGTAAGCCCCCAATCCCAATTTCAGATTCGATTTTGACTAATAAGTTGCTTCCTTCAGTAATACAGCCACCCTCCCTTGAACTTAAACCGTTACCAAGTCACTTGAAGTATGTTTTCTTGGGAGATCATGAGACATTGCCGGTCATCATCTCATCCTCACTCACGGAACAAGAAGAGGACAGATTGGTGCGTGTTTTGAGAGAGTATAAAACAGCCATTGGATGGACCTTGGTCGATATCAAGGGAATTAGCCCCACCACTTGCATGCATCGTATTCTTTTGGAAGAAGGAGCCAAACCATCTCGAGAAGCACAACGCCGACTCAATCCACCCATGATGGAAGTTGTGAAGAAGGAAATAATCAAGCTACTAGATTGTGGAGTGATCTACCCCATTTCTGATAGCCGATGGGTCTCTCCGGTCCAAGTTGTTCCTAAGAAGTCCAGAGTCACTGTGGTCAAAAATGAAGAGAATGAGCTTGTGCCTACCCGAATCCAAATCGGATGGAGAGTTTGCATTGACTATAGGAAGCTCAACGCCACAACTAGAAAAGATCACTTTCCGTTGCCTTTTATTGATCAAATGCTTGAAAGGTTAGCCGGTCATGCTTTTTATTGTTTTCTTGATGGCTATTCAGGTTACAATCAGATTGTTATAGCCCCGGATGACCAAGAGAAGACCACCTTCACGTGCCCATTTGGTACCTTTGCTTATAGACGAATGCCATTTGGTTTGTGCAATGCACCAACCACGTTCCGAAGGTGTATGGTAAGATCATTGAGGTATTTATGGATGATTTCAGTGTCTTTGGAGATTCATTTGATGGATGTTTGGATAATCTTACTTTGATTTTAAAACGATGCATCGAAACTAACCTTGTGTTGAATTGGGAAAAGTGTCATTTTATGGTCAAACAAGGTATAGTTTTGGGGCATATCATATCTGAAAAAGGAATTGAGGTTGATAAGTCTAAAATAGATCTTGTACGCTACTTACCCTCTCCCACTTCAGTGAGAGAGGTTCGTTCTTTTCTTGGCCACGCAGGATTCTATAGGCGATTTATCAAGGACTTCTCCAAAATTGCACAGCCCCTATGCCGTCTCCTTAAAAAAGAAGTGTCTTTTGAGTTTAATGCGGAGTGTGAGACGGCCTTTACACATCTCAAGGAAGTGCTCACTTCGGTCCCCATCATCACTTCACCAGATTGGAGCCTCCATTTTGAGCTAATGTGTGATGCATCCGATTATGCAATTGGAGTTGTTTTAGGCCAGAGGAAGAACAAACAGCCCCATGTCATCTATTACGCCTCTCAGACCTTAAACGATGCTCAATTAAACTATTCTACCACGGAAAAAGAACTTCTTGCCGTTGTCTTTGCTTTAGATAAATTTCGTTCATATTTACTTGGCACTAAAGTAATTGTATATTCTGACCATGCAGCTTTGAAGTACCTTCTCACCAAGAAGGAGGCCAAACCAAGGCTGATTCGTTGGATGCTCTTACTCCAAGAGTTCGACATTGAGATTAGGGACAAGAAAGGGAGTGAAAACGTGGTGGCTGACCACTTAAGCCGATTGGTGCACAATGAAGAGCCCCTCCCCATTCCAGAAACGTTCCCAGATGAGCAATTGCTGTCCATAGAGGTAAGTGAGCCTTGGTATGCTGATTTGGTCAATTATTTGGTCACAAAACGTGTCCCTAGCACCCTAGACAAATATAAACATGATAAACTCCAAAAGGATGCTAGATTTTATGTTTGGGACGATCCATACTTGTGGAAATATTGCACGGATCAGATTATTCGAAGATGTGTGCATAACTATGAGTTTAATTCCATTCTTGCTTTCTGTCATACTTATGCATGTGGGGGTCATTTTGGCACCCAAAGAACAGCACTCAAGGTGTTAGAATGTGGTTTTTATTGGCCTACATTGTTTAAAGATGCTCGAACTTTCTGCATAACATGTGATAGATGTCAAAGAACAGGTAACATAGGTGCAAGGGATCAAATGCCGCAGACCCCTATCTTCAATGTCGAAATTTTTGATGTTTGGGGTATTGATTTCATGGGTCATTTTCCTTCTTCATATGGTTTCATTTATATCTTGCTTGCGGTTGATTATGTATCGAAATGGGTGGAAGCAAAAGCCACCAGTACTAATGATTCTCGAGTGGTTGTAGATTTCATCAAATCTAACATATTCTCCAGATTCGGGTTGCCTAGAGTGTTTATAAGTGATGGAGGCTCCCATTTTTGCAACCGGACCATTGAGGCGCTGTTTAAGAAGTATAACATCAAGCATAAGGTTGCAACGCCTTATCACCCTCAAACAAGTGGCCAAGCCGATGTTTCGAATAGGGAAATCAAGCAGATTTTGGAGAAGACTGTTGGGCCAACCCGGAAGGATTGGAGTTTGCGTTTAGATGATGCACTGTGGGCATATCGTACGGCCTACAAAACACCCCTAGGGATGTCTCCATTTCGGCTCATCTATGGCAAGCCGTGTCACCTACCTGTGGAACCAGAGCACAAGACGCATTGGGTTGTGAAAACATTCAATTTGGACATAGATGCGGCTGGAGTGCATAGAAAGCTCCAATTGAATGAACTTGAGGAGATAAGGAATGAAGCATATGAGAATGCCCGAATTTACAAGGAGAAAACAAAGGCGTTTCATGACAAGATGATTCGGGGCAAAACATTTTCAATCAGGCAGAAAGTGTTGCTTTTCAACTCCCGTTTACGTTTATTCCCTGGTAAGTTACGTTCTAAGTGGATTGGACCTTTTGTTGTTACTAATGTTTTTCCACATGGTGCAGTCCAAGTCCAAAGCTTAAGGAACGGACAAGAATTCAAGGTGAACGGGCACCGTTTGAAGCCATACTATGAGAACATTGTGGGGCAGGTTGTGGAAGAAGTTCCCTTCCATGCCGTGGGCTCCAATGATGCTTAAACCGAGGAATCGTCCGGCTGCAAGACGTTAAAGCAAGCGCTTCTTGGGAGGTAACCCATGCATTCGAATAAAGAAGACCTAGGAACAACCGGCTCAACCCCAGATTTGCGTTCCTAACTCTACTCTTTATTGCATTTACTTTGCCATGTGTGTCATGTTAGTTAGTTCGGTTGTTTGCTGTTTGCTTTCTGTTAGTTTATGCTTGAAACATTGAGGACAATGTTTGGTTTAAGTGTGGGGGGGGTAAACAAGTTGTTTTTGCATGATTTTCGTGGGATTTTATCACCTATCACTTCGAATGTTGTTTTTCAATGTTTTTAAGTGTTTTTAGTGTGTTTTGAAGCATTTTAGTGTGTTTGGAAAAGATAATCCGAAAATTTCATAAAAATTTGAAAAAGTGTTTTGAAAAACCCAAAAAGAGTTGTTTTTGTGTGTTTGTTTGTGTCTTAGGGTACCTTCCAACACAATGATGAGGATTCGGTTTTTAATTGAATGACTATTAAGGACAGTTATAAACATGGATGGAAGTTTGAATTGCTCTCTGGTTTATGCTTGCTTATGGTTATAATTCATGAATTCATGTTTAATCAAAAAGGAGAAAATCAGTTTTTGTAACATGCTTGAAGGAAGGAACTCAAACTAACGCTACAACCCTGAGAGACTTGAGCTTAAAACGTTCTTTGGAGTGTTAAACATCTGGGCATTTATTCTTTTCTAAAGTCGTTGCATGATCTCATCATTCTTTGCTTGGTTGCTACTTAGAAGGCGTTTCATCATTTAGTTCCAAATACTAGAACTCATACCCGTTTCATTCAAAGCATGATATTGATTAGCATAACACATAACAAGATGAAGTTGTGTAGTGAACCAAGAGCCAAACAGCCGCACCCCTTTCTCATTTGTTTTGTAGGTTTAACCCTTTTGAGCCTTGTTTAGCCTATGTTCTTTGTTAACCCACATTATCCTTACCGAGCCTAGATTAGGACCATCCTTACCCTTGTTCTTAAGGCATAGTGAAGCATGACCTAGAGTGAATTCCCTTTGTTCATTATTGGGCAGCAAACAAGTGTGGGGGAAGGGAGGTTGTATGTTTATGTGTGCCAAAGTAAACAAAGAGGGCACGAGAAAAAGAAAAAAAAAAAGAAAAAGAAAATTCGTGAGAAAAAGAAAAGAAAAAGAAAAGTATGTGAAAAAGTATGAAAAGTGTTCAAAATAAGTGAGAATAAGCTCACAAGTGTTGGTTGTTGAAGAAATGGTCCAGAAAGTTGAATTCGGCCCTAAGTATGTGTGATCTTCCCTTTTATGTATCAAAGTTTGTAGCTGCGTTTCAAAAGGGAGTTCTAAGTGTCATATTCATTACTTTGCTGGCTATTGCTTTAAGAACGTTTGTTTTCCTTACCTTTCTTTGTTAGCCAATACCCCTAGCCTCGTTACAACCCTATACTTCTATCTTGAGTGTTGTGTGTTTCAATATGTGGAGTTTGGGATTGGTATGAGCATATGGTATCCCTGGTTCTCGCGTCTAAGTAGTAGCATTCCATTCATGAGATCATATCTAAACATGCATCGATAGCTCCAGATATTGCTTTCTTTGTCATAAACATATGTGAGTGTTCGTTTTCATGTTTACATCAATCTTCTCACATATACCTAGAATAGGGAGTGTAGTTAGAAAATCTGAGTGAAAATAAGAGTGTACCTAGTGAGGAATTGAGTGAATTCTCTAAGGCATGTTACTACATTCAAAACATTGTTTTAATTGGTTGAATGTGAGCTAATGAATGGTGACTGTGATTAAGTATGTGCTAGAGGGTGGGGATGACTAAAATATGTGGTTATGATGATCTTGAATATGTCATGTGTGTTGGAAATCCCTGAGGTGAACGTTGGAAGGTTTAGTATGTTTGGTGTTTGTTTTGTTTTGTTTCGTTTTGCTTGAGGACTAGCAAAAATTTGATGTGATTAAAGTTAAGCACACAAATTAAACCCTCTTGTTATCAATTGTAGTATAAACGCAAGTAGGGATCGTTCTGGACCGGGGATTAGGAGGGCTTGTTAATCTAACACAAACTGACTCAAATAAGCAAAACAAGACTCAAAAGCCTCTAAATAAACTAGTACGACTCAAAACAGGTTCAAAACACTCAAAACTGCTTAAAAACACTAATTGGACAGATTCTAGACACTAGACACAACTTTGGACAAAAATTGAATTAAACTTGTCTCAAAACACACAAACTAAGACAGATTCTAACTAATTAGACTCAAAGAAGTGAAGGGGGATTGGTTTTAGAGTGAAACTAAACTAAAACAAACAAGGACTTTAAACTAGGCAGATTTAGACGAAATTGGGTTTTTAGGATGGATGGTGAACTAGCTAGAGGTTTCCTTATCCACACATGATTTATATGCATATAACTTGACTTCCAGTTACGTTTTCATTGAATTACGAATGATAATGCCCCAGATTAACCGTGTCAATCACTAATTAACCCTCAGATTCTCCTAATTTCATTGAATTGGACGGACAACTCATCTACAACCAAATTATTCTCATCAATTTCCCTACATGACATCATAATAGAGACACAATCAGAGATCATTACGCTCAATGAGAATCATAAGCATTGACAAGGCATTCATAACTATGACATCATGTTACTCACACCAAGAATTGAACTTAACACGATTGTTCCAGCAACCTTTACTACTTGTGAACATAAGTTTGCAACGATTATGTGAAACTTACTTATATCCTAGCATCAAATTTATGCATGCCAATTAAGTGTCGACCCTCAATCAACAAACAGAAATAAGTTCTAATTCAAACAGTTAAGCCAATTGCATTCATACTTCAAGAATCTGTAACTGAAATTTATCAAGTCATATCACACACAAAATCATGGTTTCAAAGTAGCCTCTAGCTAAAAAACGAGTTTAGCCTCTCATGATTACAACAAAACAAGGGAAAATTAAATTAATCAACGAAAACATAAGGTAGAAAACACCTAAAAACGCCCAGCACTCCAGATTGGGTGTAAAACGCTCCAAAGCTGCTCCTCCTCTCCTTGCAGGGCTGCGGCACAAGCGGTTTAGGGTTTGTGAATGGTGTTTGGAATGGCTGAGATGTGTAGAGGTGTGTAGAATTCGTATGGATGGGTAGTGGTGTGCGGCAAGGCTTGAAAATATGTATATATAGCATAGCAAACCCTAGGGAAATCAGTTTAGGACTTGGCCTTAGCAGAAAAATAGGATTAAGGCCCTAGGGTGCGGCAATTAATTTGGAAAAGGAATTGTTGTCCAATTAATCTCTGAAAAGGATTTGTAGAACCCAAATCCACAAGGAAAAGGGACTAACAATCAGAATCCAAGAGGGAAAGGGCCTGAGAGGTGCGGCATAATAGGATAAGGGCAGGGAATGCCTTGCAAGGCAAGGAAAAAGGATTCTAGAAGGGAAGGAGACGCCAGATTTTTAGGGTTCTAGAAAGAATGTGTTTTGTGGCAGATTTTGAGGTTTCTAGAAGTATTTGGGGCGCCACTTTTATAGGACAAGGGATAGGACTTCTAGAAATCAGGTTTTAAGTCCCCTAAACTGTAGAAAACAGGTTATGATAAGATTAGGATAAAATAAGATAAGGTTTGGATAAGTCAAGGTAGTTTGGATAATGTTTTGGATAATTCCCATTCTTTATAGCTGATTCCTTATCTTCTTTATCTTTGACTTTTTTCTTCCCTCTTTTTAGCTGATTTCAAGCCTTTGTATCTTCAATTTCGTCCATCAACTTGCCTCCATGCTTGCACTACCCAATCTTGGCCCAAAAATGCTCTAGAATGCTCCAAATTGCTTCTTTTTGCCATCTTGACACTTAAAACCTACAAACACACGAAAATAGCTTAAAACACTATAATAAGTAGAAACTAACTAAGAAAATGCAAGAAAACATGCTAACTAAGTCGCATAAATATGCTTCTATCAAATCATACCATAAGCTCCCACTATTCCATGAAATCAAAATTCTCTAAAACTCCCCATGTTATGCATATGCTTCTTAAAGACCATTACTAGGACTGCTTTGGTTAAGGGGTCAACTGTCATAGAAGATGTATCCATGTAATTTATTTTAACTAAACCCTCCACCACCTTTTCACGAGCAACAAGGAACTTGATATCCAAATTTCTGGTAGCATTGGACCTTGTTCTTGGTAAAGAATATGGCTGCATTGTTGTCACAATCATTGATCTTGATACCTGTTTCAATCCATAGGTAGATTTCTTCAATATACAAACCAAATGTTCTATCCCTTCTCCCCTTCTTCCTTGAAACCTTCTGGTTGAGCCATGCATGTATATGTCTTCTTCTAAATCATCATTCGAGACAGCCATTTGATGTAAAAACAAGTCAAAATGTGCCATCAACGCCATGATCTCTCTAAATGCATCCTTTGTTGATACTAGACTAAAAATAACTTTGTAATCAATCCCCTTCCCTTTGGGTAAATTCATTGAAATTAACCTCGCCTTATGCCTCTCCATGCTTCTTTTTGAATCTCTTTTTGTCTTCAACACCCACTTACACCGTATTGGTTAAACTCCCTGAAATGGTTCCATAAGTTCCCATACATTGTTACCCTCCATAGAACTCAACTCGTTTCTCATTGCTTCTATTCATTTTTTAGAATTGTCACTGGACATAGCTTCTTTAAATGACATAGGGTCTTCAAACTTTTACAAGTAAGACTCACCTTCAGCAAGATATACAAAATCTTCCATAGTATTTCACTTCCTTACCCTGGTTGACTTTCTTAATGAAACAATAGCATGCTGCACTAAGGTTGTGCTTGCTGCATGATTGGTTGTGCTCCATTCGTGACATCTGCATGCACTTCAATCTCATTTTGAACTTGTACATTTTCACCTTCTTCATTATTAACATGCAGCTGATCTTCATGATTGTCATCTAAATCCACATCGTCCATTTGCCCAGAAAAAGCAACCATGGTAGTCGCTATATTCTGATTTCCAATTTCCATCTCATTCTGATTTTCATTCTCAGTAACTGCATCTTTTCCTTCCTCAAATGCGAACTTTCTTGGGTTGGAAGTAGAGTCGTCATTGCCTTGAATATTTTCCATGAAGATTGCTCAACTAGTCTCAACAATTTTCATACTGTAATTAGGGCAGTATAATATGTAGCCCTTTGACCTGGTTATCCCGCGAAGTAACACTACAAAAAATATGGCCACTGCACACACAAAATTATCTGTGCCCTTTGAGGTCAAAGAGCACCAACATATGTGCCCATAGACCAATAGCAACAATGCATCAACTGTATTTCTATTTGTGCCCTCTATAGGTGTTGCCTTTGCTAAAAGAGCACTATAAACTATTTGGTGCTCAAAGAGGCAGGCACAAATGGACCACTATTTGTGCCTCATTTCTGACAACTTGTCAGATAACCTTTTCCACACAAGTTGCACTTCATATTGTAATTGTGCCAACATGAATTAAATATTAAAGCAAAAATCAAAATTTGAAACTAAAATTGAGGAAATGAAAAATTTTAATTTTCTTGAAATGAAAAGGCCTACAACACATTCCCAATCTCACAAACATAATGTAATGTTACATATTTTATCTCTAATACAATAAAACTTGAAAGCACATATTTTTGGACATATGCATTTTCCCCAGCAAGCCTTGCACCTCATCAGAAGCCATAACAAATATGGTCGAATTCAAAACAAAATCAGTGCAAAATTACACCTAAAAAGGAGTTAGTTAAAATCAATACGTACAAGTTCCAAATCTGCCATATCAAAGATTCATATTCCTCACTCCAGGTTGTAAAAGTAGCTTTTGGGTCTGAGACAACACATTTCTTCAGCTCATAGTCACCTGAATCGAAAAAATGTGTAAGTTTGCATATTATTTAAGGTCAAAGTGAGTTGCTTATTTTAATGACATATCTAGTATACATCATCAATAAACCTACAATTTTAAAGGAGAAAATGAGTCTTAACTATTGGAAACAATGGATAAATAGAATATTCACAAATATACAACCAAACAATGGAGAAAATGAATCTTAACTGTCGGTGATACTTAAATCTTCAAGGCGTGGAACGTCCAAATAGAGAGGCCAACTTGCTGGTACTTCCAAATCTCTGGTAACAAGACAAACACATAAACAAAAGCCGGTACTCTTTAGTCTTTAGTAAGAATAATTAAAGAAAAAAGTGCATCTTATATACAATTCCAAGAAGACATAGTATAACTCAAATGCAAAACAACAAACACCTCAAGCCATTTCTCCTTGCAGAGATTGATAAAATCATTTGTATATCTTCTAAAGATAACCATCCAATCGATCCACCAAAATATCAATACCTTGTAGATCAGGCAATTAAACTATGGATAGGGCAAAAACGAGCTTTTATGATTTAGTTTTACAAACCGATTCATACAGATAATGAAACCAATAATTCCTAATACCATTGCATTTGAATTCGTCGGAAGCCAAACAACCTTCAACCACCACAGATAACCCAATAGTGACATCCCCTGCTTTGATAACCTCTAAAAAATGACCATGAGTAAGAAATATATCTAGCAGTAAAATACATTATCACATTGGATATCGCCGAAAAAATGAACTATAAATTTAGACTACCAAGAAGCTCTTGAAAATGAAGGTGACATCATTTACACAGAGCAGCAAGAATGAGTATGTAATGGCTTCCAATTTTTTTAATCATGATTCCTTTTCTTTACCTGATGAGATGCTATATATCCTTCCTCCCACATATTAATTGGTGTAATTCTGCTATGTATACATGCACTTGTTCGTGATCGAAACATAATGACTTTTGCCAGACACTTTAGTAACATTTTTAATATGTTCATGCATGGCAATCAATCTTCACACAAATTAACACATGAAAAAAGCAATCCATAGTCCCAATAATGCTATTCTACCTCTTTCGAATGTAGAATAAAAGAGAGAGAGAGATACAAAAAAATATCTCAAAATAGGTCATTTCCTACAACATATAACGAACACGAATTTTAGGAACTTAGGAGATAATTAGTAGTTGGTCTGGAGTTAAATTGACAGAACACATAAGTGTAATGGAAAAAAAATGCACATCTCGTCATGGGCATCGCAATTAACTGTAAGACATTGACAAATTTTCACATTCAATGATAATGACGTTATCCTAATCTCATCTATCATTTTCTGATTGATTAAGGAATGCACTGGCAGATATGAAATGGGAATTCATCGGCGCCCAAACTCAATATTATATCACAGAGCAAGAAAAGTGTTCATGAACCATAGATATCCATTTTTACTGAACACCAATGTAGAACAATTTTCAATCCAAATTAGATGAGAAAAGGCTTCACACTCTCATGCAGAGTTTCATCAATTAGGCCCCAACAAAATTAGCATATTTATATTACATCTAAAGCCTAAAAACAACTATCAAACTCACATTTCTTTTGATTTTCTTTATAAAACAAACTTGTAGACAAATCAAACGAATTTAAGCACAATCTCAAATTCAAATTCAAGCTCCAAATAATTAGTGGGAAAAAAGTGAATCACTTACCAGGTTCCCTGAGGAGACGTTGAGTTTCTTGCGGGATCAAATACAAAAAAAATAAAAATAAAAATTGTTAAAAAATTACACAAAAATCATAGAAAAATAACAAAGGAAAAGCCCAGATCCGAGAGAAGTCCGTGATGCGGTGGTTGTCAGCTGATGCAATGGTTGTCGATTTGATGCGGTGGTTGTCCAACTGACAGACGACATCCATCGGCGGAGTTTGAGAGAGGCAAAAATGGGTTTGTTTGAATCTGAACCGTATCAAATCCCCTTTTGATGAGGATTTGATATGCATTTGGTTTTTAATTGCATGACTGTTAAAGAAAGTTACAAACATGGAAGGAAGTTTGATATGCTCTTTCGTTTATGCTTAGTTGTAGTTGTCATTTACGAATTCAAATGTAATCACAAAAAGAAAAAAAATCAGTTTTTGTAACATGCTTGAAGGAAGAAACTCAAACTAACGCTACAACCTTGAGAGACGGATAGGAGCATATTTGCATTTACATTGTTAGTTCTTAGTTATTTTAGTATTTTAAGCTATTTTCGTGTGTTTGTAGGTTCAAAGGGTTAAAGAGGCAAGAAAGTGCATTTTGGTGCATTTTGGAGCAGTTTTGGGCACTAAATGGACTGCACATGCTTGGAGCTAAATGGATGGACGAAATTGAAGATCAAATGAGTGTAGGATTGAATGAAGATGTGATGAATTGGATTCAAGACAAATGAAGAATGAAGAGTTCAAAATTGGAAGCCAAAGTTTCTAAAGTTGGAAGTTTCTATTCTTGGAGGTTTCCATTCTTGAAGGTTTCTATTCTTGGCTTGGAAGTTTCCTAATCCTTCATCACCTAAGTTCCAGCCACAAAAGGATTCCAAAATATGTTAGGGCACTTAATTACTTGTTCTAGAAGTCCTAAACTTGCTCTAAATTCCCTGCCACACCAAATCTGCACAAACACATCACACTTTCCCTTTTTCCCCTTCCTTGCCGTGCAAGGGGACCTTGTTCTTGCCTAATTTCTGAACCAAAATCACATTCCCTTTTCTCCACAACCTTGCCGCACCTTCCTTCCCTTTTCTCTCTTAATTTCTGACCTTAAATACCTTTCCTATATTGTGTCACACCTTCGTTACCTATTTCTCTTTAATTTCTGATTCTTTCTTACATATTCAATTGTGGGACAAATTAGTTAAGTATTTAAAACCCCTTTTTCAGAACCCTAGCCGAGTTGACCTTTAAATAAAAACCTCCCTTGCCGCAGCATAGATAGACCATTCTCTATCATACACATCCTTAACCTTCTAAAAACCTTTTTTGCCGCACCACCCAACCATCCTAACCATAACCATACCTTGTGCCGCAGCAAAGGAAGGGAAAGAAAGTTCTTGGACGTGCTTGCTGTTCAATTTGGATTGCTGGAGCGTTTAGGTGTTTTCTTTCTTTTGTTTTCAATGTATAAATCTGTTTACCTTTGTTTTGCGATTATGAGGAACTAAACCCCTCTTGGCTAGGGGGAAATTCGAAACCATGAGTATATTTGCAATGTGAATTGATTACTTCCAGTTGTGATTTCATAAATCGTGAATGGAATTTACTTAACTGCTTGATTGATAACTTATTCTTGTATGTTGATTGAGGATTCATACTTAGTTTGCATGCATGAATTCGATGCTAGAATATAAGGGAGTTTCACCTAATTGTTATGAACTTATATTCACAAGTAGTGGAGGTCGCTTATAAACGATCGCGTTAAGTAAATTCCTAGCATAAGTATCATGCAGTTCATAGTTACGAGTGCTTTCTTAATGCTTATGATTTTCACGAAGCTTAATGATCTTTACTTGTATCTCTATTATGCAGTTCATGTAGGGGACTTGTGAAGAATGTTTTGGGTTGTTGTATGCGTTGTCCGTCCAATTCAATAACTTAAGGAAAATTTGAAGGTTAATTAGTGCATCACGGTTAACCTGGGGCATTGAGGTTCATGGTTTATTGAAAAAGCAACTAGAGATCAATTTGTATGTGAGCGTGTCATGTGTGGAGAAGGACCCTCTAGCCAGCCCATCATCCATTCAAAACACCAATTTCGTGCCTAAATCTGTCTTAGTCTTTAGTTTACTTGTTTTGTTTTAAATTCGTCCAAAACCCAATCCCCTTTACTTTTGTGTGTCAAACTAGATAGAATCTGCCTAACTTTGTGTTTTTAAGTGTTTTGAGTCTTCATAGTTCCAAATTCGTCCAAATTCTCCCCTAGAGTCTGTTTTGAGTCTTTTAGCTTATTTTAAGCTGTTTTGAGTCAATTTAGTTGTTTTTGAGTCATTAGAGTCTAGTGTTGCATTCTTTGAGTCTAGTTTAGTGTTTTAAACTTAGTTTTACGTTTTTAAGTCAGTTTCAAGTGTTTTAGCAATCCCTCCTAATCCCCGGTCTAGAACGATCCCTACTTGCATCTTTACTACAATTGTCAACAAGAGGGTTTAATTTGTGTGCTATTTTACATCGCATCAAGAAGTTCCCTCCACAACTTTGGCGGGAACCCTATTAAGGATATAGCTTGCTGTCTTCAGTGCTTCTTCCCTCAAAAAATCTAGGAGCTTTACCTTACTCATCATGCTTCGAACCATGTCAAGAAGTGTTCTATTTCTTCACTTTGCCACCCTATTTTGCTCGGGGGTTCCTGGATTAGTATACTATGATTTTGCAAGAAAGAAGCAAAGGATCCTGGATGTCTTCCTGTTTGATCATGCCTTCCATAGTACTCACCTCCTATTGGACTTTACAACCTTGATTTTCTTTTCTAATTGGTTTTCAACTTCCTTTTTGTAAATTTCAAAAAACTTCTAGGACTTTAGATTTTTCAGAGATCAAATAAACATAACAAAATCTTGAGATAACATCTACGAAAGTGATGAAATATTTGTTTCCTTTAATTGTTTGTGTGGGAAAAGAACTACATATGTACGCATGAATGAGCTCCAAAAAAAGTTTACTTAATGTGGAACCTTCTTTTCTAAACTTAGTCTTCCTTTGATGCACTCCACTCAAAAACAAAAAAACATTAAAATATTTAATAGAGGCAAAAATATCATCTCTAACTAAGAGTTGCTTCCTCGTTTTAGAATTGTGAGAGTCATTTGTGCCATAAGTTTGAGGATTGAAAAGATTTGGTTTCTTTGCTTTCAGTGCTAAAAAATAACTGTTAGAAGTATGCCACAAAGCCACTCATTTGATGTAATAGCTTTTGGAATACTCACTATGTTAAATTATTATTTGTCTAATGACGGGCAAAGCTTATTGTTAATCATTGTTTATTGTATCATGTATTTAAGCAATAGGGGAATCCAAGGAATGTATTCGTTCTAAGAGTGAAGTGATCTAAGTAAGTTAGATTAACAAGACCTTTCTCTTATGTTCATTCCTGAAACATTCCTAGCCATAGGATTACCAATTGAGCATTGACAATCCGTTAAGGTTAGTATGTGTTATGTTGACTCAAGCGTGAGTACGAGTAATCTCAACTCATTTAGTGTTGGACACTAAAACAAACACATTGGTGCTGGGTAGGGTAATCGAGTATACTGAGCAACGATCAAAAGAGAGTTCGAACATACATGTCATGTAAGAACTCATAAGTTGCAATATGCAAAGTGGTCATTTGACCTTAGGCATCATAGTTGTCTAATGATTAGGTCCTTGATCTTTGACTATGTCAAACGCGTTCCATTGAGAGTGTCCACGAGATTGTTGGGGTCAAGCTATCTAGTCATGTGAAAGCACAACAAGAGATCTTTAACTTTCCATAACCTTCCATGGTGGAAAGAGAATACTCTTCGGGAGTCTTTGGCCAAAGCATATGAATATGACTTAGCAAGCATGTTCCAAATCATATTCAAGTCAATCATATAGAAAAATATCACATTGGATAGTAGACACAAAACAAACTGTCACTTAAACAATGTGATCAAAAGAATTGTATTAGAGAATGACCGTATTGCATTGTTGTTGTAACTAGATAGGTTCTCCAACCACTTCTACTTAGCTTGGATAGCCATGACATACTGCTAGGTGTCACTCATGATTTGTGGAAGCCCTGAAGATTAGCAATTACTAATCTTCATCAAAAGGAGAATTAAAATGTGATTTCAATTCAAAATCGATCATTAAGAGTAACAATCGCCCACTGCTTTACTAATTGGAACCTAATAGATCGTACACCGAGTAAGGATAAATGCGAAGATATGAATGAGATGGATAAGCAATTAAATAGTTTAATTGAGAATGGTCAAGATTAATTAATTATACGAAAGGTTTGTGTTGTGCTTTATAAGTTAGTTTTGGACTTCGGGGCCCAAAAGAGTTTTGGTCCACTAGGCCCATTATGTTTAAGTTGTATGACAACTAAAACAAAATGGGCAAACAGCCCAATCACTTAAAGGTGGCTGACCATAGTGAGGGAAATGGTGAGTTTGGCTTAATTGGAAGTTTGCCACTCACCTATGAAAGGGGTATAAAAGCATCTTTATAGCTTTCACCTGTTTAGGGTTTCTTTGAGGCAAAAGAGTGAAACATTTTCTCTCTTTCTCTCTACAAAGAGGCCGGCCTACCTAGGAGGATTTACTAGCATCAAATTCCTTCTAGGTAATCCATTTCATCTTCACACCATCATCCTTGGTGTGGAGACTTAGAGGTACCAAACCTTTGGTACTTTTGGAGTTCCTTTCCTCACATCCTCAAGGTGCAAAAGAGAATCAAAAGGAGCAAAATCACAAGGAAGATCCAAGGAGTTAGGAGGTGACTTGAAGGCCCTCCACTTGGGTGAATCCCTTTTGTAAAAAAGAATGAGCTTCAAAGGTAATGAAGCTCAAAATCCTTTCTTCTCTTTAATGTTGTTAAAAAGTCTTCTGGTTCACCATTCACGAGGCTTTGAAAGTCATGGGTTTTTAGAATTGTTTTGAATGCATGCCTACTTTAAAGTGTTCATTGTTTGCGTAAGTGTTCAAATATTCTCACGTGTTTTTAGCTAGGACAAATTTTTTTCGTGCAAGTGGTATCGGAGCTTAGGTCTAGTGTATGGTGAATCCTTTTGGGTTTTGTGTTTTTCATGATTTGTGATTTAAATGTTTAATTGTTACAGCTTTGTTCTTGCTTCTTTGAACGTAAATTTTGTTTGAAAATTTGCCATCTTAAATATTGTAGATGTAGTTCATTTAAGCATGAATTTTGGAGATAAAATTTGGTACCATGTTTGTGGGGAAATTCGGGCTTGTCTTGTTAAAATTGTTTTAAAGTGACATTAGGAAGCCCTAAGTACCCTAGTATGCTAATATGTTTTTTACCTTTAGTTTGAGGGGTTTTGGGATCTCTTTAGGTGAAAAATGTTCATGGAGCTCTTATGGATTTTCATGGATGTTCTTCATTGTTCTTAATGTGTTCTTCATGGTCATAAAAAGAACATAAAGTTTCGGGTGTTTGATTCAAAATTGTTTTTTTGAATTGTTTAAAGATTTGTTTGTAATAGTTGATGTGAGATGATTTGCACTATTCACATCACTATTCATATCAAAACTTTTTCCATGTTTCAGGGGACCTTATTTCATGGATGTCACTTTTGTTTTTGAAATTTACAGAAGTTTTTGACACCATCACTCTCCCCAAAACCAGCCGCCTACAAGTAAGGTACTTTTAGGGCTTTTATTCAATTACAGAAGGTTTTGATACCTTTGTATATTTGCACTTTGACCCAAAAGTTTACGTTTTTACGTAAAGGCTCAAAATCACTAAAGGACAAATTGTTTTGCTCATTCAATGAAGGTTTTGTAATTGTTGAAAATTTTGGGTTCTAAGTTGTAATTACATGAAGTTGTGGACTTTTGTGTTTTTACAAAGTGACCCCAAAAGTTTGTGTTTTGCAAAATAGCCCAATAGTTGAGGTTATTGCATTTAGACCCAAATTAGCTAGAGCACAAAATAGTTTTGTCTCTTTAATGAGAACTTGATTTTCATTTCATTTAGCTCCATTTAAATCAATTCTATGAATCCAAAAACCAATTGTTTAAGTTGCTTTCTTAGTTAATGTGATTGATTAAGAAAAGGGTGATTATGAACCAAATGCCTTGACAATTTGGCTGCTTTACATTATGAATGAATGGGTTAAGTAGTTTAGATTTGAATGTAATTTGATAAGTTCAAATGTGTTGTAAAAAGGCATAAGCCCTTCTCTTTATTTCAAGTATTCATTTTAGTTTGTTTGCATGCAAATTGGCATAGTTGGGTCGAACGCGCAATAGGAAATAAAGGTTTAATTAGATTAAACGCGTAACTAAAATCAACAACTACCTACCTTAGACCCAAGGTCCAACACAAGGCTCGTATTGGATCAAATCAAACGGTTCATAATCATCCTAAGACCTAAGATGACTACATGGTCCATACGAGGATGTTATGCAGTCGTTAGTAGTTCCATATAGTCTCACTTGTTTCATCAAAATAGTGGGAGTATTACATAATAAGAATTCATACAAACTTGGACCAAGGGTTGTGATAGGCCCAAGTCCTTTTAATAAGACTAAAATGAATTGATGTAGCCCAACACTACGCCCTTAACAAAACAAATATTAAGTTGATAAACGAGAGATGTAACGACCCGTCCTGACATTTACGTCACTAGGGACGTGAAAGGACGAAATTACCCTTGCGGGGATTATTGGCATGTGTGTAAGCATGTGTGTGAAATTACCTAATGGTGCACTACCCTAAATAATTGGAACCAATCAAATTATTGGTCCTTGAATTTGATTGGTGACTAAGTGAACACACACATACACCTCACATTCACTCTCTCTCTTCCCGTCACTCTCCCTCTCGAACTCGTCACTCTCTCTCTTCCCTTACGTACGGACCACACCCAAAGGATACCAAATCTTCACGGATCGACGCAGAAAAGGGTTCCATTGTGTTCCTGAGGTCCATATGAACTCATTGACACCAGTTTCAGGTAAGAACTCATACGATTTCACGTCGAAAACCCGAGGTCCGTTTTGAGCACTATTCATCAACTTTTTATTGGCTTTGTTTTAGGACAATCCAAGCTCACAGAGAGCTTTGTGAGACCCTCACGAACCTCGGAGTGTATCGTTGGCTCGAGTTGGTCGTCGGGAAACCCCAGTTTGAAAGTGGCCAGTTTTTGAGATTTTATTCCGTCGTGATTCGAAGGTTTTTCAAGGTTTTTGAAGGTATAGCCCTCTTCCTCTCTTAATTTAGAGCACGTAGGAAGAAAAATGAGTTGAAATGGTGAAGAAATGGCTGAGATATGGCAAGTTGCAGGTTTCCGGCGACCGGTGGTCGGCGCCGGCGACCCAAGGTTGAAGACGACACGCGCCAGGCGCGTGCCATGCGTGTGGGGGCGCCTTTTACAGTGCCTTGTCAGGCACCTGGGGGCGCGTGAGCTACAGTAAAATTATTTTTAAAATATCACGACGCTTGTGACGTCGTGTAGGTCTCGTTGGTATATTCATATGCCAAAATTGAGCTACGTATGAGAAGTTATTAGTAATTGTCGTTTATGTGCATTAATTAACGTTATTTCAGTTACTTCTCATATAGGCGAGACCTATCCAGAGGACGAGCGTAGCCAGGCTAGGCACGGAGGTTACGACCCGTCTACATACCAGTGAGTGGGCAGTTATTTTCCGTATATACCTATATAAATGAGTTTTTCCCAGAAAATCAGTTTAAATGAAAAATGATATGAAATGCGATATGAAATGCCATGCAAAGTATCTATTTGTTTAATTATGCATTATTGATTGTTTATATTAATGTCTGTGCTGAGGACGCACAGGTAAGTGGCAGGTAAGCTTATATGCTAGTTATTGTGAACGAATGATGAAATGTGATGTGATGTGATATGATTAGAGCTCATAAACCTGCACACTGATATTAGTGCTCACGCCCAGAGAGGGGCTCAGTCTTTCACGTGTTGTTCACCTCCCGCACCGCATGCTCGCCTTGGATCCAAGTTAGGTGCTTAATCCTGTCAAATAGGCCACTATAGGTGGGTTCGACTCGTAGGTGACCCGCGATTTATCGCTCAGTCTTCACGTGATTGTAGCACTAGAGCATATTAGTTTATTATCAGTGATATTGTGCAGAACACTAAAGGTGGTATTGATGTGTGTGTAGGGTATATATATGATTTGATTATGATGATTATGAGTTACATGATTTGATGAGTTGATATGAGCTATATACAGCCGAAGGCTGAGATGATATTTGAGTATTCAATCACATTCACAGAGTTGCTTTGGCATTCAATTGATACTTTGGCATGCCATATGCATACTTTCATACATGCGTATTTTCCAGCGGGTTTTGAGAAATATATATATATATGAGTATATACTTTATTTCTAGGAAATTATACAGGTTTTACGGCGATGGGTTATAACTTTCGAAAGGAAAGGTTTTGAAAAGAATTGTTGCTGACCCACTCAGTTTTATGTTTTTCGCCCCTCCAGGTATTAGGTAGCGTTCGTTGGTGGCATACGAGGAGCTCATCGGACGTTCTGACAGAATTCCATTTATGTAGGACCACCTTCGGGTCTTATTTCTATTCAGTACTTCTGCTTGACTGCACGTAGACTATTATGCTCTGTATTATTGAAATTCACACTTCTTGTACACTAGTATTGCTAGTGTTTCAGTTTTAATTGGTTTGTATCCTTGAATTGAACCTGCTTCCGCACAGTGCACATGGCTTACGTCACGTTCACGTGACGGCCAGCACGCCCTACGTTCGGGACGAGGTGTGTCAGTTTGGTATCAGAGCATAGGTTTGGCAGTCTTGCATATCTTGTGAGTATTCTTATTATCTTGGTGTTTCTGTCAGAACTATGCCGCCTAGTAAGGAGCCACGTCGTTCAGCCGAACCTAGTTTCCCTAATATAGCTTAGTTAGGGGAAGCTATAGCGAGTGCTATTTAAGCAGTTATTCGCCCGCCTCAGCGGACCCCTCTGGAGTCGGTTCATAATTTGAAGATAACCACTTTTTGGGGGAATGAAGGCCCCGAGGGTTCAGAGAAGTGGTTGATGCATATTGAGAAGACTTTCAGGCTGATGCAGAGTCAGGGAAGTCTATCTCCGGACAGATGGGTGGAGACGACTTCATGGTTTTTGGGAAAGGAACCAACTTCATGGTGGGGACTGTTAGCTGATGAGTTACCCCAGGAAGAATCTCGAGATTGGGAAGCGTTTAAGCAGTTGTTCTATAAGAGATTTATTCCTCCTGCTTACCTTGATCGTAAGAAACAGGAATTTACTGGTTTGAGGCAGAAGAAGCTGTCAGCTAACGAGTACTACATGAAGTTTACTGATCTATCTCGTTATCATCCGGAAGTTACTGCTGATCCGGTTGAGATGCTACGTCGTTTTAAGTTGGGCACTAAGAATAAATGACGTAGCATTGCGACTGCGATTCCTTGTGCCACTTATCATGAGTTTTATGAAGCTTTACTGCAGATTGAGGACTCTGATAATTTGCCCAGTGACAGTGAAGAGGAAGAGAAGAATGGGAATCAGAATAAGGATAAGGGCAAAGGTCATTTCTCACAGGGACCTCGCCAGACTCAGAGCTTTAAGCGTAGTGAGACTAGTTCTAGTTCTTCTAGTGGAGGTTTCAGTTCCACAGGTCAGAGAGGAGGTGGTAGGTTCTTCAGGGATTCTAGAGCCCAGAGACAAGGGAATTTTGGCAGAGGAAACACACCTTGGTACCATAGGTGCAGTAGTCGACATTTGGGGGAATGTCGGAGAGGTAGCACTGGTTGTTATACTTATGGTCAGGAGGGACATCTGGCTAAGTTTTGTCCTCAAGGTCAGCAAAGACCTCAGCAGCCTCCTTTACCACCGCCAGCTCCATCTCAGCAGTTCTCAGGATATGGTGGTTATACTCAGATGGGCCGTGGTGGTGAATACCATTATCAGGGACATTCTGTTCCTTATGCTTCGGGACAGTACCAGTACCCCCAGGATCCCTATTAGCAGGGCAGTTATGGTCAGTATTCTGGAGGATATATGCCTCCACAGCAGTACTCTGGATGATATATGCCTCAGCAGCAACATTCAGCAGGTGGATCCCAGTGGCATTCTGGATGACAGTCTCAGCAGGTTGATGCTACTTCCAATGGAGTTGGGTCTTCGAGACAGCATGGTCAATCAGGATAGAGGCGTAATCCTCAGGGGCAAGGAGTTCATGCTAGTAGAGGCAGAGGAAGGCAGCAGAACCAGGGACGTATCAACAACCTTTCACTGCAGGATGCTCAGAATAATCTGGATTTGATCATGGGTACGTTAAATATTCTTGGTCATTATGCTAAAGTGTTGATTGACTGTGGTGCTACTCATTCAGTGATTTCTCATACGTTTGCTCAATTAACACAACCTCAATCTTCACCTCTTGGGTATGAGTTGGAGTTTGCTATGCCCAGATGAGAGAAGTGTTATGTAGACTATGTGTATCCAGGTTATCCCGTAATAGTGGAGAATGTGGTTATGCCTGCTAACCTCACTCCGCTAGATATTGTGGATTTTGACATCATCTTAGGCACAGATTAGTTGCATTTTAATCATGCTAAAATTGATTGTTAACGGAAATCAGTGACTTTTCATCGTCCTGGATTACCTGAAGTTACATTCGTGGGTGAGCCTAGTGGTTTGAGGCATGGTATCATTTCGGCCGTGAGAGCCAAAAAGTTACTAAAGAAAGGTTATCAAGGGTACTTGGCTCATGTGGTACATAATGATGATGCTCCGGTTAGCGTGGAGAATGTCAAGGTGGTTAGACATTTTTCTGACATTTTCCCTGATGATTTACTTGGATTGCCGCCAGATCGTGATGTGGAGTTCGCCATTAATTTACTTCTAGGTACTAATCATATTTCTTTGACTCCTTATTGTATAGCTCCTGCCGTGCTAAGAGAGTTGAAGATTCAGTTACAAGAGTTGGTTGATAAAGGTTTCATCCAGCCTAGTACTTCACCTTGGGGAGCTCCAATTTTGTTTGTAAGGAAGAAAGATGGTACTTTGAGGCTTTGTATCGATTACAGGCAATTGAATCGGATGACGATTAAAAACCGTTATCCTTTGCCTCGTATTGACGATCTTTTTGATCAACTCAGAGGTGCCTGCGTATTTTCTAAGATTGATCCAAGGTCTGGTTATTATCAGTTGAAGATCAAGAGCGATGATGTTCCTAAAACTGCTTTCAGGACTCGTTATGGTCATTATGAGTTTCTTGTGATGCCATTTGGATTGACAAATGCACCCGCAGCTTTCATGGGGTTGACGAATAAGGTGTTTCAATAGTACTTGGATAGATTCGTCATTGTCTTCATTGATGACATTTTGGTGTATTCTAAGTCGAAGGCAGACTATGTCCGACATCTTACTTTGGTGTTGAAGAAACTGAGGGAACATCAGTTGTATGCTAAGTTCAGTAAGTGCCAATTCTGGTTAGATCAAGTTGCTTTCTTGGGACATGTTGTTTCAGCTCAGGGCATTCGGGTCGACCTTCAGAAGATAGCAGCTGTGGAGAATTGGGAACAGCCGCGAACCGTCACCGAGGTACGGAGTTTCCTTGGTTTAGTGGGTTATTATCGGCGATTTGTTAAGGATTTCTCAGTTATGGCTTTACCACTAACGAGGTTGACCAGGAGGGAAGTTAAATTCGAGTGGGATGATAATTTGAGCAGAGTTTCCAGCAGTTGAAGTATTATCTCACTCATGCGCCTGTTTTGACTCTTCCTGATGATAGTGGTAATTTTGAGGTTTATAGCGATGCTTCTTTGAATGGCTTGGGTTGCGTGTTGATGCAGCATAGTAGGGTAATTGCTTATGCTTCGCGTCAGTTAAAGCCTCATGAGATGAATTACCCTACACATGATTTCGAATTGGCAGCCATTGTTTTCGCTTTGAAGATTTGGAGACACTATCTCTATGGTGAGAAGTGTAAGATTTTCTCAGATCACAAGAGTCTCCAGTACCTGTTCACGCAGAAAGATTTGAATCTTCGTCAGCGGAGATGGATTGAGCTATTAAGTGACTACGATTGCATGATTGAGTATCATCCTGGACGTGCTAATGTAGTGGCTGATGCTTTGAGTAGGAAATCTCAAGGTCGAGTTAATGCTTTGTATGCTTCTCGTGTTCCTCTTCTGGTAGATTTGAGGTCTACTGGAGTGAGATTGGAATTGGAAGATCAAGAAAGAGCTGTGGCAGAGCAAGATAGAGCCTTACTTGCTAGTTTCCAAGTTAAGCCTATTCTAATTGATCGTATACTCGAGACTCAGATGATTGATGAAGAGATTCAGGAATTAATTCGTTTGAGGAATCAAGGGAAGAAGAAGGATCTCAGAGTTAGAGAAACGGATGGCATGCTTATGCAAGGGAATAGGATGTACGTGCCAAATAATGAGGAATTAAAGAAGGCAATTCTTGATGAGGCACATATTTCAGCTTATACGATGCATCCAGGAGGAACTAAGATGTATCATACCATTAGGCCATTTTATTATTGGCCAGGTATGAAAAGGGAAATTGCAGAGTATGTAAGTAGGTGTATCGTGTGCCAGCAGGTTAAAGCTGAAAGGAAGAAGCCATTTGGGTTGTCACAACCACTTCCCGTTCCGCAGTGGAAATGGGAAAATATTACTATGGATTTTATGTACAAGCTTCCTCGTACACAAAATGGTTATGATGGAATTTGGGTGGTTGTTGATCGGCTTACTAAGTCAGCGCATTTCATTCCTATGAGGGAAAAGTATTCTTTGAACAAGTTAGCGGAATTGTTCATCACGAAGATTGTGAAGTATCATGGAGTTCGTGTGAGTATTATTTTAGATCGAGATCCGAGATTTACTTCTAAGTTTTGGATAGCATTCCAGGAAGCTTTGGGTTCGAGATTGCTGTATAGTACGGCATATCATCCTCAGACAGATGGACAATCTGAAAGGACGATTCAGACTTTGAAGGATATGCTAAGATCTTCGGTGTTGCAGTTTGGTGACACTTGGTATAAGCGGTTGGATTTGATGGAATTTGCCTATAACAACAGTTTTCACTCAAGTATTGGTATGGCGCCATTCGAGGCATTGTATGACAAGCCTTGTCGTACACCTTTATGTTGGTCAGAGGTTGGTGAACGAGTTTTAGTGGGCCCTGAGTTAGTGGAGGAGACTACTCAGAACATTCAGGTTATTAAGTCTAATATGAAAGCGACCTAAGATCGCCAGAAGAGTTTGGCAGATAGACATGCCACTGATAAAGTGTACAAGGTCGGTGATTGGGTATTTTTGAAGTTATCGCCTTGGAGAGGTGCTGTTCGATTTGGAAAGAAAGGAAAGTTGAGTCCTAGGTACATCGGGCCGTACCAGATCACCGAGCGAGTTGGTGAAGTTGCCTATAGACTTGAGTTGCCGTCAGAGCTGTCTAAGGTACATAATGTGTTTCATGTATCGATGCTTCGACATTATGTCTCAGATCCTTCACATGTGATACCTCATCAACCTTTTGAGATTAGTTCAGATTTGACTTATGATGAGGAGCCAGTGACTATATTGGATTGGAAAGAAAGGGTTTTGAGGAATAAGACGATGCAATTGGTTAAAGTTTTGTGGATGAACCATTCAGTGGAAGAAGCTACTTGGGAGACGGAGGATCGGATGAGAGGGATGTACCCGAGGTTGTTTTATGAGCACTAGTGGTTTTGGTTTTGGTTATGTAAATTTCGACGATGAAATTTTTATAAGGTGGGTAGATTGTAACGACCCGTCCCCACATTTACGTCACTAAGGACGTGAAATGACGAAATTACCCTTGCGGGGGATTATTGGCATGTGTGTAAGTATATGTGTGAAATTGCCCAATGGTGCACTACCCTAAATAATTGGAACCAATCAAATTATTGGTCCTGGAATTTGATTGGTGACTAAGTGAACACACACACACACCTCACGTTCACTCTCTCTCTTCCCGTCACTCTCCCTCTCGAACTCGTCACTCTCTCTCTCTTCCCTCACGTACGGACCACACCCAAAGGATACCAAATCTTCACGGATCGACGCGGAAAAGGGTTCCATTGTGTTCCTGAGGTCCATACGAACTCGTCGACACCAGTTTCAAGTAAGAACTCGTATGATTTCACGTCGAAAACCCGAGGTCCGTTTTGAGCACTATTCATCAACTTTTTATTGGCTTTGTTTTAGGACAATCCAAGCTCACAGAGAGCTTTGTGAGACCCTCACGAACCTCGGAGTGTATTGTTGGCTCGAGTTGGACGTCGGGAAACCCCAGTTCGAAAGTGGCCGGTTTTTGAGATTTTGCTCCGTCGTGATTCGAAGGTTTTTCAAGGTTTTTGAAGGTATAGCCCTCTTCCTCTCTTAATTTAAGCACGTAGGAAGAAAAATGAGTTGAAATGGTGAAGAAATGGCTGAGATATGGCAAGTTGCAGGTTTCCGGCGATCGGTGGTCGGCACCGACGACCCAAGGTTGAAGACGACACGCGCCAAGCTCGTGCCATGCGCGTGGGGGCGCGTTTTACAGTGCCCTGTTAGGCACGTAGGGGCGCGTGAGCTACAGTAAAATTATTTTAAAAATATCACGACGCTCGTGACGTCGTGTAGGTCTCGTTGGTATATTCATATGCTAAAATTGAGCTACGTATGAGAAATTATTAGTAATTGTCGTTTATGTGCGTTAATTAATGTTATTTCAGTTACTTCTAATATAGGCGAGACCTATCCAGAGGACGAGCGTAGCCAGGCTAGGCACGGAGGTTACGACCCGTCTACATACCAGTGAGTGGGCAGTTATTTTCCGTATATACCTATATAAATGAGTTTTTCCCAGAAAATCAGTTTAAATGAAAAATGATATGAAATGCGATATGAAATGCCATGCAAAGTATCTATTTGTTTAATTATGCATTATTGATTGTTTATATTAACGTCTGTGCTGAGGACGCACAGGTAAGTGGCAGGTAAGCTTATATGCTAGTTATTGTGAACGAATGATGAAATGTGATGTGATGTGATATGATTAGAGCTCATAAACCTGCACACTGATATTAGTGCTCACGCCCAGAGAGGGGCTCAGTCTTTCACGTGTTGTTCACCTCCCGCACCGCATGCTCGCCTTGGATCCAAGTTAGGTGCTCAATCCTGTCGAATAGGCCACTATAGGTGGGTTCGACTCGTAGGTGACCCGCGATTTATCTCTCAGTCTTCACGTGATTGTAGCACTAGAGCATATTAGTTTATTATCAGTGATATTGTGCAGAACACTAAAGGTGGTATTGATGTGTGTGTAGGGTATATATATGATTTGATTATGATGATTATGAGTTACATGATTTGATGAGTTGATATGAGCTATATACAGCCGAAGGCTGAGATGATATTTGAGTATTCAATCACATTCACAGAGTTGCTTTGGCATTCAATTGATACTTTGGCATGCTATATGCATACTTTCATACATGCGTATTTTCCAGCGGGTTTTGAGAAATATATATATATATGAGTATATACTTTATTTCTAGGAAATTATACAGGTTTTACGGCGATGGGTTATAACTTTCGAAAGGAAAGGTTTTGAAAAGAATTGTTGCTGACCCACTCAGTTTTATGTTTTTCGCCCCTCCAGGTATTAGGTAGCGTTCGTTGGTGGCATACGAGGAGCTCATCGGAAGTTCTGACAGAATTCCATTTATGTAGGACCACCTTCGGGTCTTATTTCTATTCAGTACTTCTGCTTGACTGCACGTAGACTATTATGCTCTGTATTATTGAAATTCACACTTCTTGTACACTAGTATTGCTAGTGTTTCGGTTTTATTTGGTTCGTATCCTTGAATTGATCCTGCTTCCGTACAGTGCACTTGGCTTACGTCACGTTCATGTGATGGCCAGCACGCCCTACCTTCGGGACGGGGTGTGTCAAGAGATGCTTTGAACATCTCTTCGTGGGCTCTCCATCGTGGTGGGCTCTAATCATTTGTGACTCATGCACCGTATTCGTCTAGTTTTGGGGTATACAAAGTATGTGCTTACATTCATGAACAACCTATAAACATATGATGAAGTGAATGTAGGCAACGAGTATGGTTAAGATGATATTCTTCTGAGGCCATTCTTGAACGCGTACTCGAACTAGCATGGTGGGAATGACTTAACTAAGTGCAATGGTGCCAATATGATATTCTTTTGAGACATCATGCTCTAAAGGCCACACTAGATGGGTAACTACAAAAGTTGTAAATGGCTAAAGCGTTATCCTCTCGTCATTATTGTTGCTAATTAATATGAAATTCTTATGAGGTGGGCTTGGTAATGGTGATTCTCTCATACCCCGCTAAGAGTTCAACATAACTCTCGGATTCCATTTAGAAAGATGTGGAATTTTCCAAAAATAGTGGGTGGTACTATTTGATTTAAGACCCAATCAAGTAGTTTTAAAATCAACAATCTAATACGATTTCTGTTGTGTTATGTAGTTAATGACATGCCTAAAATAACACCTACCATTATACTTGACAAAGAGGACCTTAGGGGCCAACATTTCCTTACTTGGTTTCGTCACATTGAGAATGTCTCAGAGGTGAATGACATATCGTATGTGCTAGAGCAATCCCCTCATCATGTACCTCATACAAAATTACTTCAAAAGAGGAGTGTCAAAGTTATGCTAGACACTATGAGAATGACTTACAAGCCAAATGCTTAATCCTCACTTCTCTTGGTGAGGAGCTTAAGAAGCTAAATAAGCACATGGATACTTCTTGTGCCATGGTTGACAATTTGCATAAGATGCATGACATTGAAACTAGTAACGTACGATTCTCAAATAATTGTGGTATGTTGAATGCCAAAATGGAAAAGGGGACATGGGACCAGATGGACAAAAGATGGAAAAGATCTTCCAAGATCTTGAGAGTTTAGGAACTCCCATCATGGGAAAATGGCCCAAGACTTTTTCCTTGCATCTCTCTCAGATGATTTCACTAAGTTTATAGTAAACTATAAAGTGAATAGATTCGATCATACTCTTTCCGAGATGATTGACATGTGTTATGAGTTTGAACGTAGTTTCAAAAGAGACAGTGGAAGTGAGAATGCAATCACAAAGAAAAGATTGCATAAGAAGAAGGAAAGAAAATCCAAAGGAACATGCTTTCATTGTGGAAATGATGAACGTTGGAAGAAGAAATATAGGGTGCACATTACGAGCCTTATGACATGACCTTTTCGAATGGACTATTTCTCTCATAGAGAGTGCTTTTACAGTAAGCTCCAATTTCTGAATATTTGATTCAGGCGCTAGTTAACATATATGCAATTCGTTGTAAGGACTAACAAGAAGCAGAACACTGTGCAGTGGGGAAATGATTGTGTGAGTTATAAACTACATTAAAATCTATGCAAAAGCAGTAGGCACCTACATGCTTAAACTGCCCTTTATGGAATTCTTGGAACTTAAAAATTGTTTATATTTTCCTTCATGTATAAAGAATTTGATTTTCATCTCTATGCTTTTACGAGATGGGCACTCAGGGTTGTTTGACAAAATGAGTTGCACTTTATACTTGAATGGTCATATTATCTCTCATGGTAATATGATCGAGGGACTTTTTCACCTGGAGACTAATAGTTGTTCACACTGTTTTATAGCAGTAATACCTCAAAATCCAAAAGGGTTAGAGAAGAAGTTAACCAAGTTAAGCTTTGGCATCTTAAACTTGGACATGTAAACCAAGATAAGATTTGCAAGATGTCGAAAGACCGATATTTCGGCTGATTGGGTAATGACCAAATAGGCACTTGTGAATCTTCTTTACTGAGGAAGATGTGTAAATCTCCATTTAATGGGAAATGAAAGCGAGCCAAAGAACAATTAAGGTTAATCAACATAGATGTATGTGGACCTATGTCCACTACAGCACGAGAAGGGTTCTCCTACTATATCATTCACCGATGATCACTCTCGGATTGGTTGTGTGCATCTTATGAAGTACTAGTCAGAATCCTTTGAAAAGTTCAAAGAGTTCAAGAATGAAGTAGAGAACCAAACTGGGAAATAGATAAAAACCCTAAGATCTGATCAAGGGGGTGAATATCTGAGTAACGAATTCCTAGGTTACCTCAAGGAGTGTGGAATAGTATCACAGTGGACTCCACCTCACTCCTTAACATAACAGAGTTTCTGAATGGAAAAATCGAACCTTGATGAACATGGTTCGTTCTATGATGAGTTTCGCTAACTTACCAGTTTCGTTCTAAGGATATGCATTACAAACAATAGCTTATTTGCTAAATAAAGTGCATTCTAAGTCAGTTCCACAGGCGCCATATGAGATATGGCATGGCAAAAGAAAAAATCTTAATCATATTAAGATTTGGGGTTGTCCAACTTACGTGAATAAGCTTGAAGTTGATAAGCTTAAAGTAAGGTCAGTTAAGTATTATTTTGTGGGGTATTCTAAATAGACTTTGGGATACGAGTTGTATCACCCTGACGACCCGAAAGTCTTTGTTGCCAGAACTGCTATATTCCTTGAGGACGAATTCTCTCTCAATGGAACTGGCAAGAAAACTACAGAATTAAAGGAAATTCCTAATGAACCACAAACAAGCAATCAACAGACAGACAACCACGTTACTGAACCCCTAGCTCTACCTACATCTGAAGGGTCAGCAAGCCACCTTAGAGGTATAGCTTAGGTAATAACTTTGGGGAACTGTACCTTCTAGGTGGCAATGACATAAAGAATGACCTTATAGACTACGGTGAAGCAATGTCTGACATTGATTGAAAGAGATGGTAAAAGGGCATGAAATTTGAGATGGATTCTATGTATCAAAATCAAGTTTGCACTCTTGTAGACCCTTCAGAAGGTATAGTACATGCTGGAAACAAATAGGTCTTCAAGGGAAAGATAAGCGCTGATGGGAACGTGGAGACTTGTAAGGCTAGACTAGTACCCAAGGGTTGCAGGCAATAAGAATGGATTGACTATGAAGAAACCTTCTCTCATGTAGCCTTGATTAAGTCCATTCGGATTTTGCTTGTTATAGCTGGATACCACGATTATAAGATATGGCATATGGACGTGAAGACAGCCTTTCTGAATGGCTACGAGAAAAACCTTTATATGGCACAACCCGAAGGCTTCGTGTCCAAGTCTAAAAAGACTAAGGTATGCAAGCTTCAGAGGTCTATTTATGGACCTAAGCAAGCCTCGAGGAGCTAGAACATTCGTTTTGATACTGAAATCAAATTATTTGGTTTTACTCAAAACGAAGATGACAATTGTGTTTATCAAAACGTCATTGGGATGCAGTTGTATTCCTAGTGTTATATGTAGATGACATATTACTATTCGAAATGACGTTGCAATGCTTTCTTCTGTAAAAGAATGGTTGTCCAAAACCTTCCATATGAAAGATTTGGGAGATGCATCTTTTGTACTAGGGATAAAGCTCTATCGTGATAGATCAAGAAAATTAATTGGATTATCCCAATCTATGTACATAGATAAGGTGCTAAGTAGGTTCCAGATAGAACAATCTAAAAAAGATATTCTTCCTGTAAGATATGGAATTCACCTTTCTAAGTCCATGAGACCGAAAACTCCTGAAGAGATACAGAAGATGAGTCCCTTATGCTCATTCAATAGGAAGTCTCATGTATGCCATGACATGCACAAGGTCTGATATCACTTATGCTGTGAGCATTACTAGTCAATATTAATCTAACCCAGGATCAGAACACTGGGCAACTATCAAGACAATCTTTAAGTACTTAAGAAGGGATAAGTCATTCGTTTATGGAAGAGTATCAGAGTTACGAGTGGAAGGCTATACTAACTCATATTTTCAATCTGACGTCTACAAAAAAGTTCCAACTCCGGATATATATTCACTCTGAATGGTAAGGCTGTCAGTTAGAAGAGCAAGAAATAAGATGCAATTGCGAATTCCACGATGGAGGCGGAATATGTCGCTGCAGTTGAAGCTGGCAAAGATGTGTTCTGGATGAAGAAGTTCATCACTGAACTTGGAGTGGTTCCAACCATTACATCACTAGTAACCTTGTACTGTGATAATAGTGGGGGGATAGCTCAAGCCAAGGAACCCAGGACTCATCAAAAGAACAAGCATTTTGATAAACGCTTCAATATCATTAGACGATATGCCACTGAGGGGAAAGTCAACATCCTTAAGGTTGCCTCAACCGATGACGTAGCAGATCCACTGACAAAGCCAATCTCTTAAATCCAACTTGACCGCCATATGGAAAAAATAGGTATTAGATACATGGGAAGTTGGCTTTCAGTGCAAGTGGGAGATTGTCAGAAGTATGCCCACGAAGCTACTTATTGGATGTAATAGCTTTTGGAGGGATCGATCCCATAGTGGGAATCCTGGATTCCTAGATGGCGAGAATCAGCCCTTTTTGGCGCTTTGGGCATAACATAGATGTTAGTGAGAGAATGTGTTTTAGAATACGAATTATCTATTTCTAAGTAAAGAAATCCAGTAGAAAAGCCACTCCGGTCACTTTAGATTCCTTGATTATTGCTGAGGCTGCGGCAGGCAAAGAGGTTTTATTGTGGGGGCTGTTGGAAATCGGACACTTCCTCGGCCCAGCATGTTAAGACCAGAGCATGACTAGGGAGCGGGTTCTTAAAAACTCCCATTTTATCGTTAAACTATTATTTGTTTTATGAAGGGTAAAACTTGTTGTCAATCATTGTTTATTGTATCATGTGTTTAAGCAATAGGGAAATCTAAGGAATGTATTCATTCTAAGAGAGAAGTGATCTAAGTAAGTTAGATTAACGAGACATTTCTCTTATGTTCATTCCTAAAACATTCTTAGCCATAGGATTGCCAATTGGGCATTGACAATCCGTTAAGGTTAGTATGTATTATGTTAACTCAAGTGTGAGTATGACAATCTCAAGTCATTTAGTGTTGGACACTAAAACAAACACATAGGTGCTTGAAAGTGTAATTGAGTACATTGAACAACGATCAAAAGAGAGTTTGAACATACAAGCCATGTAAGAACTTATAAGTTGCAATATGCAAAATAGTCCTTTGACCTAAGGCATCACATTTGTCTAATGGTTAGGTCTTTGATCTTTGACTATGTCAAAGGCATTCCATTGAGAGTGTCCATGGCATTGTTAGGGTCAAGCTATCTAGTCATGTAGGCATGTGAATGCACAACAAGGGATTTCTAACCTTCCATGGCGGAAGAAGAATACTCTAAGATATGATTCGGGAATCTTTGGCCAAAGCATATGAATATGACTTAGAAAACATGTTCCAAACCATATTCAAGTGAATCATATAGAAAAGTATCACATTGGATAATAGACAAGAAACAACTATCACTTAAACAATTTGATCAAGAGTGTTGTATTAGAAAATGATCGTATTACATTGTAGTTGTAACTGGATAGGTTCTCCAACCATTTCTACTTAGCTTAAGTAGCCATGACATACTACTAGGTGTCACTTGTGATTTGTGGAAGCTCTGAAGATTAGCAATTACTATTCATCAAAGGGAGAATAGAAATGTGACTTCAATTCACAATCGATCGTTAAGACTAACGATCGCTCACTGCCACACTAATTGGAACCTAATGGATCATACACCGAGTAAGGATGAATGCAAAGATATGAATGAGATGGATAAGCAATTAAATAGTTTAATTGAGAATGGTCAAGATTAATTAATTAGTTAATTAATTATACAAAATGTTCATATTGGGCTTTTTAAGTTAGTTTCAGGCTTAGAGGCCCAAAAGGGTTTTGGTCCATTAGGCTCATTATGTTTAAGTTGTATGACAGCTAAAACAAAATGGGCAAATAGCTCAATCACTTAAAGATGGCCGGCCATAGTGAGGGAAATGGTGAGTTTGGCTTAATTGGAAGTTTGCCACTCACCTAAGAAAGGGGTCTAAAAGCATCTTTATAGCTTTAACCTCTTTAGGATTTCTTAGAGGCAAAAGAGTGAAACATTTTCTCTCTTTCTCTCTACAAAGAGGCCGGCCTACCTAGGAGGATTTACTAGCATCCAATTCCTTCTAGGTAATCCATTTCATCTTCACACCATCAACCTTGGTGTGTAGACTTAGAGGTACTAAACCTTTGGTACTTTTGGAGTTCCTTTCCTCACATCCTCAAGGGGAAAGAGAATCAAAAGGAGCAAAATCACAAGGAAGATCCATGGAGCTAGGAGGTGACTTGAAGGCCTTCTACTTCGGTGAATTCCTTGTGTAAATAAGGATGAGCTTCAAAGGTAATGAAGCTCAAAATCCTTTCTTCTCTTTAATATTGTTAAATAGTCTTTTGGTTCACCATTCACTTGGCTTTGAAAGTCATGGGTTTTTAGAATTGTTTTGATGCGTGCCTACTTTAAAGTATTAATTATTTGCTTATGTGTTCAAATATTCTCACTGTTCTTAGCTAGGACAAAACTTTTCCTTCAATAACTTGATAACTTTTAAGTTAAATTGGAACATACCATCAACCAAAAAACCTGGTACCAATAAAAGAAGTTATAAAGTGATTTATAGAAGCAGAGCCTAAGCCAAGTGGTTAAAAAGTGTTTGAAATCCTTTCACAAACCATTGTATGGGGTGTTAACTTGCATTAAGCAAGCCCTATGCTACTCGAGTTAGTAGGGCACCCCACTCTCTAAAGGTGGGTAGCAAACCAACAAACTGGTTCAAGCCGAGGTGTGATGGGGTAACTCAGTTATCAGTTGGCAGTTGTGGCCCATATCCTGTAGATGATGATGCCTTTACCTAGAGTGCTACCAGGATCAACTCCACATCCTATAACCACTTTTTATAGTTAATTCTACTGAGGGGTTCCATCGTGTTCAGGCTTAATGTATATCCATTTGCCAGGCAAAGCAATTCTCAAAGCATATGTATTGACCATATGCTGACTAGATAAAATGATTAATCTCATTAACTCTTTGTGAGGCAAAATGTGACTAGCAATAGTTTAGTGCATACTAGGTAGGGAGAGCTCCTTAGCAAGGTTCATGGAATTAGGGTTCATCACTGAACACACAACATGCAAAAATTTAAACTTTATGCCCCAATACCTTATGTCATAGACTTCTACATTTTTGAATCGAACAAGATTGTGAACCTTTTTCTTAATCATAATACTATCATAGTTGTGTTTCAAATTTTTTTAACCATATTCAACATGCCTTTGTGGTCAGTGAACATAGTTGGATTCACGCAAGAACATATGAAACATTATGCCACTTCAAAACCAAAAAATATGAATGATAATTTTCTTTAGATAACTATCGATCATGTTTCCAGTTTCCAATGCAAGTATTAGTGTTCCAGTCCTTTGTACGACATATGAGGAAGAAGGGCTTTAGCTAATACATGCCCATAAATTTTCTTTATGAACTAGAACCAGTCTTTATTCTGCAAACACAAAGAATGTTTTCTATGCTTTCCACATAAGGTTAGAAGATATGTGAAAGGCTCTAATACCAAATGTAGGATAATTAATATCGGAATAAACAAATCCCAAATCCAATAACCACTCACCTTGAGAAGTCATTGTTGCTACAAAGATAGAGCTCTTCTACACTCGACACTATTGTATGCAATTAACAAACAATGGGGCTTGTTCTTCTATTTTGGTAATTAGTGTGAATGCATGGACCCCTATTATATATCCTTAGTGGTGGTATTTGATTAGGTTGTTTCCCATCATGTAATGCTAATCAAATCATCCAAATAGATTACCTTATCACCACAAACCAAAGTGATCATATTAGAATAGTTAAACCTATTCGTACCAGGATTACTTCCAGCTTTATATTAGTCCAAATACATTCCCTGATAGCTTTACAAGTCTAGTATATCCTAGTTTATTATGAGTTCAATCCTTTAAGCATGTGACAAACTAAGTGTGCAGCTTTAATTAGTTTACAACATAGTGTTCTCTTACATGCCTCCAAGGGCAGTGAATGCACACAAGTATATGATCCAATATCTTTGACATGCATCTCTTCACTCAAGTCTTTGCAAATGTGGTCCTGCAAAGCCAGTCCTATTCTTCCAATATCTTTCCTCTCTTCCCAAACAATAGTCGTACACACTTCCGCTACACTCTACTATGTCTTTGCTATTCCATAATGGTGATGGTGATGCTTCTATGTTGTGGCTCTTTTGAACAACTCATTCGGTTGTGATTTCTCAATCATAATTGGATTGAAAAAGTCCTCTTCTCCTGGCCTTTTCCTTTGTTGATTTTGTGTTCGTCCTACATCCAAATAAGAATAAAACCATATATCATAAACATTAACAAAAAGATTTCAGACGCAAATTTAAGGGCACATGTTATGAAAGAAAAGGCTCCCGCTCATGTTATTATGCGCATGTGGAGAGGCTAGTATAATAATTATACACGAACAAATGTCGATTTTTGTTCATGCATTACATATGCTAATTACATAGTGTATGATGACCCTAACAAGCCTATTCCCATGAGCAGTGGGGGAGGGGTCAAAACCTAAAAAACAGGGTTTTTCTTCCTTACTTTCTATGTGTCTGTCTTACGCTCTCTCCTTTTGGTTTTGACCATCTTTGACTACATTATCAAGCATTTTTCAAAATTTTGTGGTCCATATATACAAGTTAGATTTCTTACTTTAGATCATAGTTCTTAAGGGTTGAGTCCAAATCTTTTGCCCCCAAAATTCTTTGTTGCCTTTGTGTGTCCTACCTTATTGATTGACACATATCCCTAAACTTAATGTAACAGCCCGTCCCGAGAAATAATTACCGCGGATGTGAAAAGACTAAAATGCCCCTGGGACGTTGAGTTTTGTTGTGGTGTTGTGTGGTTTAAGTTTTGGATTTGGACAAATAGGTTAAGTCCCTAATATTTTGGAGCCAATTGGGGACTTAGACTTGAGTTATTCTTGTTGTTTTGCTTTGGTTCGCTGGACCACACACACACACACACCCACACGTTGACCTTCTCTCTCATCTCCCTTTCGATTTTCTGCAACGTCTGTACAAACGTACGGACGAACCTCAAACCAACCCATTTATGCACAGATCGAGCTCGTGATTAGTACCCTCACATTCACCTCGTCATCGCGAACTCAACCATACCAATTGTTGGACGTGAAACCTTTGAAAACCCGAGAAACCCGAAACCCAGTTTTGAGGTACTGTTCATGCACTTATGATCGTGAGGGTTTCAGTTGATTTTAAGCTTATAGGAAGCTTTAGATCATCCTCACGAAGCTCAGAGAAGAAAAACCAAGTGATTTGGACGTCGGAATAGTGAGATCGACGAGTTCAAAGTTTGGCCTGAATTATCGTGGCTTTTCCGGCGAGATCCCGTGATTTCTGGAGCTTGAAAGTGGTAAGAATTGATTCTACTCTTCATAAGCTTCCTTTTGGTTCAAGTTTCATGAGATTTGGTTGAGAAATGAAGAAGATATGAAGATTTGAAAATTTTCCAGAAACCGGCGAAAATTTGAAGTTCAGACGGCGGCGCTAACGGCGATCGGCGAGGTCCATCAGAGAAGAAGACGGAATATTTTAATGGTGTCAGCTTAGTTTTAACGGAGTCTATTAGTTTTATCGAAATATTCCTTAACTGCCGTTACTGTTTCTGTCCAACATGCAAGGCACGTGCCAGGCGTGGCCGGCGCTTCTGGCTGTGTCTTGGCCGGCGCGTGGCGGCGCGTGAGAGGTCAGAAAATAATTCTAAAAATATGGGGATGTTCCTGAGGTTGTGTAGATCATGGTGGTATATTCATATACCTAATTTGAGCATTGTATGAGAAGTTATTACCTAGTTTTGTTTATGTGCTCTAAAATAACGCCTATATAGTTGTTTCTCATATAGGTGAGACTTATCCGGAGGACGAGCGTAGCTAGGCTAGGCACGGGGGTTACGACCCTTCGACATATCAGTGAGTGGGCAGTTGTTTTCAGTATATAAATATATATATATATATATATATATATATATATATATATATACACACTTGACGTTTTTCCCAGAAAACGTATTTAAAGGGAATATGTTTTAAATGTCATGCTATACTTGCATCGTATTTTAGCATATGCATTGTCATGATTATGCATATTGTTGCATGGTGCTGCGGAGGCCCAGGTAAGCCACAGGTGAGTATATTATGCTAGTAATGATTATGAGATAAACGGTGATGTTGTGATGCATATTGTGCTCATTACTCTGCACCCCGGTGTTAGTGCTCCCGCCCAAAGTTAGGGGCATAGTCCTTCACGTGATGTTCACCTCCCGCACCACACACTCATCTTGGATCCAAGTTAGGTGCACAATCCTGTCGTATAGACCACTTTCAAGGTTCGACTCGTAGGTGACCCGCAATTAGCGCACAATCTTCATGTGATCGTAGCACTAGAGCGTATTTATTTTACACCCAGTCTTGTCGGCCAGACCACGTGAGGTGGTTCCGACTCGTGTGCAGATATGTATATACATGATGAGATCTGATGAGATATGTGACGTATATACATGATGAATTATGTGATGAGATATGAGATTGAGAAGTAATTGAAATGAGCTCTAGATTCGCCGTATAGATCACGTCAAGTGACTTCGACTAGCAGATGATTATTATGAATTGCATCACCTGGCTTACAGTTGGTATTTCATGATATTGGGCATGGCATACATATAAATATGAATCTTGATATACTGAGCATGATTTGAATTATATTTACGTATTCTATTTTCTGGGAAAACTATACTTGTTTTACGGCGAGGGGTTAGTATATTCAAAGGAAGATAAGGTTTTCATATAAGCTTCATTTTACTGACCCACTCAACTTTGTTTTTCGCCCCTCTAGGTTCTGAGTAGAATTCTCGTTGTTGGCATAGCGAAGTCTCTCAAGGTAGTTTTTGACAGATCACCATCCATGTAGGATCACCTGAGGGTATCGGTTATTTAGTACTTTTTTTGCTTGACTGCAACTAGACTTTTATGCTCTGTATTCTTGGAGTTCACACTTCTTCTTACACTAGTATTGCTAGTGTTTCGGTTTTAATTTATATGTAAATTCTATTCTTTAACGCTTCCGTAATGCGCACATGGCTTACGTCACGCTCACGTGACGGCCAGCATACCTTGATTCATGTCGGGGTGTGTCACTTAACCCCGTCCAACTCTATCAACTATTAATTAAAAACTCAAGGTCAGACAAAAGCCCATAGTTAAAGGAGAAATGTGAGAAGTTGCATTAAGTCAAAACTAAACGTCTTCAGGACGTAACCAGGGTGCTCACAAAGGTATGACCAACCCAGGATGGGCGCCTCGTCAAAACCTAGTCAGGTAGCAAAAATCCAATGGGAAAAATGCTTCTAATCGCAGGGAAAAAAAGTACATTAAGGTCAATTGAGTATATTTCAAGATACTACCCCTAAGTTTGACAGAACTTCAAATGATACTAGAAGCATCGTAAATGAGAAAGTTACATATATCAATTCCTCGGACAAATTTCTGGAAGGTAGACTTCGACAATGACGTCGTGTAAAGGTTGGTAAGGTTGTCTGGGATCAAATTGCTTGACTTTAGTCTTTTGATGTTCATGTTGGTGTAGACACAATATAATTGGTGTTGACTTTTTGGATGTATCATGATCCGGTCGATACATACGACGTTGTCTTCATGGATCGTTGTTGGACTCAACGATGGATGAAAATCACGAGTACTTCAAATGTGCTTAACAAGAACTCATAACCTTGTCTCTCACGTGATGAAGTATGGTGAGTCTTGGAATGACTCGAAGATTTCGCAACTAAGGTGTAGCTGGTTAACCTCCAAGATATTGCAGTGTACCTTAACGGTAAAGACATAGCCATATAGGAACGTACTTTGTACGGATCAAATAGATATTCTGATCCAGCGATTCCCACAAGGTAGGCATCATTCCGAAGACTAAATGGGAGTGATTTATTCTGAGATAGGGATAAATTAATCTCAAATCCATAGTAACAGAAAATTGCCTTTAACACCAATTTGGTGGTGGCGTGTAGGCGCAATGTTGCTTTATTCCAAAAAATTATGAACACTTGAGATGTCCGATCTAGTGCATTGACCCAAGTACAAGTAAACATCAATTGCACTTAGATATGGAACTATTAACTCTATAACTTTCATCAAAATGTCTCATTTACATTTAACATACAGACGATCAGGGGTATACTCGAAAGTAACAACTTATGTGTCTAATTCGACTGGTGGACCAGAATATCATCAGAACTATGCTCGAAACTTCAGATCGATGTAGTGTCAAGTTTTCCCAAGATCATTTATCCCAAATTTCAAGTTCAGGGGCGAGTTAGTTTTCTTAAGTTTTTCCGGAGTCTTAGTGAGATTCATGTCATTGACATAAAGTGAAACTCTAGCAATTTTGGATTTTGTACACATAGGGGCATATATCCCTAACTGATCAAATATTCACTTAGACGAGTATACCACATTCGCCCGGATTATTTTGCATCCATAAAGTGAAAGCTTCATCAGAACCGAAAGAGTGTTATATGGTCTAAAACTATTTGAATTAGTACATGTAAGTCCTTCAGAAGCTTTTATGTAGATTTCGTATCATGATCCTAGAGATACGTTACAACTATGTTTATAATGCTGTAATTGATCACAAAGCATATGAGAGAAGCCTTACGCCATAAGGCAGCGTTATATCGCACTATTTCATTCATCTTATTTGACATATATTGTTTATTTCTAATTGACCAATCACTTCTACGTTTAGTAATCAACAGAACACGGTTCGATATCGTCGCTTTTCATCTATGTCGATAGCTACCATATAACTAAAACATCGTCGACGATAATCTCATTCCAATTCCATATCTCATCTAAACTAGTATACTGGACCAAGAACTTCAAGTCTCGGGAGTAATTTGGATTTAATCTCATGAGATGGAAATGATTGAGACATGGAGGGATTCATTCGTGCCATGTTTCTCCACCTCCGGGGAGGTGAATCCTTCAAACCGAGTGATTTGTCACACTTCCAACGGAGGACGGACTAATTGGCTAGCCGCCGATGTACAAGGCTGGCCACTAGGAGAAGCAGCCTACCTAGCAGCGTCTTGTTTGTCTTGAGACAATGACGTCAATTAGATATGTCAATCCTTGCAACCATGTTTGTAGCTGATATATGCAATTTTGTCACGTTTGCTAGATCAGATGAAGTGTCTGGTAACACCCTGATGATTTAGAATAGGGATCGGGATGAGACATAGTGGGGACAACCACAATAATTCGCGCCATTCTTCATAAACGTTGACGTACTTATCTCCCCCTAACGGCCGAAAGCCTGTCACATTGAAGTGATAATCCCCTAATTAAGCGGTAAAGAAATCGCATGCAAGGGCGTAGGAGAATCATAATCGACATTGATTCACATCCTTTTGTGAGGAACTATATTAGTACTGTTGAGAAATATATTTTCATAGAGAAAATAAATTAGCAAGTTTTATAAAGATGGGGACACTTTAAAAAAATAGTAGTCCAAAACGTGGACCGACTAAGAAATAAAGGTTCACATTATATATATCTTTTATATATATATATATATATATATATATATATATATTATATAAGAAGAGAAAAAAAATCTCAACAGCCCATAAACTAAAAAAATAGAGTTCGCTCTATCCAGAACTCTCCTAAGCTCCCACGTTCTCAACTCAGTAAAGTGATGGCCTTCCTCAACTTCCCCACACCCCAGGAAAGTAGAACACGTAACAGAAAATGGAAGAGGTTAATGGAACTGCTCCTGGCGTATATAAATAGGGGAGGGCACAACGCAAAAGGATGAGGAGAAGAGTGACAAGAAAACGCTGCAGAAATTGAGAAGCGCACGGAGAAGAAATGACAAAAAAAGAAGACAAGCAGCAGAAGAAAGCGAAAAGGAACAGCAACAAGAAGCCAAAGAAAGAGAGAAGAAAGCTTAAAAAGGTATTACATTTTCATAATGGATTCTTGATTTTTTATTGGGAAGTTCCTGTGGTCTTTTGCAGAAGAAAAAAAGTGAGGTTTCCTCTTCTTCTTGTTTGACCGAAGCAAAGAAGATGGTGGTGGAAACATGCACCACCAATTCACACCGACCCCCCCCCCCCACCCCCCAAAACCTGTCCTTGGGCTTGCTCCTTCTTCTTCTCCACCAATGGAGCATTTGCCGTCTTCTCCATCCTTGTTGCTGTCAACTCTTTCAGCCATGGAGTGCTCCTTCTTCTTCTCCACCATTGGAGACATTTGCCGTCTTCTCCGCCGATAGCAGCAAGGAAACCGTCATCTCTGCCACCAACAGCGGCCATGCTGTGACTTTCATGCCCAGCAAGTTCGTCCGTGCCGCTCCCCGCCGCTGCCGTCAATCCCATGAATTTCTTCGGGGTGGTCTAAACCACCCCGTGAAGTTCCAACCAAGTCTAAGTGATCACTGCACCGCAAGCAACCAAACCGCAACACCACCGCTCTTCAACCGTTGTCTCCAGCAGTCCTCAGGAAGAAGCCCAAAGGCAGTGCAATCCGCAATCCGAGGACGATAAACCAAGCGATGTAGTTGGGTACGCGGGTCCAAACCATCAACAAATTCGACAGAGGCTCGAATAAGAAGATGGCAGCGGTGGTCAGTGTGAAGAAGTTAAAGAAGACAAAAAGATGCGACACCAATCGCTGCGAGCCATTCCCACCCCACCAACAGTGGCGAGAATAACCCAAAGCCTTCAGAAAATGTGGAAGACATCCGAAGGCAAGAAAGCCGAGAATTTGAGAAAAGAGAAAAGTCCCTAGGTCCAAGGATGCAGCGGAAGTGGCTCTAAAGTTGCACTTCAAAACAGATTGCAGAAGCTCAAAAGCTCTCCGTGAAGTTCCTGCGGCCATACCCGACGACCGTGCAGTACTATTCGAGAACTAGGAAAGTTCTAGTGTTCAAAGAGGGGAAGAAAAAATAATAATAAAGGAAGTTGTCTTCTAAGTTGCTAGAAGATCTGGCTCAAACACAAAGAAAAGATGAGATGAAGTGGCTATGTTTGAGGAAAGCATGTCGTGGAAAAGCCTTACATTTGGGTACAAAACCTTAAAAAGCTGCATAAGGAAAAGACGAGTTTAAAACTCAAAGGAAGAGAAAAGCTCCAGCCAAAAATACAAAAGAGGTTTTGATCACATCAAAAGTGAATAAAAATTGTGGTTGTTGTCTTCTTTGCAGCACATAAAGTTCTATGTGGACCTGAAAGAGTTCAAGCTGTCCCAAGTTCACAGAAAAGGAAAATGCTTGCTGCCAAAAAGTGAAGAAAGAAGATAAGCAATAAGCTCTGATGCTCTGAGATCTGCACCTCCAAAATATCGGGGGCTGTAGGATTGAAGGCTTCACCCAACCAAAGCAAATGGATCACTGTAGGCGTACAAGCTCAATGTCAAGAGTGCAAGAGTAAAGCTTTCGATAAAAGAAAAGTAAGGACTTATTTCCATATGAAGGCAAGGACTTGCTGTGCTGCCGTGCAAAGATAAAAGGCAACAACAAAGTGATGGACATGAAGACAAAATGAAATGGGTTTCAAGACAAAATAAATGAAAAGGAGGGCAAATAAAAGAAGGAAAAGTTGCTCATCACGTGGGATTCGAAGTCCCGCTTTAAGCCTTGGGCTAATAAAAGCAAAAGACAAATCAATGTCCTATTTCGCAAAGCCATTATGTGATATTACCTAAGGTCATATATGGGTTTTAAATAAATCTAATTGGCTTATTATTTTGCCAAGTTTAAACACAAGTCTTCAAATCCAAACAAAGACTTTATGAACTACGCCGGTTTGATTCCATTAAGGATACGTAGGCAGTCTGATATCAAATTTTAGACGCAACCGTGACATCAAGACGAATCACTGGTTTATATAAACTAAATTCACTTCTGCTACTTTGACTAAGTAATTACAAATTATACGAGGAGTAAAAGAGAAGTCTGGAAGCACAATTCCTAGATTTCCAATTAATAGATGTTGCTCATGCAACAAAGCTGAATAAAAGTCTCAAATGGCACGAAGCCACATCAAACTTCAAATGGCATAAAGCCGATTCAAATATCAAATGGCACAAAGCCGCAACAAGGCATCAAATGCTCCAACGGTTTAAAGTCCTCGCCCGCACGAGCTAAAACTGCACAAGGCATCAAAAGCTCCAATGGCTCAAAGCCCTTGCCCGCACGAGCTAAAACTGCACAAGGCATCAAATGTTCCAATGGCTCAAAGTGCATCAAATGCTTCAATGGCTCAATGTCCTTGCCCGCATGAGCTAAAACTGCACAAGGCATTAAACGCTCCAATGGCTTAAAGTCCTCGCACGCACGAGCTAAAACTGCACAAGGCATCAAAAGCTCCAATGGTTCAAAGTCCTCGCCCGCACGAGCTAAAACTGCACAAGGCATCAAATGTTCCAATGGCTCAAAGTGCATCAAATGCTTCAATGGCTCAATGTCCTTGCCCGCATGAGCTAAAACTGCACAAGGCATTAAACGCTCCAATGGCTTAAAGTCCTCGCACGCACGAGCTAAAACTGCACAAGGCATCAAAAGCTCCAATGGTTCAAAGTCCTCGCCCGCACGAGCTAAAACTGCACAAGGCATCAAACCCCAACAAATACCAAGGAACTACGAGTGACTTGATCCCTCAACGAGGGTACGTAGGCAATCTAGGGTTCTACCTAGGTGCAGTCACAAAATCAAATAAACACCCAAACCCCTAAGTTACGATTTATTAGAATCCAAGGGTATTCCTTTCCCAAAAGAATGGTTGTAATTAATAGGCGCGTAGCCTAGAATGGGGTCGAACTCAAATTAATAAAACCCTCTTCGGAAAAATGAACGAGGGTGAAATCGTGTCGAGTGAATTATTTGTTTACATATTGTGTACAATTTTTTACTCAACAAGTACATTGCGGCAGCACAATTGGCACATAAATTGTACATGCAAAACGCGTATGAAACTTTAGGTTTGTACCCAATTACCAACTATAACACTCAAATATGATTGGGTGGCATGGGCCTCAGGTGGATCAACATAGCTAAAGTAGTACATGGTCCCAAGCAAGGGTCAGGATTGTGGTACGTATGACCAACGACTGAACGATCAATTGAAGGTGTTTAATGTACGCTTCTGCTAGGCCATTTTGAGGTTCAATTACAAATCCAAAAGACGTGCAATACTTATCCCAAAGAAATCTTTAAAAAAAAAATTAAGGGAGAAAGAAGGATATGAAAATCATATAAGAATAAATTAATTTTGTATAGATGAATGAACAAATAATGAGTATACATAGAGTTTGGGATAATTCTTTCAAGTGGATATGTTCAAAAGAAAATTATTTTATAGTTTTGATTGTAGGATTTAAAATCCAGCGTTGGATTTTCTTTTACCGTTTGATTTGAGCAAAACCAAATCTGTACCGTTAAAATCAAATTAAAAAATTGCCCAAAAGTCGAATTTTAATATGGACGATTGATCACCAATGGTACAGAAATCGAAAGGCTGACAATTGTCTAAATGCTACCGTTGGACAGTTGGGGACCGCTGCCACTGGGGGCCCAGTTGTCGGCCACTTCCCAAATTCCCAAATTCCTCTACCCCGTTTGCTTTTTAAAAAAAGCTGGGGTCTCAAACATTTGGGTCAGCCAAATAGAAACGCAAATTGGGTTTTAGTTTGCGTTCAAAGCCGAATTGTTTGAGTTTTGGTCTCACCAATGGGTGACAATTTTTGGGTTAAAACCCAAATATTTGGGTTTGGGTCTTACGCTTGGAGTTGGCTTAAAGAGGATGTAAATTCATATGTATTTGATCAAGACTTTAAATGGATCCCTAGAAGTTCATGGGTATTCAACTAAGATTTAAAAGAGTTTATAAAACTCTATAGAAATCTAAATGTATTCATTCTGGATCTTAAAATAGTTCATAAAACTTGATGTGTATTCTATTATAATTGGATTTTAAAGTATTTTAAAAGATGAAATATTTTAATGGATTTAGAGGGCTTTTATAGTATTTTTTAGGTTGTAAGAAATCAGGCCTCAACTCCATTAAACTCTATAAATTTGTAAATCTTTTAAAATCTTAATGAATACAATAATACTGAGGTATTTCAAGATAAAATTCCACACCAGTAATAGTTGTTTAAATTGTCCATAATATCAGTAATATTGGGGGTAGGTCATGTTGGGCATGAAAAGTTATCAATAAATTGGTATCAAACTCGTCATAATGGCTGCTCCTAATATGATGAATGTTCTTAATGACACATCCTGACCAGGAATGTCCACTACGACTCCGAATCGAGCTGTGTTGGCTGACACCTAGAGGGTGACGAAGCCATAAAGTGTAGTGATGTGGAAAATGTGAATAAATTTAAACCTAAAAGTGCCTAAATACAAGAGTGCGCTGGTGAGCGAGAATGAACCTAATTCACACGTGACGTCAAAGCATAAGTAAAGTATAGTGGAATGGATAAGAATTATACCCTCAGAGGTAGCCACCTACACTGAGATTTGCCAAGAATCCTCATCGATACCAACGTTCAGCAGCTAAAACCTGGAGGGGTGAAAAACAGAAGGGTGAGTGGGTGCAATGTATCACACTGTTTATCTTCGTAACTATAACACAAAAGGATTGCATGTAAAGAAGGGAAGGAAGGGATATTGATATTATTGCTTTCACTTCTTTTCTGTGTATTGTGATCAAACACGAAATGCTCCTTATATAGAGCCATATCCATGAAGAACCATAAAAGTGAAATGAGTGCATTTTGAAAAACATCATACAACAATAACAATGCTACTATTCTTAAGTCTTCCTCACTTTTCATCTTTGGCTAAAACATGTGGGCATTCATTCCACAACTTTTACAACACTCCCCCTTGGATGCCTACATATCAACATTAGTTGCCTCGTTAAAACCTTGCTCGGAAAAACCCAGTGGGAAAAAAACCATAGCGAAGGAAAAAGAGTACAACTTTGCTTGGATTGTTGATATAGTGTTAAGTATGCTTCTGTTGCCTTGTTAAAACCTTGATAGGAAAAACCTAGTGGGACAAATGCTAGTCAAAGGAAAAAGAGTACAACATGCATGTATCATGGATATTTCCCCTAATATGTATATCCCCCTGATTCCGTATTCTTCAAATTTAACTGATTGGTAAGCCGACGTAATCTGATACCATGCACTAGCTTCTGAAATGTGCACTTTGGTAGAGATTTGGTGACTAGGTCTGCCAGATTTTCATTGGAACGAATTTTTCTGACTTCAATAACTTTAGCTTTCTGAAGATCATGTGCACTAAAAAACTTTGGAGATATATGTTTAGTCTTATCGCCCTTAATGAATATTTCCTTCATTTGGGCAACACGCGCTGCATTATCTTCATGAATGATAGTTGGAGTGTCTATTTTCAAAGGTAGATCACATGAATTCCAGATGTGGTGGATCATAACCAAGAACATTCACGACTTGCTTCATGTAAAGCAAGTATTTCCGAGTGAGTGGAAGATGTAGCAACTAATGTTTGCTTTGTTGAGCGCCATGAGATTGTTGTATCTCCATTAGTGAACGCATATCTAGTTTGTGAGTGGGCTATATGAGGATCAGAGAGAAACCAGCATATGTATATCCAACAAGGCTCTGGTCATTTGTGGATTTCTCATAGTAGAAGAGACCCATGTCTATTGTCCCATGAAGGTATCGTAAAACATATTTGACTCCCATCCAATGATGAATTGTTGGAGCAGAGCTATACCTTGCTAACAAGTTGACTGAAAAAAGCTATATCTGGTCTAGTACATTGTGCTAAATACAATAAAACACCTATTGCACTCAGATATGGTACTTATGGACCAAGGACCATTCCATCATCTTCTTTTGGATGAAATGGATCTTTCTTAATATCCAAAGAATGAACGACCATTGGCGTGCTCAGTGGATAAGCCTTGTCCATGCCAAATCGCTTTAGGATTTTTTCAATGTAAGCTAATTGATGGACCAAAATTCCATTAGCATAATACTCGATCTGTAGGGCGAGACAATATTTTGTTTTCCCAAGGTCTTTCATTTCAAATTCGCTTTTTAGATATTCAACTGTTTTATTGAGATCTTCAGGGGTTCCAACTAAGTTCATATCATCGACATATACTGCCACTATAGCAAATCCAAAATTTGACTTCTTAATGAACACACAAAGGCAAATGACATTGTTGGTATATCCTTCTTTGATCAAATACTCACTAAGACGATTATACCACATTCGTCCAAATTGTTTTAGCCCATATACTGATCGCCTTAATTTGATTGAAGGCATACCTCGTGGTTTGTTGGTCGTTTCAGGCAACTTAAGTCCTTATGGGACCTTAATATATATGTCAATTTCTAATTCTCCATATAGATATGTGGTGATGACATCCATAAGTCACATGTCAAGTTTTTCTAAAACCATCAAACTTATTCAGTAATGGAACGTAATTGCATCCATTACAGAAGAGTATGTATCCTCATAATATATTCCAGGTCTTTGTGAAAAGCCTTGTGCAACGAGTCGTGCTTTATATCTTACAATCTTGTTTTCTCATTGCACTTTCTTGTGAATACCCATTTTTAACCCACAGGATTTACTCCAAGCGGGGTTTGGACTACTGGTCCAAAACACTTCGCCTTTCCAAGGAATTTAATTTTGCCTGGATTGCATCTTTCCACTTAGGCCAATCCTGTCTTTGTTTGCATTCATCAACAAAGCGGGGCTCAATATCATCGTGTAATATGATTTCAGTGGCTACTGTTCATTTCAATCCCACAATTCATTATTACATGCATAATTTATGGAGATTTCCTTGTTTTCATGTACTTCTATCTCATCAAGGACATTTTCTTTTTTTTTTTCTGGAAGTATAGAATCATGAATTGTGGATTCGTCATTCATTTTCTTATCTTAAATGATTTCATTTGGATTCAGCTATGCCCTTATCTTCCTTTTTCGAGAGGCTGAATCTTTTGAACATGGGGGTTTACCACGCTTCAAGCGTGCAACGGATGAATCATTCGCTGCTACTTTATTTTGTCCAATAGGGACATCAATTCTTGCAGGTGCATTTGCAGTTTATATATGTGATTTTGTCACTTTCGTAGCCTCATTAAATGCATCTGGCATTTTATTAGCAATACCTTGAAGATGAACAATCCTTTTCACTTCATTTTCACATTAAGTGCTTCGTGGATCAAAATGAAATAAGGTGGGTACAACCCATGTCAGTTCTTGCCGTTCTTCTGGAACAATCTTTTCTCCCCCTAACGATGGGAAAATTGTCTCATCAAATGACAATCTGCAAAACGAGCTGTAAAAATATCACCTGTCAAATGTTCCAAATATCTAATGATAGATGGTGAATCAAAACCCACATAAATTCCTAGTCTGCACTGAGGTCCCATTTTAGTGCGTTGTGGAGGTGCAATAAGCACATAAACAGCACAACCAAAAAACTCGTAAACGTGTCATGTTTGGCTGATGCCCAAACACGAGTTGTACTGAGAAGTATTGATGGTTGGTTATAGGTCTTGATCGAACTAATGATGCAGTACATAAGATGGCATGTCCCCATGCAGAAACTAGCAATTTTGCTTTCATGAGCAAAGCGCGAGCTATTAATTGAAGCCGCTTGATAAATGCTTCTACTAAGCCATTTTGAGTATGGACATGAGGAACAGGGTGTTCAACATTAATGCCTAGTGTCATGTAGTAATCACAAAAAGTTTGAGACGTAAATTCACTAGCGTTATCAAGTTGGATTGACTTAATAGGGTAATTTGGGAACTGTGCTCATAATTTAATTATCTAATCAAGAAGTCTCGCAAAAGCTACATTTCGAGTAGACAAGAGGCAAACATGTGACCATCGGGTAGATACATCAACCAAAACCATAAAATATCGAAATGGTCCACAAGGTGGTTGAATAGGCCCACAAATATCCCCCTGAATTCTTTGCAAAAATGATGGGGATTCAACATCAATCTTTAATTGTGATGGTCTAATTACCAACCTCCCTTGAGAACAAGCATTGGAAGGGTTATCATTTGACATAGCAATGTGTCTGCTCAATAATGAATGTCTATTAGAGTTGATAATGATTCTATGCATCATCCTGGATCTTGGATGACCCAGACGGTCATGCCAAAGCATGTAAATTTTTGGATCAATGAACTTTTGGTTCATGACAGTATGTGCTTCAATTGTCTTTATGTATGTATAATACAATCCACTCGATAAGCCATGCAACTTCTCCAATGTATGCTTCTGGGTACCATTGGAGGTAATGCATAGATATTCCACATTTTCTGCACTTTTCGTTTCAATGTGGTATCCATTTAAACGTATGTCTTTAAAACTCAACAAATTTTGAGTAGATCGAGTAGCGTACAATGCATTTTGTACGGACAATATTGTTCCATTTGGTAACATGATCTGGGCTTTTCCTGAGCCTTCAATTACATCTGATTGGCATGATATTGTTGTTACCTTTACTTTTATAAGCATCAAGTTTGAGAAATATTTTCGATCTCAAAGTATTGTATGCGTGGTGGCGCTGTTTGCAAGACAAATATCTCCGTCATTACTCTTGTTTTAAGAATAACCATAGTTTTTATCCATGCTCTCTGGGTAAGGGAATCATAGTTAAAAATAATTTATTCATAACAAAAGGAAATTGAAATGCCACTTTTATTGAATTGAAATACGAGCTTTAAACTACAAGTTTAGATAATAAGAGTACATTAAACATAAAAATGATTCAATCGGACCGATATACTTCATTCCTTCTTTCCACAATGAAGTCTGAAACATCTAGGTGGGTTGTGTTCGATTGCCCTGATAAATCGAACACTAGGTCAGGTATATCCATTAGTTTAGCCTGGTCGATAAAATTGATTTTGACATTCTTCTTCTTAAGGGAGGCTTGATATATGTCCACCAAGTGTTTTGGGTACAACATGTACGTGCCCATTGCCCATTGCCTTTCCCATTGCATCGGCCTCGCCTGTGGCCACGTCCTCATTTGTAATTATTGCCACAAGAAGATGTGGTGTTCATTTCAAGAGAAGCAGCATTCATTTCTGGGAATTGCGTCAATTCAGTAGGTCGAGACTGTGATTTTTCATCAGGAGCTCATTGTTCTGTTTAGCCACAAGAAGCACCGATATTAGCTGGTTGTACTTAGTAAAGCCTTGTTCTCTATACTGCTGCTGCATAAGCATGTTAGAGGCATGAAAGGTGCTGAAAGTCTTTTCCAATATATCTTCCTTAGTGATATTCTCCCCCACAAAGATTCATTTGGGAGCTAATATTGCAGAGTTATACTCAACAACCGTCTTAAAATCTTGGATCCTTAGGTGTGTTCACTCATAACGAGCTCTTGAGAGAATCACCGTTTTCTGATGATTGTATCTATTTCTCAATAACTTCCAGATGGCTAATAGATCTTCAATCGTTAGGTACTCGCACTTCAATCCTTCATCAAGGTGGCGACAGATAAAGATCATGGCCTTCGCCTGATCTTGAGAGGATGCATTGTTTTCCTCCTTGATGGTGTCTCCAAGGTTTCCTGGCTCCAGATGGATCTTCGCATCCATTACCCAAGTAAGGTAGTTTTTCCCAATAATATAAGAGCAACAAAATCAAGCTTTGCCAAGTTCACCATTCTCTTTTTCTGAAAGAAAAATGAGATGTGTAAGAACTTGCAATAATATGTATTCTGGAGGAATGTAGTGTTAGAACTTCTAGTTTTGACAAATTTGTCTTCAGGCCAAAATGATAAGCACTCGAAACTTCAGGCTCGAGATTTACTTAATTAATGAGGAAAGCGATTGTACCGCACCACTCAAGCATCATCAAAACTTAAATATGCAGTGCAGGGTGGGCGATCATACTGCACCACCTAAAATTGCAGTAAAATTAAATTTGCAGTTCAAGATGAGCGATTGTACCGCATCATATAAAATTGTAGTAAAATTAACATAAATAAACATTGGATTAGTAATCAGGAGCTACACCAAACAAGAAATAAAAAATATAAGTAATTGTTATATTGAGAACTAGGAGAAGGCATGGTGCTAGCAAATCTTGGCGATGGTACATCAAGCAGGTGAGGCAGACGAGGAAGAAGAACAATAAGATCCTTGGAGGAAGCAATTTTTGGTGAAGGGAAATGAGAACTGGTTAGGGTTCAAAGAGTCGTGCTGATAATGTGTTATAAATAGGCAAAGTTCGAGAGATAACTTTTACTAGAGACAGGAGCAAAGCGGGTGTAATATATCACACTGTTTATTTTCGTAACCATAACACAAAAGGATTGCAGGTAAAGAAGGAAATGAATGGATATTGATATTATTGCTTTCACTTCTTTTCTGTGTATTGTGATCATACACGGAATGCACCTTAGATAGAGTCATATCCGTGAAGAATCATAAAAGTGAAATGAGTGCATTTTGAAAAACATTATACAACAACAATAATGCTATTCTTAAGCCTTCCTATTTTTTCATATTTGGCTAAAATATGTAGACATTTATTCCGACAACTTTTATAACAAAATATTCGTAACACAAAGTCATAACAGACAAATTACAAAGTACGTAGCCCTAAAAAAGACGGCATCTTACCTGAGAGTTTATTGGGCTACTAATGGGTTTGTCTTGTATAAATGGGAGAAAATAATCTATGCTTGATTATCGGGTATTTGCTGATAAGCCCGTAAATTAGTCTCACAGAGAACATTGTAACATCCACAGAGAGAGACAACCGGCTAGCCGAAGAAAAGGAGAAAACCCATCGTCGCGAGCTCAGGTTGCGAAAGTTGTAAGCGAATCAGGAGGTATTGGGTATTCATTGCAGTTGTCCGGATCTGTCAATATAATTTTGTGATATAGGTTTTTGTGATGGTTTGTTTATCTTTATCAAGATGGATGAATAGGAAATTAAATGGCCAGTGATTTGGGTTCTTGTTGATGCTTCCTTGTCTTAATTTTTTTGTTAATCTGTTCTTTATGAATTAATTGCATATAAAAGTTATAACCTTTGACATGCATGATATGTACCAAAATAGGAGTTTGATTATCACCCCATTTGGACAAGTTTGTTTTTATGTATAGATAATGTTTTGGTATTCTTGTTGTTCATAGCAACACTATCAAGTTTTTGCGGATTGTTAATATGCATTTGAAATTTGTTTTTTCTTTTTCGCTGAATAGAATTTCTAGTGGAAGTAGTGAAATTCAACGGAGGCGTGTTCATGTGAAACTTTTAAGTGTCCATTCGAGAGGACCGGTTGAGTTTTAGAAAGAGATAGATGCTGAAAAGCACATTGGACAGAATTGTGAGGAGTCATTGTAATGTTACTTCTAGTTGCAGTATCAGTAGTATCAGTAGCATAAGCGGAGTTCCCAAAGAGAAGGTAGATTGCGTGGTAATAGGGGCAGGTGTGGTGGGATTGGCAGTGGCGAGAGAGCTTGCTCTAAAGGGCAGAGAGGTGTTGGTGTTAGATTCAGCTCCCACCTTCGGCACTTCCACCAGCTCCCGCAACAGCGAGGTCATCCATGCTGGCATCTACTACCCGACCCATTCCCTCAAGGTACCCACAAAATCAAATATAAAAGTCATAAACTTTAATGTCAAGAAATTCCCAATTCTTAATTTGAATGTTGAAAGCACAATATATCCTTTAACTTTTTAAGGCATTTGGCAGGCGAAGTTTTGTGTTAGGGGAAGAGATTTGCTGTACAAATATTGCTCTCAACACAATATTCCTCATAAACAAATTGGTAAACTCATAGTTGCAACTGGGTCTTCTGAGATTCCCAAGTTGCATAATCTAATGCATCGCGGGATTCAAAATGGAGTTGATGGTTTGGTAATGATGGAGGGTTCAGAAGCCATGAGAATGGAACCTGAATTGGCATGTTTGAAAGCCTTACTATCACCGCTTTCTGGGATTGTGGATACACATTCGCTTATGCTATCTTTGGTGGTATTTCCATTCTCTTCTTTCTCGTTTCCCATATTCATGCTTCAGATAAAATTTGGGTATCTTTAATCGAACATTGGATTTTATACAATCTAGTATCTATCACCCTTAATCCCCATATGGGTGCAGGGGGAAGCTGAAAATCATGGCACAACCTTCTCCTATAATACTACTGTTATTGGTGGCCATATTCAACAAAATCATCTGTGCCTTCATGTTTCCGAAACCAAAACCCTTGAAAATTGGAATGGAAAGTTTCCGTTGCAACCAGAGATGATACTTATTCCTAAACTTGTTGTGAACTCTGCCGGCTTAAGTGCCCCTGCCCTAGCAAAGCAATTTGATGGCCTCCAAACTGAACATATTCCTCCTTCCCATTTGGCTCGTGGATGCTACTTCATTTTATCAAATACTACAATCTGTCCGTTCAGACACTTGATTTATCCTATACCAGAGGATGGCGGCCTTGGTGTGCATGTTACCCTGGATTTAAATGGTCAGGTCAAGTTTGGCCCTGATGTAGAATGGATTGATGGTGTTGATGATGTTTCAAGCTTCCTGAATAAGTACCATTTCTTTGTCCCTGTTGTCCACTCTATTATATTATGTAGTACTACTGTCTACATTGTCCATTATGTTTATTGGTTTAAGTGGTCGCAACTCAGTCCAAAAATTTCTATCCATGCTTGTACAGAAGAGCATATTCCTTAAGCCTTTTTATTTATTTATATTTGTGTACATAAATTATGTTGCCTTGCTATGTTGAAACAAATTCTGGTGTCTTGCATAAGTTAGGCTTCATTAGAGCATGCATTTGATACTAATGTTGTCACCTCAGACAATGATCAAATGGAGGTCCTAGTCACTTATTTTCTGGTGAACCGTAAATTGTAATGTCAATATTCTTGTTGGGAGTTTTTTTAGGATATATCGTTGCTTATATACGTTCCCATGTTTGTTTGGATGCATAATGCTTTTAGGCTAAAATCTTAATGACCCGATTGAGGCGCATCTGATGTTGAGTAATGAATTTGTTTGCATTCGAATTAAATCTCTTCTAGACAATTACATACCATACTAGTGGTGCAAAAGATTATAGTAATCAGAAAATCATGATAAAAGTATTAAAATGATGCTGTGGGTGGTATAGCTATGCTGTATTACATGCGTACATATACTATATACATCGCAGAGGTGTTGTTTGTTATGCATGTCAAGTAAGTGCATGTGCATCGACCCCTTAATAAAGTTAATTTTGTTATTCATCTCATTTGTTTAAACTTTGGTTTGTTTCTTTGGCGTATCTGTATAAGTGTGATGTTGGACAATCTTAAAAACATGACAAGGCGTTGGTCACAGGTTTGACTATTCTGTATGTATGAATCGCAAAGAGCTATTTTACCCAGAGATAAGGAAGTACTACCCAAATCTAAACGATGGGTCTCTTGAGCCAGGCTATGCAGGGATTCGACCGAAGCTTTCAGGTCCTCGACAATCTCCAGTTGATTTTCAGATACAGGTAGTTTCTTACATATTTTTCCTACGCCCGAACCTGAAATTTTAGGACTCAATTTGATTGTTGTCTCATCTAGCATGAGACTTTCGATCGGCTAGAATACATGAGCATGTAAAGTAATAGAATCTACTGTCGCATCCCTCACATACTTTATATATATATATATATGGTTGAAACGTGTTAAAGACACTATCTTACACTTGTAGGTGCTATGTTTGCTCTATAGATGAAGAGGTTCAGTAGAGTACAACATTTGATAGTTCTGTTGATATATCATTTTACGGCTATGTAGGGGGAGGATGTTCATGGGATAACTGGTCTCGTCAACCTTTTTGGAATAGAGTCGCCCGGTTTAACTTCAAGCATGGGAATTGCAGAGCACGTAGCAACAAGATTCTTCAGGGGGTAAGGAACCCTGTCCGAAGAGGCTAAATCTGTTACAACCAGATCCCTCAGCTCTTCTCAGCTCCTTCCTCCCGTCTCTCCCTCTTTCCTCCCCATTCCCTTGTAATACAAAGGTTGTATATACTTATCCCATTTTTAAGCACTTGTTGTGATATGTAATTATTCACTAGTTTCTAAAGTGTCGTGGTTTGGATTTATTGTAGTTAAAACAATCCTATCTATGCACTTGGTGTGTGTTCAATAACCGTTGGTTTCCCTCCCCTAACAACTAACTAGATGTCACTTAGTATTACGGTCTCGTAGTATTACTCTTTATTTGTAAGTGAGAGGTCTTAGGTTCGATTCTTACCAAAGGCGAATTTGAATCACTATTGTCAATCTATTGTCAGGCTTAGTTCACTCCCTTAGGGGGTGTTTGTTTTCCTTCACTAAAATTCACTGGATTGGATTGGACTAACCCTTAGTCCAGTCTCGTGTTTGTTTCCTAGAGGGCCTAGGTTTAATGAGACTAGCTCTCACTCGCTTCGACTAAAGGAGGGACTAGCGGGTCTTAGCTAAACCCCCCAAAGTCTTAGCTAAACCCCCCAAAAACCAAGGGATTTCTAATCCCATCTCCAAAAACGATCGCATGATGCGAGTCCGCATGCATGCTTCTAGGCACCTCCATTTGCCAACCCATTTCCCAGATCTGAAACCTAGCCTCACCAGTGCCTAAATCTCAACACAAAATTCAACAAAAAATGCAAAACGATAACAACAATCCTAATAGAAAATTGTCCTTGTTCTCGAAAATTCCTAGAAAGTTTTCCATTTTCCCATAAAATTTCGGAGAGAAATGGATAGAGAAGGGGAGAAAGTAGATTTGGGATGAAGAGAAATGGAGAGATGAAGAGGGAGGAGAGAGTAGTTTTGGGGACGATTTTGCACAGGAAAAATGATTTTGAAGATTGTAGTTTTGCAGGACAAATGATGGAGAAAATGCGTGCTATAGGGGACGAAACTAAAGGAAGAAAAGAAAGAACTCTCCAGAGAGAGTCTAGAGAGAGGTTGGATAAAAAAATTAATGAAACTAAAGAGTATTCTAGACACATAGAAGAAAGGGAATTACCCCAAAATGGGACAATTTCTTAATCTTGGGATAGAAATAGGACAAATTGGCCATGCACATGCCGTGCACACCATGCACAAAACCGAAATTACTAAAATGCCTACATATAAATACTAAAAATCCTCAACTCATTTCATCACTGTTCTCATTTGTTGGAGAGGGATGTTAAGAGCTCTGTGAGATCTGGGTTTCTAGGTTGAGCTCGGATCTCTGAGCTTCGATTTCGAATAGAGGGAAGTCGAGAGTGAAGCTTCAAAGTGAGGGTTTCTCGTTTGCATCAATGTTTTATCCTTAAAGATACGATTTTTGTACCAAATTTTGCAATTTGGCCGGAAAGTTCCATTCTTTCTAGCTAGTGAAGCTTTGGAAGCCATATTTCCACTGCCATTAGGTTCGTCTGTCTCTCTCAAACTCGGTCATTGTCTCCATTTTTGCAACTAATTACTAATTTGTTCAATTAAATTTTTTGGATTTGCATAGATGGGAAGTCGAACAAAAGAGGGATGGGGAAGAGAGGGCTCGAAATGTGTTCTGGAAATTTTATTTGTTTATGGGTTTTGTTATTTTAGATTTCTGGGTTTCAATCTTAGAGTTTTGCATTTCAATTGATGCCCGATATTTGTTAATTTTGTTATGAACTTGCAAATATTTGTGAATTTGATCTCGAATTGGTGTTTGTTTGCAAAAGTTTGTGAATTAGAAGTCTTAGTACAACATGTAAGAAATTGTACACGAAATGCGCAATTATCTTACTTAAGGCATTTGCATTGGCACAATTATCTTACTTGAGGCAATTTCTTTTGTGTACAGGTTGGATGAAGAAAGTAAGAAAATGGAATGTCAACAATAAAGTTGATGGATCTTGGTGGTTAAGCCAAGTTTCGAATCATGCGAGAAAAATATTGTTGTGCAGTTTCCTCTATTGTGTATGTTTTTGCTTACTTGTATAGTTGTAGGCATATGATTTGAATGTTTTTTCTTTTTGTTTCCCAACTATAACGGTAAACATTGTAGTTATTGCTGGTGAGACATTAGAATTGTTAGTCTTTTGTTTACATATGCGGTGATACGATTGCCAGTCTTCCATAAGATGTTGTATCTTCCAAAACCAACTTTATGTTTTATTGAATTTGTCCATTTTTTTCATGTTGCAGTTATGTTGTGGTTGCTGCTAATTGTGATAACTTGCAAGTTTGAAGAAGAGATCTTGATGACCTCTTAAGTAAGGCATCGCTAAATGGTATTCTACTGCTGGTACTACGTAACGAGATTGACAAAAAGGAAGCTCTGTCTTAAAAGGGTTTGTCATAAGAAATGTAAGTGAACCTTTTCATACTTTGTAAGGAATACGGTTGCCCATTATGGTGGTTTACTTTGAACAGATCGATGTTTATGTTATTTGTTACATAAGAATCTGTTTGTTTTACATTTGAATTGTGTTAGTTTTACACATAAATCGTGTGTTGACCAACGTATTTTGTTGTCTAGGGATCTGAAATCCATCGTCGCTAGGGAAGTTTGTTGGTTCATGATATCCTCCAAGAACTCTACAGACATTGATAGTCATTGACTGGCTTGTTAAGGATTCGAAGTCAAATATTTGAGTTTTTTTCTTTTTGGGATTTATGATATTACATTTCTAAGAGTGGATTTCAACAAAGTTATCGGAGTGGCTGTTGTTGTTTGCTCAGTTGGGTTTGTCAATATCTAACCATCCATCATCATCTTCTGTTATGTGGTTAAGGCAAACATATTGGGGTTGTTGCAGTAGACATATGTCAATGTTTTGGTTTACACGTGTTTGGACCTGATTTTACAATATCGGCCCGAGCCATCGAGGCCTTTGAACGAACGGGTTCTAGGCCATTGGATTTCGTATTTTTCTAGATATTACTATTGGATTTTCATAGTAATTATCTTATGAAATATATTTTTGGAAGCAAAGGAGATCAATTTCAGTTCGAATTGCTACACTTACATGATGATTGGTTTGAGAGCTAATGTGGCGGGTTAAGAGATTATCTTCCAAGCATTTATGCAACATAATGGGCAGATAAAGATGAGATCATATTATCATTGGTAGTTGGTAAAAGTTAGATGGCTTGGATAATTCTTTGGTTGATCAACGAGGTGAAATAAAGTTTTGTTTGAACTAGGACACAATCTGATCGGCAAGGAAATGTGATATTTATCGAAATCCAAGGATGAGACGGCATGGGAATTGTGAACAAGTTGAATTTTTGCAATTTTCTTTAATTGCATTTTTTTTATATGACTTGTACATTCCAGCACGTGGAAGCCATTAAACATTTGGATCAGGATTGACTTGCACAAAAATATTGAGATAATGATGAGGATTTTGATCAAGTTGGATAATTGCATGATGAGTCTTATCCACGCAAAGAAATTCGCACGCAATACTCGGCAGCACATCCCTATAAATACCGAGGCAGTAGCAACGAAGAAGGCTCCCTCCAATTCAACACACAAATGTGCCCTACGCAAACCCTCGCTCTACGCGAAACTTGTCAACAACCTTGAGATTTTTATTTTCCTTTTCGCCAACACATCTTCAGTTTGGATAGACAGCACTGTAGCCGTAGAACCATTCGACCGTGGAGCACTTTCAGTTTGGATAAACAGCACTGCGAAGGGGCCGACTGGTTACCTATCCAAGTCTCGGTTGAGAAGGATTTTCGAATCTTTGTTGGTCGAGGTCATCTCATTAGCCTTCTCGGCGAAGTGATGTGTTACCAGGTTACTACATTCGGCACATTGACAGCCGAATTTGATATTGAACTTCGCAAATTAGCAGCCTTGTCTTCAGGCTCTAGAACCCGAAGGCCGAGGCGTGTTCTTTCCTCGGCCGCAGTAGCAAGATCAAAAAGTCAGCAGCGCGACCAACGCAACATCAACAAATTTTACTCACCGGCCGAGCTCGGCCGTCGAGTTGGCACGCCCTGCACACAATCGAATGATGTAGTTAGCTCATAGATTACTCGGTCTGCGCGCCACGTAAACTTGGTAGTTTTTAGGGTCAACATTTTGGCACGTTCGGTGGGACACAGTGCTAAAACTACGAAGTTCACATGATATATCAAGATCACAATCAGGATGAGATTTGGCGCCTATTCAAGGAAATTGTCGAGCAACAAAAACGCCTTGGCCAGATCGTTGAAGCAAATAAAGAAAGGCAAAAATCTTTCTTTCAAATGATAAAGGTGAAGGTTCATCACAAGATCAATGGTTAAATGAAGATAGAACTCGATATTATGAGTGGCTTGATAAGAAAACGACTTTTGGGTTCAAATTAATTTCATTTGAAGAATGGTTGGCTCAAAAGACTGAGGGGCAATTTTTTGCTCCGGCCTCAATTAAAATTTAGCCTAAGAAGATTATCGAGACGGTCGAAGAAACACCTAGGCCACCTGTTGATTTGGTCGAGACTGAAAGTGTGGTCGGCCTAGAAGAAAAAGTTCAAGTTTTAGAGTAAAAAATCGACTTCGAAAATGATTCGTCAGAAAAGTGCTCCAATGACAAACAAGGCCGAGACATTGGCCTAACCCAAGAAACCACGCCAATCGATATGATTATTGGTGATAAAGCCGATATGGAGAAATCCCGTTCGGCTAAGTTATTTGAGTTAAAAGCCGAAATAAGCAAAGTAATTATGCATGGGGGGCATAATAGTTGTTTAGCACATTCGGCGGCCGAAGATGTCAAATATTTTGCTAAGTTAAAAATATTTGGAGATCACTTGTTATTTGGCTCAATGCAAAATCTGATTGGCTATATTGATATACAAAGATTTCCTTAACCATTCGGCTTATGAGCCGAAGCTCAAGGAAATTGGGGGGCAATGTTTGGACCTGATTTTACAATATCGGCCCGAGCTATCGAGGCCGTTGAATGAGCGGGTTCTAGGCCGTTGGATTTCGTATTTTTCTAGATATTACTATTGGATTTTCATAGTAATTATCTTATGAAATATATTTTTGGAAGCAAAGGAGATCAATTTTAGTTCGAATTGCTACACTTACATGATGATTGGTTTGAGAGCTAATGTGGCGGGTTAAGAGATTATCTTCCAAGCATTTATGCAACATAATGGGCAGATAAAGATGAGATCATATTATCATTGGTAGTTGGTAAAAGTTAGCTGGCTTGGATAATTCTTTGGTTGATCAACGAGGTGAAATAAAGTTCTGTTTGAACTAGGACACAATCTGATCGGCAAGGAAATGTGATATTTATCGAAATCCAAGGATGAGACAACATGGGGATTGTGAACAAGTTGAATTTTTGCAATTTTCTTTAATTGCATTTTTTTTATATGACTTGCACATTCCAGCACGTGGAAGCCATTAAACATTTGGATCAGGATTGACTTGCATAAAAAATATTGAGATAATGATGAGGATTTTGATCAGGTTGGATAATTGCATGATGAGTCTTATCCACGCCAAGAAATTCGCACGCAATACTCGGCAGCACATCCCTATAAATACCGAGGCAGTAGCAACGAAGAAGGCTCCCTCCAATTCAACACGCAAATATGCCCTGCGCAAACCCTCGCTCTACGTGAAACCTATCAACAACCTTGAGATTTTTATTTTCCTTTTCGCCAACACATCTTCAGTTTGGATAAACAGCACTGTGAAGGCAACCGATGAACATCTTCAGTTTGGATAAACAACATTATAGCCGTAGAACCATTCGACCACGGAGCACCTTCAGTTTGGATAAACAGCACTGCGAAGGGGCTGACTGGTTACCTATCCAAGTCTCGGTCGAGAAGGATTTTCGAATCTTTGTTGGTCGAGGTCATCTCATTAGCCTTCTCGGTGAAGTGAGGTGTTACCAGGTTACTACATTCGGCACATTGATAGCCGAATTTGATATTGAACTTCACAAATTAGCAGCCTTGTTTTCAGGCTCTAGAACCCGAAGGCCGAGTCGTGTTACTTCCTCGGCCGCAGTCGCAAGGTCAAGAAGTCAGCAGCGCGACCAACGCAACATCAACAAATTTTACTCACCAGCCGAGCTCGGTCGTCGAGTTGGCACGCCCTGCACACAACCGAAGGACGTAGTTAGCTCATAGATTACTCGGCCTGCGCGCCACGTAGGCTTGGTAGTTTTTAGGGTCAACAACACGTATACACTTTGACTTTGTGAATTGTAAAGTACACACTGCTGTCGTTACATATGATATGATTATTTTGGTTAACGAATTTGACATTGTGAGTTGTGTAATGTGCAAATTGTAATCTTTTGGATATATGTGATCCTTGTGGATTGTGTTGTAATTAGACCTAGCATTCGTGTCATGTTTTTCGTGTTCGTGTTGTTTTCGTGTCATACCCGATATCTTAACGGATCGTGTAGTGTAACACCCAATAAAATAAACGGGTAAAATGATCCGACCCAAAATCAACCCGATAATATTAACAGATAATATGACCCGACCTGTTACCCGTTAAGGAAAATATATTTTAAACCAATAAATAATCAAATGAAAAACATAATACCAAATAAGTATATACATACCATATTGTCACATCCAAAACATAAAAACGCATTTTCCTTTTAAGTATATTTTCACTTACCTAAAGTCTTTAATAGTATTTTAATTAATGCAGAAGTGTAAAAAAATATATAAACGCTCATAATGACAAGCTTTACAACTTTCATGAAGAGCTTAACTTCGAAATTCGTCACTATAATCATATAAATCATAAATCAAAATTTAACCGCTGATTGTTGTTTACATTTACGATTCATTGTTCTCATCAAAATTTGTTTTTTCTAATTTTCTTTTTTGAAAACATGATCTATTAGATGATACAGGAAGATGAACGGTTTGGATTGTTGATATTATATTCAGAGTTTTACGGTTAGTGAAAATATTGCTTGATGTTTATAAAGTTTCTACAAACTATATAACATCGACTCATATTTCAGTTAATCGTAAATATCAAAACGTGATATCAAAGATCTGAACCATTCATCTTCTTACATCTGCCAGATGATCATGTTTTCAAAAAAGAAAATTTTAAAAATGAAATTCAGCAAGAAGAATAAAGCGTAAATGACAATCGATGGTTAAATATAAATTTAAGGTTTATGTAGTGTTGGATTTCGAAGCTGACCCCTTCATGAAAGTTGTAAACCTTGTCACTATGAGTGATTGTATATTTTTTTTACATTTTTTACACTTCTACAATAATTATTATTAATTTTGCACTCAAATAAAAAACATTATTCATGAGGGTTTGGAGGATTTTAAAAATCTAAACAATAATGTAAGTGTAACCATTATCTACTCATGGAGGAATAATGATGATTCATGAGTGTTTATATATTCTTTCACATTTTTCATACTTGTATGTATGTCTTCTTAGTTCTTGCCTGTGCAAATACTATACTAGTTTATTTTAATTTTGGACAACAACATGTTAAGTAAAATTTATCCTAGTAATGATAATAATGAACTCTCATAATAAAAATAAATAATAACAAAAACATTTTTTTTAACTTATATAGAATAATAATACAAAACTATATATTTAATATAGAATATATTGTATATATTAATATGGCTATTGTATTTTATAATAAATCTTTTAGTAATTAAATTTTAAAATTATCAAAATAGTTTTTTCTTAACAGGTCGAAACGGGTTACCCACATGTTACCCGCGTGTATACCCGTTAAGAACCCATTATTAACGGGTCCTTAACGGGTCACCCGATAAGTTATCGTGTTGACCCGAAACCCGTTATTTTCGTGTCGTTTTTGTGTCGTGTCAGAAACTGCCGGGTCTAGTTGTAATTGTATCCACTATACAAATAGCATGACGTAAATGGTGTCTTATAAATGATAGAAGCAACTCACTGCCCAATCTCCAGTTTTATGCATAATATGTGCATATAGTGTATATTTTATGTTCTTGTCATTTGCATATAGTATATATTTTATGTGCTTGACATGTGCATTGTATGTACATGACATATGCATATCCTTTGCATGACGTGTGCACAGTGATATAGTGTTTGTGTCATCTACATCGCATGTACATTGTATATAGTGTGTATTTACATATTTCATACTTTTCACATTAAGGTCCTTTAGGACATGCACATGTTGTCTTTATTGTTTATTATCGTATAATAGTTAGCAAATACATTCCACAATACTGTTAGCACCATATAATAGTTAACAAAACAAGGTTGTACCACGGTTTTAACTCGGCGTTAAAACCCTCAGTTTGATGTCTCCACTTGGACATTATGTGTTGTGAATTGTTTTGGCTATCTGAGAAGTGGAATGCCTTTTTAGCATAATGTGGATCAAAAGCTGTAGGAATCCGTAGCAGTGCTTTTTTGTCCCAACTTCAATGTTGCTTCCAATTTGTGGGAAGGAAAAAGTCTTCCCCTTCTTTACCTTAAATACAAGGTAACATATTACTAAGTACCCAAACAAAACCCATTACCTTTATAATATATTATTATTATTTGAGGGACCTTTGCAGGTTTCCCTCTCTTTGTACATGGTTTTTCGGTTTTGGAGGAAGTTGACAATAAAGGTGATGAGACATAAATGTGAGGTGGTTAAGATAGTCCCTAGGCCCATAGCTCATTGTTCCAAGGTTTGCCTTGTTCTTGCCATTTTTCCCTCTCTTGTTTATGTGTTAGCAAAAAAAGTTTTTCCATTGCCAAACTTCTAAAATAGACACTCCAACTATCATTCATGAAGATAATGCAGCGCGTGTTGCCCAAATGAAGGAAAGATTCATCAAGGGCGATAAGACTAAACATATATCTCAAAAGTTTTTCAGTGCACATGATCTTCAGAAAGCTAAAGTTATTGAAGTCAGAAAAATTCGCTCCAATGAAAATCTGGCAGACCTAGTCACCAAATCTCTACCGAAGTGCACGTTTCAGAAGCTAATGCATGGTATCGGATTACGTCGGCTTACCAATCAGTTAAATTTGAAGAATACGGAATTAGGGGATATACATATTAGGAGAAATATCCATGATACATGCATGTTGTACTCATTTTCCTTTGACTAGCATTTTTCCCACTAGGTTTTTCCTATCAAGGTTTTAACGAGGCAACATAAGCATACTTAACACTATATCAACAATCCAAGCAAAGTTGTACTCTTTTTCCTTCGCTATGGCTTTTTTCCCACTGGGTTTTTCTGAGCAAGGTTTTAACGAAGCAACTGATGTTGATATGTGGGCATCCAAGGGGGAGTGTTGTAAAAGTTGTGGGAATGAATGCCCACATGTTTTAGCCAAAGATGAAAAGTGAGGAAGACTTAAGAATAGTAGCATTGTTAGTATTGTATGATGTTTTTCAAAATGCACTCATTTCACTTTCATGGTTCTTCATGGATATGGCTCTATATAAGGAGCATTCCGTGTTTGATCACAATACACAGAAAAGAAGTGAAAGCAATAATATCAATATCATTTCCTTCCCTTCTTTACCTGTAATCCTTTTGTGTTATAGTTACGAAAATAAACAGTGTGATACATTGCACCCACTTACCTTTCTGTTTTTCGCCCCTCCAGGTTTTAGCTGCTGAACATTGGTATCGACGAGGATTCTTGGCAAATCTCAGTGTAGGTGGCTACCTCTGAGGGTATAATCCTTATCCATTCCACTGTACTTTACCTATGCTCTGACGTCACGTGTGAATTAGGTTCATTCCCGCTCACCAGCGCATTCTTGTATTTAGGCACTTTTAGGTTTAAATTTATTCACATTTTCCACGTCACTACACTTTATGGCTTCGTCACCCTCTAGGTGTCGGCCAACACAGCTCGATTTGGAGTCTTAGTGGACATTCCTGGTCGGGATGTGTCGTTAAGAACATTCATCATATTAGGAGCAGCCATTATGACGAGTTTGATACCAATTTATTGATAACTTTTCAGGCCCAACATGACCTACCCCCAATATTACTGATATTATGGACAATTTAAACAACTATTACTGGTGTGAAATTTTATCTTGAAATACCTCGGTATTATTGTATTCATTGAGATTTTAAAAGATTTAAAAATTTAAAGAGTTTAATACTTTTGATCACTATGATGTAATATGCATTGCTGCTCGTTGTAATGAAATGGGATTAATGACTACTTCCATTTCTGTTTTTCGCCATTTAGTGTACCATGCTTTCAGTTATCCTTCAAAGAAGTTAAGAAATTTTTAACAAAAACTAAAGAACTTAAGAAAATATACGAAATTCTACCTAGACAATATGTACATATCATGTGCATGTATTGTGCACGTCATGTGCATATTATGTGCCTAGGACGTGCATATTATGTGCATGGTACATGCATGGAAAACTCATATGTATTGTGCATGGGACGTGCATAGAATGTGCCGAAAATTACAAATATTAAATTTTCACATTTTTCCCAGGCAGGAAATTCAACCAACACCAAAATTTGGGGCCAAATTTTTAATTTTGGGAAACGTACAAGACACCTTATTTTTTGAATTTAGATGTCCTTTGATTTTGGGTGTATATAATGAAACACAAAACATCTCATTCTCTCATCCATCTAACGAAGAAATCCATACCACAGTCAAGCAATGAAACTTTCATCTTCCCGTTCCCACCCTTGGTCCCTTCGCACCTCCCCTTAGAAATCTTCTTCTTCCCGTTCCCACTTATGCTCACCTCCTTGCTCCCCTGGACAAAAGACATAGGCTCATTCGAGCCATATGAGCTTGAAACAATTGTAGAGAGGATTACTAAGTACGAGGAAGATCATGCAAAGAACATCACATCCTTGAAGCAAAAATTGAAAAAGGCTCGTCAACTCGTGGAAATCTTAGTGGCAAAAGAGATCGAGAAGTTCATGTCATCCGAAGCGTACAATCACACCTTGGCTGAGCAATACAAACAAGGCTTTCAGTTATGGACTTAGTGACGGGTTTGAGATATTTAGCCGATATGCAATGAAAGTGGATGTCAACAGGAAGTGGGCGACCATTGACTACTACAAGGCACTAGCCGGTATGGCCACTCACCAGGAATAATTTAATTTGAAGTTAATTTGAAGTTTTTTGTGGGTCCTTTATATTTTGTTATATGTTAACATTCCAATGTTATCTATGCATATTAATGGAATTTTGTTACCGTTTCCGATGTTGGTTTTTTACATACAATACAATAACCGGTACTGGACATTATATGTTCAAGTGATGCACATAGCATGCACACATCATGCACATCGCATTTACACGTCATGCATATGAAATGATTAGGACATTCACATACATTGCTGCATCAAGAAGCCTTAGAAGTATAAAAACCAACACAAGGCCCTTGAATGCTAAGTAATAAAATAAGGATTAAATGCTCAATACATAAACCATGTGATTGCAAAGTGTACTAAAGTTACACTAACAAGCTAATTACAACAATGGCAACAAAGGCCCTTGAATGCTAAGTAATAAAATTAAGAATACGTAATGAATGTTGAAACAATGGAATGCGAAATTCATCTAAAATTACAATTACATACTAAGTACTCAAATTATGATTGGAACGGTAACCCAATTGTTTGGTTGTAATAATAAAACTACTGAAATAAATTGTGTCCATATAATGATTCACACAAATGCACGACCTCTGATGAACTTGATGGCAAGCTTCAGTCTGAAAAAAAAGGCATGTTCTGAGGTTGTACGTGGTCAATGTCCAAGCCCAATGATAGGTAGTCAGCAAATTTGAGTAAGAAAACTCCGCAGTCCGATCTACCAGAAAACAACAACTCCAAGTTACAACACAGTACATATTGAAGACATTTACAATTAAGTTTGAGATAAGTACGAAAAAAACATACCCGTTCTTTTGTTAGCCGCAGTTCACCCTCGCTTGAATCTCAAACGGTTTATCCATCGCTTTCGAGGTTGGGTTCAAATCGCTTCCCGCAGGCTGGAATCTCGTCGCCTTTAGAAGTTGGGGTATTATGAAACACATATGAGTAAGTTGTTTCTTCATTTTTTACCACCCCCACCTTGACCAATATGAATCATAAATCGTGATCGTGCGAACTAGAAGATGGAAATCAGCTAACATCCAATGGTCGCCATTCACATGACATGGGATGAATACTTGGTCAACATCATTCCATGCACACGTGTGTAGCGTCACAGTTGCATCAGCTGACACAACCTTCATCAATTGCTTCGAAGGTGTAAAAGCCGAAGCTTCTTTTGCCTTTGCCTTGGACTTGCCTTTACCATTTCCTGCAACAAGGGTCTCAAATTGTGCATATTCCTGTTTCATTTTTTTTCCTACACTAATGCGTTGCAATACGATTTCAGATTTTCCCACAAAATAAAAACCAAGGACATGTCTGCTTATTTGTAAATGGGGTGCAAAACTGTATTACAAACATAAGTAGATGGAAGAAAGGGTAACAATAATAACATAACACTTACCCAGAAATAGAAGTCAGCAGTTGTCCACCGTGCCCCGAATTCTCTAGGACGCTCTGTCGATCGCTTCCTTAGAAGATAAAGGCCAACGTTGATGTGCTGAATCCAAGGTCAAATGTATTGTAAAAGCCAAAATTAAACTGTTGTACTAGCTTATAATGTGGTAAACTGAAACTAGTTACAAATGAAGAACAATTACTTACATTGTTGTTCAAAGTACCCTCGAACTAAATGAGTGTGGTAAAAAAATCCCGACCCACAGTAGCCAATCCAAATAAGTCCAGTTTATCACTGGTACATAAAAAAAATGGACAGGTTGTTAGGGATCGAGTTCATATTCAATTGTTCAAATGACGATCGAAAGTGAACTTACCTCAGTGAACCCACCCAACACGTCAAGACATCGATGAAAACCTCCACATCCGGCTTTAGGATGATCCGTATGGGCATAACAAAATCCTTGGCTGAATGACCATCACCAACTTTCCTTCTTTTGTAGGATTCGAAATGGGTGAAAGGGTGCACCAGCTGCATTCCTTTACGCTCCCACACGTGTGTGATATCTGATTGGAGCATATTTATGCGACTTTGTTAGCTTGTTTCCTTGCATTTTCTTAGTTAGTTTCTACTTATTATAGTGATTTAAGCTATTTTCGTGTGTTTTCAGGTTCAAATGACAAAGTTGGCAAAAAGATGCAATTTGGAGCATTTTAGAGCAGTTTTGGGCTTGGAATGGATATCACAAGATTGGAGCAAGATGGATGGACGAATTTGAAGTTCAAGAGAGGCTAGAAAAGTGCAAAAGAGTTGAAGAAATAAATCCAAGTCAAAGAAGATAAGGAATCAGCTACAAAGAAGGAGAATTATCCAAAACATTATCCAAACTACCTTATCTTATCCTTATCTTATCCAAACCTTATCTTATCCTATCCTAACCTTATCCCTTGTTCCCTTTGGTTTTTAAACCTTCTAGATGTCCTATTTCCTGCTGGGATTACATAACCTTTTTCCCTTTAGGATTATGTTATTATTTTCCTACACAAACTACATTTTGTAATCCTTTTCCTACACTACATGTTTGTGCCGCACCTCCCCCTATAAATTGACCCTTTTGTTGCACCATTCAGACCACCACCCTCTACCATAACTCACCTACATCCATCCACCACACAACCTCATTGTGCCGCAGCTTTGCAAAGGGAGGAAGGAAGAAATCTGGAGCGTTTTCTAGGTGTATTCTATCCTTTGTTTTTAATGTTTAATTTAAGTTTTCTTTGTTTGCTTGTGAACATGAGGAACTAATTTCTTTTTAGTTAGAGGTGAATTTGAAGCCATGATTATATGTTTTATATGAATTGATTACGTCCAGTTATTGTTTCTTAAGACTAGAATGTGATTTGCTTAACTGAGTTATTAAAACTTGTTTGTGTGTGTTAATTGGGGGTCAACACTTAATTTGCATGCATGAATTTGATGCTAGAGTATAAGGGAGTTTCACCTAATCGTTATGAACTTATATTCACAAGTAGTAAAGGTTGCTAGTCACAATCATGTTAAGTAAGTCCTAGGCAAGAGTATCATGCTGTCATAGTTACGAATGCTTCGTCAACACTTATGATTTTCAAAGAACGTAATGACCTTTGATATGTTTTCTATCATGCTGTCATAGTTAGGAGACTTGATAAGGATAATTTGGTTGTAATGCGTCTTCCATTCAATTCAATGAACTAAGAAAAATCTGATGGTTAATTTGTGCTGTCACGGTTAACTTGGGGTGTTGTCATTCATGTCTAAAGGAATAATAACTGGAAATTGGTTCATATGCATATATCATGTGTGGAGAATGACCCTCTAACTAGCCTTTCACCCATCCAAAGCACCCAATTTCGTACCTTTGTTACTTTGTTTCTTTAATTTGCTTAGTTTTAGTTAATTTCGTCAAAAACAAACCCGTACTCTTGTTTTTAGAGTCAAAACCTGTTTTCTTTTAGTTGTTTGAGTCTTTTAAGTTCTATTGTCGTCAAAACCAATTATTAGGTCTAGAATTGAGTCTAGTTGTTAGTTTTGTGCTGTTTTGAGTCTTTAGAGTCTAGTTAAGTGTTTTTAAGTTTAGTTTTGAGTTTTTAAGTCAGATTTGCGTAGATTAGCATCCCTTCTAATCCCCGGCTAGAACGATCCCTACTTACACATACTACATTGATAGGGTTTAAATTTGAGTGCAATTTAATTTCACATCAAATTTTTTAAGTCAGATTTGCGTAGATTAGCATCCCTTCTAATCATATGCATATATTATTCCTTACCGCAGACTATCCTAGCTCCACCACCCTTGCCGCAGGCCCCTAGTGTTTCTAAGCCACCCAATCAAGGTAAGTTGGGTTCAAATTCGGTTCAATCTAATGTTATTCCTCCAAATGTACCCTTCCCTCGCAGGTTTTTGATTCCAACGAACGAAGAAAGTGAAAATGACATCGTGGAAGCCCTTCCCAAGGTGCAAAGTGATATCCCAATTCTTGATACACCAAATCAAATTCCAAAATGTGTTGAATTTCTTAAAGAAGGGTACATCAAGAAGAATGATGCAAGAGAAAGAAGTGGTTGGAGAATATCAAGAATGGATCAAAGAGCCGTTCATGAGACAATAAAACCCAAAGAAGTTGAATTTTATGACACGGGACAAGTCACAACACCAAATCTGGCCAAGTGCAAGGTTCCTGAAACTTTCAAAGAAGGGGTGTTTGTCCTTGAGTTCTTGTCGGAGCAAACAGGTAAGCCACCTCCCCGAATTTCAATTCTGTTTTATACTAACATAATGTTAATGATTCAGGTACCCACACTAGAATTTAAACCATTGTCGGATCATTTCAAGTATCACCTTCCATTCTAAGATTGATATCCCTTATTCGCCTTCCCTATCGGTCCAGATGAAGGCGTGGCCTCGGAGTCCTGATCAGCTTCCGCAACACATTTACTTTCGTCATCTGATGTTGCATCCGTACCAACCTCAACATCATCAAACATGATGTTCCAGTAAGGCGCCATCTTTTCTTCCTTGGTCAGAGTAATCAGGTGGACAATAACCTGCATCAGACAAAATCGGTGTTCCATACGTAAGCACAACCAATTCGTAATACAAAATTCACTAAGTTAATTAAAACTCGAACAAACACATACCTTTTTTTGAGCAAAAAGACCATTTTTCAACTTGTGATGGGATGAATTTAGGTAGGTGTCTCAATGGCAAATCAGGGGTAATACCTGAGGGTTCTCTGTCAGCACCTTCGCATAATTTTTCGGCCTCAAGTACGGCAATGCTTCAAACAACCAGATCTACAAAATTATAAGCGATAATGTCAATAACTTGCAGCAAAAGCGAATGCAAAAGTGCGTTCAACTTATAACAACAAAATAAAAGGGAAATTACTGAAAAGCATAAGGAAACCCCCTCAATTATAGGAGTGTCAGATCGTTCCCCTCGGTTTCTCTACAGCTTTTTCTTTTACAACCTTGTGGTGGGTCAAAGCAATTGCGGATATGCTTGGCATTAATACCTGGAATGATACGATTCCCTAGGATATATCTCCCATTTTTCTTCATATTCTACCAACTGAAGCAGGTGGTAGTCAATGGTTGACTCATTTTCCTTGCCCAAAACAACAAAGTGGGCGAAGTATAGTAGACCGAGCTTGTACCTATCTTCTGGATGTTGGCAAATGTTGAACTGCTTCTCCAATTGTTTCAGGGTTATCTTCTTCTTCCCCCTGAAATAGATGTCTCTAAGATGACATTCATCATCATTCTCTTTGGGGGGGAGGGGGAATTCTCCAAAACTGAGTCTCGTCGTCAGACAAAATTTGCGACTCCTGAAAGTCCCGACATGTTCCCCAAAAAGGAAGGAGACGAAATCATCACTCACCCTATCCTTAATAACCCTAAGGATAGCGTAGTGGGTGAGCTGCCTGAACCAATCAATGCGATTCACATCAACCAAATGGCCGAAACACGAAGCCTCAAATTTGTTCAATAAATCCTTTGTAAATTAGCCTCTAATATTACCCAGACACCCCGAGGCATATGACAGATGAGATGGTTGTAGGAAACACCTCATCCGGCAGACACACGAGTTCCGTCGAAGGTGCAGATTTAACTTTGGACTTGCAATATTTAGAACATAAGAAAATCAATTAAATAAGATAAGCATGCACACATGATATGCACATCATATGCATATTGTCTGCCCAAATTAAACTAGTTCATTAACCAACTACAAGTATGGCGAACATCAACACGTGCACATGATATGCACTAAATATGTACAATATATACACATAGTATCTACCAATTCATGAACAAAATTCAATCGAATATTTCCAGCAATATCAAAAGGATATGCACATAATATAAATATAGTATGCACAAATTCAACGAATTCATGAACCAAATTCAAGCGTGCCCAATTTATAGACATGCACGGATTATGCACGCGGTATGCACAAATTGATGAACATGTTTCAATCAATTGATTTCCACCAACCTCTAAACCACATGCACAATAGAAATTAACATCAAACAACTTAACTGCACGAAAAACAAATTCGCACCCAAAACCCAAAATTCCCAATTTTACAAACCTAGGTTCAAATAATTAAATTGCATACCTCTTTTTGGATTTTGCCTTTGAAATCTTTTGGAAAGGATGTGCAAATGTTGGGGTGGAAACAACTTTTTCAAATATTTTGAAAGAATGTGCAAATGCACATCACAACACCTCCTAAATATATAGAGTGGATGGAAAAGGTTGTGTCGGTCAGAAAATGGGGTGGAAAAAGGTTGCATTGGCCGGAAATGAGGTGGAAAAGGTTGTGTCGGTTCGGAAATGGGGTGGAAGAGGGTCGCGCCATTTAAGGTTAGGGTTCTTGGAGCTAAGGATTAGACGCCACATATTTTCGAACAAGGAGGAAGAAATGTTGACTTGGTTTGACAAATTAACCCATTTAAATACAAGGGCAATTAGGTCATTTCAAGGTGTAGGAAAAATCCTATTTCTGTCCAATTGTTGTGCATCGCGTGTGCATATTTGAAATGTCCTATTTCTGTCCCAACATTAAGAAATTGTCCCAGTTTTGGTATTTCCCTAGAAGAAAAAGGCAAAAGCTTGAATAAAATATTATTAAATTAATAATAAAGCATTATTAGATGTGTATTAAATAATATAATATTATAGTTGTTAATTGTCCTTCTTTTAATCCGTCGTTGCACCAAACGCTTTACTAAGTCAGTTCAGCTTAATTTAGTCTAAGCCAATCTAGCTTAGTCCCGGAAGCTAGTTTAGTCCGAAATAATCCAACTCAACAAACGCACCCTTAGGGTAGATAATATCATTTGTTAAAAAAAAATACGAAACAACTAACTGGCTAATGACTTGTTTGGATGTGCTTTTAAAATGACTTTTGCTGAAACTAAACGATTGATTATCTCTGACGAGGGAAACCCCATCACCTAAAGGTGAAGGGTGAGAGATACGCGCGGTTTGGGTTTGAGAAGGCAGAGGCAAATATTACGAAAAGCTTTTTGTCCTGGCTTCCGACCATGGACCAAAATATCGATATTATCGGCGATATTTTGCCGATAATATCGTTTTTTTAGAGGACGATATTTTCACACTTAGCCACTTAATTATCGTCAATATATCGCGATAATATCGCGATATTATCGAATATTATCAATAATATCGTCTCGGATCTGAGCTGTTTGAGGGTTGTTCTTCATTTTCCTCGTGTTTCGTCGGCGAACCCACATCCTCGCAAAAGTACATAGATCAGCATGAGTTAATGTTCTTCTTTTCCGTACAAAAAAAAAGAAAAAATCATCAACTGCGCACCTATTAAACAAGGACAGGGACAAAGATCACCTTTGTGGGAAGATTTGAGCTTCAAATGTGCTACCATTTCCATGGCGGAGGCGTTGGTTTTGGGGTTCTTGTAGAGGAAAGTGCGAGTGGTTGTGTTGCTGTGTGAGAGAAGGCCCCACATGTGTGTGTGGTTAAGCGGCTAAGGGTGAAGAGGGGTGAGAAAATGAGAGAGAAGGATAACTATTTTTCATCTTAGAAAGAAATGGGGTCTGAGAGAAAAGAGAAAGAGGGGTGAGAAAATGAGAGAGCAGGAGAGCTAGCTGCCTTTCGGATTTTCTAGAGAGTGAGGCTTCGGGTTCTACAAACAACATTATTATTCAGAAAGGGATGGGAATGGACAGAAAAGAGCCATTGGCTCTGGGCTCGAGACAAGTTCACAAAGGGGATCCAATGTGGGATTAAATGCTAGGGTTTTTTTTTGTTGGCACTCGTGTGTGGCGTACGTGTGAGCCCCAAGATGGCCTGCTGGATTGCATGAATAGATGCAATTTTTTTTTTTTAGTTTTTCTTTATCTGCGGGCCACTGCATATGCGAGGATCCAAGCTTTCTACCCCACGCAGATTCTATTTGGCCTTTACACAAAGAGTTCCATATTTAAGGTAAGTTTACAAACTTATATTTATATTATTGTAATTTATACAATAACAAAAAAATTTGTGTGGACCCGTGCATGTGATCTAAGAACCAAATAATACTTGCATGTTAATTTTTTGAAGTAGTTAAGTAATGTTGTATAATTATTTCCTAGGATAATTTTAATATGTTTAATGTTATTTATTATTTTATTATCAAATTGGATTATTATTCATTAATATTATGTTTTATTATTCCATATTATTTTTATAATTACTTAAATTCTTACAATCATTTGCTTTACTTCCTATTTAATTCTTCTGTAGAATAACTTTATTATTTAGGTTCTCTTATATAACCGTCACTACTATATTTTTTAGCCAAAAAATAATTGCCTAATTTCCATGAAAAATAAATATAGGTACGTTTAAGATGTCTAGTGGAGTTAATAAACGTGATCCAGCTTGGAAACATGGAGACCCAATAGACGGAAACAAACATGGCACAACGAGCGACTCATGGAAAGAATCCGAGACTCAATCTTCAAATGATTTTGCTTATGGACAACGTCAACCAATCTCGGATCCATATGGGTGACATGTTAACAATTACATGCAAAACTATTTTGAGGATTTATCATTTGATGACTACTCTTCACAATACACTTACTCTACACATAGAGATGATGAAGATAGTGAAAATTTTGAACCTCATAGGAACTCTATGTGGTATTAAGTCACTCATGTATCTTACCATGCAATGTATAAAGTGTAAAATATTGTACTAATTCATTATATATAAATGATTATGGTGTGTTTAAACTTCTTTCATTAATTACTACATATTTTCTACACTCACAATGTTTGCCAGCTCGCTAAATAATCAACTTAAATCAGTTAAATCTATCATGCAATGCATTTTCTTCCAATTTTTTGTGATAAACTAATAGATAATTGACTAAATAAACATCCTGCAAAGTTTCAATAAAAATTTCCAAGTTTTTCTTACAATTTCCGTGGTTTTTATTCAATTTTTATCGATATCGATAATATCCCGATATTTCCATCGATATTTCTGTGTTTTTAGACTACCATATTTCCGATATCATTGATCGTCCACACGCGCCGTTTGACTAAATTGCAGGCCTCCAATCCAGTCCGGTCCAATGAGAGACAGATAAGCTTCCAATTTCAACTCCCTCAACAGAATCTTATGATCACCTCTCTCTCTCCGATTGGGTGTTGGTAACTGGACAGAGTCTTGAACATGTATCACGCCAAGAAGTTCTCGACGGCGAGCTTGGTCCCGCACAAACCCCACAGCTCGGAAGAGCTTGCGATCGTCGGGGCTGTCAGCGGCTGTTCCTCCGCCAAAAGTCCAACGCCTTCTGGCGGGGGAAGCGGGAAGCAGCGGCTCCGCTGGACTTCAGATCTCCACGACCGCTTCGTCGATGCCATTACTCAGCTTGGCGGACCAGATAGTGGGTATTTTCTTTTCAGTAACGTTTCATTTCCTGTTTTTTTAATATTTATGTCCTTTGTTTCCATTGCAATTTTGACATGGCCTTCCTTCAAATTGAACCAGTCCTTCAATTGAATCGGTTTCCTCGAATTTTTCCTTAGTTGATTGTGCTGTTTGGTATCTCTTTTAATTCTGTAACAATTGGTTCAGTTTGGTCGGGTTTTTCTTGTATTTTGCTTGATATACGGCTTCTTTTATGAATAAAAGGTTATGTAGCTAATCAAGATGCTCCGGGAACTAATCGAAGAAATCCTTTTCGAACGTCGTAATCATCCGTATAAATCGTTAATCGACCGGTTTTGGTTACTTTTTTAGAAGCATTTTTAGTTATTCTGTATTTTTTTTTTTGCTTTCTCATTTCTGCCTTCTTTGTAGTTGATTTCTAAAGATATAAGATCATAGACAAATTGTTTTGTGGAGTTTAACCTCGAAAATTTGTTAAACCTCTCATGCGACGACAAGAATTCATGCTCTTTTTTTATCCAAATCATGTTCATACTCAGCCCCTTTGGGCCTCTTTGATAGCCACTATGTTTCTGGTTTTAATATTTTGTGTTTTTAGTTAAAGATGGGGGGAAATGTATGGGAAAAGGAGGGGAAGAGGTAGCCGAGAGGCTTGAGGAGGGGAAGAGGTAGCCGAGAGGGCTGAGGAGGGATGGAGGAAGAGAAGAACCTAATGGAATTAAAAGCAATTTCAAATAGTTGTTCTTTTCAAGTTTTTGTTTTATACATTCTCCTTCATTTCTCCATCCTCTATTCCTCCTCTTATTTCTCCATCTACTCCTCCTCCCTTATTTCTCCTTCCTTGCTCCCCTATATTTTTTTTTTCTATATCTTTAACTAGAAGGATGAAAACGAGCCCTTACTGCAATAGCAAACACGGAAGTTCCGCATGCCGCACAAATTCCTTTAAGATATTAGTAACCATTTAGGTGGGTCCTCGTCCTATTGTTTGTTTCGAACGGTCACCACATTATGGGCTGTTTGGTACTGACTATTGTTGCCATCCTCTTTCATTGTTGGTCTCGTTTTGATGACAATGATTTTTGTTTTTCTTGGTCTCTGAAACCACTTATGATGATCTGGTGCAAGGTTGAAGGAACCCTTGCACTGGATGCAACCAATCTCTTCCCTAATCAATTTTATGCGGTAAAGAGAGTCTACCAGTTGTGACCTCCGCTATTGTCTTATGGACCCGAAAGCAATAGAGTGACTAATCCGTGGGATTCCAGTGATTCACTTCCTTCTCGCTGGAGCTGAGTAAGATACTCTCTTCCTTTGGCATCATGACTGTGGCCACCAATGGTCACAGCATAGGATCCGGATGCGTTCCAAATATTTCTGACTGAAAGAAATTACGTTTATTTTGCTCATTTCCATCACAAAGTGCAGGGCTGTCCACGCTACTGACTCTTTCAATCATTTCGTTTATTATCTTGTTCTTCTCTAAGTTTACGATTCTCACCTGGGTCAGACTTCTCATAAATCATGGTTATAATCTGGGCACGAAGTTGCACTATTGGTAGAGCATTCTGTTTAGGCAACTTCGTTCGTTCAACCAGTTGTGAATGATTGGCCATTTGTTTGGGGAGCATTGTCTTTTATGATCATGGCCTCCACTTGTCCCCTCAATGCTTACTTGTATCTTGGTACTCTAGTGGCTCCCTCATAGGTCAGGGTACTGGAAATACTACCCAACTTATATTCTCTTGTATAAATGTCCAAAGACATGTGATCTGGAGGTTCTCAGTAAAGGTTTGTTTCGGCCTCTTAATTTTTCTGCTTTGTCTTGTGTTTGGGCCTGCGGAGGATTTTGCAACCATACTTGAAACTGTTCCTCCTTAGGTCTTGCACAACCATCTGCTCCTGTGAGCACTTTGACCATGCCTTTTAAGATTAATAAGGAAAGAAGAAAACCACTATTGAGCAGTTACTCCTGCTGCCCTGCTACCACTTTCATGTTGAACTTGCTATCGTGCTGTTGCTTGGTAGACTGGGTGGCGCAAAGTTCCAACTGATAGAACTGTCAATGTCATTACCGGTTCCTCAGTAATTAAATGATGCTTGCGGAATATTATAGTTTTCAAGTTTGAAAGGTCCTCATTGTTTTTATTTAAAGGGAAAGTCAGAGTTTATAACTTTGTCTTGCAATTCACATTGTTTTGTCAGTTTTTAAACGGCAGGATTCATGATTAGTTTTCTTTCGAAAGTGGACTCCTCGTTCAATAATTTTGTACAGTTTTATTTTGGGAGTTTTAATGAAAAGGGCTTCTATAATAATTTTCTTAACCAAAAGCACTATAATAACTTTATTTAATGAAAAAGACAGAAAGCTTCAATGAAAAAGGCTTCTCTAAACTTTTTTAAAACTAAAAGCACCCTAATAACTTTATTTAATGAAAAGGACACAAATTACATACATCAAACCCTAAATATTAAAACTCTCACTCTGATAATTATTATCATCATCACCTTCTTTTCATATTATATGTGCCATCTTGAATTTGTTTATTAATTAACCTTAATTTCATTCCATATAATATCCTGTAATTGCACTTATATTCGTACGTACTGCCACTGAATGAATTAGTTTATTAATTCACCTTAATTTCATTCCATATAATATCCTCTAATTGCACTTATATTCGTACGTACTGCCACTGAAGAATAACTGTCACCAGCAAGAATTATGAGTATAATATATGTATGTATAGGTGTTATAAATGTGTTATTGGCGCTCCAAAATTTGAAAGAAAAATACTCTTATGAGGAGTGCACAATGAATTTTTTGGAGTTCCAATAACAACACCTTTTAATTATGTTTGTTATGAAATAAAAGGAAATATTCACATTGTTCTTTGTTAATATCGTAACTGACTCTATTTACTTGTCTACTTTAAAATCCTAGGTTGAATCAAAGTCAGAATTTTTGGAGAGTTATTAATTTATTTTTCTCCAGCGTATTTTTATTTTTCACTATGTGGTAGTTAGAACTTTGCTAAATTGTAGTACTGTTTTTTTGTGGATATTTTGCTATTGTGATGTACTTTTTGTTAAATTGTAGTTAGACTTTGTTAAATTGCTGGCAGTAAACTCGCTCAGGCATAACCGTGTTTTTGATTGTTTGATGAAGAGCCAAGGAAGTTGTGTTGAACCATTAATTCCTTTGTTTTTCTCATCTTCACATATCTTCTGTATTATTTACTACGGGTAACCATCCATAGTCTAGCAACAAATTTAAATTATCATGCTGTACTGTAAGGTACACATTCGTGTGGGTAGTTAATCGTATAATTAACCCTGTCTTGAATTTCTAGGACTAGGAGGTTTTAACTATTCACTGGGAGTTATTGTGTGATGGTTACTGTTGCTTTCAGTTAATTTATTTTGAGGAATTCTGATTGATATTGGTCATTTGAATATTTCTCATAGACTTGAGTGTAATGATTCTGTGTTTTCTAAGTCAACTTTGATTCCTTATCAACGACTTGTACATTTCTTTTGAGTTAATAAATCAAAAAAATAAATTGAAAAAATAAATGCTCTCCCAGCATTTTTTTTTTTTCTCAGCTGTGGTTTACTTTTTTCATCTACTTGCTCTTTGATTCATTAAATAACAATGAGTGCTTGATCTTATATTCATAATTCTGGTTAAGGATTGATTGTCTTTAAATTTTTAATTCTTATTGAAGTGGATGTGTTTTGATTTATGTGTAGTAGTTAATCATGCTTTGCAAGCTCAAGAAAAAATGTAGGACTGGATTAAATTGTCCAATCCTTCATTTGTGGCGTGCAGTCCAAGGGACAAATCAGTCCCACAACACTGGGATTGGTGAAATTTTTTTCCATTTCTGCTCCCACCCAAACTAGTGTTTCTAATTGCATTCGTATATCCTAATTAATATACTTCACATATGTTCATTTTTTCCAATTTTCTTTAGGGGCAACACCTAAAGGTGTTCTGAGAGTGATGGGTGTTCCCGGACTAACTATTTATCATGTGAAAAGTCATTTACAGGTGAGGGTTTCCTTGCTACACTATATTACATATTTAGGGAGATTTATATGTTCTTATTTTTAACAATGCAATTATTCTTTTGTATAGAAGTATCGACTTGCAAAGTACCTGCCAGAGTCTCCAGCTGATGGTAAAGGCGTCTCCCTACATCCATATATTTTATTTCAGCAATAGAAAACTTGTTTGTACCTAATGAAAATATGAATTTGAATGGAGTACTGTTTCTAACTTGTAGGTTCTAAGGACGAGAAGAAGGGTTCTGGAGACAACCTCTCTTGTTCAGATTCTTCTCCGTGGGTACCTTTTCCTTTACCTTATATTGGTTATACCTCTGTTTATGAACACTTTTTGTCTCTTAAGCTTTAATGACCATTATCATCATTTTCTTTGCTTGCAAAATCCTCTCTCATGCATATTAATGACTCCGCATCTAACATGCCTTAAAATCTTTGAATTGCTCAGCGGAGTGCAAATTAATGAGGCATTGAGGATGCAGATGGAAGTTCAAAAGCGTCTTCATGAACAGCTTGAGGTAAAGTCTCTTTTTCTCACTTCACCTTACATTGCTGGAAGAGGGATGCAGTCTGGCCTGCAAAATCTTCTCACTTCACCATACATTCCTAGAATAATAAATTAAGGGTTTTTATCACAAATGGTCATTGAGATTGATCAAACTCATCATTTTGGTCCTTCACTTTCACAATCAATCAATGTCGTCTCTGACATTCACTACCGCACATCAATTTGCTCATTCCGCTAAGTTTCCATCAACTATTCTGTTAGTTTGTATGTGGGACCTACAAATCCAATGAAATGGTGACACGCGGATTACACAAAATAAGGGGTTTTATCTCAAATGACCCCTAACATTGATCCAACTCCTCATTTTGGTCCCTGAGTTCAAAAATCGATACATTTGGTCCCTGACTTTCAATACCGCACGTCAAGTGCAAGTGTTAAGTATGACAAAAGCTTGTAATAAGCTGCTCTTGTATGCGATGTATTGTTATGGTTATTGTCATGTTGTTCTGGTCTGTGTCTAGACGTGTGTGGGCTATACTAAGAATTTTACTAATGTTTGAAAAACCGATTCAGGTTCAAAGACAGTTGCAAATGAGAATAGAAGCTCAGGGTAAATACTTGCAGAAGATCATTGAGGAGCAGCAAAAGCTTGGTGGTGCACTCAAAGCGTCAGATGCGTTGCTATCAGCTGAGGATAAGCAGAAGCCAGCTCAGTTTGAGACAACGGGAGATGCATTGGCCACACCCTCATCTCCCCATAAGAAACAAAGGGTGGATGATGGGTTGCCTGACAGTTGCGCCACATCTAATCTGCCTCTAAAAGCTGACCAGAAGAACGAATTTGTGGGTCAGTGGGATCGAGACTTGTATGGAAGTGATGGCGGATATGGATTTGGCTTGCAAACAGAGTTTAAAGAAAGAGATGGTGGTGCTGAGCAGAAATCGCCTATGGAGTTAGATGCCTTGTGTGGTTCAAAACAATAGGAAGGAATCACCATTGTTGGTAGTCTTTTATGAAGCAGCATTGTGCAATTAATTAGAAACCATGTTATGTATACCGCATAAATATACATGCGATCGATTTGTAATTATACAATGTATGAATTTTCCTCTGTAGTGTATAAGTAGCATGTAAGCTCCAACTCCCCAAAACATAATTTTGATTTGTTAGTTTAAGTTCTCTCATCGACGTTGAAGTGAGGGATTGTTTTAGATGATGTTTTTGCAAATATTCAGGAAGACATTGTTGCATTTCACTTTGAAAATGTGCGTGCTACTATTGTCGTTTTAGGTACTATCTCTTGGACTTGTACTTTGGTTTTTTTTTAGAAACTTTAATGAAAAGCTTCCGTTACTGTTTACTTTAACGAAAAATCACATTTTTACACAAAAATCAATCTTGGTACTATTCACTTTACCTTTTATTTTGTCCTTATCATTAAAACTCAAAGTTTTCAAGTTATTTTCATTAGTTTTCCTTCTTTTTTTATTGGTTGGATCAAGAATCCAAATTCCACTTGTTTAACAAAAAGGTTTATTATATTAACATTTCACATATTGTTGAATGCATCCCACGTTTGCACCCTACATTTGCTTTTCCAATTAAAAATTATCTTAACACACCCTCACATACTTTCTTATAATACCCTCGCACTCCACGTACTCAATATACATCTTGCATTTTCTACCACACTCTACATTCTTCACATCCAGACTATTATTTCTCTAGTTGAAGTAATGGTCATCCCAGAGTCAACAAAGAACATTTCAAAGTAAAAGTAATGGCGATCTACCGAGGAGTCTCCATCAGCAGAGGATCAGAACATTTCAACGTAAAATGGTGACAAAAGAAGGGAACAAAAAACTACCACTATTTGAAAGAATATGCTGTAAGGTCTGTCATTCTATGTCAAATATGTAGTTGAACTCGTGTGGACAAAACATAATATCCTTTTTTTTTTTTTTTGTCATACGATATATTTTGTTAAATTAGCTACCGACGGGGTTCGAACCCATATCTTCATGTAAGGGCTCAATACATTTTCACCACTGCGGTAAAGGGAGACTTGCAACGAAAAAAAAAAAAATCATAATATCCTTCGATACAACTAAACTACAGAGAAGCATGAAAACTAGGAGCTTCAAGATACATATTAAATGTGTTTAACTGAAAAGAAAGCAGGAGATACAAAACGGACACAGCTTTAGCAAACGAAAGGCCTCCTATGAAACCTGCTATAGGCTTAAATAACGCAGGTTATCATAACCCATAAATATTTGCAGGACATTAGAAAGGCTTAAATAACACAAGCTTATAGCTTAAGTAACGCAGGTATAGTGGTAAGCATAATCAAGCTTAAATAAATACCGATATTTGTTCTAAAATAAATAAATAAAAATACCGATGTTGTTGAAATCACAAAACAATGAAATATATGAGGTCTTACCTCATTTGAAGCTTCCAAAACGTCGATTTCGTGTTCCATTTGTCAAAATTAATTTTTCTCAATCAACGTGTTTGTAGTTTCATTGGTTAGGATTTTGTTTTACAATTGAGGGTGAGCGGAGTTTTGAGAGTTTAAGAAAATAAATAATACGTTAAAAGTGATTTGGAGATTTTTTTTTTTCGTTTTTTTTAAACCTTATAAGATCAAAATTGTCATTACATAATAGGATACATAAGTCATTGAATATTCAAGTACCTAATCTATTGAACATTTCAAACAAGTACCCAGTCTATTGAAAATGTCACATCCGTTAAGTCCCAATTAATTTTTCAATCATAGATTATATTGAAAACCCACCAACTGGGTATATCATGATCAACATTAATATTAGTTGCCTAAAAATCTAATTTCAAACATAAATTATATTATATTATATAGAACCCAATTATCAGACAGGTATTGAATGAAATTGAAAATGGACCCAATTTCAAGGAGCTTATTTCTGCTCATGTAATTTCCTCATTTGCAGATTCTCGGCTCGTAACGCTTCCAATTCTTCTTTATGGGCGATAAAGATGGTGGTGGCCGCATCATGGCGATGCATACCATTTTCCGCAACCTCTATGACCTTCTTCTTGATGTTGGTAGCTTGAATTGTAGGGTGCATAGACTTGGTGGTTTTGTTTTGGGTTTGGAGGTGCTGGCTTGATGGGGGTGGTGGTGACCGTTAGTTGGCAGAGGCTATACTTTCATGACCTTCTATTGATTTTGGAGACAAAGGAAGCCATAGTTCATTTAACAAATTTTTAAATGGGATTTTAACAGATGTGATATTTTCAATTGGTTGAGTACTTATTTGGAATGTTTAAAAAGATTGAGACCAATTTGAAATGACACTAAAAAGTTGAGGAGTTTTAGGTACTTGTATTCAACATTATGTGGCTGTGATTTCATATTATTTTTCTTTGCAATTTCTCCGTTGTGGTTGTGATTTGACTTCTAAATCTATATAGATATTCTGATTGCACCTTGACCAGTAGATTAGTCTTTAATTTTCTTTTAAATACAAAGTGTCTTCCCCTTTGTTTTTCCATTGTCCCTATGGGTAAGGAATTAAAATGTCCTCTTTTGGTGAAAGGTTCATAAAAAATAAAATAAAAAAATCTAAGATAGTACATTCAAAAATCAATTTAAGAAAAATTAACACAAAAAAATAGGGTAAATATCAGTTTACTACCTTCAAGTTTTTTCGTGGTTTTCAACATTTAGTACATGAAGTTTTTTTCGTCCTAGAGTCGTACCTGAAGTGTTAATTTTGGGATAGTCTCATACATCCGTTAGTCTGGCTGTTAAGTTTTCCGTTAACTGATGATGTGGTACCCATGTGGACAATGACTAGACGTCATGTGCCATTAAGGGGTTCACGTGGAAATTAAAAATTAAAAAAACATTTTTTTATCAAAAAAAAAAAAAAAAAAACCTTTTGTTACTCGCCTTCCTCCCAGATTAAGTTCTTCAGCTTCCCACTTTTCCTTCTCTCTCTCTCCTCTCTCTCTATGAAATGAAGAACCAGTCTCACTCTTACTATTACTCACACTCTTCTCCTTCTTCAACAACCCCCAGCACTCTCCACTCTCTCTAGCCCTCTTCTTTCTCTCTGCTCACTCCTCCTAACCCATTTCCTCTGATTCCACAAAAACCCACACGCCGCACGACTTTCTCGGGTCAAGGAAAAACCGGAGCAGGAGGAATCTCACCGTCAACAACAACAAGATGTCTAATCTGAGACTGCTGCTTGGAGTCATGGACGCTCCTCTCGCCCCCTCCACGTCAGCACCTCCGACCCTTTCCCCTATCTCAGCATCAAGGACACTCCCATCGTCAGTCTCTCTCTCTTTCTTTCTCTCCCTAGCTTTGGGACATTTTTTTTTCCTGAACTTCGTTTCTTCTGAGATGGCAACTGCAAAATAACAACAAAAGTTGGGGTAAATTACACTTTCATACCCAGGTATGGGCTCTATTTCAATTCCTTACAATATCTTTAAAACATTTCACCTTCATATCTTAAGTACTATTTTATTTCAAAATAATATATTCTTTACATTTTCCATCCATTGATGCATTAAATGCTGACATGGTTGCCACATATATGCCACGTGGTAAAAATATTAATCTTTTTTTTTTTTTTAAACCTGAATTTTTACAAAAAAAAAAAATGAAACCCCAATGACCCACATTTGCAAGAGGAAGAACAAAGAAAAAAAAATTGAAACTATCCCCCCCCAAGTCCCACATCTGCAACAACAAGAAGAAGATGAGGGAGGAAGAAAAGAAGAAAAACCCCAGATACAGAACCCTCTTCGCCCCCCCTCCGCCGCCACCGCCGGAGACCGAAATCCCCTCACCCCCCGGAGACCCAGCTCCCTCCCTGCCCCCTCTCCGGAGACCGAGTTCTTCTTCTTCTTCTTGCAGATGTGGGTCGCTAGGGTTTCAAAAATTATTTTTTTTTGCCACGTGGCAGACATTTAGCAGCCATGTCAGCATTTAACGAATCAATGGATGGAAAATGTAACAGAGGTATTATTTTGAAATAAAATAGTACTTAAAGTATGAAAGTGAAATGTTTTAAAGATGTTGTAAGGAATTGAAATAGAGCTCAAACCTGAGGTATGAAAGTGTAATTTACCCAAAAAAGTTTGGGGTTGCATTTGATTTTACGAAATAAAATTGATTTCATGCATTTTGATTTTGTTGCGGACTGCGACAAATTATAAGAGTTGGGTTTTGGATTTATTTTACAAAAATGGTTGGATTCTTTTTGCCTTTTTTTCCCAAAAAAAAAAGTTTGGTTCGTTCTTTGCAATGGGTATGATTTGCTTCAAACTAAAAAAATTCAAACAAAATTCAATTACCCAACAACTTCTGCGAATCATAAACTCAAAATTGATCATGTGGGAGGACAGAACTCGTGAGCTTGTTCACTTTGTGAACCTTCTCGTTGCAAGCCCAACACACATTGGGAGGACAGAAATCATAAACTCAAAACTGGACTCTCGTAGCGATTTGTCGAGGGGGAAGGCTAATTGGATGCTCACGGTGGTGATTTGATGAGGTGGGTCCGGCTAATCTAGAAGAAGAGGTGGCCAGAGGGTGAGGTAGGAGAGGAAGGTTGGGCGGGATGCGGAGGAGAGAAGGGAGGAGGGGATTGGGGACGGATGGGCGGATCGAACATCCTCTGGGATGAAGACGAGTAAAAAAAGGGGTTTTTTTTCCACGTGGACCCCCTTAATGACACGTGGCGTCCAGTCATTGTCCACATCACATCATCAGTTAACGAAAAACTTAACAACTAAACTAACGGATGTATGAAATTGTCCCAAAATTAACACTTTAGGTATGCTCTGGGACGAAAAAACTTCATGTACCAAATGTTGAAAACCACAAAACTTGAGAGTAGTAAACTAATATTTACCCAAAAATATAATATCGCATAATCAAATTACTATATAAATAAATACATACAACCCCATGTAGAGCCCGAAAATAATAACCCCTCATTGGAAGATAATCTTTTATAAAGCCCAAAAGATTCCTAGGAACTCTAAAATGGGCTCATCCACCATTTTTTCAACCTCCTGTAGAGCCCCTCATTGGAGATGCTCTTATTGCAACTAAAGAGTTGAGCATCAAAAGAGGGCTAAGGAGGTTGGATTTGGCTAGCCTGATGCCCTTCGACCAAATAATGGCATGATGAGCTCCACATAATATAGTCCAATCATCAGTTGGAGATGAGTTTTTTGACAAATCAAACCATTTTTTGGCTTTGGACCCTCAGCCCTCTCCATTCAAGATGGCCTAATATTTCTTGGATAAATCTTTGGCAGCACATCTGTAATTCATGTTCTTAAGGAGATACCGAATGCAAATTATGTAACAAGGCCACATTAATTTATTCTAGTTCAATAGTTTTAAGAGAGAAGGTTTATAACAGGTTCCAGATCTCCACTACCATTAGAAACTACTAGTTACCATGTCAAAATAATCTTCACAAACACACAATCCCCATGGAAATCTTGTTGGACCCCTCATAATCAATATAAGCACATCTAAAACGTACGCATTATCCCGGTGGCCAGTTCATTTGCCGTCCTCCAAGCAGATGGATGTGAAGGTGATAAACCGATTGACCTGCAGGAAGACATCGCTCAGTATTATGTTTAAAAAGAAACAGCAGTTAAAACACCAACAGTTTGAAGGTGACTTAATGATATGTCAATCCCAAGTATTCAGAGTAAGAAATAACACGCACATCCGTTTGGGCCATCGTTGATCACAATCCTGAAGCCATCATCAAGACCCTCCTGCTTGGCAATCAGCTTGGCTGCGTACAGAAGCTGACCAAGAATCTCAGTGTGTCTCTCCTCTGCCTGGAAAGCAAAAATGAACCAATAAAACATTAAATTCCATCACCGTGTCATCCGTCAATTATGAACTGAAAAATTACAAGGCTAAATGAGCTTATGCTCGTACAAAATTTACAACTTGTAAAGGGAAACTCAACCCAAGAAAAGAAACGTAGATAGATCGCCACAAAAATCCCATTTCATAAACATTTGATGTTCTTCTAATGTTTTTAGAAAAACTAAACCTTGCTAACCGTGTTTCCCACCCGTAAATAATTTTATACGGATAAAGCAAGCATACACTGTTTGGAGAGGGAATGATGCTGCAAGCAGCTTACTGCAGTCAAAGTTTAAATCATATTTTATTGTTTTCCTTTTTCGTTTCAGGAACATGTAACTGCTAAAATCATTACAAGATAACATTATTTTATAAAATAAAATAAAATAAATCACTCGCATACAAACACCATAACATTGCAAGATATATATGAAATAGTGACGGGGGAGCATAGTTCAAACTATGATACAACTACCAAGCACCACATGATTAACAGGTTAAGAGACTATACATTCTAGTGTGAGGCAGTTCACACAAGTATTTTTAGGTCAACCGTCAACTGCTTTGGAGCCTTATATTCACTGTCTTTGAATCTTTTTATATCACAGGATAAACATCTTAAGTTTCCTGAATTATGTCTATTTGAAATCCTTAAATGTATTAATAACTAACTTGGATCTTCAACCATACACATAAACAACTCCTATAGAAAGGCTACAGTTAAACCCCTATAAATTAAGTCTTGGGACCAAGAAAATCTATTAGTTTAGCGGAATATTAAATAATCGATAAATCAATAATTATTTAATTTACTGATCAATTAATAACTTATCAATTTATCAAGGTAATCAAAGAGTTAGAATTATCGTAATGGAATGGATGTAGAGGACCTCTTGAACTACCCTGGAGAAGACACAACTTCAGAGATGTTGACTGACAAGCAAATTATTGAGAGCGTCATGGGAAATGATCAAGATGATGAAGTCGAAAATGATAGTTCTACTATGGAGCCCGTTTCACGGAAAGAAGTTCTCAAAGCGATGATGATATTTAAGAATTTTTTGTTGCAATATGATTTATCGAGAGGGGTATTAGGAGAGTCCAAGGGCTTTGCTCCATACCAAAAGGAATCTTGGTGGTGGAAGGAGGTACAGACAAAGGTTAAGGCTAAGAAGGAATGTTGTAAAGCCTTATACAAGGATAGGACCGATGAAAACGATCTTCTGCAATGTTTGCATCAACACTAGCAAGCTCCACCTCCTCACATAAACTTCAGAGGAGTTCAAAACAACGATCTTCTGCAATGTTTGCATCAACACTAGCAAAAGACTTATCAAACGGCTTCTTTTTGCCCTTGAGTTTAGGGCAATCTACTTTCCAATGACCTTCCTTATAACAATAGCTACACGTGTTCTTTCCAAGTTTGCTCCTTTCCTTATTCCTTCCTTGAACTACCAAAGCTCCATCTCGTGTGTCAGACACTTTATTATTTAGCTCTTTAGAATTCAAAGCGACTTTAACATCTTTCAAACTAAGACTTTCTCTACCAAATAGCATGGTATCGACAAAGTGTTCATACGAAGGAGATGAACACAACAAAGTTATCGCATAATCCTCATCACTAATTTGGTCGTCCACACTTTTCAAATCCATCATAAGTTTATTGAATTCATCAACATGCTTATGAATTGACGTACCTTCATCCATACGAAGAGTATGCAAACTTTTCTTCAAATACAACCGTTTAGCAAGGGATTTGGTCATATACAAGCTCTCCAATTTTAGCCACAACTCCGGTGCAGATTTGATGTTACCAACTTCACGCAAGACTTCATTCGATAAAGTCAGCAGGATTGCTCCAAGTGCCCACTCCATAACGTCTTCTTTTTCTTCATCAGTCCACGAATTCGGCAAAGCCTTCACACCCTTTAGCGTTTTTAAAAGCCCTTGTTGAACTAACAAAGCACGCATCTTCAATTGCCAAATACCAAAGTCATTGCCGTCGAACTTTTCAATATCAACTTTCACTGATGACACAGAAGGCTTCATGGTGACTGCCAAGCAAAGCCCAAGCCGAAACCTGGGCTCTGATACCACTTGTACTTTTATGCGCAAACAGAAGCGAATTATAACAAAGTACTAATATCAACGTCGTAGGTGAAAACTAAAACAAACAATCTCAAACTAACAAAAGAGATTTACGTGGTTCGGCGTAAAGCCTATATCCACGAGCGAAGCACGATGAGGAATTTCACCAAACAAACGGAGATTACAAAAGAGTGTTTAAACTCTCACAACCCAAATCCCACAAATTACAAACCCTAAACCAAACGAGTAGAGAAGCCAAAACTAATGGAGAAGATTCTCTCAAATTGCTCTCTAACTCACAAACTCACAAATTGACTCTCACCAAATTGCCACACAAAAGAGCCACACAAAATACACTAACCCTAAGGTCCTATTTATAGTGCATAGGACTTAGGTTACAATAAGAATCCTAATAGAAAGTAAATCCAAATCCTAATCAAATAGGTAATTAACAAAATCTCTCCACCAAGGAAACCAACTAAGAAGTCAAAATCCAAACCCAAATAGGACACCAAAACCAAATAGGTAACACAAACCTAATTTTTTGCATCATCCTAATTTTGAGCCGTAAAACCCAACAAAGACAAGTGACCTAAACCAAGTGAGGTGCATCAAGGATGAGAATGGAAAGGTTCTTGCTACAGAGAACACAGTCAAAGACAGATGGAGAGGTTATTTTCATAATCTTTTCAATGAAGGACAAGAAATGAGTACTTTGGGGGAGTTGAGTAACTCAGAAGAGTGTAGAAACTACTCCTTTTACTGCCGAATTAGGAAGGAAGAAGTGGTTGTAACTTTGAAAAAGATGAAACATAGAAAAGCAGTAAGCCCAGATGATATACGGATCGAAGTGTGGAAAGTCTTGGGAGAGACGGGTATAGCATGGCTTACAGACCTTTTCAATAAGATTTTGAAAACGAAGAAGATGCCAAATGAGTGGCGAAAGAGCACTTTGGTGCCTATCTACAAGAATAAGGGCGACATACAAAATTGCATGAACTATAGGGGTATTAAGTTAATGAGTCATACAATGAAGCTCTGGGAGAGAGACACGGGTCTCGGACAACCAATTCGGTCTAGGGCGCTCAACCATAGAGGCAATCTATCTCTTACGAAGATCGATGAAAAGATATAGAGATATGAAAAAAGATTTGCACATGGTCTTTATAGATTTGGAAAAAGCATATGATAGGGTCCCAAGAGACATTCTTTGGAGGATTTTAGAGAAGAAATGAGTACAAGTAGCATATATCCAAGCTATAAATGATATGTATGATGAAGCAAAGACTGTCGTAAGAACTCATGAAGGACAAACCGAAAGCTTCCCCTTAACTGTAAGGTTACATCAAGGCTCATCTTTAAGTCCTTATCATTTTGCATTGGTAATGGATGAGTTAACGGGACATATTCAAGATGATATTCCTTGGTATGCTTTTCGCAGACGATATAGTGTTGATAGATGAAACTCAGGAAGGAGTAAATGTGAAGCTTAACCTTTGGAGAAAAGTGTTGGAATCTAAAGGTCTTCACCTAAGTCGGTCAATGACAGAGTATATGGAGTGCAAGTTCAGTGCAAACAGAGGCTCAAATGAGTTAGGGGTGAGGATTGGAGACCAGGAAGTACCAAAGAGCGAGGTCTTTCGCTACCTAGGATCTATCTTGCAAAAGAATGGAGAATTGGATGAAGACCTCAACCATAAAATACAAGCTAGATGGATGAAGTGGAAGACTGCCTCCGGTGTGTTGTGTGACCGTCGTATGTCACTGAAGCTCAAGAAAAAAATTTATAGGACGGTAAAAAGGTTGGCAATGCTTTATGGCACGGAATGTTAGGCGATGAAGCATCAACACGTACATAAAATGAGTGTAGCGGAGATGAGAATGCTTCATTGGATATGTGGGCACACGAGAAAGGATAAGATTAGGAATGAGGATATCCAAGATAAAGTAAGAATAGCCAAAATTGGTTTGGACATGTGAAACGAAGGCCTACTAACGCTCCGGTTAGAAGATGCGATTACGAGACAGATGTTCACGGCCGAAGGGGTAGATGAAGACTTAGGAAGACTTTGGAAGAGACTTTAAGAAAAGACTTAGAGTACCTGGATCTAATGGAAGACATGACACAAAACCGAGCGCAATGACGTTCTAGGATTCATATAGCCAACCCCACTTAGTGGGAAAAGGCTTTGTTGTTGTTGTTGCAGTATGAGAAAACCACACCAAAACTTATCATGTGAAGGAAAGTTAGAGATGAGATCCAAGGTGACATCAATTTCTAGAAGAAACAAAACAATTAATGAGTCATATTTTAAAAAGGCCTCATAGTTGAATCATAAGGACTATGTATCATGAAATTATTAATTTATATACTATGTGGGACCTATATAAACTTTTTTTAATGTGTTATCTTATAAACTTAGTGAATCATTAATTTAGCACGCTATCTAAAAAGTCCACCCTGACTGAACATTGGAGAGCAATGCATGGTGAAAGAAATCAAAATTTATGTGATTTCCCAATCATAGTGAAAAGGTCAATAATCTCCATGGGACGAAGCTCAGATGCAATCACAAGAAAAGGGTATTAGGTTATCACAATTGACATACATAGATAAAATCCTGGTCAGATTTTCTATGCACAAATCCAGGGAAGGTTTTTTACCCTTCGAACAGTACCTCATTGAAGACATGATAGGAAGAGAAGAGTACGAGGAAGATTCCTTACGCTTCATATAGAAAGTCTGTATGTCATACTTTGACCTAGACCCTACATTTGTATTCTTGTGGCTATAGTTACTTGTTACTATCGACTTAGACCCAACATTTCTATTCTCGTGGCTATGGTTACTTGTTACTATCATACTCAGGTCCTGAACATTTAAGGGCATTAAGAACATACAGACACATTTGCGGAAAACCAAAGGTCACATGTTCATCTAGGGTAGTGAGGAAATAATACCAGTTGACTATTATTCCAATCAAATCAAGATTCTAGGTCAATTTCTGGGTATGTATTCAATCTAGAAGGATGAGCTGTGAGTTGAACGTGTGAAGTATTATTACAATGCAACTCTACCAGGAGACCGAAAACTATGCATTTTTAAAGGGCAAAAGTAGATTGTTTAGCACAAAGCAATACTAGGGTAGGGGCAACAATGCAAAGATCACGCAAACCACAAGAGTTGAAGCACATATACACAAAATATCACTTATTCGTAAAATCATGCAATGACGTGACATCAAAATGGACAACATTGTGTCAAAGCAAACAAAGACATTGATGCCTTTGCTTGTACTGGACATAGCTGAATCAACTTAAATAGTTGTGTATTAATTTGTCCAAAATTTGAGAACCAAAGATATTTTTCGTTAGCCGACTTTATATAGGGTATCATTTATATCCATAACATTAATTATTATACACACCTCCAATATTCTATATAAAAGTAGAGCATCTCTTTTACTTCACTTGAAAGCGAGAACTGTGTCAGAAGAGAAAGTTTCTAAAGTAATTCTAAAATTCCCCCCGTAACTAAATAAAGAGCATTATTGCTTACCGTAATTTCTTATAGGGAGAAAGAGAGGAAATCCATAAACAAAGAACGTTCAGTACCAAGTACCTTGGACAGTCCAGTTAAGCCATCTCTAACTTTGGGAATGATCAAAATGTGTGTTGGAGCTTGGGGATTAATGTCCCTAAAAGCAAGGACCTGTTCAAAGTAAAGAAAAACAAGAGGTAAGCAACCAGAAAAAGGAGAACCGTAATATCAATAACATACACGAACCAGAAATAAGGTGACTGCATAAAAAACACACAGATGAAGTTAAAACTGTACAACAGCTAACACAGCATTGAACTAACAATATATTATATAATTATAAACATATATAATACATCCCAGCCTTAAGGAAGCTAGTGAATCTCCATGAATCACACTTGATAGGTGGCCTTCTCAAAACATTTGGAGGTCTATTGGAAAATCAGTTGCATCTCTCCACTATTAACCCAATTTTCCGCTTTTAAGGGCCCATTCGGTAACACTTGCCTTATTTTTTCCTTCCCAATTAGTGATAAAGTAGTAAAAATGATAGAATAATGTGAGTAGAGATGATGGATGCATGAGATTTGAAAATTTACAGAGACCGAACTTGAGTACTAAAAAGAAAATTTAGAGATGTTTGAAATTATAGAATATAATATTATATAAATTAAATTACATTTCAAAATTAATAGAAGAGTTAAATAAGGGCACGTTTGGTAGGCTAGATGGGATTGGACCTTAGGGATAGGATTGAATTAGCAGGGACTTGTAAGACAGGACTTGCAACCAATGTATAAGGATAGGTTAGATAACCCACTCTATTGTGAATTCATAACCCATCTTGTCAAGTTCTGTCCATCTCACATTTTGACATAACAAAAAACGGACTGGACTCAAGTCCATTTTAATTAATCACAACCTATCCCATCCAGCCCACCAAACGGGGCCTAATAGTATATCCATCACAGGATCAGGATAGTTGCAACAAGTGTATAAACATAAAAAATGGCAGCTTCTTTAGTTTAACACATTTCAGCCCCAAACTTATAACCAAACAATGGGGATAATATAAAAACAAATTAGCTGAAATGATTAATTCACAAATCCCAAGTGATGAACTCATCAAAATCAAATACTGTGAACATATCGGGCTAACATTGACGACTTATCGATCAAATACTAAAAATCGAACATTTCAGCAATCAGAATTTGTAATTCATCATTAAAGCAATTTTCCAAAAAGCAAATAAATAAATTATAAATAAATAAAAAATAGGAAAATTCAAAGATACACAGTAGGGACTGGGGAGTACCTTATCGTCCTCAAAAACCACCTTAGCCGGTATTTCCTTGTTGATTATCTTGTCAAATCTGCAAAACATAAACAAATAAATTGGATTAATCTAAATAAATCGAATTAATCAGACAGATTACATGATTTCTAAAACGTCAAATGAATCTGAATCAAAAGTGGTCGAAAATACATGGTGGGAGCGTCGGAGGGAACGGCGGCGAGAGCGGCATCCTTCTCAGCCATGGGGTTTGGAGGAGTTACAAAGTGAGAGCCTATTACTGCAAGCCGGCTGCTTTTATCAGACCTCGCACCTACGATACTTTTCTCTCCCCTTTCCATCGCATGCCCTCGATTTTACTTTCTGCTCTGCATCGCTATTTGGTCACTACAGTCATTTCGTAACAATTACATTTCCTTTTTATTTTCTTTTTTTTTCCTTTTGTCACAAATGTCCTTCAAATCGGAACCTCTATCATTGTGGTCCTTGACATGACGTTATAACCTGATAATTTCTTATACGACCTGTTAATATGACATGATTATTATCAAACTCTTAACTTCACTTTACAATTTGTCTTTGAATTGAAACTCCTCCAGAAAGTTGATTTATCCTATAAAAAAATAAAAAAAATTCCTAAGTGGCCATATTTGGCTAAAGATAAGAAAAGTAATTAATCTCATTTAAAGCCAATTTCTTAACAAAACGTAGAGATAAATGATATAAAATAATAGGAGATAGTGCATTTATCAAGCACATTAGCAAAAATTTTGACATACTTGAACATAAGGACCACATTGATCTGTGTAGTCAATTCCAGAATGACATTGACTGATCTTTTAAACTTTAGGAACTAAATGATAGGTTACCCCAATTTAGGGACTGTTTACGATATTAACCTTTATCCATATTACAATATGTGGTCCCACATGTGTGCTGTTGGAATCAAATTTGTGCATATCCGCGGACAGAGGCAGTATTTGATAGTAATCACTCATGAACTTAAGTGATGGGTGAATGGGGTTGATCGAAGGTGTGATTGAATCCATGATCGAACCGCCTACATATCTTTCGGGAAGTAGAATCACATCATGGGTGTAATTTTATAGAAAAGTGGTGTGATGTGTGTGACATCGTAAATCATCCTTGACGAATATGCCTTGACTAAGCCTTGTAGGAGAGAGGAGTTTCCATGTCTACGCATAACGAACAGTGTGTAGAGAATGTGTGTGTTAAATAGATGATTAGAGAGAAATCAAAGAGATCTTATTAGACATAAAAAGATGTATGTGATATACACAAGCTAAGATATTTAGAAATCATAAAGAGATCTAGTAATTTTAGAAGTGGTGATCATATCATATACATCATAAAGAGATCATAAAGAATGCGTTTGATATGACCCTAGCTCGCAACTTGAATACCCTAGCTCATTACATCATAAAGAGATATAGTGTTTAGATCATAATGTATATGCGATTTATCATAAAAAGATGTATGTGATATACACAAGTTAGGGTATTTATCATGAAAAGTGTTCCCTTGTGATATGCTTGATTTAGACATAAAAGAACTTATTACTTTAAGAGATGTATGTGATATATTCTAAGTGATTCATGTCAAATTAGGATATCTTGGAGATTAGGCAGCGTAATCATAATCGTATGAGAATTGAATATCTTATCATAAATTCCCTCCTAGACAGTCTCCCGATTGAACAAGGATTACTCTCTCAATTGGTATCTAGAGATAAAATTATTAATTGCCATAGTGTTGTACACGCCATTTGTCATATAATATGGTATTACTAGCATTATTGTAATCAATACTAGTGTGAAAAAATCGCAGAGTATGCTAAGAATTTCTTATTTGTTTAACTCCTCTCCCAAAAAGATGGTCCATCTAAGATTGACATATCTTATTATTTTGGTCCATAAAGTATAAAATATATCAATTTCATCACTGAACTTTACTATTGCACATAAATGTCATCCATGTCATCCAATTCCATCAATTTTCCAGTTTGTTTGATGACATGACACCTAGAACTATTAATTTTAGGCCCTCGACACGTAACCCTTAAGCTTCTTAGACAGAATCAGAGTAACTATATCTGATTAGCTAACTAGTCAGAATACGTAGTCAGACAGCTTCAGTCCAACATGCTAGGCTTAAGCCCGTTATAAGTATTACTTGTCTCACAAGTAAGGAAACTCAAATTCATGTCAAATTAGGAGTTCTTTGTGATGCTATTCGGGTTGACGAATGCTCCAGTGGCTTTCATGGACATAAAGAACTAGTATTTCGTCCATACTGTGACATGTTCGTGATAGTTTGCATTGATGATATTTTGGTTTACTCCAAGAGCGAGGTCGAGCATGTTAAACACCTGTGCTTGGTCTTAAAGAAGCTAAGGTATAATCGGCTTTACACTCAATTTAGCAAATGCCAGGTTGAATCAGGTGTCTTTTTTTGGGGCACGTCATTTTAGCAAAAGGTATTCTTGTCGATCTTCAGAAGATAGCTATAGTGGAAAACTAGGAGCGCCCACAAAATGTTGCGGAGGTACAGGGTTTCCTTGGTCTTGCCGGCTACTATCGACACTTTGTGAAGGATTTCTTAGCAGTAGCTTTACCTCTGACAAAGCTGACCAAGGAAGGAGTTAGGTTTGAATGGGATGATGATTGCGAGCAGAGTTTCCAGCAACTGAAGTACGGTCTCACTTATGCCCATTTTCTAGCACTTCCTGCCGACATCAGTAATTTCGAGATCTACAAGGACGCTTCGTCGAATGTTCTGGGCTGACCTAAACCTAATATGTAAAGCCCAAGCACCTTTCGTTTAAAAAATGAGCCGTATAAAGCCCGGCCCTATGGTTTTCTATACTCTTTGTTTAGTTTCTGTTCTGGTTTTGATTAGCAAATTGCAAAAGTGTAGAGTGTATTTATTTATTTATTTATTTTCTTTCTTGAGAGGTAAGCCAAGGTCTCTTTATCTGTAGCTGTTTGCTTCTCTCAGTCGAGCACTCTCCAAACAACAATAAAGAGCAGAAAAAAGGAAGAAGAAGATGAGCAGCATCGGAACAGGTTACGATCTCTCTGTCACCACATTCTCTCCCGACGGCCGCGTCTTCCAGATCGAGTACGCCGCCAAAGCCGTTGACAACTCCGGGTACCTACCTTTCCTCTCCAAACCCTATTTTCTTCCCCGCGGCAGTCCAAATTCTCAATCTCCAGCATCGCCATCTGATTTGGGGTTTAAGGGGTTTGTAATTGTAAATTTTTGTGTGTTGCAGGACTGTCATTGGGATCAAATGTAAGGACGGCGTTGTTATGGTAAACCCTTTTTTCTTATAAATTTTTTGAAATTCTTGCTCTCATACGCTCGGATATTCAAACTTAGGGTTTTTTTCTTTATTTAAATTGATTTATTCTGAATTTCAGGGTGTGGAAAAGCTCATAGCGTCGAAGATGATGCTGCCCGGTTCTAATAGAAGGATTCATTCAGTTCATCGCCACTCCGGGATGGTATTTACTTGGATTCTTTATATAGTTTAATACCCAGTTCTACTAAATGCTCAGGGAGCTCACTTATGGTTAATTTGTTAACTTTTTGGTTTTTAACATATCTATTACTGCTAATTAAGGAGGTCAGGATTTTGTTGTGGTCATGATTAGTTTGAATGTTCGATTATATGTTCCATGGACACCTATAATGTTGGGGAAATTCCATATTCTTCATAAGAAATTTGAAATATCAACCGAGTCATAAAGGGAATGGAGGGTGTGAGGAAGGAGTGTTTCTCTTGCTCTGGCCTCTAGCTGTGTTTTTGAAAAGAAAGAAGTGTTTCTCTTGCGGCTTAAAAATGTGAGAGATCTAACTCATAAACTAAAAGCAATCCTGGTGTTCAAAGAGTCTGATTTATTTTCACAAATTTACAGGCCCTTTTTTACTTCAACGAAACAGGAGTTAGTCACACCTGAATATCTCTGACTTACCCTCCATATAACGTATATACTCCTATGCTCATCGTTGGGATTGTATTTGAAAACGAGTAGCAAATTGCTGCTTATTTTCAAATGCCATTGGGAACAGAAAAGTCACAAGTTGGTTTGAATCTGCAAGATGGTTTGAATCTGCAAGACTGGGCTAGCCTGAATCTTGTATCATTCGTCCATTTCCTTTAAGATTTCCTTATATGTTATTCTAAACAGCATGTGAATTAGTTATAAGTTGATGCATCTTTAATTCCTTAGCTCATTGGCAGATATGTTGAGATTTTCATATATTTTGTGCCAGATCTAGATTTTTTGACATCCTATGAGATTCGTCTGATAATTTTGGTTGCTTAACTGTATCCAATCAATCTTACCATCAGAGAACTGACTTTCAAAATTAGCTTGTGATGCATTTTGTGATATTTACCGATTACAGGCAGTGGCAGGATTAGCTGCAGATGGTAGGCAAATTGTTGGTAGGACCAAGTCTGAAGCCACCAACTATGAAAGGTTTGCCTTTTCCTTTGGATTTCACGTATAAAACAAACAAGAAAACATTGAAGGTTTTTGTTCTGTAGAACGTCTAAACATTTTCTCTCTCCCTCTCTCTCACTCGTGGAATTGTGGTAATCTATCCTCCCTTGCTATCCTTACATTTTCTCTTTCAGTTTGTCACACTAGTATAATTTGAAAGAATAGGTCTGTTTAGGCTGGATTTGTGTTTAAATATCAACTTAAAGTTGGTCTAATCAATCTGAGTATATATATTCTTACTTTGGCTTTTCATGTAGTTTAATGAGTCAATAGAAAGGCCCAAAATCTTTTGTTTGGATTGGATCCCACTTGCACCTTTATAAAATGAAAATAATTTCTGGTCCCTCACTTGGTGGCTATTATCTGTTTTACATTACACTTGTATTTTCAGGAGTCAGTACTTGTTTATTGTTGTTTGACGCCTGTTAATAATGGACATTAAGAGGTCAATTTTGTTAGTATCCGCTCGAGTTATCTAGACAGTTTGGTTGGTGAACAAGTTCTGTAAATTTTGCATTGTAATTTTATGCTTGTGCATAATTGTAAAAAATATAATCTTCTCCTTTTTTAGAATATTACCATTTGCTATTTCATGATTGGCTCGTAATTATACATGATTGGTCTGTGTACCTTTAGTTTATTATGTTCTTATTTTTATGATCCTGCAGTGTGTATGGTGAACAGATTCCTGTTAAGGAACTTGCTGAACGTGTTGCTAGTTATGTGCATTTGTGTACACTATATTGGTGGCTCAGGTTTGTTGAGAACTGACTTTTCATGTTGTCATTTCAAAGGTTCTTTTCATCCCTTCTGATTATCTGTGAAAGTTATTTGCAGACCTTTTGGATGTGGGATAATCCTTGGTGGTTATGACAGAGATGGGCCACAATTGTACATGGTTGAACCTTCTGGTGTTTCTTATGTGAGTTTACTTTCGTATCTGGTCGTCATTGCTATAAGAATAGTGTTTATCCTGGAACATTTTAATTTATCGTTTTAATTAATTATTTTTTGTATTAATCTTTGCTTTTGCATATTATCTAGAGTTATTTTGGTGCTGCAATTGGAAAGGGCAGGCAGGCTGCCAAGACGTAAGTTGAGAGTTTGCTTTCTAAATTTTTCTGACTGGATATTGCAGCATTATAAACTTTTTTTGCTTTGTGTGAAAATCTTCCTATTAATTTGCGCTCAATTTGGTCTATCTTGGTCACTCTGAAAGCTTGTGATCAGAATAGGGTAAGGATGGCAATTCTATCCGTTAAACCTGATAACCGTTGATAACCGCCCGAATAGATTGGATTTGGGTATGAAAACTCGGGTCTATTTTGGGTATGGGGAAAAACCGTAAATATTATTCGGTTATTGTTTTGGATATGGTTATAGGGGTCCCGAACCCGAACCCGAACCCGAACCCGAACCGAATAATATATAATATAATTATATATAATATTAAAGTATTATATAATATATATATATATATATATATATATATATCTATGTATGTATGTATATTCATTATTCACCGAATCTTACTTTGAGAATACAAAAATTGCATTGTGTGAGTTGCATTTTGTGGCAAAGTTCAAAAGTTTTGATATGAATCAAAATCTATGAGAATTCAATGGTACTTATGGGAGATATCAATGATCTACCAATATTATCAATGTTTAGGTTTAATTTTTATGCTCCACAAGATCCATTAATTAAATCATTTTATACATCAAATATTTAATGACGAAATTAATATTTACTAAATTATCATGCGTCAATTCGACGAATATATTTTTTGTATGGACAAAAATAGATATAACTGTTAACCGATGGGGAATTCGTTATCCGGTGGGTATGGTTATGGATAATACCCGATGGTTAATTTGCGGTTATGGATATGGTTAATTTTCGTGGTTATGGGGATGGATATAGCATTTCCGTTCTCAAACCGATCCATTGCCATCCCTAGAATAGGGTAAGAACTTGGGTGGAAGAGATTTTAGGTTTATGGAACATTTTGCTTTGATAAATGTTGAAAAGAGAATATAGAATGTATATAAACCCCGAATCAAACAAAAATTGAACTACCAAACTGTAAGCCTTGAATCAAATAGTCAAAGACCAAACCAAAATCAATCTACCAGACTGTATACAGCCCATACTAACAAGGATTCTTGAGCATGTGTCTTTTACATTTTAACAATGACATTAATGTCAAATATTTTCTTATTTTAATATTTTTTTATTATGTTTTATTGTGCTGAGAAATTTGAATGTTGATACTTATAAATCTATGTCATGTGATGACAGAGAGATTGAAAAGTTGAAGCTTTCGGAGTTGACTTGTCGGCAAGGAGTTATTGAAGTAGCCAAGATGTGAGTGACATACACCATGAATACTTTTCTATCTGGCATGTTTTAATTTGATGATGATGACATCTAGCTATAGACTTTTTATGCATGAAGTTATTTTGTTACAAGGTCTTTAAATAATGGTTTGTTTCTCAACCATTACATCAGATGTGGTTGATAAACAATGTAACCTGTTCAAGACAAACGGCTCTCTTTTTTACCATTTTCTCTTAAAATTCAGCATACCTAAGTTTTGTCATTAATGTGAAACTTCCATTCTTTTCTGTACATGGAGATAACAAGAATGGTTCATCCTTGGTAATATTTGTCATTTAAGTCTAATCATGTCACTACGAACAAGATAGAGGTCTGCAAGCTATTTTTCCCCTTTTAACTTAAATATTCAATGATGCACAACAGCATTTATGGAATTCATGATGAGGCAAAGGACAAGGAATTTGAGTTAGAAATGAGCTGGGTCTGTGATGAATCAAACTGTCTGCATCAGAAGGTAACTGAATTTCTTTCCGAGTTCAAGAAACTTGCAAATTTCAAACTAATTTACGATGTGGCTTTTATTTTATTTGCCACATTTGCTTCTCATACCTATTTTGGACATTTTTTGTTTTCAGAAGTTTTTTTGTTCTAGTTCTTTTTTGTTTCATTTTCTATTTTCCTTTTAGTTGTTTGTTACGCACCATTCTTTGTGAATTCTGAGCATGAGTCCATAGCTTTTCTTAAGGATCCACCGATCAGTTGTGTGGCCCATCACTCGACCAATAACCTATATCTCAGTTGGAGGATGTAGAATTGTACATTTCAATTGTGGGTCTCACAAATGTTAATGTTTGGAACAAAAATTGAGAATCTTTTTGGAGCCTGACCTGATTCTCCTTATTTGTATGTCAATTTCCATCTAGATTTATTTATGCAAAAGATTTTCATTATGATCTAAGACTGTTAATTTGAATCAATGTTTTTAAAAACCTGCCCCAAGGCATGCCTCGGCGGCTTTGGAGGTGGGGCAGGGGTGAAAACGCCTCTAGCCAGTGGGAATAGGCAAAAACTCGCCTGGAAGTGGTCGAGGTGCGCCTTAGGGCGTTTTGGGCATTTTCATTTTATTTTATAAAACTTCTCAGTCTTCTTCATTCGACACTCAAGTCCTCGACAGCCTCGCGTTCTTCTTCTCTGTGAAACGCTGAAACCCTCCCTTCTCTTCTTCTCACGACACCACCAACCAAGCAGCACCACCGCCACCCAGCGAAGAGGGAAAGTGAGAGTGAGGGTGTACCAAGGGAAAGAGAGTGAGGGTGGTGTACCAAGGGAAAGAGAGTGGGTGGTGGATGCATGGGGACCATATTAGTGTTGTAAAATGAGTGGATATTAACGAAGGAAAGAGAGTGTTTGTGGAGCATATTTGGTGAATGAATTTTTTATTTTTATTTATTATTTATTATTTTTTATGTTTTTGAGTTAAACTTGTTAATGACTTGTGCACTTTTGAATGACAAAGGATGTTTGTTTTACGAAGTGTTATACATATACATATATATATATATATGTATTTATATAATTTAGGTCCCATGAGGCTTCACCTCACGCCTCAAGGCTTTCGCGTAGTTGCTATCCATGAAACGCCTCTCCTATGTCTTGGCCTTTTAAAACATTGATTTGAATACAATCTGTTTTTTGAGTGCTGCTATTTGTACTACATATATTGACCACCTTGCTGGTCACCTTTCTAATGGAGGTAGTTAGGACCGACATTGGTGGGACCCACGTACCTCCGTTTGGTGGTAAGAAAAATGTGGTAAAGGAAAGCATTATGCTTCTCATTTTGAAGGCTTAGTTTCTGTTTTTAGTCTCTTTCCTCGTTAAAATGCAAGTCATCTCAACCAGTACAGGATTTAGAGTTTGTGGTGTTTGATGTGCGGTCATATTCAGTTGTGTGTGATTCCTAGCTAGAAGTGCCTACTGATTCACTGAACTTGTGCACTATATACTCCCACATTTATTCTTTTACTCAAATTGGATGATTTAGCACGGAAGGTTCTGATGCATTTAAATGAACAATTTTCCAACGCTCCGCTGTTTCTGTTAGCTACTTCATACTGATATAATTTTTTTCGCCTTCAACGTATTTGTTATGTGTTCCCTTGTTGGTAGTTATATTTGAAAGCCTGTGTTGCCATCCTGCAGATTGATGCTTTTGTTATTGGTTATTCAGGTTCCGGATGAGCTTCTAGAGGAAGCAAAGGCAGCGGCTAAAGCAGCATTGGAAGAAATGGATGCAGATTAAGAAGCTGATGAAATAATGTTAGTATTCTGAAACCCTACTAGAAGAACATCAACAGAAAAGGGTTAATGAGATAAGATTGGTGGATTTTCATTAGCCAATTTGAGCTGCTGTAGTATTTCTTGTACGTTAAAATGTTCAATTTACCGAAGACGTGGTGCAAACCACATTGTAGTATGTTTGAGAAACAGAGTTTCACTTACTTTATTATGCACTCTTCTTTTTAACTGCTGAAGTAATTCTGTTTTTTCACTTGTGAGTTTGCTAAAACTTTTATTTTCATTTGAGTGTGTTCTTTGATGGAGTTCAATTTTTGTTTCTGAACATATTTTCAGGGTTTTCCGTAAACCAATGGATTTTTTTTTTTTTTGGCACTTTTTGACACGAACCATATCAATGAAAATTCTAATCTATGTATAACATGAAAATAGTGTTGGGAATGAAATGCAAGCCTTTATACGACTTGCTCGGTTGCTCCCGCGCTGCCTGCCCTCTCCAACTCCCTCTTCTCCCCATTTCATTTAAAACTCTTAGACGCTATTCAAGTTCAGAGCTACTTGCGGACTTAACCAATCAAATTACGCGGACAGGAATTTATAGGAACTAATTTCTCACGTCTCTTTGTAGAGGATGAAACATAGAAATTTCTTTCGTGTCTTTATATTAAGGACCGTTTGATAAACATTTAATTTAGGTATTTTTTATTAGCACTTCATTTAATGTTGAATACACCTTACATTAAAATGTAATATTAAATAACTTATATACCATACTATGCAATGATAACTTCAACCTTAAAAAGTTTTAAAAAATAAGAAATTTCTAAACATAACCCAAATATCTTCAACTCTCAAAATCCCTCTCACCCTCCGTTGTAGAACAATTCCTAACCGATGAAAGCTACAGTCAAAGAGGCACTCCCTTCAATAACCAATGAAAGCTACAATCCTCCAGGCCGTACTTGGTGTTCCAGTAAAAGCTACAATCAAAGAGGTACTACCTTCAGTTTGGTATCTCCTGGGTTCTTTTTAGTGAAACACATTTAATAGATATTTTAAAGCTCCTAGTTTTCATGCTTCTCTGTAGTTTTGTATCGAAGGATATTATGTTTTTTTTTCTCAACAGCTCAAGACTACAAAAATTATGTTTTTTTCTTCACTTTTTTGAAAATTGAAATCTTATTTGGTAACTACTTTGGCCTCGTTTGGCACACCATATAAGACACCAGATATTACTAATAATATAGAGTACGATGTTTTGTGTCCGTTTGTATTAAATAGTCACCGGATTAAGCAATCCGGGTCTACCTACTTTATACGGTCAAGACCCGCTTGCTTATCCTCTCCAAAACCAAGGTACAACTTAGTCGGACGCTCTCTCCTTCGTTCCAGATGCAGCCACTCTCTCTGCTCCAGGATAGCCGTCCTTCTCGACGGTGTTGAGATTGCCTCCCACCTGGTCCCTGGCCTCCATGACTATGACAATTGGGACGGCGTCGCTGTGCTTGGTAGCCAGCATCTAAGCGATGCAGAGCCCACTGATTCCACCGCCCACCACCACGCAGTCAACAGAAACCGACTGTGTACCCTCTCCATTGACCCCCGACGGAGATATGGTCGACTATTTGGCCACCGAGCATCGCAACTTTAGGGAGGGGGAGGTTCCGTTTGGTTTAGAGTCCACCACATAAGTGGAGGGAGGTCTGTGATAGTGAGGTGCAGAGAAGAAGAGAGGTTGAGTGGCCGCGATCCTGGCGGTGCTCATGGCGATTGGCTAGCAGTGACCACCACCTGCGTCGACTGAGATGAACATCTTCTTCTTCGTTTCCCCTCCCTCTGTTCTTCCCCCTCCTTCCCACAAATCCCAAAACCCAATTCCTCCGCCGGCCACCATGAACCACCACCACCACCAGGTTCCATCCAACCACCTAGAACAAGACTCTTCTCTCCCTGCATCTTCTTCTGGCTACCGGATCTCCCTCCCTCTTCTCCACCGCTGCATCTCCGACCCCTACAAACAAACAAGGATTTGTCAAATTTTTTTCTTTCCTTTCCTTATCTAGTTTAGTACCAAACATAGTATAAAATAATACGATCATTAGTCCGATACTGCAACAAATGCCCGACTAATTTAGTCAGTACTATCCGGTGGCTATTTGTCTTATCCGACATAAATAGTCAGTACAGTCTGAGTTGCCAAACGAGGCCTTTCAGTTTTCAAAAAAATTAAAATTGAATTGCTTTTTTGAGTTTTCAAAATTTGACCTTGAGTTTTCAGTTTTCATTTTTTTTTAATTTGAAAACTGAAAGTATTCAGACTTCATTTTTTAGTTTTAAAAAAAAAAAAATCAAAAACTAAAATACTAAAAATGAAATGATCACAAAACAAATTCAGAGGAACCAATTTCTCGAGACAGAATTGGCATTTTCAATGGCCAATAAGGATTGATAAGCAGAACGTGAATTAACGCTTGCCTTTTTTCTGTTAGAGAAGGAAGCGATACCCAAATGAATGGAAGGTTTCTATTTCCCCTGATTTGTCCATGAATTCTAAAATTATTTCCAAGCATCGGTTCATGGGGGAAAACCAATAATTTCTCATTCCTAGGTCTACTTCCTCACAAATCAAACGCATTCTGGAGGAATATTTGTAACATCCCACATCGTCCAGGGGAGTGATCCTTAAATGTATATTCTTATCCCTACCTAGCACGAGGCCTTTTGGGAGCTCACTGGCTTCGGGTTCCGTAGGAACTCCGAAGTTAAGCGAGAAGGGGGCCAGAGCATTCCCAGGACGTGTGACCCACTGGGAAGTTGCTCGTGAGTTCCCAGAAACAAAACCGTGAGGGAATGGTAAGCCCAAAGCGGACAATATCGTGCTACGGTGGTGGAGCGGGCCCGGGAAGTGATCCGCCCAGGGCCGGGATGTGACAATATTGATAGGAGCATATTTATGCGATTTTGTTATCTTATTTCTTTGCATTTACTTAGTTAATTTCCATTTATTATAGTGATTTAAGTTATTTTCGTATTATTGTAGGTCCAGTTGGTAAAGATGACAATAAATGGTCAAATTGAGCAATTTGGAGCAGTTTTGGACTTGGATTGGATATCATGCGTGGATTGAAGAAAAATTTGTGAAAAACATGTTCATTTGAACAACATCTATGGCATGCAATTAACAATTAAAGGCGGAAACATGCTTGTATGCACTCAAAACAAAACATTACCCATGAAATTCAAAGCCTAGTAGTTATGGTGAACCAAGACTCAACTCAAGAACAAAGTGAGTTGAGAAATATTATACCTTTGTTGATTCCTCTTTGCATAAGCAAAGGCTAATCACCCAAGAGATAGGGCCTTCATTCCTTACTTCTTTGCTCCATGGATTTCTTGGAGGAGGATGGTAGAATGGATTCTCCAAGTTCCCAAAATAGAGAACCTCTAATTTTCCACACCAAGGAGAGCATTGATGAAGAGATGAGTGACCTAGAGGAAGTAAGATTGCTACCTAATTTCCTCTAGGGTGGCCGGCCTCTTAGAGAGCAAAGAGAGCATTGTGTTCTCATCTTTTCTCAAAAAGAAACCCTAAGGATGAAATGGCTATAAAGTTGCCTTTATACCACCTCACAATGGAGTGGCAAACTTGCAATTAAGCCAAGTTCACTACCCTTCTCTATATGGCCGGCCATTAAGGGTTCATTGGGCTTTCAAGCCCTTTGTGTTTTCAAGTTGTCATACAACTTGAGTTAATGGGCTTGACATTCAAATCCCATTGGGCCTTGCGGCCCAAAACTAACCCAAGGTCTATAACGAACATATTCGTTTGATTAATTAACGTATTAATTAATCCTAGCCATAAATAATTAAACCATTTAATTATCCTTACTCATCTCCGTTGTTTCTTCAATCTCTACCTTACACGGTGTATGATCCATTAGGTTCATTTTAGCGAGGCAGTGGGCGATTGTTACTCTTAACGATCAATTGTGAATTAAAACATACTTTCAATTCTCCCTTTAGTGATTACTCACCTTTAGGGCTTCCACAAACCATGAGTGACACCTAGCAGTATGTCATGGCTACCCAAGCTAATCAGAAGAGGTGGAGAACCTATTCCGTTTAGGATTACAGTGCAATACGGTCTTTCTCTAATACAATACTCTTGACCACATTGTTTGGTTTGATAGTTTATTCATGTCTACTATCCAATGTGAAATATTTACTTATATGATTGCCTTGAATGTGATTTGGAACGACTTCCTAAATCTCATTCATACTCTGGCCAGAGATTCTTAATCATATCATAGAGTATTCTCCCGCAAACGGTTTGAAGGTTAGAGATCCCTTGTTGCGCATTCACTTCCCTCCATGGCTAAGTGGCTTAACCCCAACTATGCCGTGGACACCCTCTGACGGAGTATCTTTGACACAGTCAAAGATCAAGTACCTAACCACAAGACAACTATGATGCCTCAGGTCAAATGACTACTTTGCATTATCCCAACCATGAGTTCTCATGTGACATGAGTATGAGAACTCCTTGTTGATCGTGTTCAATGGACTCATTCTCTATTGAGCACCTACATGCTTGTCTTGGTGTCAGTCACACCAATGACTCGAGACCAGTCACTCTCTCTAAGAGAAGACATAGCACATACTGATCTTAACGGACTGTTAATGCCCAATTGGCAATCCTATGATAAGGAACGTTTATGATATGTATACGAAAGAGAATGGTCTCATGAATCTAACTTCTTTAGATCACATTCTCCTAATCACATATTCCTTGGACTTATTGTTAAAGCATATAACATTTATATGAGACGGCTTCAAACAATAATCTTTGCCCTTTATATTAAACTAGATTTGTTTAACATGTGAAATGTCCGTAAAGTATCATCATATGATTGGTTTTAGGGCACATTTCCAACATGGATAGCTTATGGGATGGACGTTTTTGGTGTTTAAATGGTGCTAGATATGTGCTAAAATCTGGAGGAATTAAAGTTGAGGCTTGGAAGACAAGGAATTAGACAAGAAAGAGCAACCTTATCTTATCTTATCTTATCCAATCTTACCTTATCTTATCTCCAGCTGGAAAGAGGAATCCTTATCACATTCCACCACTTCCTATCTGATTCTAGGAGTCCCAAAATAATTCAAATAACCTAATCCTTTTCCTCTTGGGATTCAGCTGTGCCTTTACCCTATATACACACATTATTGCTGCAAATAAGAGAGGAGAGAGTGCCGCAACCTGCAATCATCCATTGAAGTCGCTGGAGTTTTTGGGTTTTTTCTATCTTTGTTTTAAGTTTCAATGTTTATTTTAGATTGCTTTTTAGTTATGACGAATATGTGTAGCTAAGTTTCTTTTTAGCCAGAGGTGAATTTGAAGCCATGATCATATGTTTTATATAAATTGATTACATCCAGTTATTGTTTCATAAAACATGAATGCAATTTACTTATCTGCTTTATAGAGAACTTATTCTTGTATGTTTATTAAGGGTGCACACTTAGTTTGCATGCAGGGATTTGATGCTAGAATATAAGGGAATTTCACCTAATCGTTATGAACTTATATTTGTAAGTAGTAAAAGTCACTAGTCATGATTGAGTTAAGTAAATCCTTGGCAGGAGTATCATGCTTTTCATAGTTATGAATGCTTTATCGATGCTTATGATTTTCACAGAACTTAATGATCTTTGAGATGTATATCTATCATGCTTTTCATAGTTAGGGAACTTGATAAGAATAATTTGATTGCGTCGCTGAGTCCAATTCAATGAACCTAGGAAAATCTGAGAGTTAATTTGGGGCATTGTCATTCATGGTTTATAGAAATAATAACTGGAAATCAATTTGTATGCATATGTTTCATGTGTGGAGAACGATCCTCGAGCTAGCCTTTCACCTATATCTCGTACAAGACAAGACCTAATTCGTTTGCTGCAATTTACTTATTTTTGTTAAAATTCGTCCAAAACCCCCCCTCAGTTCTTATTTTGTGTTAGTCTAGCTTAGTTTTCAGTTTTTAAGTTTAATTTGTGTTGATTAGCATCCTTCCTAATCCCTGGCCTAAAACGATCCCTATTTGCTCAGACTACAATCGTCTAAATTATAGGGTTTACTTTGTGTGCTAGTTTTTACCACATCAAATATGTCACAGCCTGTCCCAGATTTTGATTTTTATTGGTGTGAAATGACACCATTTGAGCATTGTATGAGAAGTTGTTAGTGAATTTTGTCTATGTGCGTTTAAATGACTTTTTTTATAGTTGTTTCGCATATAGGTGAGACCTATCATCAGGACGAGTGCAATCAGTCGAGGCTCGGGGGCTACGACCCTTCGACATATCAGTGAGTGGGCTTTTGGTTTTCCGTATATACCTATATATTGAGTTTTTCCTAGAAAACGAATTTAAATGAAAGTATGTTTTAAATGCCATGCATGAATTTATATTTGGTATATGAACTGGCATATTATGCATATATGTGAATTGGTGCTGTGGATGCACAAGTAGGTGCCAGGTAAGTTTATATTCAAGTATGTGACTGGTTGAGATATGTGAGAAATGATGTGATATATTGATAGCTCATAAACCTGCACCTGATATTAGTGCTCCCACCCAGAGTTAGGGCACAGTCCTTCACGTGATGTTCACCTCCCGCACCGTATGCTCACCTTGGATCCAAGTTAGGTGCACAGTCTTGTCGTATAGACCACTATAGGTGGCTTCGACTCGTAGGTGACCCGCGATTATTCGCACAGTCTTCACGTGATCGTAGCACTAGAGCATATTTATTATATATCCAGTTATGTTGTGCAGACCACAAGAGGTGGTGCTGATTTGTGTGCAGGATATTTGTTATGTTTGAGGATGATTATGAGCTATATATGCAGCCGTGGGCTGATGTGATATCTGGCATTCTTATAGGTGCACTGAATTATGATTGGCATATGGTTGAGATACTTTGGCATGGCATACATTTGGTTATCACTATTGCTGAGCATGGTTTTGAGATATATGGTTATATTTTATATTTTCTGGGAACTTATATAGGTTTTACAGCGAGGGGTTAGAACTTTTGAGAAATGAAATGATTTTGAAAAGCTTTGTTTTTGCCCACTCACGCTTTCTGTTTTTCGCCCCTCCAGGTACTAGTTGGCAGTAGTTGTTGGTGGCTTATGGGGATATCCGGAGATTTTGACAGATCACCATAACTGTAGGATCACCATTGGGTGTTCTTTATTTAGCATATGTCCTTTTGGATTGCATATGGACTAATTTATGCTCTGGTTGTGTATTTCCACACTTATTCTCGCACTAGCACACTATCAAAGTTAGGGTTGCTAGCTACTTGGTTTAAATTATTCGTATTCCTCTTTATTATTCTTGCTTCCGCACTGTGCACAAGGCTACGTCACCCTCACGTGACGGCCAGCACGCCCCCTCTTTCGGGTCGGGGTGTGTCAAAATATGCTAGATTTATTATACATTCGAACCACATACTAAAATTACATGATGATATGTGATATGTTCAATTAGTATTTAATGAGATAAAATTATTAATTGACATAGTATTATACACTTCACTTGTCACATAATATGGTATTACTAGCATTATTGTAATAAAAACCAGTGTGAAAAAAATCGCAGAGTATGTCAGAATTTCCTATTTGTTTAACTTTTCTCCCAAAAAAATAGTCCCTCTAAAATTGACATATCTCATTATTTTGGTCCCTAAAGTACAAAATGTATCAATTTCATCACTAAACTTTACTATTGCACATAAATGTCATCCATGTCATTCAATTCCATCAATTTTCCAGTTTGTTTGATGACATGGCACATGTGGGACTATTAGTTTTAGGCCCCTGCCACGTGACACTTAAGCTTCTTAGTTAGAATCAAAGTAAATATTCTGATTAGTTGACTAGTCAGAATACGTAATCAGACAACCTTAGTCCAACAGGCTAGGCTTAAGCCCATTATAAGTATTACTTGTCTTCTAAGTAAGGAAACTCTAATTCATGTCAAACTAGGATACCTTGGGGATTAGGCAATGTAATCATATAATCCTAAGAGGATTGAATATTTTATCCTAAATTCCCTCCTAGATTGTCTCCTGATTTAATAGGGATTACTCGGTCAAGATATTTATAAATACCCTAGTCTGGGTATTTATCTAAGAGAATCTCTGGATCTCGAGTGATCTCTTTGACTTCTCTATGATCATCTAATATCAACACATATTCTCTACATGCCATTTGTCTACACATAGACATGGAGGCTCCTCTTTTCTACACGCGTAAGTCAAGGCATCTTCGTCAAGGATGGTTCACGATGTCGCACACACCACACCACTCCATCTCTAGAACTATACCCATGATTTGATTCTTCTTACCGGAGATATGTAAGTAGTCCGATCATGGATTCAATCACAAATCCTCCCTCAATCAACCCCATTCACACTTTGCTGAAGTTCATGGGTGGTTCTGATTAAATACCTCATTTGTGTGCATATGTGTACAAATTTGGTTCCAACAGTTGGTCATTTCATTAGGAGATCAAAGAAGAATCCTTTTTCATTTCCAAGATTTAATATATCGTATATGTTCAAATGTAGGAATATGGTTAACTCCTACTAATCTTTTGTAAAACTAGTAAACAAAAGATTCATTAACATCTTTATGAGAAATCAAACGATTTGATCTTTTCTCATGAGACGCTTATAGCTCCCACTAGCTTGCTTAGGTTCATGGTAGATGGATCTCTACAAATTATACACCTTGTGGTTCCTAGTCTTAGACATATATCATCAAGACTATCTTGATAATGGTTTTGAAAACCCATATTATGTCCAAACGTTGAATCACCGTTTAGTTGTAGCAAGCAATCTTCGAATTAATTGAAACCAAGACTACGTCAAAGATGGTTTCTTCCAAGTCACCCAATCTCTTTGAATGTAGTCACCTTGAGCTATCAATTAGCTTTGAAGGTTTCACTATTTTGGGTCAAATGGTATTATACCATTTCCTTGAGTATATGTCCTACACACACCCAATGTAGTCATAAGGATCTTCATTCTTATTTCTTTCGAATTAAGAGGTGTAACTCTATGACATAATCATAAAGTTCAAACCATTCAACTGAGATGGTTTACAGATCCTTCTCGACTACCTTGGAGCTCGTGTTGTAGGAACTAGGTTGTTACATTTGTTAAGTATCATCTTGTCTCTCAAAGAACTTATTCCTTGAGTTCTATCTCTCGTTCATTTGCTCTATCTGAGGCAAATCCTGTTTTAGGATTATAATGAACTACTCAACATGCAACCTTTGTTAGTTGGTTTATAGAAGTGATATCCTAAAGTTAATTTAAGGACATCCCACAAGATTGTTCTCAAACAAATATCGCCACCCAACCCCAAATCTTAACTCGATTAAAACTTGCCTTTCTTTCCAACTACATCCTATGGAGTTATGAAACATTTTGGAAGACATTCTTATTGACAATCAGATTGTCTTAGAAGTGTATGTCCTATATATGGGTAATTTGATACTATGTAACGAACTACATCTAACTAGAGTTCATTCTTCTCCTAATGGAGAAATCCATTCTTATGATGCTACTTTCCTTGATACTTTTCAAGGAAACTCTTCTAAAGTGTTCATTTTCCTTTGATCAAATCTAAGGAGAAAAATACTTTAGACGTCCTACTCATCAACTTAAATTCTTGAATTCTTTGAAACCTTTTGCAAAGTCTTTGGTGATCTTCGGTGAATGTTCATTCAAAACACACGATAGTCCAACCGAGAGTGATCTTCGTTGAATGTCACACAACATGAGTAGTATTATGTAGTGGACATATTCCACTAACATCTGAGTGAATTAACCTCAACAACTTTGGGACTCTTTCTTCTTTCCAAAATAATAAAGATTCGAACTATTCACCCTCATACAAGTTTAACAAGAAGGCATTGGATCCGGATCTAACGATCCATAGCATCCATCTATGGCCAACTTGTAATTTATGTTTTCGAGGTATCACAACTTAGTAGGGTTAGTCACTACCTTGTAACCTTTTGGGTTTTAAGCATCATTATATTCTAAACAGTTAACACTACCACATAATCTCTATAATATAGAGACAATGAATCGGATTACAATAATCCAATTATTCGTTAATAACGAACAATGTTTTGTCAAACAAAACAATCCATCCATCTCTTAAAATTATAGAGACGGAATTAAGTTCCTTATTCAAAATTGGGATGTAAAGACAATCTTGGTTTTTCCAATGTCTTTGGTAGTTCATACGAAGAAGTAAGTACTATTTGCTTTCGCAGAGATCTATATCTTTATTCACATTCCAATTGTGAAGTACTTTCTCTTCTCTCATTAATCTTCTACTTTTTATTAGTCACTCTTTTACAACGGTTGCAAAACATAGTTACTAGAATCAAACATTCAAGCAGAAGAACCAACTATTTTGAACAATTTCAAGAACAATTTACAACACCTTCGAAAGGTGTGTTCTCGACACTTGCAAGACGATGCTTGCAAATAACCTTTCCAATGTCCATCCTTTCATAAAGAAAGTTTGTTCCCCTGGAGTTATTTTGCCTTCTTCATTGGACTTCTCCTATGACTACAATAGTAATGGTCCCTAAACTCCCACTGTCTCTCTTGAGACTTATTTCAATTGTGTTATACACATCAAACGATTTGGAGAGTGTGTGGTTGTTGTTCACTATATAGTTTACAAGAAACTTAGTGAACCATTTGCATAGGACACAAAGGTGAAGTTCTAGCTTAGTTTCCGTCTAGTGAAGTGGTTTAACACTTTCAACACTTAATGATTCAAAATCATCATTAGTGCATATTGATGGACTATTTTTGTTAAATAACCATAACCATCTTGTTCTAAACAAGATTACAAACTTTCAAGAGTTGTTTAAGGCAAGTCTCACTTCTTCATACAACAATTTGTAAGTGAAGAATCATGGCACATAAACTGTCCATGCCTTTGTGCTTACTTCTCAAGTTCCTTGTTCATTTAACAAAGAAACAAGCACTAATGTTTGTGTTAACTAAGGGTTGTTCAAAGCAACTCTTATTTCTTCATACAATGATTTGTAATTGTTCAAAGCAACTCTTATTTCTTCATACAATGATTTGTAATTGAAGAATTATGGCACTTAAAGTGTCCATGTCTTTGTGCTAATCTTCTCAAGTTCCTTTGTTCATTTAACAAAGGAATAAGCACATATTGTTTGTGTTATCCTCTTTATGACAGATATATATAACATGTTCTTCCAATGATACATTATCAATAGGAAGATTGTGAGGAGTAGGTACCTATCCAATCCATCCAAGGCAATCTATGGGATTGTGGTACCAAGTATGGAAACTAAAGCCTTCGGTTTTTCTTTGTCAAGTTTTGGATAGCGCTTGCAAATATATCGGTAAATAAATACATAACGAATATAAATTAATTGATTTTAAGCCATTTGATCCGGGTCTTTAAATCAAATAGCACCACCCACTATTTTGTCAAATTCCATATCCCTCATTGGAATCCAGGAGTTTTGGAGGAAACTCTTAGTAGGGTATGGGAGACTCACCATTACCATGCCAACCTCATCATATCTGATTATTGGCTAGCATTAATAATAATGAGAAAGTTACTCTTACTCATTTACAACTCTTGTAAGTTCCCATCTTATTTGGCCTCTAGAGAATCTATGCCTCATAATATCTTCTTATTGGCACTTCATTCACTTAGTCAAGTCTTACCCACCATGCTTGTTCGTGTAAGGGTTCAAGCATGCCTTAAAATGTCTTCTTATTGGTCACACTCGTTGCCTACCTTCACAACATCAAATGTGTATAATAGACTCCTTAAATGTAAATGCATGCGTTGCGCCCCCTCTAATGTAGAGTTAAAGTGCGGTGCACTTGTGTACATTCGAAGAGAGCCTACCATGGTAGAAGGCCACGAAAGAGTGTTCAAAGCACTTTCACGCTTGTCAACTTAGTATTGGTTTGATTGAGGGTTTTAGGTCTCATCACATATTAATATACATTTTAATCCAATTAAAACTATTTGGTCCTATCACAACTATGGGTCCATGTGATTGACATAGCAGTATATGATACTCTCACTACGCTTGTAAAATATTTTTAAAGTAATGGTACAACTAACTTGAGCTTTGCATTCTTTGATGGACTATATACTTACCTTAGGGCCTTAGGATGACTATGAACCTTCGATTTGATCAAACACGAGCCTAGTGTTGGATCTCAGTCTAGGGATGGTAATTGATTTTAGTTACGCATTTAATCATAAGTGTGGTTACCTATTGGGCGTTGGACCCAACTACTCCAATTTCATGCATATCAAATAAAATAAGAAAGGGGTAATTTAATGTAAAGAAGAGCTTATGCTCTTTTACAACATTTGATCAAATCAAATTACAACCAAAAATCTAATCTACACATTCCCATGGTTCAAACAAATTTGAGAGACGGCCTATCACATAGCTCAATTATAGTAGGTTCATAATCACCCTTTCTTTAATTAATTAACACTTTAACTAATTAAACTAGAATGCAACAATGTCATTTGGTTTTTGTATCCATAGAATTGATTTAAATGGAGCTAAATGAAATGAAAATCTAGTTCTCATTTAAAGAGAGAACTATTTTGTTCTTAACCTAATTTGGGCCAAAATGCAATAACCTCAACAATTGGGCTATCATGCAAAACACAAACTTGTGGAGTCACTTTGTAAAAATACAAAAGTCCACTACTTCATGTAATTACAACTAGAACCTAAAATTTTTGACAATTACAAAAGCTTCATTAAAGGAGCAAAACAATTTGTCCTTTAGTGATTTTGGGCCTTTACGATTTTGGGAATTGTTATTGGCATTCCAAAAATCTAATTTTGCACTCCAAACTTTCTATAATTAGAAAGAAAAATATACTTGTGAGGAGTGTAGAATGAGATTTTAGGAGAGCTAATAACACTTCCCTATGCAAAAACATAAAGTTTTGGGCCAAAGTGCAAATACACAAAAGTATCAAAATTTTATGTGATTGCATAAAAGCCCCAAAAGTACCCTACTTGTAGGGTGGCCGGTTTTGGGGAGAGGGATGGTGTCAAAAATCTTTTGTAAGTTAAAAAAAAAAACAAAAGGTGACAGTTGATGTCCATGAAACATGAAAAAAGTGCTGATGTGAATAGTGCAAATCATCTCACATCAACTAATACAAACAAATTTAAAAAAAAATAAAAAACAATTTTGAATCAAACACCCAAAACTTTATGTTCTTGTTATGAACATGAAGAAAACAACAAGAACATTGAAGAACATCCATGAAAACCCATAAGAGCTCCATGAACATTATTCACCTAAAGACACCCCAAAACCCCTCAAACTTAAGGGAAATAACATATTAGATACTAGGGTACTTAGGGGTTCCTAATGTCACTTTAAAACCATTTGAACAAGACAAAGAAGAACCCAAAAAATCCACCCGTGGATTTGGCCGAATTTCCCCAAACAAAAGGCATCAAATTTTAGCTCCAAAATTCATGTTCATATGAACTAAATCTACAATATTTGAGATGACAAACTTTCAAACAAAATTTACATTCAAAGAAGCATGTTCTTGCTTCTTTGAATGTAGCCATTACAACATTCAAATCATAAACTATGAACAACAAAACTCAAAAGGATTCACCAACTACTAGACCTAGGTTTTGATACCACTTGAAGGAAAATTTGTGAAAAACTAAGTTCATTTGAGCAACATCTGCACTTCCAGTTAACAATTAAAGGCGGAATCATGCTTATATGTACTAAAAAACAAAACTTTGCCCAGTAAATTCAAAGCCTAGTAGTTGTGAACCAAGACTCAACTAAAATCAAAGAGAAAAGGGTTGAGGTTTCTTATACCTTTGTTGAATCCTCTTTGCATAAGCAAAGGCTAATCACCCAAGAGAGAGGGCCTTCACTCCTTGCTTTTTTGCTCCATGGATTTCTTGAAAAATGGATGAGTAGCTTCTTCAAGTTCCCAAGAAAGGGAAAGGTGGAAGGAGAGCTTTTGTTCTCTCCAATTGTCTCAAAGAGAACCCTAATGAATTTGAGCTATAAAGTCCCTTTTATAGTCACTTAAGTGACAAAAAGAACAAAACCTTTCCTTCATGCTATGGCCGGCCTTCTAAAGGCTTTTGGGCTATTTGGGCCATTTTGAGTCTTTAATCATTAAGTTTTAATACAACTTAAGTTAATGGGCTTGACGGTTCTAAGCCCAATGGGCCTTGAGGTCCAATAATTACTCCAAAGCTAAAACGAACTTATTCGTTTGATTAATTAACATATTAATTAATCCTAACCATAAACCATTACACCATTTAATTGTCCTTACTCAACTCCGTAGTTTCTTCAATCTCTACCTTACATGGTGTACGATCCATTAGGTTCTAATTAGCGAGGCAGTGGGTGGTTAGAACTCTTACTAATCGATTGTGAATTGAAACTTACTTTCAATTCTCCCTTTAACAAAAATTAGTGATTACTAATCTTCAGGGCTTCCACAAACCATGAGTGACACCTAGCAGTATGTCATGACTACCAAAGCTAAACAGAAGAGGTGGAGAACCTATTCAGTTTGGGATTACAATGCAATACGGTCCTTCTTTAAACCAATACTCTTGATCACATTGTTTGGATGATAGTTTATTCATGTCTACTATCCAATGTGATCCTCTCGTTTATATGATTACCTTGAATGTGATTTGGAACATACTTCCTATTGTATTCAAATGCTATGGCCATAGACTCTTAATCATATCATAGAGTGTTCTCCTATAATGATTTGAAGGTTAGAGATCCCTTGTTGCCCACTCACATGCCTCTACAATTCGGTAGCTTAACCCCAACGATGCCGTGGACACTCTCAACGAAATGCCTTTAACATAATCAAAGATTAAGGACCTAATTATAAGAAACTATGGTGTCTCAGGTCAAATGACTACTTTGCATTATCCCAACCATGAGTTCTCATATGACATGAGTATGAGAACTCCTCGTTGATTGCATTTAGTGGACTCATTCTTTATTGAGCACCTACATACTTGTCTTGGTGTCAATCACACCACTGACTTGAGAAGAGTAACTCTCTCAGAGAGAAGACATAGCATGTACTGATCTTAACGGATCATCAATGCCCAATTGACAATCCTATGATCATGAATGTTTAGGATATGTGTACGAAAGATAATGGCTTCATGAATCTAACTTCTCTAGATCACATTCTCCTAATTACATATTCATCGGACTTATTTTTTAAGCGTATAACATTTATATGAGACGACTTTAAACAATAATATTCGCTCTTATATTAAACTAGTTTAGTTTAACATGTGAAATTCTGCAAAATATCATCATATTATTGGATTTAGGGCACAGTTCCAACATGTATAAGTACTAATCAATTAGATTGATACCAATCATCCCACTGCCTCGCTATTTGGAACCTAAAACGATTGTGTACCAATACACTCGTGTGATGAGATAACCAAAGGTTGATGGAATTAATTAATTAGATTAATTAAGTAATGATTAATTAGAAAGTCTAAATAAATCATAGAAGCGATGAAACATTGTTTTTGGGCTTAACGGAAGTTAGGGTTCTTTCAAGTCTATTGGGCCTCAATCCCATAGGACTTTTAACTCAAGTATAAGATGGCTTGAAATAAGAAAATCCCAAGCCAAGCCAAGCCAAGCACAAAGTGAGGCCGGCCATTGAGGGTGAAAGAGAGGGAGAAATTCTAATTGTTAGGGTTAGTTCTCTTTTCCTATAAAAGGGAAGTTATAGTGAAAAGTTCCCTTAGGGTTTTTGTGTGAACATCTTGCCTCAGGAGCAACAAAAACAACTTTCTCTCTCTCACACTTAGGCCAGCCACCAAGGGAAGAAGATAGCTGCTCATCTCTTCTTCTTTTAGTTATTCATTTATCCATCTCAGTACACTAGTGAGTGTGGATCTTTAGAGGTCTTCAATCTTGAAGACTAAAGGAGAATAAAAGAAGTTCAAATTCTTCATAATTTCCAAACTCCTTAAGTTTTATGCTTACACAATCTGAGAAATGTAAGCCCATGTGTGGATAGAATCTGTTCTCCTCAACCAAGCAGATAAGCTTTGAAAGTTGGAAACAACCTTTAAGAATGAACTAGAAGCCAACATTCAGTTTGAGAGACAATTTAAGGAGAAGTTTGCTGAGCTCAAGGTTCTAAAAATTGCTAGTTATTAGTCGGGCGGTGCGCTAGTGGCTAGCGCCTAGGCGCTTAGCTCTAGTCGGGTTAGGCGGATTTAAGTACGTTTATGATATATGATATAAATAAGTAACTACTTACACAATAAAACTAGGCTTGCATTGGATTTTAGAGTTATTAATTTATTATTTAATATATAACATACAAAAAAAATATTAATTGAGTGATACATTTTGTCACATCCCGGCCCGGGTTCGACCACTTCCCGGGCATGCCTCCACCGTAGCACGATATTGTCTGCTTTGGGCCCCTACCACACCCTCACGGTTTTGTTTTTGGGAACTCACACGAGAACTTCCCAGTGGGTCACCCATCATGGGAGTGCTCTTGTGCACTACTCGCTTAACTTCGGAGTTCCGATGGAACCTGAAGCCAGTGAGCTCCCGAAAGGCCTCGCGCTAGGTAGAGATGGGAATATACATATAAGGCTCACATGATCCACTCCCCTGGGCGAAGTGAGATCTCACAAACTACTCTAAACCTTATGTTGTTACATATATTTTCCCCGGGACATTAGTACATATATTTTATGCTTCCTTAATTTTGAGTTTTGTGTCACAACTCATTTTAAATTTCGGGGATGAAATTTTCTTAAGGGGGTAGATTGTGACAACCCGTCCCAAATTTTACGTGTTTATTAATTTTAAAAGCGTGAACTTACAAAAATGCCCTAAAGGCGAGGACTTTGACTTCCGTTGACCATCGGTTAGAGAGACGTATGACTTTTTCTTTTAGTATATCCTTATAGTACTCGTTGGTACGAGCGCATGGGCCAAATCCGTTTGCGAGTTCGGATTATAACGGTATAGTTACGGACGTTCGAAATTGGTTATTCAAGGTTTAGTTTTAATTAAATTAAATTCCTACCTTGTGGGGTGAAGACCAATCAGATTTTAGGCACAATAATGGGAACCAATCAGCTACAAGGTGAGGGGACCAATCAGAAATAAGGGGAGAAAGCTCCCAACTTTCCCGTGCACCACCCACCGCGACATTCCATTTTTGAAGGCCGATTCCGGCCAACTCCGGTGGAGTTTTTCGACGCCACCACCACCATCTTGAAGCTATCATTCCCCTCTACAAAATCCACCCAAGAACCACCTTGATTAACCTCTGTATGTGGTGGTTTGAGGCCACGAAAGTTGACGGTTCTCACGGTGCTTCGGCCACCCTTTTTGATTTTTCGGCAAATCGGCAAAACAATAGCAAATGCCACCACTTGGGCTTTGTAGCCCATCATCCCAGGAGAAAAACCCAACCAACCTTGACCCCGTTGGACCACCATAGACGACGAATCGACACCGGGAAGCTTTAGGCACCCACCGGCTTTGTGGGAAAAATTGACCACCTTCCATCCACTTTTGGATTTCGTGGCAGGTATGAAAGTTGTTCCTCTCTTTGAGATCTTCATTCTTGTAAAATTTGGTAATTTTTAGAAATAATTGAATTTTCTGGCGAGTCGGGTGGCCAACCGCCACCTGCGGCGGCGCGTGGGCCGAGGTGTCCCCTGACCTTCTTAGACTAAATTTGAATACCTTGGTTCTATTTGTGAAGTCCAATTGACGAAATTCTGTCGTTTGAACTTAGTTCCATTAAGGTCCGCCACTTGATTATTATACCAACTGACGATCCGATCGTTGGATCGTCACCAAACTTTAATACATTATAGTATGTAATATTTGAGGACCATAGAAATTTACGGACCGGGAATCAGATGTGCGGATCTTCCCGAATTGGATTTGTAAGTTCATAAAATAAAATGTTGACCGCCATTTGGTTTTGGCAATTGGCAGAGATCCGACCGTTGGATCGTATTGAAACATTAGGACATTGTTCTAGGAGCATGATGTGGATCTTTGGAAGTAACAGATTGGAAATCCGTGATGCAGATCTTCCAGATTGAATTACGTAGGGATGTGTTTTATGTAAATTATGTATTCTATCAGTACAAACTCTGAGACGTGATTTGATAATTGTTCTAGGCAACGTTGGTTCGTGATGTCTCAATATTCGCGCTAGGGAGTCGTAGCGTGGACCTCAGGTGAGTGGGTCTTTTCCTTTCTTTTGTGTGTGTGTGTATATATATATGTGATTGATAATTTCACAAGCGTTTATAAATTGAATATTTCATATAATTACTGTGAACTACGAATGGCTTGATATCTGTTTAGGGTACGTAGGTAGTCTAACGAGACGTTAGATGCAGCCATACAATAAATGAGATTAAATGGCGTGGTCGGGGCCAAAAGCGAACAATATCATGCTACAGTGGAGGTGTGCCCGGGTTGTGGTCGGGGCTTGGGCCGGGATGTGACAATTTGGTATCAGAGCCTAACCCTGGCCTCGTGTGTGCCGACGAGGACGTCGGGCCCTTAAGGGGGGGTGGATTGTGAGATCCCACATCGCCCAGGGGAGTGGATCCTGTGAGCCTTATATGTATATTCCCATCTCTATCTAGCGCGAGGCCTTTTGGGAGCTCACTGGTTTCGGATTCCATTGGAACTTTGAAGTTAAGCGAGTAGCGTGCGAGAGCATTCCCATGATGGGTGACCCACTGGGAAGTTCTCGTGTGAGTTCCCAGAAACAAAATTGTGAGGGTGTGGTAGGGCCCAAAGCGGACAATATCGTGCTACGGTGGAGGTGTGGCTGGGTTGTGGTCGAGGCCTGGGCCGGGATGTGACACATTTCTTTACTAATTAAATTGCCATAAAGGGGCCCCACCTCCTGTATTTTCAAAGTAAATGATCTGATTGAACAATAATTAAAAAGGAAAAATAATAAAAGAAGTAGTTGGTCACGCGAAAAAAGGTGCAATCATCTCCCTTATCCTTTTCTCAAAACTACAACAGATCTCGTTTCTCTCTTTCTACAACATCTACCGACTGCTCATATCGTGCTCCATCTGCAATGGTCATCGATGGCCTTCTCACACCTGCATCTTCTTCTCTGCAACAGTCATCCAATGCCTCCTCAAAATGCTCCATCAGCCTCATTTGCATGCAACTTATCCCACCCACCAGTCACTCTTCCACAAAAGTCCCATGACATTTTTTCGAAGTGACAGAGTCGTCAGTGGCCGATTAACTCACCAAGCGCCAGCCTAGGCCACCAGCTGCCGCTTAGCCCCTCTAATTGGCCGCCTAATAGCCTCGTCGATTTGCTAAACGATTTTAGGTTAGTCGTGGTGGTGCTATGTTGCCTAGCGCCTAGGCCGCTTTTTAGAACACTGGTTGGGCCAGAGAGAGTGTTAGTAGACTAGCGATTGGCAAAAATTTCCAGCAAGTCCCAGCGGGCGATAAACTGTTCCATGAGGAGATCAAGGCCAGAAACCTCCAACTAGAGATGGTTAAGGTCAAACCGAACTTGGAATTGGAGTAGAAGGCCAAAGCTGAAGCAGAAAGGACATTGACGGTGAAACGGAGTAATTGGAACACAGATTGTGCCAATCTCAAGTCTGATGTAGACAAGCTAGTCCACGAGGTGGAGTTTAAGGAAGAGGCGCATGCCACAACCCTTTAACAAATGAGAGAAAAAGAAGAGGCATGCCACCACCAACTCTGGTGATACACGTGAAGAATATTTTATGGGTTAAATTGTTGCTGCTACTGTTCGCGGTTAAGCTTAGCATAATCAAAATATGAAAAGCCTGCTACTGCATGCATATAGATAAGCATGTAGAAGCCATTGCAATTGCAGGATATTAGCTATCATGCCCATATAAGCTTAACCATTCTTCTGCAATTTTTTGTTTCTATCCATTGTTATTTCATGGTTTTTAAGTTACACTTAGTAGAGAATTATATCTCTATTACTGAAAATGAGTTTGTTGGTTTTACACATAAAATATTAATGTATCTACTACTTGTTGTTTATTGAAGTGATTCATGAAAAAAAACCATGTTTTTTCTCTTACCACTTTGCATAGCCCTTTTTTTTTAATGGCACAGTTTGTACCAAATAAGCAATCAGGTTCTCCGAAGTGAACGTGGAGCTCTGCTGTGAGACTATTGTGTGAAGCATGCAAAACTCCGTCAGCAAATCAAAGCTAGTCTGAATAGATCAAGGGACTCAACAAATTGGACCCCTTCACGTGTGAGAAACAACTCCTCGACCTCGTACTCGATTTGCTCAGGCCCAAATAGCCTAAATTAGACAACCAGAGCGATGACTGTTTAGACGCAGCGTCTAACTGACCAACAAAGTCAATTCGAGTATACCCAAATGAAGCAGATTGATCCACGTTCTCGGAATCATTGCCTAAGCTTACTCCATCCCTGCACAGACAGTAATCGGATTACTCGATCTGGCGATCCAAACCAATGCCTTTTTTCTGGCATCACCATTCTAAAGAACAACTTTGTTCCAATTTGCCTGAGTTCCATCAGATTACAAACTCGGAAGATGAGTAGCTGTTCTGCTGAACAATCAAGTGCAACTTGCTAGGAGCATATTTATGCGACTTGGTTAACTTATTTCCTTGCATCTAGGTTGTTAGTTCTTAGTTATTTTAGTATTTTAAGCTATTTTCGTGTGTTTGTAGGTTCAAAGGGCTAAAGTGGCAAGAAAGTGCATTTTGGAGCAGTTTTGGGCTTGGAATGGATATCACATGCTTGGAGCAAGGTGGATGGATGAAATTGATGTTCAAGAAGGATTAGGAATGTGCTTGAAGACTTAAGTAAAAGATTTTGAAGAAAGGAAACAGTTTAGAAGAAGGAATGTTAGCCAAGTTTCCTGATTTGGTCTTAATCCGAATTTACCTAATTTCCAGCTGCAAGGAGGATCTCAAATTAATTTAGGACACTTAAATAAATGTTCTAGAAGTCCTAAACCTTTTCCTAGAGGGATGCCGCACCTCCTAGCACACTTTCCCTTCCTTGCTGCACAAGGAGGATCATTTCCTTTCCTATTTTGTGTTGTAAATCACATTCCCTTTCTCTCTAGGACCTGCTGCATATCCCTTAGCCTTTCCCTTTTTATTTTTGACTTTACTTAGCCTTTTCCTAGTAGATTTAGAGTTAAAATCCTAAAACAATAATAAAAACTTTAATAACTTTCCCTTTATTTTCTGCTGCACGTTAGCTTTAATTCCTTAGGGTTTTTACATACCTTGACATATATTTAAGCCCTTGCCGCACCAAATAAAGGGGGCCTTGACCATTCTACACATTCTCTGCATCCCTTCCATCCACCTATCTACCTATCCATCCTCTACCACCCTTACATACATCCCTCACAACCCTCCATAGTTTTCTAACCCTTTACACTCTTTGCCGCAACCTACCCATCCTTCACCATAACTCACCTACATCCATTCACCACCACAATTCACCACCAATCATCACCCATCACCTTGTGCCGCAACAAAGAAGAAGGAGGAAGGCCTTGGACGTGCTTGCCATTCAAGTTTGGATTGCTGGAGCATTCTAGGTGTTTTCTTTCTTTTGTTTTCAATGTATAAGTTTATGTATCTTTGTTTTCCTGTGAACATGAGGAGCTAAATTCCTTTTGGCTAGGGGGAATTTCGAAGCCATGAACATATTTGCAATATGAATTGATTAATTCCAGTTGTGATTTCATAAAGTGGGAATGCAATTTGCTTAACTGTTTTATTCAAAACTTATTCTTGTATGTTGATTAAGGAGGCCTACTTAGTTTGCATGCTTGAATTTGATGCTAGAATATAAGGGAGTTTCACATAATCGTTACAAACTTATATTCACAAGTAGTGAAGGTTGCTAGTCACGATCGCGTTAAGTAAATTCCTGGCATGAGTATCATGATGTCATAGTTATGAATGCTTTGTCAATGCTTATGATTTTCATAGAGCTTAATGATCTTTGATTGTATCTCTATTATGATGTGCATGTAGGGGACTATTGAAGGATAATTTGGGTTGATGATGCGTATCCCATCCAATTCAATGACTTAAGGAAAATCTGAGGGTTAATTAGTGATGGCACGGTTAATTTGAGGCATTGTCATTCATGGTTTATCGAAAAAGCAACTGGAGATCAATTTGTATGCAAGTGTTTCATGTGTGGAGAAGAACCCTCTAGCTAGCCCGTCATCCATCAATTCACCAAATTCATCCAACTTTGTTTAAGTCTTTAATTCACTTGTTTTCACTTTAAATTCGTCCAAAACCCAATCCCCTTTACTTTCTTGTGTCAACTTAGTTTGAATCTATCTAAACTTGTCTCTTTTAGTGTTTTGAGTCAAGTAAAGTTAGGAATTCATCCAAAGTACTCCCTAGTGTCTGTTTTGAGTCTATTTGCTTGTTTTGTGCTGTTTTGAGTCTTTTAAGTTTGTTTTGAGTCTTGTGAGTCTTGTTAAGAGTTGTTAAGTTTGTTTTTGTGTTTTTAAGTCAGTTTAGAGTAGATTAGCAATCCCTCCTAATCCCCGGCCTAGAACATTCCCTACTTGCATCTTTACTATAAATGTCAACAAGAGGGTTTAATTTGTGTGCTTTTTACATCGCATCAAATTTTTGGCGCCGTTGCCGGGGATTAGCAACTTTGCTAATCCCCTTTTGTTTCTTTTTCATGTCTGTTGTTTTAGTTGCTAATTTCGTTTTTGTTTGTGCCTTTTATTTTTACTTTTGATATTTGATATAGTTTTCTTTCTTTGATTTCAGGTACTGGAGAAGCATAACATGGCAATTGCAAATATTCAAGCTCAATTGGCGAATCTCACTTCTGAATTGTCCCAGATTGCCGAAAGAACCACAATGCACACTGCTCAAACTCATCAACGTCCTCAATTCACTGCAAACAGAGGTGCTTGGGGTTATCAAAGCCATACCCAATCAAGGGACAACATGTTTTCCAACACTTACAATTTCGATTGGAGAGATTATTCAGAGTATATATGGGGGGAACCTCAACAATTTTAACAAGGTGGATATTGGCAGCAAGATGATGAGTTCTATTCACGACCTATGCAGCCACCACAGCATCCCCCACAACAATTCCTATCGAATTCAAGTATATCTATGAATTATGATGAAATTCTTGATGTACTAAATTCTTTGACGCAGGGCTCACAACAAGAAGGATATTGGCAGTCATATGAGAAGTTCTATCCAAGGCCATACGCACCCACACCACCTCAACCACCCTCAGCCCAAAACAATTCAGGTTCATCCATGGATAATGATTAAATTATTCAATTACTAACCACTTTGGCATAGGGACAGCAAAATCAAACCAAAGAAATGCACAATTATGCCAAAGAGGTGCAAAATCAAGCCAAAGAGGTGAACGAATTGAAGAAACAAATGGGGCAGATGGCAGAAATCATGGTACAAATTCAAGAACAAAGTGAACTCTCCAACTCAAACATTGTAAATTCAATGTGAGATTTTGAAATCGCTGAAGCCATCACCTTGGGAAGTAATATGGAGGTTGAAGCTGACCCAGAACCATCCAAACACAACCCGAATATGGATGAATTGCTGCTGCTGCAAGAAGAAGAGGAGGCCATACCTATGGCAAGGGTAGAACAACCCTTGCCGCAACCCCTTAGAGTCCCTAGGCCGTCCAACTCTGGTAATATCGTTCCAAATTCAATTCATTCTAACCCCATTCCACCAAATGTCCCTTTTCCTCGCAGGTTCATGATTTCCAAGAACGAAGATGATGCTAATTAAATCAACACTCAAATTAAACCTTTTTGTTAACAGTTGTAGTAAAGATGCAAGTAGGGATCGTTCTAGGCTGGGGATTAGGAGGGATTACTAATCTACTCTAAACTGACTTAAAAACACAAAAACAAACTTAAAAACACTTAGCAAGACTCATAAGACTCAAAACAAACTTAAAAGACTCAAAACAGCTTAAAACAACCAAATAGACTTAAACTAGACACTAAGAACAACTTTGGACGAAAATTGATTTTAACTTGACTCAAATCACTTAAAAACACAAGTTTGGACAGATTCTAGCCTAATTGACAAAATAAAGTAAAGGGGATTGGGTTTTTGAACGAATTTAAGTAAAAACAAAATAGGAACTAGAACTAGACAGATTTGCACGAAATTGGGTGTTTTTGGATGGATGATGGGCTAGCTAGAAGGTTTTTCTCCACACATGACACACTTGCATACAAACCAATTTTCAGTTGTTCTTTCGATAAACCATGAAACTCAACACCCCAGGTTAACCGTGATAGCACTTTTTTAACCTTCAAGTTCTCCTTAAGTTATTGAATTGGATGGGAAAGCGCATACAACAATTCAAAACAGTCTCTAAAAGTCCCCTACGTGAACAGCACAATAGAGATATAATCAAAGATCATTAAGCTTCATGAAAACTATAAGCATTGACGAGGCATTCGTAACTATGATGAGCATGATACTTCTGCCAAGAATTCACTTAACGCGATCGTTTATAAGTGACCTCCACTACTTGTAAATATAAGTTCATAACGATTAGGTGAAACTCCCTTATATTCTAGCATCAAACTCATGCATGCAAACTAAGCGGGCCCTCTTAATCAACATATAAGAATAAGTTATCAATCAAGCAGTTAAGCAAATTGCATTCACAATTTAAGAAATCACAGCTGAAGGTAATCAATTTATATTGCAAGTATGTTTATGGCTTTGAAATTCCCCCTAGCCAAAAGGGCTTAGTTCCTCATAATCGCAAAACAAAGGTAAACAGATTTATACATTGAAAACAAAAGAAAGAAAACACCTAAACGCTCCAGCGATCCAAATTGAATGCCAAAACGTCCAAAAGCTCTCATTCTTCTCCTTTGCTGCGGCACAAGGGATTGGTGGTGAGTTTTAGTGGTGATTTGTGATGGTGGATAGATGTAGGTGAGTTATGGTGAATGATGGAGGGTGGGTGGTTGCGGCAGAAAGTGTAGAATGGTCAGGGATTGTGTAGAGTGGGTGGTGATGGGTGGTAGAGGATGGATAGGTAGATAGGTGGATGGAATGGATGCAGAGAGTGTGTGGTCCAAAAACTGTGGCAGAAATGGATTTTGTATTTATAGGGTGAATGGACATGGCTTGGTTTAAGAAAGAATTAAAACTTAGCTATTTTAGTCCCACAATTAAAAAGGACAAGTAACAATCATAAATTAAAGAGAAAATAGGAAAGGGATATGCGGCAAGATCTTTAGAGAAAGGGAAAGTGGTTTATGGCAGAAAATAGGAAAGGGAATGTGACTTGCAACACAAAATACGAGAGGAAAGGATCCCCCTTGTGCGGCAAGGAAGGGAAAGGACTTAGGGTGGTGCGGCATCCCTCTAGGGAAAGGTTTAGGACTTCTAGAACATTTATTTAAGTGTCCTAAATTAATTTGAGATCCTCCTTGCAGCTGGAAATTAGGTAAATTCGGATTAGGATCAAATCAGGAAACTTGGCTAACATTCCTTCTTCTAAACTTATTCCTTTCTTCAAAATCTTTGACTTAAGTCTTCAAGCACATTCCTAATCCTTCTTGAACATCAATTTCGTCCATCCACCATGTTCCAAGCATGTGTTATCCATTCCAAGCCCAAAACTGCTCCAAAAGGCACCAAAATGCACTTTCTTGCCACTATAGCCCTTTGGACCTACAAACACACGAAAATAACTTAAAATACTAAAATAACTAAGAGATAACAACCTAAATGCAAGGAAACAAGTTAACCAAGTAGCATAAAAAGACATCATGGAAGCCTTCCCAAAGGTGGAAAGTAGTACCCAAATTCTTGATACACCACAACAAGTCCTAGATTTTGTTGAACTGTTCAAAGCGAATTGTACATCAAGAAGAATGATTCAAGAGAAAGAAGTGGCTGGAGAATATGTAGAATGCATCAAAGAGGATGTTCATGAGACAACAAAGCCCAAATAAGTTGAATTTATGACACGGGACAAGTCACAACCATCACATTCAATCTAGCCAAGTGCAAAGTTCCTGAAACTTTCAAAGATGTGGTGTTTGTCATTGAGTTTGTGTTGGAGCAAGCAAGTAAACCATCTTCTCCAATTTCAATTTTGTTTTCTACTAACTTGCTGATTTTAATGATTCAGGCACCCACACTAGAATTTAAACCATTGCCGGATCATTTCAAGTATCACCTTCCCTTCAAAGATAAATTCCAGGCCGTGGCCTCCAATGAAGTTTAATTGGAGGTATCGTCCCGCTGCACGACGTTAAAGCAAGGGCTTCTTGGGAGGCAACCCATGCATTCAACTAATGAACAATGGAATTTTCGCTCAACATCCAGATTTGCGTTCCTAAACCTTTCTCTTTACTGCATTTATTTTGCTTTGATTAGTTAGTTGTTTGGTTTGTTTGTTTATGTGTGAGTTTATGTTTGAAACATTAAGGACAATGTTTGATTTAAGTGTGGGGGGAGGGGGGTAACAAAGTGTTTTTTATGCAAATTCGTGGGATTTTATCACCCATTACTTCTAAAGTTGTTTTTCACTGTTTTTAAGTGTGTTTAGTCTGTTTTGAAGTGTTTTAGTGTGCTTGAAGTAGTCATACGAAAATTTGAAAAAAAAATTTGAAAAAGTTTTGAAAAATACCAAAAAGAGTTGTTTTTAGAGTCGTTTTTGGTGTGTTTGTGCCCTAGGTACCTTCCAACACAATGATGAGAATTCGGTTTTTAATTGCATGACTATTAAAGAAAGTTACAAACATGGATGGAAGTTTGATATGCTCTTTGGTTTATGCTTAGTTGTAGTTGTTGTTTACGAATTCACATGTAATCACAAAGAAAAAAAAATCAGTTTTGTAACATGTTTGAAGGAAGGTACTCAAACTGACGATACATCCCTGTGAGACTTGAGCCTATACTTCTTTGGAGAGTTATTAATCTGTGATTTGTTGTTTTCTAAAGTCGTTGCATGATCTCATTATTTCTTTGCTTGGTTGCTATTCAGAATGCGTTTTCATCATTATAGAACTAAATGCTAGAACTCATACCTGTTTCATTCAAAGCATGACATTGAATTGCATAACACATAACAAGATGAAGTTGTTTAGTTGCCACCAAATCCAAATAGCCATACCCCTTTTTCATATGTTTTGTAGGTTTAACCCCTTTTTGAGCCTTATTTAGCCTATTTTCTTTGTTAGCCCCATTATCCTTACCTAGCCTAGATTAGGACTATCCATACCCTTGTTTTTAAAGGATAGTTAAGCATGCCTTAAAAATGAATTCCTTTTGATAAACATTATGCAGAAAAGCAAGTGTGGGGGAAGGGATTTTCGTGCAAAAGAAAAAGAAAAAGAAAAGTGTGTTAAAAGAAAAGGAAAAGAAAGAAAAAGAGTTGAAAAGAAGTGAAAATGAGTTTAAGAGTGTTGATTGTTGAAGAAAGGGTCCAAAACATTGAATCTGGCCCTAAAATGTGTAAGTCTCCCCTTTTTGGTCAAAAGTTGGTTTTTGCATTCAAAAGTGAATTCTAAGTGTTGATTTCATTGCTTTGCTTACTATTTCTTTAAGAACTTTTGTTTATCTTTACCTTTCTTTGTTAGCCAATACCCTGAGCCCCGTTACAACCCTTAGACTTCAATCTTGAGTGTTGTGTGTTTCAATATGTGGAGTTTGGGATTGGTATGAGCATATGGCATCCCTGGTTCTTGCATCTAAGTAGTAGCATTCGGTTCATGAGAATACATGATTTTGATTAATAATTCCAGAAAATGCCTTCTTTGTTTTAAACATATGTGAGTAATAGTTTTCATGCTTACATCAATCTTCTCACATATACCTAGTGTAGGGAGTGTAGTCAGAAAATTTGAGTGAAAATTGAGTGTTTATCTAGTAAGGAATTGAGGGAATTCTCTAAGGCAAGTTACTACATTCAAAATGTTGTTTTAATGGATTAAATGTGAACTAGTGAATGGTGACTGAGATTAAGTATGGTTGAGGGTGGGGATGACTAAAATTTGTGTAAGTAATGATTTTTAATATGTCATGTGCATTGGAAATCCCTAAGGCAAATGTTGGAAGGTTTAGATTGTGTTTTGTTTGTTTTGTTTTGCTCGAGGACTAGCAAAAGCTAAGTGTGGGGGTATTTGATAGGAGCATATTTATGCGACTTGGTTAACTTATTTCCTTGCATTTAGGTTGTTAGTTCTTAGTTATTTTAGTAACATGCCTTAGAGAATCCCTCAATTCCTTACCAGATATATTTTCTGACTACACTTCCTGCACTAGGTATATGTGAGAAGATTGATGTAAACATGTAGCCTAAACACTCACATATGTTATAACAAAGAAAGCACTTTCTGGAATTATTAATGCACATATGTATATGATCTCATGAACGGAATGCTACTACTTAGAAGCAAGAACCAGGGATTCCATATGCTCATACCAATTCCAACCTCCACATATTGAAACACACAACACTCAAGATTGAAGTCTAAGGGTTGTAACGGGGCTAGGGGTATTGGCTAACAAAGAAGGGTAAAAGATAAACAAAGGTTCTTAAAGAAATAGTAAGCAAAGCATTGAAATTAACACATAGAATTCACTTTTGAATGCAGCATCCAACTTTGAACACAAAGGGGATGATTCATACAACTTTCAGGGCCAGATTCAAACTTTTGGACCCTTTCTTCAACAACCAACACATGTGAGCTCATTCTCACTTATTTCTCAACTCTTTTTCGTTCTTTTTTATTTTTTTATTTTTTTTATTTTTTATTTTTTATATTTGCCGTGCCCATCTCTTTCCTTGGCACACAACTTCACAAATTTCAAAACGAAAAACCCTTTCCCCCACACTTGTTTTTCTGCAAATCGTAGATCAAAATGAATTCCCTCTAAGTCTTGCTTCACTATCCTTTAAGAACAAGGGTATGGATAGTCCTATACTAGGCTAGGTAAGGATAATGCAAGCTAACAAAGAAAATAGGCTAAATAAGGCTCAAAAGGGGTTAACCCTACAATACAAATGCAAAAGGTAAAGCTTTTTGGCTTTGGTGGTAACTAAACAACTTCATCTTGTTATGTGTTATGCACTCAATGTTATGCTTTGAATAAAACAGGCATGAGTTCTAGTATTTGGATCTGTAATGATGAAAAATGCATTCTAAGTAGCAACCAAGCAAAGAAATAATGAGATCATGCAACGACTCTAGAAAATAAGAATATCAAGATTAATAACTCTCCAAACAAAGTATAGGCTCAAGTCTCTCAGGATTGTAGCGTTAGTTTGAGTTCCTTCCTTCAAGCATGTTACAAAAACTGATTTTTTTCTTTTGTGATTACATGTGAATTCGTAAATGACAACTACAACTAAGTAATAACCAAAGAGCATATCAAACTTCCATCCATGTTTGTAACTTTCTTTAACAGTCATGCAATTAAAAACCAAATCCTCATCATTGTGTTGGAAGGTACCCTAAGACACAAACAAAAACACAAAAGCGATTCTTTTTGGCTTTTTAAAAACTTTTTTCAGAATTTTTTTTCAAATTTTCGTATTTTTCTTTCAAAACACATTAAAACACTTCAAAACACACTAAAAACACTTAAAAACAGTGAGAAACAACTTTAGAAGTGATAGGTGATAAAATCCCACGAAAATCAATAAAAAACACTTTGTTTACCCCCCCCCCCCCCCACACTTAAACCAAACATTGTCCTCAATGTTTCAAACATAGACTCACATTGGTGCTTATTTAGGGTGCTTGGAACTTGTTTAGTCACTAAATAATTCACCAAATCAGCATACCATGGCTCACTTACCTCAATGGTTAGCAATTACTCATTTGGGAATGTTTCTGGAATAGGTAGTGACTCCTCATTGTGCACCAATCGGCTCAAGTGATCAGCCACCACGTTTTCACTTCCTTTCTTGTCCCTAATTTTGATGTCGAACTCTTGGAGAAGGAGCATCCAGCGAATAAGCCTTGGCTTGGCCTCTTTCATCGTGAGTAAGTACTTTAACGCTGCATGATCAGAATAAACAATGACTTTAGTTCCAAGTAAATAAGAACGAAACTTATCTAAAGCAAACACAACAGCAAGGAGTTCTTTTTCAGTGGTGGAATAGTTCAATTGAGCGTCATTCAAGGTCCGGGGTGCATAATAGATGACATGCGGCTGTTTGTTCTTCCTTTGGCCTAAAGCAGCTCCTATTGCATAATCTGAGGCATCGCACATGAGCTCAAAATGAAGATTCCAATCCGGTGGAACTATGATGTGGGCCGAAGTTAGCATCTCCTTGAGGTAATTGAAGGCCTTCTCACATTCCTCGTTGAATTCAAAGGGCACATCCTTTTGGAGGAGACGGCAGAGAGGTTGGGAAATCTTTGAAAAATCTTTAATGAATCGCCTATAAAATCCTGCATGTCCAAGAAAAGAATGAACCTCTCTCACCGAAGTAGGAGGGGGTAAGTAGTGTACAAGATCTATTTTCAATTTGTCAACCTCAATTCCCTTTTCTAAAATTATGTGACCCAAAACTATGCCTTGTTTTACCATGAAGTGACATTTTTCCCAATTTAAAACAAGGTTAGTGTCAATGCATCATTTCAAGATTAAAGTGAGATTAGCTAAGCAATCATCAAACGAAAAAATCACCAAAAACACTAAAATGATCCATGAAGACTTCAACGATTTTTTCAACATAATCTGAAAAGATACTTACCATGCATCTTTGAAACGTGGTTGGTGCGTTGCATAAACCAAAGGGCATTCGACCATAAGCAAACCTACCAAACGGGCAAGTGAAATTGGTCCTTTCTTAATCGTCCGGAGCTATAACAATCTGATTATATCCCGAATAACCATCAAGAAAGCAATAAAACGAATGACTAGCTAACCTTTCAAGCATTTGATCAATGAACGGCAAATGGAAGTGGTCCTTCCTTGTGGTGGCATTGAGCTTCTTATAATCGATGCAAACTTGCCAATCTGTTAGGATACGGGTAGGCACAAGCTTGTTCTCTTCATTTTTCACCACAGTGACTCCCGATTTCTTTGGAACAATTTGAATCGGTGAAACCCAACGACTATCCGAAATTAGGTAGATCACTCCACAATCAAGTAGCTTGATAATTTCCTTCACAACTTCCATCATTGGAGGGTTTAGTCAGTGTTGAGCCTCTCGAGATGGTGTAGCCCTCTCCTCCAAAAGTATGCGATGCATGCACGTTGTGGGACTTATCCCATTGATGTCGACCAAGGTCCACCCAATGGCTGTTTTGTACTCCTTCAACACCCTTACCAACTTCTCTTCTTCTATTATCGTGAGTGTAGAAGACACTATGACCGGCAAAGTCTCTTAGTCTCCTAAGAAAACGTACTTCAAATGACTTGGTAACAGTTTAAGCTCGAGGGAAGGTGCCTGAATCACTGAGGGTAACAACTTATTAGTAGAAACGGGAATTGAAGTTGGGATTGGACGTTTACCAATATGCTTTGGTAATGATTCAAGGGCAGCAACCATCTCGGCCACTTCTTCAAATGTAGACACGACAATGACCTCCTCATGCATGTCATGAGTGTGCTTGATTCCTGCTCCTTCGTTTTTGAGCCTTATTCCTTTTGTAATGGCCATTTCAAGGGCATCATTACATAGGTCTTTAAGATGTTCCTACGCCAATGAATCGTGTATATCAATAGAAAAACAAGAATGATCATCACTAGGATACCTTATGGCTTTAGAAATATTGAAATCAATAATGTCGCCATCGAATTCCATTGTCAATGTCCATTTGAACACATCAATCTTGGTGCGAGCTATGTTCATGAATGGTCTTCCAAGTAGGATTGGCAATGGAGGAGCATGGGCTGAATCTTCCATCTCAAGCACATAGAAATCGGCCAGGAAGATTAACTAATTAACCTGCACCAAAACATCTTCCAAAACTCATTTCGGATATGCATTAGAACGATCAGCTAATTGAATAATAACTCCATCATTTTTCAGCTCTCCTAAGTTCATAGATGTATAAATAGAGTCGGGCATGACATTAATGGATGCATCTAAGTCTAACATGGCATGCTCGAACTTAGTATTGCCAATAACACAAGGGATTGTAAAACTACCTGGATCCTTGCATTTAGGGGGCAGTTTCCTTTGTAAAACTGCTGAAACATTCTCACCTACCCTTACCACCTCCTTGTTTGAAGTCCTCTTCCTTGTTGTGCAAAGTTCTTTCAAGAATTTGGCATACTTTGGAACTTGTTTGATTGCATCAAGGAGTGGGATATTGACTTGCACCTTCCTAAACGTCTCAAGAATGTCCTTGTCACTTTCTTCTTTCTTAGATTGCATAAATCTACGAGGGAAAGGTACATTTGGTGGAATAGGGTTAGAATTAACCAAACTTGGACCTAACTTACCTGTGTTGGACGGTGTAGAAGCTTTAGGGGGCTGTGGCAAAGGTTGCTCTACCCTTGCCGTGGCCTTGTCTTGTTCTTCTTCCTCGAACTGTAGCTTCTCATCCTCCTGTTGGCTTGATTTGGACGTTTGTGGGTTGGTTCCAACTTTTTTGCCATTTCTCAACGTGATGGCCTTGGCGGATTCAAATCCTCCACTTGGATTCATAACGGTTGAACTAGGCAGTTTGCCTTATTCTCTAAATTGTCCCATGAGCTTTTCCACTTGCCCCATTTGCTTCTTCAATTCGTCCACTTCTTTAGCTTGATTTTGCATTTCTTTGGTTTGATTTTGTACTCCCTGCATCAAAGAGGTGAGTAATTGAATAACTTTGCCATTATCTAAAGACATACCTGAATTGGGTTGGGGCGAATGTGGTTGAGGTTGCATTGGTGCGAATGGCCTTTGAAACATCCCAGGGGGTGGCTGTCGAAATCCTCCTTGTTGTTGAGGTTGTTGAGGCTCCCTCCACTTTATGTTTGGGTGATCTATCCAGCTCGGATTGTAAATGTTGGCGTACGGATCATATTTTGGCCTTGAAACCCAATGGCTTTGGCACTTTCCCATCCCCCATTTTCTATCAATTGTGGGCATTTCTCAGATGGGTGTCCTTGTATAGAGCACACGCCACAAGTTGTATTTCCTTGCACTTTCGATCCTTCAACAAACTACGACAACATAACAGTGAGATTAGCCATTTGAGATTACAATTCTGAAATTGAACTTAACTCATTCACTTGTAGTTGTTGCCGTGGGGGATCCCTTTGTCCAGCTCCTTCGTATTGTTGTGCATTCAAGGCTTAATTTGCAATTAAGGTCTTGGCATCCACGGGTGTTTTGTCAACCAAAGCTCCTCTTACTGAGGCATCTAACATTTGTCTCTCAATTGGAAGAAGTCCTACGTAAAAATATTGAATGAGAAGCTTTTCTTTCATTTGGTGTTGAGGGCACGATGCAACTAGAGTCTTGAAACGCTCATAATATGTTGGGAAGGATTCTCCTTGGTTTTGTTGAATTCCACTAGTCCTCTTCCTCAAAAGAATGATTCTTGAAGTTGGGAAAAATTTCTCTAAGAATGCTCTCTTCATGCTTTCCCAAGAAGTAACGGTTCCAGGTGCCAATTCGTACAACCATTCCTTAGCCTTTTCCAAAAGAGAGAATGGAAAAGCTTTCATCTTCAAAATGTTCCCATCGACGTTGATTGGGGTCATGCTTGAACATACCACTTCGAATTCCTTCAAGTGCTTGTTTGGATCTTCCATGGACAACCCATGGTATTTGGGAATATGATGTAGCAAACTAGACTTCAATTCGAACTCCTCGGTCTTGCCTTGAGCTGCCATAGGATATTGAATGCATAGAGGTACGTCATTGTCTAATCCCGAGGCTTAAAGTTCCTTGATTGTTCGATTATCCATAGCCATGACTTGTTCTTCCTCTTCCTCTTCGTCAAACTCAGATTCAGAGCTAGAACTAGGTGGATTAAGTTCTAGCTGCTTCCTTTTCCTTCTCAAAATTCATTCAAAATCGTCGTCAAACTCTAAGATGTGTGCTTGAACAGGTTGAGAACTTCAAGTCATAAACTAGTACCTAAAATCAACAAAACAAAACAAAATCAGAAACCAAAAACAAAAGACACGAAAAGAAACAAAGGGGATTAGCAAATTTGCTAATCCCGGGCAACGGCGCCAAAAATTTGATGTGATATAAAATAGCACACAAACTTAAACCCTCTTGTTGACAATTGTAGTAGATGTGTAAGTAGGGATCGTTCTAGGCCGGGGATTAGGAGGGATTGCTAATCTACTCAAATTAAACTCTAAAACACTAAACTAGACTCAAAAACAGAAAACTAGACTTTAATAACTTAAAACAAACTAGACTGACTCAAACAAGCACGAAATAAGCTAATTGACTCAAAACAGACACTAAAGATGATTTTGAACGAAAATTGATTTGATTTTGACTCAAAACACTAAAAGAAAACAAGTTTAAATAGATTCTAACTAAAAGACACGAATTATGAAAGGGGGAAATTGGTTTTGACGAATTTAAATTAAAAACAAGCAGATTTTAAACACTAAACAACTTTGGACGAAATTGGAGTGAATTGATGGATAATAGGCTAGCTAGAGGGTCATTCTCCACACATGACACATGCATATGAATGGATTTCCAGTTATTCTTCCGACAAACCATGAATGACAGCGCCCCAGATTAACCGTGAACATCACTAATTAACCCTCAGATTCCTAAGTTCATTGAATTGGACATCGCATCGCAACCAAATTATTCTTCTCAAGTTCCCTGCATGAACAGCATAATAGAGATACATATCAAAGATCATTAAGTTCTATGAAAATCATAAGCATTGACAAGGCATTCGTACTATGAACAACATGATACTTCTGCCAGGAATTTACTTAACACGATCGTGACTAGCGACCTCCACTACTTGCAAATATAAGTTCATAACTATTAGGTGAAAATCCCTTATATTTTAGTACCAAATTCATGCATGCAAACTAAGTATGCATCCTTAATCAACAGACAAGAATGAGTTATCAATCAAGCAGTTAAGCAAATTGCATTCATGAGTTATGAAACAATAACTGGAAGTAATCAACTCATATCACATATATATTCATGGTTTTGAATTCTCCTCTAGCTAAAACGAGTTTAGCTCCTCATGTTCGCAATTAAACAAAGATAATTAAATTTAAACATTGAAAACAAAAGATGGAAAACACCTAAAATCGTTCCAGCAACCCAAAATTTGAATGGCAGGGCACAGCTCAAGGGCCTCCTCCCCTTTTTCCTTGCAAAGCTGTTGCACAAGGGTGAATGGTGAATATGGGATATGGGATTGGTGTATGGAATGGAATCAATGGTGCGGCAGAAGGTGTTATGTATTTTTAGGGCTAGGGGACACAGCAAGCTTTTAGGAAAGGGATAGAACTTAGCTTTCTAATCCCACAAGAAAAAAAGGTAACTAAAGATCAGAAATCAATGAGAATCAGGAAATGGATACTTGGCAGATTTTGTGAAGAAAGGGTAAGTAGGTGCGGTAAGGGTTTGGGAAAGGATTGGGCCTTCTAGAATCATTTATTTAAGTGTCCTAAAATAATTAGGAATCCTCCTTGCAGCTGGAACCTAGGTAGTGTAAGATTAGGATAAGGATAGGACAAAATAAGGTAACTTGGCTAACATTCCTTCTTTCTTGCTGGGCTCCTTATCTTCTTTTTCTTGAATTAATTCCTTCATCTCTTCAGCACATTCTTAGCCTCTGTTGGTCTTCAAATTCATCCATCCACCTTGCTCCATGCATGTGCTATCCATTCCGAGCCTAAAACTTCTCCAAAATGCACCAAAATGCGCTTTCTTGCCACTTTAGTCATTTGAAGCTACAAACACACGAAAATAGCTCAAAACATTGTAATAACTAGAAATTAACTATATAAATGCGAAGAAACAAGCTAACTAAGTCGCATAAATATGCTCCTATCAAGTTTTATAGAATTTTGTACACATCTAGTCCTTTAAGTTCTTCACGCAAAGACAACCTAAGCTGCATTCCTATCAAAACGGTACATCTATGGGAGAACAAAGATTTTGAAGCCTTACCGACCTTTCCAAGTGACGTGCCGTACACACCTAGAAGGCTAAGAAGTAGAGCTGCAATGTTATTAATTTTTTTTGGATTTTTTTATAAGATAGAACAGTTTCAAATTTGGCTTGCAAAGCAGCTGAACAACAAGAAAACCCAACTAGCACATTGCAGCAACATTGTGAAATTGATATTTAAACTGTATTTTCTCAGATTGAATTAGGTTTCGTGCCATACACTAACGAAGATACAGATGTCGGAGTTCTTTAGAATTTTGCGGATTACGATTCCGAGCTACGTGAAAAACATTATCGTAGTTTTACTACTCGTAACATAGGCTAGAATTCTTTGGGAAATTGCTCAAGTTCTTCCATCAAACTCATATCAAAAGACGCACAACATGCTACAACAACCTATGAGTTCAGGATACACACAATAATGATGGTTAACCTAAGAGTTCCAACCAACACAAGTCCACTCCGGCGAACTAAAATAAATTCACTCTCTTAGCACCGCCTGTAACTCCACACTTGTCCTCCTTCACTACTCATTCGTAATGAAGAAGGACAAAGTGCATACTATATAAATGAAGTAAGAAGAAAAGTTTTAGGAATCTGGAACGACCCTTACACCACATGTAGGTTATAAAGCTAGCTTCTCATGCTTAAAGATATCCTAACGACATTATTACTCCGACTTACTATGAAAAACATGGTTGTTGAATTACTATCCCTAGTCAGGCGGATTAGAGTAGGTTCCTCTTTTTACTTCTGCCATGGAACAAACATATGCAATCACAATGAGAAAAACAAATGGACCCATGCTGCCACCACACTTTGTTGGGCTCCAGATACATCGTGTTTCGCAAGAAACAAAAACCTGATTTGACTGGAGATCATGCGAGTTTCCTATATAAATGAATTTTTTGTTATCTCTTCATTACTTCATTATTTAAATATAATTTGCATTTCTATGATTGCATAACAAATTATTCATGATTGACTAGATCATTGATGCAAAAAATATCCAAATACCAATTCGAGCTCTATAAAACTTCTTCAAAGTATAAGAAGATCTTGGGAAGATTAAAGAAATAATCTATTCTTCTGAAGGTGTGGTTGGGGCACATATTGTGTTTTCGGGCTTGTGCTTTTTGGTAGCTATTTGGCATTGGGTGTACTAGGATCTAGAAATATTTACTGATGAATGTACATGAAAACGCTATATGGATTTGCCTAATATCTTTGGAATTCATTTATTTCTATCAGGGGTGGCTTGCTTTGGAACAAAATTAGGGACAAATAAGCAAAATAAGGTGTATAAACAGAATTTCTATTTATACACCTTATTTTGCTTATTCGGACGGACCAACTAGACTAGTTACAACATCACATTGATAGCCTTGACTTGTGTCCTAGCTCATCTGAGAGCTAAATTTGCCTTAATTGTTTGTTTATTGCTTTCAGCTTTCCTCAAATTAGCTTCGAACTTTTGATTGATCCCGGTACTTAAGATCCTATGAACGAAGACATGGTCTCTCTGGATCCCATTGAATTTCATTCGGAGGAGGAACCTTATAAAGATCATATTGATTCTTATAAAAAAAATACAGGATTAACTGAGGCTGTTCAAACAGGCATATGTTGAGGCATTTTGAATTGTTTGTTGAAACAGACAAAGTCAAGGAAAACCTCTGAAATTATTTCAATATTGGACCTTGGACAGTAAGGGTAACTTATTTGTCAACTTTTCCACTATTACCCCTAAAAAACCAAGCTCTGCCTTACGTAAAGTTGGAAAGTTGGAATGTCACATCCCGGCCCGGGCGAGACCACTTCCCGGGCACAACTCCACCACCGTAGCACGATATTGTCCGCTTTGGGCTTACCATTCCCTCACGATTTTGTTTCTGGGAACTCACGAGCAACTTCCCAGTGGGTCACCCATCCTGGGAGTGCTCTGGCCCCCTTCTTGAAGGAAAATTTGTGAAAAACATGTTCATTTGAGCAACATCTATGGCACACAATTAACAATTAAAGGCAGAATCATGCTTGTATGCACTCAAAACAAAACATTACCCATGAAATTCAAAGCCTAGTAGTTATGGTGAACCATGACTCAACTCAAATCTTAAAGAAAGGAGTTGAGAAACTTTTATACCTTTGAAGCACCTCTTTGCTTAGCAAAGGTTAATCACCCATGTGAGGGCCTTCTTTCCTTTGTCTCCTTACTCCTTGGCTCCATGGATATGGATGGAAGAATTGATTCTCCAAAAGTCCCCAAGGTAGTAGACCTCCAATTTTCGACACCAATGATGGTGAAGGAAGAAGATGAGTGACCTTAGAGGAGGAAGGATTGCTAGCTAATCCCCTCCAAGGGGGCCGGCCTTCTAGAGAGAAAGGGAAAGATATGTTCTCTCCAATTTTCTCCAAAAGAAACCCTAATGATGAAATGGCTATAAAGTTGCCTTTATACCACCTCACAATGGAGTGGCAAACTTGCAATTAAGCCAAGTTCACTACCCTTCTCTATATGGCCGGCCACTTAAGGGTTTATTGGGCTTTCAAGCCCTTTGTGGTTTCAAGTTGTCATACGACTTGAGCTAATGGGCTTGACATTCAAATCCCATTGGGCCTTGCGGCCCAAAACTAACCCGAGGTCTATAACGAACTTATTCGTTTGATTAATTAACATATTAATTAATCCTATCCATAAATAATTAAACCATTTAATTATCCTTACTCATCTCCATTGTATCCTTCAATCATTACCTTACACGGTGTGCGATCCTTTAGGTTCCTTTTAGCGAGGCAGTGGGCGATTAGAACTCTTACTAATCGATTGTGAATTGAAACTTACTTTCAATTCTCCCTTTAGTGATTATACATCTTCAGGGCTTCCACAAGCCATGAGTGACACCTAGCAGTATGTCATGGCTACCCAAGCTAATGAGAAGAGGTTGGAGAACCTATTCAGTTTGGGATTACAATGCAATACGGTCTTTCTCTAATACAATACTCTTGACCACATTGTTCGGTTTGATAGTTTATTCATGTCTACTATCCAATGTGATTCTCTTACTTATATGATTACTTTGAATGTGATTTGGAACGACTTCCTAAATCTCATTCATACTCTGGCTAGAGATTCTAAATCATATCATAGAGTATTTTCCCGCAAACGGTTTGAAGGTTAGAGATCCCTTGTTGCGCATTCACTTGCCTCCATGGCTAAGTGGCTTAACCCCAACTATGCTGTGGACACTCTTTGACGGAGTGACTTTGACATAGTCAAAGATTAAGAACCTAACCACAAGACAACTATGATGCCTCAGGTCAAAGGACTACTTTGCATTATCCCAACCATGAGTTCTCATGTGACATGAGTATGAGAACTCCTCGTTGATCGCGTTCAGTGGACTCATTCACTATTGAGCACCTACATACTTAACTTGGTGTCAGTCACACCAATGAGTTGAGACCAATCACTCTCCCTAAGAGAAGACAAAACACGTATTGATGTTGACGGACTGTCAATGCCCAATTAGCAATCCTATGATCAGGAACATTTAGGATATGTATACAAAAGAGAATGGTCTCATGAATCTAACTTCTGTAGATCACATTCTCCCTATTACATATTCCTTGGACTTATCGTTTAAGCATATAACATTTATATGAGACGGCTTAAAACAATAATCTTTGCCCTTTATATTAAACTAGATTAGTTTAACATGTGAAATGTCCGTAAAGTATCATCATATGATTGGTTTTAGGGCACATTTCCAACAATCTCCCACTTGCACTAGAGCCAATCAGCTTGGTCATCAGTGATGATACCTCTTTTATAGTCATTTCAAAAATGGCTGAGTAGTAGGCCTAGACAATGGATATCTATATGTTATCCATAGAAGCAACCTTGAGAATAACGACGTCACCATTATACATGATTCTCAATCATGTGGTTCAGTCTCTCATTTGAGTTCGGATCTTGATGAGACCTTGATTCCCTGGCTTGAGCTATCGCCCCATTAGTGTCGTAGTGTCGGCACACTAGAGACACTTTCTGGTTGGAACCAAATGGAGAGTTCATAAATGAACTTTCCCATCCAAACAACATTGTTGTAAACTTCTATATGGCGATATATTTTGCATTCATGATGGAACACACTAAAGTCATTACTTTTAATGTTTCCACCCAAATATCTCTTTAGTCATAATAAAGACATATCCTATTATCTCTTCATTCAAAATGAAGAGACATCCAATGATGGATACGATATTAGATTCATAATCTAATACTTTTATGCTTCCATTGCGTTACTCTAATTCTTCCTCATTCTCGAGGAATCTATCCTTTAGTATTTCTTATATACATAAGGACTCACTTGACAGTTGCCTTGGTTCTGATCCTAGGCTTGCATTGATATCGTCTTGTACCAATCTTGGTACAACTCATATCAACGCTTTTGATACAATATGAAATACGTAAATCACCTTTCTGCATACGCATAAAGGATTCTATTTACGCATTATGTTTCTTTGGGAGTCAAAAGGGTACATTCCCTTTTAGAAGAGCAATTTCCCAATTTAATTAGAATTGTCCTTTCATTTGAAGTTTATCTCTCGAGAAACTTCCTACATCTATCGTCTATCAATAGGGATTGAGATAATCCAATTATATCTTAAAATCTATCATTATAGATTTGCATCCTATGTATATAGACTATGTCCCCCATATACATTCTATCATTATAGAACGTTTAAAGTCATAACCTTTAACGAAGAAGAATTCCTTTCATTTCTAAAATTAATATATCATATATATGTTCAAATTTAGGAATACTATTAACTCCCACTAATCTTTTGCAAACCTAGTAAACAAAAAATTCATTTACATCTTTATGAGAAATCAAATGATTTGATCTTTCTCTCATAAGATGCTTACAGCTTCCACTAGCTTGCTAAGATTCATGATGGATGGATCTCTACAACTTACATGTCTTGTGATTCATAGTTTTAGACATATCTTATCAAGACTATCTTGGTAATGGTTTCGGAAACCCATATTATGTCCAAACATTGAATCACCATTTAGTTGTAGCTAGCTAACTTCGAATTAATAGAAACCAAGACTACGTCAAAGATGGTTTCTTCCAAGTCAACCAATCTCTTTGATTGTAGTCACCTTAAGCTACCAATTAGTTTTAAAGGTTTCATTATTTTGGGTCAAATGGTACTATACCATTTCCTTGAGTATATGTCGTATATACACTCAATGTAGTCATAAGGATTTTCATTCTTATTTCTTTCGAATTAAGAGGTGTAACTCTATGACATAGTCATAAAGTTCAAACCTTTCAACTGAGACGGTTTATAAATCCTTCTTGACTAGCTAGTGGTGTAGGAATTAGGTTGTTATATTTGTTGAGTATCATCTTGTCACTCAAAGAACCCATTCTTTGAGTTTTATCTCTAGTTCATTTGCTCTATGTTAGGCAAATCCTACTGTAGGATTACAATGAACTACCCAACAAATAACATTTATTAGTTGGTTTATATAATTGATATCCAAAGGTTAATTTAAGGATATCCCACAAGATTGTTCTTAAACAAATATTGCTTATTAGCACACAACCCCAAATCTTAACACGATTAAGACTTGTCTTTCTTTCCAACTACATCATATGGAGTTATGAAAATTTTGGAAGATCTTCTAATTGACAATCATATTGTCTTAGAAGTATATATATATCCTATATATGGGTAATTGATAACATCCAACGAACTAAATCTTATTTGAGTTCGTTATTCTCCCAATGGAGAAATCCATTATCTTATGATGCTACTTTCCTTGATTTCTATCAAGGAAACTCTTCTAAAGTGTTATATTTCCTTGGATCAAATCTAAGGAGGTAAATACTTTAGACGTCTTACTCATCAACTTTCATTCTTGAATTCTTTGAAACCTTTTGCAAAGTATTCGGACTTTTGTTTGTTCAAAATAAACTATAGTTCAACCGAGAGCGATCTTCGGTGAATGTCATACAACATGAGTAGTATTATGTTGTGGACAAGTACCACTAACATCTAAGTGAATTAACCTCAACAACTTTGTGATTCTTTCTTCTTTCCAAAAGAATAAAGATTCGAACATTTCGCCTCTATACAATTTTAACAAGAAGGCATTGGATCCGGACCTAACGATCCAAAGTATCCATCTATGACCAACTCGTAATTTATGTTTTTAGAGGTGTCACAACTAAGTTGGGATTAGTCACTAGTTTGCAACCTTTTGGGTTTTAAGCATCGTCATATTCTAAACAGTTAACACTACCACATCATCTCTACTATAGAGACAATCGATTAGATTACAATAATCCAATCATTGATTAATAAAGAACAATGTTTTGTCAAACAAAACATTCATCCATCTCTTATAGTGAAGGAATTAAGTTCCTTTATTCAAACTAGAATGTAAAGACAATCTTTGTTTTTCCAATTCCTTTGGTAGTTCATATGAGGAAGTAAGTACTATCTGCTTTCGCAGAGATCTATATTTGATTCACGTTCTGAATGTGAAGTACTTTCTCTTCTCTCATCAATCTTCTACTTCTTATTAGCCACATTTTTACAACGATTGTAAAACATAGTTACTAATATGGAATCAAGCATTCAAGTAGAAGAACCAACTCTTTTGAACTTTTCAAGAACAATTTACAACACCTTCAAAAGGTGTGTTCTTGACACTTGCAAGACATTTCTTGCATATACCCCTTCCAATGTCCATCCTTTCATAAAGAAAGTTTGTTCCCTTGAAGTTATTTTGCCTTCTTCATTTGACTTCTCCGTTGACTACAATAGTCATGGTCCCTAAACTCCCACTGTCTCTCTTGAAACTTATTTCAATTGTGTTAAACACATCAAACGATTTGGAGAGCGTACGGCTATTGTTCACTATATAGTTTACTATAAACTTAGTGAACCATTTGGTTAAGGACTCATAGGTGAAGTCCTTGTCTAGTTTCCATCTCGTGAAGTGGTTTAACACTTCAACACTCAATGATTCAAAATCATCATAAGTCCATATTGATGGATTATTTTTGTCAACCAACCATCTTGTTCTAAACAAGATTACAAACATTCAAGAGTTGTTCAAGGCAACTCTCATTTCTTCATACAACAATTTGTAAGTGAAGAATCATGGCACATTAAGTGTCCATGCCCTTGTGCTTACTTCTTAAGTTCCTTGTTCATTTAACAAAGAAACAAGCACTAGTGTTTGCACAAACTAAGGGTTGTTCTAAGCAACACTTATTTCTTCATACAACGATTTGTAAGTGAAGAACTATGACACTAAAAGTGTTCATGTCTTTGTGCTAATCTTCATAAGTTCCTTTGTTCATACAACAAAGGAATAAGCATTGGTTGTTTGTGTTGTCCTCTTTATGACAGACTTATCTAACATGTTCTTCCAATGATACATTATCAATAGGAAAATTGTGAGGATGAGACTACTTAGGCACATATACAATCCATTCAAGACAATCTATGAGATTGTGGTACCAAGTCCGGAAACTAAAGCCTTTGGCTTTTCTTTGTCAAGTTTTGGATAGCGTTTGCAAATATGTCGGTAAATAAATACATAACAAATATAAATTGATTGATTTTAAGCCATTTGATCCGGGTCTTTAAATCAAATAGCACCACCCACTATTTTCGGCAAATTCCATATCCCTCATCGGAATTCGAGAGTTTTGGAGAAAACTCTTAGTAGGGTATGGGAGGCTCACTATTACCAAGCCCACCTCACAATGATATGATGTTGGCTAGCAACAATAATAATGAGAGAGTACGCTTACTCATTTACATCTAATGTAAGTACCCATCTTATTTGGCCTCTAGAGAATGAAGCCTCACAATGATATGATGTTGGCTCCATTGCTCTTAGTTAAGTCATTCCCACCATGCAAGTTCGAGTAGGGGTTCAAGAACAACCTCACAATGATATGATGTTGATCATTCTCGTTGCCTACCTTCACAACATCATGTATGCGTATAGGACTCTTCCTGATTGTAAGCACACACTTTGTACTCCCCCATGATAGGGTGAAGTCGGTGTACGAGTCACAAACGATCAGAGCCTAGCACGGTGGAAGGCCACGAAAGAGTGTTCAAAGCACTCTCACGCTTATCAACTTAATAATGGTTTAGTTGAGGGTTTTAGGTCTCATTACATATAAGCATTTATTTTAATCTTATTAAAACAATTCGGTCCTATTACAACTATTGGTCCATTTGATTGATTTAGTAGTATATGATACTCCCACTAAGCTTGTAAAACGGTTTTTAAAGCAAGAGTATATGGTACTACTAACATAAGCTTTGGATTCATTGATGGACTATATAGTTACCTTAGGGCCTTAGGATGACTATGAACCTTTGATTCGATCCAACACGAGCCTAGTGTTGGACCTCGGTCTAGGGATGAAGATTGATTTTAGTTACGCGTTTAATCATATTAAGGCGTGTTTCTCCTATTGGGCGTTGGACCCAACTACTCCATTTTCATGCATATCAAATAAACAAGAAAGGAGTACTTCAAAGTAAAGAAGAGCTTATGCTCTTTTACAACATTTGATCAAAACAAATTACTTTAAAGTAAAGAAGAGCTTATGCTCTTTTACAACATTTGATCATATCAAATTACAACAAAAATTAATCTACACATTCCCATGGTTCAAACAAATTTGAGACGGCCTATTCATATAGCTCAATTATCGTAGGCTTAGGTTCATAATCACCCTTTCTTTAATTAATTAACGCTTTAACTAATTAAACTTGAATGCAACATTTTCATTTGGTTTTTGTATCCATAGAATTGATTTAAATAGAGCTAAATAAAATGAAAATCCAATTCTCATTTAAAGATACAAAACTATTTTGTTCTCTTCTAATTTGGGCCAAAAAGCAATAGCCTCAACCATTGGGCTATATTGCAGAACACAAACTTTTGGGGTCACTTTGTAAAAACACAAAAGTCCACTACTTCATGTAATTACAACTAGAACCCAAAAATTTCAACAAATACAAAAACTTCATTAAAGGAGCAAAACAATTTGTCCTTTAGTGATTTGGGCCTTTATGTAAAAACGTAAACTTTCAGGTCAAAGTACAAATACACAAAAGTATTAAAACTTTATGTAATTGCATAAAAGCCCCAAAAATACCCTACTTAATAGGGTGGCCGGTTTTGGTCGTGAAAAAGGAGGGGGAAAAGGTTTTGGTGAAAAAATTCAAAATTTGAAAGTGTTTTGAAAAAGTTGAAAGGTAGGTGTGGAAAAGTTGATTGGTATGGGTTGTAAGAAAATGTTTTGTCAAACAATAAAGACATAAATCATCCATCACCAATCATCCATCACCAATCAAAATTAAACCAAAACTTTATGAAAAACACCAAACACTTTGAATCAAAACTCCAAACCTTTTTGTTCTTGATAAGATCAACAAGAACGTTGAAGAACACACATGAAAACTCATAAGAGCTCCATGAATGTTTTCACTCAATAAAACTCAAATTTTCACTACATAAAAGAGGGTTAACATCCTAGGTTACTTAGGGGTTCCAAAAGTCACTTTAAGACACTTTTAACAAGACAAACATGAACCCAAAAATCCACCCTTTGGATTTGGCCGAATTTCCCCATAAACATGGCACCAAATTTTAGCTCCAAAATTCATGCTCATATGAACTACATCTACAACATTTGAGATGGCAAATTTTCTAACAAAATTTACATTCAAAGAAGCAAGAATAAAACTTGTAACCATTACAACATTCAAATCAAAGACTATGAACTACAAAACCCAAAAGGATTCACCAACTACTAGACCTAGGCTCTTGATACCACTTGAAGGAAAATTTGTGAAAAACATGTTCATTTGAACAACATCTATGGCATGCAATTAACAATTAAAGGCGGAATCATGCTTGTACACACTCAAAACAAAACATTACCCATGAAATTCAAAGCCTAGTAGTTATGGTGAACCATGACTCAACTCAAATCTTAAAGAAAGGAGTTGAGAAACTTTTATACCTTTGAAGCACCTCTTTGCTTAGCAAAGGTTAATCACCCATGTGAGGGCCTTCTTTCCTTTGTCTCCTTGCTCCTTGGCTCCATGGATATGGATGGAAGAATTGATTCTCCAAAAGTCCCCAAGGTAGGAGACCTCTAATTTTTGACACCAATGATGGTGAAGGAAGAAGATGTGTGACCTTGGAGGAGGAAGGATTGCTAGCTAATCCCCTCCAAGGAGGCCGGCCTTTTAGAGAGAAAGGGAGAGAGATGTTCTCTCCAATTTTCTCCAAAAGAAACCCTAATGATGAAATGGCTATAAAGTTGCCTTTATACCACCTCACAATGGAGTGGCAAACTTGCAATTAAGCCAAGTTCACTACCCTTCTCTATATGGCCGGCCACTTAAGGGTTTATTGGGCTTTCAAGCCCTTTGTGTTTTCAAGTTGTCATACAACTTGAGCTAATGGGCTTGACATTCAAATCCCATTGGGCCTTGCAGCCCAAAACTAACCCGAGGTCTATAACGAACTTATTCGTTTGATTAATTAACATATTAATTAATCCTAGCCATAAATAATTAAACCATTTAATTATCCTTACTCATCTCAATTGTATCCTTCAATCTTTACCTTACACGGTGTGCGATCCTTTAGGTTCCTTTTAGTGAAGCAGTGGGCGATTAGAACTCTTACTAATCGATTGTGAATTGAAACTTACTTTCAATTCTCCCTTTAGTGATTATACATCTTCAGGGCTTCCACAAGCCATGAGTGACACCTAGCAGTATGTCATGGCTACCCAAGCTAATCAGAAGAGGTTGGAGAACCTATTCAGTTTGGGATTACAATGCAATACGGTCTTTCTCTAATACAATACTCTTGACCACATTGTTTGGTTTGATAGTTTATTCATGTCTACTATCCAATGTGATTCTCTTACTTATATGATTACCTTGAATGTGATTTGGAACAACTTCCTAAACCTCATTCATACTCTGGCCAGAGATTCTAAATCATATCATAGAGAATTCTCCCGCAAACGGTTTGAAGGTTAGAGATCCCTTGTTGCACATTCACTTGCCTCCATGGCTAAGTGGCTTAACCCTAACTATGCCGTGGACACTCTTTGACGGAGTGACTTTGACATAGTCAAAGATCAAGAACCTAACCACAAGACAACTATGATGCCTCAGGTCAAAGGACTACTTTGCATTATCCCAACCATGAGTTCTCTTGTGACATGAGTATGAGAACTCCTCGTTGATTGAGTTCAGTGGACTCATTAACTATTGAGCACCTACGTACTTATCTTAGTGTCAGTCACAGCAATGAGTTGAGACCAATCACTCACCCTAAGAGAAGACATAGCACGTACTGATGTTGACGGACTGTCAATGCCCAATTGGCAATCCTATGATCATGAACATTTAGGATATGTATACGAAAGAGAATGGTCTCATGAATCTAACTTCTTTAGATCACATTCTCCCTATTACATATTCCTTGGACTTATCGTTTAAGCATATAACATTTATATGAGACGGCTTAAAACAATAATCTTTGCTCTTTATATTAAACTAGATTAGTTTAACATGTAAAATGTCCGTAAAGTATCATCATATGATTGGTTTTAGGGCACATTTCCAACACTTCTCGCTTAACTTCGGAGTTCCTACGGAACTCGAAGCCAGTGAGCTCCCAAAAGGCCTCATGCTAGGTTGGGATGGGAATATACATTTAAGGATCACTCCCCTGGGCGATGTGGGATGTTACAATCCACCCCCTTAGGAGCCTGACGTCTTCGTCGGCACACTTCCGGCCAGGGATTGGCTCTGATACCAATTGTCACATCCCGGCCCGGGCAGGACCACTTCTCGGGCACGACTCCACCACCGTAGCACAATATTGTCCACTTTGGGCTTACCATTCCCTCACGGTTTTGTTTCTGGGAACTCACAAGCAACTTCCCAGTGGGTCACCCATCCTGGGAGTATTTTTTGGTTAAGTGTATGGAATTGGCTAAGCATTTTATTCAAACAAATATAGAACCAGAATGGATGGTTTTATGTCTATTACCAGTTCTTCCTCCCGAGTTGAGACTGATCATTCAGATAGATAGGGGTAAACTAATGAGCTCAGATATTAATGAACTCTATAGAAGAGTTATTTATCGGAACAATACTTTTATCGATCTCTTAACAACAAGTAGATCTACGCTGGGGGAATTAGTAATGTGTCAGGAGAAATTGGTACAAGAGGCTGTGGATACACTTCTTGATAATGGAATCCGCAGACAACCAATGAAGGACGTTTATAATAAGGTTTACAAGTCATTTTCAGATGTAATTGCAGGAAAACAAGGAAGATTTCGGGAGACTCTGCTTGGCAAACGGGTCAGTAATTTGGGGCATTCTATGATTGTCGTAGGTCCCTCACTTTAATTACATCAATGTGGAGCGCCTCGCGAAATAGCAATAAAGCTTTTCCAGAAATTTGTAATTCATGGTTTAATTAGACAACACTTTGCTTCGAATATAGGAGTTGCTAAGAGTAAAATTCAGGAAAAAGAGCCGGTTGTATGGGAAATACTTCAGGAAGTTATGCAAGGGCATCCCTTATTACTGAATAGGACGCCTACTCTGCATAGATTAGGCATACATGCGTTCCAACCCATTTTAGTATAAAGACATGTTATTTGTTTACATCTATTAGTTTGTAAAGGATTCAATGTAGAATTTGATGAATCGACTATGAAGGTAGCTAATAGCTACATCAACGCTCAAATTCTTTCATCATCTCTGGCATCGATGATCAAGCCCGGGCATATTTAGGTTTTGATCTTCGGCCATCCTGGTTCTCAGGACACAACACAATATTATTCCTTCTTATATATTTCCTTTAAATATGCAAAAGTAGTTGATATGTCTTATCCATATAGAAAGCTTACCCACCCTCTTCCACGCATTACCGGTGGATGCTACAACCGCTAACACGTTGGCTGCAGGAGGGGAATGGTTAAGTGAAACTCTCGACGTCTTGTTTGGTAAACAAGATGTTTACCCAGGACGGATATTCCTTACTCAGTATCAGATAATCATTTATTCACAAACCTCATATGGGGCTAATAGTTTTCATTTCCCATCTTATGGAAAATCCCTTTTGCTCGGCTTAGCCCTATCTCTCTTTAGGGGTATTTTAGTGATAGGTTCTAAAGGAATTGGACGATCCTATTTGGTCAAATAGTAGTAAAAGCAAGATGTGTAGACGGATCGACTCATCAAGTTCCCATTGAAATAGGATCCACACAAGGAAAAACACTTGCCATTTGTTGGTTATTAAGGGCATCTCGAAAATGTCTAGGTCGAAATATGGTTTTCAAATTAAGTCCCAAATTAGTGCATGCTACCAACGGGAGTGGCGATGCCATACGCAAAAAGGAAGAGACTCATAGAATGGCAGAGGCAAATAGAGCTTTTGCACATTTTCATTAATCCATAAAAATGATCTATAATTAATATTCTGATCGACCCTGTAAATCCCGAATGCTTCATGAAGATTGAACGAGAGGGGCAGTTAAGCTTAGATGACATGTCATCGACTACAAGCTACAATGAAAATATTAGTGAAAACTGGAGTACATGAAAAGTGCGGCGGCAACTTTGGAAGACATAAAAAGTGTGTCGGCAACTTCGAAGGAAAGTGTGGCTAATTTGGAGGACATGAAAAGTGTGTCTGCAATTCCAGTTCGCCTAAGCACATTTTCAAAACATAAATTAATTTTAACATAGAACAAGAACCAAACTGTTTATGCATGTTAGTCCACATTGCTAACTAAACTAGAGTTCCTCACACATAATTAGACAATGAGGCTTACACCGTTGGAAAGCTACAAACGTCAGCTTTTTACAACACTCTCGGCTTATGATTCTAACTCCTAATGAAGAAAATATAGCCGTTTAACTATGGACAATGCAAGCAAATATTTTTCTACGGATTAGCAAAATATCACACAACACTTAGATTAATCTTTTGCATGTGTTAGCTATTACTACTTAGCCAACAAGGAAACTAAAACATGTGAACGAAACATTGATATTAGGAGGAAATTCTGGATACATATGACAAGTATCATCCTTAATTTGATCAATACATCGTTAAAAGAGAGTCTCAAAACAAGAGATTTATCATGGGACTTTGGTCTCGTATCAGAGTAAGATGGTACTCTAAACATAGAGACAAAACTCTTTATAGACACTAAGTTTAGGAGATAACATTTGTTGGAAATGTGCCTTAAAGCCAATCATATGATGATACTTTACAGACATTTCACATGTTAAACTAATCTGGTTTAATATAAAGGGCAAAGATTATTGTTTAAAGCCATCTCATATTAATGTTATATGCTTAAACGATAAGTCCAAGGAATATGTAAATGGGAGAATGTGATCTAAAGAAGTTAGATTCATGAGACCATTATTTTTCGTATACATATCCTAAATGTCCCTTGATAGTAGCATATTTATCCGACTTAGTTAGTGTGTTTTCTTGTATTTATTTAGTTATTTGTTGTTTATTATAGTGTCTTAAGTCATTCTCGTGTGTTTGTAGGTCCAAGAAGCAAAGTTGGCAAAAAGATGCAATTTGGAGCATTTTAGAGTAGTTTTGGGCTTGGAATGGATATCACAAGTATGGAGCAAGGTGGATGGACGAAATTGAAGTTCAAGAGAGGCTAGGAATGTGCAAAAGAGTTGGAGAAATAAATTCAAGTCAAAGAAGATAAGGAATCAGCTACAAAGAAGGAGAATTATCCAAAACATTATCCAAACTACCTTATCTTATCCTTATCTTATCCTATCCTAATCCTTTCCTAACTTAATTCCTGCTGCAAAAGGGATTTAATTTCAGTTTAGGAGACATGAAAACCTGATTTCTAGGAACCTTATCCTCTCCTACAAAGGTGCCGCACCTATCCCTTCTAGAAGTGCCAAAATCAGCCAAATAACACCCTTTCTAGAAATCCCTAAAAAAGGGCGTCCCAAACCTTCTAGATCCCTTTGGTTTTTGACCTTCTAGATGTCCTATTTCCTGCTGGGATTACATAACCTTTTCCCCTTAGGATTGTGTTATTACTTTCCTACACAAACTAAATTTTGCAATCCATTTCCTACACCAAATGTTTGTGCCGCACTTCCCCCTATAAATATACCCTTTTGCTGCACCATTCAGTGACCACCATCTACCATTCACCTCTCTCTATAAATCATACACACCATTCATACACATCCCTCATTGTGTGGCAAGTTTTGCAAGGAAGGAGAAGGAATGAGCCACCTGGAGCCGTGCTTGCCATTCAAAGCCTTGGACTGTTGGAGCATTTCTAGGTGTATTCTATCTTTACTTTTGATGTTTAAATTTAATTGTCTTTGTTTCTTTGCGATCATGAGGAACTAAACCCCTTCTTAGCTAGGGGGAATTCGAAACTATGAGCATATATGTGATATGAATTGATTTCATCCAGTTGTGATTTCATAAATCGTGAATGCAATTTGCTTAACTATTTGATTAAAACTTATTCTTGTGTGTTGATTAAGGAGGCCTACTTAGTTTGCATGCTAGGATTTGATGCTAAAATATAAGGGAGTTTCACCTAATCGTTACAAACTTACATTTACAAGTAGTGGAGGTTGCTAGTCACGATCGCGTTAAGTAAATTCTTGGCAGGAGGGTCATGCAGTCATAGTCACGAATGTCATGTCAATGCTTATGATTTTCACAAAGCTTAATGATCTTTGATATGTGTGTTTAGTATGCAGTCATATAGGGAACTTGATAAGAATAATTTGGTTTGCGGCGCTACGTCCAAATTCAATGAACTTAGGAAAATCTGAAGGTTAATGCGTGCAGTCACGATTAATTTAGGGCATTGTCGTTCATGGTTTATAGAAAGAACAACTGGAAATCGATTTGTGTCGCATATATGTCTTGTGTGGAGAAGGAACTTCTAGTTAGCCATTCGCCCATCTAAATCACCAATTTCGTACAAAACTAAGTCTAGTTTACAATTCTGTTTTGCTTAAGTTTAAATCCGTTTTCAACCAATCCCTTGCTCTTAATTTGTGTTAAGATAGTCTAAATTCGTAAGAACTTATGTTTTCTAGTCTTTTGAGTCAATTTGAGTCTTAAAATCGTTCAAATCAATCTTAGGTGTTAGTTTAGAGTCTTGATAACTTGTTTTGTGTGGTTTAGGTCTATTTAGCTTGTTTTGAGTGTCTAGAGTCCAGAAACTGTTTAATTGAATTCTATTTGCTGTTTTAAGTTTGTTTTCAGTTATTTGAGTCAAGTTAGGTTGTTTAAGGTATCTAGAGTTAAAATTCGTCCAAATTGATCCCTAGTACTTGTTTTCATTGTTTAAAGTCCAGTTTATTGTTTTAGAGTCTAATTTGTGTAGATTAGCAATCCCTTTAATCCCCGGCTTAGAACGATCCCTACTTTCACATACTACATTGATAAGGGTTTAAGTTTGTGTGCGATTTAATTTCACATCAAATTTTTGGCGCCGTTGCCGGGGATTAGCAAGTTTGCTAATCCCTTGTTTTTGTCGAGTTTTTCTTTTGGTTTCTGATTTCATTTTGTTTCTTTTCCTTTGGTTCAGGTACTAGTGTATGACTCGGAGTTCTCAACCAGTTCACGAGCACATCTTTGAGTTTGACGACGATTTTGAGCAAACGTTGAGAAGAAACAAGAGGAAGCTGCTACCCACTCCATCTATTTCAAGCAGAGAATCCGAATTTGGAGAAGAGGAGGAAGACGAACAAGTCATGGCAGCGGATAATCGTACAATTAAAGAGCTTTCAGCCTCGGGGTTGGATAATGTTGTGCCTTTATGTATCCAATACCCTGCGACAAGTGAAGGCAAGACCGACGAGTTCGAACTGAAGTCTAGCTTGTTGCATCATGTTCCAAAATACCATGGGCTGTCCATGGAAGATCCAAACAAGCACTTGAAGGAATTTGAAGTTGTTTGTTCAAGCATGACTCCCATTAATGTCGATGGGAATATTCTGAAGATGAAAGCTTTTCCATTCTCTCTTATGGACAAAGCTAAGGATTGGGTATTCGAATTGGCGCCCGGAAGAGCGTTTTAGAGAAATTCTTCCCAACTTCTAGAGTTATACTTTTGAGGAAGAAGATTAGCAGGATTCAACAAAACCAAGGCGAATCATTCCCAGCATATTATGAACGTTTCAAGGGTCTTGTTGCCTCATGTCCTCAACATCAAATGAAAGAAGAGCTTCTCATTCAATACTTTTACGAATGACTTCTTCCCATTGAGAGGCAGATGCTAGTTGCCTAGGCAGGTGGTGCTTGGGTGGACAAAATGCCCGTTGATGCAAAGATTCTCATCGCAAATCGAGCCTTAAATGCACAACAATATGAAGGTGTTGAACAAAGGGAACCCCCACGACAACTACAAATGAATGAGGTAAGTGCAATTTCAGAATTACAATCTCAAATAGCTAATCTTACTACTATGATGTCATAGATGGCCGACGGGATGAAAGTGCAAGCATCAAGCATTTGTGGCGTGTGCTCTATCCAAGGGCACCCTTTTGAGCAATGCCCTCAGTTGATAGAGAATGGGGGATGGGAAAGTGCCAACGCAATTGGGTATCAAGGTCTAAATCAGCCAAGGAATGATCCGTACTCAAACACTTACAATCCGGGTTGGAGAGATCATCCAAATTTCAAATGGAAGGAGCCTCAACAAGCCCAACATCAAGGAGGATTTAGGCAGCAACTCCCGGGCTTCTATCAAAAGCCATTTGCATCAAATCTACCTCAAACGCAATCTGCCCAAAATAGTGCAGGTGTGTTATTGAATAATGATGCCACATTTAAATTACTAACTACTTTGTCGCAGGAATTCCAAAATCAAGCCAAAGAAGTGGGTGATTTGAAGAAACAATTTGGGCAGATGATTGAGTTTATGGGGAAGTTTCAAGAACAAGGCAAATTGCCTTGTTTAACAATTGTCAATCCGAAAGGAGGATTTGAATCTGCAAAGGCAATCATGTTACGAAGTGGTAAGCAAGTTGGAACCGACCTACAACCGTCCAAATCAAGTCAAAAGGAGGACGAAAAGTTGCAAATTGAAGAGAAGGAGGAAGCACAACCCATGACAAAGGGTGAAACACCCTTGCCGTAGCCACCTAAGCCATCTAATCCGTCGACTTCAGGTAAGAAGGTTCCAAATTCGATTATTTCTAATGTTGTTCCTCCGAATGTGCCCTTCCCTCACAGATTTATGCAATCAAAGAAGGAGGAAGTTGAAAAGGACATTCTTGAGACGTTTAGAAAGGTGCAAGTCAATATCCCTCTCCTTGATGCAATTAAGCAAGTTCCAAGGTACGCCAAGTTTTTGAAGGAGCTTTGCACAACAAAGAGGAAGATTTCGAACAAGGAGGTTGTCCAGGTAAGTGAGAATGTCTCTGCTGTTTTACAAAGGAAATTACCCCCTAAATGCAAAGATCCGGGTAGTTTTACGATTCCTTGTGTTATTGGCAATACTAAATTTGAACATGCCATGCTAGACTTAGGAGCATCAACTAATGTCATGCCATACCCAATTTATGCATCTATGAACTTAGGCGAACTTAAAAGTGATGGTGTAATCATTCAATTAGCCGATTGTTCTAATGCCTATCCAAAAAGAGTTTTGGAAGATGTTTTGGTGCAGGTGGATCATTTAGTCTTCCCGGCTGATTTCTATGTGCTAGAGATGGATGATTCGGCCCAAGCTACTCCATTGCCAATCTTGCTTGGGCGACCCTACATGAAAACAGCCCGGACAAAGATCGATGTGTTCAAAGGGACTTTATCAATGGAATTTGATGGGGAAGTTATTGATTTTAATATTTCTGAAGCCATGAAATATCCTATTGATGATCATTCATGTTTTTCTATTGATATTTTAGAATCTTTGGCACAGGAATTTCTTGACTCATTAGATCGAGATGCTCTTGAAACAACCATCGTTCAAGGAATAGAAAGCACAACCCAAGCCCTAGAAATTGTGCAAGGGCACGGCAACAAGAAGGAGGAAGTTGTTTCCGTGGGTTTTTGTGAAGAAATTGAGGAGATGGTGGCTACACTTGAGTCATCCCCACCATGTGTTGGTAAGTCTTCAATCCCAATGTCAATTCCTGTTTCTACTAACAAGTTATTGCCTTCGGTAGTGTAGGCACCTACACTAGAGCTCAAACCATTGCCCAACCACTTGAAGTATGTCTTTTTGGGAGAAAAAGAAACGTTGCCCGTCATTATTTCATCATCTCTCACGGCATTGGAGGAAGAAAAGCTCATTCGTGTGTTGCGGGAGAATAAAACTGCCATTAGATGGACCCTAGCCGATATCAAGGGGATTAGCCCTATGATATGCATGCATCGCATACTTCTTGAGGAGGGGGCTAAACCAACTCAAGAGGCTCAACGCCGTCTTAACCCTCCTATGATAGAAGTTGTGAAAAAGGAGATTATAAAGCTCCTTGATTGTGGGGTCATCTATCCAATTTCAGATAGCCGTTGGGTTTCACCAATTCAAGTCGTTCCAAAGAAGTCGGGAGTCACTGTGGTGAAGAATGAAGAAAATGAACTTGTGCCTACCCGAATCCAAACAGGTTGGAGAGTGTGCATCGATTATAGGAAGCTCAACACCACCATAAGGAATGACCACTTTCCCTTGCCGTTCATTGACCAAATGCTTGAGAGGTTAGCGGGTCATTCATTTTATTGTTTTCTTGATGGATATTCTGGGTATAACCAAATTGTCATAGCTCCAGATGACCAAGAAAAGACCACTTTTACTTGTCCGTTTGGAACCTTTGCATATCGCCGAATGCCATTCAGTTTGTGCAACGCTCCAGCAACTTTTCAACGGTGCATGGTAAGTATCTTCTCTGATTTTGTTGAAAAGATTATTGAAGTGTTTATGGTGATTCGTTTGACGGTTGCTTAAATAATCTTAGCTTGATCTTAAAAGGATGCATGGAAACTAACCTTGTTTTGAATTGGGAAAAATGCCACTTTATGGTTAAACAAGGCATAGTTTTAGGTCACATCGTTTCGGAAAGGGGAATTGAGGTTAATAAGTCGAAAATATTTCTTGTACGCTACTTACCCTCTCCCACTTTGGTGAGAGATGTTCGTTCTTTTCTTGGTCATGCAGGATTCTAGAGGCGATTCATCAAGGACTTCTCGAAGATTTCTACCCCCATATGCCGACTTTTGCAGAAGGAAGTGCCATTCAAGTTCGACAAGGAATGCTCGAAGGCCTTTAAACACCTCAAGAAGATGCTTACTTCGGCCCTCATAATTGTACCACCAGATTGGAGCCTTCCTTTCGAGCTAATGTGAGATGCATCCGATTATGCAATTGGAGCTGTTTTGCGACAGAGAAAAGACAAGAGGCCTCACGTCATTGACTATGCTTCTAGGACCTTGAATGACGCCCAATTGAACTACTCCACTACGGAAAAAGAACTTATTGCTATAGGTTTTGCTTTAGATAAATTTCGTTCATATTTAATTGGTACTAAAGTGATTGTTTACACTGATCATGCAGCATTGAAGTGCTTGCTCACGAAAAAGGAGGCCAAGCCAAGGCTTATTCGATGGATACTGCTTCTTCAAGAGTTCGACATCGAAATTTGGGACAAGAAAGGAAGTGAAAATGTGGTGGCTGACCATCTAAGTCGTTTGGTGCACAATGAGGAGCAATTACCCATCCCAGAAGCATTCCCAGACGAGCAATTGATGTCCATAGAGGTAAGTGAGCCTTGGTATGCTGATTTGGTCAATTTTTTGGTGTCTAAGCAAGTTCCAAGCACCCTAAACAAAAACTAACGTGAAAAATTGAAAAAGGATGCTAGGTTTTATGTTTGGGATGATCTATACTTGTGGAAGTATTGCCCTGATCAGATTATACATAGGTGTGTGCATAATTCGGAGTTTAACTCAATTTTAAGTTTCTGTCACACTTATGCATATGGGGGACACTTTGGCACACAACGCACAGCCCTTAAAGTGTTAGAATGTGGATTCTATTGGCCTACAATCTTTAAGGATGCAAGGACGTTTTGTGTTACTTGTGACCGTTGCCAAAGAACGGGCAATATAGGCCCAAAGGACCAAATGCCGCAGGCCCCTATCTTTATTGTTGAAATTTTTGATGTTTGGGGTATTGATTTTATGGGTCATTTTCCTTCATCGCATGGTTTTAATTATATTTTACTTGCGGTCGATTATGACTCGAAATGGGTGGAAGCAAAAGCCACCCGCACTAATGATTCTAAAGTTGTTGCAAATTTTGTTAGAACTAACATATTTGCAAGGTTTGGCATGCCACGAGTACTTATCAGTGATGGAGGGTCCCATTTTTGCAATAGAACCATCGAGGCGCTGCTCAAAAAGTACAATGTCACGCATAAGGTTTCAACGCCTTGTCATCCTCAAACGAGTGGGCAAGCTGAGGTTTCAAATCGTGAAATCAGCAGATTTTAGAGAAGACAGTTGGGCCAACAAGGAAGGATTGGAGCTTGCGCTTGAATGATGCACTATGGGCGTATCGTACGTCCTACAAAACACCCATTGGCATGTCCCCATTTCGGCTCATCTATGGGAAACCATGCCATCTTCTCGTTGAATTAGAGCACAAGGCGCATTGGGCAGTCAAGACCTTCAATATGGACATAGATGCCACAAGAGTTCATAGAAAACTTCAATCGAATGAGCTTGAAGAGATTAGGAATGACGCTTACAAGAACGCTCGAATCTATAAAGAGAAGACGAAGGCCTTTCACGACAAGATGATTCGAAGCAAGACGTTCTCCAGGGGGCAGAAAGTGTTACTTTACAATTCGTGCCTTAAATTGTTTCCAGGTAAGTTACGTTCTAGATAGAGTGGACCTTTTGTTGTTACTAACGTTTTTCCTTATGGTGCAGTTCACATCCAAAGTCTAAAGACGGGATAAGAATTCAAGGTGAACAGACTTCGTTTGAAGCCGTATTATGAGAATTTTGTGGAGCATAACGTGGAGGACATACCCCTCTATGCCGTGGGCTCCAATGAAGCTTAAAATGAAAGATTCGTCCGGCTGGAAGACGTTAAAGCAAGCGCTTCTTGGGAGGCAACCCATGCAAATAAAGAAGACCTAGGAACTCTCCAGCTCCACAACCAGATTTGCGTTTCTAAACCTTACTCTTTATTGCTTTTACTTTGCCATATTTGTCATGTTTGTTAGTTGTGTTGTTTGTTTGCTTGTGTGTGAGTCTATGCTTCAAACATTGAGGACAATGTTTGGTTTAAGTGTGGGGGGGGGAGGGGGGGTAAACAAAGTGTTTTGTTGAAAATTCGTGGGATTTTGTCACCTAGCACTTCAAAAGTTGTTTTTTCATTGTTTTTGAGTGTTTTTAGGGTGTTTTGAAGTGTTTTTATGTGTCTTGAAAGAAAAATACTAAAATTTTGAAAAAAAAATTGAAAAAGTTTTGAAAAATACCAAAAAGAGTCGTTTTTGTGTGTTTGTGTCTTAGGGTACCTTCCAACACAATGATGAGGATTTGGTTTTTAATTGCATGACTGTTAAAGAAAGTTACAAACATGGATGGAAGTTTCATATGCTCTTTGGTTTATGCTTGGTTATAGTTGACATTCATGAATTCACATGCAATCACAAAAAGAAAAAATCAGTTTTTGTAACATACTTGAAGGAAGTAACTCAAACTAACGCTACAACCTTGAGAGACTTGAGCTTATACTTTGTTTGGAGAGTTATTAATCTGTGCATTCTTGTTTTCTAAAGTCGTTGCATGATCTCATCATTCTTTGCTTGGTTGTTACTTAGAATGCGTTTCATCATATAGTTCCAAATACTAGAACTCATGCCCGTTTCATTCAAAGCATAAAATTGATTAGCATAACATAACAAGATAAAGTTGTTTAGTTAAAACCAGAGCCAAAATGCCATACCCCTTTCTCATTTATTTTGTAGGTTTAACCCTTTTGAGCCTTGTTTAGCCTATGTTCGTTGTTAACCCACATATTCCCTACCTAGCCTAGATCAGGATCATCCTTACCCTTGTTCTTAAGGCATAGTGAAGCATGACCTAGAGTGAATTCCCTTTGTTCGTTATTAGGCAGCAATCAAGTGTGGGGGAAGTTGTACATTTATGTGTGTGTGCCAAAGTAAACAAAGAGGCACGGGTGAGAAGGAAAAAAAAACAAAAAAAAGAAGAAAATTCGTGAGAAAAAGAGAAGAAAAAGGAAAGTATGTGAAAAAGTGTGAAAAGTGTTCAAAATAAGTGAGATTAAGCTCACAAGTGTTGGTTGTTGAAGAAAGGGTCCAAAAAGTTGAACTCGGCCCTAAATATGTGTGATCTTCCCTTTATGTATCAAAGTTTGTGGCTGCGTTTAAAAAGGGAGTTCTAAGTGTCATATTCATTACTTTGCTCGCTATTGCTTTAAGAACGTTTGTTTTCTTTACCTTTCTTTGTTAGCCAATACACTTAGCCCCGTTACAACCCTTAAACTTCTATCTTGATTGTTACGTGTTTCAATATGTAGAGTTTGGGATTGGTTTGATCATATGGTGTCCCTGGTTCTCGCGTCTAAGTAGTAGCATTCCATTCATGAGATCATATATATACATGCATTAATAAACTCCAGAAAGTGCATTCTTTGTTAAAACATATGTGAGTGTTTAGTTTTTCATGTTTACATCAATCTTCTCACATATACCTAGTGTAGGGAGTGTAGTCAGAAAATCTGAGTGAAAATTGAGTGCATATCTAGTAAGGAATTGAGGGATTCTCTAAGGCATGTTACTACATTCAAAAAGTTGTTTTAATTGATTAGATGCGAACTAGTGAGTGGTAATTATGATTAAGTATGTGCTCGAGAGTAGGGATAACTAAAATCTATGTGAGTAATGATTTTTAACGTGTTATGTACCATTGGAAATCCCTGAGGCAAACGTTGGAAGGTTTAGGTTTTGTTTTGTTTGTTTGTTTTGCTCGAGGACTAGCAAAAGCTAAGTGTGGGGGAATTTGATAGGAGCATATTTATGCGACTTAGTTAGTGTGTTTTCTTGTATTTATTTAGTTATTTGTTGTTTATTATAGTGTCTTAAGTCATTTTCGTGTGTTTGTAGGTCCAAGAAGCAAAGTTGGCAAAAAGATGCAATTTGGAGCATTTTAGAGTAGTTTTGGGCTTGGAATGGATATCACAAGTATGGAGCAAGGTGGATGGACGAAATTGAAGTTCAAGAGAGGCTAGGAATGTGCAAAAGAGTTGGAGAAATAAATTCAAGTCAAAGAAGATAAGGAATCAGCTACAAAGAAGGAGAATTATCCAAAACATTATCCAAACTACCTTATCTTATCCTTATCTTATCCTATCCTAATCCTTTCCTAACTTAATTCCTGCTGCAAAAGGGATTTAATTTCAGTTTAGGAGACATGAAAACCTGATTTCTAGGAACCTTATCCTCCCCTACAAAGGTGCCGCACCTATCCCTTCTAGAAGTGCCAAAATCAGCCAAATAACACCCTTTCTAGAAATCCCTAAAAAAGTGGCATCCCAAACCTTCTAGATCCCTTTGGTTTTTGACCTTCTAGATGTCCTATTTCCTGTTGGGATTACATAACCTTTTCCCCTTAGGATTGTATTATTACTTTCCCAATCCATTTCCTACACCAAATGTTTGTGTCGCACTTCCCCCTATAAATATACCCTTTTGCTGCACCATTCAGTGACCACCATCTACCATTCACCTCTCTCTATAAATCATACACACCATTCATACACATCCCTCATTGTGCCGCAAGTTTTGCAAGGAAGGAGAAGGAAGGAACCACCTGGAGTCGTGCTTGCCATTCAAAGCCTTGGACTGTTGGAGCGTTTCTAGGTGTATTCTATCTTTACTTTTGATGTTTAAATTTAATTGTCTTTGTTTATTTGCGAACATGAGGAACTAAACCCCTTCTTAGCTAGGGGGAATTCGAAACTATGAGCATATATGTGATATGAATTGATTTCATCCAGTTGTGATTTCATAAATCGTGAATGCAATTTGCTTAACTGTTTGATTAAAACTTATTCTTGTGGGTTGATTAAGGAGGCCTACTTAGTTTGCATGCTAGGATTTGATGCTAAAATATAAGGGAGTTTCACCTAATCGTTACAAACTTAGATTTACAAGTAGTGGAGGTTGCTAGTCACGATCGCGTTAAGTAAATTCTTGGCAGGAGTGTCATGCAATCGTAGTCACGAATGTCATGTCAATGCTTATGATTTTCACAAAGCTTAATGATCTTTGATATGTATCTTTAGTATGCAGTCATATAGGGAACTTGATAAAAATAATTTGGTTTGCGGCGCTACGTCCAAATTCAATGAACTTAGGAAAATCTGAAGGTTAATGCGTGCAGTCACGATTAATTTGGGGCATTGTCGTTCATGGTTTATAGAAAGAACAACTGGAAATCGATTTGTGTCGCATATATGTCATGTGCAAAGAAGGAACCTCTAGTTAGCCATTCGCCCATCTAAATCACCAATTTCGTACAAAACTAAGTCTAGTTTACAATTCTATTTTGCTTAAGTTTAAATCCGTTTTCAACCAATCCCTTGCTCTTAATTTGTGTTAAGATAGTCTAAATTCGTAAGAACTTGTGTTTTCTAGTCTTTTGAGTCAATTTGTGTCTTAAAATCGTTCAAATCAATCTTAGGTGTTAGTTTAGAGTCTAGATAACTTGTTTTGTGTGTTTTAGGTCTATTTAGCTTGTTTTGAGTCTCTAGAGTCCAGAAACTGTTTAATTGAATTCTATTTGCTATTTTAAGTTTGTTTTGAGTTATTTGAGTCAAGTTAGGTTGTTTAATGTGTCTAAAGTTAAAATTCATCCAAATTGATCCCTAGTACTTGTTTTCATTGTTTAAAGTCCGGTTTATTGTTTTAGAGTCTAATTTGTGTAGATTAGCAATCCCTTTAATCCCCGGCTTAGAACGATCCCTACTTTCACATACTACATTGATAAGGGTTTAAGTTTGTGTGCGATTTAATTTCACATCATTCCTGATCATAAGATTGCTGATTGGGCATTGACCGTCCGTTAAGATCAGTACGTGCTATGTCTTCTCTTAGAGAGCGTCGGTCTCAAGTCATTAGTGTGACTGACACCAAGACAAGCATGTAGGTGCTCAATAGAGAATGAGTCCACTGAACGCGATCAACAAGGACTTCTCATACTCATGTCACGTGAAAACTCATGGTTGGGATAATGAGTCCACATCATAGTTGGGGTTAAGCCATATAGCCATGGAGGCAAGTGAATGCACAACAAATGATCTCTAACGTTCAAACTGTTTGAGGGAGAATACTCTATGGTATGATTAAGAATCTCTGGCCAGAGTATGAATGAGATTTAGGAATTCGTTCCAAATCACATTCAAAGTAATCATATAAGTAAGAGAATCACATTGGATAGTAGACATGAATAAACTATCAAATCAAACAATGTGGTCAAGAGTATTGTATTAGAGAAAGACTGTATTGCATTGTAATCCCAAACTGAATACGTGAAGGAAAATTTGTGAAAAACATGTTCGTTTGAGCAACATCTATGGCATGCAGTTAACAATTAAAGGCGGAATCATGCTTGTATGCACTCAAAAACAAAACATTACCCATGAAATTCAAAGTCTAGTAGTTATGGTGAACCATGACTCAACTCAAATCTTAAAGAAATGAGTTGAGAAACTTTTATTCCTTTGAAGCACCTCTTTGCTTACCAAAGGTTAATCACCCATGTGAAGGCCTTCTTTCCTTTGTCTCCTTACTCCTTGGCTCCATGGATATGGATGGAAGAATTGATTCTCCAAAAGTCCCCAAGGTAGGAGACCTCTAATTTTCGACACCAAGGATGATGAAGGAAGAAGATGAGTGACCTTGGAGGAGGAAGGATTGCTAGCTAATCCCCTCCAAGGGGGCCGACCTCCTAGAGAGAAAAAGGAGAGAGTTATCTCTTACTTTTCATCGTTAGAAAAACCCTAATGAGAATGGTGCAAAGAAACCCTTTCTATGCTTTTAACTTTTTGTTCATTTTTGGACCAAAAGGTCCCTGCTCTCTATATGGCCGGTTTTTCCCATGTCTTTGGGCTATTTTGGGCTTCTTGAATTTTGGTTGTTAAGTTGTCATACAACTTAAGCTAATTGGCTTGACAATTCGAAGCCTAATTTGGGCTTTAAGGCCCAAATCCAACTCAAGGTTTAAAACGAACTGATTCGTTTGATTAATTAACATATTAATTAATCCTTGCCATAAACAATTAAACTATTTAATTGTCCTTACTCATCTTCGTTATATCCTTCAATCATTACCTTACATGGTGTCCGATCTATTAGGTTCCTTTTAGCGAGGCAGTGGGTGATTAGAACTCTTACTAATCGATTGTGAATTGAAACTTACTTTCAATTCTCCCTTTAGTGATTATACATCTTCAAGGCTTCCACAAGCCATGAGTGACACCTAGTTGTATGTTATGGCTACCCAAGCTAATCAGAAGAGGTTGGAGAACTTATTCAGTTCGGGATTACAATGCAATACGGTCTTTCTCTAATACAATACTCGTAACTACATTGTTTGGTTTGATAGTTTATTCATGTCTACTATCCAATGTGATTCTCTTACTTATATGATTACCTTAAATGTGATTTGGAACGACTTCCTAAATCTCTTTCGTACTCTGGCCAGAGATTCTTAATCATATCATAAAGTATTCTCCCTCAACGTTTGAAGGTTAGAGATCCCTTGTTGCGCATTCACTTGCCTCCATCGCTAAGTGGCTTAACCCCAACTATGCCGTGGACACTCTTTGACGGAGTGACTTTGACATAGTCAAAGATCAAGGACCTAACCACAAGACAACTATGATGCCTCAGGTCAAAGGGCTACTTTACATTATCCCAACCATGAGTTCTCATGTGACATGAGTATGAGAACTCCTCGTTGATCACGTTCAGTGGACTCATTCTCTATTGAGCACCTACGTACTTGTCTTGGTGTCAGTCACACCATTGACTCGAGATTAGTCACTCTCCCTAAGAGAAAACATAGCATGTACTGATCTTAATGGACTGTCAATGCCCAATTGGCAATCCTATGATCAGGAACATATAGGATATGTATACAAAAGAGAATGGTCTCATGAATCTAACTTCTTTAGATCACATTCTCCCTATTACATATTCCTTGGACTTATCGTTTAAGCATATAACATTGATATGAGACGGCTTAAAACAATAATCTTTGCCTTTATATTAAACTAGATTAGTTTAACATGTGAAATGTCCGTAAAGTATCATCATATGATTGGTTTTAGGGCACATTTCCAACAATAGGTTCGCCACCTCTTCTTATTAGCTTGGGTAGCCATGACATACTGCTAGGTGTCACTCATGGTTTGTGGAAGCCCTAAGGGTGTATAATCACTAAAGGGAGAATTGAAAAGTAAATTTTAATTCACAATCGATTTTAAGAGTTCTAATCGCCCACTGCCTCACTAAAAAGAACCTAACGGATCGTACACCATGTAAGGTAGAGATTGAAGAAACAACGGAGATGAGTAAGGATAATTAAATGGTTTAATTATTTATGGCTAGGATTAATTAATATGTTAATTAATCAAACGAATAAGTTCATTTTAAACCTCGGGTTAGTTTCGGATCTCAAGGCCCAATGGGCTTTGAATGTGAAGTCCAATAACACAAGTTGTATGACAACTTGAAAACACGAAGGGCATTAAAGCCCAATGAACCCACATGGCCGGCCATAGAGAGTGTGAGGGAGAATTGGTTTTAATTTCAATTATGCCACTCAATGTAAGTGGCTATAGAAAAGAAATTATAACCCATTCCTTCAAAAAGGGTTTTCTAGATAGAAAAGAGAAAAACACAAAAGGCTCTCTCTTCTCTTAGGAGGTCGGCCACCCTAGGAAGAATGGACTAGCATCCATTTCTTCCTAGGTTACTCATCTCTTCCTCAATGCTCTCCTTGGTGTGGAAACTTAGAGGTTCCATTTCTTGGGAACTTGGAGAATCCATTCCTTCATCCATATTCAAGAAGTCATGGAGCCAAGAAGCAAAGTTCCTCCATCCACATGCATGGAGCCAAGGAGCAAAGAGACTAAGGAAAGAAGGCCCTCACATGGGTGAATATCCTTTGCTAAGCAAAGAGGTGCTTCAAAGGTATAAAAGTTTCTCAACTCTTTTCTTTAAGATTTGAGTTGAGTCTTGGTTCACCACAACTACTAGGCCTTGAATTTCATGGGTAAGGTTTTGTTTTTGAGTGCATACAAGCATGATTCCACTTTTAATTGTTAATTGCATGCATAGATGTTGCTCAAATGAACTTGTTTTCACAAATTTTTCCTTCAAGTGGTATCAGAGCCTAGGTCTAGTAGTTGGTGAATCCTTTTGGGTTTTGTAGTTCATAGTTTTTGATTTGAATGTTGTAATTGTTACAAGCTTTATTCTTGCTTCTTTGAATGTAAATTTTGTTAGAAAATTTTCCATCTCAAAAGTTGTAGATGTAGTTCATTTAAGCATGAATTTTGGAGCTAAAATTTGGTGCCATGTTTATGGGGAAATTCGGCCAAATCCAAAGGGAGGATTTTTGGGTTCTTGTTTGTCTTGTTAAAAGTGTTTTAAAGTGACTTTTGGAACCCCTAAGTACCCTAGGATGTTAACCCTCTATTGTGTAGTGAAAATTTGAGTTTTATTGAGTGAAACCATTTATGAAGCTCTTATGGGTTTTCATGGATGTTCTTCAATGTTCTTGCTTTGTCCTTGTTGTTCATACCAAGAACAAAAAGTTTGTTGTTTTGATTCAAAAAGGTGTTTGGTTGTTTATTTGTTTTTGTTAGTGATGGATGGTATGATTTTTCAAATAACACCCAAACCTTTTTACTATTCACACCATACCAATCATTTGCAACTTTCAATCACCTTTCAAACACACAAATCAACTCACACACACCATCACTACTCACCATGACCGACCACGCCTATAATGGGGGTACTATTGGGGCATTTATGCAATTACATAAAGTTTTGATACTTTTGTGTATTTGCACTTTGACCCGAAAGTTTACGTTTTTACGTAAAAGCCCAAAATCACTAAAGGACAAATTGTTTTGCTCCTTTAAGGAAGTTTTTGTATTTGTTGAAATTTTTTGGGTTCTAGTTGTAATTATATAATGTAGTGGACTTTTGTGTTTTTACAAAGTGACCTCAAAAGTTTGTATTTTGCAATATAGCCCAAAAGTTGAGGTTATTGCATTTTGGCCCAAATTAGTTGAGAACAAAATAGTTTTGTCTCTTTAAATGAGAATTGGATTTTCATTTCATTTAGCTCCATTTAAATCTATTCTATGGATACAAAAACCAAATGACAATGTTGCATTCAAGTTTAATTAGTGAAAGTGTTAATTAATTAAAGAAAAGGGTGATTATGAACCTAAGCCTATGATAATTGAGCTATGTGAAAGGTTGTCTCTCAAATTTGTTTGAACCATGGGAATGTGTGCATTAGTTTTTTGGTTGTAATTTGATATGATCAAATGTTGTCAAGAGCATAAGCTCTTCTTTACTTTAAAGTATTTTGATTTGATCAAATGTTGTAAAAGAGCATAAGCTCTTCTTTACTTTGAAGTAGTTGGGTCCAACGCCCAATAAGAAAACACGCCTTAATGTGATTAAACGCATAAGTAAAATTAATCACCATCCCTAGACCGAGATCCAACACTAGGCTCGTGTTGGATCGAATCAAGGGTTCATAGTCATCCTAAGGCCCTAAGGCAACTATATAGTCCATCAATGAATGCAAAGCTTATGTCAGTAGTACCATATACTCTTGCTTTAAAAGTTGTTTTACAAGCATAGTGAGAGTATCATATACTAATAAATCAATCACATGGACCAATAGTTGTATTAGGACCAAATTGTTTTATTGAGATTAAAATGCATGCCTAAATGTGATGAGACCTCAAAACCCTTCACTAAACCATTATTAAGTTGACAAACATGAGAGTGCTTTGAACACTCTTTCGTGGCCTTCCACCATGGTAGGTTCCGATCGTTTGTGACTCATACACCGACTTCACCCTATCATGGGGGAGTACAAAGTATGTGCTTACACTCAGGAGGAGTTCTATACGTATACACGATGTTGTGAAGGTAGGCAACAAGAATGATCAACATCATATCATTGTGAGGTTGTTCTTGAACCCCTACCCAAACTTGCATGGTGGGAATGACTTAACTAAGTGCAATGGAGCCAACATCATATCATTGTGAGACATCATTCTCTAGAGGCCAAATAAGATGGGTACTTACATGAGATGTAAATGAGTAAGCGTACTCTTTCATTATTATTGATGCTAGCCAACATCATATCATTGTGAGGTGGGCTTGGTAATAGTGAGCCTCTCATACCCTACTAAGAGTTTCCTCCAAAACTCTCGAATTCCAATGAGGGATATGGAATTTGCCCAAAAATAGTGGGTGGTGCTATTTGATTTAAAGACGCAGATCAAATAGCTTAAAATCAATCAATTTATATTCGTTATGTATTTATTTACTGATATATTTGTAAACGCTATCCAAAACTTGACAAAGAAAAAGCCGAAGGCTTTAGTTTCAGGACTTGGTACCACAATCCCATCGATTGTCTTGAATGGATTGTATATGTACCTAAGTAGTCTCATCCTCACAATTTTCCTATTGATAATGTATCATTGGAAGAACATGTTAGATAAGTCTATCATAAAGAAGACAACACAAACAACAAAAGCTTATTCCTTTGTTGTATGAACAAAGGAACTTGAGAAGATTAGCACAAAGACATGGACACTTTTAGTGTCATAATTCTTCCATTACAAATCGTTGTATGAAGAAATAAGAGTTGCTTTGAACAACCCTTAGTTAACGCAAGCACTAGTGCTTGTTTCTTTGTTAAATGAACAAGGAACTTGAGAAGTAAGCACAAGGGCATGGACACTTTATTTGCCATGATTCTTCACTTACAAATTGTTGTATGAAGAAATGAGAGTTGCCTTGAACAGCTCTTGAAAGTTTGTAATCATGTTTAGAACATAATGGTTGATTGACAAAAATAGTCCATCAACATGGACTTATGATGATTTTGAATCATTGAGTGTTGAAGTGTTAAACCACTTCAAGAGACGGAAACTAGGCAAAGACTTCACCTTTGAGTCCCTATCCAAATGGTTCACTAAGTTTATAGTAAACTATATAGTGAACAATAACCGCACGCTCACCAAATCGTTTGATGTGTATAACACAATTGAAATTAGTTTCAAGAGAGATAGTGGGAGTTTAACGGACCATGACTATTGTAGTCAATGGAGAAGTCAAATGAAGAAGGCGAAATAACTCCAAGGGAACAAACTTTCTTTATGAAAGGATGGACATTGGAAGGGGTATTTGCAAGAAATGTCTTGCAAGTGTCAAGAACACACCTTTTGAAGGTGTTGTAAATTGTTCTTGAATAGTTCAAAACAGTTGGTTCTTCTACTTGAATGCTTGATTCCGTATTAGTAACTATGTTTTACAATCGTTGTAAAAGTGTGGCTAATAAGAAGTAGAAGATTAATGAGAGAAGAGAAAGTACTTCACATTCGAAATGTGAATAAAATATAGATCTCTGCGAAAGCAGATAGTACTTACTTCCTCATATGAACTACCAAAGAAATTGGAAAAACAAAGATTTTCTTTACATTCAAATTTGAATAAGGAACTTAATTCCGTCACTATAATTTTAAGAGATGGATGAATGTTTTGTTTGACAAAACATTGTTCTTTATTAATGAATGATTGAATTATTGTAATCTGATTGATTGTCTCTATAGTAGAGATGATGTGGTAGTGTTAACTTTTTAGAATATAACGATGCTTAAAACCCAAAAGGTTGCAAGGTAGTGACTAATCCCATTGAGTTGTGACACCTCTAAAACATAAATTACAAGTTGGTCATAGATAGATGCTCTGGATCATTAGATTCGGATCCAATACGTTCTTGTTAAAATTGTATAGAGGCAAAATGTTTGAATCTTTATTCTTTTGAAAAGAAGAAAGATTCACAAAGTTGTTAGTGGCACTTATCCACAACATAATACTACTCATGTTGTACGACATTCACCGAAGATCGCTCTCGGTTGGACTATCGTTTATTTTGAATAAACACAAGTCCGAATACTTTGCAAAAGGTTTCAAAGAATTCAAGAATGTAAGTTGATGAGTAAGACGTCTAAAGTATTTACCTCCTTAGATTTGATCCAAGGAAAAATAACACTTTAGAAGAGTTTCCTTGAAAGATATCAAGGAAAGTAGCATCATAAGATAATGGATTTCTCCCTTGGGAGAAGAAGGAATTCGAATAAGATGTAGTTCGTTGGATGTTATCAATTACCCATATATATGATATATACTTCTAAGACAACTTCTAAGACAATATAATTGTCAATTAGAAAATCTTCCAAAATTTTCATGACTTCATAGGATGTAGTTGGAAAGAAAGACAAGTCTTAATCGTGTTAAGATTTGGGGTTGTGTGCTAATAAGCAATATTTGTTTGAGAACAATCTTGTGGGATATCCTTAAATTAATCATTGGATATCACTTCTATAAACCAACTAAAAAATGTTATTTGTTGGGTAGTTCATTGTAATCCTATGATAGGATTTGCCTAAGATAGAGCAAATGAATAAGAGATAGAACTCAAACAATGGGTTCTTTGAGAGACAAGATGATAATCAACAAATATAACAACCTAGTTCCTACACCACTAGCTCCAAGGTAGTCAAGAAGGATTTATAAACCGTTTCAGTTGAATGGTTTGAACTTTATGACTATGTAATCCCAATCTGAATTGGTTCTCTACCTCTTCTGATTAGCTTGGGTAGCCATAACATACTGCTAGGTGTCACTCATGGTTTGTGGTAGCCCTAAAGGTGTATAATCACTAAAGGGAGAATTGAAAAGTGAGTTTCAATTCACAATCGATTTGAAGTGTTCTAATCGCCCACTGCCTCGCTAAAAGGAACCTAATGGATCGTACACCGTGTAAGGTAGAGATTGAAGAAACAACAGAGATGAGTAAGTATAATTAAATGGTTTAATTATTTACGGCTAGGATTAATTAACATGTTAATTAATCAAACGAATAAGTTTGTTTTAGACCTTGAGTTAGTTTTGGGCCTCAAGATGTCAAGTCTAATAACTCAAGTTGTATGACAACTTGAAAACACAAAGGGCATGAAAGCCCAATGAACCCACATGGCCGGCCATAGAGAGTGTGAGGGAGAATTGGCTTTAATTTCAATTATGACACTCAATGTAAGTGGCTATAGAAAGGAAATTTTAACCCATTCCCACAAAAAGGGTTTTCTAGATAGAAAAGAGAAAAACACAAAACGCTATCTCTTCTCTTAGGAGGCAGGCCACCCTAGGAAGAATGGACTAGAATCCATTTCTTCCTAGGTCACTCATCTCTTCCTCAATGCTCTTCTTGATGTGGAAACTTAGAGGTTCCCTTTCTTGGGAACTTGGAGAATCCATTCCTTCATCTATATCCAAGAAGTCATGGAGCCGAGAAGCAAAGTTCCTCTATCCACATCCATGGAGCCAAGGAGCAGGGAGACTAAGGAAAGGAGGCCCTCACATGGGTGAATATCCTTTGCTAACAAAAGAGGTGCTTCAAAGGTATAAAAGTTTCTCAATTCTTTTCTTTAAGATTTGAGTTGAGTCTTGGTTCACCACAACTACTAGGCCTTGAATTTCATAGGTAAGGTTTTGTTTTTGAGTGCATACAAGCCTGATTCCGCCTTTAATTGTTAATTGCATGCATAGATGTTGCTCAAATGAACTTGTTTTCACAAATTTTTCCTTCAACATTTTTATAAGCAATGTTGTAATGATAGGCAGACAAATGCCTTGACCTACAAACTTATTTGTGTTTGACATTGTAACTTAAACTTCGGGTTGGATTACTTTGGAAGATTATCGAATTAGAACCTATTACATGATATGGAAGAAAACGATGATTAAACTTCACTTTAAGAATTAAAATAATTAAAGTCGTAAATAACACAATAGCAAGTAATCTCCTAAGGCATATCTAAGTCCTTCAAGGGATATGAAAGAAAATGGCATATTCTGCTTTACATCTAGCTTTTCAACTATGCATTTAGAACACCAACCAGGGGTCTACAATATGGTTCAAAACTCCGAAAGATCGGATCTTTGAGAGACAAATAAGAAGGACTACTTATACTTGGCTAGCTCCAATCAATCAAGCAATTCGAAGGTCATTTCAATACACATCCCGGAAAGATCATCCTGGAAATGATTCGCTCATTGTCCATTGGTAACTATCCATCTTCGAGTAGGATGCACTCTCAAAAGCATAGTTAATGAAATTTGGGCGTCTGACACGGGGCACCTCGAGTGTCAAGAAAGAAAAAAATGCACATAGCTAATGACTGTTGGACTATCGGACTAGTCAGGTTTCTTAGTCAAAATCAAAGTAAGCTATTCATATTGGCTATCTGGTTAAAATACGTAGTCAGACTGTGAAGACCCTCATTTAAATTACTATTAAATAATATGAATATTTTGTTAAGTATGTGTAACTTGTTTTAATTGTTAATTAACTAGGCTTTAATTTAATTTACCATACAATCTATGTATGTTAGTATTGAGTTTTGGGCTTCAAGGCCGGGCTTCGAATAGTCGAGCCTAATAACTTAAGTTGTATGACAACTTAAAATACATAGGGCCCGAATGCCCAATAAAAACCCCAAGGTCGGCCATACATAGGGTTTGGTTTAATTTCAATTATGCCACTCAAATGTGAGTAGCTATAAAAGGAAATTTATAGGCCAAATTCATTTAGGGTTTTGAAGAGGCAAAAGAGAGCTTTCCTCAGTCTATCTTTTCTCTCTAGGAGGTTGGCTCTTAGGGAGGATTTCACTAGCATCAATTCCTCCCCAAGTCACTCATCTCTTCCGCAATGCTTTCCTTGGTTTGGAAACATAGAGGTTCCCTCTCTTGGGAACTTGGGAGAATCCATTCATTCATCCTCCTACAAGAAATCCATGGAGAAAAGAAGCAAAGAAAGAAGGCCCTCTCTTGCGTGATTAACCTTTGCTTATGCAAAGAGGACTCAACAAAGGTATATGAAATCTCAACTCTTCTCTCTTTGATTTGAGTTGAGTCTTGGTTCACAACTACTAGGTTTTGAATTTAATGGGCAAAGTTTTGTTTTTGAGTACATACAAGCATGATTCCGCCTTTAATTGTTAATTGCAAGTGTAGATGTTGCTCAAATGAACTTAGTTTTTCACAAATTTTCCTTCAATCACCCTACCATTCGTGCAGCCCAGGCCATTCATTGAAGCGTCACTATAGATCTCGAAATTACCGATGTCGTCGAAAGCTGCTAGAAAATGGGCATATGTGAGACAATACTTCAACTATTAGAAACTATGCTCGCAATCCTCACCTAATTCGAATCTAACTCCTTTCATGGTCATCTTTGTTAGAGGTAAACCTACGGCTAAGAAATCATTCACAAAGCACCTATAGTAGCCGGCAAGACCAAGGAAACTTCATATCTCCGCAACATTATGTGGATGCTCCTAGTTTTCCACTGCAGCTATCTTCTAAAGATCGGCAAGAATACCTTCTACTAAAATGACATGCCCCAAAGAGCACACAATCCATCCAGAACTCGCGTTTGCTAAATTTGGCGTAAAGTTGATTCTATCTTAGCTTCTTTAAGACCAAGCGCAAGTGTTTAATATGCTCGACCTCCCTCTTGGAGTAAACCAGAATATCATCAATGAAGACTATCACAAATATGTTGCAATATGGACAAAATACTAGTTCTTCAAGTCCATGAAAGTCGCTGGAGCCTTCGTCAACCCAAATAGCATCACAAAGAACTCCTAATTTGACATAAATTAGAGTTTTCTTACTTGGGAGACAAGTAATACTTATAATGGGCTTAAGCCTTGCATGTTGGACTGGGGTTGTCTGACTACGTATTCTGACTAGTAAGCTAATTGGAATAGTTGCTCTGATTCTGTCTAAGAAGCTTAAGTGTCATGTGTTAGCGATCTTAAATTAATAGTCCCACATGTGTCATGTCATCAAACAAACTGGAAAATTGATGGAATTGGATGTTAAGGATGACATTTATTTGCAATAGTAAAGTTCAAATATGAAATTGATATATCTTATACTTTAGGGACCAAAATAATCAGATATACCAATTTTAGAAGGACTACCTTTTTCTCTCTCTTTTTTTTTTTTTTTTTTTTTTTCCAGAGAGGAGTTAAACAAATAGGAAATTCTAAGCATATTCTATGATTTTTCACACTAGTTTTGATTACAATAATGCTAGTAATACCATATTATGTGACAAGTGGCGTGTACAACACTATGTCAATTAATAATTTTATCTCATGAGATACTAATTGAGAGAGTAATCCCTAAGAATGAGTGTCAAGAGTACAAAGTTTTTCTCTTTGGAGTGCATTTGGATTGTTTTCGGCATTAATAAAAAACAAACGAGCGTGCGTTACACAACCATTGAAACTTAAGCAAATAAACACATGCAACAAGAAGGAGCACTCAAAAGATCAAAAGCTTATTGGGTGTCAAAAGTACACAGTTTTTCTATTTTGAGTGAATTTGAACTGTTTTCGGCATTAATAAAAACAAACGAGCGTGAGCTTGTCGCCCGTTGGAACTTAAGCAAATCAACACATAAAATGCGCAACTAGGAGCATAAGAATGAGTAGTCAAACTATCAAAAGCTTATTGGGTGTTAAAAGTCCACATTTTTTCTATTTTGAGTGCATTTAGACTGTTTTCGGCATTAATAAAAAAATAAATAAACGAGTGTGCATTTGACACCGATTGGAACATAAGCAAACAAACACATATAATGTGCTACTAGGACCACAAGAATGAGTACTCAAAAGATCAAAAGCTTATTAGGTGTCAAAAGTACATAGTTTTCTATTTTGAGTACATTTGGACTGTTTTCGGCATTAATATAAACAAACGAGCGTGTGTTTGACACCCATTGGAACTTAAGCAAATAAGCACATAAAATGCGCTACTAGGACCATATGAATGAGTAGTCAAAGCTACTAGGACCATAAGAATGAGTAGTCAAAAGATCAAAAGCTTATTGGGTGTCAAAATTACACATTTTTTTTCAATTTGGAGTGCATTTGGACTATTTTTGGTATTAATAAAAAAACAAACGAGCATGCGTTTGACACCGATTGGAACTTAAGAAAATAAACACTTATAGTGCACTACTAGGACCATAAGAATGAATACTCAAAAGATCAAAAGCTTATTGGGTGCCAAAAGTACAGGGTTTTTCCATTTTGAGTGCATTTGGACTGTTTTCGACATTAATAAAAACAAACGAGTGTTTGTATGACACCCATTGGAACTTAAGAAAATAAAAACATATAATGCACTACTAGGACCATAAGAATGAGTAGTCAAAAGATCAAAAGGTTATTGGGTGTCAAAAGTACATAGTTTTTCCATTTGAAGAACATTTGGATTGTTTTCGGCATTAAAAAAAAACAAACGAGCGTGCATTTTAGAACCATTGAGACTTAAGCAAATAAATACATATAATGCTCTACTAGGACCATAAGAATGTGTACTCAAAAGATCAAAAACTTATTGGGCGTCAAAGGTACATGGTTTTTCTATTTGGAGTGCATGTGGATTGTTTTCAGAATTAATAAAAACAAACGAGGGTGCGTTTCCCAACCTTTGGAACTCAAGCAATAAGCACATATAATGAACTACTAGGACAGTAAGAACAAGTACTCAAAAGATCAAAAGCTTATTGGCTGTCAAAAGTAAATAGTTTTTCTATTTCGAGTGCATTTGGACTGTTTTCGACATTTAATAAAAGCAAACGAGCATGCCCTTCACAATCAAGGGATCCTAAGCATATAAACATATATAATGCACTACTAGAACCATAAGAATGAGCACTCAAAAGAGCAAAAGCTTATTAGGTATCAAAAGTACAAAGTTCTGCATTAATAAAAACAAACGAGCATGCGTTTGACACCCGTTCAAACTTAAGCAAACAAACACATATAATGCACTACTAGGACCATAACAATGGGTAGTCAAAAGATCAAAAGCTTATTAGGTGTCAAAGTACTTAGGTTTTCTTTTTGGAGTGCATTTGGATTGTTTTTAGCATTAATAAAAAATCAAACGAGCATGTGTGTCACTAATTGGAACTTAAGCAAAGAAACACATATAATGCGCTACTAGGACCATAATAGTGAGCAGTCAAAAGATCAAAAGCTTATTCGGTGTCAAAGTACATGGTTTTTCTATTTTGAGTGCATTTGGACTGTTTTCGGCATTAACAAAAAGAAAGGATGGTGCGTTTAACACCAATTGGAACTTAAGCAAATAAACACATGTTACACGCAACTAGGACCATAAGAATCGGTAGTCGAAAGACCAAAAGCTTCTTGGGTATCAAAACTTCTCAGTTTTTCAATTTGGAGTGCATTTGGACTGTTCTCGGCACTAATAAAAAATCAAACGAGTGTGCACATCACTCCCATAGGAACTTAAACAAATAAAAATATATAATGCCTTACTAGGATCGTAAGAATGAGTAGTCAAAAGACTAAAAGCTTATTGGGCGTCAAAAGTAATCAGTTTATCTATTTGGAGTGCATTTGGATAGTTTTTTATATTAATAAAAAAAACAAACTAGCATGTGTTTCCTGACCATTGGAACTTAAGCAGGTAAAGACATAAAATTTGCTACTAGGAGCATAAGAATAAGTACCAAAAGATCAAAAGCTTATTGGGTGTCAAAAGTAAACAGTTTTTCTATTTGGAGTGTATTTGGACTATTTTTGGCATTTAAAAAAAACAAACGAGCGTGCGATTAGAACCATTGGAAGTTAAGCGGATAAACACATATAATGCACTACTAGGACCATAAAAATGAGTAGTCAAAAGTTCAAAAGTTTATTTGGTTCAAATGTACACAGTTTTTCTATTTGAACTTCATTTGGATTGTTTTATGCATCAATAAAAAAAAAAGAAACAAGCGTGCATTTCCCGACCATTGGAACTTAAGTAGGTGAACATATGTAATGCGCTACTAGGACCATTAGAATGAGTACTCAAAAGATCAAAAGCTGATTGGGTGTCAAAAGTGATTAGTTTTTCTATTTGGAGTGTATTTGGATCGTTTTCGACCTTTAATAAAAACAAACGAGCGTGTGTTTCAAACCGTTGGAACTTAAGGAGATAAACAAATATAATGCACTACTAGGAGCATAAGAATGAGTACTCAAAAGATCAAAAGCTTAGTGGGTGTCAAAATTACACAATTTTTCTATTTGGAGTGCATTTGGACTGTTTTCGATACTGTTGCGAAAATAAGATAGCCAAAATTAAACTCATTAAGTCTCAATTTTAGTGCTCGCAAGTATACGAATCGGATGATAGTATAACATTGAAACACGGATATTGTCCCACAGAGATCGAATTGATTCTAAAAATTCTTACTAACTAAATTGAAACAAATCATAGTGAAAAAGCTTTAATGAAAAAGATAGAATATTTTGGATTAAACTGAAATAAAATAAAGCTTGAAAATAAAATGCATGTAAATAATAAAATGAAAACATAGGAAAAATACGACCTAGGGCATCCGAATTCACCATAACAAATTCTAGTTAATTCCCTTAATATGTTATGCTCAAGTAGTTCTCCATGGCATCTAGTTGCATTGAAAGTATCCTTACATGTTAACCCTCTATGCCATCTACAAATAGGTGTTAATGTTATCAATTGCAAGAAGCTAACCCCAAGTTAAGTATGAATTGACGGTGTTTCTTGCAACGGACGGCGATGTGTTTATTGGGGTTGCATCAAATCAACTTAATCTAAACTTTGATGGTGATCAAGTATCTAAATAAAAATTAAGCGCATTACGAATAGCAAAAGATACTAAATAAAGATGAAAAACATGATAATAACAATACCACAAGAAAATTAAGATCAGGCTACATCATAGCCCTAGAAAAGAAAAACTTCCGCTCTTCCTCTTGTCCTTCCTTACCGTAGGCTATGTGAATTTTGCTTTGCGGTTTTTGGTGGCTGACCCTCTAGAAAAGCAAGGAGAATGAATCTCCTTATTATAACCTCACGGAAAAGCTTAGAAAAGTGAACAAATAGCCTACTAAATTCCAATTAAAAAACCCACTAAAGGCCTAACTAATGGACTTTAAGTCCTTATTAAATAAAATGAAAAATAAACGGAAATAATAAAGCTAGAAATTAAGTTTTCTTTTACAATCCATTGAATAGCATTCCCATGTCTTTGATCTCTAAAACCATTGTTGTCTCATCTTCTTACTGTAATGCATGTCTTTATGCGGTTAATTAGCCTCTTCCTCCACTGTAATTACTCTAGACACCCAAAAAGCTCGTGTTCCACTTCTTTTTCGCATAACTCTAGTACTAAATGCCCGTAAAATAAAACAATAGAATTAGTGTAGTTAACCCATCCATATATACAAGGTCCAAAGGAAATATATGATAATAATATATGAAAATATGACCACATTAGGCACAAATAAAAACAAACGAGCGTACGTTTGACACCCATTTGAACTTAAGTAAATAAACACATATAATATGCACTAGGACCATAAAAATGAGTATTCAAAATATAAAAAGCTTATTAGGTGTTAGATTAGGATGAGATTTTAAACTTGGGGGCTCCTTTTGATATATCAGAAAAAAGAATGCGTCGCACGTGCTCGCATTCCTAGGGTTTGACGGTGTTTCTGTCGGCATCGTCCCAGACGGCGTTGTCCCAGCGCCGTTGTTGAATCCACATCGCCGTCCGTTGGTCTTGGTTCGCTACTTCGCTGCATTGGTTACTCTTCGGTGTTGAAGATTGGCTGCTGTTTGTGAATTGTGATGGCTCGCAATTGGGGTTTTTAATCTACAGCAATTCTGAGGGTCTTGCTGCACTTATACTACACCAACAGACTCTGCTTTTGAAGGATTTTCAACAATTGGCTGCACCTACACACTTTTCAACAGGTTGAACTATCTAATTTTATATTTAATTTTTTATATTATTATTTTGGAATGCATTTTGTTCTAGGTTAATCTCTTGGTTTCCATGGACAAGTCACCCGTTGCCTTATGCCCATGGGGCTTTCTTGACTTCTCTGCTACTTCTTCCAAATTGAATATTGCCACTGATCAATTATCCAGACAATTTCCAAAAGCACGGACCTTTGTTGCCATTGTCACAAATGGTGCGGAAAGTGTGGGGTGGTGGAAGCTTCACAATTCATGGAAACTGGTACCTCTTAGCAAGGGATATTTTGATCTTCACTTTTCCAGCGAAGAAGATATGGGGTGGTGGAACTTGTACACTTCAATTTGGTCTTTTTAGGTTGTCTCAATGGCAACCAGATTTCAAACCTGGTGATGTCCTTCCCCAAACACATGCTCAGGTATGGATCAAAATATATGGCTTAAGTCAAGAGGATTGGCACCCTCGCATTCTTATGGAAATTGCTCGTGGGGTGGGTACCCCACTTCAGTTGGATCATGCTACACGTGAAAAGTTATATGGTTATTATGCTAGAATTCTGGTCGATGTGGATCTTTCTGCTGATTTGCCTTCGACTATTATGGTTAAGTAGGAACAACATGGTTTTTCTGTTGATATTATTTATGAGGATTTGCCACCAACTTGTGGACATTGTGGTGTAATTGGCCATAATACAAACAAATGCCACGAACCTGTGGATAGTCTGTTTATCAAAGCTTATTTCTCCACAGCTTCTCAGTTTATCAATTGCCATCTTGCGTTTAAAGCATCTTTCTGCTTGCGCAAGGAATTTTATTTGGTCAGGGGATATATCTTCTCGAAAATTGGTAACAGTTGATTGGTGTTTGGTGTGTGGACCTAAAAAAGAAGGTGGACTTGGTCTTTGTGATTTAGCTTCTTTGAATTTGACGGCTTTGCTTAGTTTTGGATGGGATGCTTTACAATCCTGTTCTCCGTGGGGTTCTTTTGCTCGTCAGTGTTTTCCTCTTTCGCCTTACAGAAATCAAAATATCTATTTACGGTCTTCTGTGTGGCATGGTTTGAAGCGTGCTTTGCCTATTTTGAATAATAATAGTCGTTGGATTATTGGTGATGGGAGGTCAGTTTCTTTTTGGTTTGACAAATGTGTTGGATGAGCCTATTATTAGCCCTTCTTTATTTTTGGTCATTTCACCTAAGGTTCTTCCTCGAGTTTCAGATGTTATTGAAACACAAAGTTGGTCTTTGCCAGATTATTTTACAAATTTATTCCCTTCAATTGTGCAACAAATTTTACATCTGCGTTTGCCTTTAAATGTTGAGGATGACAAATTGATTTGGAAGCCCTCACCTACTGGGAAGTTTTCTTTTTCTTTTGGTTATCACCTTATTCGAAGGAGACATAGTGATTGTGCTTGGGCTAAGGTTATTTGGCAACATTTTATTCTGCCATGACTATCTATTTTGGCTTGGAGGCTTTTTCATGATAAACTTCCTACAGAGGGTGCGTTACAACGACGTGGTATTTCTTTGGCATCCATTTGTTGTTTATGTAGTAATTTTGAAGAATCTACTGCTTATCTTTTCTTTGGATGTCGGATATTTAGGCAACTTTGAAGGTGGTTAGCATGTCAATTTGGTACATCTTTGCCTCTTTCAGATTCTTTGGTTGTTTTTTGGGATGTCTATGTCCGTAAACCTTTTTCCAAATAGTTGCACAATCTATGGATTTTTGCGGGCCTTTATACTATTTCAGCTATTTGGAAGGCTCGAAATTTCTAATTTCATCGTCTTTGCATGTCTATCAATTCAGCGATTGTTCATGGTGGGAAGTTTATTCTTGGTTATTCTTAGGGTTTTGACACTCGGATCATTTCTTTTTTGGGGATCCAACCTATCCAAGGCACCTACTATTCTTCCTGTCCTTTGGTCTCCTCCTTGGTTTCCTTGGGTGAAGCTTAATACAGATGGTTGATAGGAGCATATTTATACGACTTAGTTAGCTTGTTTTCTTGCATTTACTTAGTTAGTTTCTAGTTATAAGAGTCTTTTAAGCTATTTTCGTGTGTTTGTAGGTTCAAATGACAAAGTTGGCAAGAAAGTGCAATTTGGAGCATTTTAGAGCGGTTTTGGGCTTGGAATGGATATCACATGCACGGAGCAAGGTGGATGGACGTTTTTGAAGTTCAAGAGAGGCTAGGAATGTGGTAAAGATCTGGAGAAATTCATTCAAGATTTGGAAGATAAGGAATCAGCTAAAAAGAATGGAACATTATCCAAACTACCTTATCTTATCCAAACCTTATCCAACCTTATCTTATTCTAACCAACATTATTCAAACATTATCCTATTTATCCAACATTATCTAAACTTATTTCCAGCTGTAAAAGAAGTCCTTATCCTATTCTAAATACTTTTCATTTGATTCTAGGTGTCCTAATCCATCCAAACAACTTAATCCTTCCCCTCCTTGGTTTCTGCTAAACCCTACCCTCTATATACACAATTCTGGCGAATTTTCAAGGGATTGTGTCACAGGTTATAAGAGCCTTAACTTAGAAAATCCCCATTGTGCCACAGCAAGGAAGGAAGGAAGAAGCTTGGAGCCGTGCTTGCCATTCAAGACCTTTTGATTGCTGGAGCGTTTCTAGGTGTATTCTATCTTTTGCTTTCAATGTTTAAATTAATTTATCTTTGTTTTATTGCAAACATGTGGAACTAATCATTTTAGCTAGGGGAGAATTCAAAGCCATGGACATATGCTTTATATGAATTGATTACCTCCAGTTATTGTTTCTTAAATCATGAATGCGATTCACTTATCTATTTGATTGATAACTTATTCTTGTGTGTTGATTAAGGATGCCTACTTAGTTTGCATGCATGAATTTGATGCTAGGATATAAGGCAGTTTCACCTAATCGTTATGAACTCATATTTACAAGTAGTAAAAGTCACTAGTCATGATTGTGTTAAGTGAATTCTTGGCAGGAATATCATGCAGTTCATAGTTACAAATGCCTTGTCAATGCTTATGATTTTCCCAAAGCTTAATGCTCTTTGATTGTATCTCTATTATGCTGTTCATGTAGGGAACTATTAAAGAATAATTTGGTTGACGATGCATTGTCCATCCAATTCAATGACTTAAGGAAAATCTGAGGGTTAATTAGTGCTGTTCACGGTTAATTTGGGGCATTGAGATTCATGGTTTAAAGGAATAATAACTGGAAATCGATTTGTGTTGCATATGTTTCATGTGTGGAGAATGACCCTCTAGCTAGCCTATCACCCATCAATTTACCTCAATTTTGTGCTAAACTTGTTTAAGTCTTTAATTTACTTGTCTTTAGTTTAAATTCGTCAAAAACCCAATTCCCTTTACTTTGTTGTGTCAAATTAGTTAGAATCTGTCTAAATTAAGTCTTCTTTAGTGTTTTGAGTCAAGTTAAGTTAGAATTTCATCCAAATCACCCTTCAGTTCCTGTTTTGAGTCTATTTAACTTAGTTGTGCTGTTTTGAGTCATTCTAGTTTGTTTTGAGTTATTAGAGTCTAGTTTTCTGTTTTTGAGTCTAGTTTAGTGTTTTAGAGTTTAAATTGTGTTGATTAGCATCCCTTCTAATCCCCGGCCTGAAACGATCCCTACTTTCATATACTACAATCATAGGGTTTTAATTTGAGTGTTAGAATATATCACATTAATGGTTTGTCTAAAGGAAATCTCGGTCCTACTGCATGTGGAGGAGTTTTCAGGAATTGCCATGGTTGTTTTCTTGGAGGTTTCTGTCAATGGATTCGTCATCGCAATTTTTTTTTTTGTTGAGTTATCAGCGATTATTATTGGTATTAAGTTTGCATATCAGCAGGGTTGGCATTGTCTTTGGTTGGAAAGTGATAGTGCTAGTGTTATTTCTATTTTTCAATCGTCTGATTTTGATCCTCCTTGGCCTCTTCATACGCAATGGTCTATTTGTTTGGATCGCATTCGGAAAATGACTTTCTACGCATCTCACATCTATCGCAAAGGAAAATTTTATTGCGGACAATTTTGCTAACATGGGCTTATCTTCTCCATCTTTAACATGGCATGATTCTCCTCTGATGGCGGTTCGAGTTGCTCTGTTTTCAAACTATGTTGGCTTGCCTCGTTACCACTTCTCAAATTAATGTGCATGTCGGCATCCAGGTTTGTCTCACTTTCTTTTTTTCTCCCAACTTTATGGTGTTGTTTGACTTGTTTTGCAGGTTTAGACCTTTAGGTTTGGTTCTAGAGGAGTTAGGTTTCATGTCCCCCCCCCTTTTTTCTTTGTATCATTCTTGTTTTTTGTTTCTAGAAGGGTAAGGTTTATGTCCCCCCCTCCTTTTTCGTGTATTCCTTTTTGTTGTCTCTGTTTTTTGAGGTGTAAGGTTTATGTCCCCCCTGACTAGGTGTAACTTATTTTTTCGTTATCAATAAAATAACCCTCATACCGTCGAGGTTTCCCCAAAAAAAGAAAAAAAAAAGAAAGGCTTATTAGTTGTTAAAGTACACAGTTTTTCTATTTCAAGTGCATTTGGACTGTTTTCGGCATTAATAAAAAAATAATTGAGCGTGCATTTGACATCGATTGGAACTTAAACAAATAAACACATATAATGTGCTACTAGGACCATAAGAATGAGTACTCAAAAGTTCAAAAGCTTATTAGGTGTCAAAAGTACGAAGTCTTCTATTTGGATTGCATTTGGACTATTTTCGGCATTAATAAAAACAAACGAGCGTGCGCTAGACTCCCTTTGGAACTTCAGCAAATAAACACATATAATGTCCTACTAGGACCATAAGAATGAGTAGTAAAAGGATCTAAAGTTCATTGGGGGTCAAAAGTACACGATTTTTCTGTTTTGAGTGTATTTGGACTATTGTCGGCACTAATAAAAATAAATGAGCGTGTGTTTGACACACATTGAAACTTAAGCAAATAAATACATATAATGCGCTACTAGGACCACAAGAATGAGTAGTCAAAAGATCAAAAACTTATTTGGTGTCAAAACTACACAGTGTTTGTGCATTAGGACTATTTTTGCATTAATAAAAAAACAAAACGAGCGTGCTTTTGCCACCAATTGGAGCTTAACCAAAGAAACATATAATGCACTACTAGAGCATAAGAATGAGTAGTCAAAAAATTAAAAGCTTATTCGATGTCAAAAGTACATAGTTTTTCTATTTTGAGTGCTTTTGGACTGTTTTCGACATTAATAAAACAAATCACAACCATTGGAACTTAAGTAGACAAACACATATAATCCGCAACGAGGACCCTGAAAATGAGTAGTCAAAAGATCAAAAGCTTATTGGGTGTCAATAGTACATAGTTTTTGTATTTTGAGTGCATTTGTATTGTTTCCAGCATTAATAAAAACAAATGAGTGTGCGTTTAACACCCATTGGAACTTAAGGAAATAAACAGATATTAAGCACTACGAGAACCATAAGAATGAGTACTCAAAAGATCAAAAGCTTATTGGTTGTCAAAACTTCACAGTTTTTCTATTTAAAGTGCATTTGGACCGTTTTTTGCGTTACTACAAAACAAACTAGTGTGTGTTTGACACCTATTGGAACTTAACGAAAGAAACACATATAATGTGCTACTAGGACCACAAGAATGGGTAGTCAAATGATCAAAAGCTTATCGGGTGTGAAAACTACACTGTTTTGCTATTTGGAGTGCATTTGGACTATTTCGACATTAATAAAAAAAAATAGACGAGCATGCGTTTGACACTGATTGGAACATAAGCAAGTAAACACATATAATGCGCTACAAGGACCATAACAATGAGTATTCAAAAGATCAAAAGCTTATTGGGCGTCAAAAAGTACAAAGTGTTTCTACTTTGAGTGTGTTTAGACTATTTTCGGCATTCATAAAAACAAACGAGCGTGCCTTTCACAACCATTGGAACTTAAGCCAATAAACACATATAATACCCTACTAGGACCTCAAGAATGAATGGTCAAAAGATCAAAAGCTTATTGGGCGTCAAAATTACACCGTTTTTCTATCTGGTGTACATTTGGACTATTTTTGGCATAAATAAAAAACAAAGGTGCATGCGTTTGACATCGATTGAAACTGAATCATATAAAAACATATAATGCGCAACTAGGACCGTAAGAATGAGTACTCAAAACATCAAAACCTTGTTGGGTGTCAAATGTACACAGTTTTTCAATTTGTAGTGTAGTTGGACTATTTTCGGCACAAATAAAAATATAAAAGAACGTGCCTTTGACACCAATTCGAACATAAGTAAATAAACACATATAATGTGCTAGAAGGACCATAAGAATGAGTAGTCAAAAGACCAAAAGCTTATTGGGTGTCAAAAGGACACCGGTTTTCGATTTCGAGTGCATTTGGACAGTTTTCGGCATGAATAAAAAGAAATAAGCGTGCATTCGACACCCATTGGAAATTTTATAGACAAACACATATAATGTGCTATTCGTGCGTTTTACAACCATTCAAACTGAAGCAAATAAAGATATATATTGCTATAGTAGGACCATAAGAATGAGTAGTCAATAGATCAAAAGCTTATTGGGCGTCAAAAGTACACAGTTTTTCTATTTGGAGCCCATTTGGACTTTTTCAACATTAATAAAAAATCAGACAAAATGCGTTTGACGCCGATTGGAACTTAAGTAAATGAACACCTATAATGCATTTCTAGTACCATGAGAATGAGTACGGAAATGATCAAAAGCTTATAATGTGTCAAAATTACATAGTTTTTTTCATTTTGAGTGCATTTAGACTGTTTTCGACATTAATAAAAACAAACGAGCGTGCGTTTGACACCCATTAGAACTTATGAAAATAAACACATATAATGTGCTACAAGGGCCATAAGAATGAGTAGTCAAAAGATCAAAATCTTATTACGTGTCAAAACTACACGGTTTTTCTATTTGGAGTGAATTTGGACTCTTTTCGACATTAATAAAAAACAAATGAGCGCGCGTTTGACACTGATTAGAACTTAAAGAAATAAACACATATAATGTAGCACTAGGACCATGAGCATGAGTAGCCAAAAGATCAAACCTTATTTGGTCTTGAAAGTACGCAGTTTTTCAATTTTGAGTGCTTTTGGCCTATTTTCGGCATTTATAAAAACAAAGAAGCACGTGTTTGACACCGATTGGAACATAAGAAAATAAACACATATAATGAACTACTAGGACCATAAGAATGAGTATTCAAAAGATGAAAAACTTTTTGGGTGACAAAAGTACACCAGTTTTCTACTTGGAGTGCATTTGGATAGTTTTCGGCATCAATCAAAAGAAATGAGCATGCATTTGACACCCATTGGAAATTTTGTAGATAAACAAATATAATGTCATATTAGGACCATAAGGATGAGTACTCAGAAGATCAAAAGCTTATTGGGTGTCAAAAGTACACAGTTTTTCTATTTTGAGTTCATTTGGATTGTTTTCAGTATTAATAAAAAAACAAATGAGCGTGCGTTTGACATGGATTGGAACTTAATCATATAAACACATATAATGTGCTACTAGGACCATAACATTGAGTAGTAAAATGACCAAAAGCTTATTGGGTGTACACAGGTTTTCCATACACAGTGCATTTGGATTATTTTCGGCAGTAATAAACAAAACAAACGAGCGTGCGTTTCACAGCGATTGAAGATTAAAAAACAAAACACAAATAAGGCACTTCTAGGGCCATAAGAATAAGTACTCAAAAGATCAACAACTTATTGGGTATCAAAAGCATGTAGTTTTTCTGTTTTGAGTGCATTTGGATAGTTTTCGGCATTAATAAAAACAAACGAGTGCACATTTGACACCAATTGGAACTAAAGAAAATAAACACAGATAATGCACTTCTAGGACCATAAGAATGAGTACTCAAATGATCAAAAGCTTTTTGGGTGACAAAAGTACACCGGTTTTCAATTTAGAGTGCATTTGGACAGTTTCCCTCATTAATCAAAAGAAACGAGCATGTGTTCGACACCAATTGGAACTTAAGCAAATAAAAACATATAATGCGCTATTAGGACCATAAGAATGAGTACTCAAAAGATCAAAAGCTTATTGTGTGTCAAAAGTACATAGTTTTTCTATTTGAGTGCATTTGGACTATTTTTGGCATTAATAAAAAGTACTAACTTGTATTTGACCCCCATTGGAACTTATGTAGATAAACACATACAATGCGCTATTAGGACCATAAGAATGAGTACTCAAAAGATCAAAATCTTATTAGGTGTCAAAAGTACACAGTTTTTTTATTTTGAGTGCATTTGGACTGTTTTCGGCATTAATGAAAACAACAAACGAGCGTGTGTGCGTTTGTGACCGATTGGAACTTAGTCAAACAAACACATATAATGCACTACTAGGACCATAAGATTGAGTAGTCAAAAGACCAAGAGCTTGTTTGGTGTTAAAACAATACAGTTTTTCTATTTGGAGTGCATTTGGATTGTTTTTGGCATTACTTAAAAAACAAACGAGCGTGCGTTTCACAACCATTGGAAATGAAGCAAATAAAAACATATAATGTGGTACTAGGATAATAAGAATGAGTACTCAAAAGATGAAAAGCTTTTTGGGTAACAAAAGTACACCGGTTTTCTATTTTGAGTGCATATAGACTATAATCGGCATTAATAACAAGAAACGAGCGTGCTTTTGACACCCATTAGAACTTAAGTAAATAAATACATATAATGCAGTACTAGGACCTTAGGAATGAGTATCCAAAAGATCAAAGACTTATTGGGTATCAAAACTACATAGTTTTTCTATTTGGAGTGCATTTGGATTGTTTTCGGCATTAATAAAAAAACAACTGAGCGTGCGTTTCACAACCATTGGAAATGAAGCAAATAAACATATATAATGTGCTACTAGGACCATAAGAATGAATAATCAAAAGATCAAAAACTCATTGGGTGTCAGAAGTACATGATTCTTTTACTTGAAGTGCATTTGGACGGTTTTTGACATTAATAAAAAAAACAAACAAGCGTATGTCTGACACCGATTTGAACTTAAGAAAATGAACTTATATAGTGCACTACTAGTACCATCAAAATGAGTACTCAGATGATCAAAAATGTATCAGGTGTCAAAAGCACATAGTTTTTCTATTTTGAGTGCATTTGCATTATTTTCGGCATTAAAAAAATAAACAGGCATGCGTTTCACACCCATTGGAACTTAAGCAAACAAACACATATAATGCGCTACAAGGACCATAAGAATGAGTACTTAGAAGATCAAAAGCTTAACGAGTGTCAAAAGTACATAATTTTTCTATTTTGAGTGCACTTGGACTGTTTTCGGCATTAATAAAACAAACGTGCGTGCGTTTGACACCCATTGGAACTTAAGCAAACAAACACATATAATGCACTACTAGGACCATAAGAATGAGTTGTCAAAATATTAAAAGCTTATTGGGCGTCAAAAGTGCACAATTTTTCAATTTGGAGTGCATTTGAACTGTTTTTGGGATTAATAAAAAACAAACGAGCTTGTGTTTGACACCATTGGAACTTGGGCAAATCAACACACATAATGCGCTACTAGAACATAAGAATGAGTACTCAAAAGATAAAAAGCTTATTTGGTCAAATGTACACAGTTATTCTAACTGAAGTACATTTAGACTGTTTTCAGCAATAATAAAAGCAAACAAGTGTGCGTTTCACAACCTTTGGAACTTAAGTAGATAAACACATATAATGTGCAACTAGGCCGTAAGAATGAGTACCTAAAAGACCAAAAGCTTTGTGGGTGCTAAAAGTACACAGTTTTTCTATTTTGAATGCATTTGGACTGTTTTCGTCATTAATAAAAACAAACGAGTCTATGTTTGACACCCCTTAGAATTTAAGCAAATAAGCACATATAATGTCCTACTAGGACCATAATAATGAGTAGTCAAAAAGTCAAAAGCTCATGGGTGTCTAATAAAAAAACAAACGAGAGTGCGTTTGACACTGATTGGAACTTAAGAAAATAAACACATGTAATGTGCTACAAGGACCATAATAATAAGTACTCAAAAGATCAAAAGCTTATTGGGTGCCCAAAGTACATAGTTTTCCTATTTTGAGTGCATATGGACTGTTTTGGGCATTAATAAAAGCAAACGAGTGTGTGTTTAATATAGATTGGAACTTTAGCAAATAAACACATGTAACACGCTACTAGGACCATAAGAATGAGTACCCAAAAGATCAAAAGCTTATTGGGTGTCAAAAGTACAGTGTTTACCTATTTTGATTGCATTTGGACTATTTTGGGCATTAATAAAAACAAATGAGGATGCGTTTGGCATCAATTGGAACTTAAGCAAATAAACATACATAATGCGCTACTAGGACCACAACAATGAGTACTCAAGAGATCAAAAGCTTATTGGGTGTGACAGTCCGTCCCTGATTTTACAATTATATAAAATTTTTAATAAGTGATTTTACGAAATTGCCCTTCGAGGCCGTGAGTCGACTGAGGTTAATTTCAGTATCGTGCCATCTAAGATTTGTTTTCTTGGCATACTCTCGTAGTACTCGTCGCTACGGACGCGTGGGCGCAAGCGGTTCGTGATTTGGAGCTATATCGAAGAAGTTATTAACGTTTGAAGTTGGGGGTATTTTAGTAAATTAAATAAATTCTAGAAAACCCCAGATTTTTGGAGTTAAATCTGGTGTGCCACGTGGATGGCCCAGATTTAAAGGAAAATGGGATGGATGGTGGAGATTAGAAGGAAAGGATGAGAAGGGGAAATAAATGGAGGATTGAGGAGAAGAGGAGAGAGAAGGGAGTGACCAATCAGAAAGAGAAGAAAGGAGGGAAAGGAGAGAGGGGGAGAAGGAGGAACCGGCCGGGTTCCCCTTCGACCCGTATGACCCGATCTCGACCCGGTACAAATTTCGGTGATTTTCACTCTTTTTCCGACGAATTGAGCCTAGCCACCACTCCCAAACATCATCTAGACCTTCCCTCTTCTTATTACACCTCAAATTTCAAGAGATTTAGCCTTGATTTTGGACAAAACCGTGCAAAAGGGGGCGCATGGGTTGGGTGTCTTTCCGTCACGATTTGAAGCTATCTCTTCCAACTAATACCACCCATGGCATCCTCTTGAGGTCTGGAACAAAGCCCAAACAAGTTTGGAGGCGTTGGAACAAGTTTGGAGGTCGAATCGGAACACACCAATTCGAGGGTTTCCGTACGGTTTTGATGAAATTGGAGCCTTTCTTGACCGAATTGGAATTGGTCACAGGTATGAAAGTTGTTCTACTCTTTGAGATCTTCAATTCTAAAAATTTTGGTAATTTTTGGAGAAAGTTGGATTTTCCAGCGAGCCGGGGTGGCCGACCGCCACCCACGGCGGCGCGTGCGGCGGCGCGTGGCCAGTGAGCCACTAATGATATTTTTAGGCCATAATTCATGTCTTGAATTCAGTTTTGGTGAATGAATGACGTAGATTGATTATTGAACCTAATATCGTTACGATTCGGGGTTAGGTAAAAATATTAATCGACGATCCAACCGTTGGATCGTCACAAAACTTGGATACATGGTAGTACTTAATATTTGAAGAATGTGGAAACTTACGGATTGGGAATCCGATGTATGGATCTTCCCGAATTGGATTTGTAAGTTATAAAATAAAAGGTTAATCGCCACATGGTTTTGGAAATTGGTGGAGATCCAACCGTTAGATCATAACGAAATTTTAGTATGTTGTCCTAGAAGCATAATGTGAATAATGTGAATCTTAAGAAGTTACGGATTGGAAATCTGAGTTGCAGATCTTTCGGATCGAACTATATAGTGACGTGTTTTATATAAGTTATATATTATATCGATATGATTTCTGAGGTATGATTTGATGATTGTTCTAGGCGGCGATCATTGTGACGCCTTGATGGGTTGTGCTAGGGAGTTGTAGGGCGAACTCCAGGTGAGTGGGCTTTTGGTTTTCAGTATATATATATATATATAATTGATTGATTTCCCAGAAATGCGTTTTAAAATGTTTTTATGAAATGAATGCCATGTCGAATGCCATAGTTATATTTATATATAATTGTGTGGATATGTATTGCTGCACCGCGGGCGCCAGGTAAGTCAGGTAAGTATGTGTGTGTGTGATGTGATGATTAAGGTGATATCGATGAGATTTTTATATGGCTCATTACCTGCACATCGGGGTTGTGCATGCCTGCGGGCTTAGCCTTCATGTGATCGTTCACCTCCCGCACCGTACGCTCACCTTGGATCCAAGGCAGGTGCCAGCCTGTCGTACAGACCACATTAGGTGGTTCTGACTCATAGGTGACTTGCGAGACGTCGCTAGCCTTCACGTGATCGTAGCACATAGCGTATTTACCCAGCTTGACGTACAGACCACATTAGGTGGTTCCGTCATGGGTGCAGGTTACTGATTGTTGATTATTGATGATTGGATTGAGGATTGGATTGAGGAGCCATAGATTCAGCCGTACAGGTCACTTGAGGTGACTCCGGCTGGTTGATATATATATTGCCGGCATGATTTGAGATGAGATATCACCTGATTACTTGATGGTATTTGGTATATGTTGATTAATGGTTATGGTTCATTCGGGCATGGCATTGCTTAGTTGATGAGATTGGTTGATTAATGGTTTTCAGTATTAGTACGTATATATATATTTTCTGGGAAGTATACTTGTTTTACAGAGAGGGGTTACAACTTTTATATCAAAATGATTTTGTAAAGCTTTGTTTTTGCCCACTCACGGTTTTTGGTTTTGTGCCCCTCCAGGTTCTAGTAGCATAGTTTCGTTATCGACAAGGACTCGTGGCATATCCCAGTTCAGGTGGCTACTTTTGAGGGTATGATCTTTACCCACACTACTGTACTTACTTATGCTCTGACAACGCGTGTGAAATGGGTCCATACCCACTCGCAGTGCATTCTGATATTTAGGTATCTTTAGGTTTAAATTTATTCGCATTCTTCCATATCATCACTTTATGGCTTCGTCACCTTCCAGGTGATGGCCAGCACAGCTCGATTCGGAGTCCTAGTGGACATTCCGGGTCGGGGTGTGTCAGTTTGGTATCAGAGCATAAGTTGGGCAGTATTGCATTCATCACACGCGTGATGTGAGCATTCTTGGTTTTCGTGTCTAATATTTGGATTATGCCACCTTGTCGATTTCGAGAAAATATGTTAGCTTCTCTAAGTTGTGGTAATTTGGTCGATGTGCCGATGTTTTGGAAGAGCTTTTGGCGAAGGTTCTTAGAATTAAAGTGAAATTTTTAAGGATTGATGCAGAGGCAAGTGGATGGCATAAATGTGGGTTAACATATTATTGGATGTTATCAGATGCTTTACCAATCGATGTGATACTTATCCTCTAGCCATCAGTATTAAAAGTTGAGATTGGAATCTCTGAGTAGTTTGATTCCTTGTCAGTAACGGTTAGGCTATCACCTATTGGAATTCTTGCGAAGTCTACTTTGTTAAGACTTTAGGATAATCTCGTGTGACGATGGTGCTAAAGTGGTAGTATTTAACGGAAAAGCACTTTGGGAAGATCACTTTCGGTGTACGATTGGATTTGGGAAGTAATAATGTACACTCTTAATGCGAAATATTTTGTATATGTTGAGAATGTGAGAATCAGTAATTATGGTGCTGAACCTATGCTATGCTCATGTGATGTTTCAATTGGTGGAACTTTGCTTAAGCCTTGGGAAGTTGTATTCTTCCAGCCCTAAAGCTTAAAGTATTGGCGATGTTTTTCTTTCCTTAAGTGGGCGCTAAAATTTTGACGACAAAGCATTGGTGGATTAGCTAAGATAGAAATGTGAGTTGTTATTAATTTCTCTCACCTTGTGATATAAAAGTTTGTATTCATGATCTAATCAAGTGTGGAGATATAAAAGGAATTAAAGTCGAGGCTTCACTTGATATGATTGAAGGAAATTCTTAGTTTAGGCGAGTCTGCATTTGGTTAGAGCAGAAGAATGTTTGAGGATATACAGTTTAACTTCCTGGGCAACCACAGTTTCTTATTGGTTGTTCCAGAGGATGATGGCATTATGAGGAAGTTATTTTTGGACTCTTATACTAGTTCAAGCAAGCAGAAATCAGAACAGATTGCTAGTTGGATATAATTATATCTCACTGTGTTGCATGTTTTATTTCTGAGCTTTGGGAAGTCTCTCTAAAAGATTATGAATGCTAGATAGTATGTGATTTATAGAAGGGCATTGTAATTAGGTACCTGGATGACCCGAGGTTACTTTTGGGGGGTATGTAAAATGGAGTGAGGTATGTCGTTATTTCTGCTGGGAGAGCAAAGAGATCGTTATCGAAAGGCTGCCAAGGATATTTAGTTCATGCGGTACTAAGAGATATTGCTCTGAGTAGTGTGGAAGAGGTCAAGGTGGTTAGACATTTTCCTGACGTTTTCCCCGAGAATTTATCTAGATTGCCGCCAGGCAAAGATGTGGAGTTCTCTATTGATTTGTTTCCAGGTACGGATCTTATATTAGAGATTGGTTCATGATGAGTTAAGGGAATTGAAAAGTCAGTTGCAAGAATTGGTTGATAAAAGTTCCATTCAACCTAGTATGTCGTCGTAGAGAGCCCAGTTTATTTTTGAGGAAGAATGTGGACATTAAGGCTATACATTGACTATGGATAATTGAATCGGGTAACGATTGAGAATCGTTATCCATTACCGCGTATTAATGATTGTTTGATCAGTTTAGAGGTGCCTGTGTATTTTCAAAGATTGATTTGAAGTCTGGTTATTACCAATTGAAGATTAAGAGTGATGATGTCCCTAAGGCGGTTTTCAGAACTCGTTATGGTCTTTATGAGGTTTTGGTGATGCCATTTGGATTGACGAATTTTATGAGTTTGACGAACGAAGTATTCCAGGAATATCTCGACAGGTTTGTTATCGTTTCATTGACGATATTCTGGTATACTTAAGACTAGAGCAGAGCATGCTAGACATCTTAATTTGGTATTACAAAGTTTGAGGGATTATCGATGTATTCTAAGTTTAGCGAATGCCAATTTTGGATGAATCAAGTGGCGTTACTGGGACATGTTATATCTACTTAAAGTATTCAAGTGGAATCTTAAAAGGTAGTAGTGGTTGAGAATTTGGAACAATCGCGAACCGTGACTAAGATTCGGAGTTTTTTTTAGCTTAGTAGGTTATATGGACGGTTTGTGAAAGATTTTTCAGTCATTGTCTTGTCATTGCCGAGGTAGACGAGAAAAGAGGTTAAGTTTGAGTGGGGTGAAAATGGTGAGCAAAGTTTTCAACAGTTGAAGTATTTCCTCACTCATGCATTTGTGTTAGCACTCTCAGATGATAACGTGAATTATGAGGTCTATAAGGATGCATCGCGATGGGGTAATGCTTAAGGTCCCTAGTAGTGGAACCATTAAAAATGAACCATCTTATATGCGATTAAACTTTGGATATAGTAAGTTTCTGGCAGTATCATTGGAAAGATTAAATTGACGCTTATGATTGCACTATCGAGTATTATCTCAGTTATGCAAACGTAACTATTGAGCATCGTAGTACAGATGGTTTCTACCCTAAATATTTTGGTTTTCCTTATTCCATTATAGTTGACCTCTTTGAGTATCATTGTGACATTACTTTGAATCATCAAGGAATAGTTGAATGGTTATAATCGCTTACTATATCCAGATGCAAACGGGATAATTATTATGAGCTTCTGGTGGGAGGTATTTTGGTAAATGTGGAGTTGCGATGATGTCTTGATGTTTATGGATCGATTCGATAATCAACTCATTCTTCCATTGATCCCGAGGGAGATTCAGTTGGACCATTGGTTAATTTACCTATTCTTGAATTTATCGGTTATCTGACATTTTGGTCAGCATCTTTTCCGATCATGACCTATCATTCATTCCGTGTGCTGAGAATATATTTTGGTCAACGTTGGTGCATGGTTACTCGATTGTAGCTTGAATTATTTCCAAAGACAGATAGTTATTGGGAAGAATTGCTTGGATATTGAAACCTAGTTGCGATCGTTAATTCCTCAATCATCTGTCAATCACTTAGTGGAATAGATCATTATCGTTGATGATTGAGCATTTTGGAAGTTGTTTTTGGTAGGGTGATGACCACCAATCAGTATGGATATCTTGAACTTTGAAGTTGATGATCTTGTTTTGGTTCTCGGATTCTCAAGGGTGCTTTAGTCTTCTTGGCATGGTTTCTCGCTCAATCAATGAGTAATTCATGATTCATTGACTTGGCGGATGCGTGTGTCAGTTTTATATCGATGCTTACAAGAAATATTGGAGTACAGTCTTCTCGTGAGTTTATTGGACTTACCAAAAAAATGAATTTCATGTAGTATTGAGAATTGAATGGATTTCAGCATAGTATTGGTGAAGGTATAAAGCTTGGTAATTTTGAGCGTCATCTTCCAGATAAGATTGAGATTATAATTGTTGTTCGAATGTTGTCGATAAAGATTTGGATTCTCGAATTTTGGATTTCAAAGGTTATATTCTTGATTTGGTGAGCAATGTTGGTGATTAGTTGCGAAGAAAATATTTGATGATATATATATATATATATATATATTTTTCTACACGCATCATTTCAGGACGTTATTAGAGGACTTAATGATTTGGGGAGTACATGGATATCAAAGCACTCTTAAAAGCTAAATTGATGCGCTTGAAGAGTTTATGGTGTTGCGATTGAGGCACGAATCGGATGATCTGGACATATTGGTATTCGAGGAGCAAGATGATTTTTACTAATTTATTGAGACAATGACGAACTACCGACATTTCAGGTCGTAAACAGTAACATTGATGATTTAATTGTTGGGTTCTCTAAGCTAGTAGGCAAGACGACTTATCTCTGGTAGTAGTTACTAATTAGAGATAATTCGAACTTATCCTCGAAGTTCGTGTCACGCCAAATGTTTGGCAAGGACCATTTTCGTTTTGATTTTGATTTTTCGTGCAAGCATTTTCTAAGAGACTATTCTATTTATTGGATTTATTTCCATTCTTGGTTTTAAACTTGATGCAAGTATCTGAACTGAAGGTTTTTATACTGATAACTATTTTCGATATCCGTAAACTTTTCTTATGTCATTACGTAGTAATTGGTGTTCTTGCTTGCGGTTTGGGTGGATATTGTATTATTATATTGCCAAGGAAGGAAGAAGGTATGAGCTTGGAGGCATGAAAGAGGAATAATTGCAATCCGATCGCGACGGAATGGCATACTCTTTTATGCAGCCGCTCTAACTTAATTTCTTCCTTGTGTAAGTATTTATATAGAGGTACTTTTCTTATTTTTGAGTATTTTACTTTTAGCGAATTATTTTAAATTTCGGGGACGAAATTTTTTTAAGGGGGGAAGATTGTGACAGTCCGTCCTTGATTTTACAATTATATAAAATTTTTAATAAGTGATTTTACGAAATTGCCCTTCGAGGCCGTGAGTCGACTGAGGTTAATTTCAGTATCGTGCCATCTAAGATTTGTTTTCTTGGCATACTCTCGTAGTACTCGTCGCTACGGACGCGTGGGCGCAAGCGGTTCGTGATTTGGAGCTATATCGAAGAAGTTATTAACGTTTGAAGTTGGGGGTATTTTAGTAAATTAAATAAATTCTAGAAAACCCCAGATTTTTGGAGTTAAATCTGGTGTGCCACGTGGATGGCCCAGATTTAAAGGAAAATGGGATGGATGGTGGAGATTAGAAGGAAAGGATGAGAAGGGGAAATAAATGGAGGATTGAGGAGAAGAGGAGAGAGAAGGGAGTGACCAATCAGAAAGAGAAGAAAGGAGGGAAATGAGAGAGGGGGAGAAGGAGGAACCGGCCGGGTTCCCCTTCGACCCGTATGACCCGATCTCGACCGGGAACAAATTCCGGTGATTTTCACCCTTTTTCCGACGAATTGAGCCTAGCCACCACTCCCAAACATCATCTAGACCTTCCATCTTCCTATTACACCTCAAATTTCAAGAGATTTAGCCTTGATTTTGGACAAAACCGTGCAAAAGGGGGCGCACGGGTTGGGTGTCTTTCTGTCACGATTTGAAGCTATCTCTTCCAACTAATACCACCCATGGCATCCTCTTGAGGTCTGGAACAAAGCCCAAACAAGTTTGGAGGCGTTGGAACAAGTTTGGAGGCCGAATCGGAACACACCAATTCGAGGGTTTCCGTATGGTTTTGATGAAATTGGAGCCTTTCTTGACCGAATTGGACTTGGTCACAGGTATGAAAGTTGTTCTACTCTTTGAGATCTTCAATTCTGAAAATTTTGGTAATTTTTGGAGAAAGTTGGATTTTCCGGCGAGCCGGGGCGGCCGACCGCCACCCACGGCGGCGCGTGCGGCGGCGTGTGGCCAGTTAGCCACTAATGATATTTTTAGGCCATAATTCATGTCTTGAATTCAGTTTTGGTGAATGAATGACGTAGATTGATTATTGAACCTAATATCGTTACGATTCGGGGTTAGGTAAAAATATGAATCGACGATCCAACCGTTGGATCGTCACAAAACTTGGATACATGGTAGTACTTAATATTTGAAGAATGTGGAAACTTACGGATTGGGAATCCGATGTATGGATCTTCCCGAATTGGATTTGTAAGTTATAAAATAAAAGGTTAATCGCCACATGGTTTTGGAAATTGGCGGAGATCCAACCGTTGGATCATAACAAAATTTTAGTATGTTGTCCTAGAAGCATAATGTGAATCTTGAGAAGTTACGGATTGAAAATCTGAGTTACAGATCTTTCGGATCGAACTATATAGTGACGTGTTTTATATAAGTTATATATTCTATCGATATGATTTCTGAGGTATGATTTGATGATTGTTCTAGGCGGCGATCGTTGTGACGCCTTCATGGGTTGTGCTAGGGAGTTGTAGGGCGAACTCCAGGTGAGTGGGCTTTTGGTTTTCAGTATATATATATATATATATAATTGATTGATTTCCCAGAAATGCGTTTTAAAATGTTTTTATGAAATGAATGCCATGTCGAATGCCATAGTTATATTTATATATAATTGTGTGGATATGTATTGCTGCACCGCGGGCGCCAGGTAAGTCAGGTAAGTATGTGTGTGTGTGATGTGATGATTAAGGTGATATCGATGAGATTGTTATATGGCTCATTACCTGCACATCGGGGTTGTGCATGCCTGCGGGCTTAGCCTTCATGTGATCGTTCACCACCCGCACCGTACGCTCACCTTGGATCCAAGGCAGGTGCCAGCCTGTCGTACAGACCACATTAGGTGGTTCCGACTCGTAGGTGACTTGCGAGACGTCGCTAGCCTTCACGTGATCGTAGCACAGAGCGTATTTACCCAGCTTGACGTACAGACCACATTAGGTGGTTCCGTCATGGGTGCAGGTTACTGATTGTTGATTATTGATGATTGGATTGAGGATTGGATTGAGGAGCCATAGATTCAGCCGTACAGGTCACTTGAGGTGACTCCAGCTGATTGATATATATATTGCCGGCATGATTTGAGATGAGATATCACCTGATTACTTGATGGTATTTGGTATATGTTGATTAATGGTTATGGTTCATTCGGGCATGGCATTGCTTAGTTGATGAGATTGGTTGATTAATGGTTTTCAGTATTAGTACGTATATATATATTTTCTGGGAAGTATACTTGTTTTACAGAGAGGGGTTACAACTTTTATATCAAAATGATTTTGTAAAGCTTTGTTTTTGCCCACTCACGGTTTTTGGTTTTGCGCCCCTCCAGGTTCTAGTAGCATAGTTTCGTTATCGACAAGGACTCGTGGCATATCCCAGTTCAGGTGGCTACTTTTGAGGGTATGATCTTTACCCACACTACTGTACTTACTTATGCTCTGACAACGCGTGTGAAATGGGTCCATACCCACTCGCAGCGCATTCTGATATTTAGGTATCTTTAGGTTTAAATTTATTCGCATTCTTCCATATCATCACTTTATGGCTTCGTCACCTTTCAGGTGATGGCCAGCACAGCTCGATTCGGAGTCCTAGTGGACATTCCGGGTCGGGGTGTGTCATTGGGTGTCAAAACTACCCCTTTTTTTTAATTTATAGTGCATTTGAATTGTTTTCGGCATTACTAATAATGAACGAGCATGCGTTTCACAAGCACTGGCACTTAAGTAGATACACACATATAATGCACTACTAGGTAATTAAGAATGAGTTGTCAAAAGATCAAAAGCTTATTGGGTGTCAAAAGTGCGTAGTTTTTCTATTTGGAGTGCATTTGGACTGTCTTCGGCATTAATAAAAACAAAAGAGCGTGTGTTTCACAACCATTGGAATTGAAGTAGATAAACACATATAATGCACTACTAACACCATAAGAATGAGTACTCAAAAAATCAAAAGCTTATAGGGTTTCAAAAGTACACAGATTTTGTATTTTGAGTGCATTTTGACTGTTTTCGCCATTAATAAAAACAAACGAGTGTGCATTTGACATCCATTGAAACTTAAGAAAATACACACATATAATGCGGTACTAGTACCATAAGAATGAATAGTCAAATGATCTAAAGCTTCTTAGGTGTCAAAAGTACATGTTTTTTCTATTTGGAGTGCATTTGGATTGGTTTCGGCTGTCACGTCCCAGACTTGGGATTGGTGGAAAAACTCGAACCCGAATACGAAACGCGAGAGAAAAATTAAATAAATAAATAAGTGAAACGGTATGGAAAATAAATTCCTCTTATAAATAAAAGTCAACAACTCTTTACAAGGTTAAAGATAAATAAATACAAATTATAGCCTCACATCTAACCTAATCTCATTTGCTCTTGACTTACTAGTTTGTAAGCCTGCATAATAACAGAGGGGTGAGATTCAACAACTCAGTAGGGACATAACCTTACAAGAAATTGACTGTAATAAATTAAGTGTCATGGAATTATACAATCAAATATCAAATTACCGTCGGTAAAAATGCATGAGTGCAATGCAATACTCTTCATCTCTACCGGTTAATTGATATAATAAAACACAGGGACATTTTACCTTTGCAGTGGTGGTTCAAATGTTATATTATACAAATTAACCTTGTAACATAATCATCCCAATTTCTCCTTTTATTAGTCATCTTTCTTAAACTCTTCGTCGCCAATCCCGAATTACCCTTAAAGAATTTGTGCATGTGGGCTCGCCTAAGACCTAGTACCTGCTAAGAATTTGGCTCAACTATACAAAAGATCATTTCCATTACCTTCATTTCCATAATTCATTTCTCCACATTGAAAGCTCCAACCACATACACATGATGAATGATTCACAAATATTCTCAATTCATCTCACTGTTGTGTTCCTTTCAAGTGAAAATATAAGGATAGTATAATGGCACAAGTAAGGGTGTCGAACCACAGGGACTAATCAGACCTCTACAATTACTAGCTTTATGTGAACCCTAAAGAAAATGCAAATGAAAACTGAATTTAGATTTTTGTTTAGAAAGCTAAAGTAACTTAAATGCAAGATAAGATAAAGATGAATGATAGATTGGTTCAGAAATGATGGGAATTGACCTAGGAATATCGATTTCACCATTACAAGCCAATTCAATGAAAATTTAGTCAAAACGTATTCAACTTTCCAATCTGCAACTAGGGTTTGTTTTACTTATTTATGATAATCCATTTGATGTGTGGTTGTGATCAAGTACTCCTAATCTGAAACCTAGTTGTGATGTTCAACTTATAGTACCGATTAAGAATCCATTAAGAACAAGAAAACTTCAAAGAACCAAAGAAATCACATGGCAGGATGTTTGCATAGCAGTTTCTTCATTCATTCACATGTCCGCCAAGATTATGCATGATGTGTACTGTAACCTTGATCAAATAATTCATAAGCAGCCCTAATAGTGACCAAACATTAAGATTAACAAACAAATTATACTACAAAATTAGTGAATGAAACAAGAACACAAATTTGTAATTTGAATACTTTAACTTAATAACATAGAGTAGGTTTGCAAGGCAACATCGAAATCCCCAGCTATGAACTTAATTACACAACATGATTACAGAATATATAAATATCAAGAAGAACATGAGTGAAATTAAAGTTCATAGAAGAAACCCCCTTGAAGCAATTCTGATGTTGAACTTCTCCAAGTGCGGCTGCGTGGTTTCTCTGGTGGCTGCGGATGGTGAATGGAGAAACGATTTTGTTTCTGGAATAAAGGCCAAAGAAAGAGAAGAGAGAGAGCTATGGGCGTCCCCAAGGGGAAGCTTATGTAAAAGTGCTGAAACTCTCAGTTTTATAAGGTTAAAGAGGCTGTTATAGAATGCCAAAACATCCCAGTAATGGAGCATTTATTTCAGACGTTTTTTGCTGTTATTGGTCTCTTAAAGGGCCATATTCATCACCATATTCAACTGTACACTTTGAATTTCTCTCTACAATAGAATCCTTATTCAATTCTCCACTTTAAGCACCATTTTACCTTATTTACCCTTAAATGGCTCTAAAATACAATTAACTGCATAGTAACACAAAAGAGAGTAAAATGCAACCAATTTAACTCAAAAATATCACAAAGAGACTAGGAATGAATGGTATAAATGTATGAAATATATGAGTTATCACTCACACATATCAAAATATATTCTGACACACCTTGACCCGGAATGTCCACCTGAACTTCCGAATTGAGCAATGCTGGCGACACCCGGAAGGTGACGAAGCCATAACCTGTAGTGATGTGGACAAATGTGAATAAATTTAAACCTAAAAGTGACTAAATGCAAGAGTGCACATTTGAGCTGGATTGAACCCATTTCACATGTGATGTTAGAGCATAAGTAAAGTACAGTAAAATTAGAATAAGAATTATACCATCGGAAGTAGAGTCCTATACCAACTTTTTGCCATGAATCCTCATCGACACATGAGGTCCGCAACTAAGTCCTGGAGGGGCGAAAAACAAGGGTAAGTGGGCCTGAAAATAAAGTTTTGTAAAAATCTTTTCGAAAACGTATAACCTCTCGCCGAAAAATAAGCACAGTTTCCAAATATATATACTACATATAGTATAAAAACACTTACCGTAAACAGTAATATTTGAGAAATATGGTAAATAGCAATATCTCACATAAAAAATATATAACATTTGGTGATCACAGTATCTCGCATAACGAACCTATAATATCTGGTACTCATCGACATATGCTGACACACGAGCTCATGCAGAGATATTCTGACATGAACATGACTGGGTGTAATAATGATTTACGGTTTAGTATTAAAATCACGTGAAGACTGACACTATGCACATCACATATGAGTCCTAATTGCCTGTAGCAATCTAGGACAGGACTGGCACCCACAATGGATGCAAAGTAAGCGTACGGTGCGATTTGAACATACACGTGAAGACTAGCCCTGGCCTGGGCAAGTACTAACAGTAGCGTAGGGTGCATGATGAATGGTTAACACAAATATTGCATGCAACGGTAATTAGATAATTCTAGTCAAGAAAATACTATCCATGGCCGCAACTATAATTAAGGCATCACATAGGATGTAGGACAATTTCATAAATCATTCTGCTAATCTTATAAGCGTTAGACTAATCTAGGTGTATGTACAAAACTCTTTACTAAATATATATATATATATAGAAACTAAATAAATATGTAATATTTAAAAGCGAAGACCCACTCAAAGTCATGTCGTCGGGTCGAACCCACCTCGTGGGCATCGAAGATCCTTGCGATGCGTTTCACCTAGAAATGAAACCATTTACGTAAATATTTAACGTACTAACGTAAATTTGCGTATTTGTACAAAGTACGGCTAATTAAGGATCCATTTTAAAGCGATCAAATTTTGGAAAATGGACGGTGGATTCAGGTTTGGCACGTCAAGAAACCTAAGGAAGGACCTTGGGTTCTTCCATGTGCCGGCACAAGGTGGCTGCACAAGCAACCACGCGCTGCACGTGCCGGTCACCACGCTCACCTCACATGCCCGCGAGTACAACAATACTCATCTTCCTCGTGAAGACAGGGGCTTGGCCAGTTTTTAGGCCAATTTCTAGAGCTAATTTGTAGCTCAAATCTCAACCAGGTTATATGTGGATTTGAAGTTGGGAATGAGAATCGAAATATACCTACATGGGACCAACTTGTCGCCGGAAATGGCCAAAAAAATCATCTGAAAATGGCCTGATGGCCATGGTTCCACTATTCTAGAAAATTGGGGAAACCTCTATTTCATGGTTTATGGACAAAAATGTCATTAAAACATACTTATAACCTAGTGATCAATTCAAGACAACAAAAAGGTGAGGATAGAAGGTATTTCCAGTTCTACCACACCTAGAATGACGGGAAAAATACTCGGAGAGCTCTGAGTTCAAGTTTTTTGGATTTGGACTCCTAAACAGGGTGTCGCCCTGTGGTTCTGTGCTTGTGGTGATTCAAGTACTGGGGAAGGGGGAGGGAAATGGTAGTGGCAAGGTGGTTGCCGTGCCGTGGAGCTGGTGGCTCGGTGGTGGCTATTCTGGGCTCTTCTATGATTCACAAAGAAAAAGAAAGTTTGAGAGGCCAAAAAAGTGTGAAGAGAGAGAGAGAGAGAGAAAGGTCGAGAAAGTGGGGGAAAAGAAGAGAGGGAGATAATGAGAAGGAGATTGAGAGAGTTAGAGACCTTGAGGCAAAGTGAGGAAATCACGGAGGGCACATGGGAGAAAAGGAAAGAGTGGGGTATGGGCCCTACTAGCTCACAAAACAAGCCACAAAAAGAAAGAGAGAATATCTCTCGTGCAATGTAAAATTACCAAATTACCCTCGATGTTCCGTGTTTCGTCAATTCTTCATTGTAACTCCAAATTCAGTTCTACTTGCACCCACACATTCGTATCGTCGAGTACTACGATAATTTTTGTGTGTGTGACTTTGGGTCAAACCCTAATAATAATTAATTAGGCACGAGACCTAATTAATAAAATACTAACGTCAACGAGCCTACTTCCCTCCTTGCTTAACGAACTCGAAGAATAAGTCATCGATATTATAGTCTGCAGCAATACCGACAATTCATTGTTGTCTCAATAAACAAGTAATAAATTCCCAAGAGCAAAATTACCATTTTGCCCCTCATTAGGAAACATGCATAAGTAGTCCAATTTTCGCTCGTTCACACTCATGTGTTCGCAAGAACACGTACCACCTAGAAACATGTGCAAATGAACAGAGTGATAAGGACTCGAATGTCCATGAAGGATTCCCACCCGTCAGGGCCATTTTTGCAATTTCACAAGGTTAGGGAATATAATATAAAACTCAGGACAGGATGTCACATATTCTCAACAAATAACATTTCAGCAATATTTTCATAATCAAGAACAAGTAAACACCTAAAAGAAGCATTTATCCAATTAGCATCAAATCACATTAATCAACCAGTAAGATCAATAATAATAATATAGCATTTCATGAAATTTAATAAAGTCAATCTCTGTAAAAGTGTGTTTCCCCTACCTGAATTCCAAAGCTAGCAATACTATAGCTTAGCTCCACGTAACAATCACATTGACCACTCCTTGTGAAACTCTATTATTTCATATTATTTTCCGCACACAATTCTGCAAGCAATGTTTAAAGAGTAAAACTAAAACCCTTAATTAACAATAATACGAGCACTTTAGCCAAGCACAACTCAAAGACTATACTTCTCAAATTATTGTCCCTTCTCTCCTCATTTTCCTTCTCTTTCTTTCTAATTCTTTTAACTCAGCTACATCATTAAATTATTAAGTCCATCTATTGTGCTAATAAGCATGAAAGCATGTATCCCCTGTGGTATGTATGTGTATATACATCGATATAAAACATACAATAAATATAGATATCAATATATATAACTAGCTTGAACCAGCCGTTCTAGTTGATAAAACAATATATGGTTCCCTTAAAAGAAACTGCTTCGGTTTTACATACCTTTAAATATATATAATCTGATACCAACATGGTCATTTTTTTGATATGGTAAAAACAATGCATAATAGCTATATAGGAAGAATACTTAGAAACTGGAATCCTTACCCATATGCTATATATACAGGTTGACACCCTACGTCGGGAAGATATGAAACTGCAGTGATGATGCAGACCAAGCAACATGAATCTAACGCATATCTGAGATCAATAAGAAAGACTAAAAAGCCCCATATATTATTCAAAGAGAAGATAGTGATTAATAAAAAGGGTATGGAAGCTTTCTGGTCCAATTTTGTTGATTTTCAAGTTTAAATTGATGTGTATTTCATAAGTTACAATGTACAAAGATAGAAATATAAATAGGACGAAGTAGCATGCAACGTCCGAGTAACCCTAGTGTCCAAGAGACCCTAGTGACCGGTTAATCCTAGGCTTAATCTAATCCTTAAATCAAGGTGATTACACCCAATCCTAGGTAAGAAACTAATCAGTCAACTCCCTTCAATTAAGGGAAGATGGCTGTTACACTTTGGTACAATGACGACCATCTTGATATCTAGGATTTGGTGGCTCAAGATCAAGTGACAAGCTAATTACTTCATGTATACTTCAACAGACAAGTTGATTACTTCATCTATACTTCAACACTCCCCCTCAAGCTGGATCGAGGAGGTTAATTGATCCAAGCTTTCCCAAGAGACGATGAAGTTGGACCGATGACAGTGCCTTGGTGAAAAGGTCTGCAAGTTGAGCATGACTTCGCGTCAAAACAATCCTGATGACTTGAGTTCGGATGAAATGGCAATCCACTTCAATATGTTTGGTTCTCTCGTGGAACACAGGATTAGCAACAATATGTATAGCTGCCTTATTATCACACATAAGTGACATAGGTGTAGAACTAGGAAACCCTAAGTCTGAAAGGAGACGTTTAAGCCAAATTAGTTCACACGCCGTGACAACCATTGCTCGATATTCAGCCTCTGCACTGGAGCGAGCAATAACTTGTTGTTTCTTACTTTTCCATGTTACTAGATTTCCACCAACAAACGTACAATAGCCGGTTGTGGATTTTCTGTCAATTGCATTCCCTGCCCAATCTGCATTCGTGTAGCTGCTAATAACAGTAGAATGGTTATTGTGCATGATGATCCCTTGGCCTATGGAACCTTTGAGGTAGCATAAGATCCTCTTAACAATGTTGAGATGATGCACAATGGGTGAATGCATGAATTGACTGACCATACAGACTGCATAAGTGATATCTGGTCGAGTGATAGTGGGGTAGATGAGCCTGCCTACCAGCCTTTGATAGTGCATTACATCATGCACAACTTCTCCATCAATGTCGAGCTTCAGTTTACAATCAACAGGTGAAGTGGCAGGTTTGTAGTCGAGCATGTTTTCTTCCTTGAGAAGATCTATCACATATTTTCGTTGGTGAAGAAACAGCCCCTTTGAAGATGTTGCCATTTCTATTCCCAAGAAGTATTTCAACCTTCCCCAAATCTTTGATGGCAAAAGTCTAGTGCAGTGAGAGCTTTAGAGCTGCAATCTCAGTAACACTATCCCCAGTGATAATAAGGTCATCAATGTAGATAAGAACCACTAGCTTCCCATTGATACCAATGTAAACAAATAATGAAGAATAAGCATTACTACGTATAAAACCAATTTTTTCTAGCACTGAGTTGAGCTTGGCATACCAAGCTGATGAAGATTGCTTTAATGCATATATTGCCTTGTGCAATTTGCAAACCATGTTACCTTCAAGGCAATCATAACCTGGAGGTGCTGCATATATACTTCTTCCTGGAGTTCTCTGTGAAGGAATGCATTCTTCATGTCCATTTGATAGAGAAACCATCCACAATTTATTACCATAGAGAGTAAAACCCTAACTGTGTTCATCTTGGCAACGGGGGCAAAACTTTCCTTATAATCCACTCCAAATGTTTGAGTGAAGCCTCGAGCAACAAGCCGAGCCTTGTGTCTCTCTATGGAACCATCAACTCTGAACTTGATTTTGTAAATCCATCGACTTCCAACAGCCTTTTTTCCTGAGGGAAGTTGAACTAGACTCCAAATGTGATTTTCTTCCAAAGCTTTGAGCTCTTCTGCCATTGCTTGTTTCCATTGTGGGAGAATGGCTGCTTCCTGAAAGGTTCTTGGCTCACATTGTTGATCAAGAGCACTGAGAAAAACAGCATGGGTGGAGGACAGTGCACTGAAACTATGAGTGATAGGATACCGTGAGGCATAAGTTACATAGTCCTGTAATTTTGCTGGCGGATTTCTAGCTCGAGGGGGATTTCTCCTTAGCACTAGAGGCTTATGATCTAAGGGTGGCTCCTGGTCTCTCTCACTGCTATGAGAATGATCTGAATTGTTTAATTCATCTTGAGATTCTCTCAGATCGTGTGTTTTAGTAACTGAGCCTTCTTGCAACACATGATCGTTAACAGTTTGAGGCAGTGGGAATAGATCGAACACTTCCTCCCCCTGACTCATAGTGGTTCCATTATGAGTAAAGTAAGGACTGTTTTCTTCAAACTTAACATCCTTGGATACAATGCATTTCTTAGTGACTGGATTGAAACACTTGTACCCCTTTTGGGTGGAGGAATACCCAAGAAACATACATTTAGTTGCCCTTGCATCTAGTTTGTCACGATTCAGTGCTTGGATGTGTACAAAGCAGACACAACCAAACACCTTGAGATGTGTCAAATCAATTTTCCTGTCCTTAAGCACTTCATAGGGTGATTTAAACCCTAGCATCTGACTTGGAAGTCCGTTGATGAGGTAGGTCGTAGTAAGAATGGCAAATGACCAAAACCTTTTGGGAACATTCATATGTATCATGAGAGATCAAGTCTTCTCCAAGAGATCTCGATTTTTCCTTTTTGCCACCCCATTTTGTTGTGGGCTACGTACACAATTTGTTTGGTGAATGATGCCCTGTGCACTTAGATATTGAACCATGTTGTTGGACATAAATTTAGTGTCATTGTTTGATCATAACACTTTAATATGTGACTGAAATTGGGTTTTAACATGAATGTGAAAGTCTTTGAAGATAGGGAACACCTCACTTTTTGATTTCATCAGATAGAGAAAACTAATTCGAGAGAAATCATCAACAAACAAGACAAAGTATTTAAACCCTTCCATTGATTCAGTTGTTGGTCCCCATACATCGGTGTGTACCATTTCAAAAGGCTTACATGTTCTAGACTAGGAATTACCAAAAGGCAGTCTAGTAAATTTTGGCAGCTGACATGTATCACATGTAGTATGTGACTTACTAACATTTGGGAACAGTTTTGACAAAACAGACTCGGAAGGATGAGCTAATCTCTTATGCCAAAGTTGGTTTTCATCTATGGACTTTAATTTAACTTGAAAAGCCTAAGTAAAACTGGAGTTCTTGAACAGGTAGTAAAGTCCATTTATGAAGACCCCTTCAACAATCATCTTCACGGTGAAAACATCCTGAAACAGTACATTATCTGGTGAGAAAATAGCACGACATTTTAGGGTATTTGTGATTTTTCCAATTGACAAAAGTTGGAATGGGAAAGACAGTACATATAGGGCAATGAAAGGTGTTTTGTTTGAAAGCAGGTTGATTTCTCCTTTACCTAAAACTAGAACGTTTTTTCCATTTGCAACTGACACATGTGAAGGACTAGGGAAAAGTTTAAACCTATGCAAATTTGTAACTTTGTTTGTCATGTGATCAGTGGCACCTAAATCAATTATCCAGCAATCATTTTCAACACTAGTTAATAAGGCAATAGAGAAAGATTTGAAAATACCTGGTACCTCGTCACTTGGTACTTTTTTATTTCCAGTAAGGAACCTAGCAAATTTGCCTAACATAGCTGTGTGATTGTCTCCTTCACTATTAGAACCAGATGAAGCTCTTCCATGTCCGTTACCTTGTAGGTAGGCAGCAAACTCATTGATGAGAGTTAGTGGATTTGTCATGAAATCGACGGACCCTTGGGGCATGGTGGGGGGAGATTGAACAGTAGCAAGTTGAGCCTTAAAGTGAGTTTGTTGTGAAAGCCTTGGTATAATTTTTCCATCTTTGGTGAACTTTGGTTTAAGTTTAAGATGAAGTTCCCAATATTTGCACTTTAGGTGTCAGTTTCTGCCCTTGTACACCTTGGCTTCAGAGTGCGTAGAATTTGAGGCTTATGCTCGAGATTCTGTCAATCTTGGACTGTGTTCAACATTCCTCACCTTCTTTCATGCTTCTTTTCTTTGAATAGTAGCACAGACATTGTTGAAGGTGGGCAACTCTTGACTTATCAGGATGTGACTTCTTAGATCTTCATACTCCAGTGTCAAACTCCCTAACAGCTGATAAATTATGTCTTCCTCAACTTGTTTTAGAAGAATGGTCAGATCTGTAGTGTGTGGAAGATACACATCTAGCTCATTCCACATGGTTTTGAGATTTCCAAGATGTTGAACAAAAGCTTTTCCGTCTTGCTGAATACTTGCAATGTCTTTCTTCAGTTGAAAAACTCGAGCATAATTGTTTTGATTTCCATACATATCCTTCAAGCCCTTCCACAGGTCTTATGAGGAATTTGAGTAACTAAAAATCTCAGCTACATGCTTCTCCATGGTGTTGAGCAGCAGAGACATGACCAGTTGATCCTTGCACAGCCATGCACCGTACGTGGGAGATGAGTCGTCTGGAACTTCCATACTTCTATTTACAAATCCTAATTTTCCTATTCCACCGAGAGCTAGAGAAACAGCTCGAGACCAAGGCAGATAATTGAATTCGTTCAATAAGACTGAACATAAACGTTGATTTGTGTTAACCTCAATATCTGAGGCATCTGAGAACATAACATTTAAGGGAGGAACAACAGAGTTTCCCCCCCTCAAGATTCACAGACCCTTCTTCAGCCATAGTTTAGGCTTGAAGAGACAATTTGCAGCAGAAGAATAGCAGAGCCAAGTTACTGAAGAACCTGCTCTGATACCATGTTGATTTTCAAGTTTAAATTGATGTGTATTTCATAAGTTACAATGTACAAAGATACAAGTATAAATATGATGAAGTAGCATTCAATGTCCGAGTAACCCTAGTGTCCGAGAGACCTTAGTGACCGGTTAATCCTAGGCTTAATCTAATCTTTAAATCAAGGTGATTACACCCATTCCTAGGCAAAAAACTAATCAGTTAACGCCCTTCAATTAAGGGAAGATGGCTGTTACACTTTGGTACAATGATGACCATCTTGATATCTAGGATTTGGTGGCTCAAGATCAAGTGACAAGCTGATTACTTCATGTATACTTCAACACTCCCCCTCAAGTTGGATCGAGGAGGTTAATTGATCCAAGCTTGCCTAAGAGACGATGAAGTTGGACTGATGACAGTGCCTTGGTGAAAAGGTCTACAAGTTGAGCATGACTTCGTATGAAAACAGTCTTGATGGCTTGAGTTCGGAGGAAATAGCAATCCACTTCAATATGTTTGGTTCTCTCGTGCAACACAGGATTAGCAGCAATATGTATAGCTGCCTGATTATCACACATAAGTGACATAGGTGTAGAACTAGGAAACCCTAAGTCTGGAAGAAGACCTTTAAATGACATAACTGCCTTTTTTTTCTCTTTCTCTCTATCTTTCCTTTCTTCAAACTGAAACAAATCAAACCCAAAAACCTTGAAATCTTGATCTCTGAGATGAGAGGAACCTGAAGATGTTTTGCATGCATCATCGGACCATCACGGTGTAAACTGCCATTGAAGCCGAGAGCTCCATAGCTCTCAAAACTTGAACCCAGGTGAAACTATGCCCCTTTTTTGTCATTTCTGGGGTATTGTTGTTGTTCCTTGATCTGTGAAGTTGATTTCACGTGAAAACTCAAGGGTTTTACCCTCTGTCATTTTTGTGCTTGGAACACGCCGAACTTCGGCAAAATGTCGTCGAGTTCGAAGTTAGTGGGTGTTCCTAACACATCAAATATCTTCCTCTATGTCTCTGTGATAGATTGGGTAGAGTGTTGAACTCAACCTCGAGCTCTAACCCTTGCATGCATGTTTATACTCTTTTCCCCAGTTTTCCGACGACCTCAGCAACTTTAAGGCTATTTTCCTGCCATCTCTAGCAACTTCTTGAACTCTAAACAGGTATAATCTTGTTCTACACTTTACTAGTTTTGTTTTGATATATTACGGGCAAAATTTGGTTGTGAAATGGCTGGGTTTGAATCCGCCCCAGATTTTCCAACGAAAATCTGCAGCAAACCAGAAAAAAAAAAAAAAAGGGCCAACCGGATTTGTGAGCCAGATCCAACCCGGCCCAAACCTTTTAGCCTACTCGCAAGTCCAAATGGGTCAACCCGACCCAGTACAAAAAAAAAGAAGCCCAAAATGCAAACCTAGAGCCGGCCCAAACCCATGACCCATCAACCTAGGACCCGGCCCAATTCCGAAATGGCCTTAGAATATTCTTAGAATATTCTCTGAAATATTCATTGTGTTGTCTTTTACGAAACTTTCTCGGAAACCCTCCTAGGCTAATTTCGACGTCCCGATTCCATTTTTGACATCCATTTAGGAAAATTCTGAAGTTTTAACATAGTTGACCACCAGGGTGTCTCAGTTAACTTTTAGGGTTGACTGTTGACTTTTTTCGTTGACGTTTTACAAAATTTGTCCGGGACCCCTCTTATCGTATTTCGACGCGTAGATTTAGAATTTGCCGTCCATTTTTCCAAATTAAATTATTTTAGTTGAGTTTTACTGAATGGGCCCAATATTATGCATAGGTGCGATTACTATCGGAGACTCTAACTTTCTTAGCTCGAATACATGTGACATCATAAGTACCTGTCAGTGGGTCTTTTCGTTTTTACGTATATATATTGATGTGATAAGAACTAACACACAAACTAAACCCTTTAATACAATCGTAGTATGAGCAAGTAGGGATTGTTCTATTCCGGGGATTAGAAGGGATGCTAATCACACAAACTTGACTTAAAAACCTGAAAACTAACTAACACTAAAACAATGATGAGGGAGTTTTTTGGACGAATTTAACTAAACTAAAGTAAATAATAGCAATCAAAGTGAATTGTAAAGGGAATATGGGTGAAAAGCTAGCTAGATGATTCTTCTCCACACATGAAACATATGCATACAAATTGATTTCCAGTTATTATTTCTATAAACCATGAATGACAATGTGTGAGATCCCACATCGCCTAGGGGAGTGGATCCTGTGAGCCTTATATGTATATTCCCATCTCTACCTAGCGTGAGGCCTTTGGGAAGTTCACTGGCTTCGGGTTCCATCGAAACTCCGAAGTTAAGCGAGTAGCGTGCGAGAGCACTCCCATGATGGGTGACCCACTGAGAAGTTCTCATGTCAGTTCCCAGAAATAAAATCGTGAGGGCGTGGTCGGGGCCCAAAGCAGACAATATCGTGCTACGGTAGAGGCGTGCCCGGGTTATGGTCGGGGCCCGGGCCGAGATGTGACACAATGCCCCAAATTAATTGTGATTGCACTAATTAACTCTTAGATTTTCCTAAGTTCATTGAATTGGACTCAGTGACGCAATCAAATTATTCTTCTCAAGTTCCCTAACTATGAAAAGCATGACAGAGATACATATCAAAGATCATTAAGTTCTATGAAAATCATAAGCATTGACAAGGCATTCGTAACTATGAAAAGCTTGATACTCTTGCCAAGAATTTACTTAACTCAATCATGACTAGTGACTTTTACTACTTGCAAATATAAGTTCATAACGATTAGGTGAAATCCCCTTATATTCTAGCATCAAATCCCTGCATGCAAACTAAGTATGCATCCTTAACAAACATACAAGAATAAGTTCTCTATAAAGCAGATAAGTAAATTGCATTTATGTTTTATGAAACAATAACTGGATGTAATCAATTCATATTAAACATATGATCATGGCGTCGAATTCACCTCTAGCTAAAACGAAATTTAGTTAATCATGTTCGTCATAATTGAAAAGCAAACTAAAATAAACAAGAAAACTAAATAAGGATAGAAAGAACTCTGAAAATCTCCAATGGTTGAATGACAAGTTGCGGCAGCAATGTATTCCCCCTCCAATTGCTGCGGGAGAAATACATGTATATAGGGTAGGGTTTGGCAGAAACCAAGGAGAAAAAAGATTAGGGTGTTTGAATGGATTAGGACTCCTAGAATCAGATGGGAAGTATTTAGAATAGGATAAGGACTCATTTTTCAGCTGGACATAATATAAGATAATGTTGGATAAAGTGGGATAATGCTTGGATAAGGTAAGATAAGATAAGGTAAACTGGATAAGATAAGATATGTTTGAATAAAGTTGGATAGGATTATGTCCTTCCTTGTCTTCCAAGCTTCCAAATTTGATTTTCAGATTTAGCACATATATACCACATGTAAAACACCGAAAATGTCCAGCCCCACTGCTCCACACGCATGCTATCCAATCCAAGTCCAAAACTGCTCCAAATTGCTCCATTTAGCCATTTATTGTCATCTTTACCAATTGGACCTACAATAATACGAAAATAACTTAAATTACTATAATAAATGGAAATTAACTAAGAAAATGCAAAGAAATAAGATAACAAAGTCGCATAAATATGCTCGTATCAAATTCCCCCACACTTAGCTTTTGCTAGTCCCCGAGCAAAACAAAGAAAACAAAACAAAACTTAAACCTTCCAACAATTGCCTCAGGGATTTCCAATGGTACATTACATGTTAAAAATCACTGCTCACATAGATTTTAGCCATCCTTACTCTTGAGTATACACTTAACCACAGTAACCACTCACTAGCTCCCATTTAATCAATTAAAACAACATTTTGAATGTAATAACATGCCTTAGAGAATTCACTCAATTCCTCACCGGATATACTCTCTATTTTCACACAGATTTTCTGACTACACTCCATATACTAAGTATATGTGAGAAGATTGATGTAAACATGTAAACTAACACTCACATATGTTATAACAAAGAAGGCACTTTCTGGAATTCTTAATACAAACATGTATATGATCTCATGAACGGAATGCCACTACTTAGAAACGAGAACCAGGGTTAGATTCTTAAAGTAAGGGTTGTAATGGGGCTAAGGTATTGGCTAACAAAGAAAGGCTAAGGATAAACAAAGGTTCTTAAAGTAATAGTAAGCAAAGTAATGAAATCAACACTTAGAATTCATCTTTCGATTGCAGCACCCAACTTTAAACACAAAGGGAAGATTCGTACAACTTTAGGGTTAGATTCACATGTTTGGACCCTTCTTCAACAACCAACACTTATGAACTCATTCTCACTTCTTTTTCAACCTCTTTTTTCCTTTTCTTTTTCTTTCTTTTCTGTTTTTTTTCAACTCTTTTTTCTTTTCTTTGAAACATACACACTGCTTCATTGGATTCAAAAGAACAAATTCTTCCCCCACACTTGTTTTTCTGCATATCATAGATCAAAAGGAATTCCCAACAAGTTATGCTTCACTATTCTTTAAGAACAAGGGTATGGATATTCCTATATGATGTGTTATAAACTAGCACTCAAATTAAACCCTCTTATTGACAATTGTAGTAAAGATGTAAGTAGGGATCGTTCTAGGCCGGGGATTAGGAGGGATTGCTAATCTACTCAAATTAAACTCTAAAACACTAAACTAGACTCAAAAACAGAAAACTAGACTCTAATAACTTAAAACAAACTAGAATGACTCAAAACAGCACAAAACAAGCAACTTGACTTAAAACAGACACTAGGGAGTTATTTGGACGAATTCTAGACTAGTAAGACTTAAAACACTAAATTGGACAGATTCAAACACGTTTCTAACCAATCTAACACACTTAATTAAAGGGGGGATTGATTTGGACGAAATTAATTAAACTGAACAGATTGCATAAACTAAACAAGTTAGACACGAAATTGGGTGATTTGAATGGGTAAAAGGCTAGCTAGAGGGTTCTTCTCCACACATGACACACTTGCATACAAATTGATTTCCAGTTGCTTTTCCAATAAACCATGAACCTCAACACCCCTGATTAACCGTGAACAACACTAATTAACCCTCAGATTTTCCTTAAGTCATTGAATTGGATGGATAACGCATCGGCAACCAAATTATTCTTCAATAGTTCCCTACATGAACAGCATAATAGGAATACAATCAAAGATCATTAAGTTCTATGAAAATCATAAGCATTGACAAAGCATTCGTAACTATGAACAACATGATACTCCTGCCAGGAATTCACTTAACGCGATCGTGACTAGCAACCTCCACTACTTGTGAATATAAGTTCATAACTATTAGGTGAAAATCCCTTATATTCTAGCATCAAATTCATGCATGCAAACTAACTATGCATCCTTAATCAACATATAAGAATAAGTTCTGAATCAAACAGTTAAGTAAATTGCATTCACGATTTATGAAATCACAACTGGAAGTAATCAATTCATATTGCAAATATGTTCATGGCTTTGAATTCCCCCTAGCTAAAATGAGTTTAGCTCCTCATGTTCGCAAAACAAAGACAATTGAATTTAAACATTAAAAACAAAAGAATGAATACACCTAGAAACGCTCCAGCAATCCAAAATTGAAGGGCAAGCATGTCTAAGGGTCTTCCTTCTTCTTCTTTGCTGCGGCATAAGGTGTGGGTGAAGGTTTGAGTGATGAATTGTATGAAAGCATGGCTAAAAGTATGAATGGTAGTGAATGGCTAAGGGTTAGTGCGGATGGAATGGATGGATTGTATATATTATGTAGAGATGGTGCAGCAGAGAAGTTTTTGTATATATAGGGCTAGGGCATGGCTAAAAATTAAATTGGGAAAAGTTTAAGGCTCTAAATCCTCCAAGAAAAGGGTAACAAATCAGAATCTAAAAGGAAAAGGGGAAAGGAGATGCGGCAGGATTTGGAGGGAAAGGGGAATGTGATTTGTGGCACAAAATAGGAAAGGGAATGATCTCCCTTGTGCGGCAAGGAAAGGGAAAGTGCTAGGGTGGTGCGGCACCCTTCTTTGACTGGGACTAACCTTCTAGAACCATGTAATTAAGTATCCTAATATATTTAGGACACCCCTTTGCAGTTGGAACTTAGGTGAATTAGGATTAGGAAAGGTTTAGGACCAAATAAGGAAACTTGGTCAACATTCCTTCTTTCTTGCTGAGTTCCTTGACTTCTATTGTCTTGAATTTATTTCCTTCATCTTTTTACTCATTCCTAGCCTCCTTTGATCTTCAATTTCGTCCATCCCCTTTGCTCCATTCATAAGTTATCCATCCAATGTCCAAAACTGCTCCAAAATATCCCAAAATGCACTTTCTTGCCACTTTAGTCCTTTGGACCTACAATCACACGAAAATAGCTTAAAATACTAAAATAACTAAGAACTAACAACATAAATGCAAGAAAACAAGCTATCCAAGTCGCATAAATATGCTCCTATCACTATACTAGGCTAGGTAGGGATAATGCAAGCTAACAAAGAAAATAGGCTACATAAAGCTCAAAAGGGTTAAACCTACAATACATATATAAAGCTCAGGAACTTTTAGGATATGTATACGAAAGAGAATGGTCTCATGAATCTAACTTCTTTAGATCACATTTTCCCTATTACATATTCCTTGGACTTATCGTTTAAGCATATAACATTTATATGAGACGGCTTAAAACAATAATCTTTGCCCTTTATATTAAACTAGATTAGTTTAACATGTGAAATGTCTGTAAAGTATCATCATATGATTGGTTTTAGGGCACATTTCCAACAATCTCCCACTTGCACTAGAGCCAATCAGCTTGGTCATCAGTGATGATACCTCTTTTGTAGTCATTTAAAAAATGGCTGAATAATAGGCCTAGACAATAGATATCTATATGTTATCCATAGAAGCAACCTTGAGAATAAAGACGTCACCATTATACATGATTCTCAATCATGTGGTTTAGTCTCTCATTTGAGTTCGGATCTTTATGAGACCTTGATTCCCTGGCTTGAGCTATCGCCCCATTAGTGTCGTAGTGTCGGCACACTAGAGACACTTTCTAGTTGGAACCGAATGCAGAGTTCATAAATGAACTTTCCCATCCAAACAACATTGTTGTATACTTCTATATGGCGATATATTTTGCATTCATAATGGAAGACACTAAAGTCATTACTTTTAAGGTTTCCACCTAAATATCTCTTTAGTCATAATAAGGAGATATCCAATTATCTCTTCATTCAAAATGAAGAGACATCCAATGATGGATACGATATTAGAGTCATAATCTAATACTTTTACGCTTCCATTGCGTTACTCTAATTCTTCCTCATTCTTGAGGAATCTATCCTTTAGTATTTCTTAAATACTTAAAGACTCACTTGACAGTTGCCATAGTTCTGATCCTGGGCTTGCACTGATATAGTCTTGTACCGATCTTGGCACAACTCATATCAACGTTTTTCATACAATATGACATACATAAATCACCTTTCTGCTTGTACATAAAGGATTCTATTTATGCATTATTTCTTTAGGAGTCAAAGGATACGTTCCCTCTGAGAAAAGCAACTTCCTAGTCTCACTAGAATTGTCATTCTGATTGGAGTTTATCATCACATGAGAAACTTCCTAGCATCTTTTGTCTATCATTAGGGATTTATATATGAAATCATATCCTGAAATCTATCATTATAGATTTCCATCCCATGTATATAGACTATGTCTCCCATATACATTCTATCGTTATAGAATGTTTAAAGTCATAACTTTAACGAAGAAGAATTCCTTTCAATTCCAAAATTAATATATATATATATATATATATATATATATATATATATATATTCAAATTTAGGAATTTGATTAACTCCCACTAATCTTTTGTAAACCTAGTAAACAAAAGATTCATTTACATCTTTATGAGAAATCAAACGATTTGATCTTTGTCTCATAAGACGCTTATGGCTCCCACTAGCTTGCTAAGATTCATGATGGATGGATCTCTACAACTTACACGTCTTGTGATTCCAAGTCTTAGACATATGTTATCAAGACTATCAAGATAATGGCTTCGGAAACCCATATTATGTTCAAACATTGAATCACTGTTTAGTTGTAGTTAGCAATCATCGAATGAATAGAAACCAAGACTACGTCAAAGATGGTTTCTTCAAAGTCAACCAATCTCTTTGATTGTAGTCACCTTAAGCTACCAATTAGCTTTATAGGTTTCATTATTTCGGGTCAAATGGTGCTATACCATTTCCTTGAGTATATGTCGTATATACACTCAATGTAGTCATAAGGATTTTCATTCTTATTTCTTTCGAATTAAGAGGTGTAACTCTATGACATAATCATAAAGTTCAAACCATTCAACTGAGACTGTTTATAGATCCTTCTTGACTACCTTGGAGCTAGTGCTGTAGGAACTAGGTTGTTATATTTGTTGATTATCATCTTGTCTCTCAAAGAACTCATTCTTTGAGTCCTATCTCTCGTTCATTTGCCCTATCTTAGGTAAATCCTAGTGTAGGATTATAATGAACAACCCAACAAACAACATTTGTCAGTTGGTTTATAGAAGTGATATCCAAAGGTTAATTTAAGGATATCCCACAAGATTGTTCTCAAACAAATATTGCTTATTAGCACACAACCCCAAATCTTCACACGATTAAGACTTGACTTTCTTTCTAACTACATCCTATGGAGTCATGAAAATTTTGGAAGATCTTATAATTGACAATCATATTGTCTTAGAAGTATATATCCTATATATGGGTAGTTGATAACATCCAACGAACTACATCTTATTCGAGTTCGTTCTTCTCCTAATGGAGAAATCCATTATCTTAGGATGCTACTTTCCTTGATTTCTATCAAGGAAACTCTTCTAAAGTGTTATATTTCCTTGGATCAAATCTAAGGAGGTAAATACTTTAGACGTCTTACTCATCAACTTACATTCTTGAATTCTTTGAAACCTTTTGCAGTGTATTCGGACTTTTGTTTATTCAAAATAAACGATAGTCCAACCAAGAGCGATCTTCGGTGAATGTCATACAACATGAGTAGTATTATGTTGTGGACAAGTGCCACTAACATCTAAGTGAATTAACCTCAACAACTTTGTGATTCTTTCTTCTTTCCAAAAGAATAAAGATTCGAACATTTCGCCTCTATACAATTTTAACAGGAAGGCATTGGATCCGGATCTAACGATCCAAAGTATCCATCTATGACCAACTCATAATTTATGTTTTAGAGGTGTCACAACTAAGTTGGGATTAGTCACTACCTTGCAACCTTTTGGGTTTTAAGCATCGTTATATTCTAAACAGTTAACACTACCACATTATCTCTACTATAGAGACAATCAATTAGATTCAAAAAATCTAATCATTCATTAATAAAGAATAATGTTTTTGTCAAACAAAACATTCATCCATCTCTTATAGTGACGGAATTAAGTTCCTTATTCTAATTGGGATGTAAAGACATTCTTTGTTTTCCAATTTCTTTGGTAGTTCATATGAGGAAATAAGTACTATCTGCTTTCACAGAGATCTATATTTTATTCACGTTCCAATTGTGAAGTACTTTTCTTCTCTCATTAATCTTCTACTTCTTATTAGTCACACTTTTACAACGATTGTAAAACATAGTTACTAATACGGAATCAAGCATTCAAGTAGAAGAACCAACTGTTTTGAACTATTCAAGAACAATTTACAACACCTTCAAAAGGTGTGTTCTTGACACTTGCAAGACATTTCTTGCAAATACCCCTTCCAATGTCCATCCTTTCATAAAGAAAGTTTGTTCCCTTGGAGTTTTCGCCTTCTTCATTTGACTTCTCCATTGACTACAATAGTCATGGTCCCTAAACTCCCACTATCTCTCTTGAAACTTTATTTCAATTATGTTATACTCATCAAACGATTTGGACAGCGTGCGGTTATTGTTCACTATATAGTTTACAATAAACTTAGTGAACCATTTGGATAGGGACACAAAGGTGAAGTCATAGCCTAGTTTCCGTCTCATGAAGTGGTTTAACACTTCAACACTCAATGATTCAAAATCATCATAAGTCCATGTTGATGGACTATTTTTGTCAACCAACCATTATGTTCTAAACATAATTACAAACTTTCAAGAGTTGTTCAAGGCAACTCTTATTTCTTCATACAACGATTTTTAAGTGAAGAACTATGACACTAAAAGTGTTCATGTCTTTGTGCTAATCTTCATAAGTTCCTTTGTTCATACAACAAAGGAATAAGCATTGGTTGTTTGTGTTGTCCACTTTATGATAGACTTATCTAACATGTTCTTCCAATGATACATTATCAATAGAAAAATTGTGAAGACGGGACTACTTAGGTACTTATACAATCCATTCAAGACAATCTATGGGATTGTGGTACCAAGTCCGGAAACTAAAGCCTTTGGCTTTTCATTCTCAAGTTTTGGATAGCGTTTGCAAATATATCAGTAAATAAATACATAACAAATATAAATTGATTGATTTTAAGCCATTTGATCCGGGTCTTTAAATCAAATAGCACCACCCACTATTTTCGACAAATTCCATATCCCTCATCGGAATTCGAGAGTTTTGGAGGAAACTCTTAGTAGGTTATGGGAGGCTCACTACTACCAAGCCCACCTCAGAAGAATATCATATTGGCTAGCTTTGATAATAATGAGAGAGTACAATTACTCATTTACATCGCATGTAAGTACCCATCTAGTTTGGCCTCTGGAGAATGATGCCTCCGAAGAATATCATATTGGCACCATTGCACTTAGTTAAGTTATTCCCACCATGCGAGTTCGTATAGGGGTTCAAGAATAGCCTCAGAAGAATATCATATTGGCCATACTCGTTGCCTACCGTCACAACATCATGTATGTATATAGAACCCCTCCTGAGTGTAAGCACATACTTTGTATTCCCCAGAACTGGGCGAAGACGGTGTATGAGTCACAAACGATCGGAGCCTACCATGGTGGAAGGCCATGAAAGAGTGTTCAAAGCACTCTCACGTTTGTCAACTTAATAATGGTTTGGTTGAGGGTTTTAGGTCTCATCACATTTAAGTATACATTTTAATCTTATTAAAACAATTTGGTCCTATTACAACTATTGGTCCATGTGATTGATTTAGTAGTATATGATACTCCCACTAAGCTTGTAAAACGGTTTTTAAAGCAAGAGTATATGGTACTACTAACATAGGCTTTGCATTCATAGATGGACTATACAGTTGCCTTAGGGCCTTAGGATGACTATGAACCTTTGATTTGATCCAACACGAGCCTAGTGTTGGATCTCGTTCTAGGGATGGTGATTGATTTTAGTTATGCGTTTAATCATATTAACGCGTGTTTTCTTATTGGGCGTTGGACCCAACCACTCCAATTTCATGCATATCAAATAAAACAAGAAAATGAGTACTTCAAAGTAAAGAAGAGCTTATGCTCTTTTACAACATTTGATCAAAACAAATTACTTTAAAGTAAAGAAGAGCTTATGCTCTTTTACAACATTTGATCATATCAAATTACAACCAAAATTAATGTACACATTCCCATGGTTCAAACAAATTTGAGACGGCCTTTCACATAGCTCAATTATCGTAGGCTTAGGTTCATAATCACCCTTTCTTTAATTAATTAACGCTTTAACTAATTAAACTTGAATGCAACATTGTCATTTGGTTTTTGTATCCATAGAATTGACTTAAATAGAGCTAAAAGAAATGAAAATCCAATTCTCATTTAAAGATACAAAACTATTTTGTTCTCTACTAATTTGGGCCAAAAAGCAATAACCTCAACCATTGGGCTATATTGCAAAACACAAACTTTTGAGGTCACTTTGTAAAAACACAAAAGTCCACTACTTCATGTAATTACAACTAGAACCCAAAAATTTCAACAAATACAAAAACTTCATTAAAGGAGCAAAACAATTTGTCCTTTAGTGATTTTGGGCCTTTACGTAAAAACGTAAACTTTCGGGTCAAAGTGCAAATACACAAAGGTACCAAAACTTTATGTAATTGCATAAAAGCCCCAAAAGTACCCTACTAATAGGGGTGGCCGGTCATGCTGTGGAGTGTGAGTGAGTGTGAGTTGATTTTAAGATTTGAAAGGTGATTGAAAGTTGTAAGTGATCGGTATGGTGTGAATAGTTGAAAAAGCGCGGGTGAAGTTTGAAAATTCAAATCATCCATCGCTAACAAAAACAAGTAAACAACCAAACACCTTTTTGAATCAAAATTCCCAAACTTTTTGTTCTTGCCAAGAACATATAAAGAACATTGAAGAACATCCATGAAAACCCATAAGAGCTCCATGAACATTTTTCACCCAAAAACACCCCAAAAACTCTCAAACTTAAGGGAAATCACATATTACCGTACTAGGGTACTTAGGGGTTCCAAAAGTCACTTTAAAACACTTTTAACAAGACAAACAAGAACCCAAAAATCCACCCTTTGGATTTGGCCGAATTTCCCACAAAAACATGGCACCAAATTTTAGCTCCAAAATTATGCTCATATGAACTACATCTACAACATTTGAGATGGCAAATTTTCTAACAAAATTTACATTCAAAGAAGCAAGAATAAAGCTTGTAACAATTACAACATTCAAATCAAAGACTATGAACTACAAAACCCAAAAGGATTCACCAACTACTAGACCTAGGCTTTGATACCACTTGAAGGAAAATTTGTGAAAAACATGTTCATTTGAGCAACATCTATGGCATGCAATTAACAATTAAAGGTGGAATCATGCTTGTATGCACTTAAAAACAAAACATTACCCATGAAATTCAAAGCCTAGTAGTTATGGTGAACCAAGACTCAACTCAAGAACAAAGTGAGTTGAGAAATCGTATACCTTTGTTGATTCCTCTTTGCATAAGCAAAGCCTATTCACCCAAGGAGAGGGCCTTCATTCCTTACTTCTTAGCTCCATGGATTTCTTGGATGAGGATGGTAGAATGGATTCTCCAAGTTCCCAAAATAGAGAACCTCTAATTTTCCACACCAAGGAGAGCATTGATGAAGAGATGAGTGACCTAGAGGAAGTGAGATTGCTATCTAATTTCCTCTAGGGTGGCCGGCCTCTTAGAGAGAAAAGGGAGCTTGTGTTCTCATCTTTTCTCCAAAAGAAAACCCTAATGAAGAAAAGGTTATAAAGTCACATTTATACCTACCTTCATTGGAGTGGCAAACTTGTAATAAGTCCAAAACCCACTCCTTTACAACATGGCCGGCCTTAAGGGTTTATTGGGCTGTTTGGGCCCTCTTGAATCTTTATTCATTAAGTTGTCATACAACTCAAGTCAATGAGCTTGACGTTCGAAGCCCATTGGGCCTTGAGGCCCAAAACTAACCCAAGGTCTATAACGAACTTATTCGTTTGATTAATTAACATATTAATTAATACTAGCCGTCAATAATTAAACCATTTAATTATACGTACTCATCTCCGTTGTTTCTTAAATCTCTACCTTACTCGGTGTACAATCCATTAGGTTCCTTTTAGCGAGGCAGTGGGCGATTAGAACTCTTCAAATCGATTGTGAATTAAAACTTACTTTCAATTCTCCCTTTAGTGATTATACATGTTTACGGCTTCCACAAACCATGAGTGACACCTAGCAGTATGTCATGGTTACCCAAGCTAATCAGAAGAGGTGGAGAACCTATTCAGTTTGGGATTATAATGCAACATGGTCTTTCTCTAATACAATACTCTTGACCACATTGTTTGGCTTGATAGTTTATTCATGTCTACTATCCAATGTGATTCATTTACTTATATGATTACCTTGAATGTGATTTGGAACGACTTCCTAAATCTCATTCATACTCTACCCAGAGATTCTTAATCATATCATAGAGTATTCTCCCTCAACGTTTGAAGGTTAGAGATCCCTTGTTACACATTCACTTGCCTCCATGGCTAAGTGGCTTAACCCCAACTATGCCGTGGACACCCTCTGACGGAGTGACTTTGACATAGTCAAAGATGAAGGACCTAACCATAAGACAACTATGATGCCTCAGGTCAAATGACTACTTTGCATTATCCCAACCATGAGTTCTCATGTGACATGATTATGAGAACTCCTTGTTGATCGTGTTCTGTGGACTCATTCTTTATTGAGCACCTACATGCTTGTCTTGGTGTGAGTCACACCAATGACTCGAGACCAGTCAGTCTCCCTAAGAGAAGACATAGCACGTACTGATCATGATGGACTGTCAATGCCCAATTGGCAATCCTATGATCAAGAACTTTTAGGATATGTATACGAAAGAGAATGGTCTCATGAATCTAACTTCTTTAGATCACATTCTCCCTATTACATATTCCTTGGACTTATCGTTTAAGCATATAACATTTATATGAGACGGCTTAAAACAATAATCTTTGCCCTTTATATTAAACTAGATTAGTTTAACATGTGAAATGTCCGTAAAGTATCATCATATGATTGGTTTTAGGGCACATTTCCAACAAACTATGCCTTGTTTTACCATGAAGTGACATTTTTCCCAATTTAAAACAAGGTTAATTTCGATGCATCGTTTCAATATCAAAGTGAGATTATTTAGACAACCATCAAATGAGTCACCAAAAACACTAAAATCATCCATGAAAACTTCAGTAATTTTCTCAACAAAATCTGAAAAGATACTTACCATGCATCGTTGAAAAGTGGTTGGTGCATTACATAAACCAAATGGCATTTGACGATGAGCAAAAGTACCAAATGGACAAGTAAAAGTAGTATTTTCTTGATCATCTGGAGCTATAACAATCTGATTATATCCTGAATAACCCTCAAAAAAGCAATAAAAAGAATGACCAGCTAACCTTTCAAGCATTTGATCAATGAATGGCAAAGGAAAGTGATCTTTCCTTGTGGTGGTGTTGAGCTTCCTATAATCAATGCAAACCCTCCAACCTGTTTAGATACGAGCAGGCACAAGTTCATTCTCTTCATTCTTGACCACAGTGACTCTAGATTTCTTTGGTACTACTTGAACTGGCGAAACCCAACGACTATCCGAAATTGGATAAATCACTCCACAATCAAGAAGCTTGATGATCTCCTTCTTCAAAACTTCCATCATCGAAGGGTTGAGTCGGCGTTGAGCCTTTCGAGTTAGTTTAGCCCCCTCATCTAGAAGTATGTGATGCATGCATGTTGTAGGGTTTATTCCCTTAATGTCGGCCGAAGTCCATCCAATGGTTGTTTTGTACTCTTTCAACACCCAAACCAATTTTTCCTCCTCTACTGCCATGAGTGATGAAGAGATCTCTTTATCTCCCAAGAAGATGTACTTCAAATGATTCGGTAAGGGTTTCAGCTTAAGAGTGGGTGCCTGAATCACTGAAGGTAACAACTTGTTAGTAGAAACGGAAATTGGAATTGGGATTGGAGGCTTACCAACATGTTGTGGCAGTGACTCAAGGGTAACCACCATCTCGCCATTTGCTGCATGAGTAGGTTCGGCCATATTGGTTTTGAGTCCAATTGCTTTAGCAATGGTTGTTTCAAGAGCATCCCTATCCAAGGAGTCAAGATATTCCTGTGCCAAAGAATTAAATACGTCAATAGAGAAACAAGAATGATCATCAATAGGATACCTTATAGCTTCAGAAATATGAAAGTCAATGATATCGCCATCAAATTCCATTGTTAGCGTCCCCTTGAACACATCTATCTTGGTTCGGGCTATTTTCATGAAAGGTCTTCCAAGTAAGATTGGCAAAGGTGTAGAATGGGCCGAATCTTCCATCTCAAGCACATAAAAATCTACTGGAAATATCAAGTGCTCAACCTGCACCAAAACATCTTCCAAAACTCCTTTCAAATGTGCATTAGAATGATCAGCTAATTGAATTATAACACCATCATTTTTAAGCTCTCCTAGATTCATAGATGCATAAATAGAGTAAGGCATGACATTAATGGAAACACCTAAATCTAACATAGCATGTTCAAATTTGGTATTACCAATAACACAAGGGATTGTGAAACTACTTAGATCTTTGCATTTAGCTTAAACATTCTCACTTACCCTTACCACTTCTTTGTTCGAAATCCTTCTTCTTGTTGTACAAAGCTCTTTTAAGAATTTAGCATACCTTGGAACTTGCTATATTGTATCAAGGAGTGGGATATTGACTTGTACTTTCTGGAAGGTTTCTAAGATGTCTTTTTCATTCTTTTCTTTCTTAGATTGCATAAACCTGCGAGGGAAAGGTACATGTGGTGGAATAGGGTTAGAATTGAATTGGAACAACCTTACCTAAGTTGGGTGGTGCAGAAGCGTTGGGAGGCTACGGTAAGGATTGTTCTACCCTTGCCGTGGCTTTGTCCACTACCTCCTCTTCGAGCAGCAGCTTTTCGTCCTCTTTTTGACCTTGTTTGGACTTGTTTAGATGGGTTCCAACCTCTTTACCACTCCTCAAGGTGATAGCTTTAGCCATTTCAAAACCTCCATTTGGATTGACAATGGTTGAACTAGGTAGTTTGCCTTCTTCTCTAAACTGTCCCATGAATTCCGCCATCTGTCCAATTTGCTTCTTCACTTCGCCCATCTCTTTGGCTTGATTTTGTAAACCCTGAGTCAAATAAGTTAGTACTTGAAGCATTTTATCATTATCCAATGATGAACTTGAGTTTGGTTGGGCAGATTGTGATTGGGGTTGTGGTGGTGCGAATGGCCTTTGATAGAGCCCCAGAGGTGGCTGTCTATATCCGCCTTATTGTTGAGTTTGTTGAGGCTCCCTCCACTTTATATTTGGATAATCTCTCCAGCCAGGATTGTAGGTGTTTGAAAATGGGTCATACCTAGGTTAATTTTGGCCTTGATAACCCACGGCATTAGCACTTTCCCATCCCCCATTCTCTATTAATTGAGGGCAATGATCGGTGAGGTGTCCTTGCATAGAGCACACCCCATAAGCAGCTACACTTTGCACTTTGGATCCTTCAACTACCTGCGAAATAAGACTAGAAAGATTAGCCATTTGAGTTTAAAGTTCCGAAATAGCACTTACCTCATTAACTTGACTTGGCCGTGTGTGATCTCTGCCTCCAACTCCTTCGTATTGTTATGCAGTCAACGCTCGATTTGCTATTAAGATCTTCGCTGCAACTGGGGTTTTGTCAACCAAAGCACCTCTCGCCGAAGCATCAAGCATTTGTCTTTCAAGTGGAAGTAGTCATTCGTAAAAGTATTGAATTAAAAGCTCTTCCTTCATTTGATGTTATGGGCAAGATGCAACTAAAGTCTTGAAATGCTCATAATACGCTGGAAATGATTCTCCCAGGCCTTGTTGAATTCCACTAATTCGCTTCCTCAAAAGAATGACTCTTGAAGTTGGGAAAAATTTCTTTAAGAATGCTTTCTTCATGCTTTCCCAAAAAGTGACAGTTCCAGGTGCTAATTCAAAGAGCCAATCTTTAGCCTTTTCCATAAGAGAGAATGAAAAGGCTTTCATCTTCAGAATATTCCCATCCACATTAATTGGTGTCATACTCGAGCACACCACTTCAAATTCCTTAAGATGCTTGTTTGGATCTTCCATGGACAGCCCATGGTATTTGGGAATGTGATCTAGCAAGCTAGACTTCAATTCAAACTCATCAGTTTTGCCTTGAACTGCCGCAGGGTATTGAATGCAAAGGGGAACGACATTGTCCAATCCCGAGGTTGAAAGTTCCTTGATTGTTCGATTGTCAACAGGCATGTCTTGTTTCTCTTCAATTCCTCTTCAATTTCAGGTTCAGATTTAGATTCGGAACTAGAACTAGGTGGATTGAACTCTGGCTGCTTCCTCTTCCTTCTCAAAGTTCGTTCAAAATCATCGTCGAATTCCAATATATGCTCAGGAATAGGTTGAAAACTTTGAGTCATAAACTAGTACCTAAAACAAAGAAAACAAAACAAAATCAAAAACAAAAGAAAAGACACAAATAGAAGCAAAGGGGAAAACTAGCAATTTTGCTAATCCCCGGCAACGGCGCCAAAATTTGATGTGGTAAAAACTAACACACAAACTAAACCCTTTAATGCAATCGTAGTATGAGCAAGTAGGGATCGTTCTATTCTAGGGATTAAAAGGGATGCTAATCAACAAAAATTTAACTTAAAAACCTGAAAACTAACTAACTAACACGAAAACAATGATGAGGGAGTTTTTTGGACGAATTTAACTAAACTAAAGTAAATAACAACAATCAAAGTGAATTGTAAAGGGAATATGGGTGAAAAGCTAGCTAGAGGATTCTTCTCCACACATGAAACATATGCATACAAATTGATTTCCAGTTATTCTTTCTATACACCATGAGTGACAATGCCCCAAATTAATTGCGAATGCACTAATTAACTCTCAGATTTTCCTAACTTCATTGAATTGGACTCAACGACGCAATCAAATTATTCTTCTCAAGTTCCCTAACTATGAAAAGCATGATAGAGATACATATCAAAGATCATTAAGTTCTATGAAAATCATAAGCATTGACAAGGCATTCGTAACTATGAAAAGCATGATACTCCTGCCAAGAATTTACTTAACTCAATCATGACTAGTGACTTTTACTACTTGCAAATATAAGTTCATAACGATTAGGTGAAATTCCCTTATATTCTAGCATTAAATCCCTGCATGTAAACTAAGTATGCATCCTTAACAAACATACAAGAATAAGTTCTCTATAAAGCAGATAAGTAAATCAGATTCATGTTTTATGATACAATAACTGGATGTAATCAATTCATATTAAACATATGATCATGGCTTCGAATTCACCTCTAGCTAAAAAGAAATTTAGTTAATCATGTTCATCATAATTGAAAAGCAAACTAAAATAAACATGAAAACTAAATAAGGATAGAAAGAACTCTGAAAATCTCCAATGGTTGAATGATAAGTTGCGGCACACTCCTTTCCCTCCAATTGCAGGTTATGGCACCAATGTATTCCCCATCCAATTGCTGCGGCAGAAATACATATATATAGGGTAAGGTTTGGCAAAAACCAAGGAGAAAAAGGATTAGGGTGTTTGAATGGATTAGGACTCCTAGAATCAGATGACAAGTATTTAGAATAGGATAAGGACTCCTTTTTCAGCTGGAGATAATATGAAATAATGTTGGATAAAGTGGGATAATGTTTGGATCAAGTAAGATAAGATAAGGTAAACTGGATAAGAGAAGATAAGTTTAGATAAGGTTGGATAGGATTCTGTCTTGCCTTGTCTTCCAAGCTTCCAAATTTGATTCCTCCAAATGTAGCACATATTTAGCACATATAAAACACCAAAAACGTCCAGCCCCACTGCTCCACACGCGTGCTATCCAATCCAAGTCCAAAACTGCTCCAAATTGCTCCATTTAGCCATTTATTGTCATCTTTACCAATTGGACCTACAATAATACGAAAATAACTTAAATTACTATAATAAATGGAAATTAACTAAGTAAATGCAAAGAAATAAGATAACAAAGTCACATAAATATGCTCCAATCATATATGTATATGTGATTTTCCCAACTACCGCTTTTATATATTATGATGTGACATGACATGTTTAGCTTTACAAATAGACTTTTCATACACTTTATGTTTTTAATATTATTTGTGAGCATAAACTTGTGGCATGACGTCCTTGAGTTTTACCTATTCATTACTACATGTTTGCACAGTGTCTCTTAGTTATTTGTATTGTCCTGGGCCAAGGACCAGCTTCACGTGTAGTTCACATGCACCGTTTACATTCGCTTTGGATGCAGAGTTAGGTGCTAGCCTATCCTTTTGTATTGATGTTTTGGACTCGTATGTGATTCGACTAGCGCAGCTCATGTGATATAGTACTAGAATATAAAACCTACACCCAACTTGTTCCATTGTTTAAATACCTCTGCAGTGGACTTGTGTGCCTACATAAATTAATGAGCATTGATTTCTTTTGACATCGATTTGAGATTTAATGTTGAGGAAACTTATTGTTGTACCCTACATCTTTTAACTCACTTTTGCTGCAGGGTACCATATTGCATACTATTATTATAATATTTTTGGGAAACCATATACTTGTTTTACAGCGAGGGTTACACTTTTTGGAAAGGTTTTACAAAACTTTATTTTCAGGCCCACTCACCCTTGTTTTTCGCCCCTCCAGGATGTTAGTGGCAGAGGTTTTGTGACGACGAGGATTGTTGGCAAAAGCTATTATGTAGGAGACTTCTCCTTTCAGTATAGATGTCATTACTCTTCTTTTACTGCAATTTATCTATGCTCTGACCTCACTTGTGTGATATGGATTCAATCCCCGCTCACATGCGCACTCCAAATTAGTCACTTTTAGGTTTTAATTTATTCACATTTTCCATGTCACTACACTTTATGGTTTCGTCACCTTCCAGGTGTCGACTAGCACATCACGATTCGGGTGTCCAGGTGGACATTTCGAGTCCGGGTGTGTCATGTATCCTCCAAGTTGTTAGCACATTACAGAATCATCCCTTAATATCTTACAAACTGCATGCCATGCTTCCTTTTGGTCATCACATGTTGACCACATTTATATATATATATATACACACACACACACACATATTGTTGTACACATTCCTAGTTTAAGTATGATTGTGTAAATCCTAGATTCGATTTGATTCAAGTTATCTTTTCCTATTGTATCTTGTAATCCTTGGGGATGAAGGAATATCTCCTTTTACTACTATAAATATATATATATATATGTCACATCCCGACCCGGGGCGGACCACTTCCCGGGCCCGCTACACCACTGTAGCACGATATTGTCCGCTTTGGGCTTACCATTCCCTCATGGTTTTGTTTCTGGGAACTCACGAGCAACTTCCCAGTGGGTCACCCATCCTGGGAGTGCTCTGACCCACTCAACTTTGTTTTGCGCCCCTCCAGGTTCTAAGTAGCAGTGCTTTAGTGGTCACGAGGAATCCAACGGTGTTCTGATAGAATTCACAAAAGTTGGATACACCTTCGGGTGTTATATCTTGTAATTGTATCTCTAAAGCTTCCGAACTATGTAAATGATTACGTCACTCTCACGTGATGGCCAGCATGCCCTCCTAGCTCAATACCTATGCCTGCACATGAGTTGGAACCACAGAAGTGGTCTGTACGACAGGACTTGGTGTAATAATACGCTCTAGTGCTACACTCATCAAAACGGCCGTGCGAATAATCGCAAGTCACCTACGAGTCGGAACCACAGAAGTGGTCTGTACGACAGGACTTACACCTACCTGGATCCAAGGGAGCGTGCGGTGCGGGAGGTGAATATCAACATAAGCATTAACACCGGTGGTGCATGTTATGAGCTCTCAACACAATATAACTCACTTGATACTTACCTGTGCGTCCACCGCACCATTTCATACATATGCATCATATACCAAATTATATATTCCATATCAATTCTATGCATGGCATTTTAAAACATACTTTCAGAATATTGATTTTTGAGTTATGATTTTTGAATATGATGATATACATATGTTTATATGCTATTTTCTGGGAAAGTATACAGGTTTTACAGCGAGGGGTTAGCGCTTTGATAACGAGATGATTTTTGGAAAAGCTTTGTTTTACTGACCCACTCAACTTTGTTTTGCACCCCTCCAGGTTCTAAGTAGCAGTGCTTTGGTGGTCACGAGGAATCCAACGGTGTTCTGACAGAATTCACAAAAGTAGGATACACCTTCGGGTGTTATATCTTGTAATTATATCTCTAAAGCTTCCGAACTATGTAAATGGTTACTCACTCTCACGTGACGGCCAGCATGTGGGACTGAGTGTGTCATATATATATACACACATTCCTAGTTTAAGTGTGATTGTGTAAATCCTAGATTAGATTTGATTCTAGTTATCTTTTCCTATTGTATCTTGTAATCCTTGGGGATGAAGGAATATCTCTCTCCTTTTACTACTATAAATAAATATATATATACATATATATATATATATATATATACATACATACATATATATATATATATACACATACATATACATATACATATTGTTGTAAACATTCCTAGTTTAAGTGTGATTGTGTAAATCCTACATTAGATTTGATTCTAGTTACCCTTTCCTATTGTATCTTGTAATCCTTGGGGATGAAGGAATATCTTCTCTCCTTTTACTACTATAAATAAAGGCACAATGTAGGAGGGATAACAACACACATTCCCCTACAATTCTACAAACACATCTCTCTTTTCTCTCTTCTCCTTACCGCCGGCCACCCTAAACATTGTCAGATAAAATAGACCACAACACGTTATCAGCACACTCCTACCGATGTGCTTAGGAATCTGACGTTAGAGAATTTTTCTGCATCAAACCAGTTCATCCATATCATCACGCAATTAGGTTCTTTCAAAACAACGATTTTTAATTCGATATTTTTGCAGCCCTGATAGCATGAACATTCACCATGATGCATGACCCAACTTTACGCTTTACGAATTTTAGATTCTACATAAATTGTGAATGCCTCATAACCATAATTGTTGAAATTATGTGAGTTTAATATTTGCTATGAATTTCATCAAATATATTTGTATATGCATCACATTGAAATTATTGTTTTGCATATGCATCAAATTGAATATGTTTTTTTAATTGAATTATATATCAAAAATTGAATTGAAAAAAAAAATATTTGGGAACCTAGGGTTCTTTCGAACCCTTGACCACCATCCTGCAGATGGGTTTTTCCCAAGCCAAGCCGGGAGCTTGCATCTTTCTTTCTCCCCAACAAACGCACGGAGCCAGAAGCTCCAAGTCTCAAAACCAACAAAACCCGACATCTTTCATGGTGCCCTCGACCACGGCATGGCCTGCAGCAATTGCCTTAAACCTTTGGTTCATGTCGCCGGCGACCAGAAGTCGTCCCACGTCAACAATTGGACTGAGATTTGTTGGAATCTCGTTGGAATTTTTTTTTGAAATTTCGATTCAATTTTTCTACGGTTTGGTTGAACGATTGAGATTTTAATATCTCCATGTTGTAATCATAGTTGAAAACACCCCAGAAGGGTACCCCCGAGTCATCCCTTCCAAGATTTGGACACCTGCAGTGGCGGGGCCGACCACCTTCTCCGGCAGAATCACCTTGCCTCGCTAGGATTTCTTGGATCAAGCCTGACCCCAAATTGTTTGGGCCTGGCCTCAACTCAGGTTGAAAAAAAATAATAAAGTTTTTTTCTTTTGGGCTTGCCACTGCAAGCCCAGTTCGACCCCCTCATTTTTCGGCCTAACGCTGCATCATACCAGCCTAAATGGGCTCTGGAGTTCTCCCGTGCCCTGTGCTGCAGCGGAACCCAGCCCGTGTGGCTGCTATGCTTTCCCTGCATCGTGATGCACACGATTGAGGTCTTCTTTGGGCCTCTGCCACTTGGGCCTGCTTCTGCAGCCTAACCCTATGCATACAGGCTTATGGCCCTGTTTCGGTTCGACTTATTTCCAGCCCAGATTGGGCCTGGACCCCTTGGCACCCATTTTATTAAGCCACCCCGTGGGATTATGTATTCTTTTTGGGCCCCAAATTTTATTTGCCTAATTATTTTTAGGCCCAATGGGTTTTATATTTTTTACCCATGCTTTAATTTGGTTCGAAGTCCAAATAATTAATTCAATTATAATTATAAACCTAAAGTTATATTTTTACATATTCTTGTTGCATATTTGTTTGCATATATATTTGTGTTTGCCTGCAGGAATATATGAACTTGAAGTTCATAATTATTTTGAAACCCGAGGTTTCTTATAAACATGCCTTGTTTGAAAACGTGAAGTTTTCATTTAAAAACATCACCCATGAAGACCTGAAGTTTTTCATACAAAATTAAACCAAATTATGTCTATTAGAACATGTATGTTCTACTCCTATGTGAATGGATTGATTTTTTCTCCATTACACTAACCACATCTTGTCCATCTATTTTGTGATAGGAACATGTCGAATTTGAACAAACTCGACTTCACCGCTTTGGAGGTCTTTGGAAGGAACTACCTCAAGTGGGTTTAAGATGTGAAGCTCCACCTCACTGCAAAGAACTTGCGTCCTGCCATTGAAGAAGTAACAGATGAGCCTGTTGGTGAAGCTGAAAAAGCCATTGCTATGATCTTCATTCGAAGACATATCCATGACGTTCTGCAAACTGAATATCTTGCTGATGAGGATCCACGTGCATTATGGGTCGCTTTGGCTGATCGTTTTGATCACCAAAATGACATATTCTTGGTTGAAGCAAGACACGACTAGCAGTATTTGCGCTTCCAAGACTTTAAGTCTGTTAATGAATATAATTTTGAAGTTTGTCGAATCCGATCACTTCTCAAGTTTTGTAATGAAACTTTGACTGAAGAGGATCTCCTAGAGAAGACCTATTTGACATTTTCTGTTTCTAATATTGTCATGTAGCAACAATATAGAGCTCAGAAGTTCACTAAGTTCTTGCATTTGATCTTTGTTTTACTTTTAACTGAAAGGGAAAACTAGCTGTTGATGACGAATCATCAAGCTCGACCTACTGGGGTGACGGCTGTGCCTGAAGCATGCTATAGCACCAACCAACGCCCAAAACGCCAAAAGAGGCATGGTAGGGGCGGCCAAAAGCCATCCCACCAAGGTCAACAGAGTCAAGGCCCATCTAAGAGAGGAAACAAAGCCCAATAGCGCTTCAACCTCACTCCCAAGGCCCCGAACTTCAAGAATAAAGGCAAAGCACCTGAAACCATGGATGCGGACATGTGCTATCGATGTGGTTCAAATGACCATTGGTCCCGTGTTTGCCGAGCTCCCAAAAAGGTTGTAGATGAATATCATTCTCGTCGTAAGAAGTTTGAATCAAACTTCATGCAAGTGGACGAATCGGAGACTACAAAGATGGAGGTTCTGATTTTCAAGAGGATACCACCCCTATGGAAGATTAGAATCTTAGACATAGACTTATTTTTTAGTTGAAATAAGAAAATTAGGGCCAAATTCCACCTAGTGGCCGAACCCTCCTTTGTTTTTGGTTGATTTTTGAACAATTTTCCTTTATGTTTTGGATTATTAGTTGGTGATTTGTTTTAGATATTAAGTTTTTAATCCTTGAATAAATGAAATTATTTTGAATTGATAATTGCTTTTATAAACCTTTATGCATGTGACCAATTGAAATTAATTTTTCATTCTAGGTATGACTAGTGACAAAGTTAGTTGTCTGGCAGATAGTGCAACCACGCACACAGTGTCGCGTGAACACATCTATTTCACTAACTTAATATCTAAGAATGCACATGTACTAACCCTCTTAGGCCCATCCAACCTGATATAAGGATACGATAAGGCACGTACAATGTTGTCCAATGGTACAGTTTTGACCATTGCTGAGGCACTCTATTCTCCACGTTCCAGAAGAACGTTGTTAAGTTTCAAGGATATTAGAGATAATAATTACCACGCTGAAACCCACATAGAAAACAGAGTTGAATTTCTGTGCATAACTTCCTATGAATATGGCCAAAAGCGTATTCTAGAGAAGATGGAGCGTATCCCAAGTGGTTTGTATACTACGACCATACGCCCCATAGAATGCCACTATGTGGCCGACCCTACACTGGGACTGCGCATGAAATTACATTTTGGCATGACCGTTTGCCATATCCTGGATGGATAGCGATGCGCCGTATCCTCAAATCTTCACACGAGCATCCACTAACCCGAAGTTTAGGTTCGATCCAAGGAATCACATGTCAAACATGTTTTATGGGAAAGCTTATTATTAAGCCTTCTTATGACAAGATTCTTTCGAATCCTTCCATTTTTTCTACAATGGATTTAGGGGGACATTTGTTGACCGATTCACCCTCCATGCGGACTATTTAGATATTTTATGGTTTTGTTAACGCTTCCACAGGTTGGTCACACGTGTGTTTGTTGTCTACAAGGAATGCTGCATTCTCCAAATTGTTGGCTCAGGTTATCAAGCTCAGGGCTAACCACCCTGATTATTCGATCAAATCTATTCGATTGGATAATGCTAGAGAATTCACATCTAAAACTTTTGATGACTATTACATATCGGTTGGGGTTGAAGTTGAACATCATGTACCCCATGTTCACACCCAGAACGGCTTGGCAAAGGCTTTCATTAAGCGCTTACAAATGATTGCTCAATCGTTGGTCATACATACCAAGCTCCTGATCGCTGCTTGGGGCCATGCAATATCGCACGCAGCAAAGTTGGTCCGCCTAAGACCTGTTGTGACACAACCATTTAGTGCCCTTCAGTTGGTTACCGAATACAAACCCCACATATCGCATCTGCGCATTTTTGGTTGTGCGGTATATGTACTGATCTCGCCGCCCTGACGTACAAAAATGGGGCCTCAGCGAAGGATGAGAATCTATGTCGGATATGATTCTCCTTCTATTATTCATTACTTAGAACCTTTGACAGGCGATCTGTTTACTGCTCGTTTTGCAGATTGTTACTTTTATGAGACAGTCCTCATGTCGTTAAGGGGAGATAAGAACGTCAACGTTCTTGATGAACGACGCGAATTATCGTGGACGACTCCCACTTTGCCTTATTTAGATCCCCGCGCTGCTCAGTCTAAAACTGAAGTGCAGCGCATATTATATCTTTAGAGCATAGTACAGAGCATGCTAGATGCTTTCACCAATCTAACTCGCGTGATAAGATCACACATTCCAGCTGCGAAGATGGATGTACCAAATGTACAATGGACGACCTTCCTGGAAGCCTGGGACGCCGATTCTGGTGATCCACGTACATTAGCGGCTAGCCAATCATCTGCCCCTACACAAAAGCGTGGCAAGCCCCTTGGTTCAAACCATGGCACAAGGTCCTGAAGAGCCTACCGTGAATCCGACTATCGCTTACTCATTCTACCCAACTCATGAGGAAATTCTAGATAATGGAAGCGTCCTTGAAGAGACGAATCCTCCTTCCGAGAATCGTGAGATTTCGGTCTATTATGCTAGCTTAGATGATGTGTGGCGTAGAAATGAGATGATTGTCTACGACGCATTAGCATTTACAGTAGCTACTAAGATCATGTTAAGCGATGACGTTAAACCGCGTTCTTTTAATGAATGTCGACGTAGAACTGATTGGTCAAACTGGAAACAAGCAATCCAAGTCGAACTCAATTCGCTTGCGAAACGTAAGGTGTTTAGACTTGTAGCTTCTACTCCTCCACATGTGAATCCCGTTGGCTACAAGTGGGTTTTCATTCGAAAACATTATGAGAAGAACGAGATTGTGCCTTACAAAGCTCTTCTTGTTGCATAAGGCTTCTCCCAATGCCCTGGGATTGACTATGATGAAACTTATTCACCCGTTATGGATGTGATTACTTTTCGCTACCTTATCAGTTTGGTAGTTTCTAAAAAACTGGAAATGCAGCTGATGGACGTAGTAATCACATATCTCTATAGGGATCTCCATACGAAAATTTACATGAAAGTTCCTGAAGGACATACATTGACTGGTTCAAATATTTCCAAACCCCGGAGCACGCTCTCAATACGGCTGAGGCGTTCACTCTACGATTTGAAACAATCCGGAATAATGTGGTATAACCGTTTGAGTGAGTATTTGACTAGTCAGAGATATGTCAACAACAAATTATGCCCATATGTGTTCATTAAGAAGTCACATTCTGGATTTATGATTGTTGCAGTATATGTCGATGACATGAATCTCATCGGAACTCCTGAAAAGCTCGCAAGAACTGTTCCGCACTGGAAGTCAGAATTTGAGATGAAAGATCTAGGTAAGACTTGATACTGTCTCGGTCTCAAGATAGAGCATTGTTCGGATGGAATCCTAGTACATCAATTGAACTACACCCAGAAGGTGTTGCGTAGCTTTAATGAGGATAAAGCGAAGTCTTCGAGTACTCCTATGGTCGTTCGTTCGCTAGATGCAAAATGAGATCCATTCCGCCTGAAGGAGGATGATGAAGATAAGAGATTTTGGAGCCTGAAGTTCCTTATTTAAGTGCGATAGGGGCTTTATTGTACTTAGCTCAATGCACTAGACCCGACATCTCCTCCGCTGTTAATCTTTTAGCAAGATACAGTAATGCACCTACACGTAGACACTGGAATGGCGTGAAAGACATCTTCCGTTACCTATGGATTTGGGCTTGTTTTATCCCTACGGATCCTTGAGTGGTGCCGCACCCTATGCTCCTCGAGTTGATTCTCGCCCTATTTGTTATGCCGAAATACACAATTTTCTATTTGGAGTGTATTTGGACTGTTTTGAACATTAATAAAAACAAACGAGCATGCGTTTCACAACCATGGGAGCTTAAGCAGATAAGCACATTTAATGCACTACTGGGACTCTAAGAATGAGTAGTCAAAAGATCAAAAGCTTATTGGTCGTCGAAAGTTCTTAGTTTTTCTATTTGGAGTGCATTTGCATAGTTTTTAGCATTAATAAAAAAAAAAAACGAGCGTGTGTTTGAAACTCACTGGAACTTAGCAAATAAAAATAGATAATGCACACTAGGACCATCAGAATGAGTAGTCAAAAGATCAAAAGCTTATTGGGTGTCAAAAGTACAAAGTCTTCTATTTGGAGTGCATTTGGACTGTTTTCGGTATTAATAAAACAAACGAACGTGCGTTACATAACCAATGGAACTTAAGTAGAACAAAACATAAGATGCGCTACTCAAACCATCATGATGAGTATTCAAAAGATCAAAAGCTTCTTAGTTGTCAGAAGTACAATTTTTTTCTATTTGGAGTGCATTTGGAGTGTTTTAGGAGTTAATATAAAAACAAATGAACGTGCGTTTTACAACCATTGGAACATAAGTAGAAGAACACTTATAATGCGCTACTAGCAACATAAGAATGAGTAGTCAAAAGATCAAAAGCTTATTGGGTATCATAAGTACACAGTTTTTTTTTTTTTTTTAATATTTTGAGTGCGTTTGGACGTTTCGGTATTAATAAAATTAAACGAGTGTGCGTTTGACACCCACTGGAACTTAAGCAAGTAAACGCATATAATGTGTTACTAGGACCATTAGAATGAGTTGTTAAAAGATCAAAAGCTTATTGGGAGTCAAAAGTACACAGTTTTTCAATTTGGAGTGCATTTGGACTGTTTTCGGCATTACAAAAAACAAACGATTGTGTGATTCACAACCATTGCAACATAAGTACATAAACACATGTAATGCACTACTAGGTCATTAAAAATGTGTAGTCAAAAGATCAAAAGCTTATTGGGTGTCAAATGTACATTGTTTTTCAATTTTGAGTGCATTTGAACTGTTTTCAGCATTAATAAAAATAAACGAGCGTGTGTTCAACACCCATTGGAAATTAAGAAAATAAACACATAATGCGCTACTAGGACCATAAGAATGAGTAGTCAAAAGATCAAAAGCTTATTGGGAGTCAAAAGTAAACTGTTTTCAATTTGGAGTGCATTTGGACTATTTTCGGTATTACTAAAAACAAACGAGCGTGCGATTCACAACCCCTGAAACATAAGTAGATAAACACATGTAATGCGCTACTAAGTTATTAAGAATGAGTAGTCAGAAGATCAAAAGCTTATTGGGTGTCAACTTTTTGGAATGCATTTGGACTATTTTCAGCATTGAATGAGTGTGTGTTTGACAACCGCTAGAATATAAGTAGATAAACACATATAATGCACCACTAGGATCATAAGAATGTGTAGTCGAAAGATCAAATGCTTATTTGGAGTGCATTTGGACTGTTTTCAACATAAGTAGATAAACACATATAATGCACCACTAGGATCATAAGAATGTGTAGTCGAAAGATCAAATGCTTATTTGGAGTGCATTTGGATTGTTTTCGACATTAAAAAAAAACAAACGAGCGTGCATTTCACAACCCTTGGAACTTAAGTTGATAAGGCACTACTTGGACCATAAGAAGGAGTAATCAAGTGATGAAAATCTTAATAGTGTCAGAAGTACACAATTTTCATTTTAGAGTGCATTTTGATTGTTTTCGGCATTAATTAAAAAAACAAACAAGCGTGCATTTCACAACCACTGGAACATAAGTAGATAAACATATATAATGTGCTACTAGGGCCTTAAGAATGAGTAGTCAAAAGATCAAAAGCTTATTGGGTGTCAAAAATACAAAAGTTTCAATTTGAAGTGCATTTGGACTGTTTTTGGCACAAATAAAAACAAACGTGCGTGCATATAATGCATATAATGCGGTATTATGACCATAAGAATGAGTAGTCAAATGATCAAAAGCTTATTGTGTGTCAACAGTACACAGTTTTTTTTCATTTGGAGTGCATTTGGACTGTTTTCAGCATTAGTAAATAAACAAATGAGCTTGCATTTGATGCCGATTGGAACTCAAGCAAAACTCAAGCAAATAAACACATATAATGCGCTACTATGACCATAAGAATGAGTATTCAAAAGATTAAAAGCTTATTGGGCACCAAAAGAAGAAACTTTTTCTATTTGGAGTGCATTTGGATTGTTTTCGGCATTAATAAAAACAAATGAGTTCATTCCCACTCACCAGGTTTTAGCAGTTATACTTTCGTATCAATGAGGATTCTTGGCAAATCTTGGTATTGGAGATTACCTTCGATGGTAGAATCCTCATCTTTACTGTACTTTACTTATGCTCTGACATCACGTGTGAAATGGGTTCATTCCCGCTCACCAACGCACTCTTTAAATGAGGCACCTTTAAGTTTAAATTTATTCACCTATTCCACTACACTACACTTTATGGCTTCGTCACCTTCCAGGTGTCGGCCAGCACAGCTCGATTCGGAGTCCAAGTGGACAACCCGGGTCGGGGTGTGTCACAAATAAACGCATAGAATGCGCTACTAGGACCATAAACAAATAAACACATATAATGCGCTAGTACAACCATAAGAATGAGTACTCAAAAGATCAAAAGCTTAATGCAATAAAAAAAAACAAACGAGCGTGCGTGCGTTTGCCACCGATTGAAACTTAAGCAAATAAACACATAATACGCTACTAGGACTATAAGAATGAGTAGTCAAAAGATCAAAAGCTTATTGGGTATCATAAGTACACAGTTTAATTTTTTTTTAATATTTTGAGTGCGTTTGGACGTTTCGGTATTAATAAAATTAAACGAGTGTGCATTTGACACCCATTGGAACTTAAGCAAGTAAACGCATATAATGTCTTACTAGGACCAGTAGAATGAGTTGTTAAAAGATCAAAAGCTTATTGGGAGTCAAAAGTACACAGTTTTTCAATTTGGAGTGCATTTGGACTGTTTTCGGCATTACAAAAAACAAACGACTGTGTGATTCACAACCATTGCAACATAAGTAGATAAACACATGTAATGCACTACTAGGTCATTAAAAATGTGTAGTCACAAGATCAAAAGCTTATTGGGTGTCAAATGTACATTGTTTTTCAATTTTGAGTGCATTTGAACTGTTTTCAGTATTAATAAAAATAAACGAGCGTGTGTTCAACACCCATTGGAAATTAAGAAAATAAACACATAATGCGCTACTAGGACCATAAGAATGAGTAGTCAAAAGATCAAAAGCTTATTGGGAGTCAAAAGTAAACTGTTTTCAATTCGGAGTGCATTTGGACTATTTTCGGTATTACTAAAAACAAACGAGCGTGCGATTCACAACCCCTGCAACATAAGTAGATAAACACATGTAATGCGATACTAAGTTATTAAGAATGAGTAGTCAGAAGATCAAAAGCTTATTGGGTGTCAAAAGTACACAGTTTTTCTTTTTGGAATGCATTTGGACTATTTTCAGCATTGAATGAGTGTGTTTGACAACCTCTAGAACATAAGTAGATAAACACATATAATGCACTACTAGGACCATAAGAATGTGTAGTCGAAAGATCAAATGCTTATTTGGAGTGCATTTGGACTGTTTTCGACATTAAAAAAAAACAAACGAGCGTGCATTTCACAACCCTTGGAACTTAAGTTGATAAGGCGCTACTTGGACCATAAGAAGGAGTAATCAAGTGATGAAAATCTTAATAGTGTCAGAAGTACACAATTTTCATTTTAGAGTGCATTTTGATTGTTTTCGGCATTAATTAAAAAAACAAACAAGCGTGCATTTCACAACCACTGGAACATAAGTAGATAAACATATATAATGTGCTACTAGGGCCTTAAGAATGAGTAGTCAAAAGATCAAAAGCTTATTGGGTGTCAAAAATACAAAAGTTTCAATTTGAAGTGCATTTGGACTGTTTTTGGCACAAATAAAAACAAACGTGCGTGCATATAATGCATATAATGCGCTATTATGACCATAAGAATGAGTAGTCAAATGATCAAAAGCTTATTGGGTGTCAAAAGTACACAGTTTTTTTTCATTTGGAGTGCATTTGGACTGTTTTCAGCATTAGTAAATAAACAAATGAGCTTGCATTTGATGCCGATTGGAACTCAAGCAAAACTCAAGCAAATAAACACATATAATGCGCTACTATGACCATAAGAATGAGTATTCAAAAGATTAAAAGCTTATTGGGCGCCAAAAGAAGAAACTTTTTCTATTTGGAGTGCATTTGGATTGTTTTCGACATTAATAAAAACAAATGAGTTCATTCCCACTCACTAGGTTTTAGCACCTATACTTTCGTATCAATGAGGATTGTTGGCAAATCTTGGTATCGGAGATTACCTTCGATGGTAGAATCCTCATCTTTACTGTACTTTACTTATGCTCTGACATCACGTGTGAAATGGGTTCATTCCCGCTCACCAATGCACTCTTTAAATTAGGCACCTTTAAGTTTAAATTTATTCACCTATTCCACTACACTACACTTTATGGCTTCATCACCTTCCAGGTATCGGCCAGCACAGCTCGATTCGGAGTCCAAGTGGACAACCCGGGTCGGGGTGTGTCACAAATAAACGCATAGAATGCGCTACTAGGACCATAAGCAAATAAACACATATAATGCGCTAGTACAACCATAAGAATGAGTACTCAAAAGATCAAAAGCTTAATGCGTGTCAAATATGTACAATTTTTGTATTTTGAATGCATTTGGACTGTTTTCGGCGTTAATAAAAAAAACAAACGAGCGTGCGTGCGTTTGCCACCGATTGGAACTTAAGCAAATAAACACATAATACGCTACTAGGACTATAAGAATGAGTAGTCAAAAGATCAAAAGCTTATTGGCTGTCAAAAGTAAGTTTTTCTATTTTGAGTGCATTTGGATTGCTTTTAGCATTAATAAAAACAAACAAGCGTGCATTTGACATCGATTGGAAGCTAAGCAGATTGCACATGTAATGAGCTACTTGGACCATAAAAGTGAGTAGTCAAAAGATCAAATGCTTATTGGCTATCAAAATTACAGAGTTTTTCTATTTGGAGTGCATTTGGATTGGCTTCGGCATTAATAAAAAAAACAAAAGAGTGTATTTGACACCGATTGGAACATAAGAAAATAAACACATATAATGCGCTAGTAGGACCATAAAGAAAGAAACGAGTCTGCATTTGACACCAATAGAACTTAAGCAAGTAAACACATATAATACGCTACTCGGACCACAAGAATGAGTAATTAATGGTGTCAAAAGTACAATGTTTTCGGCATTAATAAAAAGACAAACGAGCGTCCGTTTCTTAACCACTGGAACTTAAATAAATAAACACATATATAATATGCTACGAGGACCTTAAGAATGAGTAGTCAAAAGATCAAAAGCTTATGGGGTGTCAAAAGTACACAATTTTTATATTTTAAGTGCATTTGGTCTGTTTTCGGGATGAATAAAAACAAACGAGCATGCGTTTGACATCGATTGGAAAGTAAGCAAATAAACAAATATTGTGCTATACTAGGACCATAAGAATGAGTAATTAAAAGATCAAAAACTTATTGGGTGTCCAAACAAATATAATGCGCTACTTGGACCATAAGAATGAGTAATTAAAAGATGAAAAGCTCACAGTTCTTCTATTTGGAGAGCATTCCGATTGTTTTCAGCATTAATAAAAAAACAAACAAGCGTCTGTTTCTCAACCATTGGAACTTAAGCAAATAAACACATATATTGCGCTACTGGGACAATAAGAATGTGATAAATTTGTGATGCTGAGGTAATTCTTACTACCGTATGGAACATATTATTGCCAAATTTATCTATCCACCCCATTCTCTCCTGTATTCGTGTTCGTTAGTATTGACCATCTTTGAGCAACTCATAGAAAGCATATATAAGAGGTAAACTTTATGGTGACGACATTCAGTAGCAAAGTGGAACACGTTCTGGCCCTTTTCATTCTTAATGCTACGAAATGGAGCTTGTTTAAGGAAATGAGTACTATACTCCGCATGTCCTCGTTCTGCCGCCACACACAATGCTTCTCTTAGTTGATAATGTTCACTTACTTTACACATGGAAGGAAAAAACTGCTTGACTATCTCATGTATCAATTTAATCTTATATATACGATTGATTCCTAGTTGAATTCAAGAAAACAAATTTAAAATTATAATCATTTAAAAATAATATTGACAATTAATAAAACTATCATCACAGAGTCAATTAACGATATGATTGATTATATGAATGTGTATGTGGCCTACCCAAAAGGCTTTGGATATTCATGAGTGCTCAGAAATAAACACATATAATTCGGTACCGATTGCTATTTAAGCAAATAAACACATATAATTTGGTTCCAGGGCCATAAGAATGAGTACTCAAAATATCAAAAGCTTATTGGGCCTCAAAAGTACACAGTTTTAATATTTTGAGTTCATTTGGACTGTTTTCGGCTTGAATAAAAAAACAAATGAGCATGCATTTCAGAACCAATGGAACTTAAGCAAATAAACACATATAATGTGCTTGTAGGACCATAAGAATAAGTAGTCAAAAGATCAAAAGCTTATTGGGTGTCAAAATTACACTATTTTTCTAGTTGGTGCAATTGTATTGTTTTCGGCTTTCATAAAAACAAACGAGCATGCGTTTGACACCGATTGGAATATAAGTAGAGAAACACATATAATGCGCTACTAGAACCATAATAATGAGTACCCAAAAGATCAAAGGCTTATTGGGTGTCAAAAGTAGACAACTTTTGTATTTTGAGTGCATTAGGACTGTTTTCTACATTAAGAAACAAAACAAACGAGCGTACATTTTTCAACCATTGGAACTTAAGCAAGTAAACACATATATTGCTTTAACAGGACCGTAAGAATGTCAAAAGATCAAAACTTTATTGGGTGTCGAAACTACGCAATTTTTTAATTTTGAGTGCATTTGGACTGTTTTTCGGCATTAATAAAAACAAAAGAGTGTGCGTTTGGCAACAAATGGAACGTAAGCAAATAAACACATATATTGCACTACTAGGACCAAAAGAATGAGTTCTTAAAAGATCAAAAGCTTATTGGGTGTCAAAAGTACACAGTTTTTCTATTTTGAGTGCATTTGGACTGTTTTCGACATTAATAAAAACAAACAAGCGTGCATTATCCCTCGATTGGAAGTTAAGCAGATAGCACATGTAATGCACTACTATTACCCAAAGAATGAGTAGTCCAAAGATCAAATGATTATTGGGTGTCAAAATTACAAAGTTTTTCTATTTGGAGTGAATTTGGATAGGTTTCGGTATTAATAAAAAAAAAAACGACCGTGCGTTTGACACCCACTGGAACTTCAATAAATAAAGACATATAATGTGCTAGTAGGACCATAAGAATGAGTACTCAAAAGATCAAAAACTTATTGTGTGTCAAAAGTATATACTTTTTGTATTTTGAGTGCATTTGGATTGTTTTCGGGCAAAATAAAACAAATGAGTGTGCATTTGACACTCATTGGAACTTAAGCAAATAAACACATATAATGTGCTACTCAAACCATAATAATGAGTAGTCAAAATATCAAAAGCTTATTGGGTGTCAAAAGTACAATTTTTTCTATTTGGAGGGCATTTCGATTGTTTTCGGCATTAATAAAAAAACAAACAAGCTTCCATTTCTCAGCCATTGGGACTTAAGCAAATAAACACTTGTAATACGCTACTATTAATAAAAAAAATTCGAGCGTGCGTTTGACACCGATTGGAACTTAATCAAATAAACACATATTGTGCGGTACTAGGACCCTAAGAATGAGTAGTCAAAAGATCAAAAGCTTATTGGGTGTCTAAACACATATAACGCGCTACTTGGACCATAAGAATGAGTAATTCAAAAATCAAAAGCTTATTGGGTGCCAAAAGTACCTAGTTTTTCTATTTGTAGAGCATTCCGATTTATTTCGGCATTAATTAAACAAACAAACGAGCGTCTGTTGCTCAATCATTGGAACTTAAGAAAATAAACACATATGCTACGTTATCAGGACCATAAAAATGAGTAGTGAAAAGATCAAAAGCATATTAGGTGTCAAAAATACAGAGTTTTTCTATTTGGAGTGCATTTGGACTCTTTTCGGGCGTGCTTCTGACATCATTGGAAATTAAGCAAACAGACACGTGTAATGGGCTACTAGGACTGTAAGAATTAGTAGTCAAAAGATCGAAACCCTATTAGGTGTATAACCAATATAGTTTTTCTATTTTGAGTGCATTTGGACTGTTTTCGACATTAATACAATCAAACGAGCGTGCGTTTGACACCGATTGGAACTTATGCAAATAAACACATATTGTGTTGTACTAGGACCACAAGAATGAGTGGTCAAATGATCAAAAGCTTATTGGGTGTCAAAAGTACATAGTTTTTCTACTTTAAGTGCACTTGGATTGTTTTCGGCATTAATACAATCAAACGAGCGTGCGTTTGACACCGATTGAAACTTATGCAAATAAAAACATATTGTGCTATGCTAGGACCACAAGAATGAGTGGTCAAATGATCAAAAGCTTATTGGGTGTCAAAAGTACATAATTTTTCTAATTTAAGTGCATTTGGACTGTTTTCGGTATTAAGAAAAACAAACGAGCGTTCGTTTGACAGCGATTGGAACTTAAGCAAATAAAGACATATTGTATGGTACTTGGACCATAAGAATGGGTAGTCAAAAGATCAAAAGCTTATTGGGTGTCAAAATACATATAATGCTCGACTCGGACCATAAGAATGAGTAATTAATAAATCAAAAGCTTATTGGGTGTCAAAACACATATAATGCGGTCCAAGGAAAATAAGAATGAGTACTCAAATATTCAAAACCTTATTGGGTGTCAAAACTATAGAGTTTTTTCCATTTGGCTGGCTTTTGGACTGGTTTTGGCTTTAATAAAAAAAACAAAAGAGCTTGCTTTTGACACCAATTGGAACTTAAGCAAATAAACACATATAATGTGCTACTAGGACCATGAGATTGAGTAGTCAAATGATCAAAAGCTTATTAAGTGTCAGAAGTACACAATTTTTCAATTTGGAGTGCATTTGGATTGTTATCGGCATTAATAAAAAAACAAAACAAGCGTGCGTTGGTCACCTACTGGAACTTAAGAAAATAAACATGTGTAATCTGCTACTTGGACTGTAAGAATGAGTAGTCAAAAGATCAAAAGGTTATTGGGAGTCAAAACTACAAGAGTTTTTCTATTTGGAGTGTCATTGGACTGGTTTCAGCATTAATAAAAAAACAAGAGTGTGCATTTGACACCGAATGGAATTCAAGTAGATAAACACATACAATTCGCTACTTGGACCATAAGAATGAGTAATCAAAAGATCAAAAGATAATTCGGTGTCGGAAGTACACAATTTTTCTTTTTGGAGTGCATTTGGATAGTTCTCGGCATTAATAAAAAAAACAAACGAGCATGCTTTTGGCACCGATTGGAACTTAAGAAAATAAACACATATTTTGCGCTACTAGGACCATAAGAATGTGCACTTCAAAGATGAAAAGCTTATTGGGTATCAAAAGTATACAAGTTTCCTATTTTGAGTGCATTTGGACTGTTTTCAGCATTAATAAAAATAAACACGTGTGTGATTGATGTCGATCAGAAATTAAGAAAATAGCACATGTAAGCCACTACTAGTACCCTAAGAATGAGTAGTCAAAAGATCAAATGCTTATTGGGTGTGCATTTAGATTGGTTTCGGCATTAATACAAAAACAAAAGAGCATTCGCTTGACACCCATTGGAACTTCAGCAAATAAACATATATAATGCGCTACTCGGACCATAAGAATGAGTAATTAAAAGATCAAAAGTTTATTAGGTGTCAAAAGAACACCGTTTTTCTATTTGGAGGGCATTTCGATTCTTTTCGGCATTAATAAAAAAAAACGAGCATCAGTTTCTCAATCATTGGAACTTAAACAAATAAACACATCTATTCCATGACTTGGACCATAGGAATGAGTTGTCAAAGGATCAAAAGCTTACTGTGTGTCAAAAGTTCACAGTTTTTCTATTTGGAGTGTATCTGGACTGTTTTCGACATTAATAAAAACAAACATGTGTGCGTTTGATTTGATTGGAAGTTAAGCAGTTAGCACATGTAATGCGCTACAATGACCCTTAGAATGAGTAGTCAAAAGATCAAAAGCTTATTGGGTGTCAGAAGTACACAGTTTTTCTATTTAGAGGGTATTTCGATTGTTTTCGGCATTAACAAAAAACGCATCCGTTTCTCAACCACTGGAATTTAAGAAAAAAACTAAACATATTGCACTATTAGGACCATAAAAATCAGTTGTCAAAAGATCAAAATCATATTGGGCATCAAAAGTACACAATTTTTCTATTTCGAGTGCATTTGGACTGTTTTTGGCATTAATAAAAAAACAAACGAACGTGCGTTTGACATCGATCAGAAGTTAAGCAGATAGACACATGTAATGCGCAACTAGGACTATAAGAATGCGTAGTCAAAAAATCAAATGCTTATTGGTTGTCAAAATTACAAAGTTTTTCAATTTGGAGTGCATATGGACTATTTTCGGCATTAAAAAACAATCGAGCGAGCGTTTGACATCGATCGGAAGTTAAGCCGATAAACACATATAATGGACTACTAGGACCATAAGAATGACTAGTCAAAAGGTCAAAAGCTTTTAAAGTGTCAAAATTACATAGTTTTTCTATTTGGAGTGCATTTGAATTAATTTCGGCTTTAATAAAAAAACAAACGAGCATGCGTTTCCAAACCATTAGAACATAAGCAAATAAACACATAGAATGTGCTACTAGGACCATAAGAATTAGTACTCAAAAGATCAAAAGCTTATTGGGTGTCAAACGGACATAGTTTTTTTGTATTTTGAGTGCATTTGGACCGTTTTAGGTCATAATAAAAACAAACGAGTGTGCGTTTGACATCTATTGGAGCTTAAGCAAATAAACACAGATAGTGAACTACCACGACCATAAGAATGAGTAGTCAAAAGATCAAAAGGTTATTGGGTGTTGAAACTACATAGTTTTTCTACTTGGAGTGCATTTAGACCTTTTCAGCATTAATAAAAAAACAAAAGAGCGTGCGTTTGACACCGATTGGAACTTAAGCACATAAGGTCATATAATGCGCTAGTAGGACCATCAAAATGAGTACTCAAAAGATAAAAAGCTTATTGCATGTCAAATGTACTCAATTTTAGTATTTTGAGTGCGATTGGACTCTTGTCGGCATTAAAAAAAACAAAAGAGTGTGTGTTTGACCCCGATTCAAATTTAAGCAAATAAACACATATCTTGCACTACTAGGACCATAAGAATGAGTACTTAAAAGATCCAAAGCTTATTGGGTTTCAAAAGTACACAATTTTTCTATTTTGAGTGCATTTAGACTGTTTTCAACATTAATAAAAACAAACAACGTACGTTTGACATCAATAGGAAGTTAAGCAAATACCATATGTACTACGCTACTAGGACCCTAAGAATGATAGTCAAAACATCAGATGCTTATTGGGTGTCAAAAGTACATAGTTTTTCTATTTAGAGTGCATCTGGACTGTATTGGGCATTAATTAAAAAAACGAGCGTGCGTTTGACACTGATTGGAACTTAAGCAAATAAACACATATTGTGTGCTACTAGGACCATAAGAATGAGTAGTCAAAAGATCAAAAGCTTATTGAGCGTCAAAATTACTCATTTTTTCTATTTGGAATACATTAGGAATGTTTCGGCTATAATAAAAAAACAAACGAGCGTGCGTGCGTTTCCAAACCGTTGGAATACAAGCAAATGAAAACATAAACTGCACTACTAGATCTATAAGAATGAGTATTCAAAAGATCAAAAGCTTATTGGGTGTCAACAGTACATAGTTTTCCTATTTTGAGTGCATTTGGACTGTTATTGGCCATAATAAAAACAAACAAGTGTGCGTTTGACATCCATTGGAACTTAAGCAAATAAACGCATATAATGCACTACTACGACCATAAGAATGAGTAGTCAAAAGATTAAAAGGTTATAGGGTGTTGGAACTACACAGTTTTTCTCTTGGGAGTGCATTTTGACTTTTTTTGCATTAATAAAAAAATAAAAATAAAAAGTCCGTTTGACACCGATTGGAACTTCAGCAAATAAATACATCTATTGCTCTAGTAGGAGCATAAGAATGAGTACTTAAAAGATAAAAAGCTTATTGCATGTCAAAAGTAGACAATTTTTGTATTGTGAGTGCGTTTGAACTCCTTTCGGCATTAATAAAAAAAAGAGTCCGCGTTTGACACCGATTGGAACTTAAGCAAATAAACACATATATTTTGCTAATAAGACCATAAGAATGAGTACTTAAAAGATCAAAAGCTTGTTGGGTGTCAAAAGTACACAATTTTCATATTTTGAGTGTGTTTAGACTGTTTTCGGCATTAATAAAGACAAACAGGTGTACATTTGACATCGACTGGAAGTTAAGGAAATACCATATGTACTGCACTACTAGGACCCTAAGAATGAGTAATCAAAAGATCAAATGACTATTGGGTGTCAAAATTACAGAGTTTTTCTATTTGGAGTGCATTCAGATTGGTTTCGGCACTATTAAAAAAACAAAAGAGCATGCGTTTGACATCGATAGGAACTTTAGCAAATAAACACATATAATGCTTTAGTAGAACCATAAGAGTACTCAGAAGATCAAAAGCTTATTGTGTGTCAAAAGTACCCAATTTTTCTATTTGGAAGGCATTTCGATTGTTTTCTTCATTAATAAAAACACAAACAAGCGTATGTTTCTCAACCATTGGAACTTAAGCAAATATATACATATATTGTGCTACTAGGACCATATGAATGAGTAGTCTAAAGATCTGAAGCTTACTGTGTGTCAAAAGTTCTCAATTTTTTTTATTTGGAGGACATTTCGGTTGTTTTCTCCATCAATAAAAAACAAACGAACTTCCGTTTCTCAACCATTGGAACTTAAGCAAATGAACACATAGTGTGCGCTATTAGGACCCTAAGAATGAGTAATCAAAATATCAAAGCTTATTGGGTGTCAAAAGTACACAATTTTTCTATTTGGAAGTCGTTCCGATTGTTTTTAGCACAAATAAATAAAACAAACGAGCGTCCATTTCTCAACAATTGGAACTTAAGCAAATAAACACATCTATTGCGCTACTAGGACCATAAGATTGAGTACTCAATAGATCAAAAGTTTATTGTCTGTCAAAAGTACTCATTTTTTCTATTTGGAATGCATCTAGACTGTTTTTAGGATTAATAAAAAAACAAACGAGCGTGCGTTTGACATCAATCGGAAGTGAAGCAGATAGACACCTATAATGCGCTGCTAGGACTATAAGAATGAGTAGTCAAAAGATTAAATGCTTATTGGGTGTCAAAATTATAGAGTTTTTCTATTTGGAGAGCATCTGGATTGTTTTCGGCATTAATAAAAAACAAACAACCATGCGTTTGACATCGATCGAAAGTTAAGCATATAGAAACTTATAATATGCTACTAGGACAATAAGAATGAATATTCAAAACACTAAAAGCTTATTGGGTGTCAAAAGTACACAGGTTTTTCTATTTGGAAGCCATTCCGATTGTTTTCGGCATAAATAAACAAAACAAACGAGCGTTCGTTTCTCAACCACTGGAACTTAAGCAAATAAACACATCTATTGCACTACTAGGACCATAAGATTGAGTAGTCAAAAGATCAAAAGTTTATTGTGTGTCAAAAGTACACATTTCTTCTATTTGGAGTGGGTCTGGACTGTTTTCGGCATTAATAAAAAATACACTGGTGTGCGTTTGACATCGATCGGAAGTTAAGTAGATAGACACCTGTAATGCACTACTAGGACTACAAGAATGAGTAGTCAAAATATCAAATGCTTATTGGGTGTTAAAATTATAGAGTTTTTCTATTTGGAGTACATCTGGATTGTTTTCGGCATTAATAAAAAACAAACAAGCATGTGTTTGACATCGATCGAAAGTTAAGCATACAGACACTTATAATGCGCTACTAGGACCATAAGAATGAGTAGTCGACACATTAAAAGCTTATTGGGTGTCAAAAGTACATAGTTTTTGTCACATCCCTGCCTGGGATGGATCACTTCCCAGGCCCGCTTCACCACCGTAGCACGATATTGTCCGCTTTGGGCCCCGACCACGCCCTCACGGTTTTGTTTTTTGGGAACTCACAAGCAACTTCCCAGTGGGTCACCCATCCTGGGAGTGCTCTGGCCCCCTTCTCGCTTAACTTCAGAGTTCCTACGGAACCCGAAGCCAGTGAGCTCCCAAAAGGCCTTGTGCTAGGTAGGGATGAGAATATACATTTAAGGATCACTCCTCAGGGCGATGTGGGATGTTACAGTCTAACCCCCTTAGGGGCCCGACGTCCACTTCGACACACTTCCGACCAGGGATTGGCTCTGATACCAATTGTCACATCCCAGCCCGGGGTGGCTCACTTCCCGAGCACGCTCTACCACCGTAGCACAATATTGTCCGCTTTGGGCCCCGACCACGCCCTCACGGTTTTGTTTCTGGGAACTCACAAGCAACTTCCCAGTGGGTCACCTATCCTGGGAGTGCTCTGGCCCCCTTCTCGCTTAACTTTGGAGTTCTTACGGAACCCGAAGCCAGTAAGCTCCCAAAAGGCCTCGTGCCAAGTAGGGATGAGAATATACATTTAAGGATCACTCCTCTGGGCGATGTGGGATGTTACAGTCCACCCCCCTTAGGGGCCCAACGTCCTCGTTGACACACTTCCGGCCAAGGATTGGCTCTGATACTAATTGTCACATCCCGACCCGGGGTGGATCACTTCCCGGGCACGCTCCACCACCGTAGCACAATATTGTCCGCTTTGGGCCCCGACCAGGCCCTCACGATTTTGTTTCTGGGAACTCACAAGCAACTTCCCAGTGGGTTACCCATCTTGGGAGTGATATGGCCCCCTTCTCGCTCAACTTCGGAGTTCCTACGGAAACCTAAGCCAGTGAGCTCCCAAAAGGCCTCGTGCTAGGTAGGGATTAGAATATACATTTAAGGATCACTCCCCTGGACGATGTGGGATGTTACAGTTTTTCTATTTGGAAGCCATTCCGATTGTTTTCGGCATAAATAAATAAAACAAACGAGCGTCCGTTTCTCAACCACTGGAACTGAAGCAAATAAACACATCTATTGCACTAGTAGGGCCATAAGATTGAGTAGTCAAAAGATCAAAAGTTTATTGTGTGTCAATAGTACACATTTTTTCTATTTGTAGTGCGTCTGGACTGTTTTCGGCATTAATAAAAAACAAATTGGCGTGCGTTTGACATCGATCAAAAGTTAGGCAGATAGACACCTGTAATGCGCTATAGGACTATAAGAATGAGTAGTCAAAAGATCAAATGCTTATTGGGTGTCAAAATTATAGAGTTTTTCTATTTGTAGTGCATCTGGGTTGTTTTCGGCATTAATAAAAAACAAACAAGCATGTGTTTGACATCGATCGAAAGTTAAGCATATAGACACTTATAATGCGCTATTAGGACCATAAGAATGACTAGTCAAAACATTAAAAGATTATTGGGTATCAAAAGTACACAATTTTTCTCCTTGGAAGACATTCATATTGTTTTCGGCATTAATAAAACAAACAAACGAGCGTCCATCTCTCAACCATTGGAACATAAGCAAATAAACACATCTATTGCACTACTAAGACCATAAGAATGAGTAGTCAAAAGATCAAAAGCTTATTGTGTGTCAAAAGTACACCGTTTTTGTATTTTGAGTGCATTTGGATTGTTTTCGGCCATAATAAAAACAAATGAGTGTGCATTTACCATCCATTGGAACTTAAGCAAATAAACACATATAATGCACTACTAGGACCATAAGAATGAGTAGTTAAAAGATCGAAAGTTTATTAGGTGTCAATAGTACACAGTTTTTCCATTTAAACTATTGTCAGCAGTACTAAAAAATAGACGAGCTTGCGTTTGACACCGATTGGAACTTATGAAAATAAACACATATAATGCGGTACTAGGACCATAAGAATGAGTAATCAAGAGATCATAAGCTTATTGGGTGCCAAAAGTACAAGGTTTTTCAGCTTTAATAAAAAAACAAACCAGGGTGTTTTTCATAACCATTGGAACTTAAGCAAATAAACACATATAATGTGCTTGGAGGACCACAAGAATAAGTTGTCAAAAGATCAAAGCTCATTGGGTGTCAAAATTACATTGTTTTTCAAGTTGGTGTGCATTTGTACCGTTGTTGGCTTTAATAAAAAAAGCAAATGAGAGTGCGTTTCACAACCATTAGAACTTAACTGAATAAGCACATAAAATGCATTACTAGGACCATAAGAATGAGTACTCAAAAGATCAAAAGCTTATTAGGAATCAAAAGTACACAATTTTTTGTATTTGGAGTGCATTTGGACTGTATTCAGCATTAATAAAAATAAAAGAGCGTGTGTTTGACACCGATGGGAACTTAAGCAAATTAATACATATAATGTGCTACTAGGACCGTAAGAATGAGTAGTCAAAAGATGAAATGCTTATTGGGTGCCAAAATTACAGAGTTTTTCTATTTGGAGTGCACCTAGTTTGTTTCCCAACCAGTGGAACATATGCAAATAAACACATATAATGTGCAACTAGATCTATAAGAATGAGTATTCCAAAGATCAAAAGCTTAATGGGTGTCAAAAGTACAAAGATTTTCTATTTAGAAGGCTTTGCGAATGTTTTCAGCATTAATTAACAAAACAAAAAAGCATCCGTTTCTCAACCATTGGAATAAGCAAATAAACACATCTATTAAGCTACTAGGACCATAAGATTGAGTAGTCAAAAGTACACAATTTTTGTATTTTGAGAACAACTACTCAAAAGATCAAAAGCTTATTGCATGTCAAAAGTACACAATTTTTGTATTTTGAGTGCATTTGGACTCTTTTCGGCATTAATAAAAACAAAAGAGTGTGCATTTGACATCGATTGGAACTTTAGCAAATAAACACATATATTGCACTAGTAGGACCATAAGAATGAGTACTCAAAAGATCAACAGGTTATTGCATGTCAAAAGTACACAATTTTTGTATTTTGAATTCATTTGGATAGTTTTTGGCATTAATAAAAGCAAAAGAGTGTACGTTTGACACCGATTGGAACTTAAGCAAATAAAACCATATATTGCTCTACTAGGACCATAAGAATGAGTACTTAAAAGATCAAAAGCTTATTGGGTGTAAAAAATACCCAGTTCTTCTATTTTGAGTGCATTTGGACTGTTTTTGGCATTAATAAAAACAAACAAGCGTGCGTTTGACATCGATTGGAAGTTAAGAAGATAGCGCACGTAATGCACTACTTGTACCCTAAGAATGGGTAGTCAAAAGATTAAATGTTTATTGGGTGTCAAAATTACATATTTTTTCTATTTGGAGTGCATTTGGATTGGTTTCAAGATTAATAAAAAAACAAATGACCGTGCGTTTGACACTAATTGGAACTTCAACAAATAAACACGTATAATACGCTAGTAGGACCATAAGAATGAGTACTTAAAAGTTCAAAAGCTTATTGCGTGTTAAAAGTGCACAATTTTTGTATTTTGAGTGCAATTGGATTGTTTTCGGCATTAAAAATAAAATAAAAGAGTGTGCGTTTGACACCGACTGGAGCTTATGCAAATGAAAACATATACTGCACTATGGGCACCATAAGAATGAGTGCTTAAAAGATCAAAAGCTTATTGGGTGCAATAAGTACCTACTTTTTCTATTTTGAGCGCATTTGGACTATTTTTGGCATTAATAAAAACAAGGGAACTTTAACGAAAAGCTCTCAGTGCTGTTCACTTTAACGAAAAACCACATTTTTACACTAAAAAGTCAATCCTGGTACTATTAACTTTTTACCTTTTATTTTGTCTTTATCGTTAAAACTCAAAGGTTTCAAGCCATTTTCATTAGTTTTCCTTAAAAACAAACAAGCGTGCATTTGACATCGATTGGAAGTTGAGAAGTTATCACATGTAATGCGGTTCAAGGACCCTAAGAATGATTAGTCAAAGGATTAAATGCTTATTGGGTGACAAAATTACAGAGTTTTTCTGTTTGGAGTGCTTTGGATTGGTTTCGTCATTAATAAAAAAGAAAAGAAAAGAGTGTGCGTTTGACACCGATTGGAACTTCAACAAATAAACACTTATAATCCCCTTGTAGGACCACAAGAATGAGAGCTCAAAAGATCAAAAGCGTATTGCGTGTCAAAAGTACACAACTTTTGAATTTTGAATGCATTTGGACTGTTTCCAGCATTATTAAAAATAAACGAGTGTGCGTTTGACACCTTTTGAAACTCAACCAAGTAAACAAATATAATACGTTGATCGGACCATAAGAATGAGTACTCCATAGATCACAAGCTTATTGGGTGTTAAAAGTACACAATTTTCTGTTTGTAGGGCAATACGATAAAAAACAAACGAGCGTCCGTTTGTCAACCATTAGAACTTGAGCAAAGCATACAAATCTATTAAGCTACTAGGAAAATAAGAATGAGTAGTCAAAAGATCAAAAGCTTATTGTGTGTCAAAAGTACACAATTTTTCTATTTGGACTGCATCTAGACAGTTTTCAACAATGATAAAAACCAACAATCGTGCGTTTGACACCGATTGATACTTAGGCAAATAAACACATATAATGCACTACTGGGACCATAAAATTGAGTAGTCAATAGATCAAAAACTTGTTGGGTGTCAAAAGAACACAATTTTTCTATTTGGGGGGCATTCCGATTATTTTCAGAATTAATAAAAGAACCCAACGAGAATCCATTTCTCAACTACTAGAACCTAAGAAAATAAACACATATACTGCGCTATGAGGACCATATGAATGAGTAGTCAAAAGATCAAAAGCTTATTGGGTGTCAAAAGTACACAGTTTTTCAATTTGGAGTGCACCTGGACTGTTTCGGCATTAATAGAAAACAAACGAGCGTGTGTTTGACATCGATCGGATTAAGCAGATAGACAAATGTAATGCGCTAGTAGGACTATAAGAATGAGCAGTTAAATGATCAAAACCTTATTGGGTGTCCAAACTACAGATTTTTTCTATTTTAAGTGCATTTGGAATGTATTCGGCATTAATAAAAAAATGAAACTTGCCTGCGTTTGACACCAATTGGAACTAAAGAAAATAAACATATATGTTGCGCTATTAGGACCATAGGAATGAATGCTTAAAAGATCAAAAGATTATTGGGTGTCAAAGGTACACATTTGGACTGTTTTAGGCATTAATAAAAACAAACAAGCGTGCGTTTGACATCTATTGGAAGTTAATCAGATAGCACATTCAATGCATCACTAGGACCATAAGAATGAATAGTCAAAAGATCAAATGCTTATTGGGTGTCAAAATTACAGAAGTTTTCTATTTAGAGTGCATTAGGAATGGTTTCAGCATTAATAAAAAAAACAAACGAACGTGCGTGCTTTTAACACCGATTGGAACTTAAGAAAACATACACATATAATATGCTAGCAAGACCATAAGAATGAGAACTTAAAAGGCCAAAAGCTTATTGGGTGTCAAAAGTACACAACTTTTCTATTTTGAGTGCATTTGGACTGTTTTCGGCATTAACAAAAATAAACGAGCGTGTGTTTGACAATGAATGGAATTTAAGCAAATAAACGCATATAATGCGCTAATAGGACAATAAGAATGCGTACTCAAAAGATCATATGCTTATTGTGTGTCAAAAGAACACAATTTTTGTAATTTGAGTGCATTTGGACTATTTTCGGAATTAATAAAAACAAACGAGGGTGCGTTGGACACCCATTAGAACTTAAGCAAATAAACACATATATTGCGCTACTAGGACCATAAGAATGAGTAGTCAAAAGATCAAAAGCTTATTGGATGTCAAAAGTACGCAGTTTTTCTAGTGCATCTTGACTGTTTTTGGCATTAATAAAAACAAAAAACAAAAGAGCGTGCCTTTGACATCAATTGGAAGTTAAGTAGATAGACACATGTATTGCGCTACTAGGACCACATGAATCAGTAGTCAGAAGATTAAGAGCTTATTGGGTGTCAAAAGTACACAATTTTACTATTTGGAGTGTGATTGGACTGTTTTCGGCATTAAGAAAAAAATATCAAACGAGTGTGCATTTCACACGAATAGGAACTTAAGCATATAAACACATATAATGCGCTTCTAGACCATAAGAACAAGTGGTTCAAAGATCAAAAGCTTATTGGGTGTCAAAAGTATACAGTTTTTCTATTTGGAGTGCGTCTTGATTGTTTTTGGTATTAATAAAAAACCAAACGAGCGTGTGTGAGTATGACACCGATTGGATCTTAAGCAAATAAACACATATAATGCACTTCTAGGACCATCCTACGATTAAGTAGTCAAAAGATCAAAACCTTATTGGGTTTTAAAAGTACACAGTTTTTCTATTTTGAGTGCATTTTGATTGTTTTCGGCTTGAATAAAAACAAATGAATGTGCGTTTGGCACCCATTGCAACTGAAGCAAATAAACACAATTATTCTGCTATTAGGACCATAAGAATGAGTAGTCAAAAGATCAAAAGCTTATTAGGTGTCAATAGTACATAATTTTCTATTTGGAGTGCATCTAGACTGTTTTTGGCATTAATAAAAAAAACAAACAAGCATGCATGCGCTTGACACCGATTGGAACCTAAGCGAATAAACACATATAATATGCTTCTAAGACCATATGAATGAGTAGTCAAAAGATCAAAAGCTTATTGGGTGTCAAAAGTATACAGTTTTTCTATTTTGAATGCATTTAGATTGTTTTTGGCTTTAATAAAAAACAAACGAGGGTGTGTTTGACACACATTGCAACTTAAGAAAATAAACGATTATAATACGGTACTAGGACCATAAGAATGAGTAGTCAAAATATCAAAAGCTTAGTGGGTGATAAACCTACAAAGTTTTTGTTTTTGGAGAGCCTTTGGACTTGTTTCGGCATTAATAAAAAACAAAAGAGCGTGCATTTGACACCCATTGGAACTTAAACAAATAAACACGTATAATGTGCTACTAAAACAATAAGAATAAGTAGTGAAAAGATCAAAAGCTTGTTGGTGGCAAAACTACAGAATTTTTCAATTTTGGTGCATTTGGACTGTTTTCGGCGTTAATAGTAAAACAAGCGAGCGTGGGTGCATTTGACACCAATGGGAACTTAAGCAAATAAAAAATGAGTAGTCAAAAGATCAAAATATTATTAGGTGTCAAAACACAGACTCTTTCTATTTTGAGTGCATTTGGACTGTTTTCGGCATTAATAAAAAAAACAAACGAGCATGCGTTTGACACCAATTGGGACATAAGCTAATAAACACATATAATCCACTACTAGGACCATAAGAATGAGTACATAAAAGATTAAAAGTACATAGTTATTCTATTTTGAGTGCATTTGGACTGTTTTCAGCAGTAATAAAAAAACAAAAGAGCGTGCGTTTAACATCGATTGGAAGTTAGATGGATAGATATATGTAATGCTTACTAGGACAACATGAATGAGTAGTCAAAAGATCAAAATCTTATTGGTTGTCAAAAGTACACAGTTTTTCTATTTGGAGTGCATCTGGGCTGTTTCTAGCATTAATAAAAAAACAAACGAGCATGTGTGCGTGTCGTGTTTTCTATGTTCGTGTCCTTTTTGTGACATACCCGATTTCTTGATGGGTAGTGTCGTGTGACACCCGTTAAAGTAAATGGGTAATATGGCCCAACCTGAAATCGATTCGTTAATATTATCAGGTAATATGACCTAACCCTTCCCCCCTTAAAGAAAATATTTTTTAAATTAATAAATAATGAAAATGAAAAACATAATTTGACGCCAAAAAAAAAGGAAAAGATAATACTAAATTAGTATATGCATACCACATTATCACATAAATATTACTTAAAAAAAAATTAAAAAAAAAAAAACATTTGTCTTTCAAGTATTACGTACCCCAAAATAAGAGTCTACTGAAAAAAACATTATTACATTACTACAAAATAATAAATTTTCAAGGATATGCAAAATGAAGGGAATTGCAATTCAAGGTTAAGGATGCAATCACAAGTGTTTATATATGCTTTCACATTTTTCAGACTTGTACATTGATGATTATGAATTTTATTTATTTTGAACTCCCTTTATAATACTATTCATGAGGGTTTATATGGTTCTAATAATTCTAAGGCAATGTACGCATCCTCAAAGCACTGCGGGGTGCAATCACGAACGTTTGCCTATTTTTTCACATTTTTCTGCACTTCTAAATTAATTATTACAAAATAAATTACAGCTTTTCTATTTGGAGTGCATATGGATTGTTTTCGGCTTTAATAAAAAAAATAAACGAGTGTGTGTTTCACAACCATTAGAACTTCAGAAAATAAACACATATAATGCACTACTAGGACCATGAGAATGAGTACTCAAAGGATCAGAAGCTTATTGGGTGTCAACAGTACACAATTTTTGTATTTTGCGTGCATTTGAACTATTTTCAGCTTTAATAAAAATACAAATGAGCTTGAGCCTCATAACCATTGGAACATAAGCAAATAAACACATATAATGCGCTTGTCAGACCATAAGAATGAGTAGTCAAAAGATCAAAAGCTTATTGGGTGTCAAAATTACACAGTTTTCTACATGGAGTGCATTTGTATTGTTTTCGGCATGGAAAAAAATAATAATAATAATAAAAATCAAACAAGCGTGCGTTTCACAATCATTGCAACTTAACCAAGCAAACACATGTAATGCGCTTTATGACCATAAAAATGAGTGTCAAAAGATCAAATGCTTATTGCGTGCCAAAATTAAGGAGTGTTTCTATTTGATGTGCATTTGGATTGGTTTCAGCATTAATAAAGCCAAACGAGTGTGTGTTTGACACCCATTGGAACGTAAGCAAATAAACATATAAAATACACTACTAAGACCATAAGAATGAGTAGTCAAAAGATCAAAAGTTTATTGGCTGTCAAAAGTACACAATTTTTCTATTTGGAGTGAATTTGGATTGTTTTTTACATAAATACAAAAACAAACGAGGGTGTGCGCGTTTGACACTAATTGGAATTTAAGCAAATAAACACATATCAAGCAGTACTAGGACAATAAGAATGAGTAGTCAAAAGATCAAAAGCTTATTGGGTGCCAAAACTACACAGTTTTTCATTTTTCAGTGCATTTAGAATTATGTCGCCATTAGTAGAAATAAACTAGTGTGTATTTGACATGCATTGGAACTTAAGCAAATGAACACCTATAGTGCGCTACTAGGGCCAAAAGAATGGGTAGTCAAAAGATCAAAAGCTTGTTGGGCGTGAAAAGTACACAATTTTTCTATTTGGAGTGCATTAATAAATAAAAAAACAAACGAGCGTGCGTTTAACAACGATTGCAACTTAAGTAGGTAAACACGTACAATGCGCTACTAGGATCATAAGAATGAGTTGTTAAAATATCAAAAGCTTGTTGTGTGCCAAAAGTACACAATTTTTGTATTTGGAGTGCATTTGGATTGTTTTCGGCATTAATAAAAAAACAAACGAGCGTCCGTGCGTGCGTTTGATACCGATTCGAACTTTAGCAAGTAAACAAATGTAATGTGCTACTAAGACCATTAGAATGAGTACACAAAATATCGAAAGCTTATTAGGAGTCAAAAGTACACAATTTTTCTATTTTGAGTGCTTTTGGACAGTTTTTGGCATTAATAAAACCAAACGAGTGTGTGTTTGACACTCATTGGAACTTAAGCAAATAAACTATTAAAATACACTACTAGGACCATAGCAATGAGTAATCAAAAGATCAAAAGTTTATTAGGTGTCAAAAGTACACAATTTTCTATTTGGAGTGCATTTGGATTGTTTTTGGCATTAATAAAAAAACAAACGAGTGTGCGTCCTTTTGACACCGATTGGGATTTAAGAAATAAACACATATAATGCATTACTAGGACCATAAGAATGAGTAGTCAAAAGATCAAAATCTTATTGGGTGCCAAAAGTACGCAGTTTTTCTTTTTTGAGTGCATTTAGACAGTTCTCACCATTAGTAAAAGCAAAGTAGGGTGCGTTTGACACGCATTGGAACTTAAGCAAATAAACACTTATAGTCCGCTACTAGGACCATAAGAATGAGTAGTCAAAAGATCAAAAGTTTGTTGGTCGTGAAAAGTACACAAATTTTCTATTTGGAGTGCATTTGGACTGTTCTCAACATTAATAAAAAAAAAAACAAACAAGCGTGCATTTAACAAAGATTGCAAATTAAGTAGTTAAACACATATAATGCTCTACTAGGAACATAAGAATGAGTTGTTAAAATATCAAAAGCTTTTTAGGTGCCAAAAGTACACAATTTTTCTTTCTGGAGTGCATTTGGACAGTTTTCGACATTAATAAAAAAACAAACGATCGCGCGTGCGTTTGACACCGATTCGTACTTTAGCAAGTAAGAAAATGTAATGCACTACAAGGGCCATTTGAATGAGTCCACAAAAGATCAAAAGCTTATTAGGAATCAAAAGTACAAATTTTTTTTCTATTTTTGAGTGCTTTTGGACAGTTTTTGGCATTAATAAAACCAAACGAGTGTGTGTTTGACACCCATTGGAACTTATGCAAATAAACACATAAAATATGCTACTAGGACCATAACAATGAGTAATGAAAAGATCAAAAGCTTATTAGGTGTAAAAAGTATACTATTTTTCTATTTGGAGTGCATTTGGATTGTTTTTAGCATTAATAAAAAAACAAACGAGCGTGCGTGCATTTGGCACCGATTGAAATTTAAGCAAATAAACATATATAATGCAGTACTAGGACCATAAGAATGAGTAGTCAAAAGATCAAAAGCTTTTTGGGTGCCAAATGTACACAGTTTTTCTTTTTTGAGAGCATTTAGACTGTTTTCTCCATTAGTAAAAACAAACTAGCGTGCGTTTGACAGTCATTGGAACTTAAGCAAATAACAAACCTATAGTGTGCTACTAGGACCATAAGAATGAGTAGTCAAAAGATCAAAAGCTTATTGTGTGTCAAAAGTACAGAAATTTTCTATTTGGAGTGCATTTGGACCTTTTCCGCATTAATTAAAACAAACGAGCATGCGTTTAGAACCGATTGAAACTTAAGCAAAAAAACACATATAATGTGCTACTAGGACCATATGAATGAGTACTTGAGAGTTCAAAAGCTTAGTTGGTGTCAATAGTACGCAATTTTTCTATTTCGAGTGCATTTGGACTGTTTTTGAAATTAACCAAAAAACAAACTAGCATGTGCTTGAACCCAATTCAAACTAAAGCAAATAAACATGCATGATGCGCTACTAGGACCATAAGAATGAGTTGTTAAAATATCAAAGGCTTATTGGGCCCCAAAAGTACACAATTTTTCTATCTGGAGTGCATTTGGACTGTTTTCGGCATTAATAAAAAAACAAAGAAGCGTGTGTGCGTTTGACACTGATTCGAACTTTAGAAAGTAAACAAATATAATGCGCTACTAAGACCATTAGAATGAGTACACAAAAGATCAAAAGCTTATTACGAGTCAAAAGTACACAATTTTTCTATTTGAGTGCTTTTGGACAGTTTTTGGCATTAATAAAACCAAACGAGTGTGAGTTTGACAACCACTGAAACTTAAGCAAATAAACAAATATAATGAGCTACTAGAACCATAAGATTAAGCACTCAAAAGATCAAAATCTTTTTAGGTATCAATGTGACAGCCCGTCCCTAATTTTACGATTTTAGAAATTTTAAAAGCATGATTTTACGAAAATGCCCTAGAGGTAAAGGGTTTTTGGCTTTCATTGACCAACGTATAGTGAGATGTACAAAATTCTTTTAGCGTATTCATGAAGTACTCGACGACACGGGCTCGTAAAAGAGGATTTAGAGTTATGGTTAAAGTTTTACGGAGCGTTTTACGGAGCTACGAAACCGAAAATATTTTGAAGAAGTTACTATTTAATTATATTATTTTATTCCTATCATTAGTTTTTATATGCCACATGGTTATGACTGGGAAAGAGAAGGAAGAAGAAGTGGGGAACGGGAGAAAGAAAAAGAAAGAAGGGCTACTGCCCAATTGTGGAAGAGAAATGAGAGGAATGAGCAGCCAATGAGGAGGAGAGAGGAAGAAACTGCCCAGCCAGAGAAGAGAGTAAGGAGGGAAAGGAGGGAGGAGAAGAAGGAGAGGAACCCGCTGGGTTCCCCATTGACTCGCGACCAGCGACTCGGTTCTGCCATCTTTTCTAGCGGTTTTCGTCGGTTTTTCCATCAAATCATTGCCATCCACAACCTGAGAAACCTTCCATGACCTCCCATCTTCCATTTGCAATCAAATTTGTCTAGATTTAGCCTTGATTTTGGACAAAACCGTAGAAAAGGGGCGCACGGGTTGGGTTCCTTTCCGTTACGATTTGAAGCTACCTCCTCCAATTACCACTACCATTAGACTTCCCTAGAACCCAGGAACAAAAGCCATGCAGTGGTGGAGGCGTCGAAGCAAGTTTGGAGGTCGAATCGAATCACACCCAATTCTAGGGTTCTGACGGGTTTGAGCAAAATTGGAGCTTTTCTCGGCCAAATTAGACTTGGCCACAGGTATAAAATTTACTCTACTCATTGAAATCTTTAATTCTGAAAATTTTGATAATTTTTGGAGAAAGTTGAATTTTCCGACGACCCGGGGCGGCCGATCGCCACCCACGGCAGTGCGTGCAGCGGTGCGTGGCCTGAGGGTCGCCAATGCTATTTTTAGCCTATATTGAATGCCTTGAGTTCATTTTTGAGAATTCATTGACGTGGGTTGATCATGAGAACCTAAACTACCTACGTTACGTAATAGGGTATTTTATGAATTGATGATCCGACCGTTGGATCGTCACTAAACTTTAGTATGTTATAGTACATAATATGTGAAGAATGCAGGAACTTACGGATCGGAAATCCATAATGCGGATCTTCCGGATCGAATCATAGGAGTGTGTTGTGTGTAAATTGTGTATTCTTTTGATAAGAATTCTGAGTTATGATTTGATAATTATTCTAGGCGCCAATCGTTCGTGACGCCTCTATGTGTGTGCTAGGGAGTTGTAGTGGGAACTCCAGGTGAGTGGGCTTTTGTTTTCAGTATATATATGTATGCTAGGTATTTTCCCAGATAATGTGTTTAAATGAAATAATGTTTTGAAATGCCATGCCTTATGATTATAATTGGAATATGAATTGGTATAGTATGCATAAATGTGATTTGACGCTGCGGACGTTCAGGTAAGTGCAAGTGAGTATCTATATCGATGACATAGATTGTTAATGTGAAATGATGGTTATGTGAGATATGATGCGATACATTGAGAGCTTATAAACCTGCACCCTGGTGTTAGTGCTCCCGCCAAAGTTAAGGCCTAGCCTTCACGTGATTGTTCACCTCCCGCACCACACGCTCATCTTGGATCCAAGTTAGGTGCACAGGCTGTCATATAGACCACTTTTAGTGGGTTCGACTCGTAGGTGACCCACGATCATTCGCACAGCCTTCACGTGATCGTAGCACTAGTGCGTATTGTTATACACCTAGCCTGTCGTATAGACCACTATAAGTGGGTTCAACTCGTGTACAGGATATGATTTAATATGATTGCGATTGGTTATGAGCTATGAGTTCAGCCGTGCAGGCCATACGGCTGATATGTTATTTCTCATTGAATTATCCCACCTGATTTACCTTTGCTATATTAATGAGACATTTGGCATGGTATACTTGTGGATTTTACTAATCTGAGCATGGTTTTGATATATGTTTATATATGCTATTTTCTGGGAAATGATACAGGTTTTACGGCGAGGGGTTACTATCTTTGATAAACGAAATGATTTTGAAAAGCTTTGTTTTTGCCCACTCACACTTTCTGTTTTGCGCCCCTTCAGGTTTTAATTGCTAAAAGTTCATATCGACGAGGATTCTTGGCAAATCTCAAGATAGATGGCTACCTCAGAAGGTATAATCCTTATCCTCTATGCTCTACATACTTATGCTCTATCGTCACGTGTGAGGTGGGTTATTTCCCGCTCACCAGCGCACTCTGGTATTTAGGCACTATTCGGTTTAAATTTATTCACATTTCTCCACATCATTACACTTTATGGCTTCGTCACCTTCAAGGTGTTGGCCAGCACAACTCGATTCAGAGTCTTAGTGAACATTCTGGGTCGGGGGTGTGTCAATCAATATAGATAGTTTTTCTATTTGGAGTGCATTTAGACAATTTTCGATGTTAACAAAAACAAATGACCATGCGTTTGACACCCATTGGAACTTAAGAAAATAAACACATATAATGCGGTACTAGGACCATAAGAATGAGTACTCAAAATAAGAAAAGCTTATTCAGTGTCAAAAGTACAATGTTTTTCTACTTTTAGTACATTTTGACTGTTTTCGGCATTAATAACGACAAACGTCCGTGAGTTTGACACCCAATTGAACTTAAGCAAATAAACACATATAATGTGCTACTAGCATCATAAGAATGAGTACTCAAATGATCAAAAGCTTATTAGGTGTCAAAAGTACCCAGTGTTTCTTTTTTGGGTGCCAAAAGTACCTAGTGTTTCGTTTTTGTGTGTATGACACTGATTGGAATTTAAGCAAATAAACACATATATTGTGCTACTAGGACAATAAGAATGAGTACTTAAAAGATCAAAAGCTTATTAGGTGTCAAAAGTACGCAATTTTTCTATTTCGACTATTTTTGGCATTAATAAAAACAAACAAGTGTACGTTTGACATCGACTGGAAGTTAAGTAGATACTACATGTATTGCGCTACTAGGACCCAAAGAATGAGTAGTCAAAAGATCAAATGCTTATTGGGTATCACAATTACAGAGTTTTTCTATTTGGTGTGCATTTGGATTCGTTTCAGCATTAATAAAAGAACAAAAGAGCATGCGTTTGGCACCGATACGAACTTTAAAAATAAACATATATAATGAGCTAGTACCACCATAAAACTGAGTACTCAAAAGATCAAAAGCTTATTGCAAGTGAAAAGAACACAATTTTTGTATTTTGAGTACATTTGGACTATTGTCGGCATTAATAAAAACAAACGAGTGTGGGTTTGACACCCATTCGAACTTAAGCAAATAAACACATATAATGCGTCAGAAGGAACTTTAGCAAATAAACGCATATATTGCGCTAGTAGGACCAAAAGAATAAGGACCTAAAACATCAAAAACTTATTGCGTGTCAAAAGTACACAATTTTTGTATTTTGAGTGCATTTGGACTGTTTTCGCAATAATAAAACCAAAAGAGTGTGTGTTTGACACCGATTGGAACTTAAGCAAATAAATACATATGTTGCTTTACTTGGACCATAAGAATGATTGCTTAAAAAATCAAAAGCTTATTGGGTGTAAAAAATACCTAGTTTTTATATTTTGAGTGCATTTGGACTGTTTTTGGAATTAATAAAAAGGGTTAATCTCAATTTACTGCCCTCAAGTTTCTTGGTTTTCAACATTTAATATATCAAGTTTTTTTCATCCCAAAGTGGTACCTAAAGTTAAAATTTTGTGACAGTTTCATACATCCATTAAGGTTGCTGTTAAGTTAGTCATTAACTGATGATGTAGCGCCCACGTACACAATGACTGGACGCCACATGGATATTAAAAAATTAAAAAAATTAAAAAATTAAAAAAAAATTAGAAATTAAAAAATACCAAAAATATAAAAAAAAAAAATCTTCTTCTCTCCCCCTTTGATCTCCATCATTACATCATTAGTATCCCGCTTACCAGGACTCAAGGTCGAGTCCCTCCAGTTCGAGGAAGAAATTCACCAACTCATGACCGTGCCGCCAGAGAATGCTAGCTCCTTCACTGTGCTTTTAGAACTTCCGCTGACCCATGCTTCTCCACCTATCGCCAGAACCCGACCCCCCAACACGCGCCCTATGTCCAGCAACCCTCTTTCAATTCCGGCCTAAATTTCCCTACAAAGCCCGCTCTAATTGAACGCACCGCCAAGTTCTCGATCACCATCGCCCTTGGATCTCCACCATCAGGAGCTCCTGGTGCTTCGTCTTCAGTTTTAGGGTTCTGAACGAGAAGTTGTAGAGGAGATCTGACATGGATGTGGCTGGGGGGGGCTGCGACGAGAGGAGCGAGGAGGGCTCCCGTTGATTTGACTGCAATCGACTGAGAAAAGGAGAGGGGATGAAAGAAAATCCACCGCCACCCCTCCCTACGCCATTGACACGACGTCCCATCACAGAGCAACCATCCACCTCCATCGCCGGTCGGCGATTTCATCGACGACTGTACCTTTTGTCCTTCCCGGATTTAAAAACGGTGAAAACAGAAAAAAGTGGAAGAGAGAGAAAGAAAGAGAAAGGTTAGAGAGAGAGGAGAGGAAGAAGGAAGGGATAGGTGGGTTGGCAAGGGTGTAACGACGAAGATGGTGGACAGTGGAAAGACTCTCCTCCTGATGGTGGAGATTAAAGGGGGAAAGAAGAATATTTCTTCTCTAATTTTTTAATTGGAAAGACTCTTCTCCGGTCATTGTCTACGTGAGCGCCACATAACCAGTTAACAGCTGACTTAGCAGCAACATTAACGGATGTATGAAACTGTTCTAAAATTTTGACTTTAGGTTGGTCTGGGATGAAAAAAACTTGATGTACTAAATGTTGAAAACCAAGAAACTTGAAGCTAGTAAATTGAGATTAACCCTAATAAAAACAAACAAGTGTGCATTTGACATCGATTCGAAGTTAAGAAGATAGCACATGTAATGCGCTACGAGGATCCTAAGAATGAGCAGTCAAAAGATCAAATGTTTATTGGGTGTCACAATTATAGAGTTTTTCTACTTTTGAGTGCATTTGGATTGGTTTCGGCATTAATAAAAAAACAATAGACCGTGTGTTTGACACTTATGGGAACTTAAGCAAATAAACACATATAACGTACTACTAGCATTGTAAGATGGAGTACTCAAAAGATCAAAAAATTTATTGGGCGTCAATACTACCCAATGTTTATTTTTTGAGTGCATTTGGACTGTTTTTTGGATTAATAAAAAAACAAAAGAGTGTGCGCTTAACACTGAATGCAACTTAAGCAAATAAACACATATAATGCATTACTAAGACCATAATAATTAGTAATAAAAATATTAAAAGCTTATTGGTCATTAATAATAACAAATGAGCGTGCATTGGACACCCATCAAAACTTAAGCAAATAAACACATATAATGTGCTACTAGCACCATAAGAATCAGTACTCAAACGATCAAAAACTTATTGGGTGTCAAGACTACCCAATGTTTATTTTTTAAGTGCATTCGGACTGTTTTCTGCATTAATAAAAAAAACAAACGAGCGTGTGTTTGACATCAATTGGAACTTAAGCAAATAAAAGCATATAATGCATTACTAGGACCAAAAGAATGAGTACACAAAAAATTAAAATCTTAATGGGTGTGTAATGGACCCAGTGTTTCTTTTTTTAGTGCATTCGGACTGTTTTCAATATTAAAAAAAACGAACGAGCGTGCGTTTGACACCGATTTGAACTTAAGCAAATAAACACATACAATGCGTTACTAGGATTATAAGAATGAGTACTCAAAAGATCAAAACCTTGTTGGGTGGCAGAAGTACACTGTTTTTCAATTTTAAGTGCAATTGGAATGTTTTCGGCATTAACACAAAATCAAACGAGCGTGCGTTTGACAACGATTCAAACTTAAGCAAACAAACACATAAAATACGCTAATAGGACTATAAGAATGAGTACTCAAAAGACCAAAAGCTTATTAGGTGTCAATAGTACATTGTTTTTCTTTTTTGAGTGCATTTTGACTGTTTTCGGCATTAATAAAAAAACAAACGAACTTGCGTTTGACACCGATTAGAACTTAGGCAAATAAACACATATAATGTGCTACTAGCATGATAAGAATGAGTACTCAAAAGATCAAAAACTTATTAGGTGTCAACATACACAGTTTTTCTTTTTGGAGTGCATTTGAACTGTTTTTTGCGTTAACAAAAACAAACGACCGTGCGTTTGACACGAATTGGAACTAAAGAAAATAAACACATATAATGCGGTACTAGGACCATAAGAATGAGTACTTAGAATATCAAAACCTTATTGGGTGTCAAAAGTACCTAGTTTTTCTATTTTCAGTGCATTTGGATTGTTTTCGGTATTAATAAAAAAAAAACGTAAGTGAGTTTGACTCCCAATGGAACTTAAGAAAATAAACACATATAATGTTCTACTAGGACCATAAGAATGAATACTCAAAAGTTCAAAAGCTTATTAGGTGCTAAAAGTACACAGTTTTTCTTTTTTGAGTGTATTTGAACTGTTTTCAATATTAATAAAAACAAACGAGCGTGCGTTTGACACCCATTAAAACTTAAGCAAATAAACACATATAATGTGCTACTAGCACCATAAGAATGAGTACTCAAAGGATCAAAAGTTTATTGGATGGCAAAAGTACCTAGTGTTTCTTTTTTTAGTGCATTTGGACTGTTTTCGAGATTAGTAAAAAAAAAAAATGAGCGTGCGTTTGACAACTGATTGGAACTTAAGAAGATAAACACGTATGATGTGCTACTAGCACGATAAGAATGAATACTCAGAAGATCAAAAGATTATTAGTAAAAAAAATACCTAATAAGCTTTTAATTTTTTGAGTACTCATTCTTGTGGTCCCAGTAGTGCATTATATGTGTTTGTTTGCTTAAGTTCCAATGTTGTGTTTATCCATTCTATAGTTTTAGCATGATTGTAATTGACATTTATTTTTATTAGGGTTGCATGTAACTACGGTTACTATTTCGTTTACATGTATGGCACCATTTGAGATATGGCATAGAGATTTGCACGGTACATGATTGACAGAGGAGTATTACGAACATGTATTTAAATAATCGAGATTACAATTTAGGAATTTGTGTGCTATTTGCGTTGTCACCCGAGAGGGTAGTGTGGGAGCACGGTCAAAGTGCTATTCAAACGAATTATATGTATTTTCCAATGAGGGGCAAGATGGTAATATTGCACCCTCAAGAATTTGTTGTTTGCTTATCCAGACAACAGGGAGCTGTCGATATCGCAGGCTGCAGATCGTAATATCGATAACTTATTCGTTGTGTTTGTTAAGCAAGTGGACAAGTAGATCCTTTTACATTATCATTTTTATTTATTATTTGGGCTTGACCCAAGGATACTGCACACTTACCTACAGAGTACGTGACGCAACGAGTGCGTAGGTGAAAAATATTCTATATTCAATTTTAGTTTCAGTACAATTATTTTAACTTTACGTTATTATATATATGTATTTTGATGGAATATTATTATACATATATAAACACTTTCGACTTTATGTTTTTATAGGAAGTATTATATTATAATATTGTACAGAAGGAGAAGGAAAGTACGAGTTTGGAGGCATGAAAGAGGAATAATTGCAATCCGATTGCGACAGAATGACATTCTCTTTTATACAACCACTCTAACTAGATTTCTTCTTTATATAATTTCTTTCTATCTTGAGTATTTTATGTATAGCAATATATTTCAAATTTCGGGGATGAATTTTTTTTGAAGGTGAGTAGATTGTGACAGCTGATCCCTAACTTTAAGATTTTATAAATTTTAAAGGAGTGATTTGACGAAAAAGCCTTTTAGGTGAGATAGTTGACTTTTGTTGACTACCTTTTCGTGACATGTACAAGCTACTATTTTATCGTATTCTCGATGTACTCACTGGTACGAACGTATAGGAGCAAGCGGAATCGAAATCGGAGCTACGGGTAAAATTTTACGGAACTATGAACATAGAGGGTATTTTGGTAATTTCATGTCGCGTGGATATTTTTCTGTTTTGTCTTTTGTGAAATTGCTTTGTGCAGCCAATGGAACCCATAACCCACTCCCCCCATTCCCTCATATTCCTTATCTCCCAAACCTCACTCTCTCTTACTTTTGTTTTAAAATCTCCCCCACTTCACTTCACCACTCTTTGCCCGCCACCTCACCTATTTCCCTCTAACCCTCTCAGCTCTCTCCCTCTCATCTCTCATATTTCTCTTCTCTATGTGAAGAATGGTGGAGCCTAGCAACACAACCACCACATCGCCACCTTTCCGGCGACCTACACTTGAACTACCATGCCATATCCTTCTGTCTCTCTCTTGTTATGAATCTCTTTCCCTCAATCTCACTGCCATCTCTCTCTCATCTCTACAACATGGGATAACCATGAGGCTGGGGTCATCACCATCATCATGTTCCATGGCAGATAACCATCAAACCAACATTCCTACGATATCATATCATCTGAAACCTAGCCCTAGATTTAGTTCCAAACATCCCAACGAGAATGGCCCTCGGATTATGAAGCTCTAACACTGTGGAGATTGTCTAGCATGGATCTCACCACTTTTTGTGAAGGTGAGTGTCGATTATACTTTGTGTGATCTCCCCTCATGGTTTAAAATGACTTTTTAGGCTTAATGAGTGAAGTTTGGACTAGTTTCAGGACAGAAATGGCGACGGAGGAAGTTTTCCAGATTTTTGGAAAACTAGGAACCATGGTCATCCGACCACTTTCAGGCTATTTTTTCGGCCAACACTGACCTTTACTCAGCCTCACTTTGGTATGGTTTTGTTCCATACATTTCTAACTTCAAAATGGCTTTTGAATCATTGATTTTGGTGGAGAATCGAGCTCGATAGGAGCTCTGGAAATCAAACCAAAAACCTACAAAACGCAGGATTTCGCGATGAAGGCGAGTATGATGGTACTCGAAGCCGCGTGGGCTCACGGTAGTCGTTGACGTGTGCGGCACGCGCCTGCCAGTGCAGCCACTTATGGCGGCTCGTGGAGGAACCCACCGTCCGTTTTCTGAAATTCGACCGTTATGGTTCCTTTATTAGCAGTACTTTGTACGAAAAATGGGTTTGTACATTAGTATGTTATATATTTACGTTAATGGTTTCGTTTCTAGGTGAAACACATTGCAAGGATCTTCGAAGCCCACGAGGCGGGTTCGACTCGACAACATGATTTGTGAGTGGGTCTTCTCTTTGATGTATACTTACATTTGTTTAGTTTCCATATATACATCTAATAATGAATTTTCTATATGATTACCGTAGTTAAATTAACATTTATAGAAATTGACGTAACATTGAGAATTAGGAAATCACTATAAATCTTACGGGATGTTTTAATTAAATTTACGGCTATGAATAATATTATGTTGATTGGAATTATCAAATCACTGTGGCATGACTATATTTATGTTATCTGCTCATTGTTTGTGCTGCACTGGTATTAGTACTCGCCCGAGCCAGGGCCAGTCTTTCACCTGTATGTGCACATTGCACTATACACTCACTTTGGATCCATTGTAGGTGCCAGTCATGTCCTAGATTGCTAAAGGCAATTAGGACTCGTATGTGCTGCGCATAGAGCCAGTCTTCACGTGATTGTAGTACTAGAGCGTATATCATTGTTACACCTATTCCTGTTCATGTCAGAATATCTCTGCATGAACTCGTGTGTCAGCATGTGTCAATGAGCACTCGATATGATATGTTTGCTTATGCAAGATTATGCGATTACGGACGTCATTTGTTCACTTACGAAATATTGTGCCGTATTGAATTCTTGGGATATTGCAGGCTACGGTAAGTATTTTCCTACCATACGTAGTATGTATATTTTGGAAACTATACTTGTTTTACGGCGAAGGGTTACTATGTTTTCGAAAAGGTTTTTACAAAACTTAATTTTAGGCCTACTCATCCTTGTTTTTCTCCCCTCCAGGTTTCAGTAGTTGAGCTTTCGTATCGACGAGGATTCTTGGTAAATCTTAGTATAGATGGCTACCTTTGATGGTATAATTCTTAACCTACCTTACTGTACTTTAGTTATGCTCTGTCATCATGTGTGAAATGGGTTCATACCCGCTCACAAGCGCACTCTTATATTTACGCACTTTTAGGTTTAAATTTATTCACATTTTCCACATTACTACACTTTATGGCTTTGTCACCCTCCGGGTGTCGGCCAACATAGCTCAATTCGGAGTCCAGGTGAACATTATGGGTCAATGTGCATCAGTTTGGTATCAGAGCATAACTTTAGGCAGTATTGTGTTCATCACACGCATAATGTAAGCATTCTCAGTTCTTGAGCCTAATTCTCGAATCTTGCCACCTCGTCGAGCATGAAAAATGTGTTAACATTTTCTAAGTTTTGAGCAACGTAGATGACTTATTGACATGTTAGAAGAACACTTTGGCAACCGCCTTTAAACTTGAAGCGAAGAATTTCCCTGCCAAGGAAAGATGTAGATTTGAGACAAGTTGATGGCCCTGAAGCCGGGCTACTATATTAATAGTTATGCATCACAAGAGATTTACCTACCAATTTCACTACCATTTAGTCATTTCTACCAACCCTTTCAAGGTAGGAAACTAGAAATGGTTTTGATTCCTTGGCAGTACCCGTTAGTATACCATTTATTAGAATTCCTACGAAGTGTACTTCGTCAAGATTCCATAAATGTCTTGATCGACAACCTGGTGCTAAAGTGGTAGCACTTGACGGAAGAACATCTGGGGGACAACCACTTTTGGTCCCCGATAACACTAATCTTTTCAAACACACTAGTGATTAGTTCGGATGTTCAGGAGGAAGATCGACTCCTGTTTAAATTCGTTCTAAAGTAGATTATTAACAAATTCCTTTTTTCGGCTTTAGGACGTTCTAACCAATACTAGTTTCCCGAATTTCTTTTGGTGATGTACTTGTCATTTTGACGAGCATAGGCACAAGTGAACGAGTTGTTATACTTACGGCTAGTAGAAATCCCCGAAGTAGTAAGTATTTTCCCTAGAAATAATGAAACCACCTCACAGGACCAGTTCAGTATCTGAAACTATCACATCTCGGCCCAGGCCCTCACCACATCCCGGGCACGCCTTCACCATAGCATGATATTTTCCACTTTGGGCCTTGACCACGCCCTCACGGTTTTGTTTCTGGGAACTTGCACGAGAACTTCCCAGTGGGTCACCCATCGCAGGAGTGCTCTCACGCGCTACTCGCTTAACTTCGGAGTTCCGATGGAACCTGAAGCTAGTGAGCTCCCAAAAGGCCTCGCGCTAGGTAGAGATGGGAATATACATATAAGGTCCATAGGATCTATTCCCCTGGGCGACGTGGGATCTCACAATCCACCCCCTTTAAAGGCCTGACGTCCTCGTCGGCACACACGTGGCCAGGGTTAGGCTTTGATACCAAATTGTCACATCCCGGCCCGGGCCCCCACCACATCCTGGGCACGCCTCCACTGTAGCACGATATTGTCCGCTTTGGGCCCCGACCATGCCCTCACGGTTTTGTTTCTGGGAATTCACACGAGAACTTCCCAGTGGGTCATCCATCGTGGGAGTGCTCTCGTACGCTACTCGCGAAGCCAGTGAGCTCCCAAAAGGCCTCGCGCTAGGTAGAGATGGGAATATACATATAAGGTTCACATGATCCACTCCCTTGGGCGACGTGGGATCTCACAGAAACCATCTACCCGAGCGGGCTCTAACCTGTAATCAGCCTATGATGGTGCTACTAATTAATGATACTGTCTGATATCCAAGAACTGTCAACTAGTATTCAGGGGGTATGATTTCTGATGCCGGACACATGTACTAGTATCTAAGAGTGATACCCTTATGCCAGAACGTCAGTTCATAGTTTCAAGGTAATGAACTAACTAAATCTTGGAAACTTAGGAGCAAGCCTTGTAGGAGGACTGGAAACTCGCGTTTGTGTTAACCATTTTTACCCACCTAGGTAACCAAAACCTTCTCGACCAGTCACCTTTTTTATCACCTCCACTGACAAACATTAGAATTGAAGCATAAGTTGAATTTTCTCTGAAAGAGCGAATTGAGTATCGAGAAAGCTGTGAAGACCTATTAGCACGTGGCGTAATGAAAGGAAGTAGTATGGTACATTTTGAGGATGTATATCTCTAGCGTCATTTCTCAAAATTTTACCTGGGATATCACCAAATGGTGAAGTGAAGTATACTATCGATCCACTTTCTCGTACTACACCGGTTTTCCTTGCATCTTTTTTAACAAGTCCTACATCATTGAGAAAACTTAGTTACAAAAGCTTGCCGATTAGGAATTTACCCAACCAAACACTTTATCTAGGGAACCACAAACCTATCCATGAAGGCGAAAGGCCAAACCTTAGGATTGTACCTAGATTTTAGCAACACACTCGGACGATGATTAAAACCGTTAACCCCTACTTCAGGTTGATGGTCTTTATGGCAAACTTTTGGAACCCGAGTTTTCTTCCAAAGCCTAACGAATTCGTTGTAGTCTTACAGATGACTTTCTGACCTACCCTAGCAACGAGAGCAAATTTTCTAGACACCAACAGTTAGCTTTATACCAAATTTTTTTAAATATTACCTTTGTTTAGATTTGTACTTTTCTTGGGAGATGTGATCTTAACAGACGATATTCTTGTCAATTTCCAAAAAGGGTGCAAATGTAATTTCATATTCCACAACTCATTGTGAAATATACGACATCTTTGGTCTTGTCGATTTAATCGACAATTTGTTAGAGATTTTTCGGCTATAGTGTTTTTCCTCACTTATCGACCGAGGAAAGTTAGTTTAGTTTAGGATGTTGGATATGAATAAAGTTTCTGACAACCGATTGCTGTCTCACCTCACCTTTGTTTTACACCTTTCGATGACATTGATCATTTCAAAAATCGCGGTGACGTTTTCTTTGGATGTTTTGGCTGGGTAGATGCAGCATGACGAAGTATCGCTTATGTTTCTCAATGGCTGGAACCTTATGAAATGAACTACCTTACTCATGACTTAGAGTCAACAGTTACCATCTTTACATGAAAACCGGATGACACTTCTCTGTGGAGAAACGTGTCCAAAATCTTTGTCAACCCTACACTTCTAAAATACATCTTCAAGTGAAAGGAACTAGATTTTGACATTGGTGATGGAAACACCAAATCAACGTCTACGATTGCACTATCGTGTATCACCCCGATTTTGTAAACGTAATTATTGTTTACCGCAGCAAAAGGCATTTCTACCCTTAAACACTTCCAACCTTTCCTATCCCATTCCAGTTAGAGTTCACAAGCATCGATTTGATGTTATTTCTGAATCAAGAAATCGTTCAAGTGTTATATTCACTTCCTGTATCCAAATGAAGATAGGGAAATATCACCATAAGCTTCATGTACGAGCTATCTTGTACTTGTGGAGATTATGATGACGTTTTGGTGATTATCGATCGACTTGACAAGTCAGCTCACTTTTCGTTGGTCCATAGTGACCACATTTTAGACCACTTGGTAAAATTACCCATTCTTGAATTTATCATATTTTTTGGCGCTTCGATCAACATCTACAATGACTGTGATTACATATTCATCTCTTGGTGCTGGAAGGCATTCCTGTCAACTTTGAGTACATGTCTACCCTACTGCACTTCATATTAATTTTGAAGTAGATAGACTTTTTAGGTGAATCACTCGAACATTTAAATTTTTGTTGTGACCATTAATTCCTCAATCACCCAACAAATACTCTGCTGAACGAATCGTTACTTTTGGTGAATTAATATTTTGGAAACTACGGTTGTAGTGAGATGTTATGCATTTAATCCATTTATCTTGTACTCTAGATTTGATAGACTTGTTCTGACCTATAGATTCTTGAGTGTTCTTTTAGCCTTCTCGACATAGTTTTCGTTAAATTCAAGAGAAATTCAATATGAATATGCTCACTATGGTGTTGTGAACTGCATTGTTCGGCTATAAGTGTCTATCACTACTGTATCTCACTGTAATACGTGTTTCACTTCCGAGCCTTGGGAAGTCTTCTTGAAGGCTATGAGTACAAAGTTATTGTCCAATACCACACTTCACCCTCGGACTAAAGACCAGTCAGAACGAATTATCCTTACTTTCGTGGACATGTTATGTTTATCTGTTCTATAGTTTTAGCATGATTGCAATAGACATTTATTTTTATTAGAGTTACATGTAACTACGATTACTATTTCGTTTACTTGTATGGCACCATTTGAGATATGGCATAGAGAATTCATGCATGATACATGACTGACAGAGGAGTATTACGAGCAGGTATTTAAATAAACGAGATTACAATTTAGGAATTTTTGTGCTATTTATGTTGTCATCCGAGAGGGTAGTACGGGAGGGCGGTCGAGGTGCTAATCAGACGATATATATGTATTTTCCAATGAGGGGCAATATGGTAATATTACACCCTCAGGAATTTGTTGCTTGCTTATCGAGACAATAGTGAGCTGTTGATATCGCAGCAAACCGTAATATCGAAAACTTATTCGTTGTGTTCGTTAAGCAAGTGGACAAGTAGGTCATTTTACGTTAGCCTTTACGTGACGCAACCTAGATTTAGTTCCAGACATCCCAACAGGAATGGCCCTCGGATCATGAAAATCTAACATTGTGGAGACTGTCGAGCATGGATCTTACCACTTTTTGTGAAGGTGAGTGTCGATTATACTTTGTGTGATTTCCCCTCGTGGTTTAAAATGACTTTTTAGTCTAAATGGGTGAACTTTGCAGGCTACGGTAAGTATTTTCCAACCATACGTAGTATGTATATTTTGGAAACTATACTTGTTTTATAGAGAGGGGTTACTATGTTTTCAAAAAGGTTTTTACAAAACTTATTTTTAGGCCCACTCACCCTTGTTTTTCGCCCCTCCATGTTTCAGTAGCTGACCTTTTGTATCGACGAGGATTCATGGCAAATCTTAGTATAGGTGGCTACCTTTGATAGTATAGTTCTTATCCTACCTTACTATAATTTACTTATGCTCTGTCATCACGTGTGAAATGGGTTCATACCCACTCACAAGCGCACTCTTATATTTAGGAACTTTTAGGTTTAAATTTATTCACAAATTCCACATCACTACACTTTATGGCTTCGTCACCCTCCGAGTATCGGCCATCATAGCTCGATTCGGAGTCCAGGTGGACATTCCTAGTCAGGGTGTGTCATAATGGGTGTCAAACGCATAGCCGTTTGTTTTTTTTTTATTAACGCCGAAAACAGGCCAAATGCACTAAAAATAGAAAAACTGTGTCATTTTGACACCCAACAAGCTTTTGATCTTTTCAGTACTCATTCTTATGGTCCCAGTTGGGCATCATATGTGTTTATTCACTTAAATTCCAATTGGTCTCAAACGCACACTCGTATATTTTTTTTTTATTAATTCCGAAAAGAGTCTAAATGCACTCTAAATAGAAACATTGTGTACTCTTTGACCCCAAACAAGCTTTTGTTCTTTTGAGTACTCATTCTTATGGTCCTAGTGGCACTTTATATGTGCTTATTTGCTTAAGTTCGAATTGGGGTCAAACGCACACTTGTTTGTTTTTTTATTAATGTTGAGAACCTTCCAAATACACTCCAGATAGAAAAACTATGTACTTTTGACACCCAACAAGCTTTTGATCTTTTGACTACTCTTTCTCATGGTCCTAGTAGCGGATTATATGTGTTTATTTTCTTAATTTCCTGTGGTTTTGAAATGCACGCTCCTTTGTTTTTATTAATGCCGTAAACAGTCCAAATGCACTCCAAATACAAAAGCTTAGTACTTTTGACACCTAATAAGCTTTTGATCTTTTGAGTACTCATTCTTATTGTCCTAGTAGAGCATTAAATGTTTTTATTTCTTTATGTTTCAATTGGTGTCAGACGCACGCACACTCGTTTTTTTTTTTATGGTCCTAGTAGACAGCCAACAAGTTTTTTATGTCAAATGCACACTATATGTGTTTATTTGCTTAAGTTCCAATTGCTGTCAAATGCACATTCGTTTGTTTTTTTTTATTAACGCTGAAAACCGTTCCACCACCGTAGCACGATATTGTCCGCTTTGGGTTTACCATTCCCTCACTGTTTTGTTTCTGGGAACTCAAGAGCAACTTCCCAGTGGGTCACCCATCCTGGGAGTGCTCTGGCCCCCTTCTCGCTTAACTTCGAAGTTCCTACGGAACTCGAAGCCAGTGAGCTCCCAAAAGGCCTTGTGCTAGGTAGGGATGAGGATATACATTTAAGGATCAATCCCCGGGCGATGTGGGATGTTACAATCCACCCCCTTAGGGGCCCGACGTCTTCGTAGATACACTTCCGCCCAGGGATTGGCTTTGATACCAATTGGCACATCCTGGCCTGGGGTGGATCACTTCTCGGGCCCGCTCCACCACCGTAGCACGATATTGTCCGCTTTGGGCCCCGACCACGCCCTCACGGTTTTGTTTCTGGGAACTCACAAGCAACTTCCCAGTGGGTCATCCATCTTGGGAGTGCTTTGGCCCCCTTCTCGCTTAACTTCGGAGTTCCTACAGAACTCGAAGCTAGTGAGCTCCCAAAAGGCCTCGTGCTAGGTAGGATTAAGAATATACATTTAAGGATGAATCCCATGGGCGATGTGGGATGTTACATTTGAACCCCAACAAGCTTTTGATCTTTTGAGTACTCATTCTTATGGTCCTAATTGCGAACTATATGTGTTTATTTGCTTAAGTACCAATTGGTGTCAAACGCACACTTGTTTATTTTTTTACTAATGTCGAAAACAGTCCAAATGCACTCCAAATAGGAAAACTATGTACTTTTGACACCGAATAAACTTTTAATCTTTTGGGTACTCATTCTTATGGTCCCAATAATATATTATATGTGTGTATTTTTTTAAGTTTGAATGGGTTTCAAACCACGCTCATTTTTTTATTTTTATTAATCCCGAAAACAGTCCAAATGCACTCAAAATATAAAAACTGTGTACTGTTGACACCCAATAAGGTTTTTTTTTTTTTTTTGAGTACTCATTCTTATGGTCCGTGATGCGCATTATATGTGTTTATTTGCTTAAGTTCCAATTGGTGTCAAACGGACATTCGTTTGTTTTTTGTTTTTTAATTAATGTTGAAGACAGTCCAACTGCACTCCAAATAGAAAAACTATGTGAAATTGGTACCAAGTGGAATAACCTGCAATTAAAAACTATTTACGTGCTTGTCTGACTAGTCAGCTACACTCATCAACTAAACTCGGATATGTTAGTTTACTTATAGTGGAAGAAGTCAAATTGAATTTTAGTTTACCAAAAGCTTCCTAGTTAACCAAGCTCTAGTTTAGTGCACATTTTAATATTGACAAGCTTAGTTGCAAGGGCTTATCTATTTGTGGATAGTGATGAGCATGTGTCACAAGCAAAAAGGAAGATAAGTAAGCTACTAAAGCAATAAATTGCACGAGATGTTTTTGGCCAGAAAAACCCACCTCTAGGTTAAAAAACCGGGGACTCTCCATTAAGTCCAATCCAATCCACTAGTGAAATCAAGATTCTTACAAAGTAACCGCACAAGCTCAATTCCTAGATCCTAATCTACAAAGCAACTTGTACCTTTGTGCAACCTTGCCCTTCACGAAGTGGACTCCTTTGGTCTTCACGAAGTGGCAGCTCCTCTTGAGCTCTTCAGCTTGTGGCACCAAGATGCAATAAATTTATGCAAATCATGTTATGATGAAGTTGATGCAAATCTGGATTCGATGTCTATTCAATCTCACTAATCAAACACTTGAAAGATGAAATTGACGCGAATCCCAAAAAAGGTCAATTCACATATTTGAAACTTAGAAATACTTGACCTAAAACAAAGATCAAAATCACAAAAGCAATGCAACCCTAATATGCAACGATGTGGGTATTTAGTGCGTGAATGTGATTTTGTGGCTATGGTTATCAAGTAAGAACCAAAAGGGCAACTCACATCTGAAAACAACCATTTATCAAAAAGTATAAATCTCCTAGCCAATTTGAAATAAAACCCTAGATTGTGCTTTTATAGTGGTTGATGTTCCAGACAAAGAGATGGGATGGAAAGGCCACGTGTCATGTGCAAAAGTAATCAGAAATGATCTAAGATAGAAAAACACTCTCGGGAAAAAAACTATCAGAAAGCCCATGTAGGTTGTCTTAAAGTGTGTGCCCAGCCGCATGAAAGTAGCGAGAAGATTTGACAAGGGAAGCCAAACAGTAAAACTAGACTTCACACTGCTTTTAACACCCATAAGATTTTGATCTTTTGAGTACTCATTCTAATAGTCCCAATTGCGCATTATATGTGCTTATTTGCTTAAGTTCCAATTGGTGTCAAACGCACACATGTTTGTTTTTATATTAATGCCAAAAACAATCAAAATGCACTCCAAATAGAAAAATTGTGTACATTCGACATTCAATAAGCTTTTAATCTTTTGAGTACTCATTCTTATGGTCCTAGTAGCGCAATATATATGTTTATTTGCTTAAGTTCTAATGGGAGTCAAACGCACACTCATTTTTTTTATTAATGCCGAAAATAGTCCAAATGCACTCAAAATAGAAAAACTGTGTACGGTTAACACCCAACAAGCTTTTACTTTTTTTAGCACTCATTCTTATGGTCCTTGTATCGCCTTCTATGTGTTTATTTGCTTAAGTTCCAATATGTGTCAAACGCTTACTCGTTTGGTTTTTTAGTAATGCCGAAAACAGTCCAAATGCACTCAAAATAGAAAAACTGTATATTGTTGACACCCAATAAGCTTTTAATTTTTTGAGTATTGATTCTTATGGTCCCTATAGCACATTATATGCATTTATTTGCTTAAGTTCCAATTGGTGTCAAAGGAACACTCGTTTGCTTATTTTATTAATGCCGAAAATAGTCCAATTGTACTCCAAATAGAAAAACTATGAACTTTTGACACCCAATAAACTTTTGATCTTTTGAGTACTCATTCTTATGGTCTCAGTTGCGAAAAATGCACTCCAAAAAGAAAAACCGTGTACTTTTGACTCCCAATAAGCTTTTAATCTTTTGAGTACTCATTCTTATGGTCCCAGTAGCACATTATATTTATTTATTTTCTTCAGTTCAAATGCACTCGTTTATTTTTTTTATTAATGCCGAAAATAGTCAAAATGTAGTCAAAATAGAAAAACTGTGTATTGTTAACACCCAACGAGCTTTTAATTTTTTGAGTACTCATTCTTATGGTCCCTGTAGTGCATTATATGCATTTATTTGCCTAAGTTCCAATTGGTGTCAAATGCACACTCGTCGGTTTTTTTATTATGCTGAAAACGGTCCAAATACACTGCAAATAGAAAAAATGTGTACTTTTGACATCCAATAAGCTTTTGAACTTTTTACTACTCATTCTTATGGTCCTAGTAAAGCATCATATGTGTTTATTTGCTTAAGTTCCAATGGGTGTCAAACGTACGCTCGTTTGTTTGTTTGTTTTTTTTTTTTTTAATGCCAAAACAATACAAATGCACTCAAACTAGAAAAATTGTGTACTATTGACACCCAATAAGGACTTAAATTTTTAAGTACTTATTCATACGGCCCCTTTAGTGCATATATGTGTTTATTTTCGTAAGTTCCAATTGGTGTCAAACGTACAGTTGTTTGGTTTTTTTATTAAATGCCGAAAAAAGTCAAATGCACTCCAAATAGAAAAAATGTGTACTTTTGACGCCCAATAAGCTTTTGATCTTTTGAGTACTCATTCTTATGGTCCGAGCTGCAAATTATATGTGTTTATTTGCTTAACTTCCAATTTGGTGTAAAATGACACTCGTTTTTTTTTTTATTAATCCTGAAAACAGTCCAAATGCACTCCAAATAGAAAAATTGTGTACATTTAACACCCAATAAGCTGTTAATCTTTTGAGTACTCATTATTTTCTCCAAGTAGCGCATTATATATTTTTACTTGCATTACATCTAATCGGTGTCAAACGCATGCTCGTTTGTTATTATTATTAATGTTGAAACAGTCCAAATGCACTCAAAATAGAAACACTATGCATTGTTGACGCCCAATAAGCTTTTAATTTTTTTAGTGCATATTTTTGTGGTCATTGTAATTCATTATATGTGTTTATTTTCTTAAGTTCCAACTGCTATCAAACGCACAGTCGTTTTTTTTTTTTTTTATTGACGCCAAAAATAGTCCAAATGCACTCCAAATAGAAAAACTGTGTACTTTTGACACCCAATAAGCTTTTGATCATTTGAATACTTATTCTTATGGTCCCTATAACACATTATATGTGTTTATTTGCTTATTTCCAAGCAGTGTCAAACGCACGCTCATTTGTTTTTTTATTAATGCATAAAACTGTCCAAATGCAATGCAAAAAGAAAAACTACGAACTTTTGACCCCCAATATGCTTTTGATTTTTTGATTACTCATTCTTATGGTCCTAGTAAAGAATCATATGTGTTTATTTGCTTAAGTGCCAATTTGGTGTAAAACGCACACTTGTTTGTTTTTTTATTAATGCCGAAAATAGTCCAAATGCACTCCAAATAGAAAAATTGTGTACATTTAACACCCAATAAGCTGTTAATCTTTTGAGTACTCATTATTTTCTCCAAGTAGCGCATTATATGTTTTTACTTGCATAACATCTAATCGGTGTCAAACGTATGCTCGTTTGTTATTATTATTAATGCTGAAAACAATCCAAATGCACTCAAAATAGAAAAACTGTGCATTGTTGATGCCCAATAAGCTTTTAATTTTTTTAGTAAAAATTCTTATGGTCATTGTAATTCATTATATGTGTTTATTTTCTTAAGTTCCAACTGCTATCAAACGCACACTCGTTTGTTTTTTTTTTTTATTGACGCCAAAAATAGTCCAAATGCACTCCAAATAGAAAAACTATGTACTTTTGACATCCAATAAGCTTTTGATCATTTGAATACTCATTCTTGTGTCCATGTAGCGCATTGTATGTGTTTATTTGCTTATTTCCAATCAGTGTCAAACGTACGCTTGTTTGTTTTCTTATTAATGCAGAAAACTGTCCAAATGCAATGCAAAAAGAAAAACAGTGAACTTTTGACACCCAATATGCTTTTGATTTTTTGATTACTCATTCTTATGGTCCTAAATTTCCTTAAGTTCCAATCAGGGTCAAATGCACGCTCGTTTGTTTTTTGGTTAAGGCCGAATCCAAATCCACCCCGAATAGAGAAACTATGCAGTTTTGACACCCAAAAAGCTTTTGATCTTTTGACAACTCATTCTTATCGTTCTAATAGCGCATTATATCTGTTTATTTTCTTATGTTCCAATCGGTGACAAACGCTTGAAAACAGTCCAAATGCAATCCAAAAAGAAAAATATGTACTTTTGACACCCAATAAGCTTTTGAACATTTGACTACTCATTCATATGGTCCTAGTAGTGCATTATATGTATTTATTTGCTCAAGTTTCAATCGGTGTCAAACGTACGCTCGTTTGTTTGTTTTATTAATGCCGAAAACGGTCCAAATGCATTCCAAATAGAAAAACTAAGTATTTTTGAAACCGAACAAGTTTTTGAACTTTTGACTACTCATTGTTATGGTCCTAAAGTGCATTACATGTGTTTATTTTGCTAAGTTCCAATCGGTGTCAAATGCACGCTCGTCCAAATGCACTCCAAATAGAAAAAAATGTGTACTTTTGACACCCAATAAGCTTTTGATCTTTACAACTCATTCTTATTGTCCTAATAGAGCATTATATGTGTTTATTTTCTTAAGTTCCAATCGGTGTCAAACGCCCGCTTGTTTGTTTTTTTTTGTTAATGCTAAAAACAACCCAAATGAAATCCAAAAAGGAAAACTATGTACTTTTGACGCCCAATAAGCTTTTGATCATTTGACTACTCATTCATATGGTCCTAGTAGTGCATTATATGTGTTTATTTGCTTGAGTTCCAATCGGTGTCCAAAGCACGCTCGTTTTTTTTTTTTATTAATGCCGAATACAGTCCAAATGCATTCCAAAGAGAAAAACTACGTATTTTTTACACCCAATAAGCTTTTGATCTTTTGACAACTCATACTTATGGTCCTAGTAGTGCATTATACGTGTTTTTTTTTTCTTAAGTTCCAATCGGTGTCAAACGCACCCTCGTTTGTTTTTTTTTTATTAATGCCGAAAACAATCCAAATGCACTCCAAATAGAAAAACTGTGCACTTTTGACACCCAATAACCTTTTGATCTTTTGACTACTCATTCTTATGGCCCTAGTAAAGCATCATATATATTTCTTTGCTTAAGTTCCAATTGGTATGAAATGCACGCTCGTTTGTTTTTTTTATTAAAGCCGAAAACAATCCAAATGCACACCCAATAGGAAAACCGTGTACTTTTGACACCCAACAAGCTTTTGATCTTTTGACAACTCATTCTTTTGGTCCTAGTAACACATTATATGTTTTTATTTCCTTAAGTTCCAATTGGTGCCAAACGCATGCTCGTTTGTTTTTTTATTAATGTCAAAAAGGGTCCAAAATGCACTCCAAATAGAAAAACTATGTACTACAAATTGAAAAACTGTGTACTTTAACACCCACTAAGCTTTTGATCTTCTCAGTACTCATTCCTATGGTCCTAGTAGTGCATATGTGTTTACTTTCTTAAGTTCCAATGGTTGTTATACGCACGATTGTTTGTTTTTACTAATGCCGAAAACAGTCCAAATGCACTCAAAGTAGAAAAATTGTGTACTTTTGACACCCAATATGCTTTTGATCTTTTCACTACTCATTCTCATGGTCCCAGTAGTGCATTATATGGGTTTATTTGCTTAAGTTCCAATCAGTGTCAAACGCTCGTTCATTTTTTTATTACTGTTGAAAACGATCCAAATGCACTCTAAGCAGAAAACTGTATACTTTTGACACCCAATAAACTTGTGTTCTTTTGAGTACTCATTCTTATGTTCCACTTGGTGTCAAATGCACACCCATTTATTTTTCTATTAACGCCTAAAACAGTCCAAAACCCATGCTTGCTTGTTTTTTATTAATGCCGAAAATAGTACAAATGCACTCCAAATAGAAAACCTGTGTACCTTTGGCACCCAATAAGCTTTTGATCTTTTGACTATTCAATGTTATGGTCCTAGTACAGCACCATATGTGTTTATTTGTTTAAGTTCCAATCAGTGTTAAACGCACGCATGTTTGTTGTTATATTAAGGTAAAAAACAGTACAAATACACTCCAAATAGAAAAACTGTGCACTTTTGACACACAATAAGCTTTTGATCTTTTGACTACTCACTCTTATGGTCCTAGTAAAGCATCATAAGTGTTTATTTACTAAAGTTCCAATCGGTGTCAAACACATGCTCGGTTGTTTTTTTATGAAGGCCGAAAACAACCCTAATGCACCCCGAATAGAAAAACTGTGTACTTTTGACACCCAGTAAGCTTTTGACCTTTTGACTACTTATTCTTATGGTCCTAGTAGTGCATTATATGGGTTTATTTCCTTAAGTTCCAATCGATGTCAAACGCACGCTCATTTTTTTTTTATTTTATTAATGTTGAAAACGGTTCAAAATGCACTCCAAATAGAAAAACTATGTACTTTGGACACCCAATAGGCTTTTGGTCTTTTGACTACTCATTCTTATAGTCCTAATAGCGCATTATAAGTGTTTATTTTCTTAAGTTCTAATCGGTGCAAAACGGATGCTCGTTTATTTTTCTATTAATGTCCAAAACAATTCAAAATGCACGCTCGTTTTTTTTTTAATTAATGCCGAAAACAGTACAAATGCAATCCAAATAGAAAAATTGTGTACTTTTGACACACAAGAAGCCTTTGATCTTTTGACTACTCATTCTTATGGTCCTAGTAGCGCATCATATGTGTTTATTTTCGTAAGTTCCAATCGGTGTCAAACGCAGGCTCGTTTGTTTTTTTATTAATGTCGAAAACAATCCAAATGCACTCCAAATAGAAAAAATGCGTAGTTTCGAGACCCAATAAGCTTTTGATCTTTTGACTACTCATTGTTATGGTCCTAGTAGTGCATTATATGTGTTTATTTTCTTAAGTTCCAATTGGTGTCAAACGCACGCTCGTTTTTTTTTTATTATTGTCGAAAACAATCCAAATGTACTCCAAATAGAAAAAATGTGTAGTTTCGACACCCAATAAGCTTTTGATCTTTTGACTACTCATTCTTATGGTCCTAGTAGTGCATTATATGTGTTTATTTGCTTAAGTTCGAATCGGTGTCAAACACACACTCGTTTGTTTTTTTTGTTAATGCTGAAAACAGTCCAAAGGCACCCCAAATAGAAAAACTGGGTAGTTTCCACAACCAATATGCTTTTGATCTTTTGATTACTCATTCTTATGGACCCAATAATGCATATATGTGTTAATTGCTTTAGTTCAAATAGGTGTCAAACGCAAGCTCCTTTAATTTTTTTATTAATGCCAAAAATAGTCCAAATGCACTCTAAATAGAAAAACTCTGAAGTTTGGACACCCAATAAGCTTTCGATCTTTTGACTACTCATTCTTATGGTCCTAGTAGCACATTATATGAGTTTATTTCCTTAAGTTCCAATGGGTGTCAAACGCACGCTAGTTTTTTTTTATTACTACCGAAAACAATCTAAATGCCCTCAAAAAAGAAAAAATTTGTACTTTTCACTCCCAACAAGCATTTGATCTCTTTTGCACTCATTCTTAAGGTTCTAGTAGCACATTACATGTGTTTATTGGCTTAAATTCAAATCAGTGTCAAACAGATGCTAGTTTATTTGTTTATTAATGCAAAAAAGGGTCCAAATACACTCTCAATAGAAAAACACTGTAATTTTGACACCCAAAAAGCTTTTGGTCTTTTGACAACTCATTCTTATGGTCCTAGTAATGCATTACATGTGTTGATTTGCATAAGTTCCAATAGGTGTCCAACGCACACTTGTTTGTTTTTATTACTGCTGAAAATAGTCCAAATGCACTCAAAAAAGAATAATTATGCACCTTTGACACCAAACAAGCTTTTGATCATTTGAGTACTCATTCTTATGGTCCTAGTAGTGCATTATAAGTTTTCATTTGCTTAAGTTTGAATCAGTGTCAAACGGAGGCTCGTTTGTTTTTTTGTTAATGCTGAAAACAGTCCGAATGCACACCAAATAGAAAAACTGGGTACTTCGGACACCCAATAACCTTTTGATCTTTTGAGTACTCATTCTAATTTTCTTGGAGCACGTGTTTATTTGCTTAAGTTCCAATCGGTGTCAAACGAACGGTTGTTTCATTTTTTTGTTAATACCGAACGCAGTCCAAATGCACTCAAAAAAAAAAAAAAAAGAACAGTGTACTTTTAGCACAATGGTCCTGGAAGAACACTATATGTGTTTGTTTCCTTAAATTCCAATGGGTGCCAAACGCACAATTGTTTTTTTTTATTAATGTTGAAAACAGACCAAATGCACTAAAAAAAGAAAAACTGTATACTTTTGACACGCAATACGCTTTTAATCTCATGAGTACTCATTCTCATTATGCTAGTATCACAGATATATGTTTATTTGCTTAAGTTCCAATCGGTGTCAAACGCATGCTCGTTTGTTTTTATTAATGCCAAAAATAGTCCCTACGCACTTGAAAAAGAAAAACTGTGTACTTTTCACACCCAATAAGCTTTTGATCTTTTTAGTACTAATTCTTATGGTCCTAGTATAGCATTATATGTGTTTATTTTCTTAAGTTCTAATTGGTGTCAAACGCATGCTCGTTTGTTTTTTTACCAATGCCAAAAATAGTCCAAATGCACTCAAAAATGAAAAACTGTGTACTTTTGCACCCCAATAAACTTTTGATCTTCTGAGTACTCATTCTTTTGGTTCTAGTAGCATATTATATGTGTTTATTTGCTCAAGTTCCAAGGGGTGTCAAACACACGCTCGTTTGATTTTATTCATGCGAAAAACAATCCAAATGCACTCAAAATAAAAAAATTAAAAAACTGTGTACTTTTGACACCCAATAAGATTTTGATATTTTGAGGACTCATTCTCTTGATCCTAGTACTACATTATATGTGTTTATTTGCATAAGTTCAAATAGGTGTTAAACGCACGCTCGTTTGTTTTTTTATTAATGCCAAACATAGTCCAAATGCACTCTAAATAGAAAAAATGTGCACTTTTAACACCCAATAAGCTTTCGATCTTTTTAGTACTAACTCTTATGGTCCAAGTAACGCGTTATATTTATTTCTTTGCTTTAGTTCGAATTGGTGTCAAACGCACTCTCGTTTATTTTGTTGTTGATGCCGAAAATAGTCCAAGTGCACTCGAAATAGAAAAACTGTGCACTTTTGACGCCTAATAAGCTTTTGATCTATTGAGTACTCATTCTCTTGGTCATAGTAGAAAATTATATTTATTTATTTGCTTAAGTTCCAATCGGTATCAAACGCACGCTCTTTTGTTTTTTTACTAATGCTGAAAATAGTCCAAATGCACTCAATAAACAAAAACTGCGTACTTTTGACACCCAATATGATTTTGATGTTCTTAGTACCCATTCTTTTGGTTCTTGTAGCACATTATATGTGTTTATTTGCTCAAGTTTCGATGGGCGTCAAACGCACGGTCATTTGTTTTTATTAATGTTAAAAACAGTCCAAATGCACTCAAAATAGAAAAACTGAGTATTTTTTACACCCAATAAGCTGTTGATCTTTTGAGGACTCATTCTCATGGTCTTAGTACCGCATTATATGTGTTTATTAGCAAAAGTTCAAATAAGTATCAAACGCACGCTCATTTTTTTTTAATTAATGCCGAAAAAGTCCAAATGTACTCGAAATAGAAAAACTGTGCACTTTTGACACCCAATAAACTTTTGATTTTTTTAGTAATAATTCTTATGGCCTTAGTAATGCATTATATTTGTTTATTTACTTAAGTTCCAATTGGTGTAATGTTACATCCCGGCCCGGGGCGGACCACTTCCCGGGCCCGCTCCATCACCGTAGCACGATATTGTCGGCTTTGGGCCCCGACTACGCCCTCACGGTTTTGTTTCTGGGAACTCACGAGCAACTTGCTAGTGGGTCACCCATCCTGGGAGTGCTCTAGACCCCTTCTTGCTTAACTTCGGAGTTCCCACGGAACCTTAAGCCAGTGAGCTCCCAAAAGGCCTCGTGCTAGGTAGGGATGAGAATATACATTTAAGGATCACTCCCCTGGGCGATGTGGGATGTTACAATCCACCCCCCTTAGGGGCCCGACGTCCTCGTCGGCACACTTCCGGCCAGGGATTGGCTCTGATACCAATTGTCACATCTCGGCCCAGGGTGGATCACTTCCCGAGCCCCCACCACCGTAGCACGATATTGTCCGCTTTGGGCTTACCACTCCCTCACTGTTTTGTTTCTGGGAACTCACGAGCAACTTCCCAGTGGGTCACCCATCCTGGGAGTGCTCTAGCCCTCTTCTCGCTTAACTTTGGAGTTCCTACGGAACCCGAAGCCAGTGAGCTCCCAAAAGGCCTCGTGCTAGGTAGGGATGGGAATATACACTTAAGGATCACTCACTTGGGCGATGTGGGATGTCACATGTAAGACGCACACTCGTTTGTTTTTTATTGATGCTAAAAACAATCCAAATGCACTCGAAATAGAAAAACTGTGCACTTTTGACAGTAAATATGATTTTGATCACTTTAGTACTAACTGTTATGGTCCTAGTAGCACATTATATGTGTTTATTTGCTTAAGTTCGAATAGGTTTCAAACACACACTCATTTGTTTTTTTTCTTAATGCCAAAAACAGTCCAAATGCACTCCAAACAGAAAAATTGTGTACTTTTGACACCCAATAGGCTTTTGATCTTTTGACTACTCATTCTTATGGTCCTAGTAGCACACTATGTGTGTTTATTTTCTTAAGTTCCAATGGGTGTCAAACGCAAGCTAGTTTGTTTTTATTAATGCCGAAAACTGTCCAAATTCACTCAAAAAGGAAAAACTGTGTAATTTTGACACCCAATAAGCTTTTTATCTTTTGACTACTCATTCTTATGGTTTCGGTAGCGCATTATATGTGTTTATTTTCTTAAATTCAAATGGGTGTCAAACACATGCTCATTTGTTTTTATTAATATGGAAAACAGTCCAAATGCACTCAAAAATGAAAAACTGTGTACTTTTGACGCCCAAAAAAACTTTTGATCTTTTGAGTACTAATTCTTATGGTCCTAGTAGCACATTGTATGTGTCATAGTAGCACATTGTATGTGTTTATTTACATAAGTTCCAACAGGTGCCAAACACACACTCGTTTGTTCTTATTAATTCCAAAAACAGTTCAAATGCACTCCAAATATAAAAATTGTGTACTTTTGACACCTAATAAAAACAAAGGAGCATGCGTTTGACACTGATTGGAACTTAAGCAAATAAACACACATAATGCGCTACTAGGACCATAAGAATGGGTACTGAAAAGATCAAAAACTTATTGGGTGTTGAAACTACATAGTTTTTCTCTTTGGAGTGCATTTGAACTGCTTTAGGCAATAATAAAAAAAACCAAATGAGAGTGCGTTTGAGATTGAATTGAACTTAAGAAAATAAACACATATAATGCGCTACTGGGACCATAAGAATGAGTAGTCAAAAATCAAAAGCTTATTGAGCGTCGAAACTACATAGTTTTTCTATTTGCAATGCATTTGAACTGTTTCAGGTAGGGCTGGAAAAAAATTCGAAAAATCCCAATCTCGAACCAGAAAATTCTCGAACTGAAAATCCTGAAAATTTTGGTACCAATCCCGAACCATTCGGTACGGGAATCGGTCCCACAAAAATGTCCTTTGTTCAGGAATCCCAAACCAAAATAATACACACACACACACACAAACACACACACACACACCCACACACACACACATATACAGGCCCTTTATGCAAAGAGATCCCCATTTTTTCAAAAAATGAGGATTAGGTGTGGGGCCCACTACACATCGAACTTTAACGATTCGAATCGTCTATTTTGTAAGTCTCGATTCATAGATTATCCTTAGAAAAATTTAATTCAGTCTGAAATCATTTGCCTATTCAATTATCAAAATAAAATTTCATTGCTTCTTATATAACAAAGTATTTGTTAATTTCTTTCAACTCAATTAGATGTCTTAAACATTTCGGATTTGGCTAATATTTTGCAAGGATGATCTATGAGGTGCAACTTGAAAGTAGACAATTCGGATCATTAAACTTCGATGTAGTGTGGACCCTACAACTAATCTCCATTTTTATAAATAAAAAAAATAGGGATCATTTCCCTTAAAGGTTTCATATATATACACAGACACATATATTATTTCATATCAACCAAGCCATTATTCTAGCCAATAGCCATCTTTCTTCACTACCTTTTTCCTTTTTTATTCTTTCTTTATCTGCCATCTTCACTAACCATTCCTTTCCTTTTCTTTTTTTTATTTCTTGATGGCATCATCGTCTTTGCACTCCCACAGACAGCGATCCTCTCTCTCTCCCTCCACCGACTCCCTCAAATGCAGAAGCAAGCTCAAGGCCTCCAAATCCTTTCTTAATCATTAAAAGCAGCCAAACCAGTAACCCGCTCTTCCCAAAACACCACACCCATCGCAACCTTTCTATGTGGAACCCAATCGTTCTTTCAAGACTTTAGATTCAAAAAGCTTCACGAATTTAGGACTCGGAAACAGCCACACATCGATGCCATGGGATCAAAATTCTACGAAACTGTGCCATCGCTGCAAAGCAGAGAAGCCCTTCAATGGCGATTTCGTTTGACAAAACATGGAAAAGCTCACACATCGACGAGGATGGGTACCTTATTTTGTTCAATGCACGTCGCAAAGGTCTCCGACTCTCGAAGGCAACGCAGACCAACCCAAGAATGAGAGAGATGAAGATGGGGGTGGGGAGGTTGACGAATCTAGGATGAGGTGTGGCCGTGTGGGCTAGCAGGGGAGTAAGAGGTTGATGAATCCCGAACCATACCGAAATTTCAAAAAAAAATCGGGAATCCCAAAATTCGAGAATATCAAAATTTCGGTTTGGTTTTGGTTTCCAAAACCCTATCTCGAAAAGGATCGATTCAAGATTTAGGATCCCATTTTCGGTTCAGGATCTCATACCGAACTAGCCCTAGTTTCAAGCATTAATAAAAAAAAACAAACGAGCGTGCATTTGATATTGATTGGAACTTAAGCATATAAACACATATAATCAACTACTACGACCATAAGAATGAGTACTCAAAAGATCAAAAGCTTTTTGGGTATCGAAAGTACAACAATTTTTCTATTTTTAGTGCATTGAGACTGTTTTTGGCATTAATAAAGCCAAACATGCTTGTGTTTCACACCCACAAGAAATTAAGCAAATAAATAAATATAATGTGCTACTTGGACCATCAAAATGAGTAGTCAAAAGATCAAAAGCTTATTCGGTGTCAAAAGTACACAATTTTTCTACTTTGAGCACATTTGGACTGTTTTTGGCATTAGTACAAATACAAACGAGCGTGCATTTGACTCAAATTGGAACTTAAGCAAATAAACAATATAATCAACTACTAGGACCATAAGAATGAGTACTCAAAAGATCAAAAGTTTATTGGGTGTCAAAAGTTAGACTCGGCAGTTTCTGACACGACACGAAAATAACGGGTTTAACACGATAACTAATCGGGTCATTATCGGGTGACCCGTTAAGAACTTGTTAATAATGGGTATACACGTGGGTAACCCGTTTTGACCCGTTAAGAAAAAATTTATTTTGATAATTTTAAAGTTTAATTACTAAAATATTTATTATAAAATACAATAGCCATATTAATATATATAATATATTCTATATTAAATATATAGTTTTGCATTAATAATTCTGTATAAGTTAAAAAAAAAGTTTTATGTTGTGTTCTATTTTTATGTGACAAAGGGAGAGAGGCCGGCGGCAGAGAAAAAGAGAAAAGAGAGATGTGTGTTTGTAGAATTGTAGGGGAATTGTGTGTGTTTCCCTCCTACATTGCACCTTTATTTATAATAATAATAAGATAATGATATTCCTTGTTCTCCAAGGAATATGAGATACAATAGGAGAGAATAAACCCTAATCAAATCTAATCTAGGATTTACACAGTCACACTTAAACTAGGAATGTTTACAACACTCCCCCTTGAGTGTGTAAATACTTAAGGTAGATTTAGCATAATGCAGAAGTTGATGAAGTCGACTTGTCAGTGCTGATTCCAAGGAACAACGCTTATTCTCAATAAGGTAGGAACTTGCATAAGTAGTAAGTCTCACTAAAAAACCCTAAGGCAATGGCAAAAACCCGAGTAGGGACAAAATCCATAGTCTAAGGAAAAATACGTGAGAAATGCAAAGTCAAAAGAAACGTCTACAGGACGTCATCAGGGATATGACCAGCCCAAGGTGGGTGCCTCGTTAAAACCTAGTTAGGTAGCAAAAACCCAGTGGGAAAAATGCTCCTAATCGTAGGGAAAAAGAGTACATTAAGATCAAGCAAGTATCTACAGGATACTCCCCCTGAATTTGACATAATTCCAAAGAGAAATAGCAAAGTTACAACTCAAAAAGTTTACGCATACCAATTCTATGAACAAGCTTCTAAAACGTCGTATTTGGCAGTGATTTGGTGAAGAGGTTGGCCAGATTGTCTTGTGAACGGACTTGCGTGACTTTAATCTTCTGATGCTCTGGTTGTTGATGTGAAAAGAAAAACTTCGACGCAATGTGCTTGGTGTTGTCTCCTTTGATGTAACCCTTCTTGAGCTGTTTGATGCAAGCTGCATTGTCCTCAAAGATCATCGTTGGGGCATTAATGGCGGGATAAAGATCGCAGGAGCTACGAATATGGCCCACTACTGCTCTCAACCAAAAGCATTCCCGAGTTGCTTCATGTAAGGCGAGAATTTCAGCATGGTTAGACGAAGTGGCAACTAAGGTCTGTTTAGTTGACCTCTAAGATATTGCGGTGCCTCTAATGGTGAAGACATAACCTGTTTGATAATGCGCCTTGTGCGGATTAGATAAGTATCCAGTGTCGGCATAACCAACAAGGCGAGAATCAACTTGAGGAGCATAGGGTGCAGCACTACTCGAGGATTCGTAGGGATAGAACAAGCCCAAATCCATAGTACCCTTAAGGTAACAGAAGATGTCTTTCACGCCAGTCCGGTGTCTGCGTGTTGGTGCATTGTTGTATCTTGCCAAAAGATTAACAACGAAGGAGATGTCGTGTCTAGTGCATTGAGCTAAGTATAATAAAGCGACTATCGTACTTAGAGAAGGAACTTCTAGCTCCAGAATCTCTTCATCATCCTCTTTCGGACGGAAGGGATCTCGTTTTGCATCTAGCGTACGAACGACCATAGGAGTACTCGAAGACTTCGCTTTATCCTCGTTAAAGCGGCGCAACACATTCTGGGTGTAGTTCGATTGATGTACTAGGATTCCATCCGAACAATGCTCTATCTCGAGATCGAGACAGTATCAAGTCTTACCTAGATCTTTCATCTCAAATTCCGACTTCAGGTGCGAAGCAGTTCTTGCGAGCTCTTCAGGAGTTCCAATGAGATTCATGTCATCGACATATACTGCAACAATCGCAAATCCAAAATGTGACTTCTTAATGAACACACAAGGGCATAATTCATTGTTCACATATCCCTAACTAGTCAAATACTCACTTAGACGGTTATACCACATTCTTCCGGATTGTTTCAAATCGTAGAGTGAACGCCTCAACCGAATTGAGAGCGTGTTCCAGGGTTTGGAAATTTTTGAACCAGTCAATGTAAGTTCTTTGGGAACTTTCATATAAATTTCCGTATCAAGATCCCCATAGAGATATGCGGTTACTACGTCCATCAGCTGCATATCCAGTTTTTCGGAAACTACCAAACTGATAAGGTAGCGAAAAGTAATCACATCCATAACGGGTGAATAAGTTTTGTCATTGTCAATCCCGGGGCGTTGTGAGAAGCCTTGAGCAACAAGACGAGCTTTGTAACGCACAATTTCGTTCTTCTCATTACGCTTTCAAACGAAAACCCACTTGTAGCCAACGGGCTTCACATGTGGAGGAGTAGGAACTACAGGTCCAAACACTTTACGTTTCACAAGCGAATCGAGTTTGACTTGGATTGCTTGTTTCCAGTTTGACCAATCAACTCTACGTTGACATTCATCAATGGAACACGGTTCAATGTCATCGCTCAACATGATCTCAATAGCTACTGCAAATGCTAATGCATCGTCGATAATCATCTCATTTCTATGCCACACATCATGTAAGCTAGCATAATAGATCGAAATCTCATGATTCTCGGGAGGAGGATTCGTCTCTTCAAGGATGTTTCCATAATCTAGAATTTCATCATGAGTTGGGTAGAATGAGTAAGCGATAGTCGGATTCACGGTACGCTCTTCAGGACCTTATGCCGTGGTTTTCCTCTTCCGAGGGTGTGAATCCTTTGAACCAATGGGTCTGCCACGCTTTTGCGTAGGGGCAGATGATTGGCTAGCCACTAATGTACGTGGATCACTAGAATTGGCCCCGGGCTTCCAGGAGGGCAGTCTGTCATACATTTGGTACATCTATCTTTGCAAGCGTATTCGCAGCTGGAATGTGTGATCTCCTCATGCGCGCTAGATCGGTGAAAGCATCTGGCATGCTCTGAGCTATCATCTGAAGATCTAATATGCGCTGCGGGGATCTAAATGAGACAAAGTGGGAGTCATCCATGATAATTCGCGTCGTTCTTCAGGAACGTTGACGTTCTTATCTCCCCCTAACAACGGGAAGACTGTCTCATAGAAGTGACAATCCGCAAAATGAGCGGTAAACAGATCGCCTGTCAAAGGTTCTAAGTAACGAATAATTGAAGGAGAATCATATCCGACATAGATTCCCATCCTTCGCTGAGGGCCCATTTTTGTACGTGAGGGCGGTGAGATCGGCACATATACCGCACAACTGAAAATGCGCAGATGCGATATGTCGGGTTCGCATCCGGTAACCAACTAAAAGGCACTCAATGGTTGTGTCGCAACAGGCCTCAGGCGGACCAACTTTGTTGCGTGCAATATTGCATGGCCCCAAGCAGCGATCGGGAGCTTGGTACGTATGACCAACGATCGAGCAATCATTTGTAAGCGCTTAATGAAAGCCTCTGCCAGGCCATTTTGGGTGTGAACATGGGGTACATGATGTTCAACTTCAACCCCAACTGATTTGCAATAGTCATCAAAAGTTTTAGATGTGAATTCTCCAGCATTATCCAATCGAATAGATTTGATCGGGTAATAAGGGTGGTGAGCCCTGAGCTTGATAACCTGAGCCAACATTTTGGAGAATGCAGTGTTCCTTGTGGACAACAAGGACACGTGTAACCAACGTGTGGAAGCATAAACCAAAACCATAAAATATCTAAATGGTCGGTAGGGAGGTTGAATCGGTCCATAAATGTCCCCCTGAATCAGTTGTAGAAAAATGTGAGGATTCGAACGAATCTTGTCAAAGGAAGGCTTAATAATAAGTTTTCCCATTTAACATGTTTGACATGCGATTCCTTAGATCGAACCTAAACTTCTAGTTAGTGGATGCCCGTGTGAAGATTTGAGGATATGGCGCATCGCTATTCGTCTAGGTTGTCCCAAACGGTCCTGCCAAAGTGTAATTTCGTGCGCGGTCCTAGTAGTAGGGCCGGCCACATAGTGGCATTCTATGGGGTGTATGGTCGTAGTATACAGACCACTTGGGATACGCTCCATCTTCTCTAGTGTCCTTCAATCCTTGCCGCAGCCTTACTTACCTTTTCCTTAATCCTTGTCGCAACCTTACTTACCTTTTCTCCACAAAATCTGCTACGTAGCCTTTCCTATTCTTTGTGCCGCACCTATCCTTTCCTTTTCTCTTTAATTTCTGACTTTTACTCCTTGTAGGACAAATTAGCTAAGTTATAAACCTTTCCTATTATTTTCTGAGTACCTTAGGCCTATAAATAAAGCTTGTCGCACCATTCAATCTCTCTACATTTTTTGCCGTAGCCTATCCCCATCCATTCCATCCACCTATCTACCTATCCATCCTCTACCACCCATCACCACCCATTCTACACACCTTAACCTCTTGTGCCGCAGCTTTACAAAGGAAGAAGGAAGGGATTACCTTGGAGCCGTGCCTAGCGATTCAAGACGTTGGATTGTTGGAGCGTTTCTAGGTGTAATCTATCTTTGTTTTCAACGTTTAAATCTGATTAACTTTGTTTAGTTGCAAGTATGAGGAACTAGTTCTGTTTTAGCTAGGGGAGACTTCAAAACCATGAATATATTTGTAATATGAATTGATTACTTTCAGTTGTGATTTCATAAATCGTGACTGCAATTTACTGAACTGTTTGATTCAGAACATATTCTTGTACGTTGATGAAGGAGGCCTACTTAGTTTGCATGCATGAATTTGATGCTAGAATATAAGAGAGTTTCACATAATCGTTACAAACTTATATTCAGAAGTAGTGAAGGTTGCTAGTCACGATCACGTTAAGTTAAATTCCTGGCAGGAGTATCATGATGTCATAGTTACGAATGCCTTGTCAATGCTTATGATTTTCACAAAGCTTAATGATCTTTGATTGTATCTCTATTATGATGTTCATGTAGGGAACTATTGAAGAATAATTTGGTTGCCGATGCGTTGTCCGTCCAATTCAATGACTTAAGGAAAATCTGAGGGTTAATTAGTGATGACACGGTTAATCTAGGGCATTGTCAATCATGGTCTATTGGAAAAGCAACTGGAAATCAAATTTGTATGCAAGTGTGTCATGTGTGGAGAAGAACCCTCAAGCTAGCTTATCATCCATTGAATCACCCAAATTTGTCTTTTAAACTGTTTTTACAAATTTTGTTTAGTTTAAGTTTAAATTTGTGCAAAACCAATCCCCCTTTACATTTAGTGTCTTTTAGTGTCAATCTGTCCAATTTGGTGTCTTTTCATTATCTTGAGTTAAGTTAGAATCAATTTTCGTCCAAATCATTCATTAGTTGTTGTTTTGAATCAAATTGCTTGTTTTGAGTTGTTTTGAATCATTCTAGTGTGTTTTGAGTTATTAGAGTTTAGTTTTGTGTTTTTAAGTCAGTTTAGAGTAGATTAGCAATCCCTCATAATCCCCAGCCTAGAACGATCCCTACTTGCATCTTTACTACAACTGTCAACAAGAGGGTTTAATTTGAGTGTTAGTTTATATCACATCAATTTTTTGGCGCCGTTGCTGGGGGTTAGCAACTTTGCTAATCCCCATTTGTTTCTTTTTTGTGTCTTTTGTTTTAGTTGCTAACTTCGTTTCTGTTTGTGTCTTTTATTTTTACTTTTGATATTTGATATAGTTTTCTTTCTTTGATTTTTGGTACTGGAGAAGCAAGATATGGCAATTGCAAACATTCAAGCTCAATTGGCAAATCTTACTTCTCAATTGTCCCATATTGCCGAAAGAACCACAATGCACACTGCCCCTACATTTGGTGTACCCTATGGGCAAGGATATTAAACTCATCAACGTCTTCAATTCACTGCAAACGGAGGTGCTTGGGGTTATCAAGATCATAATCAATCAGGGAACAATTTGTTTTCCAACATGTACAATTTAGATTAGAGTGATCAGTCAAACTTTACGTGGTGGGAATCTCAACAAATTCCACACGAAGGATATTGGCAGCCATATGAGGAGTTCTATTCAAGACCTGTGCAGCCACCACAACCTCATATACAATATGCCCAACCAAACTCAGGTTCGTCAATAGATTATGATCAAATTCTTGATGAATTACAGTCTTTGGCACAGGGCTCAGAAAATCAAGCCAATGAGGCTCAACAAGGAGAATAGTGGCAACCATATGAGGAGTTCTATACAACACCTTTGCAGCCACCACAGCCTGCCCCGCAACAATTCCAACCGAATATAGGTTCATCAATAGATTATGCTCAAATTATTGATGTACTAACTTTTTGATGCAGGAATCACAAAATCAAGATCAAGTGACGAGCGAATTGAAGAAGCAAATGGGGTAGACGGCAGAAATCATGGTACAAATTCAAGAACAAAGCAAACTCTCCAACTCAACTATTGTCAATTCGATGGGAGATGTTGAAATCGCTAAAGCTATCACCTTGGAAAGTGGCATGGAGGTTGGAGATGAACCCAAGACATCCAAACCAAGCCAAAACATGGATGAATAGCTGCTGCTCGAAGAAGAGGAGGATAGCAAGGCCACGGCAAAGGAAGAACCACCCTTGCCGCAGCCTATCCTAGCCCCAACACCCTTGTCCCAGCCCCATATGCCTTCTATGCTGTCCACTACAACCAAGGTAAGTCCAAATTTAATTCTCTTTAATGTTATTCCTCCAAATGTACCCTTCCCTCATATGTTTTTTATTCCAAAGAATGAAGTGAGTGAAAAAGACATCGTGGAAGCCCTTCCCAAGGTGCAAAGTGATATCCCAATTCTTGGTACACCATATCAAATTCCAGAATGTGTTGAATTTCTTAAAGAACCTTGTACACCGAGAAGAATGAATCAAGAGAAAGAAGTGGCTAGGGAATATCTAGAATTCATCAAAGAGGATGCACTTGAGACTACCATCGCCAAAGAAGTTGGATTTTATGACACAGGACAAGCCACTGCACTCACACTAAATATGGCCAAGTCTAACATTCCTGAAACGTTCACAGAAGTGGTCTTTGTCCTTGAGTTCTTGTCGGAGCAAACAAGTAAGCCACCTCCTCAAATTTCAATTTCGTTTTCTACTAACCAGTTGTTGATGATTCGGGCACCTACTTTAGAATTTAAACCATTGCCGGATCATTTCAAGTATCACCTCCCATTCAAAGATCACCTCCATGCCATGGGCTCCAATGATGCTTAATTGGAGGTATCGTCCGGCTGGAAGACGTTAAAGCAAGCGCTTCTTGGGAGGTAACCCATGCATTCAAATAAGAAAGACCTAGGAATCGTTCCACAACCATATTTACGTTCCTAAACCCTTCTCTTTACTGCATTTATTTTGCCATACTTGCCATCATTAGTTCGTTGTTTGTTTGTTTGCTTATGTGTGAGTCTATGTGTGAAACATTGAGGACAATGTTTGGTTTAACTGTGGGGGGGGGGTAAACAAAGTGTTTTTCATGTGTTTTCGTGGGATTTTATCACCCATCACTTCTAAGGTTGTTTATCACTGTTTTTAAGTGTTTTTAGTGTGTTTTTATGTGTTTTAATGTGTTTTGAAAGAAAATATGAAAATTTGAACAAAAATTCGAAAAAGTTTTGAAAAGCCGAAAAAGAGTCATTTTTAAAGTTGTTTTTGTGTTTTTGTTTGTGTATTAGGGTACCTTCCAACACAATGATGAGGATTTGGTTTTTAATTGCATGACTGTTAAAGAAAGTTACAAACATGGATGGAAGTTTGATATGCTCTTTGGTTTATGCTTAGTTGTAGTTGTTGTTTACGAATTCACATGAAAAAAATCAGTTTTTGTAACGTGCTTGAAGGAAGGAACTCAAACTAACGCTACAACCCTAAGAGACTTGAGCCTATACTTCTTTTGGAGAGTTATTAATATGTGATTTCTTGTTTTCTAAAGTCGTTGCATGATCTCATTATTTCTTTGCTTGGTTGCTACTTAGAATGCTTTTTCATCATTTTAGTTCCAAATGCCAGAACTCATACCCGTTTCATTCAAAGCATGATATTGAATTGCATAACACATAACAAGATGAAGTTGTTTAGTGAACCAAAGCCAAACAACCGTACCCCCTTTTCATATGTTTTGTAGGTTTAACCCCTTTTGAGCTTTATTTAGCCTATTTTCTTTGTTAGCCAAATTATCCTTACCTAGCCTAGTATAGGACTATCCATACCCTTGTTCTTAAAGGATAGTGAAGCATGACTTAGAGGGAATTCCTTTTGATCTACAATATGCACAAAAGCAAGTGTGGGGGAAGGATTTGTTCTTTTGGGGTAGAGTTTGTTTCAAAAGAAAAAAAAAAAACAAAAAACGTGAAAAAGAAGAAAAAAAAAAAAAAAGAAGAAAAAGTTGTGAAAAGAAAGAAAAAGAGTTTGAAATAAGTGAGAATGAGCTCACAAGTATTGGTTGTTGATGAAAGGGTCCAAAAGTTTGAATTTGACCCTAATTGTTGCATGAATCTTCCTTTGTGTTTGAAGTTGATTTCTGCATCCAAAAGTGAATTCTAAAGTGTCAATTTCATTGCTTTACTTACTATTTCTTTAAGAACCTTTGTTTATCCTTACCTTTCTTTGTTAGCCAATACCCTTAGCCCCATTACAACCCATTGACTTCTATCTTGATGTTATGTGTTTCAATATGTGGAGTTTGAGATTGGTACGATCATATGGAATCCCTGGTTCTTGCATCTAAGTAGTAGCATTCCGTTCATGAGATCATATTCATTCATAACTCCAGAAAAGTGCTTTCCTTGTTATAACATATGTGAGTGTTTGTTTTCATGTTTACATCAGTCTTCTCACATATACCTAGTGTAGGGGGTGTAGTCAGAAAATCTGAGTGAAAATTGAGTGCATATCTTGTAAGGAATTGAGGGAATTCTCTAAGGCATGTTACTACATTCAAAATATTGTTTTAATTGATTAAATGTGAACTAGTGAATGTTGACAGTGATTAAGTTTGAGTTCAAGTGTAAGGATGACCAAAATCTGTGCAAGTGATGATTTTTAATATGTCATGTGCATTGGAAATCCCTAAGGCAAATGTTGGAAGGTTTAGATTGTGTTTTGTTTCTTTTGTTTGTTTCGTTTTGCTCGAGGACTAGCAAAAGCTAAGTGTGGGGGTATTTGATAGGAGCATATATATGCGACTTGGTTAACTTGTTTCCTTGCATTTAGGTTGTTAGATCTTAGTTATTTTAGTATTTTAAGCTATTTTCGTGTGTTTGTAGGTCCAAATGGCTAAAGTGGCAAGAAAGTGCATTTTGGAGCAGTTTTGGGCTTGGAATGGATAGCTTATTAATGAAGCAAGTTGGATGGACAAATTTGAGTCAAAAGAGGATAGGAATGTGCTAAAGATCTGGAGGAATTAAAGTCAAGATTGGGGAAATAGGAATCAGCTAAGAAAAAGGAAACATTAATTCAAACTTACCTTATTTTCAGAATAGGTAAGTTTGTGCAGCACATAACCTTTCCTTTTCCTAAAACTCACGGCAGCAATCACTTACCCTTTCTTCCAAAATCATGATGCAAATCAACTTTCCCTTTCTTAAAACATCATTCCCCTTTTCCTCAATCCTTGTCGTAGCCTTACTTACCTTTTCTCCACAAAATCTGCTAAGTAGCCTTTCCTATTCTTTGTGCCGCACCTATCCTTTCCTTTTCTCTTTTCTGACTTTTACTCCTTGTAGGACAAATTAGCTAAGTTATAAACCTTTCCCATTATTTTCTAAGTACCCTAACCCTATAAATAAAGCTTGCCGCACCATTCAATCTCTCTACATTTTTTGCCGCAACCTATCCCCATCCATTCCATCCCCCTATCTACCTATCCATCCCCTACCACCCATCACCACCCATTCTACACACCTTAACCCCTTGTGCAGCAGCTTTACAAAGGAAGAAGGAGAGGGTTACCTTGGAGCCGTGCCTAGCGATTCAAGACGTTGGATTGTTGGAGCGTTTCTAGGTGTAATCTATCTTTGTTTTCAATGTTTAATTCTGATTATCTTTGTTTAGTTGCAAGTATGAGGAACTAGTTCTGTTTTAGCTAGGGGAGACTTCAAAACCATGAATATATTTGTAATATGAATTGATTACTTTTAGTTGTGATTTCATAAATCGTGAATGCAATTTACTTAACTGTTTGATTCAGAACTTATTCTTGTACGTTGATTAAGGAGGCCTACTTAGTTTGCATGCATGAATTTGATGCTAGAATACAAGAGAGTTTCACATAATCGTTACGAACTTATATTCACAAGTAGTGAAGGTTGCTAGTCACGATCGCGTTAAGCTAAATTCCTGGCAAGAGTATCATGATGTCATAGTTACAAATGCCTTGTCAATGCTTATGATTTTCACAAAGCATAATGAACTTTGATTGTATCTCTATTATGTTGTTAATGTAGGGAACTATTGAAGAATAATTTGGTTGCCGATGCATTGTCCGTCCAATTCAATGACTTAAGGAAAATCTGAGGGTTAATTAGTGATGACACGGTTAATCTGGGGCATTGTCATTCACGATTTATTGGAAAAGCAACTGGAAATCAAATTTGTATGCAAGTGTGTCATGTGTGGAGAAGAACCCTCTAGCTAGCTTATCATCCATTGAATCACCCAAATCTATCTTTTAAATTGTTTTTACAAAGTTTGTTTAGTTTAAGTTTAAATTCGTCCAAAACCAATCCCCCTTTACATTTAGTGTCTTTTAGTGTCAATCTGTCCAATTTGGTGTCTTTTTCATTATCTTAAGTTAAGTTAGAATCAATTTTCGTCCAAATCATTCATTAGTTGCTGTTTTGAATCAAATTGCTTGTTTTGAGTTGTTTTGAGTCATTCTAGTGTGTTTTGAGTTATTAGAGTTTAGTTTTGTGTTTTTAAGTCAATTTAGAGTAGATCAGCAATCCCTCCTAATCCCCGGCCTAGAACGATCCCTACTTGCATCTTTACTACAACTGTCAACAAGAGGGCTTAATTTGAGTGTTAGTTTATATCACATCATGTACCTAGGACTTATTTTACCTTTTTTCCCAAACCGTACCACACCTCGCCACGGCGATAGTTTCAAAAATACCCAATCACCAACATTATATACTCGATTAGTGGCACGCCTGTCCACTAAACTTTTCTGGCAATCCTGGGCCGCTTTCAGGTTAGACTTAATAACTTGAACATTCTGAGTAGTCTCCTCTACTATCTCAGGGCCCACTAAAACTCTTTCGCCGACTTCTGACCAACATAAAGGTGTACGACAAGGCCTGCCATAAAGTGCCTCGAATGGTGACATACTAATACTCGAATGAAAGCTGTTGTTGTATGCGAACTTCATCAAATCCAACCGCTTATGCCAAGTGTCACCTAACTGCAAAACCGAAGATCTACGCATATCCTCCAAGGTTTGAATCGTCCTCTTTGATTGACCATCTGTCTGATGGTGAGATTTCGTACTGTAGAATAATTTCGAACCAAGAGCTTCCTGGAAGGCTGTCCAAAACTTAGAAGTGAATCTAGGATCACGATATGAGATAATACTAACTGGAACGCCATGGTACTTCAGAATCTTCAATAAGAACAACTCAGCTAATCGGCTTAAGGAATACTTTTCGCTCATAGGAATGAAATGTGCTGACTTAGTAAGCCAATCAACGATCACCCAAACTCCATCATAGCCATTCTGAGTACGAGGAAGCTTGTACACAAAATCCATAATGATATTTTCCCATTTCCACTGTGGAACGATAAGTGGCTGCATCAATCCAAACAGCTTCTTCCTTTCAGCTTTAACTTGCTGACATATGGCACATCTACTCACATACTTGGCAATTTCGAATGATATGATACATCTTAGTACCTCCTGGATGCATCGTATAAGCTGAACAATGCACTTCGTCCAAAATTACTTTCTTCAACTCTGCATTATTCGACATATACATCATACCCTCCTACATAAGCATGCCGTATGATTCTCTGATTCGAAGATCTTTCTTCTTTCCTTCATTTCTTAATCGAATAAGTTCCTGAGTTTCTTCATCATTAATCTTGGCATTCAGCACTCTATCAATCAAAACTGGCCAGACCTGGAAACTAGCAAGCAAGGCTTCTTCATGATTTTCCACTCCCAATTCCACTCCAGTGGACCTCAAGTCTGCAAGAAGTGGAACATGGCTCGCGTATAAGGCATTAATTTGGCCTTGGGATTTCCTACTAAGTGCATTAGCCACCACATTTGCACGACCTGGGTGATACTCAATCATGCAATCATAATCACTTAGTAATTCAATGCACCTTTGCTGCCAAAGATTCAAATCCTTCTTAGTGAAAAGATACTGGAGACTCTTATGATCTGTGAAGATCCTACATTTCTCGCCATAAAGATAATGTCTCCAAATCTTTAAAGCGAAAATAATAGCTACCAACTCCAAATCATGAGTAGGGTAATTCTTCTCGTGAGGTTTCAACTATCGTGAAGCATAAGCAATTACTCTATCATGCTGCATCACAACCCAGACCAATCAAAGAAGCATCACAATAGATCTCGAAGTTGCCGTTATCATCTGGAAGTGCTAAAACATGTGCATGAGTGAGACAATACTTCAACTGCTGAAAACTTTGCTCACAATTATCATCCCACTCAAACATAACATCTTTCCTCGTCAATCTCGATAACGGTAAAGCAATAATCGACAAGTCCTTGACAAATCGTCGATAATATCCCACTAAACCAAGGAAACTCCAAACCTTGATAACGGTTCGTGGCTGCTCCCAATTCTCCACCACTGCTATCTTCTGAGGATCTACAAGAATACCTTGAGCAGATATGAAATGCCTCAGAAATGCCATTTGAGCTAACCAGAACTGGCTTTTGCTGAACTTAGCATATAACTGATGTTCCCTCAGTTTCTTCAACACCAACTTAAGATGTCTAGCATGCTCTGCCTCAGACTTAGAGTAAACCAGAATATCATTGATGAACACAATGACAAACCTATCAAGATATTGCTGGAATACTCGGTTCATCAAGCCCATGAAAGCTGCTGGTGCATTAGTTAACCCGAACGACATCACGAGAAACTCATAATGACCATAACGAGTCCTAAAAGCAGTTTTAGGAACATCCTCGCTCTTAGTCTTCACTCGATAATAGCCAAACCTCAAATTAATCTTGGAAAACACATAGGCACCTCAAAGTTGATCAAAGAGGTCATCAATACGCGGCAATGAATAATGGTTTTTAATCATCACTCAATTCAATTGCCTATAGTCAATGCAAAGCCTCAAAGTACCGTCTTTCTTCCAAACAAATAAGACTGGGACTCCCCAAGGTGAGATACTAGGCTGAATAAAACCTTTATCAACCAATTCCTGTAACTGGATCTTCATTCTCTTAACTCAGCAGGAGCCATTCTATAAGGAGTTAAAGATATAGGATCCATACCTGGAAGTAAATCAGTAGCGAACTCCACATCACGATCTGGTGGCAATCCAAGCAATTCCTCAGGAAAGACGTCAAAAAAAAATGTCGGACTACCCGAATATTCTCCATGCTAACATGAGTATCATCATTCAGCACTACGTGAGCTAAATATCCCTGGCAACCTTTTTCGAGTAACTTTTTAGCTCTCATAGCTGAAATAACTCCATGTCTCACCCCACTACGTTCTCTAACAAAAGTAACCTCAGGTAATCCAGGACGATGGAAGGTTACCGTTTTCCCATAGCAGTCAATCTTGGCACGATTGTAATGCAACCAATCCGTGCCTAGAATCACATCGAAATCAACAATATCCAACGGAGTAAGGTTAGCTGGCATAACCACGTCCTCCACTACTACAGGACATCATGGGTATACGTAATCAACATAACACCTCTCCCTTACGGGTATTGCAAACTCTAACTCATACACGAGGGGTGAAGATTGAGGTTGTGTCAACTGAGCAAATGTATGAGAAATTACTGAATGCGTAGCACCACAATCAATCAACACTTTAGCATAATGATCGAGAATATTTAACGTACCCATGATTAGATCAAGGTTATTCTGGGCATCCTGCAGCGAAAGGTTGTGGATACGTCCCTGAGCCTACTGCCTGCATGAACTCCTCGTCCTTGGGAAGTACGTCCCTGGCCTAACTGGCTGGCCTGTCTCAATGATCCCGCGCTACTAGTAGCAAAATCAACCTGCTGAGGCTGTCCTCCAGAATACCACTGTGATCCACCAGCTGAATACTTCTGCTGAGGCATGTATCTTCCTAAATACTAACCGTAACCATCCTGCCGATAAGGATCCTGAGAGTACTGATACTGCCCTGATGAATAAGGAGCTGGATCCCCCTACTAATGGTAAGTGCTATCACGACTCGCCTGAGCTTAACCACTCTGTCCTGAAAACTGCTGAGTCTGAATTGGCAGCGGCATAGGTAGCTGCTGAGGTCTTTGCTGGTTCTGAGGACAATGCTTAGTCAGATGTCCCATCTAACCACAGGTATAACATCTATTACTACCGCATCGACACTCTCCAAAATGTCGGTTATTGCACTTGCGGCATAAAGGAGCATTACCTCTACCAGAATCCCCCTGCTTCTGGAATCTAGGACCTTTTGAGAATCTACCACCTCTCCTTGGACCAGTGGCACTCAAACCCCCGCTAGAAGAACTAGAACTAGCTCCACTCTTCTTAAAATTCTGGGTCTGGCGAGGTCCCTGAGATATTTGACCTTTACCTTTGTTATCCTTCTTCTGATTTCCATTTTTTCTTCTTCTTCCTCGCTTTCACTGGGCATATTCTCAGAGTCCTCTATCCTCAACAAAATTTCATAGAACTCCTGATAAGTCTCACAGGGATAAATAGTCGCCATAGAACGCCACTTCTTCTTTGTACCTTTCTTAAAATGTCGAAGCATCTCAACTGAATTAGCAGAAACTTCTGGATCATAGCAAGACAAATCAGTGAACTTCCTGTAATACTCATTAGCAGTCAATTTCCCTTGTTTCAAACCCGTAAACTCCTGCTTCTTATGGTCTAAATATGCCGGAGGTATGAATTTCTTATAAAATGATCGCTTAAAATTATCCCAGTCTGCAATCTCCTCGGGCGTCCACTAGTGTGTTTCCTGTCTCCACCAGGATGCAAGTTCTTCGTCCAAAAAACAAGTAGTGGTCTCTACCCACTTGTCATCGGGAAGACTCCCCTGACTCTACATCACACGATACGTCTTCTCAATCTGATTGAGCCAGCGCTCAGACCCTTCATGGCCCTCATTACCCTTAAAAACAGGTAACTTAAGATTATACACTGATTCCATAGGAGTCCGCTGGGGAGGGCGAATTACAAACTAAATGACACTAGCAATAGCTTCCCCTAACTGAGCATTGTCAGGGAACTGAGGCTCAGAAGAACGATGTGGCTCTCGACAAGGTGGGCATAGTTCTAACAGAAGACACCAAGTTAATTAGAATATTCACAAAGATACAGGACTGCTCAACCTAGTGCTCTGATACCAAACTGACACACCCCGACCTAAATAGAAGCATGTTGGCCATCACGTGAGCGTGACGTAACTATGTGCACAGTGCGAAAGCATAATTAATAAGGAAAATACGAACAAATTAAAAACCTAATGAAGATAGCGCTCTAAGGTGAAAATAAGTGTGAATTACACAACCAGAGCATAAGCAGTCTAAGTACAGTCCGATTGGACAAGTACTAATTATACAACACTCGAATGTGATCATACATGAATAATGGTCTGTCAAAACCTCCGGGAAATCCTCGTATGCCACCAAAGAAACCTTCACCTAAAACCTGGAGGGGCTTAAAACAAAGCATGAGTGGGCAAAAACAAAGTTTTTCAAAACCATTTCATTCTTAAAAGTTATATCCCCTCGCCGTAAAATCTGTATAGTTTTCCTAGAAAAATAGCATATAGATATATATATCTCAAAATCATGCTCATCAATAGCTATAAACAAATAAACGGCCAACTATATACCATGCCAACGTATCTCAACGAATGCATATGTATAAATCCATGAACAAGTAAGAACATGTATGAACGTTCAATATCAAATCAGCCATCGGCTGGATCTATAGCTCATAATCAACATAATCATATCAAATATATAACCTGCACATAATCAGCACCACCTCTCGTGGTCTGCACAACATCACTAGGTGTATAATAATTATGCTCTAGTGCTACGATCACGTGAAGACTGTGCGAAATACTCGCGGGTCACCTACGAGTCGAACCCACTTATAGTGGTCTATACGACAGGACTGTGCACCTAACTTGGATCGAAGATGAGCATACGGTGCGGGAGGTGGACATCACATGAAAGACTGTGCCCTAACTCTGGGCGGGAGCACTAACACCGATGTACAGGTTTATGAGCTCTCAATACATCATATCGCTATCATACCTTTCATCAACCAATCATACTTACCTAATACTTACCTGAGCGTCCACGGCACCACTTTACATATATGCAATGTATACTAGTTCATAGGATAATTATAAATTCATATCCATGGCATTTAGAACACGTTTTCATTTAAAGCATGGATTTCTGGGAAAATCATCAAGTATATAGGTATATACGGAAAACCAAAAGCCCACACACTGATATGTAGACCGGTCGTAACCCTCGTGCCTAGCCTGGCTATGCTCATGCTCCGAATAGGCCTCGCCTATATGAGAAATAACTAAAATAACGTTAACTAACGCACATAAACGGAACTCGTAAAATAACTTCTCATACATTGCTCAATTTTTTTAGCTGAATATACCAACGTGACCTACACAACGTCACGGACACCTAGGAATTTTTAGAAAAATTTTCTAAGCCTTCACGTGCCGGCGGGTGCACGGTGAAACACGCCCCCTTCTTCTCCAACGAGTCGCCGGTCGCTGGCAACTTCGCCGGTTTCTGGGTAAATCTTCCAAATGTTATAACTTCTTCATTTTTCACCATTTTCTACGAAACAAGTTTCGTTACGAAGATCTCATCAAGATGAACAAAACCATACCTGCCTCGACCCCCAACTCGCCGAGGACTCGCCGGAAAAACCCTCGAAATTTTGGCCAAAACTGAAACTCTCCGTTCTCGCGATTCCGACGTCCAATTTCTTCCAACGAAGCACTCCAAGCTTCGTAAAGACCTCCTTAAGCTCCCTATGAGCTTGAAATCCCCTAAAAATCAAGCATGAAAAATTGCATGAACAGTGCATGTATGGAGGTTAAGGTTTCTATGTGAAAACGAGAGTATTCGTACCTGAAAATGGTACCTTTGAACTCACCACATCATGGGGAACACAATGGTGTCCTTAAATCTTACGATATGTGAGATTTAGGGAGATTTTGGGTGTTTGCTGTGCAAAATGGAAGAGAGAGAGAGTGTCTGTGAGAGAGAGGGAGAGAGAGAGTAATGGGAGTAAGAGAGAGAAGTGATGTGGATATGTGTGTGTGGGCCAAAACTCACCACCCAATCACAACTAAGAAAATATCTTAGTTCCAAAAGCTTAGGGAAATAATGAATGTGTCCATTTCCAACTTAACACACCCCAACCAAAAATGTCTAAGGGTATTATCGTCTTTTCACGCCTTCGAGAATAATTTTCCGGGACGGGCTGTGACATGGACTGTTTTCGACAATAATAAAAACAAACGAGCGTGCGCTTGACACTCATTGGAACTTTAGCAAATAAACACATATAATGCACTACTACGACCATAAGAATCAGTACTCAAAATATCAAAACCTTATTGGGTGTCAAAAGTACACAATTTTTTTTTTTTAGTGCATTTGGATTGTTTTCAGCTCTAAAAATAACAAACGAGCGTTCATTTGACACCCATTGGAACTTAAGCAAATCAACACATATAATGTGCTACTACGACCATAAGAATGAGTACTTAAAAGATCAAAAGCTTATTGGGTGTCAAAACTATCGAGTTTTTTCTATTTAGAGTGGATTTGGACTAGTTTCGGCATCCAAAACAAAAAAACAAAAGAGCATGTGTTTGAGTCTGATTGGAACTTAAGCAAATAAACACATATAATGTGCTACTAGGACCATAAGAATGAGTACTCAAATAATTAAAAGCTTATTGGGTGTCAAAAGTACATAGTTTTTTTTATTTTAAGTGCATTTGGACTATTTTTGGCACTAATAAAAAAATAAACGAGCGTGGGTTTGACACCCATTTGAATTTAAGCATAGACACATATAATGGGCTACTAGGACCATAAGAATGAGTAGTCAAAAGATCAAAAGCTTATTGGGTGTCGCAACTACACAGTTTTTCTATTTGGAGTGCATTTGGACTCTTTTCAGCACTAATAAAAAAACAAACTAGCCTGCGTTCGACACCGATTGAAACATAAGCAAAGAAACACATAGAATGCACTACTAGGTCCATAAGAATGAGTTATCAAAAGGTCAAAAGCTTATTGGGTGTCAAAAGTACACAGTTTTCTATTTTAAGTGCATTTGGACTGTTTTCAGCATTAATAAAAACAAACGAGATTGCGTTTGACACCCATTAGAACTTAAACAAATAAACACATATAATGCCCTACTATGACCATAAGAATGAGTAGTCAAAAGATCAAAAGCTTATTCGGTGACAAAAGTACACAATTTTTCTATTTTGATTTCATTTGGACTTGTTTCGGGACTAATAAAAAAACAAACGAGCATGCGTTTGACACTGATTAGAACTTAAGCAAATAAACACATATAATCAACTACTAGGACCATAAGAATGAGTACTCAAAAGATCAAAAGCTTATTGAGTGCCAAAAGTACACTATTTTTCTATCTTGAGTGCATTTAGACTGTTTCAGCATTAATAAAAAATAAACGAGCATGCGTGCATTTGACACTGATTGGAGCTTAAGAAAATAAACACATATATTCACTATTGGAATCATAAGAATGAGTACTCAAAAGATTAAAAGCTTATTCAGTGTCAAAAGCACACAGTTTTTCTATTTGTAGTGCATTTGGACTGTTTTCGACATTAATAAAAAAACAAACGAGCATGCGTTTGACACCGATTGGAAATTAAGCGAATAAACACATATAATACACTACTTGGACCATAAGAATGAGTTCGCAAAAGATCAAAAGCTTATTGGGTGTCAAAAGTACATAGTTTTTCTTTTTTGAGTGCATTTGAACTGTTTTCGGCATTAATAAAAACAATCGAACGTGCGTTTGACACACACTGGAACTTAAACAAATAAACACATGTAATGCATTACTAGGACCATAAGAATGGGTATTCAAAAGATAAAAATCTTATTGGGTGTCAAAACTACAGAGTTTTTCTATTTAGAGTGCATTTGGACTGGTTTCGGCATTAACAAAAAAACAAACAAGCATGCGTTTGACACCGAATGGAACTTAAGAAATAAGCACATGTAATGCACTACTTGGACCATAATAATGAGTACTCAAAAGACCAAAAGCTAGGAAAAGAGATGTAGTGGATTTCGTGGCAAAATATCTTACTTGTCAACAAGTAAAAGCTGAACATCTGAAACCCTCAAGTTCACTACAGTCATTACCGGTAGCAGAATGGAAATAGATCACATCACTATGGATTTCGTTACTGGTCTACCAATATCCCCAAAACAACGAGACGCAGTATAGGTTTTTGTGGATCATTTAACCAAATTGGGACATCTTTACCAATTAAAACCGCATACTCCACTGAAATACTTGGAAAGCTTTATGTTAGAGGAATAGTTAAATTGCACTAAATTCCTACTTTGATTGAGTCTGACCCGAGATTCTAAATTTACTTTCAATTTTTTGTGAAGTTTACAAAAAACATTGGGTATGGAACTTAATTTCAATAGTTATTTTCATCCCCAAACTAATAGACAATCAAAACGGTCCATTCAAATCTTGGAGGGCATGTTGAGAGCCTGCATTATGGATTTTGGTGGAAGTTGGGAAGATCATTTGTCACTAGAAGAGTTTGCTTACAGTAATAGTTATCAATCAAGCATACAGATGACACCATATGAAGCATTATATGGAAGACCTTGTCGATCGCATGTATGTTGGACAAAAGTAGGAGAAACTGTGTTTCTAGGACCTAATTTGGTACAAAAGATGACTGAAAAAGATTAAGATTATCAAACAGTGGGTCCTGAAGGCTCAAAGTCGACAAGCTATGCCGATCGAAAGATGAAACCACTAAAATTTAATTTGGTTGATAATGTGTTTTTTAAAGTATCACCTTGAAGAGGCTCGAAGAGGAATTATAAGGTTTGGAAAATCAAAAAGTTATCACCAAGGTTTATTGGACCGTTTGAAATTCTACAAAGAATAGGCAAAGTGGCTCATAAGTTACCATTGTCTCTTCAACTTTCTGGCATACATAATGTTGCTCATGTTTTTATGCTTCGAATGTATGAACGGGATCCACAACATTCAATCGATTGGGGAGAACTTAATATAAATGAACAATTATCCTTTGAGAATAGTCCGATTTAAATACTGGATTACAAAGAGCAAGTAGTACACACTAAGACAATTTCGTTAGTAAATTTTTTGTTGTTACACAAAGAAACAAAGGAAGCAACATGGGAATTAGATACCAAGATGCGTATGTACTCAGAACTTTTCTTTCATTCCGGTAAGTTTAAATTTCAATGATGAAATATTTGTTTTAGGAGAGTAAAGTGTGAAGACCATCATTTAAATTTGTAAACAAGAAAATTCTGTAACGAAAGAAACAAGAACACGTGTACAAAATAGATTTGTATTGATTTGAATTTGTAGGTTACAATCTCTGTTTACAACTTTTCCTCTAATTCAGTCTTCAAATTTGATGTGATGATTGATTGTTGATCCAAGGGTCGCGCTGACTTGATCTCAGATGAGCGTTTGAACTATTACTTCAAGTCTTGAGCTTGAAACGATGCATGGATGGTCTTTACCTCAAGGTGCGGCAAAGATGATGTTGATGTGGGATTTCGTTGATTCAAGGGTCTTGGTGACTTGATCTTGAAACAAACGTTGTTACAAGTTTTGAGCTTGCAACAAAGTCTTGAATGAATCAGCACGAATGCTTGTTGATTCTTCAAGGGCAGTGCTTCGGCTTTGGTTGTACGTTCTTCGAAGAGAGCTTTGGCAGCGTATTAGGCTTCAAAGGTTTGGCAGAGGTTCTTCTGTGTAGAGATTTTTTGACCCCTATGCTTGTGGGAGGACCTTGTATTTATAGGCTTCTCAAGGCTTGCCTTTGGGTGGATTTGGCTTTGATTTGTGTCCTAATTCGTCCGTGGGAGAATTTAGGGATGTTTTGTGTCTTAATTTCAGCCACTTTACTCCTTTGGCCGAAATTATGAGGCCTTGTTGCCTATTTTGTGAGCCATCTTCAATTCTTGCTTGTTTTATGAAGATGCCTTAACTTTCTTTCTGGTTTTGAGAGTATTTTGAGCCCTTGCCGAATTTAAGAGGGATTCTCCCTTGTTTGCCGAGTTTTTGGGGAAGTTTTCTACTTCCTTTTGTTGATTTGTGCCACATGTCATTGATGACTTGTCCATTTGTGATGAGTCATATGCCACGTGGAGCTTTGTGATGCATCATTTGTATGCAATGAAATTTACATGTCTATAAATGTCCCCACTTCAAGGCACGTTCTGGGCATGTTCTTGTCACATGTAGGAAACGGGTTTTGAAGTCCTACAATGTGAATTTTCTAACTTAAGGGTTGTCGAGACTTGATCTTGAATTAATTTGCTTCTTCAAGGGCCGTAGAAGTGTATTTCTTGAATTGCAATGATGAATTTCGTCAAGGGCCATTGAGGCTTGGTCTTGAATAGAGGTGATGAATTTCGTCAAGGGCTATTGAGGCGTATTTCTTGAACAAAACATTTCTTCAAGGGCCATTGAGGCTTGGTCTTGAATGAAATAAAACTTTTCTTCAAGGGCCGTAGAGGCTTGATCTTGAAAGAAATGAAATTTGTTTCTTCAAGGGCCGTGGAGGCTTGATCTTGAAAGAAATTTTGAAAATGGATAAATAGGCACATACTTATTGTGCGTATTTGATTTCCCATAATCTTTGACAAAATATATTTGGCGCATTTTGAATTTTTCCTTGTGGTTGTAGGAAAAATGTTTTCCTTCCTTCAATAGGAATCCCCTTCAATTTTGGTAACGAGGGTGACTTCCTTCAAAGTGTTGGAAAGCTTTGGTGATTTCCTTCAAGGTTTTGGAAAGAATTAATGCTTGTCCTTAGGTAAGTAGGATGTGCATTTTTTCTTTCCTTCTTTCTTCCCCACGGCAAGGAGCAATTTTTTTTGTTTCCTCTTCTCTTTTTCCCACGGCAAGGAAGGAGATGTTTTGTTCCTTGTTTTGATTTCCATGGCAAGGAGGACAATTTTCTTTCCCTTTTTTATTTCCCATGGCAAGGAATGAATTTTTCTTTCCCCTTTTGATTTCCTACAGCATGGAGGGATTTTTTTTTTCTTTTTCTTTTGACTCCCCACGGCAAGGAGGAATTTTTCCTTTCCTTTTTTTTTTTTTTTTGTTTTGGGAAACATTTCATCTGATTTGCACGCCCAGTTTAAGGTTGATTTATCTTCTGGAAAATTCTGTAAAAATATGGGAAACATAGCCTGTCCCTTATCTTTTCGGGCATATATGGCACGTTATTAGGAAAAATTTGGAAAGCCTTCAACTTTGCATTTTCCTACAGCTGCGCAATCTTGAAGGGAAAACAACTTCTGCGGGAATAACTTTGAAAACTGGAACATTTTTGGGTACAATGATCCTCAGCTACTTAGCTTCCTTCTCCAATTGGTATTGCATTAAAACTCTTTCGGAAAGTTGAATTATCACCAAAAACGTCATGCTTGCGCAGATTGGCAGAAACTTGCCATTTTTGCTTGGAATTTGCTTCCTTCTTTTGGTTGGAATGTGCTTCCTTGTTTTGATTTTTCTTTCGCTATTTGGGTATGTATTTTCCTTCTAGTATTAGGAAGCATTTGACCCCTATTTATAGGACCATTGGGTGTGTATTTTTCCACACACACAATTCCTTGCCATGGGCTTGCTTGGAGCTTTTGCCGTGGGTTTTGCTTGTTGCTGCTACTTAGAGCTTGTTGCAGTGTGTCATTGTTTACCACTTGGTGTTGTGCAAAAGACTGCATTATGTTTACGCTGTGTAGTGCCTTTTGGTCACATTAATTCCTTGGTAGTGACGTTGTCGTGCACATTTGTTGCTGCTGCTGCCGTGTGCATTGTTGCTGCTCCTTGCCTTGTGCATTGTTGCTGCTACTGCCGTGTGCATTGTTGCTGCCCCTTGTCATGCCCCTTGTTGCCGTTTGGTGTGAGTTGTAGCTACTTGAAGCTTGTTGCAGTGCGTCACTTTTACCTTACGAGGCTGTGCAAAAGACTACAGCCAAGTTTATGCTGTGCAGTGCTTTTTGGTCACAACTTTCCTTGGTGGTGTCATTGCCGTGTAGTGCAAGAAACTGCTTGCGTAATCGCTGTGGGGTTACGTAGTGCAATTACGTGGCATTTTGGTTTTCTTTGCTACTGTAGCACAATTTGAAGGACCATCCTGTAGCTTCCATTTTCACCGTGCAGTGTAAGAAACTGCTTGCGTAATCGCTGCGGGGTTGCGTAGTACGATTATGTGGCGTTTTAGTTTTCTTTGCTACTATAGCGTGCTTTGAAGGACCGTCTTGTAGCTGCCCTCTTTGTCGTGTTTGATAAAGCTTCATGATTGATTTGTTCTTGTTGTTGTGATGTTGTCATTGTCATTCTTCAACATTCACGTGGTTTGTCTCGCATGTCTTTTGCTTTAGTGAAACGATTTTTTCTCCTTTCTTTGCCGCCCCACTTTTGTACTTATGTTGCTTTGTTTATATTGTTGCAGCCATGGTATTTTTCAAGTGCTTTAAGAATAATACCATTACTATTCTAGTGAAGGAAGGTGATTCGTAAGATAAAGGGATGACGTTGAAGCTTTGCACGCCGTTGACTGGCCCTAAGGCACTTGTTCTTCCTACAAAAGACAACTTGATGCACATCAAGTCGTGGTCTTCTGAAGTGTATTGGGAGGTGATAGATTTTAGTCAATTAACTACGAAGAAGAAGGCATGTACATCGAAGATTCTTATCTTGAATCCTTCGCACCATGCTCGTGACAATTCACTGGCTTTGTTTGAGCTTGTTGGCGATCGCATCCGTAGCGGAGCTGTGACTTGGAATAGCACTTTGCCAACTACTGGAGAAGACGTCTTTGTTAAGTTTTACTGCTTGAAGATGTCATGACCGATCCAAAGATGTGCTTATAACATGGGCCTTTATCACGCTGTGTACGCATCTTTGTTTAGCTATGATCGCCATCCCTCCGTCCTTCGTGTGTTATTCAAGCATTAGTGTTCAGCAATCAACACACTTCACATAGCTCAGGGGGAGCTATCGATTTCAATTTGGGATCTCCACAAGATAGGAGGCTTGCCGATCCAGGGAAAAGTTTACGACGAGGTTGTTCCTAGCTTGGGGGAGTTTTCTCATTGCAATAGCCGAGGATTGCCTGCAAGTTACTGCTATTTGTTTTGGGCATATCACAAGTTTTCCCAGGAGGCTCAAGGTAAGTCAAACGTGAAGATGTCTCTATGGATCCAATTTTTGTATTGGGATGCCATGAAGTACAAGAAGCCTTTGAAGAAAAGTGGCCACAACAAGACAACCAGGCCGAAAAGAGACTCAAATCTGTCAGGTGTTATTGGTCCAGCTAGGCGCCGTTCCTCTACCGAAACGAAAGTGTTTGAGGATCTTGGCGTAATGTCAGAGCATGTAGAAGAATCTTACCTAGTCACTTTCTTAGCTTGTTGGCATTGTAAGTTTGTTTTCCCCAAAGACGACGTCAACTTTATCCGTCCCAGAGTCTTCAAAGTTGGTAGCAAGATGTTTGTAGGTGAATCATTTAGCCTTGCTATTCTGATCTTAGCCAACATTTACAACGGCTTGAGTGTTGTTTCAAACTCGGTGAGCACCAAAAACCATGTTGCGGTACTTCCCTACCACTATGTGTACGGTTGATTGGGTGAGTACTTTGGCACTCATTTTTCTTCATCAACTTTAGACAAGTCAGGGGCTTCTTCACCAACTTCGGTTAAGCCGGGGCCTTTAATGACAAGTATTCTGGCGTGCTTTCCATGAAGAGTCTTAATGATTCGCAGGCGCAAGCGTTGTTTAGAAGTTATGACAGCTTGAGGATGGACCACTTAGCGAGAGTTGGCTCGACGCGGCGAGGCCTCATAGACGATTCGCATCTTCATTCTTCCGATTTGTCATATCTTACGAGTCTTCGCACGAGGTATGTTTCTTTGCGACAAGGAGACCGATGCATTGTTTAGCTATATAGTCCTCACCATTTCAGCAGGCGATTTGGTTTTGTCTAGCATATGCTAAGCAAGTTGAAGGAAAACACACAGCCAAAATCCTTGCAATCCGTGTATATGCATTGGGAGTCTTGTATTTGTTCATGCACAAATGCTTCCATCACCTTTCCGAACAAGGATGAATTTAACATCAATCAAGTGACCTGTGCCTACGTAAGTTGGTGGTCGAAGGTTCACCGTGAAGACTTGGGGACGGCAAGTGGCACTACTTCTTTTCATTCACGCAATGATGCACCAAAAAAGGGTTGTTCCGCGGTTCTTACGCAGCTAGCACCTTTTGATTGTGTTAGTGCAGCTCCTTTGCAAGATGGACTCGCGGCTTTAGCCCCTCAACACCCGTGCTTATCTTCTCAACATTTGGATACTTCTGAAAAAACGGGTGACGAAGTTGATTCTCACGAAGATGAGCTTGTTTTGCGGCAACGTCAATAAGTTTTGAACAAGCGACTGCGTGAACGTGCTTTAGATGATAGTGATGTTAATTTTCGTCATAAGAAAAAGAAAGTGTTCAGTCCTCCTCAATTTGATTCAGCAAACATGGGCGTTCATTCCTATTTAGAGATGTTATTTGGAGGCAATTTACCTACAGACGAGGAGATTGGGGATCCGCCTGTTGCAAAGCTTGTTCCAAATCTGCCAAGTTGCCCAAGCTTGCCGTGTGTAAGTGAAGGTATGCAAGAGCCTGTTATGCGTCTAACACCTTTGCTAGCTAGTTCTGAGATCTCTCTGAGAGGGCCGAACCTTGGTGGCACTGAGCAATTTATCCATCGTGTTAAGCTTCGCGCGGCCATGGATTTTAAGAGCCACATTGAGAAGAGGATTTCAAAGTGCCCATTAGAGGACCTTGCTTTGCTTAAGGACAACTTATCGAAGCTTGTTTCTGCGATTGACAACCTTAACATTAACTCCTCGCTCTTAAGAATCAAGATTGTTGAACTTATGCCTACCTCAACTAAGTATTCTTCCTTGCATGCTATTTCCTTGAAGAAGCTAAGTCCAGATATCAAAGCTCAACAACCTGCGGCAATAGATTTATCAATTGCCCAAGTTTGGTCTTCTCAGCGAGCCGCTTCAGAAGGTTATGAAGCCATATAGACCTATTTAGCTTCGGTCTAGTGCGTCTAGAAGTGCTGGCACGAGAGCAAAGGCAGTTGGAAGCTGAAGCATCACGACTTCAAGGCGTTTTCTCAGAGCAGGAAACTACACTTTCTTAGCATCAATAGGAGATTTTACCTGGAGCAAGGGAGAGGTGCGGCCATGGAAGTGCCTACCTTGTCTCCCACTGATGTAGAGACTTTGAAGGCTTTGGAACGCTTGCTTCAAGATCGTCGCCATAGTTTTAGGGGCCTAGCTTTCAAGTAGTGTCTTCCATTTTTTGTACTCCAAGCCTTCTTTGTCTTTGCTCATTTTTGTAATAAGGCTTTGTAGCCAAATTCTTTCTTTAAAGAAATAAAGTATTCACATTTTGAATTTGTTCTTTATTCTTCAAAGTGTTTGTATTTGTTGTTGATGATGTGACTGTACTTGAAGGTTTTGAAGTTTCAAGTTGCCTACGTACCCTCGGTTGAGGAGGGATCAAGTCATGACATAGTTCAAGGGAATGATGGGTTTTGGCGATTTTGATGGTGATTTTTTTGTTTTTTTGTTTTTTTTTTGTTTTTTGTTTTTTTTTGTTTTGTTTTGTTTTGCCGTACACAGTTTATGCTCTTACGGACCAGGAGCATTGAGTGTCGCCTTTTAAACTCGTGTGAACAGGGAGCGTTGAGTGTCACCTTTTAAGCTCTTCTAAACAAGGAGCGTTATGCGATGTGCAGTTTAGGCTCGTGCAAGCGAGGAACATTGCTTGTTTTGGTTTAAGGGTAGTAACGCTTCAAGAATCTGCCATTGATGGGGCCGATCTTCAAGCCATCTTTTGCCATGATTAGGTAGGCACCATTGGTGTAGACCTTTTGTATTACGTAAGGTTCATCCCACTTTGATGTGAATTTGCTTTTTGTCTTGTGAGTTGTGATTATGGGCCTTCGTAATGCTAAGACAAGATCTCCAGTTTAGAAAAACCTTGGGCGGACCTTCTTGTTCAATGCCCTAGATAGCTGTGCTTGGTAGCAGTCCAAGTGTTGTTGAGCTTCGAGCCTCCTTTCGTCAAGTGCTTCCAACTTTTGAAGTTGCAGCTTTGCGTTTTCCTCTTCAATCAAGCCTTCTTGTATAACCATTCTTAGTGAGGGGATTTGACTTTCGAGTGGCAAAACAACTTCTATACCATATATGAGAGAATAAGGCGTAGCTTGGGTATGAGTTCTATGTGTAGTCCTATATGCCCAAAGTGTTTCTCTTATTCTTTCGTGCCAGTCTCTCTTTGTTCGGTCGATCACCTTCTTCAGGAGGTTGTACAATGTTTTGTTGAATGTTTCTGCAAGACCGTTGGCCAGAGCATGATATATAGAAGACGTTTCCTGATTGAACTTGTATTTCTCGCAGAGCTCGTTTACGAGTCAATTGGAGAACTATTTTTCGTTGTCAGTGATGATGTAGCGAGGCACACCATATCAGTAAATGATATGCTCCTTAATGAAGCGGACGATAGTTTCCTTCTTGACTTCCCGTAGGGGTACGACTTCAGCCCACTTAGAGAAGTAATCTATTGCGGCTAGGATGTAAGCCTCTCCGGCAGATGATTTTGGTACGATTGGTCCCACGACGTCCCATCCCCATGCATCAAATAGCCATGAAGCAACTGTAGAGTGTAATGGCTCAGGCGATTGATGTATCAAGTTAGCGTGGAACTGGCGCAATCTTTCACCATGCTTGGCCAGTAATAGCCCATTCTTTTGAACTGGAAGTGTAGGTTTGGTCCAGATTAATGTGCTTCAAGCAATCCTTCACCATGCTCGTCGATGTACTTCAGAGCGACGTCTAGGATCGTCTGGAAGCTTTTCATGCTCCAAGTAGTCGATCAGCGGCTGTCTCCACTCTTCAGTGTCGACTGGAAGTACTGAGATGATGTTTATATCATCCAGTAGCATTTCAGTGACGAGCGGGATCACCCATCTCAGGCCCTTTCCCTCTTGGATTCTGATTGTTAGGCCCTTTTCCTTGTGGATTTGGGTTCTACAAATCCTTTTCAGAAATTAATTGGACCACAATTCCTTTTCGAAGTTAAATGCCGCACCCTAGGCCTTTATTCCTTAATTTATGTTAAGCCCAAATACAAATCTGATTTCTCTAGGGTTTTGAGGTGCCTATATATACATGTTTTAGGGTTTTGCCGCAGGGACCCCAGCCATTTCATCACAGAACCCTTTGCCGCACTCCATACCACCATTCTACACATCCAAACACAATTCCAGCCATCTTCCAAGCCTTGCCACAACCTACATCCATCCTAAATCCATCTCTGACCCTTTCATACATCCATACACACCCTTGAACCCTTGTGCCGCAGCTAGTTGGGGAAGAAGAAGGACCTTGGCGCTTCATGCTTGCAGATTGGAGCGTTTTAGGTGTACTTCGTTCTTGTTTTCAATGTTTATTTTGTTATTACTTTCTAATCTTGCTGTAATCATGAGTGGCTAAACCCCTAATTAGTTAGGGGGAAGTTTGAAGCCATGAACATGTTTGAGATATGAATTGATTTCTGCCAATTGGGATTTGATAAGTTATGATTGCAATTCAATTATCTGTTTTATTCATAACTGATCTGTGTATGTTTATTAAGGATGCATACTTAGTTTTCATGCATGAATCAGATGCTAGAATATAAATGAGTTTCACCTAATCGTTACAAGTTTATATTCCTGAGTAGTGAAGGTTGATTGTCACAATCGCGTTAATTGAATTCTTGGCAAAAGTATCATACATTCATAGTTACAATTGCCTCGTCAACACTTATGATTTTCATGAAACATAATGATCTCTGATTGTATCTTTATTATGCATTCATGTAGAGGACTTTTGGAGAATGATTTGAGTTGTTGCATGCATTCATCCAATTCAATGAGTTAAGGAAAATCTGAGGGTTAATTTGTGCATCACGGTTAATCTGGGGTGTTGAGCATCATAGTTCATTGAAAAGCAATTGGAAATCAATTCGTATACAAGTGTGTCGTGTGTGGAGAACGGACCTCTAACTAATCCATCCATCATCTTATTTCCTAAATTCATTTAAGAATCTATTTAGTTTCACAATTTGTTTGTTTGATTCAATTTCGTCAGAACCAAAACCCCCATTTACTTTCTTGTTTCAAAGTGTCTAAAATCTGTTTTTTTTTGTGTTTTAGAGTGTTTTGAATCAAGTCAAAACCTTATTTTCGTCCAAAGTAGTGTTTAGAGTCTAAAACTGCCCAGATTGTGTTTTTAGGCAGTTTTGAGTCTTTTCAGTTTGTTGTGAGTCCCTTGAGTCTTTCCAAACGTTTTTAATTTTGTTTTTGTGTTTTAAGTCAGTTTAGAGGTTTTAGCAAGCCCTCCTAATCCCCGGTGTAGAACGATCCCTACTTGCATTTATACTATGATTTGACAACAAGAGGGTTTAATTTGAGTGCTTAACTTTTATCACATCATAAATGTAAACAACAATCAACGGTTAAATTTTGATCTATGATTTATATGATTATAGTGGCGAATTCCGAAGTTAAGCTCTTCATGAAAGTTGTAAAGCTTGTCATTACGAGCGTTTATATATTTTTTTCTATATTTTTTACACTTCTACATTAATTAAAAAACTATTAAAGATTTTACTTAAATAACAGCCGTAAGATAAATGAGAGTAAATTTGTACCTTTGGGTTCTATTTCACTTATATTATTATAACTTTTTTGGACGAAAAATACCCCCTTCTCTATTCCAATATTTGCCAATTTTACCATTTGATCAATTTAGGTAAGCGAAAATATACTTAAAAGAAAATTGCATTTTTATGTTTTGGATGTGGCAATATGGTATGTATATACTTATTTAGTATTATGTTTTCCATTTGATTATTTATTGGTTTAAAATATATTTTCCTTAACAGGTAACAGGTCGGGTCATATTACCTGTTAATATTATCAGGTTGATTTCGGGTCGGATCATTTTACCCGTTTATTTTAATGGGATACACGACACGACCCGTTAAAATATCGGGTATGACAGGAACACGGAAAACACGACACAAATACAAGGTCTAACTTGGACAATTAGTTGTCTCGTGCCCTTCCTCTCTCTCTCTCTCGACTATTCCCTTTTTCTCTCATCATTTCTGCAAACGAATAACAAACAGAACAGCTAACCTTCTCACAGCTATTCTCAAATTTCTATCCTTATCAAAGATTTTATTTCACAAAGAGTTAAGCGGTGAGGGATGTTTTCTTAGTGGACGAATTAGAGGTATAAAGCATGAGGTGGAATTTTATAGCTAGGTGTCTTCCAATTAGGGTTTTAGCCTGCTCATTCATCCTCCCTAATTAGCTGAGTAATCTAGCCTATTAGGCATAGTTGGAGGGTATAGACTTAGGTGATAATAATTTTTTTCCTTCCTATAAATAGCTACAGATGAAAACCCTAATTTTGGTTTTCTCTAATTGAGTTCTTGGGTGTTTTCAGAAGAAAGTCTTAGTTCTGTTTTTGTAAGTCTAAAGCTTGAAGTGTAGATTTTATTTGGGTTGTTTTATTAACACCCCACATCTTTATGAATACACCCCACATCTAAAATGTGCCTCTAAAATTTCAACTTTGTCCTCCATTTTTCTGAAGCCACCCCATCCCATGTTTAGGCTTATTTCGCTAGCAAACAACGTAACTGCTGACTGATTGAATCCTAATTTTGAAAATATATGACGACCTCGAATCAAAATGTCGATATCGTCTTGTTTAGCCGCCATAGCAGAAGTGCCATTTGGATTGCAAAAATGGACTGAAGCCATATTCAATCCTCTGTGAACCCGAAAACTATCATCCCTGCGTTATTGTTCTACAAATACGCCACTGCAAAAAAATAAGGTTGTTTTTGCCTAGACGCTGTGGTGGTTGGGATAGCACGGCGAGTGGTTGGGATTTATACGGAGAGAGAGATAGCATGGCGAGTGGCTGGGATTTTTTGCCCGGACACTGTGGTGGTTGGCAGCGACATAAGGGGGTGGATGGGGTTTATTTTGGACTTCAGAACTTAATTAGTCAGGGTAAAAACGGAAATTTAACTAAAAAAATAAAATTATGGGGTGTATTCATAAGATTGTGGGGTGTTAATAGAATTACCCTTTTATTTTAGCTTCTTGGGTATTTATTAAAAACTCAAGAAAGCAGTATTTAACTTTAATTTTTTTAAAAACTGAAAATTGAAAGCAGTTACCAAACAAAATTTCGGTTTTCAGAAAAATGAAATAAAAACTAAAAACTAAAAATTAAATGTATGACAACCCGTCCCGGAAAATATTTATCATTGATGTGAAAAGACGATATTGCCCTTGGATGTTAAATTGTGTTGTGTCGTTTAAACTTGGTTTTGGGCCAATTAAATGAAGTCCTAATTGTTTGGAACCAATTAGGAATACATTTTACGTATTTTTGGGTTGTTGACCAATCCTAGACCTCACACCCCATTTTTCTCTCTTCTCTCACGTGCTCTCTCTCTGATACTCACTCTCTCCTTCTCTTCTGTACGGACCTAACACAGAAACCCTTCAATCAGTCACGGATCGAGGTGTTGGAGATCATATTCAAGTTCCTTGCAACCTTAGGAACCCAGTGATACCATTTCCAGGTCGTGGAACCATCAGAAAACCCAAGAACCGTAACCCTCGATCGTGGTACTGTTCATGCACTTTCAAACGAAGAGTTTTTACAAGATTTTAAGCTCACATGGAGCTTTAGAAGGGCTTCACGAAACTCGTGGTGTCTCGTTGAATGGTTTTGGACGTCGGGAAGTGGAGATCGACGAGTTTGAAATTTGGCCGGAATATCGAGGAATTTTCCAACGAGATTCCGTGATTTTTGGAGCTTCAAAGTGGTAAGATCTTGTTCTACTAGTCGAGGGCTTCATTTTGGTATAAATTTCATGGATTTTGGTTGAGAAATGGCTAAGATATAAAGAATTGAAAATTTTCCAGAAACCTGCGAGAATTTGAGTTTCAGACGGCAGCGCTGACGGCGGGGGACGGTGGTCGCCGGCGAGGTCCATCGGAGAGGAAGACGGAATATTCCGTCGGAGTTGACGGAATATTCTGTCGGAGTTGACGGAATATTCTAACAATGTCAGGTTAGTTTTAACGGAATTTGTTAGCTTTTAACGGAATATTCCCGAACGCCGTTATTGTTACCGTCAGTGTGTCTGTCACGTGGCGGCGCGTGAGGGGTCAGAAAATTATTTTAAAAATATGGGAATGTTGGTGAGGTTGTGTAGATCACGTTGGTATATTCAAACATCCCATTTGAGCATTGTATGAGAAGTTATTACCTATTGTTGGTTATGTGCGTTAAATAACGTTTTTTCAGTTATAACGCATATAGGTGATACCTATCCAGAGGACGAGCGCCATCATTCGAGGCTCGGGGGATATGACCCTTCGACTTATCTGTGAGTGGGCTTTTGTTTTCTGTATATACCTATATAAATGAGATTTTTCCCAGAAAACCAATTTAAGTGAAATGTGATATGATATGCCATGCAAAGTATATATCTATCTTATTCATGCATTAGTAGTTGCATATAATGGTAATTGGTGCTGTGGACATACAGGTAAGTATCAGGCGACTTATAGAATGATTAATATGAAATGATGATTATGTGAGATGTATTGAAGGCTCATAAACCTGCGCCCCGGTGTTAGTGCTCCCGCCCAGAGTTAAGGGCACAGTCTTTCATGTGGATGTTCACCTCCAGCACCACACGCTCATCTTGGATCCAAGTTAGGTGCACAGTCCTATCATATAGACCACTTTCAGTGGCTTCGAATCGTAGGTGACCCGCGATTAGCGCACAGTCTTCACGTGATTGTAACACTAGAGCGTACTATTTACACCCAGTCCTGTCGAATAGACCACCTTGAGTGGGTTCGACTGGTGTGCAGGATACATATGTGATGATAAGATATGATGAGATTGATTATGAGCTATAGTTTCAGCCGAGCTGATCACTCGATTGACATGTTATCAACTATGATGAGTTTATTTCACCTGATATATTTATGTGATTTGATAAGATATATTTGGCATGGCATATACCTTGCATATCACTACTTTTGGCATGATTTTGAGTTATGAGTTGAGATGAGTATATATGTATACATGCTATTTTTCTGGGAAATTATACAGGTTTTACGGCGAGGGGTTAAAACCTATGAAAAGAGACAAGGTTTTGAAAAGATTTGTTTTTGCCCACTCACGCGTTTTGTTTTTCGCCCCTCCAGGCTCTAGGTAGCAGTGCTTTGGTGGCCACGAGGGATCCAACGGTGTTCTGATAGAATTCACAAAAGTAGGATTCACCTTCGGGTGTTATATCTTAGTAATTGTCCTTGACTGCAACTAGACGTTCTTATTGTTCTGAATGTGTATTTATACACTTAGACTCTCACTAGCAGCCTTTCTTAGCTAGTATTTACTAGCGATTCAGTTTTTATTTATTCGTATTTCTATTTATCTTATTAGCTTCCGCACTATGCACATGGTTACGTCACTTTCATGGGGACGGCCAGCACGCCCTCCTTGGGACGGGGTGTGTCAGTTGCTATCAAAGCCTAGGTTGCAGTCCTGTATATCTTGAGAATTTCTTAGTATGTTCTGTCAGAACTATACCGCCTCGTAGAGAGCCATGTCGTTCAGATGAGCCTAGCTTCCCGATATTGCTTAGTTAAGGAAAGCTATTGCTATTGTGATCCAGTCTATTATTTAAAGGACTTTCTGTTGAGACTGTTTATAAGTTGAAGCTGAATCATTTTATGGGAAATGAAGAACCTGAGGGAGCTGAGCGATGGCTTAATCATGTTGGAAAGACCTTTCATGTGATGCAAGTTAACGGGAATCTTCTTTTTGATAGGAGGGTCGAGACGACTACCTGGTTTATGAGTATTGAACCTACATCCTGGTAAAGATAGTAGTCTTATTCGATGTCGCCGGAGGAAACAGCTGATTGAGAATTGTTAAAAGAATTGTTTAAGAAAAGGTTTATTCCTCCGGCATATATTGATGGTAAGGAGCAAGAGTTTACAAATTTGAGACAAGCAAAGAGGACAGCGAATGAGTATTATAGAAAGTTTACGGACTTGTCTCGTTATCATCCAGATGTTGCTGCTAATCCAACAGAAATATTATGTCGTTTTAAGCTGGGTACTAAAAAGAAGTGGTGTTTTGTGGCGACCACTATTCATAGTTCTTCTTACCATGAGTATTACGAGATTTTGTTGAGAATTGAAGAGAATATGCCCAGGGAGAGTAAAGAAGAAGAAGGAAAAGAATGTGAATCAGAGGAAAGATGACCAAGGTAAAGGTCAGTCGTCTCAAGGACCTCGAAAAACTCAGAGCTTCAAAAGAGATGAAGCTAGTTCTAGTCTTTCTAGCGGAGGTTTTAGTGCCATTGGTCAGAGGTGAGGTGGTAGATTTACTGGAGGTTCCAGATTCCGAATGCAGGGAAATGCTGGTAGAGAAAATGTACCTTTGTGCCGTAGGTGCAATAATAGACACTTTGGATAGTGTAGGTGAAAAAGCAGATGATGCTTTACATGTCGACAAATGGGACATAGAGCTGCAAATTGTCCCCAGAATCAGTAGATGCCCCAGTAGTCTTCTTTGCCACCATTAGCACCGATTCAGCAGGTTCCTGGATCTAATAGTTAGTTAGATAAGCCGTGGTGAGCAAAGGCGAGGTATTTAAACTAATAGAGGTCGTGGGGGATGACAATAAGCCCAGGGACGTGTAACCATGTATCACCGCAAGATGCTCAGAATGATTCGGACTTGATTATGGGTACGCTAAACATTTTTGGTCACTCTGCTAGAGTTTATTGATTGTGATGTAGAAATTTTATGTTCTTGACGATGTTGCAAAGAAAGTATTGAATGAGCACGATCGAGGCGTATATATGTATTTCCCAATTAAGGGCAAGATAGTAATATTGCACCCTCGGGAATTGTTACTTACTTATCGAGACAACAGTGAGTTATCGATATTGCGAGCTGCAGACCGTAATATTAATAACTTATTCGTTGGATTCGTTAAGCAAGTAATTAGGGAGGTCATTATATGTTAGTATTGTGTTTATTCAGGGTGTTCAGTGATGGTAAAAGATGTAGTTATGATAGCGAATTTATCCCGTTAGATATGGAAGATTTCGATGTTATTCTAGGCACAGATTGGTTGCATTATAATTGTGCCAAGATAGATTGCTACGGGAAATCAGTTACTTTCCATCGTCTTGGATTACCAGAGGTTACTTTTGTGGTTGAGCAAACTGGAGTGAGGCATGCCGTTATTTCTGCTGTGAAAGCAACGAGGTTGTTATCGAAAGGCTGCCAAGGATACTTAGCTCATGTGGTGCTAAATGATGTTGCTCTGAGTAGTGTGGAAGATGTAAAGGTAGTTAGACATTGTCCTGATGTTTTACCTGAGGATTTACCTGGATTGCCGCCAGACGAAGATGTGGAGTTCACTATTGATTTGTCTCCAGGTACAGATCTTATATTATAGAATGGCTCCTGCAGAGTTAAGGGAATTGAAGGTTCAGTTGCAGGAATTGGTTGATAAAGGTTTCATTCAACCTAGTACGCTACCTTGTGGAGCCCCAGTTTTATTTGTGAGGAAGAAAGACGGGACCTTAAGACTATGCATTGATTATAGGTAATTGAATCGGGTAACGATTGAGAATCGTTATCCATTGCCGCGCATTGATGATTGTTTGATCAGCTTAGAGGTGCTTATGTGCTTTCAAAGATTGATTTAAGGTCTAGTTATTAACCGTTGAAGATCATCGGTGAGGATGTCCCTAAGATAACTTTCAAGACTCGTTATGGTCATTACGAGTTTTTGGTGATGCCATTCGGATTGACGAATGCACTTGCTGCTTTCATGGGTTTGATGAATGAGGTATTCCAGGAATATCGCCACAGGTTTGTTATTGTTTCCATTGATGATATTCTGGTGTACTCTAAGTCGAAAGCAGACCATGCTAGACATCTTAAATTGGTATTAAAGAAATTGAGGGAACATTAGTAGTATGCCAAGTTCAGTAAATACCAATGTTGGATGAATCAAGTGGCATTTCTGGGATATGTGATATCTGCTCAAGGTATCCAAGTGGATCCTTAAAAGGTAACAGCAGTGGAGAATTTGGAACAACCACGAACCGTGACTGAGGTTTGGAGTTTTCTTGGCTTAGCAGGCTATTATAGACGGTTTATTAAGGATTTTTCAGTCATTGCTTTACCATTAACAAGATTGACAAGGAAAAGGTTAAGTTTGAGTGGGATGAAAATTGTGAGCAAAGTTTTCAGCAGTTGAAGTATTATCTCACTTATACACCTGTTTTAACTCCCAGATGATAGTGGTAATTTTGTGGTCTACAGTGATGCCTCGTTGAATGGTTTGGGATGTGTTTTGATGCAACATGGTAGGGTGATTGCCTATGCTTTACGGCAATTGAAACCTCATGAGATGAATGACCCTGCTCATGATATGGAATTAGCGGCTATCATCTTTGCTTTGAAGTTATGGAGACATTATCTTTTTGGTGAGAAATGCAAGATTTTTACGAATCATAAGAGTCCCCATTATCTGTTTACTCAGAGGGATCTTAATCTTAGGTAACAAAAGTGGATTGAGTTGCTTAGTGATTATGACTGCACGACCTGGGTGACCGTGCAAATGTTGTGATTGATGCACTTAGCAGGAAGACTTTAGTGAGAATTAATGCTTTGTGTGCTTGCCATGTTCCTCTTCTTACGAATTTGAGATTTACTGGAGTGAAGCTTAAGGTGAAAGATCGAAAAGAAGCTTTATTGGATAATTTCCAGGTCAGGCCAATATTAGCTGATCGAATACTCGATGCTTAGAGGATTGATGAAGAAACCTAGAAATTAATTGAGGCAAGGAACGACAGGAAAAAGAAAGACCTCAGAATTAGAGAATCAGATGGCATGCTTATGCAAGAGAACAAGAGGTATGTAATAATGAAGAATTAAAGAAAAAAAATTTAGATGAAGAATATTGTTCGGCTTGTGCAATGCATCTAGGAATAACTAAAATGTATCATACCGTTTGACCATTTTATTATTGGTCAGGTTTGAAAAGAGAAATTGCTGAGTATGTAAGTAGGTGTGCTATTTGTCATCAAGTTAAAGCTGAAGGAAAGAAGCCTTTTGGGTTGATGCAACCATTTCTCGTTCCACAGTGGAAATGGGAAAATATTACTATGGTTATGATGGAATTTAGGTGAATGTTGATCGACTTACTAAGGCAAGCATGTTATTTCAGCGAGGGAGCAACAACCTTTCCAGATAAGTGCAACAGTTATTTATTTGTTTTATGGAAAAGAGATTTGGGTTTACGGATCTATTGAGCTTGTTGAGTATATTGGTTACTTCAGCTTTCTGGAAGTAATACTTTAGAGCCCATGAAAACGGTGTCATGTGTGTTGATTTTGGATTTGTGGGCATGATGAAATTTAAGGTACTGAGATAGTAAAGGAGACTACTCAGAATGTTCAAGTGACTAAGTTTAACATGAAAGCGGCCCAGGATCGTCAAAAGCGCCTAACGGACAGGCGTGCCACTGATCGAGTGTATGAGATTGGTGATTTGGTATCTTTGAAGTTGTCACCGTGGAGAGGTGTTGTACGTTTTGGGAAGAAAGGTAAGCTAAGCCATAGATACATCAGACCTTACAAGATCATCGAAAGAGTGGTGAAGTTGATTATAGGCTTGAGTTACCTTCTGAACTGTCTAAAGTACATAATGTGTTTCATGTTTCGATGCTTCGACACTATGTCTCAGATCATTCGCATGTGATACCTCCTCAACCTTTGGAAATTAACTCGGATTTGACTTATGATGAGCAGCTAGTGACGATATTAGATTGGAAAGAGAAGGTTCTGAGAAATAAGGCAGTGAAATTGGTGAAGTGTTGTGGAGGAACCACTTAGTGGAAGAGGCTACTTGGGAAACAGAGAAACGGATGAGAGAGATATATCCAATGTTGTTTTATGAGTACTAGTGGATGTTTTTGGTTATGTAAATTTTGAGGACGAAATTTTTATAAGAAGGGTAGATTGTGACAGCCCGTCCCAGAAAATATTTATCATTGGTGTGAAAAGACGATATTGCCCTTTGACGTTAAATTGTGTTGTGTGGTTTAAACTTGGTTCTGGGCCAATTAAATGAAGTCCTAATTGTTTGGAACCAATTAGGATTAGATTTTATGTATTTTTGGGTTGTTGACCAATCCTAGACCACACACCCCCTTTCTCTCTCTTCTCTCCCGTGCTCTCTCTCTTAGACTCACTCTCTCCTTCTCTTTTGTACGGACCCAACACAGAAACCCTTCAATCAATCGTGGATCGAGGTGTTGGAGATCATATTCAAGTTCCTTGCAACCTTAGGAACCTAGTGATACCATTTCCAGGTCGTGGAACCATCAGAAAACCCGAGAACCGTAACCCTCGATCGTGGTACTGTTCATGCACTTTCAAACGAAGAGTTTTTAGAAGATTTTAAGCTCACTGGGAGCTTTAGAAGGGCTTCACGAAACTCAGGGTGTCTCATTGAGTGGTTTTGGACGTAGGGAAGTGGAGATCGACGAGTTTGAAATTTGGCCGGAATATCGAGGAATTTTCCGACGAGATTCCGTGATTTTTTGAGCTTCAAAGTGGTAATATCTTGTTCTACTAGTCGAGGGCTTCATTTTGGTATAAATTTCATGGATTTTGGTTGAGAAATGGCTGAGATATAAAGATTTGAAAATTTTCTAGAAACCGGCAAGAATTTGAGTTTCAAACGGCGGCGCTGACGGCGGCGGACGGTGGTCGCCGATGAGGTCCATCAGAGAAGAAGACGGAATATTCCGTCAGAGTTGACGGAGTATTCTAACGGCGTCAGGTTAGTTTTAACGAAATCTGTTAGCTTTTGACGGAATATTCCCTAACGCCGTTACTGTTACCGTCAATGTGCCTGCCATGTGGCCGCGCGTGGCCGACGCATCTGGCCGAGCCTTGGCTGGGGTGTGGCGGCACGTGAGGGGTCAGAAAATTATTTTAAAAATATGGGGATGTTCGTGAGGTTGTGTAGATCACATTGGTATATTCAAACATCCCATTTGAGCATTCTATGAGAAGTTATTACCTATTGTTGGTTATTTGCGTTAAATAACATTTTTTCGATTATTACACATATAGGTGATACCTATCCAGAGGACGAGCGCCATTATTCGAGGCTCGGGGGTTATGACCCTTCGACTTATCTGTGAGTGGGCTTTTGTTTTCCGTATATAACTATATAAATGAGATTTTTCCTAGAAAATCAATTTAAGTGAAATGTGATATGATATGCCATGCAAAGTATATATCTATTTTATTCATGCATTAGTAGTTGCATATAATGGTAATTGGTGCTGTGGACGCACAGGTAAGTATCAAGTGAGTTATAGAATGATTAATATCAAAATGATGATTATGTGAGATGTATTGAAAGCTCATAAACCTGCACCCCAGTGTTAGTGCTCCCGCCCAGAGTTAGGGGCACGGTCTTTCACGTGGATGTTCACCTCCCACACCACACACTCATCTTGGATCCAAGTTAGGTGCACAGGCCTGTCGTATAGACCACTTTCAGTAGGTTCGACTCGTGTGCAGGATACATATGTAATGATGAGATATGATGAGATTGATTATGAGCTATAGTTTCAGCCGAGCTGATCACTCGGTCGACATGTTATCAGCTATGATGAGTTTATTTCCCCTGATATATTTATGTGATTTGATGAGATATATTTGGCATGGCATATACCTTGCATATCACTACTTTTGGCATGATTTTGAGTTATGAGTTGAGATGAGTATATATGTATATATGCTATTTTTCTGGGAAATTATACAGGTTTTACGGCGAGGGGTTAGAACCTTTGAAAAGAGAAAAGGTTTTGAAAAGATTTTTTTTTGCCCACTCACGCGTTTTGTTTTTCGCCCCTCCAGGTTCTAGGTAGCAGTGCTTTGGTGGCCACGAGGGATCCAACGGTGTTCTGACAGAATTCACAAAAGTAGGATTCACCTTCGAGTGTTATATCTTAGTAATTGTCCTTGACTGCAACTAGACGTTCTTATTGCTCTAAATGTGTATTTATACACTTAGACTCTCACTAGCAGCGTTTCTTAGCTAGTATTTACTAGCGATTTGGTTTTTATTTATTCTTATTTCTATTTATCTTATTAGCTTCCGCACTGTGCACATGGTTACGTCACTTTCACGTGACGGCCAGCACGCCCTCCTTGGGACGGGGTGTGTCAAAATGGTTATCAAACGACTCTTAGAATTCATCCAATTCTCACTCTCTATGCTTGTTGCACCTCTCTATTCTCTCTATAATTCATCAGTTAAATCAGGCCTGCATCAATATGTCAATTTTTGAGGGACTATTTTTTTTTTTTTTGGGAGAGGAGTTAAACAAATAGGAAATTTTGAGCATACTCTGCGATTTTTTCACACTAGTTTTTATTACAATAATGCTAGTAATATCATATTATGTGAAGTAACGTGTATAATACTATGTCAATTAATAATTTTATCTCATTAAATACTAGTTGAATACATCACATTTCACATCATGTAATTTTAGTATGTGGTTCAAATATATGATAAATCTAGCATATTCCTCGAGTATGCGTTTGATTTGAAAGAAGTAGACCTAGGAATGCGAAATTATTGGTTTCCCCCGGTAATCCGAAGCTTGAAAATAATTTTATAGCTCATGGGAAAATAACGGGAAATAGAAACCTTCCATTCACTTGGGTATCGCTTCCTTCTCTATCAGAAATAAGGGCAAGCATTAATTCATTTTCTGCTTATCAATCCTTATTGGCAATTGAAAATGCCTATTCTGTCTCGAGAGACTGGTACCTCTAAGTTTGTTTGATGAACATTTCATATTTTAGTTTTTTGGTTTTTGGTTTTTGGTTTTTGGTTTTTGGTTTTTGGTTTTTGGTTTTTACTTTTTTTAAAACTAAAAATTGAAGTATTTCGGTAAGTACTTCCAGCTTTCAGTTTTTGACACACCTCGACCTAAAACAAGACGTGCTGGCCGTCACGTGAGAGTGATGTAACCATGTGCACAGTGTGGAAGCAATAAAGATATAGAGAAATACGAGTAAATAAAAACCAAGCTACTAGCAGTACTAGCCAAGAAAATGTGCTAGTGCGAGATTAAGTGTGGAATACACCATCAGAGCATAATTAGCCTAAGTGCAGTCAGGCAGAACAAGCACTAATTAAATAACACCCAAAGGTGATCCTACATTTTGTGAAATCTGTCAGAACCTCCGGAAATCCTCGTAAGCCACCAAAGCACTACTACCTTAAACCTGGAGGGGCGCAAAACAGAAAGTGTGAGTGGGCAAAAACAAAGCTTTTCAAAATCATTTCATTTCTCAAAAGTTTTAACCCCTCGCCATAAAACCTGTATAATTTCCTAGAAAATATAATATATACCATATCAGAAATCATGCTCAGGATGAAAATCCATAGAAGTATACCATGCCAAAGTATCACAAGTAACTTAGTGAACATATATGAATGCAAGATATCATATCAGCCACGGCTGAATCTATAGCTCATAATCATCCTCAACCATATCAAATCCTGCACACAATTCAGCACCACCTCTAGTGCTCTACACAACATAACTAGGTGTAAAATAAATATGCTCTAATGCTACGATCACGTGAAGACTGTGCGAATAATCGCGGGTCACCTACGAGTCGGAACCACCTATAGTGGTCTGTACGACAAGACTGTGCACCTAACTTGGATCCAAGGCGAGCATATGGTGCGGGAGGTGAACATCACATGAAGGACTATGCCCTAACTCTGGGCGGGAGCACTAACACCGGAGCGCAGGTTTATGAGCTCTCAATGCATCACATCATATCTCATAATTCAAGAAATCTCAAATCTTTAATTTATGAAAACTTACCTAGCACTTACCTGTGCGTCCGCAGCACCAATCATAAATATATGCAACTCCTAATGTATAATTAAATAAGTAGATACTTTGCATGGTATTTCAAAACATATAATCTTTCAATTTCGTTTTCTGGGAAACACTCAAGTATATAGGTATATATGAAAAACCAAAAGCCCACTCACTGATATGTCGAAGGGTCGTAGCCCCCGAGCCTCGATTGATGGAGCTCGTCCTCAGGATAGGTCTCACATATATGCGAAACAACTATATAAACGTTAATTTAAAGCACATAACCAACACTAGCTAATAACTTCTCACACAATGCTCAAATGGGGTATATAAATATACCAACATGATCTACTCAACCTCAGGAACATCCCCATATTTTTAGAAAGAATTTCCGACCACCCACGCGCCGGCCAAGGCACGGCCAGACGCGCCCCCACGCGCAGGGAAACCTGACTGAAACCTAACTGCCGTTAGGAATATTCCGTTAAAAAGCAACAGAAACCGTTAAATATACCTGACGGCGTCAGAATATTCCGTCAACTTTGACGGAATATTCTCTTGTCTTCAACCTTCGGACGCCGGTGACTGTCGCCGTCGCCGGAAACTGGAGAAAATTTCAAACCTTTATATCTCGTCCATTTTTTCAACGAAACTTCACAAAACTTGAAGCTTAGGATGAGTAGAACATAACCATACCTGTTTTGAGACTTCAAACTCACGGGACCTCGCCAGAGATCCCACGATATTCCGACCAACTCTGCAACTTCTCGAAACTAGGCTTCCCAACGTCCAATTTCCTCCAAAATGCTTCTCTGAGCTTCGTGAGAACGTCCTTAAGCTTCCTAGACCCTTCAAATCCTCTGAAACCTTCGCATTTACGTGTGCATGAACAGTGCACCAAATAGGGTTCTCTGAGTTCTCGGGTTTTCGAAGGTTTCACGTCCTAAAAATGGTATAGATGTACCCAGGAGCTTTCAAGGAGTACGAATATGGCTTCCAAAACCTCGATCCGTGATGTTATGGTTTGGTTCTTGGTTTGTCCGTACGGGTTGTACGGAATTGGATGAAAACCGAGAGGGAGGAGAAAGAGTCAACGGGAGAGAGAGAGTTTGAGTGTGTGTGTGTGTGTGTGAGTGTGTGGTCCATATGGGTCACCAATCAGAATAACAAAAATAAAACCAAAGTTCCAATTGGGTCCAAAATATTAGGGAGAAAATGGATTGGCCCAATTCTAAACCTAAACCACACAACCACACAAAATGTCTAAGGGCAATTTTGTCTTTTCACACCATCGATAAAATATTTCTAGACGGGCTGTCACAGTTTTTATAAAAATGAAAACTGAAAGTAATTACCAAACAAGATTTTAATTTTCAGAAAAGTGAAATAAAAACTAAAAACTAAATGACTATCAAACGGCCCTTAGTTATAAAGACAAGAAAGAAATGTCTATTTTTCATCCCCTAAAAAGACATGAGAAATTAGTTCCTATAAATTCCTTTCATGGAGTGAGCATGGTGTGGTTTGGTTTGGTTCCACCCTAAAAAAAAAAACACCAGAACCGGAACTGGAAAATATCAACGGTTCGGTTTAGTACAGTTCCGCTTGAATTTACTACTAAAACCATAAGGTTCGGTTTACGGCCGTTCCGGTTCGGCTCATGCCAGTTTACGGTTCCAAATACCTTAGATGCATGCATTCAAATATTTCTAAAATGGTTATACAAAGTTACAAACAAAACAAATCATTTTCAAATACTAAATCCAAATGCAAATATTTTTGGCACTTTGGCAGCAAGCAAACAAAAAAACAAATTCAATAGACCAAAAAACAAAACTCAAATTCAAAAGATAAAAAAATAACACCATACATAGCAACATTATTGTACTAATTCACCTATAGAGAAAGTAATTTGAATAAAATTTGCTCCTCTCTAATTTGAATAACATTACTGTACTAATTCACCCTAGGTCTTAGTATGCACCATAAGCAAATCAACTTGTCCAAAAAGGTGAAGGGTTAATCCTCCTATTTTAATGTTCATCATTCTGGTGGCCATCCCAGTTTCTAGCCATTGCTCCCTTCTCTAATCAGAATCTTCAAAGCACACAAGTCTCATGAAAATAAACAAGAATAAAAATATGAGAAAACTAATGAAACTGTCTACTAACTTTATTAAGAGGTATTCATCAATTTTCCCCCTGAACTTGTGACCATTGGCCAATTTCCCCCCTCAACTTTAATTTTGGCCAATTTCCCCCCTCAACTCTCATAATTAGTCAATTTCCCCCCTCAACTTTAATTTGGCCAATTTCCCCTCTCAACTCTCATAATTAGTCAATTTGCACCCTACTGTTAATTTTTTTTAATTTTCCATCTATTCTTTTTTTTCAATCTTTCTAATAACTTCCAACAAAGTACTAAAATTAACATAAACTCACCTGCATAATATAGGGTAAAATGTACAAAAACATAATACAATTAGTATGTGATATGGGTTGATTATAAGAAAAAGTTATGAATCGGGTTTAAAGCATGTAGAAGAAGAAATAATAATCCTAAACTCATGGATCAGACCTATTTCAATAAAATGGGTTATTCTTAATAAGGAGTCGAAAATTATGAATTGACTAGCCATTTTTGCACTAAAGCTCGATTCTCCGCAATTTACTTGAACTTAGCTTTCACTTTTATAAAGAAAATTGTATTCACATACAAAAATTTACACATCAATCCTTTTCGTTATCAATTTTGTATAGTCAAAAATCAAATAGTACCATACTGATTTATTATGACTACTAATACTATCTATGATCAATTGTAAAATTCTAAATTTTAATCTATTTGTAATAGGATAAAGATATAGGAAAATGATTAACATACATCTTATTTAGTTTCTTACACACACTTGTTTAATTATGATCAAATTAAAAAATTAACAGTAGGGTGCAAATTGACTAATTATGAGAGTTGAGGGGGGAAATTGGCCAAATTAAAGTTGAGGGGGGAAATTGACTAATTATGAGAGTTGAGGGGAGAAATTGGCCAATGGTTACAAGTTTAGGGGGGAAATTGATGAATACCTCCTTTATGAATGATAAGGACAAAGAATAAAAAATAAAAACATTAAAAACACAACTTGCTAGGCGCACATCCCCTACTCCTCCCTTTCCACTCTTTTTTCTCCCGTTGTCAGCTTTCATTAAGAGATTTTTTTTCCTTACAATAAGAAAAAGACTACAAATTGAATTACATTACTCAGTTTTATTTTTGTGGTGTTGGTTCCTAATAGTAGTCAAGATGACGAGAGATTTTTCAATATGCCTAGAACACCGGTGATACACAACGTGTCTCTATACAAATGGTGAGATTCTTGTATTAAAAAATTAATAACATAAAAAAATAGAATTCCCACCGCTTACATAATAACACGTGGTGTACCACTTGTGTTACAAGCACAAAGAAAAATTTCTCTAAGATGACATCCAAACTAAAGAAATTGGATGGAGAGCTACATTTAATTATTGTAGGTATGTAAAAAATGTGAGGGAATTTTAATTTGGTAATTAAAAACAACTTCTTAAATATAATTACAGAACATAATCTTCTCAATGTTTTGATCTAAAGGATCCCTTCTAGGTTTATCGTTTTCAGCGCAATGAGTGCTTTTATAGGACCAAAAAGGGTCTAAGTTCCAAACCTTATGAAATTGAACCAAGAATTAGACACTATTTATAAAACTTGACCAATAAGTAGGCACTATTTATGAAACTGGACCAATAAGTATATTATTTATGAAAGTGGACCAATAAGTAACACTATTTATGAAACGAAACCAAGAATTAGGCACTATTTCTAAAACTAAACCAATAGGTGGAAACTATTTATGAAACTGGACTATATACTATTATTAAACTAGACCAAGAACTAGGCACTATTATTGAAAGTGGACCAATAATTAGACACTATTTATGAAACCGAACCAAGAAAGAGACACTATTTATGAAACTGGACCAATAAATAGTGTAGTATCATTCAGTTTCATAAATAGTATATGTAATGGATGCACGGGTCCCGCACGTTAGGTCTTTTTTTTAGTTTTTTTTATATTAAAATTGTGTCATTTTCATTAAAGTTTAAGTTCTTTTGCCCTTTTTATTAAAATTTAAAGGTTTTTTTATTAATATTTAATTATTTTTCATTAAATAAAATTATAGCATGATTTTTGTTAAAATAAACTTAGCCCAAGCCATTTCCATGAAAGCTCTCTAAAAATAATCCAAGGATGAGGCCTCACTAGGTGAAAGTGATATGGAACCGAATTGAAAAGTGAAGCCTAATTGAGAAATGCACCTATGCAGTCTCACTATAAGTGAAACCAATATGGTTTTGACTACTCATCTGATGACACATGTATATAACTAATAAATTTAAATAATTATTTATATTCATAGTTCGGTTTGATTCTAAGTAGTTCTACTAAGGTGAAAACTAGAACCAGAACTAGTATGAATGGTTCGGTCCAGTTCTTGAACCTAAGATGACTTTTTCTTTTTTGTCAATATGGTTTTTTGCAATTTGAATCGGTTTCTCGGTTCCACGGTCTTTATGGCCACCCCTATCCTTGCCACGTAATTTGATTGGGTAGGGTCCGCAAGTAGCCGTGAACTTGAATGGCGTCTTAAGGCTTGCATTTCATTTGTAACACTATTTTCATGTTATAATTTTGATAGATATGATTCATGTAAAAAAGTGCCACCTAAAAAAGAAAAACAAAATTCCCTTTCGTTTACGGAAAAATCCCAAAATATGTTTAGAAACAAAAATTGAACGCCAGCAAAAGTTTTAGCAAGCTCACAAGTGAAATAACAGAATTACTTAAGCAGTTCAAAAGGAGAATGTGCATAATAATGCAAGTGAAACTCTGTTTCTCAAACATCCTACAGATGCGGTTTGCACCACGTCGGTAAATTGAACATTTTAACGTACAAGAAATACTACAGCAGCCCAAGTTGGCTAATGAAAATTCATCAATCGTATCTCACTAACCCTTTTCTGTTGATGTTCTTCTAGCAGGGTTTCAGAATACTAACACATTATTTCATCGGCTTCTTAATCTGCATCCATTTCTTCCAATGCTGCTTTAGCCGCTGCCTTTGCTTCCTCTAGAAGCTCATCCGGAACCTGAATAACCAATAACAAAATCATCAATCTGCAGTATGGCAACACAGCCTTTCAAATATAACTACCAAAATGGGAACACAACCAACAAAAACAACGAAGGCAAAAAAATTTATAGTAGTATGAAGTAGCTAACGGAAACAGAGAACAACAACAACAAAGCCTTTTCCCACTAAGTAGGGTCGACTGTATGAATCCTAGAACGCCATTGCACTCGGTTCTGTGCTACATCTTCCATTAGATCCAAGTACTCTAAGTCTTTTCTTAGAGTCTCTTCCAAAATCTTCCTGTACCCCTTCTGAACTTCTGTCCCGTAATCGCATCTTCAAACCGGAGCGTCAGTAGGCCTTCGTTTAAATGCATCAGAACCTTCCGCGCTAAATCATCAAATTTGAATAAAAGAAAAATGTGGAGGTATATAGCGCACAAGTTCAGTGAATCAGTAAGCACTTCTAGCTAGGAATCACACACAACTCAAACACCACAAACTCTAAATCCTGTACTGGTTGAGATGACTTGCGTTTTAACAGGGAAAGAGACTAAAAACAGCAACTAAGCCTTCAAACGAGAAGCACCACATTTTTCTTACCACCAAACAGAGGTACGTGGGTCCCACCAATGTCGGTCCTAACTACCTTCATTTGAAAGGTGGCCAGCAAGGTGGTCAATACTGAAAAAAGGATTGTATTCAAATCAATGTTTTAAAAGGCGAAGGCGTAGGCGAGACGTTTCATGAATATAGCCCCGGCTACGTGAAAGCCTTGAGGCGTGAGGTGAAGCCTCATGGGACCTAAATTTTATAATATATAGGTACATATATTATAGATATAAAATATAATACTTCGTAAAACAAACATCCTTTGTCATTCAAAAGTGCACAAGTCATAAACAAGTTTAACTCATAAAAAGTAAAAAAAATAAAAAAATCATTCATCCAAATATGCTCCACATACATCGAAATAAAAACAAACAAAAAAACAAAAAAACAAAAAAAAAATGACAACGAACAGTCTCTTTCCCTCTTTAATATCCACTCATTTTACAGTACTAATATGGTCCACATGCAGCCCCCCACCCACTCTCTTTCCCATGGTACACTCCCTCACTCTCACTTTCCCTCTTCACTGAGTGGTGGCGGTGCTGCTCAGTTGGTGGTATCGTGAGAAGAAGATAAGGGAGGGTTTCAGCGATTCACAGAGAAGAAGAACACGAGGCTGTCGAGGACTCAAGTGTCGACCGAAGAAGACTGAGAAGAAGTTTTATAAAATAAAATAAAAACACCCAGTTCGCCCTAAGGCCCACCTCGATCACGTCTAGGCGAGTTTTTGCCTACTCCCACTGGCAAGAGGCGTTTTCACCCCCGCCCCACCTCCAAAGCTGCTTAGGCATGCCTTGGGGTTTTTTTAAAACATTGATTCAAATTAACAGTCTTAGATCATAATGAAAATCTTTTGCATAAATAAATCAAGACGGAAATTGATCATACAAATAAAGAGAATCAGCTCAGGCTCCAAAAATGTTCTCAATTTTTGTTCCAAACGTTAGCATTTGTGAGACCCGCAAGGGATGAGATATAGGTTATTGGTTATGGAGTCATCGGCCACTCAACTGATCGGTGGATCCTTAAGAACAACTATGGACTCATGCTTAGAATTCACAAAGAATGGTGTGTAACAAACAATTAAAAGGAAAATAAAAAATGAAACAAAAAAGAATTAAAACAAAAAAACTTCTGAAAACACAAAATGTCAAAAGGATGGTATGAGAAGCAAATGTGGCAAATAAAAATAAAAGCCATGTCGTAAATTAGTTTGAAATTTGCAGGTGTCTTGAACTCGGAAAGAAATTCAGATACCTTCTGATGCAGACGGTTTGATTCATCACAGACCCAGCTCATTTCTAACTCAAATTCTTTGTCCTTTGCCTCATCATGAATTCCATAAATGCTGTTGTGCATCATTGAATATTTAAGTTAGTAGAAAGTTCAGATTGAGCATCACTAGAGTTGTATAAATACATGAACGCTACAATATTTGTTATGCAATGTGGGGGTGATATAACATGAGCAAGTTTACTATTAGATCACTTTTTACAACAAGCACATTAGTTCAGGATATAAATCAGGGCTAACTCATGAAGCAATTGAAACAACCAAGTGTCTGAAACAAAAAAAACAAATGACCCATTAAAATAAATATATGATCAAAGAAATACAAACTAATATTCATAACAATTACGCAACATGCCACTGCCTCTTTGAGGATCCAACTTGAGGAGTTGTATTTCATCCATCATATCAAAACATTGACAACTAGATGCACTGTGAAATAATGAGTGAGATACATCTGGCTAATAACTTTTTTATTTTTGGTGGAAGATAAAAATGAATTCTCTTTAGAGATTAATAAGAGTACTTGAGAGTTGAGATGGGAATGCTGCACCACAACATGGCTAAAGCCAAAAGGAAGCAGAAACAAAGCCCACAATTAAGAACACCTTAAACCCAAGGAAGAAAAGGGCCTTGAGGTGCAAAATCATTAACTTTTACAATAGACTTGTAAAGATGTATCTCTAACCCCACAAATTCCCCACCATGTAGACTTTTTTGGATCTATCTCTTACCCTATATTACCTTCCATATGGGTAACAAATATAAATTTTTGTCCAAAATCTTCCCAGCTACAGTGCATAGAGTCCAAGAGCAGTTCTGCCCATGTGCAGTCCTCATCTGCTCAACTCTCGTTCAATCTTACACAGACACCAAACTTGCACAAAGGCAACTGCCTTTGTTTAGGTCACAATTAAGTCTTCTTTCCTTTTTCTTTTCTATTATAGTTTGTTCAGTAATTATTCCGTTAAGAAGGCACAGTTCGAATAGCTGTTGTAGCAACTCTCATTTGTTACAGTACAATAAAAAGAAAGGACTCGTAATGGTTTAGGCCTATAAATGGAACAGTACACTTTAAACTAGCCATTATTTAATGACCTTATAACAAAATAACTCCATGTCTAAAGGTCTATAGCTAGATGTCATCATCATTATTATCAACTTAAAACGTGCAGAGCAAAGTATTCATTGTATATGTCTCTCACATCTTCGCTACTTCAATAACGCCTTGCCGACAAGTCAACTCCGAAAGCTTCAACTTTTCAATCTCTCTGTCATCACATGATATGGATATACAAGTATCACCATTCAAATTTCTCAGCAGAATAAAATATAATTAAAACATATTAAAGTCAGAAAAAAATTGACATTAATGTCTTTGTTAAAATGTAAAAGACACATGCTCAAGAATCCTTGTTGTTAGTATACGCTCTATACAGCCTGGTAGATTGATTTTGGTTTGGTCTTTGACTATTTGATTCAAGGCTTACGGTTTGGTAGTTCAATTCTTGTTTGATTCGAGGTTTATAGACAGCCTATATTCTCAAATGTTCCTTAAACCTAAAATCTCTTCCAGCCTAGTTCTACCCTATTTTGTTCACAAGCTTTCAGAATGACCAAGATAAACCAAATTGAGCCCATATTAATAAGAAGATTTTCACACAAAGAAAAAAAGTTTATAATACTGCGATATCCGTCAGAAAAAATTTAGAAATCAAACTCTCAACTTACGTCTTAGCAGCCTGCCTGCCTTTTCCAATTGCAGCACCAAAATACCTCTAGATGATATGCACAAGCAAAGATTAATACAAAAAACCAAAGAAAAAACATAATTCAAATGTTCAAGGATAAAAATTATTCTTATAGAATGACAACCAGATACAAAAGTAAACCTACATAAGAAACACCAGAAGGTTCAACCATGTATAATTGCGGCCCATCTCTGTCATAACCACCAAGGATAATCCCACATCCAAAAGGTCTGCAATATAACACTCACTGATAATCAGAAGAGATGAAAAGAGCCTTTGAAATGAGAACATGAATAGTGAGTTCTCAACAAACCTGAGCCACCAATATAGTGTACACAAATGCACATAACTAGCAACACGTTCAGCAAGTTCCTTAACAGGAATCTGTTCACCATACACACTGCAGGCAGAATCATAAAAATAAGGACAAATAAACTAAAAGCACAAAGACCAATCATGTATAATTACGAGCCAATCATGAAATAGCAAATGGTAATCCTTCTAAAAAAAAGGAAGAGAATATATTTTGTTACAATTATGCACATGCAAACAATTATGATGCAACATTTACAGAACTTGTTCACCAACCAAACTGTCTAGATAACTCGAGCGGATATTAACAAAATTGACCTCTTAATGTCCATTATTAACAGGCGTCAAACAAGAATAAACAAGTCCTGACTCCTGAAAATACAAGTGTATGTAAAATAGATAATAGCCACCAAGTGAGGGACCAGAAATTATTTTCATTTTATAAAGGTGCCAGCAGTTGTAAAGATTACACTCTGTGCGTGTAGCATGCAAGTGGGATTCAAACAAAATATTTTGGGCCTTTCTATTGACTCATTAAACTACCCGCCAAAGTAAGACTATATACACTCAGAATCGATTAGACCAACTTTAAGTTGATAGTTAAATACAAATCCAGACTAACAGACCTGTTCTTTCAAATTATACTAGTGTGACAAACTGAAAGAGAAAATGTAAGGATAGTAAGGGAAGGATAGATTAACACAAATCCACAAGTGATAGAGAGGGAGAGAGAAAATGTTTAGACGTTCCAAAGAAAAAAGACCTTCTATGTTTTCTTGTTTGTTTTATACGTGAAATCCAAAGGAAAAGGCAAACCTTTCATAGTTGGTAGCTTCAGACTTGGTCCTAGCAACAATTTGCCTACCATCCGCAGCTAATCCTGCCACTGCCTGTAATTGGTAAATATCACAAAATGCATCAAACACTACTTTTGAAAGTCAGTTCTCAGATGGTAAGATTGATTGGATATACTTAAGCCACCAAAATTATCAGACAAATCTCTTGGTATGTCAAAAAATCGAGATCTGGCACCAAAATGTTTGAAAATCTGTGTATATCATACATTCATTGAATATCTCAACATATCCGCCAATGAGTTAAGGAATTAAAGATGCATCAAATTATAGTTTGGAATTAGTTATACAAATTCACATGCTGTTTAGAATAACATATCACCAGTTTGACGAAAGCATAATAAGGAAATCTTAAAAGGAAATGCACGAATGATGCAAGATTCAGGCTAGCCCAGTCTTGCAGATTCAAACCAACTTGTGATTTTTCTGTTCCCAATGGCATTTGAAAATAAGCAGCAGTCAATATGCTACTTGTTTTCTAATACAATCCCAATGATGAGCATAGGAGTATATACATTAAGATATGGAGGGTAAGTCAGAGATACAGGTGGTAACTCCTGTTTGGTTGAAGAAAAAAAGGGTCTGTAAATTTGTGAAAATAAATCACTCTTTGAGCACCAGGATTGCTTTTAAGTTTAAGAGATAGATCTCTCATATTTTTAAGCCACAAGAGAAACACTTCTTTCTTTTCAAAACGCAGTTAGAGGCCAGAGCAACCGAACTTTCAGATAACCCAACAGCAAAACTGAACTATTTTAACGTGTAATAAAAGATTTCTGTAACTTTATATATAAAAATTAAGGATAATATTGATTCAACAGTTACAAGTAGTATTGCTCCTTCCTCACACCCTCCATTTCCTTCATAACTCAGTAGTTAATTCAAATTTCTTATGAAGATTATGGAATCTCCCTCACATTATATATGTCCATGGAACATATAATCGAACATTCAAACGAGCATGACCACAACAAAATCCTGGCCTCCTTAGCAGTAAAAGATATGTTAAAAACCAAAAAGTTAACAAATTAACCATAAGTGAGCTCCCTGAGCATTTGGTAGAACTGGGTATTAAACAAAACAGTAAAAATCTATAAAGAATCCAAGTAATTACCATCCCGGAGTGGCGATGGACTGAATGAATCCTTCTATTGGAACCGGGCAGCATCATCTTCGACGCTATGAGCTTTTCCACACCCTGAAATTCAAAATAAATCAATTTAAATAAAGAAAAACCCCTAAGTTTGAATATCCGAGCGTATGAGAGCAAGATTTTCAAAAAATTTATAATATCAAATATTTTTTTAAATAAATAACAAATAAGAAAAAGAAAAAACGGTTTACCATAACAACGCCGTCCTTACATTTGATCCCAATAACAGTCCTGCAACACACAAATTTCCAATTACAAAACCCTTAACCCCAAATCAGATGGCGAAAAATCCTGCAGATTGAGAATTTGAATTGCCGCGGGGAAGAAAATAGGGTTTGGAGAGGAAAGGCAGGTACCCGGAGTTGTCGACGGCTTTGGCAGCGTACTCGATCTGGAAGACGCGGCCATCGGGGGAGAATGTGGTGACGGAGAGATCGTAACCTGTTCCGATACTGCTCATCTTCTTCTTGGTTTTTTTTGGGGTTTTTTTTTTGGGTACTGTTTATTGTTGTTTGTTGGGTGCTCGACTGAGAAACAAACAGCTACAAAATAAAGAGACTGGCTTCCCACTCAAGAAATAATAAATAAATAAAACACTCTACACTTTTGCTATTTGCTAATCCAAACCAGAACAAATCTAAACAAAAAAAAAGTATAGAAAATCGTAGGGCCGGGCTTTATACGGCTCATTTTTAAAATGAACAGTGATTGGGCCTTACATATTAGGTTTAGGTCAGCCCGCATGCACGTTATCCCTAGGTTTAGGTCAACCCATGTATTCACGTTATCCATATTTAGGCCTCATTTGGCAGCTCGAACTGTACTGACTATATCAATTGAATAGGATAATTAATGCATTTACTCAATAAATTAGTCGGGCGGTTGGTGCAGTATCGGACTAATAACTAGTTTGTTGAAGTAGAAAAACTCATTTTTTTTGTTCTTGCGTAAATTGCATACTTGAATCTGAGGAAGGGGAAGGGAACAACAACAATTCCATCTCCCCTTCAATCACTGCTGCTAGATTCCATCATTTCTAACCCATTTAAATAAAAAGCCCAGATGAAATATTTCCTTCAACTGGATTTTGAAATTATAAGAATTCTGCAAATTGATTTTGTTTTAGGCGAAGCTAAGGGACAGAGGAATAGTGATTATTGAATCAATGTTTTATTGAAATTGATTTTTGCTGACTGAAATTGCAAAAATTGCAGTTGGGTTGCTCCTAATCTTTGCAAATCTAATGGTGTTCTAAGAATAGAGAAGCAGCAAGGACTGGCGTATCAGAGGAGGTGAGAGAGAGGAGATGCGAAGAAGACTCGAAGACGAGCGGGAGAAAGTAGATGCGTGTTTATGCATTTCAGGGTGTTTAAGAGCTCCAGACAACGGACAAATAATACTAGGCTTTTGGAGGGGACAAATTAACTGGTGTTGACCATATAGAATAGGTCGGATAGTTTAGTTAATCCGAGGACTATCTTCTATACAATTACAGCAAACATCCCGTATTATTTATCATATCCGGTCCTTTATACGAGTTGTCAAACGAGACCTTATTTACGTATTCCCTTTCAATCAATAAATATCATACTTTTTTTCTCAAAAAATAAAATTTGGTAAGGGACTTAAGAATATATGAACTACCACAAAAAAAAAAAAAAAATTTGTAGATTACATTTTACCACCTCAATTTTGGATCACATAACAATGCCTTTATTTATAGTAATAAGGGAGGGAAGAAATCCTTCTCCTCCAAGGAATACAAGTCCTAATAGGGATGAATAACTAGAATCAAATCTAATCTAGGGTTTACATAATCACTCTTAAATAAGAAGTTTATTGTGACAGCCCGTCCCAAATTATAATATATTTTATCCTCGATAGCGTGGAATGACGTTTTTACCCTCGAGCGTTGGCTTGTGATTGTTTAAATGGGCTAAGAAAAATGGACCAATTATCCCGTGTCCTATTTCTTTGGACCCAATTGAAATTTGGGATTTATTTGGGTTGAATCTTAGCCTACAATTGGTAGCCCAATTAGGGCTTAAGGTTTTTATATATGCACCCAACCCGGACACACACACACACATGCACACACACATTGACCTCTCTCTTTCCCTATTTCTCGATCCTTCACTAATCCGTACAGTCCGTACACCCAAACCCTTTACCAGTTTCATCTCGCACTGATCGAGCTAGTGGAGGCCATCTTCGAACTCCTTGCAAGTCCAGGAACGTAGTCATACCCATAGTTAAGAAAAAAGGCCTCGGGAACTCGAGAACCAGGGAACTCCGACAAGGTGCACTATTACTCCGTCATGATCGCGAATGTTTCGTTGAGTTTTAGGTACCTAAGGAGTCTTAAAACTTCTTCGCGAAGCTCATAGAAGAATTTTGGAAGGTTTTGGACGTCAAGACACTCGAGTTTGTCGAGTTGCAGGGGTGGTATCGAGATTTTTCTGGCCAAATTCCATTGGTTTTAGGACCTAAAAGTGGTAAAGATATGTTCTTTTCGTCCTGAGCTTCACATTGGTACCAATTTTATGAATTTTGGCTGAGAATTGAGTAAGTTATTGAAGTTTGAAGTTTTTCCAGAAACCGGCGAGTGCAGCAGCGGCCGACACCGGAATCACGCGAACCATGGGAGACGAAGGAGAATATTCCATCAACTTTGACGGAATATGCTAACGGGGTAAGGTAACACCATTAGTTTTTAGATGGAATATGCTGTTATTTAACGGAATATTTCCTAACGGTGTTAGGGTTACCGTCAGCGTGGGACATCGAAAAATTATTCTAAAAATATGGGGATGTTCGTGTGGTTGAGTAGGCCACGATGGTATATTCAAATACCCCAATTGAGCAACGTATGAGAAGTTATTACCTATTTTTGTATATGTGCTTAAATATAACGTTAAAATAGTTGTTTCATATATATGTGAGACTTTTCCAGATGACGAGCGCAGTCAAAAGAGACTCGGGGGCTACGACCCTTCGACATATCAGTGAGTGGGTTTTTGGTTTATATATATATATGCTTGGTATTTTCCTAGAAAACGTGTTTAAATGGACTTGTCTTTTAAATGCCATGCCAAATGTTCTATAATTAGAATATGCATTTAGTAGTTGCACATATTTATGTTTGACACTGGGGACGCTCAGGTAAGTTCCAGGTGAGTTTATAGATTGTGGATGTGAGTTGCATGATTATATTGAGATGTATTTATAGCTCATAAACCTGCACCCCGGTGTTGGTGCTCCTGCCCATAGTCAGGGCACAGTCATTCACGTGATGTTCACCTCCCGCATCATACGCTCACCTTGGATCCAAGTTAGGTGCACAGTCTTGTCGTACAGACCACTATAGGTGGTTCCGACTCGTAGATGACCCGAGATCATTCGCACAGTCTTCACGTGATCGTAGCACTTGAGCTTATTTATTTACACCTTAGTCCTGTCGTACAGACCACTTTAGGTGGTTCCGACTCGTGTGCAGGCATACTTGTTGAGCTATTGGTTGAGCCGTACAGGTCACTTTAGGTGACTTCGGCTGGATGGATGAGCTATAGATTCAGCCGTACAGGTCATGTTAGGTGACTCTGGCTGATATGTTACTTGTCATTGACTTACTTTACCTGGTTTACGTAATTCGTTATACTGAGATTTCTGGCATAGTATACTTGTGAATTTTGCTATTCTGAGCATGGTTGTGATATAGATATGTATAATAATTTCTGGGAAATTATATAGGTTTTATGGCGAAGGGTTACCACCTTTGATAATTGAAATGGTTTTGAAAAGCTTTGTTTTTGCCCACTCACACTTTCTGTTTTACGCCCCTCCAGGTTTTAGGTAGGAGCGCTTGTTGGTGGCTTACAAGGAATTGACGGCGGTTCTGACATATTATCACTAATGTAGGACCACCTCTGGTATTGTATAATTAGTACTTGTCCTGCTTGACTGCACTTAGGCTACCTATGCTCTGATTATTGTGTAATCACACTTAAATAACGGGATTCGCACTTATATTTTCTTTATATCAGTATCATTTCCGCACTACGCACATGGCTACGTCACCCTTACGTGACGGCCAGCACGCCTTGTTTTGGTCCGGGTGTGTCAGTTTAGTATCAGAGCCTAGGTTTGGCAGTCCTGCATATCTTGTGAATATTCTAATTATTTTGGTGTCTTCTGTCAGAACTATACCGCCTGGTAGAGACCCACGTTCCTCAGCTGAGCCTAGTTTCCTTGATATTGCTCAGTCAGGGGAAGCTATAACCAATGCTATTCAGTCTTCGCTTCGCCCTCCCCAGATGACTCCCCTGGAGACGATTTATAATTTGAAGTTGGATAAGTTTGTGGGTAATGAAGGACATGAAGGAGATGAGCGATGGCTCAATCATCTTGAGAAGACTTTTCGTTTGATGCAGAGACAAGGAAATCTCCCTGAGGATAAGTGGGTTGAGACGACTACCTAGTTTTTAGGTCAGGAGCCTGCATCCTAGTGGAGACAAGAGTCTTATCAGTTATCACCAGAGGAAGCTACTGATTGGGAAGTTTTTAAACGGTTATTTCAAAAAAGATTCATTCCTCCAGAGCATATAGATCATAAAAAGCAAGAATTTACGCACCTGAAACAGGGAAAGATGACGGCTAATGAGTACTATAGGAGGTTTACTGATTTGTCTCGCTATCACCCAGATATTGCTGCTAATCCGGCGGAGATGCTCCGTCGTTTTAGGTTGGGTACTCGAAAGAAGTGGCGTTCTATGGTGACCACGACTCCCTGTGCTACTTACTAGGAGTTTTATGAGATTCTGCTTCGAATTGAAGATTCAGAGAACATGCTGAGTGATAGCGAGGAGGAAGAAGAAAAAGATGGTAACCAGAAGAAAAATGATAAAGATAAGGGTCAATCGTCTCAGGGACCTCGTAAGACTCAAAGTTTTAAGAGAAGTGGTGCCAGTTCTAGTTCTTATAGCAGGGGTTTGAGTTCCACTGGGCAGAGAAGAGGTGGTAGATTTTCTAGAGGTTCTCATTTTCAGAGACAGAGAAATTCTGGTAGCACATGTGCTCCCTTATGCCGCAGATGTAATAATAGGCATTTTGGGGAGTGTAAGCGAGGCAGCGGATGCTATACTTATGGTCAGATGGGGCATAGGGCTATGCATTGTTCACAGAACCAACAGAAACCCCAGCCGTCTTCCTTACTACCACCGGTTTCGATCCAGCAAGTTTCAAGACCTGGTAGTTATACTCAGACGGGTCGTGGGGGTGATTATCATTATCAGGGCGACATAGCTCCTTATTCTGCAGGGCAGTATCAGTATCCGCATGATCCATATTATCATAGTGGTTACCCTCAGTATCCTGGAGGTTATACGTCATATCCTCCCTATTCAGCTGGTGGGTCTCAATGGTATCCTAGAGGACAGTCCCAGCACGTGGATGTTGCTTCTAGTAGTGTAGGATCATCGAGGTAGCCTAATCAGCCTGGTCGAAGTATGCAGGGATGTGGTAATCAGGCTAGCAGAGGTCGAGGAGGAAGACAGCAAGCTCAGGGACGTATTCACCACATTACACTGCATGATGCTTAAAATAATCCTTATTTAATCATGGGTACGTTACATATTATTGATCATTTTGCTAGAGTATTAATTGATTGTGGTGCTACGCATTCTGTTATTTCTCATACGTTTGCTCAGACGACACAACCTCATCCTACACCTTTTATGTATGATTTAGAATTTGCAATGTGTATAGGGGAGAAATGTTATGTTAGCTGTGTATATCCAGGATGTCCCGTGTTGGTGGAGGATGTTGTTATGCCAGCTAACCCCATTCCGTTAGATATTGTTGATTTTGATGTTATTTTGGGCACATATTGATTACATTACAATCGTGCCAATATAGATTGCTATAGGAAGACAATATCTTTTCATCATCCTGGATTGCCTAAGGTTACATTCGTGGGCGAACGTAGTGGAGTGAGGCACAGCGTTATTTCTGCCATAAGGGCTAAAAGGTTGTTAAAGAAAGGTTGTCAGGGATATTTGGCTCATGTGGTGTTGAATGACAATACTCCTAGTAGTGTGGAGGATGTACGAATAGTCAGGCATTTTCCTGATGTTTTCCCTGACGATTTACCTAGATTGTCGCCAGATCGAGACATGGAGTTCACTATTGATTTACTTCCAGGTACAGATCCTATATCTTTAACTCCGTATCAAATGGCTCCTGCTGAATTGAGGGAATTGAAAATTCAGCTGCAGGAATTAGTTGATAAGGGTTTTATTTAGCCTAGTACTTTGCCCTGGGGAGCTCCAGTTTTATTTGTACGTAAGAAAGACGGGACTTTGAGGCTATGCATTGATTATCGGCAGTTGAATCGAGTAACAATTAAAAACCGTTATCCGTTGCCGCGTATAGATGATTTATTTGATCAGCTTCAAGGCATCTGTGTGTTTTCTAAGATTGATTTGAGGTCTGGTTATTATCAATTGAAGATTAAAAATTAGGATGTTCCTAAGACGGCTTTTAGGACTCGATACGGTCATTATGAGTTTCTTGTGATGCCATTCGGGTTAACTAATGCACCAGCAGCTTTTATGGACTTGATGAATCGAGTATTCCAGTCATACCTAGATAGGTTTGTCATTGTCTTTATTGACGATATCTTGGTGTATTCTAAATCTAAAGTAGAGCATGTTCGACATCGCACTTTGGTGTTGAAGCAATTGAGGGAACATCAATTGTATGCTAAGTTTAGCAAATGCCAATTTTGGTTAGATGAAGTGGCATTTTTGGGACAAGTGATATCTGCCCAAGGTATTCAGGTGGACCCTTAGAAGGTAGCAGCCGTTAAGAATTGGGAGCAACCATGAACCGTCATTGAGGTACGGAGTTTTCTTGGCCTAGCTGGTTATTATAGACGGTTTGTTAAAGATTTTTCAGTTATAGCATTACCATTGACGAGGTTGACTAGAAATGATGTTAAATTTGAGTGGGACGATAATTGTGAGCAGAGTTTCCAGGAATTGAAGTATTGTCTCACTCATGCACCTGTTTTGGCGCTCCCAGATGATAGTGATAATTTTGAGATTTACAGTGATGCTTCCTTGAATGGTCTGGGTTGTGTGTTGATGCAGCATGATAAGGTAATTGCTTATGCTTCGCAACAGTTGAAGCCTCATGAGATGAATTATCCTATTCATGATCTTGAATTAGCAGCCATTATATTTACCTTGAAGATTTGGAGACATTATCTTTATGGTGAAAAATATAAGATTTTTATGGATCATAAAAGTCTTCAGTATCTTTTCACTCAGAGGGATCTTAATCTTCGACAACAGAGATGGATTGAATTTCTTAGTGATTATGATTGCACGATTGAGTATCACACTGGTCGTGCAAATATGGTGGCAAACGCGTTTAGTAGGAAGTCTCAAGGCTGAATTAATGCTTTATACGCTTGTCGTATCCCTCTTCTTGCAGATTTGAGATCCACTTGAGTGAAGTTAGGGGTGGAAAATCGGGAGGAAGCTTTGCTTGCTAGTTTCTAGGTCAGATCAATTTTAATTGATCGTGTGCTCGAGGCTCATATGAATGATGAAGAAACCCAGGAATTAATTTAGGCTATATCACGGGGGGAAAAAAGATCTTTGAGTTCGGGAGTTTGATGGTATGCTTATGCAAGAGAGACGAATGTACGTGCCGAATAGTGCTGAATTAAAGAAAGAAGTTCTTGATGAAGCGCATATATCGGCATATGCAATGCGACCTGGGGTACTAAAATGTATCATACCATTCAACCATTTTATTACTGGCCTGGCATGAAAAGAGAAATTGCTGAATATGTGAGTCGTTGTGCGATTTGTCAGCAAGTTAAAGCTGAGAGGAAGAAGCCGTTTGGATTAATGCAGCAACTTCTTGTTCCACAGTGGAAATGGGAAGATATTACCATGGATTTCATGTACAAGCTTCCTCATACACGAAATGGCTTCGATGGTATTTGGGTGATAGTGAATCGGCTTACTAAATCAGCACACTTTATTCATGTACAAGAGAAATATTCCTTAAGCCGATTAGCTGAGTTATTCATATCAAAGATTATTAAATACCACGAGGTTCCAGTTAGTATTATTTCTGATCGGGATCCTAGATTCACTTCTAAGTTCAGGGTGGCATTTCAGGAGGCTCTTGGTTCGAGGTTACTTTATAGTACGGCGTATCACCCTCAGACGGATGGGCAATCTGAGAGGACTATTCAAATGCTTGAGGATATGCTAAGATCTTCGGTATTACAGTTTGGTGATGTTTGGCATAAACGTTTAGATTTGATGGAATTTGCCTACAATAATAGCTACCATTCGAGCATTGGTATGTCACCTTTTGAGGCATTTTATGGTAAGTCTTGTCGTACGCCATTATGCTGGTTAGAGGTTGGTGAAAGAGTATTGGTGGGCCTTCAGATTGTGGATAAGACTACTCAGAATATTCAGGTAATTAAGTCTAACCTGAAAGGGGCCCAGGATCGACAAAAGAGTCTAGCGGACAAGCATGTCACTGATCGGGTGTATAAAGTTGGTGATTGGGTATTTTTAAAGTTATCACTGTGGAAGGGTGTTGTACGGTTCGGGAAAAAGGGTAAGCTAAGTCCTAGGTACATCGGACCGTATCAAATCACTGTGCGAGTCGGTGAAGTTGCTTACAAGCTTGGGTTGCCTCTAGAGTTATCTAAAGTGCACAATATTTTTCATGTTTCCACGCTTCGTCATTATGTCTCAGATCCATCACATGTGATACCTCCTCAACCATTGGAAATTAATCCAGATTTGACTTACGATGAAGAGCCAGTGATGATTTTGGATTAGAAAGATAAGGTTTTGAGGAATAAGATCGTCTGCTTAGTGAAAGTTTTGTGGAGAAATCACTCAGTGGAGGAACCCACCTGGGAGATAAAGGATCGTATAAGGGATTTGTACCCACGCTTGTTTTATGGATATTAGTGGTTCTATATTATTGTATGAAATTTCGGGGACAAAATTTTCTTAAGGGGGATAGGTTGTGACAGCCCGTCCCAAACTATAAGATATTTTATCCTCGATAGCGTGGAATATGGTTTTACCCTTGAGCGTTGGGTTGTGATTATTTAAATAGGCTAAGAAAAATGGACCAATTATCTCGTGTCCTATTTCTTTGGACCCAATTGAAATTTGGGATTTATTTAGGTTGAATCTTAGCCTACAATTGGTAGCCCAATTAGGGCTTAAGGTTTTTATATATGCACCCAACCTAGACACACACACACATATGCACACACACGTTGACGTCTCTCTCTCCCTCTTTCTCGATCCTTCCCTAATCCGTACAGTCCGTACACCCAAACCCTTTACCAGCTTCATCTCACACTGATCGAGCTAGTGGAGGCCATCTTCGAACTCCTTGCAAGTCCAGGAACGTAGTCATACCCTTAGTTGGGAGAAATGACCTCGAGAACTTGAGAACCAGGGAAGTTCGACGAGGTGCACTGTTACTCCGTCATAATCGCGGATGTTTCGTTGAGTTTTAGGGTCGTAGGGAGTCTTAAAACTTCTTCGCGAAGCTCATCGAAGAATTTTGGAAGGTTTGGACGTCGGGACACTCAAGTTCGCCGAGTTGCAGGGGTGGCCTGACTATCGAGATTTTTCTGGCCAAATTCCGTTGGTTTTAGGACCTAAAGGTGGCAAGGATATGTTCTTTTCATCCTGAGCTTCACATTGGTACCAATTTTATGAATTTTGGCTGAGAATTGAGTAAGTTATTGAAGTTTGAAGTTTTTCCAGAAACTGGCGAGTGCAACGGCGGCCGGCGTCGGAATCCGGCAAACCATCGGAGACGAAGGAGAATATTCCGTCAACTTTGACGGAATATGCTAACGGCGTATGGTAACACCGTTAGTTTTTAGATGGAATATGCTGTTATTTAACGGAATATTCCGTAATGGTGTTAGGGTTACCGTCAGCGTGCCAGACACATGGCTGCGCGTGGCCGGCGCGTGTGGCCGTGCGCGTGTGGCCGGGTGCGTGGGACTTCGGAAAATTATTCTACAAATATGGGGATGTTTATGGGGTTGAGTAGGCCATGATGGTATATTCAAATACCCCAATTGAGCAACGTATGAGAAGTTATTACCTAGTTTTGTATATGTGCTTAAATATAATGTTAAAATAGTTGTTTCGCATATAGGTGAGACTTTTCCAGAAGACGAGCACAGTCAAGCGAGACTCGGGGGCTACGACCCTTCCACATATCAGTGAATGGGCTTTTGGTTTATATATATATATATAAACACACTTGGTAGTTTCCTAGAAAACGTGTTTTAAATGGACTTGTGTTTTAAATGCCATGCCAAATGTTCTATAATTAGAATATGCATTTAGTAGTTGCACATATTTATGTTTGACGTTGCGGACGCTCAGGTAAGTTCCAGGTGAGTTTATAGATTGTGGATGTGAGTTGCATGGTTATATTGAGATGTATTTATAGCTCATAAACCTGCACCCCGGTGTTGGTGCTCCTGCCCGTAGTCAGGGCACAGTCCTTCACGTGATGTTCACCTCCCACACCATACGCTCACCTTGGATCCAAGTTAGGTGCACAGTCTTGTCGTACAGACCATTATAGGTGGTTTCGACTCGTAGGTGACCCGAGATCATTCGCACAGTCTTCACGTGATCGTAGCACTTGAGCGTATTTATTTACACCTTAGTCCTGTCGTACAGACCACTTTAGGTGGTTTCAACTCATGTGCAGGCATACTTGTTGAGCTATTAGTTGAGCTGTACATATCACTTTAGGTGACTTCGGCTGGATGGATGAGCTATAGATTCAGCCGTACATGTCATGTTAGGTGACTCCTGCTAATATGTTACTTGTCATTGACTTACTTCACCTGGTTTACTTAATTCGTTATACTGAGATTTCTGGCATGGTATACTTGTGGATTTTGCTGCTTTAAGCATGGTTGTGATATATATATATATATATATTATAATTTCTGGGAAATTATACAGGTTTTACGGCGAATGGTTGCCACCTTTGATAATTGAAATGGTTTTGAAAAGCTTTGTTTTTGACCACTCACACTTTCTATTTTGCACCCCTCCAGGTTTTAGGTAGGAGTACTTGTTGGTGGCTTACGAGGAATTGATGGCGGTTCTGACAGATTATCACTAGTGTAGGACCACCGTTGGTATTGTATAATTAGTACTTGTCATACTGGACTGCACTTAGGCTACCTATGCTTTGATTATTGTGTAATCACACTTAAATATCGGGATTTGCACTTATATTTTCTTTATATCGATATCATTTCCGCACTGCGCACATGGCTACGTCACCCTCACGTGACGGCCAGCACGCCTTGTTTTAGTCGGGGTATGTCATTTATAACATTCCCCCTTGAGTGTGTAAATACTCGAGTAGATTTGGCACCATGTAGAGTTGAGGAAGCCGACTCGTCGACACTGATTCTGGGAACACGCTAGTCTCAAATATGGTAGGAACTTGCATAAGGAAGTAAGTCTCACAAAAAACCCGATGAATATGGTAAAACCCGAGTAGGGACAAAATCCATTGGCTAAGGAAAAATTCGTGAGAAATGCAAAGTCAAATGAAACGTCTACGGGATATCATCATGGATATGATCAACCCAAGGTGGGTGCCTCGTCAAAACCTCATTAGGTAGCAAAAACCCAGTGTGGAAAATGCTCTTGATCATAGAGAACAATAGTACATTAAGATCAAGCAAGTATACTTCAGGTTACTCCCTCTGAGTTTGACATAATTCCAAAGAGAACTAACAATGTTACCACTCAGAAAGTTTACGCATACCAATTCCTTAAACAAGCTTCTTAAACGTGGCCTTCGGTAGTGATTTGGTGAAGAGGTCGGCTGGAATGTCTTGTGAACGGATTTGTGTGACTTCAATCTTCTGATGCTCTTGATATTGATGTGAGAATAAGAACTTCAACACAATGTGCTTGGTGTTGTCTCTTTTGATGTAACCCTTCTTAAGTTATTCGATGCATGCTGCGTTGTCTTCATAGATTATCGTCAGAACGTCAACGACGGGGTAAAGATCGCAGGAGCTTTGAATATAACCTACAACTGCTCTCAGCCAAAAGCATTCCCGAGTTAGTTCATGTAGGGCGAGACTTTCAGCATGATTAGATGAAGTGGCAATTAAAGTCTGTTTAGTTGACCTTCAAGAGATTACGGTGCCTCAAACGGTAAAGATATAACCCATTTGAGAGCGCGCCTTGTGCGGATCAGATAAGTATCATGCGTTAGCATAACCAACAAGGCGAGAATCGACTCAAGATAAGGGGGTGCAGCATCACTCGAGGATCCGTAGGGATAGAACAAGCCCAAATCCATGGTACCCTTAAGGTAGTGGAAGATGTCTTTAACACCAGTCCAGTGTCTGAGTGTTGGTGCATTACTATATCTTGCCAAAATATTAACAATGAATAAGATGTCAAGTCTAGTGCATTGAGCTAAGTACAATAAATGCCTATCGTACTTAGATAATGAACTTCAGGCTCTAAAATCTCTTTATCATCCTCCTTCAGATGGAAAGGATCTCGTTTTGCATCTAGCCATCGAAGGACCATAGGAGTACACGAAGGCTTCGTTTTATCCTCGTTAAAGTGGCGCAACACCTTATGGGTGTAGTTTGATTGATGTACAAAGATTTCACCCGAACGATGCTCTATCTCGAGATTGATACAGTATCGAGTCTTTCCTTGATCTTTCATCTCAAATTCTGACTTAAGGTGCATGGCAGTTCTTTCGATCTCTTTAGGAGTTCCGATAAGGTTCATGTCGTCGGCATAAACTGCAACTATCGCAAAACCGGAATGTGACTTCTTAATGAACACACAAGGGCATAGTTCATTGTTCACATATCCCTGACTAGTCAAATACTCACTCAAACGGTTACACTACATTCCTCCGGATTGCTTCAAACCGTAGAGAGGATGACTCAGCCGAATTGAGAGAGTGTTCCGGGTTTTGAAAATATTTAATCCAGTCAATGTAAGTCATTCTGGAACTTTCATATAAATTTTCGTATCAAAATCCCCATAGAGATATGCAGTTACAACGTCCATTAGCTGCATACTCAGTTTTTCGAAAAGTACCAAACTGATAAGGTAGCGAAAAGTAATCATATCCATAACGGGTGAATAAGTTTCGTCATAGTCAATCCCGAGTCGTTGTGAAAAGCCTTGCATAACAAGATGAGCTTTGTAACGCACAATTTTGTTCTTCTCATTATACTTCTAAACGAAAACCCACTTGTAGCCAATGGGCTACACATATGGAGGAATAGAAGCTATAGGTCCAAACACCTTACCTTTCACAAGCGAATCGAATTCGACTTGGATTGCTTGTTTCCAGTTTGACCAATCAGTTATTGTTGGAAATGTGCCCTAAAACCAATCATATGATGATACTTTACGGACATTTCACATGTTAAACTAATCTAGTTTAATATAAAGGGCAAAGATTATTGTTTTAAGCCGTCTCATATAAATGTTATATGCTTAAACGATAAGTCCAAGGAATATGTAATAAGGGGAATGTGATCTAAAGAAGTTAGATTCATGAGACTATTCTCTTTCGTATACATATCCTAAATGTTCCTGATCATAGGATTGCCAATTGGGCATTGACAATCCGTCAAGATCAGTACGTGCTATGTCTTCTCTTAGGGAGAGTGATTGGTCTCAACTCATTGGTGTGATTGACACCAAGATAAGTACGTAGGTGCTCAATAGTAAATGAGTCCACTAAACGCGATCAACGAGGAGTTCTCATACTCATGTCACATGAGAACTCCTGGTTGGGATAATGCAAAGTAGTCATTTGACCTGAGGCATCATAGTTGTCTTGTGGTTAGGTCCTTGATCTTTGGCTATGTCAAAGTCACTCCATCAGAGGGTGTCCACGGCATAGTTGGGGTTAAGCCACTTAGCCATGGAGGCAAGTGAATGCGCAACAAGGGATCTCTAACCTTTAAACGTTGAGGGAGAATACTCTATGATATGATTTAGAATCTCTGGCCAGAGTATGAATGAGATTTAGGAATTTGTTCCAAATCACATTCAAGGTAATCATATAAGCAAGAGAATCACATTGGATAGTAGACATGAATAAACTATTAATCCAAACAATGTGGTCAAGAGTATTGTATTAGAGAAAGACCGTATTGCATTGTAATCCCAAACTGAATAGGTTCTCCAACCTCTTCTGATTAGCTTGGGTAGCCATGACATACTGCTAGGTGTCACTCATGGCTTGTGGAAGCCCTAAAGATGTATAATCACTAAAGGGAGAATTGAAAGTAAGTTTCAATTCACAATCGATTAGTAAGAGTTCTAATCGCCCACTGCCTTGCTAAAAGGAACCTAATGGATCGCACACCGTGTAAGGTAATGATTGAAGGATATAACGAAGATGAGTAAGGATAATTAAATGGTTTAATTATTTATGGCTAGGATTAATTAATATGTTAATTAATCAAACGAATGAGTTTGTTTTAGACCTCGGGTTAGTTTTGGGCCTCAAGGCCCAATGGGCTTCGAATGTCAAGACCATTAACATAAGTTGTATGACAACTTATTGACTAAATACCCAAAAGGGCCCAAACAGCCCATAGCCTTAAGGAGGCCGGCCATATAGAAAAGAAAAGGGTTTGTGGTTCTTTTAGTCACTTAATTGAAGGGACTATATAAAGAACTTTATAGCCAAAATTCATTTAGGGTTTCTTTTGGAGAAAATTGGAGAGAACATGTCTCTCCCTTTCTCTCTAGGAGGCCGGCCTCCCCTTTGAGGGGATTAGCTAGCAATCCTTCCTCCTCCAAGGTCACTTATCTTCTTCCTTCACCATCCTTGGTGTCGAAAATTAGAGGTCTCCTACCTTGGGGACTTTTGGAGAATCAATTTTTCCATCCATATCCATGGAGTCAATGAGCAAGGAGACAAAGGAAAGAAGGCCCTCACATGGGTGATTAACCTTTGCTAAGCAAAGAGGTGCTTCAAAGGTATAAAAGTTTCTCAACTCCTTTCTTTAAGATTTGAGTTGAGTCTTGGTTCACCATAACTACTAGGCTTTGAATTTCATGGGTTATGTTTTGTTTTGAGTGCATACAAGCATGATTCCGCCTTTAAATGTTAATTGCATGCCATAGATGTTGCTTAAATGAACATGTTTTTCACAAATTTTCCTTCAATTGGTATCAAGAGCCTAGGTCTAGAAGTTGGTGAATCCTTTTGGGTTTTGTAGTTCATAGTTTGTGATTTGAATGTTGTAATTGTTACAAGCTTTATTCTTGCTTCTTTGAATGTAAATTTTGTTAGAAAATTTGCCATCTCAAATGTTGTAGATGTAGTTCATATGAGCATGAATTTTGGAGCTAAAATTTGGTGCCATGTTTATGGGGAAATTCGGCCAAATCCAAAGGGTGGATTTTTGGGTTCATGTTTGTCTTGTTAAAAGTGTTTTAAAGTGACTTTTGGAACCCCTAAGTACCCTAGGATGTTAACCCCTTTTTTGAGTAGTGAAATTTTGAATTTTATTGAGTGAAGACATTCATGGAGCTCTTATGAGTTTTCATGTGTGTTCTTCAATGTTCTTGATGTTCTTACCAAGAACAAAAAGTTTGGTGGTTTGATTCAAAGTTTTGGTTGTTTACATAAAGTCTTTGTTTTGTGTTGGTTGGTGTGATTTTTATCATGAAAATGTGTTTGAAATTTGAAAGTGTGTTTGAATTTTTTGTACATTATTGGTACTTCTCTTACACACTCATACTTCTTTTACTATTCACACCATACCAATCACTTACACATTTCCATCACCTTTCAAACCTAAAAATCAACTCACACACATCACTCACACTACTCCTTGGCCGGCCACTCCTTCAAAGGGAGTACTTTTGGGGCTTTTATGCAATTACATAAAGTTTTGATACTTTTGTGTATTTGTACTTTGACCCGAAAGTTTACGTTTTTACGTAAAGGCCCAAAATCACTAAAGGACAAATTGTTTTGCTCCTTTAATGAAGTTTTTTGTATTTGTTGAAATTTTTTGGGTTCTAGTTGTAATTACATGAAGTAGTGGACTTTTGTGTTTTTACAAAGTGACCCCAAAAGTTTGTGTTTTGCAATATAGCCCAATGGTTGAGGTTATTGCTTTTTGGCCCAAATTAGGTTGAGAACAAAATAGTTTTGTATCTTTAAATGAGAATTGGATTTTCATTTATTTAGCTCTATTTAAATCAACTCTATGGATACAAAAACCAAATGAAAATGTTGCATTCAAGTTTAATTAGTTAAAGTGTTAATTAATTAAAGAAAGGGTGATTATGAACCTACGCCTACAATAATTGAGCTATGTGAAAGGCCGTCTCAAATTTGTTTGAACCATGGGAATGTGTAGATTAATTTTGGTTGTAATTTGATATGATCAAATGTTGTAAAAGAGCATAAGCTCTTCTTTACTTTAAAGTAATTTGTTTTGATCAAATGTTGTAAAAGAGCATAAGCTCTTCTTTACTTTGAAGTACTCCTTTCTTGTTTATTTGATATGCATGAAATTGGAGTAGTTGGGTCCAATGCCCAATAGGAGAAACACGCCTTAATATGATTAAATGCATAACTAAAATCAATCTCCATCCCTAGACCGAGGTCCAACACTAGGCTCGTGTTGGATCGAATCAAAGGTTCATAGTCATCCTAAGGCCCTAAGGTAACTATATAGTCCATCAATGAATGCAAAGCTTATGTTAGTAGTACCATATACTCTTGCTTTAAAAACCGTTTTACAAGCTTAGTGGGAGTATCATATACTACTAAATCAATCAAATGGACCAATAGTTGTAATAGGACCGAATTGTTTTAATAAGATTAAAATGTATGCTTAAATGTGATGAGACCTAAAACCCTCAACTAAACCATTATTAAGTTGATAAGCGTGAGAGTGCTTTGAACACTCTTTCGTGGCCTTCCACCGTGGTAGGCTCCGATCGTTTGTGACTCGTACACCGACTTCACCCTATAATGGGGGAGTACAAAGTGCGTGCTTACACTCAGGAAGAGTCCTATATGCATACATGATGTTGTGAAGGTAGGCAACGAGAATGATCAACATCATATCATTGTGAGGTTGTTCTTGAACCCCTACTCGAACTTGCATGGTGGGAATGACTTAACTAAGTGCAATGAAGCCAACATCATATCATTGTGAGGCTTCATTCTCTAGAGGCCAAATAAGATGGGTATTTACATTAGATGTAAATGAGTAAGCGTCTCTCTCATTATTATTGTTGCTAGCCAACATCATATCATTGTGAGGTGGGCTTGGTAATAGTGAGCCTCTCATACCCTACTAAGAGTTTTCTCCAAAACTCTCGAATTCCGATGAGGGATATGGAATTTGCCGAAAATAGTGGGTGGTGCTATTTGATTTAAAGACCCGGATCAAATGGCTTAAAATCAATCAATTTATATTTGTTATGTATTTATTTACCAATATATTTGCAAACGCTATCCAAAACTTGACAAAGAAAAGCCAAAGGCTTTAGTTTCCGGACTTGGTACCACAATCTCATAGATTGTCTTGAATGGATTGCATATGTGCCTAAGTAGTCTCATCCTCACAATTTTCCTATTGATAATGTATCATTGGAAGAACATGTTAGATAAGTCTATCATAAAGAGGACAACACAAACAACCAATGCTTATTCCTTTGTTGTATGAACAAAGGAACTTATGAAGATTAGCACAAAGACATGAACACTTTTTGTGTCATAGTTCTTCACTTACAAATCGTTGTATGAAGAAATAAGAGTTGCTTAGAATAACCCTTAGTTTATGCAAACACTAGTGCTTGTTTCTTTGTTAAATGAACAAGGAACTTGAGAAGTAAGCACAAGGGCATGGACACTTCATGTGCCATGATTCTTCACTTACAAATTGTTGTATGAAGAAATGAGAGTTGCCTTGAACAACTCTTGAATGTTTGTAATCTTGTTTAGAACAAGATGGTTGGTTGACAAAAATAGTCCATCAACATGGACTTATGATGATTTTGAATCATTGAGTGTTGAAGTGTTAAACCACTTCACGAGAGGGAAACTAGGCTAGGACTTCACCTTTGTGTCCCTATCCATATGGTTCACTAAGTTTATTGTAAACTATATAATGAACAATAACCGCACGCTCTCCAAATCGTTTGTTGTGTATAACACAATTGAAATAAGTTTCAAGAGACATAGTGGGAGTTTGGGGACCATGACTATTGTAGTCAATGGAGAAGTCATATGAAGAAGGCAAAATAACTCCAAGGGAACAAACTTTCTTTATGAAAGGATGGACATTGGAAGGGGTATATGCAAGAAATGTCTTGCAAGTGTCAAGAACACACCTTTCGAAGGTGTTGTAAATTGTTCTTGAATAGTTCAAAACAGTTTGTTCTTCTACTTGAATGCTTGATTCCGTATTAGTAACTATGTTTTTACAATCGTTGTAAAAGTGTGGCTAATAAGAAGTAGAAGATTAATGAGAGAAGAGAAAGTACTTCACATTCAGAACGTGAATCAAATATAGATCTCTGCGAAAGCAGATAGTACTTACTTCCTCATATGAACTACCAAAGGAATTGGAAAAACAAAGATTGTCTTTACGTTCCAGTTTGAATAAAGGAACTTAATTCCGTCACTATAAGAGATGGATGAATGTTTTGTTTGACAAAACATTGTTCTTTATTAATCAATGATTGGATTATTATAATCTAATTGATTGTCTCTATAGTAGAGATAATGTGGTAGTGTTAACTGTTTAGAATATGACGATGCTTAAAACCCAAAAGGTTGCAAGGTAGTGACTAATCCCAACTTAGTTGTGACACCTCTAAAAACATAAATTACGAGTTGGTCATAGATGGATACTTTGGATCGTTAGGTCCGGATCCAATGCCTTCTTGTTAAAATTGTATAGAGGCGAAATGTTCGAATCTTTATTCTTTTGGAAAGAAGAAAGAATCACAAAGTTGTTGAGGTTAATTCACTTAGATGTTAGTGGTACTTGTCCACAACATAATACTACTCATGTTGTATGACATTCACCGAAGATCGCTCTCGGTTGGACTATCGTTTATTTTGAATAAACAAAAGTCCGAATACGTTGTAAAAGGTTTCAAAGAATTCAAGAATGAAAATTGATGAGTAAGACGTCTAAAGTATTTACCTCCTTAGATTTAATCAAAGGAAATATAACACTTTAGAAGAGTTTCCTTGATAGAAATCAAGGAAAGTAGCATCATAAGATAACGGATTTCTCCATTAGGAAAATAACGAACTCTAAAAGGATGTAGTTCGTTAGATGTTATCAAATTACCCATATATATATATGATATATATACTTCTAAGACAGTATGATTGTCAATTAGAAGATCTTCCAAAATTTTCGTAACTCCATAGGATGTAGTTGGAAAGAAAGACAAGTCTTAATCGTGTTAAGATTTGGGGTTGTGTGCTAATAAGCAATATTTGTTTGAGAACAATCTTGTGGGATATCCTTAAATTAACTTTTGGATATCACTTATATAAACCAACTAATAAATGTTATTTGTTGGGTGGTTCATTGTAATCCTACAGTAGAATTTGCCTAAGATAGAGCAAATGAACGAGAGATAGAACTCGAAGAATGGGTTCTTTGAGTGACAAGATGATGATCAACAAATATAACAACCTAGTTCCTACACCACAAGCTCCAAATGTAGTTGAGAAGGATTTATAAACCGTCTCAGTTGAATGGTTTGAACTTTATGACCATGTCATAGAGTTACACCTCTTAATTCGAAAGAAATAAGAATGAAAAACCTTATGACTACATTGAGTGTATATACAACATTTACTCAAGGAAATGGTATAGTACCATTTGACCCGAAATAATGAAACCTTCGTAGCTAATTGGTAGCTTAAGGTGACTATAATCAAAGAGATTGGTTGACTTGGAAGAAACCATCTTTGACGTAGTCTTGGTTTCCATTAATTCGAGGATTGCTAACTACAACTAAACGGTGATTGAATGTTTGGACATAATATGGGTTTCCGAAACCATTACCAAGATAGTCTTGATAATATATGTCTAAAACTAAGAATCACAAGACGTGTAAGTTGTAAAGATCCATCCATCATGAATCTTAGCAAGCTAGTGGGAGCTGTAAGCGTCTTACGAGAGAAAGATCAAATCGTTTAATTTCTCATAAAGATGTAAATGAATCTTTTGTTTGCTAAGTTTACAAAAGATTAGTGGGAGTTAATCGTATTCTTAAATTAAAACATATATATGATATATTAAGTTTAGGAATTCTTCTTCGTTAAAGTAATGACTTTAAACATTCTATAATGATAGAATGTATATGGGAGACATAGTCCATTTACATGGGATGGAAATCTATAATGATAGATTTCAGTATATATAATTTGATTATATCAATCCCTAATGATAGACAAAAGATGCTAGGAAGTTTCTCATATGATGATAAACTTTAGTCAGAAGGACAATTCTAGTAAGACTAGGAAGTTGCTCTTCACAAAGGGATCGTACCCCTTTGACTCCCAAAGAATTAATGCGTAAATAGAATCCTTTATGCGTACGCAGAAAGGTGATTTATGTATTTCATGTTGTATGAAAAGTGTTGATATGAGTTGTACCAAGATTGGTACAAGACGATATCAATGCAAGCCCAGGATCAGAACCAAGGCAACTGTCAAGTGAGTCCTTATGTATTTAAGAAATACTAAAGGACAGATTCCTCAAGAATGAGGAAGAATTAGAGTAACGCAATGGAAGCGTAAAAGTATTAGATTATGAATCTAATATCGTATCCATCATTGGATGTCTCTTCATTTTGAACGAAGAGATAATTGGATATCTCTTTATTATGACTGAAGAGATATTTGGGTGGAAACATTAAAGGTAATGACTTTGGTGTCTTCCATCATGAATGCAAAATATATATCGCCATATAGAAGTTTACAACAATGTTGTTTGGATGAGAAAGTTCATTTATGAACTCTCCATTCGGTTCCAACCAGAAAGTGTCTCTAGTGTGCCGACACTACGACACTAATGGGGCAATAGCTCAAGCCAGGGAATCAAGGTCTCATCAAGATCCAAACTCAAATGAGAGACTGAACCACATGATTAAGAATCATGTATAATGGTGATGTCGTTATTCTCAAGGTTGCTTCTATGGATAACATATAGATATCCATTGTCTAGGCCTACTACTCAGCCATTTTTGAAATGACTACAGAAGAGGTATCATCATTGATGACCAAGCTGATTGGCTCTAGTGCAAGTGGGAGATTGTTGGAAATGTGCCCTAAAACCAATCATATGATGATACTTTACGGACATTTCACATGTTAAACTAATCTAGTTTAATATAAAGGGCAAAGATTATTGTTTTAAGCCGTCTCATATAAATGTTATATGCTTAAACGATAAGTCCAAGGAATATGTAATAAGGGGAATGTGATCTAAAGAAGTTAGATTCATGAGACTATTCTCTTTCGTATACATATCCTAAATGTTCCTGATCATAGGATTGCCAATTGGGCATTGACAGTCCGTCAAGATCAGTACGTGCTATGTCTTCTCTTAGGGATAGTGATTGGTCTCAACTCATTGGTGTGATTGACACCAAGATAAGTACGTAGGTGCTCAATAGTAAATGAGTCCACTGAACGCGATCAACGAGGAGTTCTCATACTCATGTCACATGAGAACTCCTGGTTGGGATAATGCAAAGTAGTCATTTGACCTGAGGCATCATAGTTGTCTTGTGGTTAGGTCCTTGATCTTTGGCTATGTCAAAGTCACTCCATCAGAGGGTGTCCACGGCATAGTTGGGGTTAAGCCACTTAGCCATGGAGGTAAGTGAATGCGCAACAAGGGATCTCTAACCTTTAAACGTTGAGGGAGAATACTCTATGATATGATTTAGAATTTCTGGCCAGAGTATGAATGAGATTTAAGAATTTGTTCCAAATCACATGCAAGGTAATCATATAAGCAAGAGAATCACATTGGATAGTAGACATGAATAAACTATTAATCCAAACAATGTGGTCAAGAGTATTGTATTAGAGAAAGACCGTATTGCATTGTAATCCCAAACTGAATAGGTTCTCCAACCTCTTCTGATTAGCTTGGGTAGCCATGACATACTGCTAGGTGTCACTCATGGCTTGTGGAAGCCCTAAAGATGTATAATCACTAAAGGGAGAATTGAAAGTAAGTTTCAATTCACAATCGATTAGTAAGAGTTCTAATCGCCCACTGCCTCGCTAAAAGGAACCTAATGGATCGCACGCCGTGTAAGATAATGATTGAAGGATATAACGAAGATGAGTAAGGATAATTAAATGGTTTAATTATTTATGGCTAGGATTAATTAATATGTTAATTAATCAAACGAATGAGTTTGTGTTAGACCTCGGGTTAGTTTTGGGCCTCAAGGCCCAATGGGCTTCGAATGTCAAGACCATTAACATAAGTTGTATGACAACTTATTGACTAAATACCCAAAAGGGCCCAAACAACCCATAGCCTTAAGGAGGCCGGCCATATAGAGAAGAAAAGGGTTTGGTTCTTTTAGTCACTTAATTGAAGGGACTATATAAAGAACTTTATAGCCAAAATTCATTTAGGGTTTCTTTTGGAGAAAATTGGAGAGAACATGTCTCTCCCTTTCTCTCTAGGAGGCCGGCCCCCTCTTGGAGGGGATTAGCTAGCAATCCTTCCTCCTCCAAGGTCACTCATCTTCTTCCTTCACCATCCTTGGTGTCGAAAATTAGAGGTCTCCTACCTTGGGGACTTTTGGAGAATCAATTCTTCCATCCATATCCATGGAGCCAAGGAGCAAGGAGACAAAGGAAAGAAGGCCCTCACATGGGTGATTAACCTTTGCTAAGCAAAGAGGTGCTTCAAAGGTATAAAAGTTTCTCAACTCCTTTCTTTAAGATTTGAGTTGAGTCTTGGTTCACCATAACTACTAGGCTTTGAATTTCATGGGTTATGTTTTGTTTTGAGTGCATACAAGCATGATTCCGCCTTTAAATGTTAATTGCATGCCAAAGATGTTGCTTAAATGAACATGTTTTTCACAAATTTTCCTTCAGTTATACGTTGACATTCATCAACGAAACGGGGTTCAATGTCATTGTCAACATGGTCTCAGTAGCTACTGCATATGCTAATGCATCATCGACAATCATCTCATTTCTACACCAAACATCGTCCAAGCTAGCATAATAGACAGAAATCTCACAATTCTCAAGAGGTGGATTCGTTTCTTTAAGGAAGCTTCTGTAACCTAGAATTTCCTCATAAGTTTAATAGAATGAGTAGGCAACAGTCGGATTCACAGTAGGCTCTTCAAGGGCCTATGTCGTGGGTTTCTTCTTCCGAGGGTGTGAATCCTTTGAACCAAGAGGTCTTCCACGCTTTTGTGTAGGGGCTGATGATTGGCTAGCCGCTAATGTACGTGGATCGGCCAAAGTGGCATCTCAGGCCTCCAAGAGGGAAAATTGTCGTACGTTTGGTACATCCTTTCCAGGCACATTCGCAGCTGGAATATGTGATATTATCACTAGCGCTAGATCGGTGAAAGCATCTGGCAAGCTCTAAACTACACTCTGCAGATTTAATATGCACTTCAGTTTCAGACTAAGTGGTGCACGGATCTAAATGAGACAAGTGTGAGTCATCCACGATCATTCGCGTTATTCTTCAAGAACATTGACGTTCTTATCTCCTCCTAACGACGGGAATACTGTCTTATAGAAGTGACAATCCGCGAAACGAGCGATAAATAGATCGCATGTCAAAGGTTCTCAGTAATGAATGATTGAAGGAGAATCATATCCGACATAGATTCCCATCATTCGTTGAGGCCCCATTTTTGTACGTAAGGGCGACAAATCGGCACATAGACTGCACAACTAAAAATGCCCAGATGCGATATGTCGGGTTCGTATCCAGTAACCAACTGAAGAACGTTATATGGTTGGGTCGCAACAGGCCTCAAGCGGACCAACATGGCTGCGTACAATATAGCATGGCCTCAAGTAGCGATTGAGAGCTTGGTACGTATAACCAACGATCGAGCAATCATTTGTAAGCGCTTAATGAATGCCTCTGCCAGGCCATTCTAGGTGTGAACATGGGGTACTAGATGTTCAACTTCAACCATAACTGACATGCAATAGTCATCAAAAGGTTTAGATGTGAATTCTTCAGCATTATCCAATCGAATAGATTTGATTGAATAATCAGGGTCGTGAGCCTTGAGCTTGATAACCTAAGCTAATACTTTGGAGAATGCAGTGTTCCTTGTGGACAACAAGCACACGTGTGACCAACATGTGGAAGCGTCAACCAAAATCATAAAATATCTAAATGGTCCGCATGGAGGATGAATCGATCCGCAAATGTCCCTCTGATTCATTTATAGAAAAATATGAGGATTCAAACGAATCTTATCATAAGGAGGCTTAATAATAAGCTTTCCGATTAAGCAGGTTTAACATGGGATTCCTTGAATCGAACCTGAACTTCATGTTAGTGGATGCCCTTGTGATGATTTAGGATACGGTGCATCACTGTTCGTCCAAGGTGTCCCAAACGATCATGCCGTAATTTTGTGCACGGTCCCTCGGGATACGCTCCATCTTCTCTAGAATACAAATCACTCGGGATACGCTCTATCTTCTCTAGAATACGCTTCTGGCCATATTTGTAAGAAGTGATACACAAAAATTCAACTCCATTTTCTACATAGGTTTCAGCGTGGTAATTATTACTTCTAATGTCCTTGAAACTCAGCAAAGTTCTTCCGGAGCACGGAGAATAAAGTGCCTCATCAATGGTCAAAATTATACCATTGGACAACATTATATGTGCCTTACCGTATTCTTCGATCAGGTTGGATGTGCCTGAGAGGGTTGTCAGAAGTGCATTCTTAGGTATGAAGTTAATGAAATAGATGCGTTCACGCAAAACGGTGTGCATCGTTGCACTATCTACCAGACAACTAACTTTCCTACTAGTCATACCTAGAAATAAAAATTTATTTGAATAAGTCACATGCATAAAAGTTCTTAAAACAAATATCCATTCAAAATAATTTAAGTATTCAAGGATGGTAATTAAAATACTTAATATCCAAAAAACAAATCATCAACAAATCATCCAAACATAAAGGAAAATTGTGCAACATTAAACCAAAAAACAAGGAAGGTTCGGCCACTATGTGGAATTCGGCCCCATTGTTCCAAATTCAACTAAAAAATAATAATTTATGTCTAAGATTCTAATCTTCCACAACATGGGCCAAAGCCTACAAATGGGCTTGAGTAATTTGAGACTGTGAAGTCCAAGCTCAGAAACTAGGCTGGGATGGGCTGATCAGGCCAAAGAGCTGCAGGCCCAACACAGCAAACAGACTGCAAGACGGCCAGGCCCAAACTGGGTTGTATTCTAGTACTTCGCGGACACAAGTGCATGGGCATAAGAGTTGGGTTATGGTGTGACGCGGTGCAGGGATAGCGCCTCAGCCATAAGGGCTGATGTCACATTGGGCCGAGCTTATGCAGTGGGCCGCTACAGGCGAGCCTAGAATGAGAGAAAAACTTTTTTTTATTTTTCAATTTGCATAATTAGGCCGATGTCATGGGTTGGCCCAAGGGGCCATAGGTGACCAAAGAACATCCCAGCAGCTGCTGGGTTTCTTCGTTAGGGAAGATGACCAACGCCACAGCTTCAAGCGACCATGTTTTGGGACAAAAATCTTGGGGGCGAGTTCATGAATCAACGGGGACCACGAATAATAACAGAGATAGAACGTTTCAAACAAAACCCTAGAAATTCAAATCGAAATTTTGAAAAATTCGATCGGGGATGAGCTGTAGGTCGTCGGGGGCGTTGACCCGTGGGTAAGGATTGGCTGCAGGCCATCCTACGACAGTGGGGACACCATGGAAGGCGTCGAGGTTTCTGGGTTTGAACCTGGAGCCCATGGCTTTGGTGGTCTCGCGGCTCGGGTCATGGGTTCGAAGAACCTTAGAAGAATTATGTTTTTATTTTATTTTATTTTTTAATTAATTCAATGCATATCAAACATATAATTTAATGCATGAGCAGATATATGATGCAATTCATGGCAATATCAAATTCACATAATTCAACAATTGTGGATATAATACATACACAATTTATGTAGAATCCAAAATTCGAAAAACATAAAGTTGGGTCATACATTATGGTGAATGTTCATGCTATCAAGGTTGCAAAAATATTGAGATAAAAACCATTGTTTTGAAAGAACCTGATTGCGTGATGATATTGATGGACTGGTTTGATGCATAAAACTTCCACGTCAAATTCCTAAGTATAGTGGTAGGAGTGTGCTGATAACGTGTTGTGGCCTATATTTAACTGACAATGAGAGGGGGCCGGTAGCACAGAGAAAATATAAAGAGAGAGATGTGTTTGTTGTCACATCCCGGCCTAAGCGCAGCCACCTCCCGGGCTTGACTCCACCATAGCACGATATTGTCCGCTTTGGGCCTTCCCTAAGCCCTCACGGTTTTGTTTTTGGGAACTCACATGAGAACTTCCCAGTGGGTTACCCATCTTGGGAGTGCTCTCGCGCGTTACTCGCTTAACTTCGGAGTTCCGATGGAACCCGAAGCCAATGAGCTCCCAAAAGGCCTCGTGCTAGGTAGGGATGGGAATATACATTTAAGGATCACTCCCCTGGGCGATGTGGGATGTTACATTTGTAGGATTGTGTAGAGGATGTGTTATTCCCCCTACGCAGTGCCTTTATTTATGGTAATAAGGGAGGGAAGAAATCCCCCTCCTCCAAGGAATACAAGTCCTACTAGGGAAGAATAACTAGAATCAAATTTAATCTATAATTTACACAATCACACTCAAAATTTCAGTGTTAAACACAATGGTTTCTATATGTATTGGATAATCGTTAAATAACTAAAGAATTTCTTATTTTGGTTTTTTTTTTTTTTTTTTGTCAAAAGATAGATTTATTAGTTTATATGTTAGATTAGAAAATTGACGGAATTCAAACCCACACCGTGATACCAGAGGAGCTACCACTGTGGTAGAGACCACTTGCCAAGTTCTTGCTTTGTTGATTTTTAGCAAATTTGATGCATAAAAAGAATAAAAAATTAGACGACTCAAATGATTATGTAAAATGTCAATGAGAAACATACCCAAAAAGGTATAATGAAAATGTTGACAGCATTTTAATACTCGCCAACAATGAAATTATAAAAAATGCATAAAGAAAAGGGAAACACACAAAGAAGAAGATTGTAATGCACGACTAGGATAAAATAGAAAAAAAAAGGAGTACGTTGTGAGTTGTGACAGCACAGCACGTTGTTTCGACTCCTGTGTACTGGATTATGGATAGGCAACTCGTCACACATGGTATTTTTTCAATTTTGTCAAATCAGCTGGTGAATATAATATTAAAAAATATACATACAAAGAATTTAACAGAACACAAAACAAAATAACTAGCTATTAATTTTTAAGATTAAGTACTGAAAACTCTTAGCCTTTTAGTATCATTTTAAATTGATCTTAATTTTTTTAAATATTCCAAACAAGTACTCAACTTGTGAGATCACACATCGCCTAGGGTAGTGGATCCTGTGAGCCTCACTGTTCTAAAAATCCCCGCCTAGCGCTGCTGGCCACCGCCCCGATTAATGCCTAGGCCTGCTAAGGCACCGCCTAGACTGCCGAGGCACCGCCTAGACTGCTTAGGCACCCACCTAGCCCTCCTAGCTCCCCTAGCTCGCCTAGACCCTCCTAAACACCCGCCTAGGTCGCAACTCACTTAGACAAAAAATAGATAACTTTCATTGTGCATTTTTTTTCCAATAAATTGTAAAAGACTTGTTGCATACTTAAATGAACACACAGTATATCCTTATTTCACATGTTTTCATTATGTTCCAATACTTCATAATATATATGCATTATATTTTGTACTTTATAATGGAATTATATGTATTTCAAGTATAAGCAGATACTTATTTACACGAAATATGATAGATTTACTTAAATCCGCCTAGTTCGCCTAGGCGCCTGCCTAGGCCCTAGCCTGCCGCCCGGCTAGCGCCTAGCGACTTTTAGAACCTTGGTGAGCCTTATATGTATATCCCCATCTCTACCTAGCACGAGGCCTTTTGGCAGCTCACTAGCTTCGAGTTCCATCGAAACTCCGAAGTTAAGTGAGTAGCACGCGAGAGCACTCCCATGATGGGTGACCCACTGGGAAGTTCTCATGCGAGTTCCCAGAAACAAAACCGTGAGGGCGTGGTTGGGGCCCAAAGCAGACAATATCGTGCTACGGCGGAGGCGTGCCCGGGATGTGACAATTTGGTATCATAGCCTAACCCTGGGCGCGTGTGTACCGATGAGGACGTCGGGCCCCTAAATGGGGGGTGGATTGTGATATCCCACATCACCTAGGAGAGTGGATCCTGTGAGCCTTATATGTATATTCCCATCTCTACCTAGCACGAGGCCTTCTGAGAGCTCATTGGCTTTAGGTTCCATCAGAACTCCGAAGTTAAGCGAGTAGCGCACGAGAGCACTCCCATGATGGATGACCCACTGGGAAGTTCTCGTGCGAGTTCCCAGAAACAAAACTGTGAGGGCGTGGTCGGGGCCCGAAGCGGACAATATCGTGCTACGGTGGAGGTGTGCCAGAGATGCGGTGAAGCCCGGGTCGGGATGTGACACAACCTATTAAAAATGTCACATTCGTTAAGTCCCAATTGGTTTTTCAAACATAGATATTGAAAACCCACCAACTAGATATCTTATGGTCAACATTAATACTAGTTGCCTCAAAATCTAAATTTCAAATATAGATTATATAATATGAAACTCAATGATCAAACGAGTATTGAATTGAATCGATAATAAACCCAAATTAAAATTATATTAGAAGGGCAATCTTCTAATAAAGGAGGGAGTTAAGAATTCAGATAGGGTTTCAAGGAGCTCGTTTATGCTCATGTGTTTTCTACATACACCAATTCTCAACTCATAAAGTTTCAATTTCTTTTTTGTGGGCAGTGAAGATGGTGGTGACCGCATCATGACAGTCACATACCATTTCAGCAAACTCCATTTGACTCCTGTGTATTGGACTCTGGATAGGCAACTTGTCACACGTGGTATTTTTTGATTTTGCCAAATCAGCTAGTGAATATAATATTAAAAAATATACATGCAAAGAATTTAACAAAACACAAAACAAAATAACTAGCTATTAATTTTTAAGATTAAGTAATGAAAACTCTTAGTCTTTTAGTGTCATTTTAAATTGGTCTTAATTTTTTTAAACATTCCAAACAAGTACTCAACCTATTAAAAATGTCACATCTGTTAAGTCCCAATTGATTTTTCAAACATAGATATTGAAAACCCACCAACTAGATATATTATGGTCAACATTAATACTAGTTGCCTCACAATCTAAATTTCAAATATGGATTATATAGTATGAAACTCAATGATCAAACAGGTATTGTATTGAATCGAAAATAGACCCAAATTAAAATTACATTAGAAGGCAATCTTCTAATAAAGGAGGGAGTTAAGAATTCAGATAGGGTTTCAATGAGCTTGTTTATGCTCATGTGTTTTCCACATACACCAATTCTCAGCTCATAAAGTTTCCATTTCTTCTTTGTGGGCAGTGAAGATGATGGTGGCCGCATCATGACAATCATATACCATTTCAGCAACCTCTATAACCTTTTTCTCGATGTTGACGACTTGAGTTATAGGGTGGGAGTTGTTGGTTTTACATTGGGTTTGGAGGAGATGACATGATGGGGGTGGTGGTGACAGTTAGTTGGTGGAGGCTATACTTTTATAACCTCTTATTGATTTTGAAAACAAAGTAACTCCTAATTAATGTAAAAGGTTTTTAATTTCGACTTCACGATGTGACATTTTCAATAAGTTGAGTACTTGTTTGAAATATTCAAAAAAGTTAAGATCAATTTAGAATGACACTAAAATGTTGAGAGATTCTAAGTACTTAATCTTAATTTTAATTAATAATAATAAAAAAAGAGAAAAAAAAGGAAATGAAAATGAAAAATGTTGGTTAAGAGCATGGACCAAAATATCGCCGATATTATCCTTTTTTTGGTCCGACGATATTTAGGTGACTTATTCTCTTATTATCGTTAATATATCGCGATATTATCGATAATATCGCGATATGAAACCCAAAAATACTTGAAAATTTCTGAAAAGTCTCAATTTTGGGCATAGGGGGATTCGAACCCCTCCCATTTCACTTCTTCAACACCTTAACCACCATATCACTTATGTTTTTGTGAAAATATGCTAAAATATTTATATATATGGTTTTGTTTTGAATTCTTTTGCAAGAAACAAATTTGCACATATTCCAAATTTTTTGTGGTATTATATTTTAAATTGTGTCAATTAATTACTTAGTCAATGACATGTGGTTTTTAATTTTTCTATTTTTTATTTGGTCACTTACATGTAGGGCTGGAAAAAATTCCTTTAAAATCCCAAACCAAACCGAAAAAGTCCCAAACCCAAACCAAAAAATCCCAAACCAAAACCATCCCGAAGTTCGGGAATCTCATCCCGAAAAATACCGAAATTTTCGATATGGGATTGGTTTCCAAATCCCATTTGTTTGGTAATCCCGAACTCTTCATATCTCATTCCTGTTAGGATGGAACCGAGTGACTCATAGAAAGAATCTGAGACTCAATCTTCAAACGATTTTGCTTATGGACAACATCAACCAATCTCGGATCCATATGGGTGGCATGTTAACAATTACATGCAAAACTATTTTGGGGATTTATCATTTGATGACTACTCTTCACAATACACTTACTCTACACATGGAGATGATGAAGATAGTGAAAATTTTGAACCTCATAGGAACTCTATGTGGTACTGAGTCACTCATGTATCTTACTAGCAATGTATAAAGTGTAAAATATTGTACTAATTCATTATATATAAATGATTATGGTGTGTTTAAACTTCTTTCATTAATTACTACATATTTTCTACACTCACAATGTTTGCCAGCTCGCTATATAATCAACTTAAATCAGTTAAATCCATCATGCAATGCATTTCCTTCCAATTTTTTGTGATAAACTAATAGATAATTGACTAAATAAATATCCTGCAAAGTTTCAATAAAAATTTCCAAGTTTTTCTTACAATTTCCGTGGTTTTTATTCAATTTTTATCGATATCGATACTATCCCGATATTTCCATCAATATTTTCTTGTTTTTGGACTACCGATATTTCCAATATCATCGATATTTAGGTCAGGTTTGGGAGTGAGGTGATTAAAAAAAAAGCTGGGGTGAAAAAAAGCTGGTAAGAGTTTTAGTGTTTGGTAAACTTTGGAAAACAGCTTTCTTTCAAAGCTTGAGGTGAAAAGAAGCCCAAAACGTGAAGGAGTCTTGAAGCTGCAAATAGCAGCTTTGGAAAAACAGCTTATTTTAGAAACACGGGTGAACAGTGATGTGTTTAATAAAATTTTCAATAACCCAAAATTGCCCTCCTTCAGATCTCCTTCAGACCTTAGTCTTCTCCATCATTCTTCCAAAAGCTCGCAGCTTGATTTGGCCGTCAATGGCGGCCTCACAGACCTCCAACGGGATGACCTTAAGGCATGCTTTCGGAAATGTCCTTTCCTTCTTCATCCTCATTCTGATCGGCGTTCTCGCATTCTCAATCCGGCTCTTCTCTGTGAGCTCTTCAATCACTATCTTTTCTCCAGTTTATGTAGATCTATCGCTATTGATGTCAAAATCTGGCGTTGCTCGTATGACAGCCTAGAAAAGGCAGGAAAATCCATCAGTGTTGAAATTATTTATCTATTGATATACATATATATATGGATATTATTGTGCAAATCATACAACTTTACAATTGATTATCTACTCTTGTGAATTATCGAACCGAATGGTGTTTCGTATCAGTTTACCTTTGTGTTATTCTGTAAATTGTTGTGTTCTAACTATTTTAACTTTGAATTTTTATCATTCGTAATTACATTTCTTAGTAATCAAAAGGAGGGTAACTTGTATTTGTATTGTACTCATTTTCTTAGTAATCAAAAGGAGGGTAACTTGTATTTGTATCCCATCATATATTTCTCATTTTGTGGCTGGAAGCTATGACAATGAAGTTGTGGCTATTTTTGCTTTGATCTTCACTTTCTATCTATATATAAAGGTTAGGTTTGGTAAACGACAACTTTATTTTATTCTGTTAGGTGCATGGTTGTTTCAAAGAATGATCTGATTCCGTTGACTGTTGAGTAGGATCACCTTATGAATTTGTTTCTGATGGATCTTGATTAGTTTATACTATATATTACAGGGATTATGTTTAATGTGCTTCAATATCTTCTGATAACATTATGCAATATATGCAGACATTGAATACAGGATCCCTCTTTTATGCAACTCTTAATGCCATAGCATACTTTTACATGGTAAGTATATGTTCTAATGTTGTTTGTGCTTTTGTAACCTTACATTTTCTGTCGAATTTATGTTTACTTCCATTTGTTTCATTGCTTTATGTTTGTTCTTGGGGAGGCTGCACGTTTATTATTAACCTGATTCCAATGCATGTGCTTCTCTGCATTGTAATTGGTTGCTACTCATCTCGTTTATACATTGCACATGCTCCTCTTGTAAGTATCCTCAGTATTGATGATGCTATTTTTTTATTGAAAGCAAGTGGAACATGCATTTGGTGTTAAAATTGAAGAATGCATACTAACATTCTCGCGCTTTGTTAGTTTGTAGCTAGAAATACTAGATGAAAAATAATGGTGACTATAAAATTGATACATTTAAATGACTCTTGGTTCCTATTGAAATCGTAGCTTTGCTAATGTAGGTGGTCTTGGGAACATTGTTAGCCGCTTTGGTGCCGGTAGTTGGATTCAATGCAGTCATGACATCAGAACATTTTGCATCCTTCTTGGTGAGCATTTCCCAACTTTCTTTTCTCATTGACTTCTCATTTTCTGATACTGGAGCTTGTCTTAGCTTTCAGTTATTTTCAAAACACTTGTAAAAGACGTCTTCATACTGAGTTAATAAGGTTCTGAAGATGCTAATTCACGTGTTCGTAAGAGTGTTCTTTTTTTTTTTTGGACTGAGCCACTTATAAAGTTATAAGAGTTTGGTTTTCATTAAGCAGTTTTAAAGTATATGGTTGCTCTTTAATGGAATTAGATAATTCTTATAGAAGGTTAGCAAATATGGAGAAGCTTTGTAGTTAGTAGAACTTAAAGAAGGGGATTGCTTGAATTTGGAACTAATTAGAAGTCTGTTTTCTTCATTTTTTCCAGATAGTTTGTATCCCGTGCAGTTCATAGCCTCATCTTTCTTACTATGTTTTATTGTTGCTATATTTTCTACTGCAGGTTTTTATTATTATACATGTGGTTGCTTTCGTGTACTATATCAAAGGGATTCTCTCTCCAAAAATGTTCAAAGTGGTTGTCACGCTTGTTGTATCCATTGGCCTGTATGATTCACTTGTTCTGTTTTTTAAATTTGTTGAGGGTCTCACAGATTGAACACATAATTGATCTCGATGCCTCTCATGTTAATTAAGTCTAAAATATTTCAATTAAAATAGTTTGTCATACTAATTAATATTTAAGAAAAAGTTTATAAATAATTTTCTTCTAAAAATAAAGTATATTTAGTAATTCACTTTTATTTGTTAAGAAAATTAAATTAATAGCATATCTAATATTATATCATTTTTGGTCATTTCACACAGTTACAGCTGTTTTACATAAAAGTTTACCAAACACCATCATACAGCTTTTTTTTCCAAAAGTACTTTTACAAAAAAGTTTACCAAACACTCTGCTAATTTATTTCACAGCCGCTTATTCTCACAGTATAGCTGCTCATTCTCATAGTAGTTTTTTTTTAAAACGCAGCACCAAACCAACTCTTAATACCTTGGTTAAGAGCGGAAAAGCTGCGAGAAAATTGGAAGATCCGCCCGGATGACATCGTTGGCAGCGTGTTAGGGAGGAGAAGTTAGAGAGAGAAAGATACTGAGGGAGGGGGAGAGAGAGAATCTTTGCTCGTCTCTCTTGGTATACAATCCGTCTCAGAGACCACAAAAAAAAAAAAGTTGTGAGCAGAGAGGCAGCTGGTTTTGAATTTCATCCCAAACCCAGAAACCTCTCTCTCTCACTCCTCAATTGCTCATTTGCATGTCCGTGATTGTTTGAAGAAATTGGTTTTCCTTGGTGGGTTTTCTCTCTTCTGGTGCTGGTGACTTTGTAGTGCAGGGAAGGAAGTGGAGTTTGTGATGGAGGAAGGGTTTTGGAGTTGAGAGAATACAGCATTTTTGGGCAGCTGGGTATGGCACATAATAAACCCAAGAGGCTCTACCAAGTTTGGAAAGGAAGCAATGTGAGTTTCACTCTCTGTCTCTCTCTCTCACTCTCGCTCAATTGGGTTCACTGTTTTTCACTTCTGACTGCTTCTTGATCAACATCAATTCAATTGCTTTATCATTTTGTGTTCCTTCTTTTGTTCCAATTTGAAAGAAGAGGATGAGATTATGACTTTATGTTAATTCCCTTTGTGATTGATTTTCATTTCCTCTTTCTTTTGTGTGTTTTCGTCTTTATATTTGAGTTGCAGCAGTTGGATTCCCTTAAGATACTCTCTTTCTCTAGCTACACTAGCTTTACTTGATTGAACAGATAAGTATCTTCTAGGTCAAGGCCCAGCGTTTCGAGTTCATGTTAATCAGGTTGTGTGTTTACTTTCTTTCATTCATGTGTTTGCGCCACTGTGATTACTTCTTATCGAGTGAATTTTTATTGTTCTGAGCAAGAATTCGCCCACCAACTACATATGTACTGAAAAATCGATAATGTATTATTTCGTATTGTAGCAGGGGCAGAGCTATTAATTGGCCTGGAATAACCTCTGGCCCCCTCCAATTTCTCAACACCTTTAGAACCTATAGAGTGTAACCATGTATTGAGATCCTATACTTTTAGGCCTTGTTTGGTCTCTATGATTGGTTGGAACGGATAACTTATATAATTCAAGGTATATTAAAGGTAGTGGTGAATGGTTTTTCATTTTGAAGGGATGAAGGAAACTTCTCCCTTCTAATCCTCCCAGTCTTAGGGTGATTCTAATGGATAAGTTTCCTTATTAATTAATCCATCTTCTACCTTCAAGTTGGACACAATTTTTCATTTCGTTCTTCAAAATACCTTCAATATGTTTGGTTATCCATTCCAATTTAGTCTTAGAGACCAAACGAGGCCTTCCAAATATCAAACCTACCTCCCCTGCGGATGGTTGATTGATTGTAGTGTCATATATGCTTTATCAGTAGCCTTAAAAAAATGTAGTCAGAAAAAAAATATGGCTTGTGAAATTGATTTGTTGTACCTCTATATCGGTGAAGAACAAGGAAAACAAAATTTAAATCTAAACACTAACAAATTACTTGTATTTATTGTATCAGCTGCATATTTTCCTCCTTTCCCTTATATCTGTGGATATATGAATGCACATATCTTTTCAAGTTGCATAATATTGAAATTATTGTTTGGTACTTGATGTGGCACAATTGATCGTGACGTGAAATAACTGAAAATTTTATGGACTATTCTTTCGGTTTATGATATACCACTATACCAGTAGTATGACTGGTGGAATATTGCTAAAAGTCCAATCCAGTTTGGTGTACTTGCACTGATGGGGATTTTTATTGGTTTTGTCAGAACTTTTTCTGTGGCGGGAGATTAATTTTTGGTCCTGATGTGGCATCTCTTCTTCTGTCTACACTCCTTATTGCCGGCCCAGCAGTTGCCTTCTGTTTGAAGGTTTATCTTAAAATCAAAGATGAGAAGAGCAAGAATGAGAGTCTATGGCTTCCCGTATTAGTTATTGGCTCAGTCCTTCAACATTGGTAAGGCTGTTATTATTTATTATGTATTTTTGTTTATTGCTATCAGCAATTGGTATGTTATTCCTGTATCCAGAGAGGTCATTGTTATATATGGCTATTCGCGTGGCCTATTTTGGTATTTCTTATGAGATAACTTACGACTTTAGTAGTTTACCAAATTTGGCCAAGTCATTTTTGAAACTCAAATTCTTGCGTTCGAATTAATTGCAGCATCCATAGGAAAACTTCCGTCTTGAAAGTAAAGGAAAAAGCAATTATTACAACATCAAAACTAAATACTGAGCGACTATTTATATTGTCCTCCGTTTCACCAGAAATGAGATTACTTGTGGCTGTCCTGTGAAACCTGGGTCTTGAGAAGGAAGTATGAGTTTTGACTTTTCTTTTAGTGGCAATCTATATGATCAAAACTGCACCTGACATTTGATGGCTCAATACTTTTACCATTGTTTTCCATCTTTAAAACTACTGAATAATCCAGTCTGAGTCAATATAAACTTCAATTATTGAAGGGTGAAAGTATGTCACACTTGGGAAGAGAGCACTAGAGATGTTATCAAGGATATGGTTAATTAGATTTATAAGCTCAAATCTTATAATGGATTACATCATGCGAGATTATTTCCTTAGACAATGCGCTAAAATTTGAAAGAACTTACAAGCAAGAAGTACATAATCCTCAGATGATAACAGAAGACCAATTTTCTAATCAGCCTTGGAATGTGTTTTCTTTTCTTTTGTATTGTGGATTCTTTTCTAATACATGTACAATATAAGTTTTGTGCATATTGCAGAGATGTTAACTTGTTAAAATTTTTGGTGCATGGAATCTCTTTCCTTCTTGTTGTGGTCGTGGATCTGAGCCAGCAGGCACTTGGATTGCATTCCAATGACAGCATTACCTGGATAATGGCTAAATGATTTGTCACATGAAAACTAGTTTTTTTTTTGAGAAGACACATGAAAACTAGTTTAACACCCTATTCTTACAATTCTGATTCTTCTAGCATTTAAACATCATCTGACATTTAGCTCGTTTCTGTGCAGGATTTAACCTTTCTCTTCTTGACTTCTGGTAGAGATCCTGGAATAATCCCTCGAAATTCAAGGCCTCCAGAATCAGATGAAGCATTTGATCTAGCTACCCCATCCATGGAGTGGGTTAATGAAAGAACTCCTCATTTGAAGCTACCTCGAACAAGAGATGTGATTGTAAATGGTCACACAGTAAAAGTGAAGTATTGCGATACTTGTTTGCTTTATCGTCCTCCCCGTGTATCTCACTGTTCTATCTGCAACAATTGCATTCAGAGATTCGATCATCAGTCCATGGGTTGGTCAGTGCATTGGAATTGTAAGTTATTAACTTGTCTGGGTAAAAGAGTACCTTTCCATGTTTATGCCATCTGTGATGAGAAATTGGTATATTGTTAACTCTTCTGAACTTGATTGGCTTAATATAGTGAATATAATTTATCAAAGACAGAGGCATGATCTGTCATGAATTGCTGTTGGAACAAGCTGAAAAATTGTGTATCTAACTGCGATGTTGTACCTGTGTAGTTGAGCTTCTCAATATATCTTGGGTCTTATTTATTAGCACTTACATCACTACATATATCTTTTCAAAGTTGTACTCTGATGGTCTTGAAACTTTGCTGAGAAGATTTATCTATTATATACTAACAGTCTTGAAGTTCAAAATGAGAATAATAATATGAAAGTTCTGATTCCTTTATAAATCGAACACTCAAATTTTCATAATGCAGAATAGGGCAGTTACTATAATTGTAATATACGTGATTCTGTTGGCCCATTGGGTTAGGCTACGAGGACTTAGGTCTCCTTATGCAGGGCATGGGATTTCCTGTATCTTTAGAAAATAGTTGTTTCTAAACGTTGGAGTAGGTCCTAAAGGGATCCCACTTATAAAGTTATTATATTGAAGGTAAGATATGTGGAATTCTTGCATATACTATATCTTTGCTTTGGGATGCATTACTCAGCCCTTTGATACTTTTGCCAGTGAATTGCTCTTTCGAACTTAATGGTATTTTAAACTTACATAATGGTATTTTATATGTAAGTTTACTGGATATAAGGCTCGTTTGGAAGTGCTTTTAAAATGGCTGAAAGCGCTTTTGGTGAAAATGTTTTTGGGACCAATCCTTACTAAAAGTAACGGTGCTTCTTGCAAGAAGCACTTCAAGTGCTTTTTGAACCCATAAACATTTTCTCTAAAAGAGCTTTCAGTCATTTTAAAAGAACTTCCAAACGAACCAGGCCATAGTATCACCTGTAAATGGCCCAACTCTTTTCTTTTTTTGACAATGACCTTGAGCTCTCCAAGTCAGCCGTCCAATGTTTAACATTAATATTGCAAGCATGTGAACCACAAGTAATTTGTTTTGAAGCAATTATAATGGAATAAACTTGTATGGATTATCAGGTCGGATGGTTGCAATTTATTCGGTGCTCAAATCGTTACATAATAATTGATTCTTTTGTCTGCTAAGAAATTAACTGTCCTCTTCTATGTTTGGTTGCAGCGTAACTATCCGTTCTTCTTCATGTTCATATCAACCTCAACCATACTGTGCATATATGTTTTTGTCTTCTCTTGGGTAAACATAGTTCAACATGGCAGTCTTCCGAAAGCTTTTTCCAAAGATATCCTATCAGATATCCTTTTAGCGTACTGTTTTATCGCTATCTGGTTTGTTGGTGGCCTTACAATCTTCCATTCCTACTTGATATGCACAAACCAGGTAACTTTCTGAAACTAAATATGCAAATTATATAGCCTGAGTGGTTTTCTGTCACTCTTAAGATTTCTTACCTACGGAAAAATTAGCTGATGGCATTTGGGCCAAAGATGCATATCAAAACTTAGTTTTAAAATAATGATGAATAATCAAAGAACATAGTTTCAATTAGTAGGGAATTATTGTCTAACAAAAATTTTCTTTCTGATTGATGGAATGAAACAAAAAATTTCAACAATTTTTTATTTAATTTTTTTTTTCCGTCGGTATCTTTGAATCTGTGTCTGAGGGCAAATTGCTTGTGTGGTTACCATTGTAATAACAAAGTGTAGTCTACTGGCATCATGGAGTGAATTATTTTGTGCAATTTTCGTTTAGTTTATTTGGAACATGCTTAGTACTGTGATTAATGTTTTGTTACAGACAACATATGAAAACTTCCGGTACCGATATGATAAGAAGGAGAACCCGTATAACAAAGGAATGATTTGGAATGTCAAAGAAGTTTTTTTCTCCAAAATCCCTCCTTCAATGAATAGATTCCGATCATTCATTGAGATGGATGAACAGATGATTGCAGGATCTGGGACTCCAAATCATGGGGAAGGTACTATGAGCTCAAAGGAGAAAATAGATATTGAAATGGGAACTAGGCATCTGGAGGACAATGGTTTATCACTTCCAAACATTTTGCAGAATTTTGACTATGATGATTTGGAGGATGGTTTGAAGGATGCAGGGGAACAACTCGGGCCTGATTTTGACCCCCTTTTTCCCATTCAGCCAGAAGTAAAAGAATCTGTTCAATACTCGGCAGATGGAGATAAAATTACAGAAAGTGTTGGTACGAGGGATGCAGTGAAATATTCTGTGCGAAGCACTCCTCTGGGAGATGAGTTGCGAGCATCGGTCCATAGCACTTCTTCCTTTGATGGAGCAAATGAGGAAACTGATTGTGGAAAAAAAAAATCCTAAAACCACATCACCTGTTTTACATGCATAAAGGTTTGTACCTTTTATTCGATTTCCATATTGCATCATTTTAATTTATTTTTTTATTTTTGTGGGGGGGCTAGGATTCTTATACTTTTGACCTCTTAAGTGAGTATTTTGGTGTAAAAAAATGATTATTTTAGTTGTGTACTTGCACGTGAGTTAACTGGTTCTTCTATATCAATAACAAAAAGTATGTCGAGAAACCATAAAATATTTGAGCTTTCTATTGAATCCAGATGCTCTATTCTCAGCATAAAGAAAAGATAACGCAATTATCAAATGGAAGCGTAATGCAATGTGGACTGTGCACAATTTCTAATTGAAGTTTTATCAAATGCCACAAAATCACGTGTTCTTATCGATGCTGGTTTTAGGTGCTGTGTGATACGTACTCTTCAAAATGCCACTGACAACATAGTGGACAAAAACGATCTCTTATGTTATTCCCCCAACATCTCTTAACTTTGTGCACATGTGATGTGTTATAAACTAGCACTCAAATTAAACCCTTTTGTTGACAATTGTGGTAGATGTGTAAGTAGGGATCATTCTAGGCCGGGGATTAGGAGGGATTGCTAATCTACTCAAATTAAACTCTAAAACACTAAACTAGACTCAAAACCAGAAAACTAGACTCTAATAACTTAAAACAAACTAGATTGACTCAAAACAGCACAAAACAAGCAAATTGACTCAAAACAGGCACTAAAGAGATTTTGGACGAAAGTTGATTTGATTTTGACTCAAAACACTAAAAGAAAACAAGTTTAAACAGATTCTAACTAAAAGACACGAATTATAAAAGGGGGAAATTGGTTTTGACGATTTTAAAGTAAAAACAAGCAGATTTTAAACACTAAACAACTTTGGACGAAATTGGGGTGAATTGATGGATAATAGGCTAGCTAGAGGGTTCTTCTCCACACATGACACACTTGCATACAAATTGATTTCCAGTTGCTTTTCCAATAAACCATGAACCTCAACGCCCCAAATTAACTGTGAACATCACTAATTAACCCTCAGATTTTCCTTAAGTCATTGAATTGGATGGACAACGCATCGGCAACCAAATTATTCTTCAATAGTTCCCTACATGAATAGCATAATAGAAATACAATCAAAGATCATTAAGCTTTGTGAAAATCATAAGCATTGACAAGGCATTCGTAACTATGAACAACATGATATTCCTGCTAGGAATTTACTTAACACGATTGTGACTAGCAACCTCCACTACTTATGCATACTTAGGTGAAAATCCCTTATATTCTAGCATCAAATTCATGCATGCAAACTAAGTATGCATCCTTAATCAACATACAAAAATAAGTTCTGAATCAAACAATTAAGTAAATTGCATTCACGATTTATGAAATCACAATTGGAAGTAATCAATTCATATTGCAAATATGTTAATGGCTTTGAAATTCCCCCTAGCTAAAGCGAGTTTAGCTCCTCATGTTCGCAAAACAAAGACAATTGAATTTAAACATTGAAAACAAAAGATGGATTACACCTAAGAATGTTCCAGCAATCCAAGCTTGAATGGCAAGCAAATCCAAGGGTCTTCCTTCTTCTTCTTTGCTACAGCACAAGGTGTGGGTGAAGGTTTGAGTGATGAATTGTATGAAAGAATGGCTGAAAGTATGAATGGTAGTGGATGGATCCCCCTTTAATTATGCAGCAGATGCTAGAATTAATAGGGTAAGAGAATCACAGCCCTAATTAATTTTGGAGATAGATTTGTACACCAAACCTCAAAGAAAAAAGGTAAATAAATGTCAGAATCCAAGAGGGAAAGGGAAAGAAATGCGCGGCACAAGGGAAGGAAAGGAGAAGGGAGATGTGGCAAAGGAAGGAAAGGGTAAGTAGGTGCGGCAAGGAATAGGAAAGGATTTAGGACTTCTAGAACAAGTTTTTAAGTGTCCTAATATAATTAGAGATCCTCCTTGCAGTTGGAACCTAGGTAGAGTAAAATTAGGATAAGGTTAGGACAAAATAAGGTAACTTGGCTACCATTCCTTCTTTCTTGCTGGGCTCCTTAACTTCTTTTTCTTGAATTAATTCCTTCATCTCTTTAGCACATTCCTAGCCTCTTTTGGTCTTCAAATTCGTCCATCCACCTTGCTCCATGCATGTGCTATCCATTCCAAGCCCAAAACTGCTCTAAAATGCTCCAAATTGCACTTTCTTGCCAACTTTGTCATTTGAACCTACAAACACACGAAAATAGCTTAAAATACTAAAATAACTAGAAACTAACTAAGTAAATGCAAGGAATCAAGCTAACGAAATTGAATAAATATGCTCCTATCAACATGCTGTCATGTTTAGTATAATTTTTGGTGTTATTTGTAAAGAGACACATCATTCTCAATAGTCTAAGTCATCAAGACTGTAACAGCCCGTCCCGGGAAATTTGTGCAGTAGATGTGAATTGACAAAAATGCCCTTGGAAATTAAGTTGTAATATTGGTTAAGCTTGGTTTGGGCCAATTAAGTGGAGTCCTAATTGTGTGGAACCAATTAGGATTAGGTTTTGTGTATTTTGGGGTTATGGACCAATCCAAAACCTTATACCTCATTCTCTCTCCTCTCCCGTGCTTTCTGTCTTCCTCTTGTAGACTCTCTCTCTCTCCTTCTCGGTGTTGTACGGACAAGCACCTAAAACCAGTCGAAACTTTGCAGATCATGGTCAAAGAGGACACCATTGTGTTCGTGAAGCTCAAATGAGTTGATTGGTACCCATTTTAGGTAAGGATACTTTCGAAATCTCGTGAAACCGAAACCCCTCGATTTTGTCACTATTCATGCTCACGTAAAACCTTGTGTTTTTGGAGATTTTAAGCTCATAGGGAGCTTAAGGAGGTCCTAAGGAAGCTCGGAGTGGTTCGTTGGAAGGTTTTGGACGTCGGAGGACTGAGATCGACGTGTTTCTAAGTTTGCCGAATTATCGAGCTTCCTCAGGTAAAATCTAGTGGATTTTAAGCTTTGAAACTTGTATGGTTGTGTTCTACATGCTCGTAGCTTCATTTTGGTACCAATTTTATGAAAAATGGTTGAAAAACGAGTGAGAAACCATGTTTGGAAGTTTACCCATAAACCGATGAACAGTCACCGGCGACCGGCTACTCGTCGGAGAAGACAGAGCATATTCCGTTAAAGTTGACGGAATATGCTAACGCCGTTAGTTAAGTTTAACAGTTACCGTTAGGATTTGAGGAATATTCCCGAAATATACCTGACGGCGTTAACTGACGCCGTCAGTGTGATTGTCACGTGGCCGCGCGTGGGGGCGCGTAGGTCCGTGCGCTCACCGGCGCGTGGCGGCGCGTGACGTTTCAGAAAATTATTTTAAAATTATGGGGATGATCCTAAGATTGTGTAGATCACTGTGGTATATTTATATACCCAAATTGAGCAAAGTATGAGAAGTTATTAGCTAGAATTGTGTATGTGCTTAAAATAACGTTGTTATAGTTATTTCTCATATAGGCGAGACCTATCCAGAGGACGAGCGTAGCCAGGCTAGACGTGGGGGTTACGACCTGACTATATACCAGTGAGTGGACAGTTATTTTCAGTATATATATGTATATGCTTGACGTTTTTCCCAGAAAACGTATTTTAATGGAATGTGATTTAAATGCCATGTTATGCCTACATTTTTAGCATTTGCATTATCATAATTATGCATACTGTTGCATGGTGCTGTGGAGGCCCAAGTAAGCCCAGGTAAGTATATTATGCTGTGATTGGTTATGAGATAGATGATGATGTTGAGATGATATTGAGCTCATTAATCTGCACCCCGATGTTAATGCTCTCGCCAGAGTTAGGGGCATAGCTTCACATGATCGTTCACCTCCCGCACCACACGCTCACCTTGGATCCAAGATAGGTGCATAGCCTGTCGTATAGACCACTTTCAGTGGGTTCGACTTGTAGGTGACCCGTGATTAGCGCACAACCTTCATGTGATTGTAGCACTTGAGCGTATTCATTATACACCTAGCTTGTCGGTCAGACCACGTGAGGTGGTACAGACTTGTGTGCAAATATGTATAAATATGTTGAGATATGAGATTGAGATATGATTGAATTGAGCTCTAGTTCTGCCGTATAGATCACGTCAGGTGACTTCGGCTAGCAGATTATTTATATTGAATTGCATCACCTGGCTTATTATTTATTATATTGTGATATTGGGCATAGCATATACATGGCATACATTCAAATGAATCTTAATTTACTGAGCATGATTTGACTTATATTCTATTTTCTGGGAAAATTATACTTGTTTTACGGCGAGGGGTTAGTATATTCAAAGGAAAATAAAGTTTTATATAAGCGTTGTTTTACTGACCCACTCAGCTTTGTTTTGCGCCCCTCCAGGTATTAGGTAGCTTTGTTGGTGGCTCACGAAGATTCGGGTGGAAGTTCTAACAGTACATCATCCGTGTAGGAATATTGGATACTGTTTAATTTAGTAATTCTATGCTTGACTGCACTTAGATTTAATTATGCTCTGAAGGTGTAGTAACACTTATTTCCTTTCTAGCCATTCTGGATGTTTGGTTTTTATTCATTTGAAATTTCCATATCTTAACGCTGAAAGCATTGCGCATATGGCTTACGTCATGCTCACGTGACGGCCAGCATGCCTCGATCTAGGTCGGGGTGTGTCAAATACAGTCAGCAGTTACTTAGTGTAAAAGTTTTTTTGTTTGTTGTAACTACATTATAACTAATCATAGATTAAGGTTAATTAGTTACATTAGTTGACAACTAATGTTTATTAACTGACTTGTATAAATACCCAAATGTAAATCATTTTTAATCAATGAGAAATACATTTCTAATATGGTATCATCCCTTTCTGCTTCACCGCCTTTCTTCGATCCTCTTCTCCTTCTCCACTTTCTGCGATCTCTGTGATTTCTTCAATCTCCGTGATCTTTGTGTGTTTTTGTGCCCTTGGAGATCTCTGCAATCTTTGCTCATCTTCTTCTCTACGTCTTACAATTTCTGTGATCTCGACGATATCGGCGATCTTTGCAATCGATCTCTGTGATTTGCAATTTTTTTGTTCTCTGTGATTTCTCCACTATGCGATCTTCTTCTCTCTGTGATCTGCAGTTACGATGACTTCGTCGACCTCTTCTCCGGGAAATCCTGAAGTTCTTACCCCAACTTCATCTCAGATGAACCCTAATTCCTCAGCGGTTCCTCTTTCTTCCCCAATTTCTTTAATTTCTATTCAGAATATTAGCTGTATGGTTCCTACAAAGCTCAAACGAGATAATTACCTTGTCTGGAAAGCTTTATTTGCTCCAATTTTTTGACGCTATAAACTCACAGGCATTGTGGATGGTTCTGAGGTTTGTCCCTCGCCATTTACTCTTGATGCATCAGGCAGGAATATTGGAATTCCAAATTCCGAATTTGATTTGTGGTATGAAAAGGATCAAAATATCCTAATTTGGCTGAATTCCACACTTTCGGAAGATCTCATTCCTTTCACAGTTGGTGTCACATCATCTCGTGAACTATGGGTTAATCTTGAGCAACATTTTGGAGGTGTCTCAGCTGCTCACATCCATCAGCTTCGTTCTCGTCTTCATTCTGCTCAAAAAGGAGATCTCGCAATCTCAGAATACATTTAACACCTCAAGAACATCTCTGATGCATTCATGGCCGCCGGAGCTCTAGTTTCTGAAAGTGATTTGATTGCAGTCATTCTCAATGGTCTATCTGATGACTATGAGTCATTTATTGACTCAATTATGCTCCGCATCTCGTCCACCTTCTTGGATGAACTACATGGCCTGTTGATCAACAAAGAGTTGTTTATGAATAGCAAAAAGAAGATTGTTGCCTTTTCTGTCTCTGAACCCTTTCAAGCTTATGCAGCTCAATATCCTCAGTCTCAATCTCCTCCACTTCCCACACCACAAAGTTATTCTGCACAAAACTTTCGTAGTAATACCTACCATGGCAAAGGTAACTATAGGGGCAATAACTACCATGCAAACAACTATCGTGGTAACAATCGAGGACATTACAGAGGCAATTCAAATAAATTCAATCGCAACTTTGGAGGCTTCAATCACAACTCTGGGGGAAATTCATCTGGTAACAGCTCTGGTCACAAAATGCCATGTCAAATCTGTCAATCTACTGATCATGAAGCTCTTGATTGTTTTGAACGAATGAATCATGCCTTTGCTAGCAAAGTACCTCATGTGAAATTGGCAGCTATGTGTGCTCACACCAACTTTAAGCCTTCTGCTCCTACTTGGCTTATGGATTTTGGAGCCACTTCACATATTACTAATGATATCTCAACCATCCAATCTCCAGTGCCTTACAACGGTCAAGACATAGTATATATAGGTGATGGTCAAGGTATGCCAATCCATCACACTGGTATTACCATTCTTAATACCCCTGCTGCAAATTTTCGTTTGAATAATGTTCTCCATGTTCTTGAAATGAAGCATAATCTTCTTTCTGCTTATCAATTTCTCAAAGATAATCATTGCAAATTAACTCTTGATTCTGATGGATCTACAATCAAGGATCGTATTTCGGGGACAATGCTTTTTCGGGGACCGGTTAAACATGGCTTCTATCCATTTCAAGGTACACCAACTGCATACATCTTTCATTCTGCACTTATTAGTAATGAAGCCTCATTTTAGGTTTGGCACAATCGGCTTGGTCATCCATCATCTGCCATTTTCAAGAAGACTCTACATAATAGTTCTCTTGTATACAGTGGTAAAAAGTTCACTTCTTTCTTTTGTTCAAATTGTGCAATTGGAAAGAATCACAAACTGCCATTTACTACTAGTGGTAGTTAAGTGTCTGCTGCTTTAGATCTTGTTCATTGTGATGTCTAGGGACCTGCCCCTGCATCTTCTATCAGTGGTTATCGATACTATGTTTTGTTTGTTGATGACTTCACCAAGTACAGTTGGTTCCATCCTTGTACATTTCAAAGCTTATGTAGAAAAATTGCTTGGGAATAAAATCAAAGTTCTTAGAACTGACTCAGGGGGTGAATTTACTAGCTCTATGTTCAAATCTTTTCTGTTGCAACATGGTATTATGCATCAGTTTTCTTGTCCCCACACACCAGAACAAAATGGTTGTGTCGAGAGGAAACACATGCATCTAACAGAAACTGCTCGAACTCTTCTCACTGCATCAAAAGTTCCCTATAAATTTTGGATTGAGGCATTCTCTATTGCACTGTATCTGATTAACAAGCTTCCCATTGCTGGTCTTGACAAATCTCCATGGGAGTTGTTATTTCACAAGTCTCCAGATTACTCAAAACTTAAGGTTTTCGGATGTAGCTGTTACCCTTGGCTAAAACCCTATACTCATTCTAAGTTTGATGGCAAAAGTATTCACTGTGTCTTTTTGGGATATAGTTTGCAGCACAAAGGTTATAGATGCCTTGATCCTCTCACATCCAGAGTGAACATTTCAAGGCATGTTTTATTCCATGAAGCTCACTTTCCTTTTTCTATTCTCAAATCCTCTACAGTGCAACCCTCACCGCCATACATCACTCATCTACCAACATTTACTCTTCCTTTTCCTTACCTAACCTTTCACCAACCTCCTTTTCACAACGAGTTTGTTCTCATCCACCTACTTCAACTTTACCCACCTCCCCTCTTATTTCACCCACTTCTTCATCACCCTCACCCTCCATTTCTCCAAGTTCAACATCCTTACCACAACCACTCATTCATCCAAACACTCACTCCATGATCACAAGATCCAAAGCTGGGATCTTTAAACCAAAAGCCTTAGCAGCTACTAAACATCCACTTGATGATTTAAATTTTGTCCCTACCTCTTATATTCAAGCCTCTAAATATGATCATTGGAAGAAATCCATGGCTGAGGAATTTCAAGCCCTTCACATTACAGGCACTTGGTCTCTTGTCCCTTCTTCTCCAAGACAAAATCTGGTGGGATGTAAATGGGTTTTCCGTATTAAAAGGAAACCTGATGGTACTGTGGACAGGTACAAAGCCCGTTTAGTTGCAAAATGGTTTCATCAACAAGAGGGCATTGATTTCAAGGAAACTTTTAGTCTTGTTGCCAAACCTGTGACAATTAGGATTCTTTTGACCTTAGCTGTGCAGTTTGATTGGTTCTTAAACCAATTGGATATCAGTAATGCTTTCTTGCATGGAACCTTCAAGGAGGAGGTATTCATGCAACAACCTCCGAGGTTTATTGATCCATCTAAAGCTTCTTATGTGTGCACGCTCCATAAATCTCTCCATGACCTAAAGCAAGCCCCCAGGGCATGGTATGACAAACTATTTCAGACTTTGCTTTCTCTGGGATTTCACAATTCTCAATTCGATTGTTCTTTATTTGTTACTTTTGAGCCTGCACTTGTTATTGTACTAGTATATGTTGATGACATACTAGTAATTGGACCTAATGCTCAAATCTGCAAAGCCTTCATTACTTGGCTTAGTAAACTATTTCCAGTCAAAGATCTAGGCCATTTGCACTATTTTCTGGGTTTGGAAGTTCACCGAAGCTCAGATGGCATTTTTCTATCTCAACACAAATATGCAATTGATCTTCTCCTCAAAACACAAATGGATGGTAGTAAACGTTGTGCTACTCCTCTTGGTACCAACAAATTGGATCACAGTGGCACACTCATTTCTAATCCCCATGAATACAGATCTATTGTTGGGGCATTACAATATTTGACTTATTGCTGTGAATCAACTCTGTCAATTTTTACATTGTCTTAGGGACACACACTTTCAGGCTGTTAAAAGAGTTTTGCGATTCCTTAAAGGCACGGTTGATTAAGGCCTTTGGTTAAAAAAGAGTTCTTTACAACACACTGCCTTCTCGGATGCTGATTGGGCAGGATGTGCATTTGACAAACGTTCTACTAGTGGCTATTGTGTTTACATTGGTAGTAATCTCATTAGCTGGAATGCCAAGAAGCAACACACTGTTGCTCGTTCCTCAACAGAAGCAGAGTATCGGTCTTTGGCACACACATCTGTAGAGGTTACTTGGATTTGCAAAATCTTCAAGGACATAGCTTTTCCTCTTTCTAAAGTTCCAGTGCTTTGGTGTGACAATGTATCTGCCATCTCTCTAGCATCTAATCCTGTTTTCCATGCTAGAACCAAACACGTCGAAATTGACTATCACTATATTCGGGAACTAGTCTTAGCTTCTATTCTTCAACTTTGATTTGTTCCCAGTCATTACCAAATTGCAGTTATTCATACTAAACCTTTATCCAAAGCTCGATTTTAGCTTCTCAAATCCAAGCTTTCACTTGGTACTCCTCCGTTCAGCTTGAGGGGGTGTAAAGAGACATATCATTCTCAACAGTCCAAGTCATCAATACAGTCAGCAGTTACTTAGTGTAGAAGTTTTTTTGTTTGTTGTAACTGCATTATAACTAATCATAGATTAAGGTTAATTAGTTACATTAGTTGACAACTAATGTTTATTAACCGACTTGTATAAATACCCAAATGTAAATCATTTTTAATCAATGAGAAATACATTTCTAATAATTTGTTCTCTTTTTGGATTATCATTCTTATTCTATTTTCTACTTGACCTTCGTCCCTTACTAATAGGTTTGGTTACAACATTCTCTTCTAGGGCTATTGCATCTCGTGAAGGGTCTTTTGTCTCAGTAGTTATGGCAGTCAGAGAATGAGTACACAGTTAGTTGTTTCTTAATGTAGTTACACTAGTTGGTCGATTTGAAGATTTTGGCAAAGGAGAGTTCATACAGTTATAATGTCCCATTATAAAATCCTGGTTCATGATTGTTCTAAAATGTCTTGCTGTTTACAATAATGCAGAAATCTGCAAGGGATGGTGTCCATAGCAATTTAATGTTCAATAGTTGTGACTAATTTTTGAATTTAATTTGCCTTCCTCATGACACATCACCCAGGGGAGTGAATCCTGTGAGCCTTATATGTATATTCTCATCTTTACCTATCGCGAGGCCTTTTGGGAGCTTATTGGCTTCGGGTTCCATCGGAACTCCGAAGTTAAGCGAGTAGCGTGCGAGAGCACTCCCATGATGGGTGACCCATTGGGAAGTTCTCGTGTGAGTTCCCAAAAACAAAACCGTGAGGGCGTGGTCGGGGCCCAAAGCGGACAATATCGTGCCACGGTGGAGGCATGCTCGGGATGTGGTGGGGGCCCGGGCCGGGATGTGACACATCACGTATGAAATGAAATTAACAATAAAACTAAAACTTATCAATAAACCCACACTCTATTACTAAACCCTACCATCGCCCCTTGTTTCATCCAAATAATCCATGTAATGGTTTCATCCGGCCTTCTAGTGCATGGTTCTTTCGATACAGTCACAAGGATGAGACATGATTCATTCAAGCCATGAAACTGGCAATCACTGAAACATCATCTACTTCTAGTATGGATAGAGGGGTACCTTTCCCTTGTCAATTGGATAAGATTGTGTCAACCTCACGCAAGTAAGTGCTGATCAACCGTACAGGGCATTCGGGATCTGCACTAGTCTTCAAGGTCTGAAGCTGTGAAAAATGATTATTGATTAAACCCTGAGGAAAGATATGAACACACATTAAATCAAGGGACACTTTGTATGCGTTCCCTAACTATCAATGTTCTTTGACTAAAACCTTTGTGATTTTTAGTTTTTGATCAAAGTCCCTGACATTAATGTAATAATATATTTCTATGTAGGTTATTTTATTTTTAAACTAAAAATGAAATTTGTAGTTATTTATATTAATGAGATTTTAAATGAAAAAAAAAGAAAGAAAAAGAAAGAAAAAGATATTAGGCTTAATAATTATTAAGCATTTCTTCTATTAAACTTGACATGGATACATTCTTAAATCAACGAAATGGAATGTACCCATATAAGTTTAAAAAATGGATTAGAGAAAAGATTGAATGAATTTTATATTAAAAAAATGGGTGCATTTTTCATTTAACAAATTGATATATTTAAGAATGGGTACATATCATTTTTTTTAATAAAAAATTAATGGGTACAAACTTATTCTAATTTTATTTTTTACATTTTGGAAATGTTTGAATTGAAATTAATTAAGAGTTTAATAAGGGTGTGTGTGACAGCCCGTCCCGAAATATTATTATCAATGGCGTGGAAGTTACTAAATTACCCTTGGACGTTGACATATAATTGAGTTATGTGGTGGTGTGGTTTAAGTTTAAATTTATTTGGACAAATTCTAAATTTTTCCTAAGTTTTGGAACACTTAGGACTCAAAGTGTTTTCTTTGGTTTTGGTTGGTGACCCACGTGGACCACACACACACACACAAACTCTCCCTCTTTTCCGTGCTTTCTCTCTCTCTTCCCTCTCGGATTTTTTAGAAAATCCATATAAACGTACAAACGAACCTCAAACCAACCCAAATCCTCACAAATCAAAACTTTGGAGGCCATATTCAAGTTCATTGCGAGCCAGGAACCCATTGATACCATTTTTAGAACTTGGAACCTTCATTTTCCCTAAGAACCTGAGAACCCAAATTTTGTGCACTGTTCATGCACACATAAATGTGAAGGTTTCAGAGCATTCTAAGCTTGTAGTGAGCTTTATATTGTCTTCACGAAGCTCGGAGAAGAAAAATGGAGTGATTTGGATGTCAGGAAGTCGAGATCGAAGAGTTTGAATTTTGACCGGAATTATCGAACTTTCTCCGGCGAGATCCCGTGGATTTCAAGGCTTGAAAGTGGTAAGGTTTTGTTCTACTTGTCATGGGCTTCATTTTGATATAAAATTCATGAATTTTGGTTAAGAAACGAAGAAGATTTAAGGTTTTGAAAATTTTCCAGAAATCGGCGAAAATTCGAAGTTTAGACGACGGCGGACGGCGGCGACCGACGAGGTTCATCGGAGAAGAAGGGAGAATATTCCATTAGAGTTGACGGAATATTCCTAACGGCGTCAGGTAACACCGTTAGTTTTAACGGAATATTCCTAACTGCCGTTATTGTTTTCGTCAGGGTTCCCTGCGCGTGGCCACGCGTATGGCCGTGCACTTGCCGGCACGTGGTGGCGCATGGGTGGTCGAAAAAATATTTGAAAATATGGGGTGTTTGTGAGGATGAGTAGGTCTCAGTGGTATATTTATATACCCAATTGGAGCAATATAATGCGTTAATTAACGTTATTTCAGTTATTTCTCATATAGGCGAGGCCTATCTGGAGGACGAGCGTAGCCAGGCTAGGCACGGGGGTTACAACCCGTCTACATATTAGTGAGTAGGCTTTTGGTTTTCTGTATATACCTATATACTTGATGATTTTTCCCAGAAATCCATGTTTTAAACGAAAATGCGTTCTAAATGCCATGCATATGAATTTATAATTATCGTATGAACTAGTATACATTGCATATATGTAAAGTGGTGCCGTGGATGCTCAGTTAAGTATCAGGTAAGTATGATTGGTTGATGAGAGGTATGATAGCAATATGATGTATTGAGAGTTCATAAACATGTACATTGGTGTTAGTGCTCCAGGTGAGTGGGCTTTTGGTTTTCAGTATATATATATATATATATATATATAATTGATTGATTTCCCAGAAATGCGTTTTAAAATGTTTTTATGAAATGAATGCCATGCCGAATGCCATAGTTATATTTTTATATATATTTGTGTGAATATACATTGATGCACCGTGGGCGCCAGGTAAGTCAGGTAAGTATGTGTGTGATGTGATGATTGAGGTGATATCGATGAGATTGTTATATGGCTCATTACCTGCACATCGGGGTTGTGCATGCCTGAGGGCTTAGCTTTCACGTGATCGTTCACCTCCCGCACCGTACGCTCACCTTGGATCCAAGGCAGGTGCCAGCCTGTCGTACAGACCACATTAGGTGGTTCCGACTCGTAGGTGACTTGCGATTCGTCGCCAGCCTTCACGTGATCGTAGCACAGAGCGTATTTACCCAGCTTGACGTACAGACCACATTAGGTGGTTCCGTCATGGGTGCAGGTTACTGATTACTGATTGTTGATTATTGATGATTGGATTGAGGATTGGATTGAGGAGCCATAGATTCAGCCGTACAGGTCACTTGAGGTGACTCCGGCTGATTGATATATCTATTGCCGGCATGATTTGAGATGAGATATCACCTGATTACTTGATGGTATTTGGTATATGTTGATTAATGGTTATGGTTCATTCGGGCATGGCATTGCTTAGTTGATGAGATTGGTTGATTAATGGTTTTCAGTATTAGTACGTATATATATATTTTTTGGGAAGTATACTTGTTTTACAGAGAGGGGTTACAACTTTTATATCAAAATGATTTTGTAAAGCTTTGTTTTTGCCCACTCACGGTTTTTGGTTTTGCGCCCCTCCAGGTTCTAGTAGCATAGTTTCGTTATCGACAATGACTCGTGGCATATCCCAGTTCAGGTGGCTACTTCTGAGGGTATGATCTTTACCCACACTACTGTACTTACTTATGCTCTGACAACGCGTGTGAAATGGGTCCATACCCACTCGCAGCGCATTCTGATATTTAGGTATCTTTAGGTTTAAATTTATTCGCATTCTTCCATATCATCACTTTATGGCTTCGTCACCTTCCAGGTGATGGCCAGCACAGCTCGATTCGGAGTCCTAGTGGACATTCCGGGTCGGGGTGTGTCACGGATCTAGGTCTGGATCCGAACCGGATCCAAGCACGGATCTAAACCAACCGACCTTGACCCATTTAGGGATTTTAACAGAATATTCCATCCGAGGATGGAATATTCCGTTAAAGTTAACTGTTGAAAGTCAGTTAACTTTTGTTGACTTTTTTGAAATTTTATCAGAAACCCTCATAGGCTAATTTCGACGCCCTGAGTCCGTTTTTGACATCCATTTAGTGAAATTTCAAAGTTTTATCGTAGTTGACTGCCGGGGCGGCTCGGTTGACTTTTAGGGTTAACCATTGACTTTTCTATTGACTTTTTGTAAAATTTTCCAATGACCCTTTTTAGTGTATTTCAACGTCCTGATTCCAAATCAGCACTTCGTTTTCCCAAATTTAATTGTCTTAGTGGAGTTTTACTAATGGGTCCCAATAGTATGCGTAAGTGCGATTAATATCAGAGACTCCGACTATCCTAGCTCGAACGACTACGGCCTCGCAAGTATCTATGAGTGGGTCTTTACTTTTAAATATTATGCATTTATTTAGTTTCCATTTCTACATTTGAAAAAGAACTTCCTACGTATGCCTAGATTAGACTAATGTTTATAAGAATTAGCGAAATAACGGAATTTATGAAATTATCCTAAATCCTACGGGATGCATAGGTATGCATATTATTAAGGGATGCCTTATTTATATTTACGGTAGTGAATAGTATTATGTTGGCGTGAGATATTGATTTACCGTTGTACGATTTTGTTTATGTTATCTGCTCATCGTTGCTACACCGGTGTTAGTACTTGCCTGGGCCAGGGCCAGGCTTTCATGTGTATGTGCACATCGCAATGTAAACTCACTTTGGATCCTTTGTAGGTGCCAGTGCTGTCCTAGATTGCTATAGGCAATTAGGACTCGTATGTGCTGCGCATAGCACCAGTCTTCATGTGATTGTAGTATTAGAGCATATATCTTTGTTACACCCAGTCCTGTTCATGTCAGAATATCTCTGCATGAACTCGTGTGTCAGCATGTTTCGATGAGCACTCGATATGATGTGTTTTCTTATGCGAGATTATGTGATTACAGACGTTATGTGCTTACTTACGAAATATTGTGCCATATTGTATTCTTGAGATTTTGTAGGCTATGGTAATTATTTTCTTACAATACGTAGTATGTATATTTTGGAAACTATACTTGTTTTACGGTGAGGGTTTTCTTATGCGAGATTATGTGATTACAGACGTTATGTGCTTACTTACGAAATATTGTGCCATATTGTATTCTTGAGATTTTGTAGGCTATGGTAATTATTTTCTTACAATACGTAGTATGTATATTTTGGAAACTATACTTGTTTTACGGTGAGGGGTTATTATGTTTTCGAAAAGGTTTTTAACAAAGCTTTGTTTTTAGGCCCACTCACCCTTGTTTTTCAACCCTCCAGGTTTTAGTGCTGAGCTTTCGTGTAGACGAAGATTCTTGGCAAATCTCGGTAAAGTTGGCTACCTTTGATGGTATAATTCTCATCCTACTTTACTGTACTTTACTTGTGTTCTGACTCATGTGTGAAATGGGTTCATTCCTGCTCACAAGCGCACTCTTGTATTTAGGCACTTTAGGTTTAAATTTATTAACATTTTCCACAACACTACACTTGGCTTCGTCACCCTCATGGTGTCGGCCAGCACAGCTCGATCCGGAGTCCAGGTGGACATTTCGGGTCGGGGTGTGTCACTTAACAACCTTGAAAAGAAAAACTCATTCATTTTGCATATCCTTGCACATTTGATATTTTGTAGTAGACTAATAGTGTATTGGTGCTTTTTTATTAGGCTCTTATTTTGGAGTGTCAATGTAGTACTTAATGACAATTGTGTTTTTATGTTTTGAAGTAATATTTATGTGGCAATATGGTATGTGCAAATTTAAGGAAAAAAATATTTTTCTTAACGGGTTGGGTCATTTTCTCTGTTGGGTAAAGTGACCCGACCTGTTAAGGACCCTTTAAGATAACAAGTGTTAGACGAAAACGATACGAAATACTGCAAACATGACCTGTTTGCCAAGCTTAATTGAGGGCAAAGCCCAACAAAAACTCAAATCGGTGGAGAAAATTACCATCCCTAAGCATCTCTAAAGAAGATGTCAAAATGTCCAAATCAGCAATAACAGTAACAAAAGACAACAACAATGTTTTCCAACTGAGAAGCGAAATCTAATGTGGCATGACATGGAATAACATCTCTACCCTTGATGCCAAATTTAAAATGTGAGATCCCACATCGCCGATGAGAGTGGATCTTGTGAGCCTTATATGTATATTCCCATCTCTACCTAGCGCGAGGCCTTTTGGGAGCTCACTGGCTTTGGGTTCCATCCAAACTCCGAAGTTAAGCGAGTAGCGCGCGAGAGCACTCCCATGATAGGTGACCCACTGGGAAGTTCTTGTGTGAGTTCCCAAAAGCAAAACCGTGAGGGCGTGGTTGGGGCCCAAAGTGGACAATATCGCGCTACAATGGAGGCGTGCCAGGGATATGGTGGAGCCCGAGCCGGGATGTGATTTGGTATCAGAGCTTAACCCTGGCTGCGTGTGTGCCGACGAGGATGTCGGGCCCTTAAGGGGGGGGTGGATTATGAGATCCCACATCGCCAAGGGGAGTGGATCTTGTGAGCCTTATATGTATATTCCCATCTCTACCTAGCGCAAGGCCTTTTGGGAGCTCACTGGCTTCGGGTTCCATCGGAACTCCGAAGTTAAGCGAGTAGCGCGCGAGAGCACTCCCATGATGGGTGACCCACTGGGAAGTTCTCGTGTGAGTTCCCAAAAACAAAACCGTGAGGGTGTGGTAGGGGCCTAAAGCGGATAATATCGTGCTATGGTGGAGTCGTGCACGGGATGTGGTGGGGGCCCGGGCCGGGATGTAACAATTTGGTATCCAAGTCTAACCGTGGTCGCGTGTGTGCTGACGAGGACGTCGGGCCCCTAAGAGGGGTGGATTGTGAGATCCCACATCGCCCAGGGGAATGGATCATGTGAGCCTTATATGTATATTCCCATCTCTACCTAGCGCGATGCATTTTGGGAGCTCGCTGGCTTCGGGTTCTATCGGAACTCCGAAGTTAAGCGAGTAGCACGCGAGAGCACTCCTATGATAGGTGACCCACTGGGAAGTTCTCCTGTGAGTTCCCAAAAACAAAACCGTGAGGGCGTGGTTGGGGCCCAAAGCGGACAATATCGTGCTACGGCGGAGGTGTGCCCAGAATGTGGTAAGGGCCCGGGCCGGGATGTGACATAAAAGTCGCTTCAAAGCTTTTTAGTTAATTATTAAATAATTATTATTAATTTTTTATTGTTTTCTTCTGTCCTCCATTTTCTCTTTCTTCTGTGTTTTCCATCTCTGTGCAAATCTGGTCCCCTCTCTCATCCACCTCCATCTTAGTCCCTCTTTTTGGTCCCCACCTACTAACCTAGCATGTCCAACCCCAATTAAAACGACCTTGTCTTGTTTTCTAAGAGATTTGGATAATTACATCCATGGCATTTTGTAAGTGGCTGAAATCAATAGCTGTGAAAATTATGTGGTGGATGACGATGTATATGCAGGTGATCAAACTGCTCGCTTTGACGATGAGCCATTGATGACATTATTTGTGTAGGGCATGGAGATGGAACTGTCAAGTTTGACTAGTGGCATTGATGGACGATAATGAAGCAGCTGGAATCTGGGACTAGTACTAGTCGTCAAAGTCATTATTAGTTAATATGAATTTCTATTATCAATTATTTATTATGTAAATATAAAATATATAATAGCAATTATGAAAAGAAAATAGTGTAATAAAATAATAATTTAATTTGACATATCGAGTGGAAAACAAAACTTTAAAAGATGTCAAAGTGCCACATAGGCTGTCAAAGTCAAATTTTATGTTTAAAATTTGACATCTTTGGAGATAGACTTGACAATTTTTTACATGATCCATTAACACGACACATAAACGACACGAAAATAATAGATTTTGGGTTAGCATGATAACTAATCAGGTCGTTATCGGCAATGGCGAAACTAGGTGAGGGCGAGGAGTGGCGGCCGCCCCTCCCTTCGTCGGAAAACATATCTAGGAGCGCTAGTTCAGCCCCCCGCTCTTGTTGAAAATGAGAATTCCCGCTCTGGTGATTTAGTTTATGCTGCTGCGTAGCAAAGATGGATTTGTTTTCGTTCTTTTTCTTTAGATTTTGGAGAACGAAATCTGAAAAAAAAACAAAAAAAAAAAACCAGTAGCTGCAGACCGGCGGAGCTTGCGAAGAAGATGAAGGTTTGATATTCCCTATACCAAACGGTGTCGTTTGGCAATGCTGACTTTGTTTACTTTTTCTCTCTTAAAATTATGTACTGACACCACTTTTCTTAACCTTTCTGCCCCACTTTGCTTACCCATTATCCCCCCCGCCCTTTTTAACCTCTTCTGACCCCACCTTTTTTGGTGGTTTGTTACCCATTTCTCTTTTTTTTGTTAATTATTCTTATATGTATTTTTGTTCCCTCTTTTTAGAGAGATTTTTCAATGTGATCGTTATATGATGTGGTACACCACGTGTCCTTATATAAATGATGTGACATATCTATTAAAAGGTTAATAACTTAAAAATTTAAATTTTCCACCACTTACATAAAAACACATGGGGTACCATCCGTGTTCCCGTCGCAACTAAAAATTTCTCCTCTTTTTAAGATCTCGTGTATTTATCTTAAATTCTCATATTATTTATAAATATTATATTAGTTTTTGAAAAAGTAATATAAATATTGTTTAATGCTTATTTTACGGATAAAAGAAATTCATTTAAATTCATATAGGCTCCTGCCTAAATCTTGCTTAGGCGCCTAGCTGCTAGACCTTAGTCTGCTGCTTGACTAGCACATAACATTTTTTAGAATCTAATTCTAACCAATTTTAGCTTCTTACATGACTTTGATATTAGAGAGACTGTTTTTTGTCATGAATATTGATTCAAAACTTTGCACTCTCTAATGTGAAAGCAACTGCTTCGATTGAACCTTGCACTCGTTTGAATTTCGCCCCTCCCCTCGGTAAATCCTGGCTTCGCCACTGGTTATCGGCTCACACATTAAGTACCCGTTAATAATGCGTCCTTAACAGGTTTACACAAATGTGACACGCGGGTATTCCGTTTCAACACGTTAAAAAAAAAGTTAGTTTGATGATTTTAATTTTTTAAACTACTGAAAAACTTACTATAAAATACAGTAGTCATAGTGTATATCTATATGTTGTATAGTAAATAGGTATTATTGTGTTATTATTCTATATAAATTTAAAAAATTTAAGTTTTATTTATTTATTTATTTTTATAGTATACTATAGGCAAAGAGTGACATAAAAAAAATTATAAAACACCTTAAAAATAAAAATATCAAGTAATTTAAAAATATCAAACATATTAAAAAATTATAATGATTAATTTACAAGTGCGAAAAATGTGAAAAAAATATGCAAAGGCTCGTGATCGCATCCTCTACGCTTTGTGTGACAGCCCGTCCCGAAATATTTTATCGATGGTGTGGAAAGATGATTTTTGCCCTTGGGCATTTTGTGGTGTTGTGTGGATTGGGCTAAGAAAAGGGACCAATTAGTTCTATTCCTAATTAATTGGACCCAATTAGAATTAAAGGACTTAAGATTTTGTTGGTTTTTGATTGGTGACCCAACTAGGACCACACACATCCACACATCCCTTTTCGTTGACCCTCTCTCTTGGATTTCTTTCCCTTTTCCGTACAACCGTACGGACAACCCTCAAACCAACACTCCCAGTCACGGATCGAGGTTGTGAAGGTGATCTTTGTGTTCTTTGCAAGCTCATGAGTCGAGTAGTAGGCTTGGTTCAACGTGAGAATTCGTAGAACTTGAGAACCAGAGAACCTAGTTTTGAGGTACTGTTCATGCCCTTGTGATCGTGAAGGTTTTAGTGGATTTTATGATCATGGGGAGCTTCTAGACGACTCCACGAAGCTCGGGGAGCAACAGTGACGTGTTTTGGACGTCGGGATAGTAAGTTTCATAGTTGGCCGGTTTTCATGGAAATTTTCCGACGAGATTTCAAGGATGTCAAGTCTTAAAATTGGTAAGACTGTGTTCTTATAGTTGTAAGCTTTAATTTGGTCGAAGAATTGTTAAGTTTGGTTGAGAAATGAGTGAGAAATGAGGATTTATTTATTTTTCCAGTTTCCGACGAAGTCCAGACGGCGACGGCATCGGCGAGGACCACTGGAGAAGAGGGGAGAATATTCTGTCAGAGTTGACGGAATATTCTGACGCCGTCAGGTATAGTTAATGGTTTCTATTGCTTTTTAACGGAATATTCCTAACGGCAGTTAACATTCCGTCAGGGTTCCCTGCGCGTGGCCGCGCGTGTAGCCGTGCACTTGTCGGCGCGTGGGTGGTCGGAAAATTATTTTAAAAATATGGGGATGTTTCTGAGGATGAGTAGGTCATTGTGGTATATTCATATACCCAATTTGAGCATTGTATGAGAAGTTATTACCTATTGTTGGTTACGTGCGTTAAATAATGTTTATTCAGTTATTTCGCATATAGGTGATACCTATCCATAGGACAAGCGCCATCAATCGAGGCTTGGGGGTTATGACCCTTCGATATATCTTCATTAAAGTTCCCTTGTTTTTATATATGTCGACAACAACCGAAATGCCCTGCAAATAGAAAAACTGCATACTTTTGACACCGAATAAGCTTTTGATCTTTCGAGTACTTATTCTTATGGTCCTAGTAGGGATTATATTTTGCTTAAGTTCCAATGGGCGTCAAATGCACACTTGTTTGTTTTTAATTATGCCAAAAACAGTCCAAATGCACTCCAAATAGAAAAACGGTGTACTTTTTGGCACTCAATAAATTTTTGATCTTTTGAGTACTCATTATTATGGTCCTAGTAGAGCATTATATGTTTTTTTTTGGTTAAGTTCAAATGGGTGTCAAACACACGCTCGTTTGTTTTTATTAATGCGGAAAACAATCCAAATGCACTCCAAATAGAAAGATTGTATGCTTTTAACAACCAATAAGCTTTTGATCTTTTGAGTACTCATTCTAATGGTCTTACTAACAGATTATGTGTGGTTATTTGCTTCAGTTCCCATGGGCATCAAACGCACACTCATGTGTTTTTATTAATGCCGAAAATAGTTCGAATGTACTCCAAAAAGAAAAATGTATTTTTGACACCAATAACCTTTTGATATTTTGAGTACTCTTTCTTATGTTCCTGTTAGCGCATTATATGTGTTTTTTTGCTTTCATGTCAATGGGTGTCAAAACCACGCTCGTTTGTTTTTAGTAATGCTGAAACTGTCCAAATGTACTCCAACTAGAAGAACTGTGTACTTTTGATACCCTATAAGATTTTGATCTTTTGAGTACTCATTCTTATGGTCCTAGCAGTGCATTATATGTGTTTACTTTCTTAAGTTCCAATCGGTGTCAAACACATGCTCGTTTGTTTTTATTAATGCCTGAAATAGTCCAAATGCACTTTGAATGAAAAATCTCCGCACTTTTAACACACAATAAGCTTTTGATCTTTTGGGTACTCATTCTTACGGTCCTAGTAGCGCATTATATATGTTTATTTGCTTATGTTCCAATAGGTGTCAAACGCATGCTAGTTTGTTTGTTTTTATTAATGTAAAAAGCAGTTCAAACGCACTTCAAATAGAAAACTGTGTACTTTTGACACCCAATAAGCTTTTGATCGTTTGAGTGCTCATTCTTTTGGACCTAGTAGCGCATTATATATGTTTATATGCTTAAGTTTCAATGGGTGTCAAACACACGCTCCTTTGTTTTTATCAATGCCGAAAACAGTCCAAATGCATTTAAAATTGAAAAATTGTGTATTTTTTACACTGAATGAGATTTTGATATTTTGAATAGTCATTCTTATGGTCCTACTAGATGAGAATATGTGTTTATTTGCTTAAGTTCCGATGGGCATCAACCGAAAGATCATTTATTTTTAGTAATGCCGAAAAAATGTCCAAATGCACTCCAAATAGAAAAATTGTGTACTTTTGGCACCCAAAAAGCTTTTGATCTTTTGATTACTCATTTTTCTAGTCCTAGTAGCGCATTATATGTGTTTACTTGCTTAAGTTTCAATAGGTGTCAAACGCACGCTCTTTTTTTTCTACTGAAGTCTAAAACTGTCCAATACACTCCAAATAGAAAAATTGTGTACTTTTGACACCCAATAAGCTTTTGATCTTTTAAGTACTCATTCTTATCCTCCTAGCAACGCATTATATGTGTTTACTTTTTGAGTACTTGTTCTTTTGGTTCTAGCAGCGCATTATATGTGTTTACTTGCTAAAGTTCCAATGGGCGTCAAACGCTTGCTCATTTGTTTGTATTTATGCCAAAACAGTCGAAATGCACTGCAAATAGAAAAACTGCATACTTTTGACGCCCAATAAGCTTTTGATCTTTTGAGTACTCATTCTTATGGCCCTAATAGCAGATTATATTTGTTTATTTGCTTATGTTCCAATGGGCATCAAATGCACGCTTGTTTGTTTTTATTTATACCGAAAACAATCCAAGTCCACTCCATATAGAAAACTTGTGCATTTTTTACACCCAATAAGCTTTTGATCTTTTGAGTACTAATTCTTATGGTCCTAGTAGCACATTATATGAGTTTTTTTTTTGCTTAAGTTCCAATATGTGTCTAACGCACACTCATATATTTTTATTAATTCCGAATACAGTCCAAATGCACTCCAAATAGAAAAACTGTGTACTTTTGACACCCAATAAGCTTTTGATCTTTTGAGTACTCATTCTTATGGTCCTAGTAGTGCATTAGATGTGTTTATTTTCTTAAGTTCCAATGGGGGTCAAACGCACGCTCGTTTGTTTTTATTAGTGCTGAAAAATGTTCAAATGCACTCCAAATAGAAAAAATGTGTACTTTGGACACCCAATAAGCTTTTGACCTTCTGAGTACTCATTCTTATGGTCCTAGTAGCGCATTATATGTTTTTATTTGCTAAAGTTACAATGGGTGTCAAACACACGCTCATTTGTTTTTATTAATGCCGAAAACAGTTCAAATGCACTCTAAATAAAAAAAAACTCTGTACTTTTGACACCCAAGAAACTTTTGATCTTTTGAGTACTCATTCTTACTGTCCTAGTACTACAGTGATTGTGTTTATTTTCTTAAGTTCTCATGGGTGTCAAACGTAGGCTCGTTTGTTTTTATTAATGCCAAAAAAAAGTTCAACTTAGATTTGGCATTCGTGTTGTGTTTTTCGTGTTTGTGTGATTTTCGTGGCATACCCAATATCTTAACTGGTTGTGTCGCGTAACACGTGTTAAGGTAAATGAATAATATGATCCAACCTGGAATCGACCCATTAATATTATCAGGTAATATGACCCGACCCATTATCCGTTAAAAAAATATATTTTAAATCAATAAATAATGAAAATGAAAAACATAATTTGGGAAAATAATAGAAAACTTAGTACTAAATTAGTATATATGCGTACCACATTGTCCCATAAATATTACTTCAAAGCATAAAAAGATAATAAAAAAAACATTTGTCTTTCAAGTATTTTATAGTACATTACTATAAAATACCAAATGTTTAAGGGTATGCAAAATGAGGGAGTTGCGTTTCAAAGTTGAGGAACCTTGCACGTTCCTATATGCTTTCACATTTTTCAAACTTGTACATTAATGATTATCAATTTTATTTATTTTGAGCTGTCTAAAATTCATGAGGGTTTGCTTGGTTTTAAAAATTCAAACGACGATGTACCCATACTCAGAGTGACACACCCCGTCCTAAGGAGGGCATGCTGGCCGTCACGTGAAAGTGACGTAACCATGTGCACAGTGCGGAAGCTAATAAGATAAATAGAAATACGACTAAATAAAATCCAACTACTAGCTGTACCATCCAAATAACATGCTAGAGAGAGTCTAAGTGTATAAATACACATTCAGAGCAATAAGAACCTCTAGTTGTAGTCAATGACAGTTACTAAGATATAACACCCGAAGGTGAATCTTACTTTTGTGAATTCTGTCAGAATACCGTTGGATCCCTCGTGGTCACCAAAGCACTGCTACATAGAACCTGGAGGGGCGAAAAACAAAACACGTGAGTGGGCAAAAACAAATATTTTCAAAACCTTTTCTCTTTTCAAAGGTTCTAACCCCTCGCCGTAAAACCTGTACAATTTCCCAGAAAAATAGCATATATACATATATACTCATCTCAACTCATAAATTCAAAATCCTGCCAAAAGTAGTGATATGCAAGGTATATGCCATGCCAAATATATCTCATCAAATCACATAACTATATCAAGTGAAATAACTCATCATAGATGATAACATGTCCACCAAGTGATCAGCTCGGTTGAACTATAGTTCATAATCAATCTCATCATCACACACATGGTCTAAAATATCCATAATATCCCGATATTTCCATCGAAATTTCCGTGTTTTTGGACTACCGATATTTCCGATGTCATCGATATTTCCATCGAAATTTCCGTATTTTTTAAATTTCTATATTTAAATAAACACCAAGGAGATTCGAACCCCTCCCATTTTACTCATTCAACACCTTGACCACCATATCACTTATATTTTTATGAAAATATGCTAAAATATTTATATATTTTCTACACTCACAATGTTTGCCAGCTCGCTATATAATCAACTTAAATCAGTTAAATCCATCATGCAATGCATTTACTTCCAATTTTTTTCTGATAAACTAATAGATAATTGACTAAATAAACATCCTGCAAAGTTTCAATAAAAATTTCCAAGTTTTTCTTACAATTTCCGTGGTTTTTATTCAATTTTTATCGATATCGATAATATCCCGATATTTCCATCGAAATTTCCGTGTTTTTAGACTACCGATATTTCCGATATCATCGATATTTTAGACCTTGATCACACACACACACACACACACACATATATATATATATATATATCCTGCACACGAGTCGGAACCACCTCACGTGGTCTGACCGACAAGATTGGGTGTAAATAAAGACGCTCTAGCGCTACGATCACGTGAAGACTGTGCACTAATCGCGAGTCACCTACAAGTCGGAACCACCTATAGTGGTCTGTACGACAGAACTATGCACCTAACTTGGATCCAAGGTGAGCGTATGGTGCGGGAGGTGAACATCACGTGAAAGGCTATGCCCTGACCCTGGGCCGGAGCACTAAGACCGGGGTGCAGGTTTATGAGCTTTCAATACATCTCACATAATCATCATTTCATATTAATCATTCTCTATCATCGATATATACTCACCTGATACTTACCTATGCGTCCACAGCACCAATTACCATTATATATAGCTACTAATGCATGAATAAAATAGATATATACTTTGCATGGCATATCATATCACATTTCACTTAAATTGATTTTCTGGGAAAAATCTCATTTATATAGGTATATATGGAAAACAAAAGCCCACTCGGTACTGTTCACTTTAACGAAAAACCACATTTTTACAGTAAAAAGTCAATCCTGGTACTATTCACTTTACCTTTTATTTTTTCATTTTCATTAGTTTTCCCTAAAAACAAACGAGCAAGTTTTTGACGCCCATTGGAAGTTTAGCAAGTAAACACATGTAATGCACTGCTAGGATCATAAGAATGAGTACTGAAAATGTAAACACATAATATGCGCTGCTAGGACCATAAGAAAGAGTACTCAAAAGATCAAAAGCTTATTGGGTGTAAAAAATACACAGTTTTTCGATTTGGAGTTCATTGGACAGGTTTGGACATTAGTACAAACAAAGGAGTGTGTGTTTGACACTCGTTGGAACTTAAGCAAGTAAACACATATAATGCACTGCAAGGACCATAACAATGAGAACTCAAAAGATCAAAAGCTTATTGGATGCCAAAAGTACACAGTTTTTCTAATTGGTTTGCATTTGGATATGGCATTAAAGAAAATGGTTTTGATCACAAATGGTCCCTGACATTGATCAAACACATCATTTTGGTCCCTGATATTGAAAACAAATAGAAATGGTCCCTGAGACTGATTAAACACATCACAAATGGTCCTTCCGTTAAAAACTCTTTGGGCAATTTTCAAAGCTTCGTAACTCCATCGTTTCTTAACCAAATTCGACCAATAATATATCAAAATGAAGATAGGAAAGTGTAGAAGAAGATTATACCTATTTGGAAGCCCAATGGTTGCCAGAGATGGCCGGAAAATAGCCTCAAATGTGACTGGTCCGCAGAAAAACAGAAAAACTCAGCGGAAATTGGGTAAACTTTAAACATTCATAACTTCTTCAATAATCAATGAAATCGAGTGATTCAAAAACGAAAATCATACTTCTCGACGAGATGAAGAGAATGGTATCTTTCTTGATGGCTAACTCACCGTATTTTGGCCGGAAAACTGCTCGAAATTGGCTAACTCGAAAATGGTTATCAATTTTGAGCCGTTTTTCGGCCAAACCACGGTGAATTAGCAGTCAAGAAAGGTTCCTTTCTATTTGTCTCGTCGAGAAGTATGATTTTCCTTTTTGAATCACTCAATTTCAATTTCATTGAGTATTGAAGAAGTTATGAACGTTTAAAGTTTACCCAGTTTCCGGTAAGTTTTCCAGTTTTTCAGCGGACCAGTCACATTTGAGGCTATTTTCCAGCCATCTTCGGCAACCATTGGGCTTTCAAATGGTATAATCTTGTTGTACACTTTCCTATCTTCATTTTGATGTATTATGGGTCAAATTTGGTTAAGAAACGATTGAGTTAGGAAGCTTTGAAAATTGCCCAAAGAGTTTTTAACGGAAGGACCATTTGTGATGTGTTTGATCAATCTCAGGGACCATTTCTATTGTTTTTTATTGTCAGGGACCAAAATGATGTTTTTGATCAATGTCAGGGACCATTTGTGATAAAAACCCTAAAGAAAACAAACGAGCGTGCGTTTGACGCCCATAAGAACTTAAGCAATTAAACACATAATCCGCTAGTAGGAACCGAAGAATGAGTACAAAAGATCAAAAGCTTGTTGGGTCTCAAAAGTACGCGATTTTTCTATTTGAAGCACAGTTCAACGGTTTTCGACATTATTAAAAACAAACAAATTGGCATGCGTTTGATACCCATTGAAACTTAAGCAAATAAACACATATAATGCGCTACTAGGGCAATAAGAATGAGCAACCAAAAGATTAAACACTTATTGGGTGTCAAAAGTACGTAGTTGTTTGCATTTAGAGTGCATTTGGACTGTTTTAGGCATTAATAAAAAAAATGAGCATTCGTTTGGCACCCATTGGAACTTAAGCAAGTAAACAAATATAACACACAGCTAGGATCATAAGAATAAGTACTCAAAAGATCAAAAGCTTATTGGGTATCAAAAGTGCATAGTTTTTCTATTTGGAGTGCATTTGGACAGTTTTTTGGCATTAATTAAAACAAATGAGCATGAGTTTGTCACCCATGGACACTGTAGCAAGTAAACACATATAATGCATTGTTAGGACCATAAGAATGAGTAATTAAAAGATCAAAAGATTATAGGGTGTCAAAAGTACACAATTTTTCTATTTAGAGTGCTTTTGGATTGTTTTCGGCATTAATTAAAATGAAAGAGTGTGCGTTTCACTACCATGGGAACTTAAGCAAGTAAACACATACAATGTGCTCCTAGGACCATAAGAATGAGTACTCAAAATATCAAAAGCTTATTATGTGTCCAAAGTACACAAATTTTCTGTTTGGGTGCATTTGGACTATTTTTGATATTAATAAAAACAAACGAGCGTGCGTTTGACACCCATTAACACTTAAACAAATAAACAAAAATAATGTGCTATTAGGACCATTAGAATGAGTAATGAAAATACTAAAACTTAATGGGTGTTAAAAGTACACATTTTTTCAATTTTCAGTGCATCGGACTATTTTCGACATTAATAAAAACAAAGGAGCTTGCATTTGACACTCATTCGAACTTTAGAAAAAAAATACCTATAATGCGCTACAAGGACCAAAAGAATTAGCAATCAAAAGATCTAAAGCTTATTGGGTGTCAAAAGTACATAGTTTTTCTATTTGGAGTGTATTTGAACTGTTTTTGGCATTAATAAAAACAATCATACTAGCGTGCGTTTGACGCCCATTTTAACTTAAGCAAGTAATCACATATAATGCGCTACTAGGACCATAAGAATGAGTACTCAAAAGATCAAAAGTTTGTTGGGTGTCAAAAGTTCTATTTGGAGTGCATTTGGACAGTTTTCGGGATTAGTAAAAACAAATAAGCGTGTGATTGACACGTATTGGAACTTAAGCAAGTAAACATATATAATGCATTGCTAGGACAATAACAATTAGTACTCAAATGATCAAAAGCTTGTTGGGTGTCAAAAGTAGTACACAATTTTTCAATTTGGAGTGCATTTGGACTGTTTTCGGCATTAATAAGAACAGACAAGCGTATATTTGGCGGCCACTGAAACTTAAGCAAATAAACACATATAATTTGCTAGCAGTACCTTAAGAATGAGTACTCAAAAGATCAAAGCTTATTGGGTGTAAAAAATACACAGTTTTACAGTTTGGAGTTCATTTAGACAGTTTTCAGCTTTAATTAAAACAAAGGAGTGCGCGTTTGACACCCATTTCAACTTAAGCATATAAACACATATAACGGGCTACTGTTACCAAAAGAATGAGCAATCAAAAGATCAAAAGCCTATCGGGTGTCAAAAGTACATGGTTTTTCTGTTTGAAGTGCATTTGAACTGTTTTCAACATTAATAGAAACAAACAAATGAGCGTGCGTTTCACACCCGTTGGAACTTATGCATGTAAACACATATAATGCCCTGCTAGGACTATAACAATAAGTAGTCAAAAGTTCAAAAGCTTATTGGTTGTCAAAAGTACATAGTTTTTCTATTTAGAGTGCATTTGGACTATTTTCAGCATTAATAAAATTAAAAGATTGTGCGTTTCACTACCATTGGAACTTAAGCAAGTAAACACCTATAATGCGCTCTTATGACCATAAGAATGAATACTCAAAAGGTCAAAATCTTATTGGGTGCCAAAAGTACACAATTTTTCGATTTGGGGTGCATTTGGATTGTTTTCGGTATTAATTAAACAAACGAGCGTGCGTTTAACACCCATTGACACTTAAGAAAATAAACACATAAAATGCGCTACTAGGACCATAAGAATGAGTACTGAAAAGATCAAAAAATTATTGGGTATCAAAAGTTCACAATTTTTTCTATTTTCAGTGCATTCGACATTAATAAAAACAAAGGAGCTTGTGTTTCACACCCATTGGAACTTAAAAGAATAATTATATATAATGTGGTACTTGGACAAAAGAATTAGCACTCAAACGAGCGTGCGTTTGACACCCATTGGAACATAAGCAAATAAACGCATATAACGTGCTGCTAGGACAAAAAGAATGTGTATTCAAAAGATCAAAAGCTTATTGGGTATCAAAAGTACATAGTTTTTCTATTTGAACTCAAAATACTGAAAGCTTATTTTCGGTCAAAAAGTATGCAGTTTTTCTATTTGGAGTGCATTTGGGCTATTTTCGGCATAAATAAATACAAATGAGTGTGTGTATGACGCCCATTGGAATTTAAGCAAGTAAACACATATAACACACTGCTAGGACCATAACAATGAGCACCCAAAAGGTCAAAAGCTTGTTGGGTGTCAAAAGTACACAGTTTTTCTATTTGGAGTGCATTTGGACAATTTTCGGCATTAGTAAAAACAAACGAGCATGCGTTTGACACCCATTGCAACCTATGTAAGTAAACACATATAATGTACTGCTTGGCCATAACAATGACTACTCAAAAGATTAGAAGCTTATTTGAAGTGCGTTTGAACTGTTTTCGGCATTAATAAGATCAAACAAACGTATGTTTAACGCCTATTGGAACTTAAGCAAATAAACACATATAATCTGCTAGTAGGATCATAAGAATGAGTACTTAGAAGATCAAAATCTTATTGGTGTCAAAAGGACATAGTTGTTCTATTTGAACTGCATTTGGACTGTTTTAGGCATAAATAAAAACAAACAAGCATGCGCTTGACGTCTTTTGGAACTTAAGCAAATAAACAAATATAATCCACTACTAGGACCATAAGAATGTGTACTCAAAATATCAAAAGCTTATTTTGTGTCAAAGTTGCATTTTTCTATTTGGAGTGCTGTAGACATGTAAATTTCGTCACATACAAATGATGCATCACAAAGCTCCACGTGGCATATGACTCATCACAAATGGACAAGTCATCAATGACATGTGGCACAAATCAAGCAAAAGAAGCTTAAAACTTCCAAAAATTCGGCCAAAGAGAGAAAACCTCTCTTAAAAAAAGGGTAAGGGTTCAAAGTGTTCTCAAAACCGGAAAGAAAGTTAAGGCATCTTCATAAAACAAGCAAGAGTTGAAGATTGCTCACAAAATAGGCAACAAAGGCCCTATAATTCAGCCAAGGGAGTAAAGATGGCTGAAATTAAGACACAAAACATCCCTAAATTCTCCCATGGATGAATTAGGACATAAATCAAAGCCAAATCCACCCAAAGGCAAGCTTTGAAAAGCCTATAAATACAAGGTCCTCCCATAAGCATAGGGGTCGAAAGTTCTACATTGAGAAGAACCTCTGCACAAATCTTTGAAGACTAATATGCTGCCAAAGCTCTCTTCGAAGAACGTACAACCAAAGCCGAAGCTTTCTTTCGACCAAAGCCGAAGTACTCCCTTGAAGAATCAACAAGCACTCGTGCCAATTCCTTCAAGATTTGTTGCAAGCTCAAAACTTGTAACGACGTTCATTTCCAGATCAAGTCGCCAAGACCCTTGAATCGACGAAATCTTGCATCAACATCAGCCTTTGCCGCAACTTTGAGGTAAAGACCATCCACACACCGTTTCAAGCTCAAAACTTGTAGCAATTGTTCAATCGTTCGTTCGAGATCAAGTCATCGTGAGCCTTAGATCAACAACCTACGCATTTACATCAAATTTATAGACCAAATCAGAGGAAAATTGTAACCTACAAATTCAAATCAATAAAAATCTACTTTGTACACGTGTTCTTGTTTCATTCGTTATACAATTTTCATGTTTACAAATTTGGCACGCCCAGTGGGATATCTCTGCCTCTCATCTCTGTCTGCAAATCCGCAAAAAAGCATAAATGGCATCAAGAAAGGATCAAGCTGTTCTCGCTACCAACACGAAGAATAAGGGCATCATTGTCGCAAGTGGTGGTACTTTGGGCGTCACAACCCAAAGCAAGGCAAGAATTATCTATTCTGCCTTCCACCCCTCCATCAACTCTGCCGAAAGAGCAAGAACACCTGAGGCACAAACCTGTGATCACCCTGGCCTCAATAACGGTGGCAAGGGAAGAAAGTCCAAGTAGGTACTCTGAGTCTTTGACTTCTGACGCCTACTCAAGCAGCTTGTGTCCTGTAGCCATGCAAGTCATGACCACTAGCGCGATTTCCATCGAGGAGCAGCTGGCTTAAATGAGTGAAGCAATTGTAAGGCTGACAAAGACCGTGGAGAAGAAGGACTTGCAAATTGCTACGCTCGTCAACCGTCTAGAGGCACAACACGACGACAAAGCTGACCCGAAGGTTGATCCATTAAAGAAGGAAACCGACGAAAGGGAAGAGCCTCCGGTGGAGAAAGTGAAGGAGAAGCTGGACCAAGCAACATCGCACATGGGATCTATCTCTATCCAACAGCTACAGGAGATGATCACTAGCACCATCAAGGCGCAGTACCAAGGAAGGTCGCATGACTCCATATTGTACTCAAAGCCCTACTCCAAGAAGATTGATGCCTTAAGGATGCCAATGTGTTATCAGCCGCGAAAGTTTATGCAATTAGATGGAAAGGGTAATCCTAAACAACATATTGCCCATTTCATCGAAACTTGTAACAACGCTGGGATAGAGGAAGACTACCTCGTTAAGTAGTTCGTGCGCTCGCTAAAAGGTAATGTCATTGACTGGTACACCGACCTCGAGCCTGAATCCATCAACAGCTGGGATCAGCTTGAAATGGAATTCCTTAACCGTTTCTACAACACTCGCCGCACCGTAAGCATGCTGGAGTTAACGAGTACGGAGCAATGGAAGGATAAAACTGTCGTCGACTACATCAACACATGGCGTTCATTAAGTCTAGATTACAAAGATCGGCTTTCTGAAACCTTCACCGTTGAGATGTGTGTTCAAGGCAGGCATTGGGGGCTACATTACATCCTCCAAGGCATAAAGCCGAGAACATTTGGGGAACTGGCAACTCGTTCCCATGACAGGGAGCTGAGTATCACCAATCATGGGAAGAAGGAGCCAATCACTAACTTCAAGAAGGACAAGGTGTTTGCTCGAAAGGTAGACAAGACTAGGAAGAAGCTCGCCAATGAAGCTTTTGAAGGGAAATAATGAGATTTATGTGGGATTTCCAGTGACTAGCATGGATATACAATTCTAAATTTATATACATAAGCAACAAAAGCATAATAACACATAATATCAAACCTATTGTCATGCAAATCCCCTTTAAGAAGCATAGGTTCAAGTAAGATGCATCAAACCAAAAGTTGAAGAACAAAGTGAGGGTTGAGTTTTATACCTCTAAAAGTTGAAGAACAAAGTGAGGGTTGAGTTTTAGACCAAGGATGGACCACATCGAAGCTCTTTGTTCTTGGAACTCCTTGAGTCTAGCCTCCCTCCTTGTTTCCTCCACCTTGAAATATTTGGAGCTTCTTTGATTCTCCTCTAGTCTCCAAAGTAGAAGACCTCTAAAGATCCACACCCACTAGTGTAGTGAGATGGATGTTGAAATAACCAAAAGGAGAAGAGATGATTAACTTTCCCTCCTCTTGGTGGCCGGCGTTATGTGTGTAGAGAGAGAGAGAGACTTGTTTTCTCTCTTGTTGAAAAGAACACACACAAACCCTAATGAAACTTTTTCATTAAACTTCCTTTATAAATGTCAAAGAAGTGAGTCAACAAATTGACTCATTCTCTCTCTCTTCTTTCTTTAGTAATGGCCGGCCCCTTAGTGTGGGTTTGGACTTTGGGCTTTTATCATCTCAAGTCATTCTATGCTTGAATAAAAGGACACAATAAGTTTGGGCCCAATGGGCCCAAATGAACCCGAAGTTTTCTTTAAGTCCTAAACGATCTTTCATCGCTTCTATGATTTCTTTAGACTTTCTAATTAATCATAACACTTAATTAATCCAATTAATTAATTCCATCATCCTTTAGTTGTCTCACCATAAGAGTGTTTCGGTGTGCAATCTTTTAGGTTCTAATTAGCAAGGCAGTGAGGTGATTGGTACCAATCCAATTGATTAGTATTAATCTAATCACTTAGTGAATTAGAACTTACTTTTAATTCTCCTTCTTCTTTGATGACTACTTATTTAATCATCTAGAAGAACCCACAAGCCATGAGTGACATCTAATCATATATCATGGCTACCCAAGCTAATGTAGAATTTGTTCGGAGAACCTATTCAGTTGGAATTACAATGTAATTCGATCATTCTATAATACAATACTCACAATCACATTACTAGGGTATAGATACTTAATGTCAAACCCCTAATGTGATTATATCAAGTTATATGATTCTATTGAGTCGTATAGGAACACTTTCCATCATTACGCTCGATACTTCGGCCGAAGATTCCCGAATCATATCTTAGAGTATTCTTCCTCTCGTAACGAGGATTAGAGATCCCTTGTTGATCATTCAAACCTCTGAGAATAAATCACTGACCCCAACAATGCATAGAACACATCCAAGATGAGATGTGGTCACGTCTCATTATCAAATGGTCAGCAACGTATCCCCAAGACAACTATGATGTCTCAGGTCAAAGGATTGCTTACATTATTCCAACCAGTGGAGTTACTTGCTTGACATGTGATGTGATTAAAGTTAAGCACACAAATTAAACCCTCTTGTTATCAATTGTAGTATAAATACAAGTAGGGATCGTTCTGGACCGGGGATTGGGAGGGCCTGCTAATCTAACACAAACTGACTCAAATAAGCAACACAAGACTCAAAAGACTCTAAATAGACTAGTAAGACTCAAAACAGGTTCAAAACACTCAAAACTGCTTAAAAACACTAATTGGACAGATTCTAGACACTAGACACAACTTTGGACGAAAATTGAATTAAACTTGACTCAAAACACACAAAGACACAAACTAAGACAAATTCTAACTAATTTGACTCAAACAAGTGAAGGGGGATTGGTTTTAGAGTGAAACTAAGCTAAAACAAACAAAGACTTTAAACTAAGCAGATTTAGACGAAATTGGGATTTTAGGATGGATGGTGAACTAGCTAGAGGTTTCCTTATCCACACATGACTTATATGCATGTAACTTGACTTCCAGTTACTGATTCATTGAATTACAAATGACAATGCCCCAAATTAATCGTGTCAATCACTAATTAACCCTGAGATTCTCCTAATTTCATTGAATTGGACGGACAACTCATCTACAACCAAATTATTCTCATCAATTTCCCTACATGACATCATAATAGAGACACAATCAGAGATCATTACGCTCAATGAGAATCATAAGCATTGACGAGGCATTCATAACTATGACATCATGTTACTCACACCAAGAATTGAACTTAACACGATTGTTCCAGCAACCTTTACTACTTGTGAACATAAGTTTGTAACGATTATGTGAAACTCACTTATATCCTAGCATCAAATTTATGCATGCCAATTAAGTGTCGACCCTCAACCAACAAACAAAAATAAGTTCTAATTCAAACAGTTAAGCCAATTGCATTCATACTTCAAGAATCTGTAACTGAAATTTATCAAGTCATATCACACACAAAATCATGGTTTCAAAGTAGCCTCTAGCTAAAAACAAGTTTAGCCTCTCATGATTACAGCAAAACAAAGGAAAATTAAATTAAACATCGAAAACATAAGGTAGAAAAAACCTAAGAACGCCCAGCAATCCAGATTGGGTGCAACACGCTCCAAGGCCGCTCCTCCTCTCCTTCGTCCTTGCAAGGCTGCTGCACAGGTGGCTGGTAGGGTTTTTGTGTTGGAAGTATGCCCACAAAGCCACTCATTTGATGTAATAGCTTTTGGAATACTTATTGTATCAAACTATTATATGTTTAATGAAGGGCAAAGCTTATTGTTAATCACTATTTATTGTATCATGTGTTTAAGCAATAAGGGAATCTAAGGAATGTATTTAATCTAAGAGAGAACTAATCTAAGTAAGTTAGATTAACGAGGCCTTTCTTATATGAATATTCCTAAAACGTTCCTAGCCATAGGATTGCCAATTAGGCATTGACAATCCACTAAGGTTAGTATGTGTATGTTAACTCAAGCGTGAGTACGACTAGTCTCAAGTTATTTAGTGTTGGACACTGAGACAAACACATAGGTGCTCAAAAGGTAATCGAGTACATTGAACAACGATCAAAAGAGAGTTTGAACGTATATGTCATGTAAGAACTCAAAAGTTGCAATATGCAAAGTAGTCATTTGACCTGAGGCATCATTGATGTCTAATGGTTAGGTCCTTGATCTTTGATTATGTCAAAGGCATTCCATTGAGAGTGTCCACGACATTGTTGGGGTCAAGCTATCTAGTCATGTAGGCATGTGAATGCACAACAAGGGATCTCTAGCTTTCCATGGTGGAAGGATAATACTCTGAGATATGATTCGAGAGTCTTTGGCCAAAGCATACGAATATGACTTAGGAAGAATGTTCCAAATCATTATTCGATTGAATCATATAGAGAAGTATCACATTGGATAGTAGACATGAAACAAACTATCACTCAAACAATGTGATTAAGAGTATTGTATTAGAGAAGGATCGTATTGCATTGTAATTGTAACTGGATAGGTTCTCCAACCACTTCTACTTAGTTTGGGTAGCCATGACATACTGCTAGGTGTCACTCATGGTTTGTGGAAGCCCTGAGGATTAGCAAACACTTATCTTCATCAAAGGGAGAATTGAAATGTAGTTTCAATTCACAATCGATCCTTAAGAGTAACAATTGCCCACTGCCTCGCTAATTCGAACCTAATGGATCGTACACCGAGTAAGGATGAAAGTGGAGAAATATAAATGAGATGGATAAGCAATTAAATAGTTTAATTGAAAATTGGTCAAGATTAATTAATTAGTTAATTAATTATACGAAAGGTTCGTATTAGGCTTTTAAGTTAGTTTTGGGCTTCGAGGCCCAAAAAGGTTTGGTTCACTAGGCCCATTATGTTTAAGTTGTATGACAACTAAAACAAAAATGGGCAAATAGCCCAATCACTTAAGATGGCCGGCCATAGTGAGGGAAGTGGTGAGTTTTGTTTAATTGCAAGTTTGCCACTCACCAAAGAAAGAGAAATGAAAGCATCCTTATAGCTTTTACCTCATTAGGGTTTTCTTGAGGCAAAGAAGAGAAACATTTTCTCTCTTTTTCTCTAAAAGAGGCCGGCCACTTAGGGAAGAATTAGCTAGTAATCTTTTCTTCTCTAAGTTATCCATTTCATCTTCACACCTCATCCTTGGTGTGGAGACTTAGAGACACCAAACCTTTGGTGTTTTTGGAGATCCTTTCCTCACATCCTCAAGGAGCAAAGGAGTATCAAAAGGAAGAAAATCACAAGGAAGATCCAAGGAGCTAGGAAGTGACTTGAAGGCCCTCCACTTGGGTGAATCCCTTGTGTAAACAAGGATGAGCTTCAAGGGTAATGAATCTCAAAATCCTTTCTTCTCTTTAATGTTGTTAAAGAGTCTTGTGGTTCACCATTCACTAGGCTTTGAAAGTCATGGGTTTTAGAATTGTTTTTGAATGCATGCCTACTTTGAAGTGTTATTAGTTTGCATATGTGTTCAAATGTTCTCACATGTTCTTAGTTAGGACAATATTTTTCCTTCAAGTAGTATCAAGAGCCTAGGTCTAGTGTATGGTGAATCCTTTTGGGTTTTGTGTTTTTCAGGGTTTGTGATTTAAATGTTGTAAATGTTACAAGCTTTGTTCTTGCTTTTTTGAATATAAATTTTGCTTGAAAATTTAGCATCTCAAATGTTGTGGATGTAGTTCATTTAAGCATGAATATTGGAACTAAAATTTGGTGCCATGTATGTGGGGAAATTCGGGCAAATCCAAAGGGTGGATTTTTGGGTTCATGTTTGTCTTGTTAAAAGTGTTTTAATGTGACTTTTGGAACCCCTAAGTACCCTAGGATGTTAACCCTCTTTTGAGTAGTGAAAATTTGAGTTTTATTGAGTGAAAACATTCATGGAGCTCTTATGAGTTTTCCTGTGTGTTCTTCATTGTTCTTGATGTTCTTACCAAGAACAAAAAGGTTTGGTGATTTGATTCAAAGTGTTTGATGTTTTTCATAAAGTTTTGGTTTTTTATTTATTGGTGATGGATGATTGGTGATGGATGATTATGTTTTATTGTTTAATAAAAGCTACACCTTACCTATTTCTTACAACCCATACCAATCAACTTTTTCAACCATGCCAATCAACTTTTCAACCCATACCTTTTACTTTATCAACACTTTATTCAAAATTTTGAATTTTCAGCAAAACCTTTCCCCCTTTTTACACTACCTAAACCGGCCACCCTACAAAGTAGGGTACTTTTGGGGCTTTTATTCAATTACATAAAGTTTTGATACTTTTGTGTATTTGTACTTTGGCCCAAAAGTTTTCGTTTTTATGCAAAGGCCCAAAATCACTAAAGGACAAATTTTTTTGCTCCTTTAATGAAGTTTTTGTGATTGTTGAAATTTTTGGGTTCTAGTTGTAATTACATGAAGTTGTGGACTCTTGTGTTTTTTACAAAGTGACCCCAAAAGTTTATGTTTTAGCATTGTGGCCCAATAGTTGTGGTCATTGCATTTTCGGCCCAAATTATGATGAGAACAAAATGGTTTTGTTTCTTTAAATGAGAATTGGATTTTCATTTCATTTAGTTCCATTTAAATCAATTCTATGAATCCAAAAACCAATTGTTTAAGTTGCTTTCTTAGTCTATGTGATTGATTAAGAAAAAGGTGATTATGAACCAAAGGCCTCGATAATTGAGCTATGTGATTGGCCGTTTTACATTATGAATGTTTGGGTTAAGTAGTTTAGATTTGAATGTAATTTGATTAGTTCAAATGTGTATGCAAATTGGAATAGTTGCGTCCAACGCCCAATAGGAAATGACAGTTTAATTAGATTAAATGCGTAACTAAAATCAACAACTACCTACCTTAGACCCAAGGTCCAACACAAGGCTCGTGTTGGATCAATTCAAACGGTTCATAATCATTCTAAGTCCTTTTAATAAGATTAAAATGAATTTGATGTAGCCCAACACTACTCCCTCGACAAAACGAATATTAAGTTGATAAGTGAGAGATGCTTTGAACATCTCTTCGTAGGCCTTCCACCGTGGTGGGCTCCAATCGTTTGTGACTCATACACCGGCTTCACCCTATAATGGGGAAGTTCAAAGTATGTGCTTACACTCAGGAGGAGTCTATTAACACATATGATGAAGTGAGTGTGGACAACGAGTGTGACCAACATGATATAATTATGAGGTTGTGCTTGAACCCCTACATAAACTAGCATGGTGGGAAAGACTTAACTAAGTGCAATGATGCGAACATGATATAATTATGAGGCAATCATTCTCTAGAGGCCAAAATAGATGGGTAATTACAAAAGTTGTAAATGGCTAAAGAGTTATCCTCTTATCATTATTGTTGCTAGCCAAAATGATATAATTCTGAGGTGGGCTTGGTAATGGTTAGTCTCCCATACCCCACTAAGAGTTCAACATAACTCTCGGATTCCATTGAGGGATGTGGAATTTGCCAAAAATAGTGGGTGGTACTATTTGATTTAAGACCCAATCAAGTAGTTTTAAAATCAACAATCTAATATGATTTCTGTTATGTTATGTAGTTAACGACATGCCTAAAATTACACCTACCATTGTACTTGACAAAAAGGGCCTTAGGGGCCAACGTTTCCTTGCTTGGTTTCATCACATTGAGAATGTCTCAAAGATGAATGACATATCATATGTGCTCAAGAAATCCCCTCTTCATGTACCTCCTACGAAACTAGCTTCAAAGGAAGAGTGTCAAAATTATGCTAGACACTATGAGGATAACTTACAAGCCAAATGCTTAATCCACACTTCACTTAGTGAGGAGCTTAAGAAGCTACATGAGCATATGGACACTTCTTGTGCCATGGTTGATAGTTTGCATACGATGCATGACATTGAGACAAGTAACGTACGATTCTCAAATGTTTGTAGTCTATTAAATGCCAAAATGACAAAGGGGACATCGGTCCAAAAACATGGACAAAAGATGGAAAGGATCTTTCAAGATCTTGAGAGTTTAGGAACTTCCATCGATGGGAAAATGGCCCAAGACTTTTTCCTTGCATCTCTCTCGGATGATTTCACTAAGTTTATAGTAAACTATAAAGTGAATAGATTCAATCATACTTTTACCGAGATGATTGACATGTGCTGTAAGTTTGAACAAAGTTACAAAAAGGACACTGGGAGTGAGAATGCAATCATAAGGAAAAGGTTGCATAAGAAGAAGGCAATAAAATCCAAAGGAACATGCTTTCATTGTGGAAAGGATGAACGTTGGAAGAAGAAATGCAGGGTGCGCATTGCGAGCCTTATGACAAGAACTTTTGAAAGGACTATTTCTGTCATAGAGAGTGCTTTTACAGTGAGCTCCAATTCCTGGATATTTGATTCAGGCGCTAGTCAACATATTTGCAATTCGTTGCAGGGACTAACAGGGACCAGGACACTGCGCAATGAGGAGATGGTTGTGCGAGTTGGGAACGGCACTAAGATCTCTGCAAAAGTAGTAGGCACCTACATGCTTAAACTACCCTATAGGGAAGTCTTGGAACTTAAAAATTGTTTATATTTTCCTTCATGTATAAAGAATTTGATTTCTATCTCTATGCTTTTACGAGATGGGCACTCAATATTGTTTGACAAAATGAGTTGCACTTTATACTTGAACGGTCGTATTATATCTCATGGTAATATGATATAGGGACTTTTCACCTAGAGACAAGTAGTAGGATACACTTCATTGAAAGCGGGAATACCTCAAAACCCAAAAGGGCTAGAGAAGAAGTTAACCAAGTTAGACTTTGGCATCTTAAACTTGGACATATAAACCAGGACAAGATTCGCAAGATGTCGAAAGACGGATATCTTAGCCCATTGGGTAATGACCACATGGGCACTTGTGAACCTTGTCTACTAGGGAAGATGTCTAAATCTCCATTCACTAGGAAAAGAGAGCGGGCCAAAGATATACTAGAGTTAATCCACACAGATGTATGTGGACCTATGTCCACCACATCAAGGAGAGGCTTCTCCTACTATATCACATTCACCGACGATCACTCTCGGTTTGGCTATGTGTATCTTATGAAGTACAAGTCAGAATCCTTTGAAAAGTTTAAAGAATTCAAGAATGAAGTAGAGAAGCAAACTGGGAAAGAGATACAGACCCTAAGATCAGATCGAGGGGGTGAGTGTCTGAGTACTGAATTTCTAGATTATCTCAAAGAGTGTGGAATAGTATCACAGTGGACTCCACCAGGAACTCCTCAGCATAACAGAGTTTCTGAGAGGAGAAACCGAACCTTGATGAACATGGTTCGTTCTATGATGAGTTCCGCTGATCTACCAATATCATTCGGGGATATGCACTACACACAACAACTTATTTGCTAAATGCAGTGCCTTCTAAATCTGTTCCACAAACACCATATGAGATATGGTATGGGAAGAAGCCCAGTCTTAAACATCTTAAGATTTGGGGTTGTCCTGCATACGTTAAGAAACAAGATGCAGGAAAGCTTGAAGCAAGATCTGTTAAATGCTATTTTGTGGGGTATCCTAAACAAACCTATGGATATGAATTCTATCACCCTGATGACCAGAAAGTCTTTGCCGCCAGAACTGCTATATTCCTTGAGGATGAATTCGTTCTCAATGGAACTAGCCAAAGAACGATATAATTGAAAGAATTTCTTGATGAGCCACAAACAAGCAATCAACAGATAGACAACCCTGTTCCTGAACCCCTAGCTCCACGTAGATCTGAAAGGGTTAGCAGGCCACCTCAAAGGTATGACTTGGATAATGACTTTGGGGAATTGCACCTTCTAGGTGACAATGACACAAATGAGGACCCTAGAGACTATACCGAAGTAATGTCCGACATTGATTCAAAGAGATGGCAAGAAGCCATGAAATCTGAGATGGATTCCATGTATCAAAATCAGGTATGGACTCTTGTAGACCTTCCAGAAGGTATAGTACTTGTTGGAAACAAATGGGTCTTCAAGAGAAAGATAAGCGTTTATGGTAACGTGGAGAGTTATAAGGCTAGACTAGTAGCCAAGGGTTACAGGCAACAAGAAGGGATTGAATATGAAGAAACCTTCTCTCCTGTAGCTGTGATTAAGTCCATTCGAATTTTGCTTGCTATAGCTGCGTACCATGATTATGAGATATGGCAAATGGACGTGAAGACGGCCTTTCTGAATAGCTACCTAGAGGAAGAGCTCTATATGACTCAACCCGAAGGTTTCGTGTCCAAGTCTGAAAAGACTAAAGTATGTAAGCTTTAGAGGTCCATTTATGGACTTAAGTAAGCCTCCAAGAGCTGGAATATTCGTTTTGACACTGAAATTAAATCGTTTGGTTTTACTCAAAATGAAGACGACAATTGTGTTTATCAAAAGGTCATTGGGGATGCAGTTGTATTCCTAGTGTTATATGTAGATGACATATTACTATTCAGGAATGACACTGCAGTACTTTTTTCTGTAAAAGTGTGGTTGTCCAAAAACTTCCACATGAAAGATTTGGGAGATGCATCTTATGTGCTTGGGATAAAGCTCTATGGTGATAGATCTAGAAAATTAATTGGATTATCCCAATCTATGTACATAGATAAGGTGCTAAGTAGGTTCCAGATGGAACAATCTAAGAAAGGTTTTCTTCCTGTGAGATATGGAATTCACCTTTCTAAGTCCATGGAACCTAAGACTCCTGAAGAAATACGGCAGATGAGTGCTATTCCTTATGCTTCCACCATAGGAAGTCTCATGTATGCCATGATATGCACAAAGCCTGATATCGCATATGCTGTGAGCATTACTAGTCGATATCAATCTAACCCAGGATCAGAACACTGGGCAGCTGTCAAGGCGGTCCTTAAGTACTTAAGAAGAACTAAGGACATGTTCCTCGTTTATGGAGGAGGGACATAGTTGCGAGTAGAATCCTATACAGACGCAGATTTCTAATCTGACGTCGACGATAGAAGTTCCAACTCTGGATATGTGTTCACTCTGAATGGTGGGGCTGTCAGCTGGAAAAGCAAGAAACAATCTGTAATTGCTAATTCCACGACAGAGGCTGAATATGTCGCTGCAGCTGAAGCCGGCAAAGAAGCGTTCTGGATGAAGAAGTTCATTACTGAACTTAGAGTGGTTCCAACCATTACATCACCAGTAACTTTGTACTGTGATAATAGTTGGGCGATAGCTTGAGTCAAGGAACCCAGGGCTCATCACAAGAACAAGCATTGTGACAGACGCCTTAATATCATTAGAAGATATACTGCCGAGGGGAAAGTCAACATCCTCAAGGTTGCCTCAGCCGATAACATAGCAGATCCACTAATGAAGCCAATGTCTCAAATCTAACTTGATCGCCATATGGAAAAGATGGGTATTAGATACATGGAAAGGTGGTTTTGAGTGCAAGTGGGAGATTGTTGGAAGTATGCCCACAAAGCTACTCATTTGATGTAATAGCTTTTGGAATACTTATTGTATTAAACTATTATATGTTTAATGAAGGGCAAAGCTAATTGTTAATCACTATTTATTGTATCATGTGTTTAAGCAATAAGGGAATCCAAGGAATGTATTTAATCTAAGAGAGAAGTGATCTAAGTAAGTTAGATTAATGAGGCCTTTCTCTTATGAACATTCCTAAAACATTCCTAGCCATAGGATTGCCAATTAGGGCATTGACAATCCACTAAGGTTAGTATGTGTTATGTTAACTCAAGCGTGAGTGTGACTAGTCTCAAGTCATTTAGTGTTGGACACTGAGACAAACACATAGGTGCTCAAAAGGTAATCGAGTACACTGAACAACAATCAAAAGAGAGTTCGAATATACATGTCATGTAAGAACTCAAAAGTTGCGATATGCAAAGTAGTCATTTGACCTGAGGCATCATTGATGTCTAATGGTTAGGTCTTTGATCTTTGATTATGTCAAAGGCATTCTATTGAGAGTGTCCACGACATTGTTGGAGTCATGCTATCTAGTCATGTAGGCATGTGAATGCACAACAAGGGATCTCTAACCTTCCATGGTGGAAGGACAATACTCTGAGATATGATTCGAGAGTCTTTGGCCAAAAAATACGAATATGACTTAGGAAGAATGTTCCAAATCATTATTCGATTGAATCATATAGAGAAGTATCACATTGGATAGTAGACATGAAACAAACTATCACTCAAACAATGTGATTAAGAGTATTGTATTAGAGAAGGATCGTATTGCATTGTAATTGTAACTGGATAGGTTCTCCAACCACTTCTACTTAGTTTGGGTAGCCATGACATACTGCTAGGTGTCACTCATGGTTTGTGGAAGCCCTGAGGATTAGCAAACACTAATCTTCATCAAAGGGAGAATTGAAATGTAGGTTCAATTCACAATCGATCGTTAGGAGTAACAATCGCCCATTGCCTCGCTAATTCGAACCTACTGGATCGTACACCGAGTAAGGATGAAAGTGAAGAAATATAAATGAGATGGATAAGTAATTAAATAGTTTAATTGAAAATTGGTCAAGATTAATTAATTAGTTAATTAATTATACGAAAGGTTCGTATTAGGCTTTTAAGTTAGTTTTGGGGTTCGGGGCCCAAAAAGGTTTGGTCCACTAGGCCCATTATGTTTAAGTTGTATGACAACTAAAACAAAAATGGGCAAATAGCCCAATCACTTAAGATGGCCGGCCATAGTGAGGGAAGTGGTGAGTTTTGCTTAATTGCAAGTTTGCCACTCACCAAAGAAAGAGATATAAAAGCATCTTTATAGCTTTTACCTCATTAGGGTTTTCTTGAGGCAAAGAAGAGAAACATTTTCTCTCTTTTTCTCTAAAAGAGGCCGGCCACTTAGGGAAGAATTAGCTAGCAATCTTTTCTTCTCTAAGTCATCCATTTCATCTTCACACCTCATCCTTGGTGTGGAGACTTAGAGACACCAAACCTTTGGTGTTTTTGGAGATCCTTTCCTCACATCCTCAAGGAGCCAAGGAGTATCAAAAGGAAGAAAATCACAAGGAAGATCCAAGGAGCTAGGAGGTGACTTGAAGGCCTTCCACTTGGGTGAATCCCTTGTGTAAACAAGGATGAGCTTCAAGGGTAATGAATCTCAAAATCCTTTCTTCTCTTTAATGTTGTTAAAGAGTCTTGTGGTTCACCATTCACTAGGCTTTGAAAGTCATGGGTTTTAGAATTGTTTTTGAATGCATGCCTACTTTAAAGTGTTATTAGTTTGCATATGTGTTCAAATGTTCTCACATGTTCTTAGTTAGGACAAAATTTTTCCTTCATTTTGGATGTACAAAGGTGGTGTAGATGGGTGGTTGGTGCGGCAAATGGTAGTGGAAGGTGTTTGGAATGGTTGAGATGCGAAGAGAGCTGCGGCAGATGTGAAAGGATGTGTAGAGGTCCCCAGTATGTGCGGCACAATCACATATATATAGGGGAAGGCTAGGTCATGGCTGGGAAGGTGTTTAGGTAGGTTTTGGACTCCTAACCCTTCTAGAAATTAGAATCCTTGAAGTTTTGGGGAATTAAATGGACCAAATCCCTTTAGAATAAGGAAATAGGTGCGGCAAAGCCTAGATGATCAGGGATAGGGCTCCTTGCATGGCAAGGAAGGTTCTGCTTGCTGATTTAGGTCTAAATTAAAAGGGGAATGTCCTCCCTTGTGCGATAAGGAAGGAAAACTTAAGGGAAAGGTGCGGCATCCCTCTGTAGCTGGGAGTTGATCTTCTAGAAACAATGTTTAGGTGTCCTAAAGTATTTAGGACTCCTTCTAATGGCTAAAACCTTTGTGTATTTGGATTAGGAAAGTCAAGATAAGATAGGATAATGTTTTGGATAAGATGCGATAAGATTTGGATAATATTCCATATTTCTTGCTAACTTCTTATCTTCTTTTTCTTTGACTTCTTTCCTCCATCTTTTGAGCTGATTTCAAGCCTTTTTATCTTCAAATTCATCCATCAACTATCCTCCATGCTTGCACTACCCAATCTTGGCCCAAAAATGCTCTAGAATGCTCCAAATCACTTCTTTTTGCCATTTTGACACTTAGAACCTACAAACACCTGAAAATAGCTTAAAATACAAAATTAACTAAGAACTAAGGATGTTAATGCATGAAAACAAGCTAACTAAGTCGCATAAATATGCTCTTATCAACATGTGAGTGGACCTCCATGCAAGTACTCTCGTTTGATTGTGTTCAGTGAACTCATTCCCTTAATGAGCACCTACATACTTGTCTTAGTGTCACTACACGAATGGCATGAGACTTTCCGTCATTCCATTTGAAGGGGGCATAGTATGTACTGGTCTATGTATTGTCAGTATCCCTCTGACAATCCTATGACCATGAACCTTTTGGACATTACGGTTATGTGAAGAAGGTCTCTGCAGTCTAACATCATTAGGTTACTTCTTCCATCGATCCATTGTCTATGGATTCACTATTTAGGATGTATATAGTTTATTGAGATAGTCCTAGTGAGTGACTTTGCCTTTTGCTGTATTAGAGTCATCTATACATACAGACATTGTCCTGAAAGGTTTCTTCCAAAGATTGACTTGCAGGGCATATCTCCAACAATCTTCCACTTGCACTAAAGTCAATCACTAGTGCATCTTATAGATGCTAGTCGAGTGAACTTGAGCTCGTAGGTTAACTAGGTTATGTATTAATCCCTTTTAACTTAAAAGGATTTACTTATTAAATGTTTCCAAAACATTTGATGTTGTCTCTTTCTTGTGTTCAAATACTTTGATAAGACCTTGATTCCATGGCTTGAGCTATCACCCCATTACATTGTAGTATCCTACTAACGACCTTATGGTTTGGATTCAGTCATTGGTTCAAAATGAACCCCGTCTATTCAAAACACCTTTTGAAGCAGTTTCTAAAACTTTAATATACATCGACATATATTTCGTCTGTATACTTTATACAGACCTTGCTCCAACCTTGAGATCATTGTAGTACCATACTAACAATACAATCATATGATTAGTACTTCATCCATCAGGAAGTTCCATTTGTTAAAATGGGCTATTATCACTTTGGTTTATAACCTAAGTGAATGCACGCTTCTAGAGTCTCACTCTGACATTCCTTTCTCAAAGGTAATAATAATCTATCAGTTGCTACGGTTCTGATCCTGGGTTATAGCAATATCTTAAAGTGACAACCCCGATGGTTATTCACCTTTGGATATCATCTCACAAGTCCATACATGTGTCCCTTTTGTGATTTTGTGACATATTCTTTATAAGGGTCATGAAAGTAATTTTTCTATCATATGTAGAAATACTTTCTCAAATCTTCAACGTTTGAGATTCAATTTCCCTATATAACATTCTTGAGACAACCTTGCTGTATCATTAAGCCCATTTTTAAGTCTATAATTCAAAATTGACCATGTCACAATTTGTCATTTTGAGTAACATCTATTTTTCATTAAGTCTATCAAATAGACTTCATTCATAACATGTTCAAGAGTATGACATCACTCCCACTGACCTTTTTGTAACTAAGCATTCATTTGACACTTTAAGAAAAACACAACACTTATATTTTCTTGATTTGAATGCATATAGCTCCCACTAACTTGTCTTGGATCTATTGACAATCTTTAAGATCCATTAGCTTATTGATGATGTCTCAACAGTTTTGGGACAATCAACAACTCTAACTAACACAAGTTATTTAAACGAACATACACAAAAGAATTCCTTCTCAAGTAATCCCATTTGAAAAGTGTAACTTGTTTTATTAAGTCAATTCATTTAAATTTTATGGTGTCATACACCATACTTCAAGTTTTAGTCATACTAAGACCTTTAAAGTAGTCATATAAGAATTATCCAAATCATTAGTGGAAGCATGGTTCCCACTAAGGATACAGAAATTCAACCATACCTCTTAGGTGGTTTATTTAATTCTTTATCAAAACTACTTAGAGCATTATAGTTACATGAGGTGCCGAAATCGGATTGTCTTGTTGTTAAATTATATGTTGTGACTCATTTTGAAACTATTCCCTTTTGTTTCATCAACTTGTCCATTTGCTTTGTCTTAGCTTGTTCTCATAAAAGAGAATGATGGACAACTCCTAACATATAACCATTTTATGCTAGGTTGGTGAAACCAACGTTCATAGGTTATTCTTAGAATGTTACACAACAACATAGAATTTTAACGCTTCGAAGAGCTTGAGACCTTTAACAATTAAAATTGCAAGCTCATTAATAATAGTGATGTACTATTAATTTTAGACAACTATAAACCAATCATATTCAAGTTTATATCATTTTCTCACCTCCCACTATTTCTCATGACTTTAATGAGAAATTGCATTATACATTCAAGGGTATAATTCTAAGTATACGGGTATAGGACATTGTGGAGTAGCTTCAAACCTTTTAAGCTTATTGTTCCAACTCCACTAAGTTGATGTCTTGTTATTAAGTGACTAAGGTCTTTAAACCTTTTATAGATTTAGACACTTCATTCTTGGTTTGTTTTACTTACACATTTGACATTTCTTAAGACAATTTAAGAATGTCCAATTAGTTGTTCAAAACTACTAGTTGAACCAAGAGTGATCTTGGTTTGTTTGTGGTTAAGTAAGTGATAACCATATAAGAAACATTTTTCTTATGTATTATTCACTTCATTATAATGTGATCTTCCTTTTTCTTCAAGAAAGGAATCTCTAGACTTTCTCAATTCATATAGAACTCATATGTAGGCATTTGGAACCAAATCTAAAGGTTCATTGTATCCATCTATGGCCAACATGTGAGATCTATCCTTAATTGATGGATCCAAAATTTGGATATCACATTATATAAGTGATACATTTCTTGTATCTCAACTAGAATACAACAAGACAATATTCAATTCATAACACTACTTTAAGGAACAAATATAGTAGAAGGCATTCATCACATTACATTGATATGATAAGTTAACCATTCATAATGTTTAATACAAAAGAATTAGCTCTTACATTAGAGACTAATTATATACCTTCATATAGGCACCAAAAGTGGGTCTTCCATCATATGAAGCCACATAATAAGTTCTTAGCAAAATAAGAAAGTTTAAAGACTGTCTTTAAGTGCCTAACAAACTTCCTAAGAAGTTAGCAAAAAAATATGGGCCGAACTTTTCACTCCATCTTTTCTTTGCTTGTCCATCTTCTACTTGGCTCATTCACCTACATACAATTGCATAAGTGATTAGCATTTCATATCAAATATAAAGATTAGAAGATCTAACAATTAGAATTGAAGATAAGAACAAAAACCATACTTTGTGGCTTGTCCTTTAGAGATGCAAGGTATAGCCTACAACTCCTCTTCCAATGCCCGTCCTTTCCACAGTGGTGGCAGGTCCCCTTGGGCTTCTTTGCCTTCTTCTTCCTCACTCATCCTTGGGCCTGAGGAGTGGATGACTTCTTTTCCTTTCCTTTGCCTTTGCCTTTCGGCTTGGCCTTGGAAGTGGATGGCTTGTTGTAGGCTACTGCTGAAGTTCCCACAACGTTCTCTTTCTTCATAGTCTTCTCAACAGTTACTAACATGTTTAGTAACTCAGAGAGAGTGTTATCCATCTTGTTCATGTTGTAGTTCATAACGAACTGCGAGAACGAATCAGAAAGAGAAGCCAACATGAAGTCCTGGGCCAATTCCTCGTCAAGTGGAGTACCTAGGTTCTCCAACTGTTCAATAAGTCTAATCATCTTCAGTACATGTTGATGCACTGGGGCTTCCTTGACCATTTTTGTCTTCACAAGTTCACTGACAGTGCTGAAGCGACGGTTGCGCGTCCCTTCACTATATAACTCCGTAAGATGGAGTATGATGGAGGATACACTGTCCATACCCTCGTGCTGTCTCTGTAGCTCCTCATTCATGGAAGCCAACAGATAGCACTTGGCTTGTGTGTCATCCTCAACGTGCTTGTCATACTTAGCATGCTTATCCTCAGTGGCCGCAAGGCCAAGAGGTATGTGAGGTGGAGTCTTGTCTAGTATGTAAACAATTTTCTCCAAGGTTAGGAGAATCTTTACATTACGGTACCAAGATGGGAAATTGTGCCCCTCAAGACAATGCTTGTCGAGTATCTTTGATAGTGTGCTTCCAAGCATATATAAATACATAACAATAAAATAAATTAGTTTGATTGTGGATTAAGTCAAACGATTTAGGTCTTTAAACCGAATGACACCACCCACTATTTTTGGCAAATCCCATATCGCTCAAGATGGAATCCGGGAGATTTCAAAGAAAGCTCCTAGCGGGTTATGGGAGGCTCACTATCACCAAGCCCACCTCACGATGATACGATGTTGGCTAGCAAAAATAATAATGAGAGGGTAGAGCTACCCATTCACAACAACCTCTTGTGATTACCCATCTAGTTAGCCTCTAGAGAACAATGCTTCACAATGATATGATGTTGGCACAATTTCTCTTAGTTAAGTTTTGACCCACCATGCCGGTTCGGATAGGGGTCCAAGTACGACCGGACGATGATACAATGTCGGCCATACTCGTTGCCTACCTTCACCACATCAAATGTTGAAATAGACTCCTCCTGAGTATAAGCACATACTTTGAACTCCCCCATGATAGGGTGAAGGCGGTGTATGAGTCATAAATGATTGGAGCCTACTATGGTGGAAGGCCACGAAGAAGTGTTCAAAAGCACCTCTCTGCTTTTCAACTTAATATTGGATGTTGGTTGAGGGATTTTAAGGTCCAATCATTTTATTTATTTAATCACATTATAATAAATTGTGTCCTATTACAACTACTAGTCCAAAGAAAATGAAATTAGTAGCATATGATAGCTCCACTATTCGTTTTCGCAAAACAAATCAATATCAAAACAATTTTCAAAATATTGGAGATATATATTACTACTAATTGTGTTCATTTTAGTTTAGTAGCGTATGATTCTCCCATTATTTGTTTTGAGAAAAACAAATCAATATCAAAATTTTTTTTTTTTCAAATATTGGAAGTAACTACTACTACTAGGGTTTTTTGCATTCCTTGAATTTGGACTTTATAGTTATCTTAGGCTCTTTGGATGACTATGGACTTCTTAGGTTGATTCAACAACGAGCCAACATTGTTGAATAAGATCTAGGGAAGATTGTATTGTTTTAATTACGCGCTTTCAATCCAATTAAAACATTTTTCATTGAGCCATTAGAAACGAAAGACAATCATTCATTGCTAATTAGGGCGTTGGACCCAACAAATCTTTACTCTCATGAAAACCCCTTTTAATATGTCTCCTTACCAATAGTTAAAGAAACTCTAGTCTAGTACTAGAGGGAATCAACTAATTGAAAGAGATAAAGAAGTAATAAGAATTACAAACCGATTTGTACAAATTCCTACAAATTACATATACTAAAAGGGAGAGAAAGATTAACGTTTAACGTGTCGAGGTCCAATTGAAATAGCAATTAAAACACATTCCCAAGGTTCAAACCATTTGAATTTAGCGGCCTTTCTCATAGCTCAATTATCGTTTAAGGCACAAGTCCATAGTCAACCATTTTTCTGACTACTTAATCACATTAAATAATTTAATTGGAATGCAACATAATCAACTAGATTACGTAGCATAATTGTATGATGAGTTTAACTACAAACAAAATTAAAAACAAAGTATTTTGACCTCTTAGAGAGGTGGGGCCGAAATGCAAATATAGAAAGTTAGGGGTCAAACCACAAATACTAGAAAGTATAATAAACTTTTAAAATGCAAAAGAGCCCATAAAGGACTCATCATTAGGTATAGCCGATTGTGTGATGGGGAGAGAGAGAATGACACACCCTGACCCAAAAGTGGGGCGTGCTGGCCATCACGTGAGAGTGACGTAACCATGTGCACAGTGCGGAAGCAATAAAGAATAGAATTTACGAATCAATTAAAATCGAAACACTAGCAATATTAGTGTAAAAAGAAGTGTGAATTCCACTAATACAGAGCATAAAAGTCTACGTGCAGTCAAGCAGAAGTACTGAATAGAAATAACACCCGAAGGTGGTCCTACATAAGTGAGTTATGTCAAAACGTTCGATGAGCTCCTCGTATGCCACCAACGAACACTACTTAATACCTCGAGGGGCGAAAAACAAAGTTGAGTGGGTCAAAAACAAAACTTTTCTTTTCTGAAAAGTTATAACCCCTCGCCGTAAAACCTGTATAATTTCCCAGAAATAAAGTATATACTCATATATAAAATCCTGCTGGAAAATATGTATGTATGAAAGTATGTATGCCATGCCAAAGTATCATAACTGAATGCCGAAGCATAACTCTGTGAATGTGATTGAATACTAGATATCATCTCAGTCCTCGGCCGTATATAGCTCATAACAATTTCATCATATCCTATAGCTCATAATCATCTCAATCATATCATATATATACCCTGCACACACATCAATACCACCTCTAGTGGTCTGCACAACATCACTGAATATAAACTAATATGCTCTAGTGCTACGATCACGTGAAGACTGAGCGATAAATCGCGGGTCACCTACGAGTCGAACCCATCTTTAGTGGTCTATTCGACAGGACTGAGCACCTAACTTGGATCCAAGGCGAGCATACGGTGCAGAAGGTGAAGATTACGTGAATGACTAAGCCTCTATCTCTGGGCGGGAGCACTAATATCAGTGTGCAGGTTTATGAGCTCTAATCATATCATATCACATCACATCACATCACATCATTCGTTCACATCAAACTAGTATATAAACTTACCTGCCACTTACCTGTGCGTCCGCCGGAGAAGACGAGGAATATTCCGTCAGTCTTGACGGAATATGTTGACGCTGTCAGTCATCTTTAACTGTTACCGTTGGGTTTTAATGGAATATTCCTGACAGCGTTAACTGACGCCGTCAGTGTGTAGATCACGTGGCCGCGCGTGGCCTGCATGTGGGTGGTTGGAAAATTTTTCTAAAAATATGAGGATGATCCTGAGATTGTGTAGATCACAGTGGTATATTCATATACCCAAATTGAGCCATGTATGAGAAGTTATTTCTAAGGTTTCAATTATGTGCGTTAATTAACGTTATTTCAGTTACTTCTCATATAGGCGAGACCTATCCGGAGGACGAGCGTAGCCAGGCTAGGCACGGGGGTTATGACCCGTCTACTTATCAGTCAGTGGGCATTTTTTTTCCATATATATCTATATAAATGAGTTTTTCCCAGAAAATCAGTTTAAATGAAATGTGATATGAAATGCCATGCAAAGTATCTACTTATTTATTGTGCGTTATTGATTGCTTATATTAATGATGTGATATGATTAGAGCTCATAAACCTGCACACTGATATTAGTGCTCCCACCCAGAGATAGGGGCTTAGTACTTCACGTGATGTTCACCTCCCGCACCGTATGCTCGCCTTGGATCCAAGTTAAGTGCTCAGTTCTGTCGAATAGACCACTATAGGTGGGTTCGACTCATAAGTGACTTGCGATTTATCGCTCAGTCTTCACGTGATCGTAGCACTAGAGCATATTAGTTTATATTCAGTGATATTATGCAGACCACTAGAGGTGGTATTGATGTGTGTGCAGGGTATATATATGATATGATTGAGATGATTATGAGCTATATGATATGATGAGATTGTTATGAGCTAGATACAGCCGAGGGCTAAGATGATATCTAGTATTCAATCACATTCACAGAGTTATGCTTCGGCATTCAGCTATGATACTTTGGCATGGCATACATACTTTCATACATACATATTTTTCAGCAGGATTTTGAGAATTATATATATGAGTATATACTTTATTTATAGGAAATTATACAGGTTTTACGGCGAGGGGTTATAACTTTTGAGAAAAGAAAAGTTTTGTTTCTGACCCACTCAACTTTGTTTTTCGCCCCTCCAGGTATTAAGTAGTGTTTGTTGGTGGATACGAGGAGCTCATCGGACGTTCTGACGTAACTCACTTATGTAGGACCACCTTCGGGTGTTATTTCTATTTAGTACTTCTACTTGACTGCACGTAGACTTTTATGCTCTATATTAGTGGAATTCACACTTCTTTTTACACTAGTATTGCTAGTGTTTCGGTTTTAATTGATTCGTAAATTCTATTCTTTATTGCTTCCGCACTGTGCACATAGTTACGTCACTCTCACGTGACGGCCAGCACGTCCCACTTTTGGGTCGGGGTGTGTCAGTGAAGGTTAAGCTTTTTCCCTTAATTTCAAAAGAAAGCAAGAGCCCATACTTTTCCTTGTCACCTTTTGTACTTGTTGACTTTAAAGGTATGGTTAGGGTATGGTTTCCTAGTCAAGACATGATGGAGTAAATCTAGGGAAAGCTTTTGATAGAAAGTTTAACACCCAAATTCAAAATCAAAGTATGAACACAAGAACATAGGTATGAACACCAAGAACAAAACCATGAAAACAATTTCAAGATTTGCACTTTCTTGATGGCTTTTCAAACCAAAAAAAAACAAAAGTGACAAGGCCTTGACTTTCTAGCTTAAAAGTGTGTGTGTGTGACTTAAAACAAAACACAAACACAAGCCAAAAAATCTCCCCAAAACCGTGCCCTCCCCTATGGTACATAAGCCCCAAATTTTGTTCAAAAAACTCACTCTTCATTCATGCATCCAAAACACTTTTTGCATACATATCTTTTCAACTCTTGAAACACATTTTTCAACACTTGAAAGACAAAAGATAAACATATCTAGAATGAAGAAATAATATTTCAAACATAAAATCAAAACCCATATGCATAAAATCCAAAAGGACACATCAAATATAAACCTTTGGCTCTTGATACCACTTGAAGGGAAATAATGAGATTTATGTGGGATTTCTAGTGACTAGCATGCATATACAATTCTAAATTTATATACATAAGCAACGGAAGCATAATAACACATAATATCAAAGCTATGGTCATGCAAATCCCCTTCAAGAAGCATAGGTTCATATAAGATGCATCAAACCAAAAGTTGAAGAACAAAGTGAAGGTTTAGTTTTATACCTCTTGATCTAGACTTTAGACCAAGGATGGACGACCTCCAAGCTCTTTGTTCTTGGAACTCCTTGAGTCTAGCCTACCTCCTTGTTTCCTCCACCTTGAAAGATTTGGAGCTCCTTTGATTCTCCTCTAGTTTCCAAAGTAGAAGACCTCTAAAGATCCACACCCACTAGTGTAGTGAGATGGATGTTGAAAGAACCAAAAGGAGAAGAGATGATTAGCTTTCCCTCCTCTTGGTGGCCGGCGTTATGTGTGTACAGAGAGAGACTTGTTTTCTTTTTTGTTGAAAAGAACACACAAAAACCCTAATGAAACTTTTTCGTTAAACTTCCTTTATAAATGTCAAAGAAGTGAGTCAACAAATTAACTCATTTTGTCTCTTCTTTCTTTAGTAATGGCCAGCCCCTTAGTGTGGGTTTGGACTTTGGGCTTTTATCATCTAAAGTCATTCTATGCTTGAATAAAAGGACCCAATGGGTTTGGGCCCAATGGACCCAAATGAACCCGAACTTTTCTTTAAGTCCTAAACGATCTTTCACTGCTCCTATGATTTCTTTAGACTTTCTAATTAATCATAACACTTAATTAATCCAATTAATTAATTCCATCATCCTTTAGTTGTCTCACCACAAGAGTGTTTCGGTGTACAATCATTTTAGGTTCTAATTAGCAAGGCGGTGAGGTGATTGGTACCAATCCAATTGATTAGTATTAATCCAATCACTTAGTGAATTAAAACTTACTTTTAATTCTCCTTCTTCTTTGATGACTACTTATTTAATCATCTAGAAGAACCCACAAGCCATGAGTGACATCTAATCATATATCATGGCTACCCAAGCTAATGTAGAATTTGTTCGGAGAACCTGTTCAGTTGGAATTACAATGTAATTCGATCCTTCTCTAATACAATACTCACAATCACATTACTAGGGTATGGATACTTAATGTCAAACCCCTAATGTGATTATATCAAGTTATATGATTCTACTGAGTCGTATAGGAACACTTTCCATCATTACACTCGATACTTTGGCCGAAGATTCCCGAATCATATCTTAGAGTATTCTTCCTCTCGTAACGAGGATTAGAGATCCCTTGTTGATCGTTCACATACCTCTGAGAATAAATCACTGACCCCAACAATGCATAGAACACATCCAAGATGAGATGTGGTCACGTTTAATTATCAAATGATCAGCAACGTATCCCCAAGACAGCTATGATGTCTTAGGTCAAGGGATTACTTACATTATTCCAACCAGTGGAGTTACTTGCTTGACATGTGAGTAGACCTCCATGCAAGTACTCTTGTTTGATTGTGTTCAGTGAACTCATTCCCTTAATGAGCACTTACATACTTGTCTTAGTGTCACTACACGAATGGCATGAGACTTTCCATCCTTCCATTTGAAGGGGACATAGTATGTACTCGTCTATGTAATGTCAGTATCCCTCTGACAATCCTATGACCAGGAACCTTTTAGACATTATGGTTATGTGAAGAAGGTCTCTGCAGTCTAACATCATTAGATTACTTCTTCCATCGATCCATTGTCCATGGATTCACTATTTATGACATATATCGTTTATTGAGATAGTCCTAATGAGTGACTTTGCCTTTTGCTGTATTAGAGTCATCTATACATACAGACATTGTCCTGAAAGGTTTATTCCAAAGATGGACTTTCAGGGCATATCTCCCACAGCTTTTACTATCAACATTACCCCAATCAAGACCTCTCATGCGCCCGTCAAAATTTCCTCCAAGAACAAAGGGAAGGAGATAAAGAGAGGTGAGCCTTATCGCACCCAAGATAGGTACAAAAACACCTTGAGGGAGATGGAGCAAAAAGCCTACCCTTTTTCGGACTCTGATGTGGCCACAATGCTAGACGACCTGCTAGAGAAGAAATTGATTGAGCTACTAGAATGCAAGCGCCCTGAAGAGATGAATTACGTTAACGATCCTAAGTACTGCAAGTACCATCATATTGTGAGCCATCCTGTTAGGAAATGCTTCATCTTAAAGGACCTCATCATGAAGCTAACATAACAAGGACGAATTAAACTCCACCTTGAAGACACCGTGCAACACACATTACTTCAATTGTGTTTGGATCATTCGATCCCGTGCCTTTCCAAGTGACGCATGCCCACTCTCATCCTTGCTTAAGCTGCACGACACCTTTTACACAGCCATCGCTCTGGGCAAGTGACTAAAATGCACTTACCGACAATGAAGAAGTATGGCCAATGGTGACGTACAAAAAGACAAGGAAGCCAAGGCCCCAAGCTGCAAAGCCAAAGGTGGAACAAGGGAGAAAACACTGTCGTCGCAACAATAATAAGCCTAAAAGAAACATAAGAGTTGTTAAGCCGACGTTCGCTGGGGAACCTATGGAGCAAGAGCCACGCATTCTCGTCTTCTTGCACAAGTACTTCTTGAAGCACTTCTTCCAACAGTGCACTACCGTTGCCTGTCACATGGTTGAAGTGGAGATAGAAGAGCCCACAAAAGGCAAAGTCATCGCCATCGAGGAAGAGAAAACTCCCACACCTGAAGAAAGCATGGCGTCATACTTTAGCATCGAGGAGGTGCTGTAATTGCCCAAGGAGATGCAAAGAGCACTAGTAGCAGTCTTGGCGAGCCCCGATGTCCACGAAGCGCAAGAAAGCAATGATGAAGGCTTGAAGCTTTGGTCATATTGTTGGAAATGTGCCCTAAAACCAATCATATGATGATACTTTACGGACATTTCACATGTTAAACTAATCTAGTTTAATATAAAGGGCAAAGATTATTGTTTTAAGCCGTCTCATATAAATGTTATATGCTTAAACGATAAGTCCAAGGAATATGTAATAAGGGGAATGTGATCTAAAGAAGTTAGATTCATGAGACTATTCTCTTTCGTATACATATCCTAAATGTTCCTGATCATAGGATTGCCAATTGGGCGTTGACAGTCCGTCAAGATCAGTACGTGCTATGTCTTCTCTTAGGGAGAGTGATTGGTCTCAACTCATTGGTGTGATTGACACCAAGATAAGTACGTAGGTGCTCAATAGTAAATGAGTCCACTGAACGCGATCAACGAGGAGTTCTCATACTCATGTCACATGAGAACTCCTGGTTGAGATAATGCAAAGTAGTCATTTGACCTGAGGCATCATAGTTGTCTTGTGGTTAGGTCCTTGATCTTTGGCTATGTCAAAGTCGCTCAATCAGAGGGTGTCCACGGCATAGTTGCGGTTAAGCCACTTAGCCATGGAGGCAAGTGAATGCGCAACAAGGGATCTCTAACCTTCAAACGTTGAGGGAGAATACTCTATGATATGATTTAGAATCTCTGGCCAGAGTATGAATGAGATTTAGGAATTTGTTCCAAATCACATTCAAGGTAATCATATAAGTAAGAGAATCACATTGGATAGTAGACATGAATAAACTATTAAGCCAAACAATGTGGTCAAGAGTATTGTATTAGAGAAAGACCGCATTGCATTGTAATCCCAAACTGAATAGGTTCTCCAACCTCTTCTGATTAGCTTGGGTAGCCATGACATACTGCTAGGTGTCACTCATGGCTTGTGGAAGTCCTAAAGATGTATAATCACTAAAGGGAGAATTGAAAGTAAGTTTCAATTGACAATCGATTAGTAAGAGTTCTAATCTCCCACTGCCTCGCTAAAAGGAACCTAATGGATCGCACACCGTGTAAGGTAATGATTGAAGGATATAACGAGGATAAGTAAGGATAATTAAATGCTTTAATTATTTATGGGTAGGATTAATTAATATGTTAATTAATCAAACGAATGAGTTCGTTTTAGACCTCGGGTTAGTTTTGGGCCTCAAGGCCCAATGGGCTTCGAATGTCAAGACCATTACCATAAGTTGTATGACAACTTATTGACTAAATACCCAAAAGGGCCCAAACAGCCCATAGCCTTAAGGAGGCCGGCCATATAGAGAAGAAAAGGTTTTGTGGTTCTTTTAGTCACTTAATTGAAGGGACTATATAAAGAACTTTATAGCCAAAATTCATTTAGGGTTTCTTTTGGAGAAAATTGGAGAGAACATGTCTCTCCCTTTCTCTCTAGGAGGCCGGCCCCCCCACCTTGGAGGGGATTAGCTAGCAATCCTTCCTCCTCCAAGGTCACTCATCTTCTTCCTTCACCATCCTTGATGTCGAAAATTAGAGGTCTCCTACCTTGGGGACTTTTGGAGAATCAATTCTTCCATCCATATCCATGGAGCCAAGGAGCAAGGAGACAAAGGAAAGAAGGCCCTCACATGGGTGATTAACCTTTGCTAAACAAAGAGGTGCTTCAAATGTATAAAAGTTTCTCAACTGCTTTCTTTAAGATTTGAGTTGAGTCTTGGTTCACCATAACTACTAGGCTTTGAATTTCATGGGTTATGTTTTGTTTTGAGTGCATACAAGCATGATTCCGCCTTTAAATGTTAATTGCATGCCATAGATGTTGCTTAAATGAACATGTTTTTCACAAATTTTCCTTCAAGTGGTATCAAGAGCCTAGGTCTAGTAGTTGGTGAATCCTTTTGGGTTTTGTAGTTCATAGTTTGTGATTTGAATGTTGTAATTGTTACAAGCTTTATTCTTGCTTCTTTGAATGTAAATTTTGTTAGAAAATTTGCCATCTCAAATGTTGTAGATGTAGTTCATATGAGCATGAATTTTGGAGCTAAAATTTGGTGCCATGTTTATGGGGAAATTCGGCCAAATCCAAAGGGTGGATTTTTGGGTTCATGTTTGTCTTGTTAAAAGTGTTTTAAAGTGACTTTTGGAACCCCTAAGTACCCTAGGATGTTAACCCCTTTTTTGAGTAGTAAAATTTTGAATTTTATTGAGTGAAGACATTCATGGAGCTCTTATGAATTTTCATGTGTGTTCTTCAATGTTCTTGATGTTCTTACCAAGAACAAAAAGTTTGGTGGTTTGATTCAAAGTTTTGGTTGTTTACATAAAGTCTTTGTTTTGTGTTGGTTGGTGTGATTTTTCCATAAACAAGTCATTATGAAAATGTGTTTGAAATTTGAAAGTGTGTTTGAATTTTTTGTACATGATTGGTACTTCTTTTACACACTCATACTTCTTTTACTATTCACACCATACCAATCACTTACACATTTCCATCACCTTTCAAACCTAAAAATCAACTCACACACATCACTCACACTACTCCTTGGCCGGCCACTCCTTCAAAGGGAGTACTTTTGGGGCTTTTATGCAATTACATAAAGTTTTGATACTTTTGTGTATTTGTACTTTGACCCGAAAGTTTACGTTTTTACGTAAAGGCCCAAAATCACTAAAGGACAAATTGTTTTGCTCCTTTAATGAAGTTTTTGTATTTGTTGAAATTTTTTGGGTTCTAGTTGTAATTACATGAAGTAGTGGACTTTTGTGTTTTTACAAAGTGACCCCAAAAGTTTGTGTTTTGCAATATAGCCCAATGGTTGAGGTTATTGCTTTTTGGCCCAAATTAGGTTGAGAACAAAATAGTTTTGTATCTTTAAATGAGAATTGGATTTTCATTTATTTAGCTCTATTTAAATCAACTCTATGGATACAAAAACCAAATGAAAATGTTGCATTCAAGTTTAATTAGTTAAAGCGTTAATTAATTAAAGAAAGGGTGATTATGAACCTACGCCTACAATAATTGAGCTATGTGAAAGGCCGTCTCAAATTTGTTTGAACCATGGGAATGTGTAGATTAATTTTGGTTGTAATTTGATATGATCAAATGTTGTAAAAGAGCATAAGCTCTTCTTTACTTTAAAGTGATTTGTTTTGATCAAATGTTGTAAAAGAGCATAAGCTCTTCTTTACTTTGAAGTACTCCTTTCTTGTTTATTTGATATGCATGAAATTGGAGTAGTTGGGTCCAACGCCCAATAGGAGAAACACGCCTTAATATGATTAAATGCGTAACTAAAATCAATCTCCATCCCTAGACCGAGGTCCAACACTAGGCTCGTGTTGGATCGAATCAAAGGTTCACAGTCATCCTAAGGCCCTAAGGTAACTAACTATATAGTCCATCAATGAATGCAAAGCTTATGTTAGTAGTACCATATACTCTTGTTTCAAAAACCGTTTTACAAGCTTAGTGGGAGTATCATATACTACTAAATCAATCAAATGGACCAATAGTTGTAATAGGACCGAATTGTTTTAATAAGATTAAAATAAATGCTTATATGTGATGAGACCTTAAACCCTCAACTAAACCATTATTAAGTTGATAAGCGTGAGAGTGCTTTGAACAATCTTTCGTGGCCTTCCACCGAGGTAGGCTCCGATCGTTTGTGACTCGTACACCGACTTCACCCTATCATGGGGGAGTACAAAGTGCGTGCTTACACTCAGGAAGAGTCCTATATGCATACATGATGTTGTGAAGGTAGGCAATGAGAATGATCAACATCATATCATTGTGAGGTTGTTCTTGAACCCCTACTCGAACTTGCATGGTGGGAATGACTTAACTAAGTGCAATGGAGCCAACATCATATCATTGTGAGGCTTCATTCTCTAGAGGCCAAATAAGATGGGTACTTACATTAGATGTAAATGAGTAAGCGTACTCTCTCATTATTATTGTTGCTAGCCAACATCATATCATTGTGAGGTGAGCTTGGTAATAGTGAGCCTCCCATACCCTACTAAGAGTTTTCTCCAAAACTCTCGAATTCCGATGAGGGATATGGAATTTGCCGAAAATAGTGGGTGGTGCTATTTGATTTAAAGACCCGGATCAAATGGCTTAAAATCAATCAATTTATATTTGTTATGTATTTATTTACCGATATATTTGCAAACGCTATCCAAAACTTGACAAAGAAAAGCCAAAGGCTTTAGTTTCCGGACTTGGTACCACAATCCCATAGATTGTCTTGAATGGATTGCATATGTGCCTAAGTAGTCTCATCCTCATAATTTTCCTATTGATAATGTATCATTGGAAGAACATGTTAGATAAGTCTATCATAAAGAGGACAACACAAACAACCAATGCTTATTCCTTTGTTGTATGAACAAAGGAACTTATGAAGATTAGCACAAAGACATGAACACTTTTTGTGTCATAGTTCTTCACTTACAAATCGTTGTATGAAGAAATAAGAGTTGCTTAGAACAACCCTTAGTTTATGCAAACACTAGTGCTTGTTTCTTTGTTAAATGAACAAGGAACTTGAGAAGTAAGCACAAGGGCATGGACACTTCATGTGCCACGATTCTTCACTTACAAATTGTTGTATGAAGAAATGAGAGTTGCCTTGAACAACTCTTGAATGTTTGTAATCTTGTTTAGAACAAGATGGTTGGTTGACAAAAATAGTCCATCAACATGGACTTATGATGATTTTGAATCATTGAGTGTTGAAGTGTTAAACCACTTCACGAGAGGGAAACTAGGCTAGGACTTCACCTTTGTGTCCCTATCCATATGGTTCACTAAGTTTATTGTAAACTATATAATGAACAATAACCGCACGCTCTCCAAATCGTTTGTTGTGTATAACACAATTGAAATAAGTTTCAAGAGACATAGTGGGAGTTTGGGGACCATGACTATTGTAGTCAGGGGAGAAGTCATATGAAGAAGGCAAAATAACTCCAAGGGAACAAACTTTCTTTATGAAAGGATGGACATTGGAAGGGGTATATGCAAGAAATGTCTTGCAAGTGTCAAGAACACACCTTTCGAAGGTGCTGTAAATTGTTCTTGAATAGTTCAAAACAGTTTGTTCTTCTACTTGAATGCTTGATTCCGTATTAGTAACTATGTTTTTACAATCGTTTTAAAAGTGTGTCTAATAAGAAGTAGAAGATTAATGAGAGAAGAGAAAGTACTTCACATTCAGAACGTGAATCAAATATAGATCTCTGCGAAAGCAGATAGTACTTACTTCCTCATATGAACTACCAAAGGAATTGGAAAAACAAAGATTGTCTTTACGTTCCAGTTTGAATAAAGGAACTTAATTCCGTCACTATAAGAGATGGATGAATGTTTTGTTTGACAAAACATTGTTCTTTATTAATCAATGATTGGATTATTATAATCTAATTGATTGTCTCTATAGTAGAGATAATGTGGTAGTGTTAACTGTTTAGAATATGACGATGCTTAAAACCCAAAAGGTTGCAAGGTAGTGACTAATCCCAACTTAGTTGTGACACCTCTAAAAACATAAATTACGAGTTGGTCATAGATGGATACTTTGGATCGTTAGGTCCGGATCCAATGCCTTCTTGTTAAAATTGTATAGAGGCGAAATGTTCGAATCTTTATTCTTTTGGAAAGAAGAAAGAATCACAAAGTTGTTGAGGTTAATTCACTTAGATGTTAGTGGTACTTGTCCACAACATAATACTACTCATGTTGTATGACATTCACCGAAGATCGCTCTCGGTTGGACTATCGTTTATTTTGAATAAACAAAAGTCCGAATACTTTGTAAAAGGTTTCAAAGAATTCAAGAATGAAAATTGATGAGTAAGACGTCTAAAGTATTTACCTCCTTAGATTTGATCAAAGGAAATATAACACTTTAGAAGAGTTTCCTTGATAGAAATCAAGGAAAGTAGCATCATAAGATAACGGATTTCTCCATTAGGAAAATAACGAACTCTAAAAGGATGTAGTTCGTTAGATGTTATCGAATTACCCATATATATATGATATATATACTTCTAAGACAGTATGATTGTCAATTAGAAGATCTTCCAAAATTTTCATAACTCCATAGGATGTAGTTGGAAAGAAAGACAAGTCTTAATCGTGTTAAGATTTGGGGTTGTGCGCTAATAAGCAATATTTGTTTGAGAACAATCTTGTGGGATATCCTTAAATTAACTTTTGGATATCACTTATATAAACCAACTAATAAATGTTATTTGTTGGGTGGTTCATTGTAATCCTACAGTAGGATTTGCCTAAGATAGAGCAAATGAACGAGAGATAGAACTCGAAGAATAGGTTCTTTGAGTGACAAGATGATGATCAACAAATATAACAACCTAGTTCCTACACCACAAGCTCCAAATGTAGTTGAGAAGGATTTATAAACCGTCTCAGTTGAATGGTTTGAACTTTATGACCATGTCATAGAGTTACACCTCTTAATTCGAAAGAAATAAGAATGAAAAACCTTATGACTACATTGAGTGTATATACAACATTTACTCAAGGAAATGGTATAGTACCATTTGACCTGAAATAATGAAACCTTCGTAGCTAATTGGTAGCTTAAGGTGACTACAATCAAAGAGATTGGTTGACTTGGAAGAAACCATCTTTGACGTAGTCTTGGTTTCCATTAATTCGAGGATTGCTAACTACAACTAAACGGTGATTGAATGTTTGGACATAATATGGGTTTCCGACACCATTACCAAGATAGTCTTGATAATATATGTCTAAAACTCAGAATCACAAGACGTGTAAGTTGTAAAGATCCATCCATCATGAATCTTAGCAAGCTAGTGGGAGCTGTAAGCGTCTTATGAGAGAAAGATCAAATCGTTTGATTTCTCATAAAGATGTAAATGAATCTTTTGTTTACTAGGTTTACAAAAGATTAGTGGGAGTTAATCGTATTACTAAATTTGAACATATATATGATATATTAATTTTAGAAATGAATGGAATTCTTCTTCGTTAAAAGTTATGACTTTAAACGTTCTATAATGATATAATGTATATGAGAGACATAGTCTATATACATGGGATGAAAATCTATAATGATAGATTTCAGTATATATAATTTGATTATATCAATCCCTAATGATAGACAAAAGATGCTAGGAAGTTTCCCATATGATGATAAACTTTAGTCAGAAGGACAATTCTAGTAAGACTAGGAAGTTGCTCTTCACAAAGGGATCGTACCCCTTTGACTCCCAAAGAATTAATGCGTAAATAGAATCCTTTATGCGTACGCAGAAAGGTGATTTATGTATTTCATATTCTATGAAAAGCGTTGATATGAGTTGTACCAAGATTGGTACAAGACGATATCAATGCAAGCCCAGGATCAGAACCAAGGCAACTGTCAAGTGAGTCCTTATGTATTTAAGAAATACTAAAGGATAGATTCCTCAAGAATGAGGAAGAATTAGAGTAACGCAATGGAAGCGTAAAAGTATTAGATTATGAATCTAATATCGTATCCATCATTGGATGTCTCTTCATTTTGAATGAAGAGATAATTGGATATCTCTTTTTTATGACTGAAGAGATATTTGGGTGGAAACATTAAAGGTAATGACTTTAGTGTCTTCCATCATGAATGCAAAATATATATCGCCATATAGAAGTTTACAACAATGTTGTTTGGATGGGAAAGTTCATTTATGAACTCTCCATTCGGTTCCAACCAGAAAGTGTCTCTAGTGTGCCGACACTACGACACTAATGGGGCGATAACTCAAGCCAGGGAATCAAGGTCTCATCAAGATCCGAACTCAAATGAGAGAGTGAACCACATGATTAAGAATCATGTATAATGGTGATGTCGTTATTCTCAAGGTTGCTTCTATGGATAACATATAGATATCCATTGTCTAGGCCTACTACTCAGCCATATTTTGAAATGACTACAGAAGAGGTATCATCACTGATGACCAAGCTGATTGGCTCTAGTGCAAGTGGGAGACTGTTGGAAATGTGCCCTAAAACCAATCATATGATGATACTCTACGGACATTTCACATGTTAAACTAATCTAGTTTAATATAAAGGGCAAAGATTATTGTTTTAAGCCGTCTCATATAAATGTTACATGCTTAAACGATAAGTCCAAGGAATATGTAATAAGGGGAATGTGATCTAAAGAAGTTAGATGACACACTCGAACCCGTAGGTAGGGCGTGCTGGCCGTCACGTGAGCGTGACGTAAGCCATATGCACTGTGCGGAAGCAGGATCAATTCAAAATACGAACCAATTAAAACCGAAACACTAGCCAAACTAGTGTACAAGGAGTGTGAGATTCAATATTACAGAGCATAAGGTCTACGTGCAGTCAAGCAAAGAACTGAATAGAAATAACACCCGAAGGTGGTCCTACATAGATGGGATTCTGTCAGAACGTCCGTTAAGCTCCTCGTATGCCACCAACGAACGCTACCTAATACCTGGAGGGGCGAAAAACATAAAACTGAGTGGGTCAGTAAAACAATTCTTTTCAAAACCTTTCCTTTCAAAAGTACTAGCCCCTCGCCGTAAAACCTGTATAATTTCCCAGAAATAAAGTATATACTCATATATATCTTTCTCAAAATCCGCTGCAAAACAAGTATGTATGAAAGTATGCATATGTCATGCCAAAGTATCAAATGAATGCCAAAGCATCTATGTGAATGTGATTGAATATTCATATCTCATCTCAGCCCTCGGCTGTACATAGCTCATATCGTACTCAACAACTCATATATCTCATAATCATCATATCAAATCATATATATATATCCTGCACACATATCAATACCACCTCTAGTGGTCTGCACAACATCACTGATAATAAACTAATATGCTCTAGTGCTACAATCACGTGAAGACTGAGCGATAAATCGCGGGTCACCTACGAGTCGAACCCACCTATAGTGGCCTATTCGACAGGACTGAGCACCTAACTTGGATCCAAGGCGAGCATGCGGTGCGGGAGGTGAACAACACGTGAAATACTGAGCCCCTCTCTGGGCGTGAGCACTAATATCAGTGTGCAGGTCTATGAGCTCTAATCATATCACATCACATCACATTACATTTCAACATTCGTTCACAACAACTAGCATATAAACTTACCTGCCACTTACCTGTGCGTCCTCAGCACCGACAGTAATATAAACAATCAATAATGCATAATTAAACATATAGATACCTTGCATGGCATTTCATATCACATTCATAACACATTTCATTTAAACTGATTTTTCTGGGCAAAATTCATTTATATAGGTATATACGGAAAACAAAACTGCCCACTCACTGGTATGTAGACGGGTCGTAACCTCCGTGCCTAGCCTGGCTACGCTCGTCCTCAGGATAGGTCTCGCCTATATGAGAAGTAACTGAATTAACGTTAATTTACGCACATAAACGAAACCTTTGGAATAACTTCTCATACATTGCTCAAATTGGGTATATGAATATACCACCGTGACCTACACAATCTCAGGAACATCCCCATATTTTTAGAAAAATTTTCCGACCACCCACGCGCCGCCACGCGCCGGCGACGGCACGGCCAGAAGCGCCCCCACGCGCCGCCACGTGCACTGCACACTGATGGCGTCAGTTAACGCCGTCAGGAATATTCTGGGAATATTCCGTTAACTTCCAACGGTACCTACGGGTTCGGGTGTGTCATTAGATTCATGAGACTATTCTCTTTCGTATACATATCCTAAATGTTCCTGATCATAGGATTGCCAATTGGGCATTGACAGTCCGTCAAGATCAGTACGTGCTATGTCTTCTCTTAGGGAGAGTGATTGGTCTCAACTCATTGGTGTGATTGACACCAAGATAAGTACGTAGGTGCTCAATAGTAAATGAGTCCACTGAACGCGATCAACGAGGAGTTCTCATACTCATGTCACATGAGAACTCCTGGTTGGGATAATGCAAAGTAGTCATTTGACCTGAGGCATCATAGTTGTCTTGTGGTTAGGTCCTTGATCTTTGGCTATGTTAAAGTCACTCAATCAGAGGGTGTCCACGGCATAGTTGGGGTTAAGCCACTTAGCCATGGAGGCAAGTGAATGCGCAACAAGGGATCTCTAACCTTCAAACATTGAGGGAGAATACTCTATGATATGATTTAGAATCTCTGGCCAGAGTATGAATGAGATTTAGGAATTTGTTCCAAATCACATTCAAGGTAATCATATAAGTAAGAGAATCACATTGGATAGTAGACATGAATAAACTATTAAGCCAAACAATGTGGTCAAGAGTATTGTATTAGAGAAAGACCGTATTGCATTGTAATCCCAAACTGAATAGGTTCTCCAACCTCTTCTGATTAGCGTGGGTAGCCATGACATACTGCTAGGTGTCACTCATGGCTTATGGAAGTCCTAAAGATGTATAATCACTAAAGGGAGAATTGAAAGTAAGTTTCAATTGACAATCGATTAGTAAGAGTTCTAATCGCCCACTGCCTCGCTAAAAGGAACCTAATGGATCGCACACCGTGTAAGGTAATGATTGAAGGATATAATGAGGACGAGTAAGGATAATTAAATGCTTTAATTATTTATGGCTAGGATTAATTAATATGTTAATTAATCAAACGAATGAGTTCGTTTTAGACCTCGGGTTAGTTTTGGGCCTCAAGGCCCAATGGGCTTCGAATGTCAAGACCATTACCATAAGTTGTATGACAACTTATTGACTAAATACCCAAAAGGGCCCAAACAGCCCATAGCCTTAAGGAGGCCGGCCATATAGAGAAGAAAAGGTTTTGTGGTTCTTTTAGTCACTTAATTGAAGGGACTATATAAAGAACTTTATAGCCAAAATTCATTTAGGGTTTCTTTTGGAGAAAATTGGAGAGAACATGTCTCTCCCTTTCTCTCTAGGAGGCCGGCCCCCCCACCTTGGAGGGGATTAGCTAGCAATCCTTCCTCCTCCAAGGTCACTCATCTTCTTCCTTCACCATCCTTGGTGTCGAAAATTAGAGGTCTCCTACCTTGGGGACTTTTGGAGAATTAATTCTTCCATCCATATCCATGGAGCCAAGGAGTAAGGAGACAAAGGAAAGAAGGCCCTCACATGGGTGATTAACCTTTGCTAAGCAAAGAGGTGCTTCAAAGGTATAAAAGTTTCTCAACTCATTTCTTTAAGATTTGAGTTGAGTCTTGGTTCACCATAACTACTAGGCTTTGAATTTTATGGGTTATGTTTTGCTTTGAGTGCATACAAGCATGATTCCGCCTTTAAATGTTAATTGCATGCCATAGATGTTGCTTAAATGAACATGTTTTTCACAAATTTTCCTTCACATATGAATATGCCACATGCTGTGCCGCCTATGGTGTAATTAGCTTCACTGACGAAGACTTGCTGCTGGTATCAAAGCCTCACAACCGTCATCTCTTTGTGTCTGGGTACGTAAGGGAGCATAAAGTCAACCGCATGCTTGTGGATGGTGGATCGGCCATAAACATCATGCCAAAGTCATCAGTGACTACAATCGGCGTCAAGGTGGATGAACTATCTCGAAGCCACCTCCTAATCCAAGGTTTTAACTAAGGAGGAAAAGAACGATGGGCATGGTCCGCGTGGAGATGACCATTGGCGAACTCAAATCAAGCATGCTATTCCATGTGATTAATGTGAGAACTTCCTACAACCTGCTCTTGGGAAGGCCTTGGATCCATGAGAATGGAGTAGTGCCGTCCACCCTCCACCAATGCCTAAAGTTTTACCGAGAAGGGGTGAAGGTGATACAAGGAGACACTAAGCCATTCACCGAAGACGAGTCACATTTCACGAATGCTAAGTTCTACATGGATGAAGAAATGGTGTCCGAAGCCCTTCAAAATGAGATCAATTCCATAGGCAAAGCCACACCCAAAAAGTAGGAGTGGCAAGCCATGTCCAAGATGCAAGAAGGGAAAATAGTGCCATCTTCAAGTAAAGATGGTGATGAGCCTGCTAAACCCACAACAACCAAAGGGATTATGACACCCTCAAAAGGATCAAACACAACCGTCTTCCGATACATCCCCATGTTGAGAAGAAAGAATGGGCAATCCTCATTCAAAATTGGAACAAGCAAAGCCGACGCATAGCTGCACAAGGATAATGTAAAACTGCTCAAGACGAATGTCGTTTTACCCCTCACACAGCTAGGTGATGATAAAGTTTCAAAACCACCACAAGGTTTCGTAAAACCCTGCCAAAGGAGGCGAAACCAAACATTATTCCAACCAAGAGGACCGAAGAAGGTTTCGACCCAAACGTCTACAAACTCATGTCAAAGGTCGGGTATGATTTCGCCTTCTCTTCAAATCTTGGAAAGAAGGAATCAAACACCGTTAACGATAAAGAACGTGACCTCACGGAGACTCAAAAGAAGTTGAAGGAGCATGGTTATGGAGTTGACAACAACACAGCTGGACTTAGATTCACACCAAATACACCAGTGAAGATTTCAAGAAAAGTGAATAACACCAGCGCTCAACAGCATGAGCATTGAAAAAAGTCAAGAAGAGCTTAAACCCACCCCTCGAACGTCAGTCTTTGATCGACTGAACTATTCAAAACCTAGAGTTTCAGTGCTGGATCGCATTGGTGGTCAAGACCGAAGAAACAAAGCAACACGGCTAGCTCTCCTCCGCGACAATCAACCTTGGAAAGACTGAAAGAAACCAAGAAGCCTTCTAGAAAAAGGCAAACAATGCCAAAAGAAGAAAAGCTCCACAATTTAGCAGAAAAAGAAGACGTTCGACGCTCGATTCCTTCAAGGATGAAATGCCAATCAACCTTAGGGGTGGACACAAAAGAACCACTGATGGTAAGAAGGCACACCATCATCCACACCGGCCAATCTTCACGCCAACATGCCCAAGGGGACGACACTGAATAGGAAGTCTAAGATGTCTTCCGCATCATAATTCAAGAAGATAAAGAAGATGAAATCCCTGAGGAAGACATCACTGCTGTGGCATCGCAACTCGAGGATGGGGGGCAAACCATGGTCAATGACCTTAAGGACCTCAACTTAGGCACAAGCAAGGAGTCGAAGCCTATCTTCGTAAGGGCACTGGTAAGCACGGACAAGGTCGAAGAGTACTACTAACTACTCCTGGAGTACAAAGACGTCTTTGCTTAGACTTACAAAGAAATGCCTGGCCTTGACCCTACCATTGTCGTGTATCACCTTGCAGTCAAGCTCAGAATGCGGTCGATAAAGCAAACTCAAAGACGCTATCGATCTGAGCTCATCCCACAAATTGAGGCTGAGATTGACAAGCTGATCAAAGCAGGCTTTATTTGAGAGGTGCAACATCCTAAATGGATCTCCAACATTGTCATTGTCCTTAAGAAATCTGGCCAAATACGTGTTTGCGTGGACTTTCGAGACCTCAACGATGCTTGCCCGAATGATGACTTTCCTTTGCCTATCATCAAAATTATGATGGACGTAACCACTAGCCATGATGCGCTATCATTTATGGACAGCTCCTCTGGGCACAATTAAATCTGCATGGCTCATGAAGATGAGGAATTAACAGCCTTCCACACTCCGAAAGGTATCTATTGCTACAAGGTATTGACCTTTGGCTTGAAGAACGCTGGAGCTACATATCAACGCGCAATGCAGAAGATCTTCAACGACATGTTGCACAAAAACATAGAATGTTACGTAGACAATGTAGTGTCAAGACTAAGAAGGGATCTAATCAATTGAAGGATTTACGAATGGTGTTCGACAAATTACTGCACTACAACCTCAAAATGAATCCGTTGAAGTGTGCATTTGGCGTCACTTCTGGGAAGTTCCTCAGAATCTACACGAGATGAAAAGACTACAAAGACGGCTAGCCTTCATTAGGCGCTTCATATCCAACCTTGCTGGACCCTGTCAACCCTTTAGTCGACTCATGAAGAAAGATGTTCCATTCATATGGGATGACGTCTGCCGTAAGGCCTTTGAAAGCATAACAAAGTACCTGGCAAGCCCACCTATCTTGGGAGCTCCTATGCCTGGAAAGTCGCTCATCCTATACATTGCTGCATAAGAAGGTTCCATTGGAGCACTTTTAGCACAAGACCAAAAGGAAAGAGAACTCTACTACCAAAGTAAAACTTTCACTGGTGCCGAGCTCAACTACTCATTGGTCAAGAAGATGTACCTTGCCTTAGTCTTTGTCGTCCAAAAGCTTAGACACTAGATGCATACTTACACCATCCACTTGGTTGCTAAAGCTGACCCGGTCAAATACGTCATGTCCAAACTAGTTTTGACAGGGCGACTAGCTAAATGGGTGTTGCTTCTCAATCAGTATGAGATCATCTACGTCCCAACCAAAGCCGTTAAGGGATAACAGACTTCCTTACCGATCATCCAATCCTAACCGATTGGAAAATCTCAGACGACTTGCCTCACAAGGAGGTGTGCTACATCGACATTTTCTCGACATGGACAATGTTCTTTGACGATCCTCACGAGCAAACGGAGCAGGGGTAGGAGTAGTATTCATGTCACCATAAAGACAAGTACTACCCTATTCCTTCCGACTAAGCGAGCTATGCTCCAACAATATCGCTGAGTACCAAGTGCTACTTATCGAACTCCAAATGGCCCTCGACATGGAAATCATAACGCTAGAAGTGTATGGCGAATCCAAGCTCAATAATTAATCAACTCTTGACTGAATATGAAGTGAGGAAAGATGATCATCCCATACTTCCGGCTAGCAACTCAACTACTACGAAAGTTCGAGGCCGTAACGCTAGAACATGTGCTAAGAAAAGAAAAGAAAATGGCAGACGCTCTCACTAACTTAGCCTTAAGTATGGCGCTAGGAGAAGACAAAGCTGCAGACAAGTCAGTTTGCCAAAGATGGGTGAACCCGCTCGTCACTGAAACGCTACGGGATGATACAAACGTCATCTCAGTACTTCCAGTCGACACTAAAGAGTGGAGACAACTGCTAATATACTACTTAGAGCATGGAAAGCTTTCGGACGATCCTAGATGCCGCTCTAAAGTACGTCGATGAGCACCTCGCTTCCACTACTACAAATGAACACTCTACTGATGCTTTTTTGAAAGAGTACTTCTAAGATGCCTAGGTAAGGAAGAAACCAATCAAGCCGTGGAAGAAGCACACTCAGGCATATGCGGAACACATCAGTTTGGACGAAAGCTACACTTCCAACTCAAAAGAATGGGCTATTACTGACCAAGCATGGTGAAGGATTGCCTCGAGCACGCCAAAAGGTACCAAGCCTGCCAATTCCACTCCAACTTCATACATCAACCGCCTAAGCCATTACACCTATGGATGCTTCATGGCCATTTGACGTATGAGGATTGGACGTTGTGGGACCAGTCGCACCAAAATCATCTGCCAGAAAAGCTTACATCCTAGCCGCAAAATATTACTTCTCCAAGTAGGCTGAAGTCGTACCCTTAAGGGAAGTGAAGAAGGAAACTGTTGTCCGCTTCATCAAGGAACATATCATCTACCGATATGGTGTGCCTCGCTACATCATCACTGACAACGAAAAACAGTTCTCAAACAGCATAAGTCTTCTATGTATCATGCTCCGGCCAACGGGCTTGCGAAAACATTCAACAAAACACTATGAAACCTCCTGAAGAAGGTAATCAGCCGAACAAAGAGAGACTGGCACGAAAGAATAAGCGAAGTACTTTGGGCATATAGGACTACACATATAACTCCTACCCAAGCTACGCCTTATTCTCTCATATATGGCGTGGAAGTTGTTCTGCCACTCGAAAGTCAAATCCCTTCACTAAGGATGGCTATACAAGAAGGCTTGATTGAAGAGGAAAATGCAAAGCTACAACTTCAAGAGTTGGAAGTAATCGACGAAAGAAGGCTCGAAGCTCAACAACACTTGGAATGTTACCAAGCACGGCTATCCAAGGCATTCAACAAGAAGGTCTGCCTAAGGTCTTTCCAAATTAGAGATATTATCTTAGCATTACGAAGGCCTATCATCACAACTCTCAAGTCAAAAAACAAGTTCACATCAAAGTGGGATGAACCTTACGTAATACAGGAGGTCTACACCAACGGCGCCTACTTAATCATGGCAGAAGACGGCTTAAAGATTAGCCCCATCAATGGTAGATTCTTGAAGCGTTACTACCCCTAAAACCAAACAAACAATGCTCCTTGCCTGCATGAGGCTAAACTGCACACGGTACAATGCTCCTTGTTCGCACAAGTTTAAAAGGTGACACTTAATGCTCCTTGTTCGCAAGAGCTTAAAAGGCGACACACAACATTCCTTGTTCACATGAATTTAAAAGATGACACTCAGCGCTCCTGGCCCGCAAGAGCATAAACTGTGTACGACAAAACAAAACAAAACAAAAATCACCATCAAGAGCACCATCAAAATCACCAAAACTCATCACTCCCTTGAACTACGTCATGACTTGATCCCTCCTCAACCGAGGGTACGTAGACAACTTGAAACCTAAAAAAAAAAATTTCAAGTACAGTCACATCATCAACAAAAACACAAACACTTTGAAGAATAAAGAACAAATTCAAAATGTGAATACTTTATTTCTTTAAAGGAAGAATTTGGCTACAAAGCCTTATTAAAAAAATGAGGACGGACAAAGAAGGCTTAAAGGACAAAAAATGGAAGACTCTACTTGAAAGCTAGGTCCCTAAAACTATGGCGACGATCTTCAAGAAAGCCTTCCAAAGTCTTCTAAGTCTCTACATCGGTGGGAGACAAGGTTGGTACTTCCATGGCCACACCTTTCCCTTGCTCTAGGCGTAAAATATCCTCTTGATGCTAAGAAAGTGTAGCTTCCTGCTCCGAGAGAATGCCTTGAAGTCATGATGCTTCAGCTTCCAACTGCCCTTGCTCTCGCCCCAACGCTTCTAGACGCGCTTGGACCGAAGCTAAAGAGGTCCATGTAGCTTGATAACCTTTCGAAGTAGCTTGTTGAGAAGACTGAACTTGGGCAATTGATAAGTCTATTGCCGCAAGTTGTTGAGATCTGATCTTTGGACTCAACTTCTTCAAGGAAATGGCATGCAAGGAAGAATACTCAATTGAGGTAGCCTTAAGTTCGGCAATCTTGACTCTCAAGAGCGATGAGTCAACATTAAGGTTTTCAATCACAGAAAAAAGCTTCAATAAGTCCTCCTTAAGCAAAGCAAGGTCCTCTAATGAGCACTTTGAAATCCTCTTCTCAATGTGGCTTTGAATATCCATGGCCGCACGAAGCTGGATGCTATGGATAAACTGCTCAGTGCCACCAAGGTTCAGCCCTCTCAGAGAGATCTCAGAGCTAGCTGGAAAAGGTGTTGGATGGATAATGGGCTCTTGCATAGCTTCACTTACACACGACAAGTTTGGGCAACTTGGCAGATTTGGAACAAGCTCTGCAACAGGCGGATCCCCAATCTCCTCGTCTGTAGTTAAATTACCTCCAAATAGCGTCTTCATATAGGAATGAACGCCCATGTTCGCCGAGTCAAATTGAGGAGGACTGAACACTTTCTTCTTCTTATGACAAAAATTGACATCACTGTTATCCAAAGCACCTTCATGCGGTCGCTTGTTCAAAGCTTGTTGACGTTGCTGCAAAACAAGTTCATCTTCGTGTGAAGCAACTTTGTCACCCTCCTCTTCAAAATCATCCAAACATCGAGAAGACAAGCATAGGCGTTAAGGGGCTAAAGCCGCGAGTCCATCATGCAAAGGAGTTGCACTAGCACAATCAAAAGGCTGTAGCTGCGTAGGAACCGCAGAACAACCCTCTCTTGGCGCATTATTGTGTGAATGAGAAGACTTAGTGCCACTTGTCGTCCCCAAGTCTTCACGGTGAACCTTCAACCACCGACCTATGTAGGCAAGAGTCACTGGATTGCTCTTAAACTCATTCTTGGGCAAAAAGGTGATGGAAGCATTTGTGCATGAAAGAGTACAAGACTTCTAATGCATATACATGGCTTACAAGGATTTCAGCTGTGTGTTTTCCTTTAGCTTGCTTGGCACATTTTGGACAAAACTAAATTGCCTGCTGAAACGGTGAGGACTATATGGCTGAACAAGTCGAAAAAAACATACCCCGAGCAAATACTCGTGACAAGTCGGAAGAACGAAGGTGCGAATCATCTAGAAGGCCTCGCCGTGCCGAACCAACCCTTGCTAAATCGTCCATTCTCAAACCTTCACAACTTCGAAACAGTGCTTGCGCCTGTGAATCATCAAGGCTTTTTGTGAAAAGCACGCCAGAATACTTCGTCATCAAAAGCCCCAGCTTGATTGAAGTTGGTAAAGAAGGCCCTGACTTGTCTAAAGTTGATGAAGAAAAATGAGTGCCAAAGTACTCACCCAAACAACCGTAGACATAGTGGTAGGGAAGTATCGCAACACGATCTTCAATGCTTGCCGAGTTTGAAACAACACTCAAGCCGTTGTAAATATTGGCTAAGACCAGAATAGCAAGGCTAAAAGATTCGCATGCAGCCATCTTGCTTGTAACTTTGAAGACTTCGGGACAGATAAAGTTGACGTTGTCTTTGGGGAAAACAAACTTACAAAGCCAACAAGCTAAGAAAGCTGCTAGGTAAGATTCTTCCAAGTGCTCTGATGCGACGCCAAGATCTTCAAATGCTTTCAACTCGACAGGGATATGGTGCCCAACTAGACCAATGACACTTGACAGATATGAGTCTCCCTTCAGCTTGGTTGTCTTGTTACGGCCACTTTTCTTCGAAGGCCTCTTGTACTTCATGGCATCCCAATACCAAAATCGGATCCATGAAGAAATCTTCAAGCCGGACTTACCTTGAGCCTCCTGGCAAAGCTTGTGGTACGTGATGTGAAATTCAATGACGCTCAAATTAAAACCCTATGATTAAAGTATGTGTAAGTATGGATCGTTCTAGGACGGGGATTAGAAGGGATGCTAATCTACACTAATTTAGACTTTAAACACTTAACTAGACTTAAAAACAGAAAACTAGACTCTAGACAACTCAAAACAAGCTAAACTGACTCAAAACACACAAAGTAAGTTCCTATGACTCAAAACTAATACTAAAGGATGATTTGGATGAAAATTAAACTAAGAAGACTCAAAATACTAACTGAGGATTGTTTTTGACGAATTTAACTAAAACTAAGCAAATTAAAGAAACAAACTTTAAAAGATACGAATTTGGGTGAATTAAATGGTGAAAGGCTAGCTAGAGGGTCCTGCTCTATACATGACACATATGCATATGAATCGATTTCCAGTTATTCTTCCTATAAACCATGAATGACAACGCCCCAAATTAATTGTGAACAGCACTAATTAATTCTCAGATTTTCCTAAGTTCATTGAATTGGATGGAGAACGCATCGGCAACCAAATTATTCTTATCAAGTTCCCTACATGAACAGCATAATAGAGATACATATCAAAGATCATTAAGTTCTATGAAAATCATAAGCATTGACAAGGCATTCGTAACTATGAAAAACATGATACTCCTGCCAAGGATTTACTTAACACAATCGTGACTAGCGACTTTTACTACTTGTAAATATAAGTTCATAACGATTAGGTGAAATTCCCTTATATTCTAGCACCAAATTCATGCATGCAAACTAAGTATGCATCCTTAATCAACATACAAGAACAAGTTATCAATCAAACAGATAAGTAAATCAGATTCACAATTTATGAAACAATAACTGGAGGAAATCAATTCATATCACATATATGTTCATGGCTTTGAATTCACCTCTAACTAAAAAGAAATTAGTTCCACATGTCTAACATAGTTGCAAAGCAATCTAAAGAAAACATTAAACTAAAACTAAGGATAGAAAGAACCCAAAAACGCTCCAGCCCTCCAATGGCCTTGGATGGCATGTCACGGCACCAATGCTCCTTCTTCTCCTTCTTTCCTTGCTGCGGCACAAAGGTTTTGATGAGGGATGAGTGGTGAATTGTGGTGGTGGATGGATGTAGGTGATTTATGGTGAAAGATGGGTAGTGAATGGTGCGGCAAAGATGTGCATTTATAAGGCTAGGGCACAACATGAATTTCTAAAGGAAAGCAATATGTATTTGGCACAATTCTTGAAGGAAAATGACTATGGTTAGGCAGAAATCCAAGAGGAAAAAGATTGGGAACTTGCGGCAGAAACTAGGGTCTTCTAGAAAGGATGGGGCACCACCTTTGCAGGGAATTCTAGAAGGGGTGTTATGTGGCTGGTTTCTAGAAGAACAAGGGCTAAAACATGCGGCACCAATGTAGGAACAGATAAGGCTTCTAGAAATCAGGTTTTAAGGATCCTAATATGAAAATGAGTCCCCCTTGTAGCTGGAATTAAGATAGGATAAGATTAGGATAGGATAAGATAAGATAAGGTTAGTTTGGATAATGTTTTGGATAATGTTTCTCCTTTTTAGCTGATTCCTTATCTTCTTTGTCTTGAATTAATTTCTCCATCTCTTTTGCACATTCCTAGCCTCTCTTGAACTTCAAATTCATCCATCCACCTTGCTCCATACATGTGCTATCCATTCCAAGCCCAAAACTACTCTAAAATGCTCCAAATTGCACTTTCTTGCCACTTGTTCCATTTGAACCTACAAACACACGAAAATAGCTTAAAACACTCTTATAAATAGAAACTAACTAAGTAAATGCAAGGAAACAAGCTAATAAAGTCGCATAAATATCCTCCTGTCAGTACGCCCAAAATAAATAGCGGCAACTCACATGCAATCCTCAGCTGTTGCAATGAGAAAACTCCTCCACACTAGGAACAACCTCGTCGTAAAATTTTCCTTGGATCAGCAAGCCTCCTATCTTATGGAGATCCCAAAGTGAAATTGACATCTCCCCTTAAGCCATGTGAAGTACGTTGGCCGCTGAACACCAATGCTCAAAGAACGCATGAAGGACAGAAGGATGACGATCATAACTAAACAAAGATGCGTACACAACATGATAAAGGCCCACTTTGGTAAGCACATCTTTGGAGTGGCTTAAGACATCTTCAAGCCACTCCCAGTAAAACTCAATAAAGGCGGCTTCTCGAGTAGTCGACAAGGCACCACTCCAAGTCATAGCTCTGCTACAGATACGATCGCCAAGAAGCTCAAACGAAGCCGGTGAATTGTCATAAGCATGGTGCGAAGGATTCAAGATAATAATCCTCGACATACATGCCTTCTTCTTTGTATTTAGTTGACAATAATATGTCCCCTCCCAAGACACTTTAGAAGACCACGACTTGATTTGCATCAAGTTGTCTTTTGCAGGAAGAACAAGCACATTAGGGCCAGTCAACAGGGCACAAAGCTTTAACATTGTTCCCTTATCTTGTGAATCGCCTTCCTTCGCAAGAATGGTGATGGTATTATTCTTAAAGCACTTGAAAAATACCATGGCTGCATCAAAATAAACAAAGCAATGTAAGCACAAAAGTGGGGCAGCAAAGAAAGAAAAATCGCTTCACTAAAGCAAAAGACATGGGAGACAAGCCTCGTAAGCGTTGAAGGATGACGACGATGAAGTCACAACCATGAAGGAAAATCAGCCACACAGCTTGATCAAGCTTGGCAAAGAGGACAGCTACAAGATGGTCCTTCAAAGCATGCTACAGTAGCAAAGAAAACCAAAACGCCATGTAATCGCACTACGCAACCCACGGAAAGGAATTGTGTGTGTGAAAAAATACACACCCAATTGTCCTATAAATAGGGGTCAATTGCTTCCTATTACTATAAGGGAAATACATACCCAAATAGCAAAAGGAAAATCAAAACAAGGGAGTACATTCCAACCAAAAGAAGGAAGCTAATTCCAAGCAAAAATGGCAAGTTTCAGCCAATCTGCACAAGCAGGACGTTTTTGGTGATAAGTAAACTTTCTGGAAGAGTTTTGATGCAAGGCTAATTGAAGAAGGAAGCTAAGAGGCTGATGATCATTGTGTCCAAATTCCATAATTTTCCCTAAAGCCAAACATTCCAGTTTTCAAAGTTATTCCCGCAGAAATTGCTTTCCCGTCAGAATTGCGCAGCTGTAGGAAAATGATGAGTTGAAGGCTTTCCTGATTTTTCCTAGTGGTGTACGATATATGCTTGAAAAGATAAGACATAAAGCTACATTTCACATATTTTTTTTAGAATTTTCTAGAAGAGAAATCGTTCTCAAATTTGGCATGCAAGTCAGAGAATTTGTTTCCCAAACCAAGGAAAAATCTTCAAGTTTCCCAAAATAAGGAGAAAAACATCCCTCCTTGCCTTGGAGAATCAAAAGAGGAAAGGAAAACATCCCTCTTTGCCATGGAAAACAAAAGGGGAAGAAAGTTGTCCTCCTTGCCATGGAAATCACAACAAGAAACAAAAAAACTCTCCTTCCTTGCATTGAGAAAGAAAAAGAGGAAACATGAATTTCCCCTTGCCGTAGGGAACAAGAGAAAAAGGAAAGAAAAAAATGCACATCCTACTTATCCAAGGATAAGCATTAAATCTTTCGAAAACCTTGAAGGAAATTACAAAATCTTTCCAACACATTGAAGGGAGTCATCCTCATTACCAAAATTGAAGAGGATTCCTACCAAAGAAAGGAAAAAACATTTTTTTCCCACAACCACAAGGAAAAACATTTTTCCTACCGAAGCAAGGAAAAAAACAATTTTCCTACACCCACAAGGAAAAGAAAATCAAGTCCCAAAATACACCAAATGTATTTTTATTGGGTGTATAAAATACTCAGTTTTTTTATTTGCAGTGCATCCGAACGGTTTTCGGCATTTATAAATACAAGCATGTGTTTGACACCCATAGGAACTTAAGCAAGTAAAATCATATAACACGCTACTAGCACCACAAGAATGAGTACTCAAAAAATGAAAAGCTTATTAGGTGTCAAAAGTACACAGTTTTTCTTTTTGGAGTGCGTTTGGACTGTTTCAGGCATTAGTAAAAGCAAATGAGTGTGCGTTTCGCAACAACTGGATCTTAAGCTAATATTCACAAATTATGTTCTACTAGGATGACAAGAATGAGTACTCAAAAGATCAAAAGCTTATTGGGTGGCAAAAGTACATTGTATTTCTATTTGGAGTGCATTTTGATTGTTTCAGTTTTATTAACAACAAACGAGGGCTCTTTTGACACCCAATTTAGCGTAAGCAAATAAACACATATAATTTGCCATTAGGACGTTAAGAATGAGTACACAAAAGATCAAAAGTTTATTGGGTGTCAAAAATACACAGTGTTTCTGTTTGCAATGCATTTGGACTGTGTTCGGCATTAGTAAAGGCAAACGAGCATGTGTTTCGCAACCACTAGAACTTCAACAAATATTCACAAAAAATGTGCTACTAGGACCACAAGAATGAGTACTCAAAAGATCAATGGCCTATTGGGTGGCAAAGGTACGTTGTATTTCTATGTGGAGTGCATTTTGACTGTTTCAACATTATCAACAACAAAAGAGCGCTCTTTTGACACCCATTGAAACTTAGGCAAATAAACACATATAATCTAGTATTTGGACCTTAAGAATGGGTACAGAAAATATCAAAAGCTTATAGGGTGTAAAAAATACTTAGTTTTATTATTTGCATTGCATTCAAACGATCTTCGGCATTCATAAAAACAAACGAGTGTGCGTTTGACCCCTATTGGAACTTAATCAAACAAACACATATAATCCGCTAGTAAGACTAGAAGAATGAGTACCCAAAAGATCAAACGCTTATTGGGTATAAAAAATACACAGTTTTTCTATTTGGAGTACATTTGGATTGTTTTCGGCATTATTACAAACAAATGAGCGTATGTTTGACACCCATTGGAACTAAAGAAAATAAACACATATAATGCACTGCTAGGACAATAAGAATGAGTGCTCAAAAGATTAAAAGTTTTTGGGTGTCAAATGTACCCAATTTTTCTATTTGGAGTGTATTTGGAATGTTCTAGGTATAAAAAAAGAAACGAGCGTGCGTTTGACAGCCATTTCAACTTAAACAAATAAACACAGAGAATGCACTACTAGGAACATGAGAATGAGTACTCAAAAGTTCAAAAGTTGTTGGGAGACAAAAGTACACAGTTTTTCTATTTGGAGTGCATTCGGATTGTTTTCGGCATTATTAAAAATAAATGAGCATGTGTTTCACACCCATGGGAACTTCAGCAAATAAACACATATAATGTGCTACTAGGACTATAAGAATAAGTACTCAAAAAAAAAAAGCTTATGGGGTGTCAAAAGTACACGGTTTTTCTCAAAAAACAAGTGAGCATGCGTAGGACTATAAGAATAAGTACTCAAAAAAAAAAAGCTTATGGGGTGTCAAAAGTACACGGTTTTTCTCAAAAAACAAGTGAGCATGCGTTTGACACACATTTGAATTTAAGCAAATAAACACATATAATGCACTACCAGGACCATAACAATGAGTACTCAAAAGATCAAATGCTTATTGGGTATGAAAAGTATACAATCTTTCTATGCGGAGTGCATTTGGATTGTTTTAGGTATAAACAAAAACAAACGAGCGTGCATTTGATGCCCATTGGAACTTAAGAAAATAAACACATATAATGCGGTACTAGGACCATAAGAATGAGTACTCAAAAGATCAAAAGCTTATTTGGTGTCAAAAGTACACAGTTTCTCTATTTGGAGTGCATTTGGATTGTTTTCAGCATTAATAAAAACAAACGAGCGTGCTTTTGACATCCATTGGAACTTCAACAAATAAACACAAGTAATGAGCTACCAGGATAAGAATAATGAGTGTTCAAAAGATCAAAAAAGCTTATAAAATGTCAAAAGGACACAATGTTTCTATTCCGAGTACATTTTGACAGTTTTCGGCATTAGTAAAACCAAATGAGCGTGCGTTTTACAAATGTTGGAAATTAAGAAAATCATCACAAATAATGCGCTACTAGGACAACAAGAATGGGTACTCGATAAATTAGAAGCTTATTACGTCTCAAAAGTACACAGTTTTTTTATTTGGAGTGCTTCGAACTGTTTTCGTCATTAATAAAGACAAAAGGGCGTGCTTTCAACAATCATTGGAAGTTAAGCAAATAAGCATTTATAATCCGCCACTAGAACCATAAAAATGAGTACTCAAAAATTAAAAAGCTTATTGGGTGTCAAAAAAGCACAGTTTTTTTATTTGGAGTGCGTTTCAACTGTTTTCAGCATTAATAAAAACAAATGAGCGTTCATTAGACACCCATTGGAACTTAAGAAAATAAAGACTTATAATGTTGTAATATGAGCACAAGAATCAGTACTCAAAAGACTAAAAGCTTATTGGGTGTCAAAAGTACACAGTTTTTCTATTTCAGTGTATTCTGAATGTTTTGAGCATTAATAAAAACAAACAAGCGTGTTTTTAACACCTATTTGAACTTGAGCAAATAAACACATATAATGCGGCACTAAGACCATAAGAAAAAACGAGCATTAGTAATAGAAAAAGATCAAAAGCTTATGGGTTATCAAAAGTACACTATTTTTTTATTTGGAGTACATTTGGACAGTTTTCGGCATTTGTAATAACAAACGAGCATGCATTTCACAACCATTGGAACTTAACAAAATAATCTCAAATAATGTGCTACTAGGACAACATGAATGAGTAATCAAAAGATCATAAGCTTATTATGTGTCGAAAGCACACAGTTTTTCTATTTGGAATGCATTCAAATTGTTTTCAGCATTAATAAAAACAAACTAGCGTGCATTTCACACCCATTAGAACTTAAGAAAGTAAGCACATATAATCCACTACTATGACCATAAGAATGAGTAATCAAAAGATCAAAAGCTTATTGGGTGTCAAAAATACACAATTTTTCTATTTGGAGAGCATTTGAACTGTTTTCATCATTAAAAAACACAATCATGCGTGCATTTGACACCCATTGGAACTTAATCAAATAAACACATATAATGCTCTACTAGGACTATATGAATGAGTACTCAAACGATCAAAAGCTTATTGGCGTCAAAAGTACATAGTTTTTCTATTCGGAGTGCATTTGAACTGTTTTCGGCATTAATAAAAACAAACAATTGAGCATGCGTTTGACACCCATTGGAAGTTAATGAAATAAATACATACAATCCGCTACTAGGACCATAAGAATGAGTATTGAAAATATCAAAAGCTTATTGGATGTTAAAAGTACACAGTTTTTCAATGTGGTGACATATGAAATGTTTTCGGCATTAATAAAAACAAACGTGGGTGCATTTGACACAAACTGGTACTTAGGCAAAAAAACACAAATAATGCACTACTAGGACCATAAGAATGAGTAATCAAAAGATCAAAAGCTTACGGGGTGTCAAAAATACAAAGGTTTTCTGTTTGGAGAGCATTCATACTGTTTTTTACTTTAATAAAAATTAACAAGCTTGTATTTGAAACCCATTAGAACTTAAGAAAATAACATATATAATGCGCTACTAGGACCATCCGAATGAGTGTTCAAATGATCAAAAGCTTATGGGGTGTCAAAAGTACACAATTTTTCTATTTGGAATGCATTTGGACTGTTTTCGGCATTAATAAAAATAAATGAGCGTGCATTTGATGCCCATTGGAACTTAAGCAAATAAATACATAAAATGTGCTACTAGGATGAAAAGAATGAGTACTCAAAAGATCAAAAGCTTTGTGTCTGAAGTACACAGTTTTTCTATATAGAGTGTATTACGATTGATTTCGTCATTAATGACAACAAACGAGTACGTGTTAGACAACAAACGACTTTGTGTTTGACATAATGAGTACTCAAATGATCAAAAAATTTTTGGTGTCAAAAGTACAAAGTGTTATCCATTTGGAGTGCATTTGGACTTTTTTTGGCATTAATGAAAACAAACGAGCGTGTGTTCAACAACCTTTGGAACTTAACCAAATGAACATAGATAATGCGCTTCTAGGACCATAAGAATGAGTACTTAGGAGACCAAAAGCTTATTGGTTGTCAAAAGTACACAGTTTTTCTATATGGAGTGCATTTTGACTGCTTTTGGCATTAGTAAAAACAAACGAGTGTGCGTTCCACAACCATTGGAACTTAAGCAAGTAAAAAATATATAATGCACTACAAGGACCATCAAAATGTCTACTCAAAAGATCAAAAGCTTGTTGGGTACAAAAAAAATACGCCTCTTTTCTATTTCGAGTGCAATTGGACTGTTTTTGGCATTAATAAAAACAAAACGAGCGTGCCTCTCACAACAATTGGAATTTGATCACATAAACACATAAAATGCACTACTTGGACCATGGACCATAAGGATAAGTACTCAAGTGACGAAGTGCTTATTGGGTGTCAAAAGTGCACAATTTTGCTATTTAGGCTACAATTAGACAGTTTTCGGTATTAATAATAAGAAACGAGCGTGCATTTCCCAAACATTGGAACTTAAGAAAATAAACACATATAATGCAATCCATGGGGCATAAGAATGAGTACTCAAAATATCAAAAGCTTATTCGGTGTGATTGGATTGTTTTTGGCATTAATAAAAACAAATGAATGTGTTTTTGACAACCATTGGAACTTAAGCAAATAAACACATATAATGCACTGCTAAGACCGTAAGAATGAGTATTCAAAAGTTAAAAGCTTATCGGGCGTCGAAGTTACACAGTTTTTCTATTTCGAATGCATTTGGACTCTTTTGGGGCATAAATAAAAACAAACGAGCTTTTGTTTCACAACCATTGGAATTTAAGCAAATAAACCCATATAATGTGTTGCTAGGACTATAAGAATGAGTACTTAAAAATTCAAAAGTTTGTTGGGTGTCAAAAGTACACAGTTTTTCTATTTGGTGTCCATTCGGATTGATTTTGGCATTAATAAAAACAAACAAGCGTGCTTTTCATAACCACGGAAACTTCAACAAATAAACTTATTGGGTGTCAAAAGTACACAGTTTTTTTATTTTGGTGTCCATTCGGATTGTTTTTGGCATTAATAAAAACAAACAAGCATGCTTTTCATAACCACTGAAACTTAAACAAGAAAACAAATATAATGAACAACTAGGACCATAAGAAAGGGTACTCAAAAGATCCAAAGCTTATTGGTGTCAAAAGTACACAGTTATTCTATTTGGAGTCTATTCGGACTGTTCTCGGCATTAATAAAAAGAAACGATCATCCATTTGACATCCATTGGAACTTAAGCAAATAAACACATATAATGCGCTACTAGAACCATAAGAATGATTCCTCAAAAAATCAAAAGTTTATTGCATGTTAAAAGTACACAGTGTTTCTTTCAATTTAGCGTGCATTTAAACTGTTTATGGCATTAATAAAAACAAACGAGCGTGAGTTTGACAACCTCTGGAACTTAAGCAAAATAAACACATGTAATGCGCTACTAGAACCGAAAAAATGAGTACTTGAAAGATGAAAAGTTTATTGGGTGTGAAAAAAGCACAATTTTTCTATTTGGAGTGCTTTTGGACTATTTTCGGCATTAGTAAAACAAATGAGTGTGCATTTCACAGGCATTGGAACTTAAGCAAGTAAACACATCTAATGTGTTACTAGGACCATAAGAATGAGTCATGAAAGGATCAAAATCTTCTTGGGTGTCAAAAGTACACAAGTTTTCTATTTGGAGTGCATTTGGACTGTTTTCGGCATTAGTAAAAAGTAAAAGCAAACGAGGGTGCGTTTCTCGACCATTGGAACTTAAGCAAGTAAACACATATAATGCACTACTAGGACCGAAAGAATGAGTATTCAGAAGATCATAAGCTTATTGGGTGTCAAAAGTACACCATTTTTTTAATTCAAGTGCATTTGGACTATTTTTGGAATTAATTAAAACAAACAAGCGTTCATTTCACAACCATTGGAACTTAAGCGAACAAACAAATAAAATGCACTACTTGGACCATAAGAATGAGTACTCAAGTCACCAAAAGCTTATTAGGTGCCAATAGTGACACGCCTTGACCCAAAAAGTCCACTTGGACTCCAAATCGAGTTGTGGTGGCCAACACTTGGAGGGTGACAAAGCCATAAAGTGTAGTGTAGTGGAAAAAGAATGTGAATAAATTTAAACCTAAAAGTGCCTAAACAAATGAGTGCACGGGTAAGCAGGATTGCACCCATTTCTCACGTGATGGTAGAGCATAAGAACAGTACAGTAATTAGGGTGAGGGTTATACCATTGAAGATAACCATTTCCTGAGAATTGCCACAACCCAGACTCATCTCTGCCGTAGCATGATATTGTCCGCTTTGGGCTTACCATTCCCTCACGGTTTTGTTTTTGGGAACTCACACGAGAACCTCCCAGTAGGTCATTCATCCTAGGAATGCTCTCACCTGAACTCGCTTAACTTCGGAGTTCTGATGGAATCCGAAGCCAGTGAGTTCCCAAAAAGCCTCGTGCTATATGGAGGTGCGCATGTACATATAAGGCACATCACCCCCTCTCCGTTGGTCGATGTGGGATCTTACAATCCACCCTCCTTAGGGGCCCGATGTCCTCGTCGGCACAACCACACCAAATGGCAGAGTGACTCTGATACCATTCTGTCACATCCCAGGCTCGGCTCCGCGGTAGCATGATATTGTCCGCTATGGGCTTACCATTCCCTCACAGTTTTGTTTCTGGGAACTCACGAGCAACTTCCTAGTGGGTCGTCTATCTTAGGAATGCTCTCGCTCGAACTCGCTTAACTTCGGAGTTCTGATGGAATCCAAAGCCATTGAGTTCCCAAAAGGCCTCATGCTATAGAGAGGGGAGCATGTACATATAAGGCACATCAACCCCTCTATGTTGGTCAATGTGGGATCTTCCAATCCACCCCGCCTAAGGGGAACCCGGTGTCCTCGCCGGCACATCCGTACCGAACGGCAGAGTGGCTCTGATACCAAATTGTCACATCCCGGGCTCGGCTCTGCCGTAGCACGATATTGTCCGCTTTGGGCTTACCATTCCCTCACTGTTTTGTTCTTGGGAACTCACACGAGAACTTCCCAGTTGGTCAGCCATCCTAGGAATGCTCTCGCTCGAACTAGCTTAACTTCGGAGTTCCGATGGAATTTGAAGCCAGTGAGTTCCCAAAAGGCCTCATGCTGAGCCGAGCCGAGCCGGGGATGTGACAATTTTGGTATCAGAGCCACTCTGCCGTTCGGTGCGGGTGTGCCGACGAGGACGTCGCGCCCCTAAGGGGGGTGGATTGTAACATCCTGCATCACCAAACAGAGAGGGGGTGATGTGCCTTATATGTACATGCACACCTCCATATAGCACGACGCCTTTTGGGAACTCACTGGCTTCGGATTCCATTGGAACTCTGAAGTTAAGCGAGTTCAGGCGAGAGCATTCCTAGGATGGGTGACCCACTGAGAAGTTCTCGTGTGAGTTCCCAAAAACAAAACCGTGAGGGAATGGCGGAGCCGACAATATCATGCTATGGCGGAGCCGAGCCCAGGATGTGACAAAAAGTTCACAGTTTTCCTATTTTGAGTGCACTTGGAAAGTTTTTGGCATTAATAAAAAGAAACGAGCATGCGTTTCACTACCATTGATACTTAAACAAATAAAAACATGTAATGTGCTCCTTTGACCATAGGAATGAGTACTCAAAAGATAAAAGCATATTGATTGTCCAAAGCATACAATTTTTCTGTTTGGAGTGCAATTAATTGTCTAAAGTATACAGTTTTGGCATTAATCAAGCCAACGAGCATGCATCTGACACTCATTGAAACTTGTAAATAAACACACATAATGCGCCACTAGGACCATCAAAATGAGTGCTCAAAAAATCATAAGCTTATTGGGTGTCAAAAATACTGAGCTTTTACCTCTGGATTGGATTTGGATTGTTTTCGACATTAATAAAAACAAACCATCTTGCGCTTGACACCCATTGGAACTGAAGCAAGTGAAAACATATTTTGTGCCACTAGGACAAAAAGAATGAGTACTCAAAACATCAAAAGCTTATCGGGTGTTAAACATACATAATGTTTCTATTTGGAGTGCATTTGGACTGTTTTCGGCTTTAATAAAAACATACGAGCGTGAGTTTCACAACCACTAGAACTTAAGCAAATAAACACATACAATGTGCTACAAGGACCATAAGAATGAGTACTCAAAAGATCAAAAGCTTATTGGGTGTTTTTGTACACAGTTTTTTATATTTGGGGTGCATTCGGACTGTTTTCGACATTAATAAAAACAAACGAGCTTGCGTTTCACAACCTCTGGAATTTAAGCAAATGGACACTGAGTACTCGAAAGATGAAAAGTTTATTACGTGTTAAAAAAACACAGTTTTTCTATTTTGAGTGTTTTTGGACTGTTTTCGGCATTAGTAAAACAAATGAGTGTGCGTTTCACAACCATTGGAACTTAAGCAAGTAAACACATCTAATGTGCTACCAGAACCATAAGACCGAGTCCTGAAAATATTAAAAGCCTATTGGGTGTCAAAAGTACACAGTTTTTCTATATGGAGTACATTTGGACTGTTTTCAGCATTAGTAAAAAGTGAAAACAAACGTGTATGCATTTCACAACCTTTGGAACTTAAGCAAGTAAACACATACTAGGACCGAAAGAATGAGTATTCAAATGATCAAACGCTTAATCGGTATCAAAAGTAAATAGGAACTTAAGCTAATAAACACATAAAATGAACAACTTCGACCATAAGAATGAGTACTGAACTGACCAAAAGCTTATTGGGTGCCAAAAGTACACAATTTTCCTATTTTGAGTGCATTTGGATAGTTTTTGGCATTAATAAATAGAAACGAGCGTACGTCTCAAAAGCATTGAAGCTTACTAAAATAAATACATACAATGCGCTTCTTCGACCAAAAATCATGAGTACTCAAAAGATCACAAGCTTATTCGATGTCAAAAGTGCACAGTTTTTTGATTTGGAGTGCAATTGGACTATTTTTGGCATGACTAAAAACAAACCAGCGTGCTTTTAACACCCATTGGAACTTAACTGAGTAAATACATATAATGCGGTGCGAGGACTATAAGAATGACTACTCAAAAGATCAAAATCTTATTGGGTGTCAAAAGTACACAGTTTTTCTGTTTGGAGTACATTTGGACTGTTTTGGGCAGTAATAAAAAGAAACGAGCCTGTGTTTGAGACCCATCAGAACTTAAGAAAATAAACACATATAATGCGCTACTAGGACCACAAGAATGAGTACTCAAAATATGAAAAGATTATTGGGTGTCAAAAGTACAAAGTTTTTCTATTTGGAGTGCATTTGAACTATTTACGGCATTAATGAAAACAAAAGGGCGTGCGATTGACACCCATTGGAACTTAAGCAAATAAACACCTAATGCACTACTAGGACCATAGGAATGAGTACTCAAAAGGTCAAAAGCTTATTAGTTTCAAAAGTACACAGTTTTTCAAGTTGGAGTGCATTTGGACTGTTTTCAGCATATATAAAAATAAACGAGCGTGCGTTTTAAAACCATTGGAGCTTAAGCAAATAAACACATATAATGCGCTACTTGGACCATAAGAATGAGTACTCAAAGGATCAAAAGCTTATGAAAACAAACGAGCGTGTGATTAACACCCATTGGAACTAAAGCAAATAAGCACATATAATGAGCTACTATGACCATATGAATGAGTACTCAGAAGATCAAAAGCTAATTGGGTGTCAACAGTACATAGTATTTCTATTTGGAGTGCAGTTAAACTATTTTCTTCATTAATAAAACCAACGAACCTGCATTTAACACCCATTGGAACATGCAAATAAACACATATAATGCACTGCTATGACCATAAGAATGATTGCGCAAAAGATCAAAAGCTTATTGGGTATTAAATGTACACAGTTTTTCTATTTAGAGTAGATTTGGATTGTTTTTGGCATTAATAAAAGCGAACGAGCGTGCGTTTGACACCCATGGGAACTTAAGCAACTATAAAGATATAATGCACTGCTAGGACCACAAGAAGGAGTACTCAATAGATGAAAAGCTTATTGGGTGTTAAAAGTACACAGTTTTTCTATTTGGAGTACATTTGGACTGTTTCGGCAGTAATAAAAACAAACGTGTGTGCGTTTGACATCCATTGGAACTTAAGTAAATAAAGACATATAATGCGGTACTAGGACCATAAGAATGAGTACTCAAAAGATCGAAAGATTATTGGGTGTCAAAAGTACACCGCTTTTGTATTTGGAGTGCATTCAGACTGTTTTCGACATTAATAAAAAAGAAACGAGCGTGCATTTGACACTATTTGTAACCTAAGAAAATAAACACATATAATGCATTGCTAGGACCATAAGAATGTGTACTCAAAAGATCAAAAGCTTATTGGGTGTCAAAAGTACACAATTTTTCTTTTTGGAGTGCAGTTGAATTGTTTTAGGCATTAATAAAACCAACGAGCCTGCATTTGTCATGCATTGGAACTTGCAAATAAACCCATATAAAGTGCTACTAGGACCATAAGAATGAGTGCTCAAAAGATCAATAGGTTATTGGGTGTCAAAAGTACCGAGTTTTTCTTTTTGGATTGGATTTGGACTTGTAGACGCTGAAATTTCGGTGAAATAAATGTTCACCAACACATTAAAGTTTCGACATGATAGGGCATACGTGGCATGCGCCATGTGTCTCTCAAATCGTAATCATCAAAATCCAACTAGTCATCAAGAAGGACACATGTCAGCAGTTGGTGGAAATGAATTATTTGATTTTAATTTAATTAAATCAAATATTAATTGATGGAGTTAAATTACGAACCACCCCACAAATGGAGTCCAGGTTCTTTCGTCAATTATCAAGCCCACAATCAAGGCCAAATACATCCGCAGTTAAGGCCTGGAGGGTATATAAATAAGGGGCTCCAAGACAAAGAAAATGATCTAGAAATCATTCAAGCACCCAGACGCTGCCAAAGCTCAAGCACCCAAATCTCCAAAACAATTGGAAGAATTCTGAAAACTCTCTGCATTCTTCACCAAAACTTCGAAGAATCATCAAACACTACTACTTATGCCGATCCTTCAAATCGCCAAGAGCCAAAACCTCGTGACAACTGTTCATCCAAAATCAAGCCATCGCCACCCTTGAAACTTAAGTAAAAACATATTTTGTGCTCCAAGGACCATAAGAAAGACTACTCAAAAGATCAACAGCTCATCGGGTGTCAAACATACACAATGTCTCTATTTGGAGTGCATTTGGACTGTTTTCGGCATTATTAAAAACAAACAAGCGTGTATTTCACAACCACTGGAACTTAAGAATGAGTACTCAAAAGATCAAAAGCTTATTGGGTGTCAAAAGTACACAAATTCTTATATTTGGAGTGCATTCGGGCTGTTATCGGCATTAGTAAAAACAAATGAGTGTGCGTTTCACAACCATTGGAACTTAAGCAAGTAAACACATATAACGTGCTACTAAGGCCATAAGAATGAGTACTGTTGAAGTGCCTTTCGTGTGCAAATATAATGATAATATATTGGCACAAGTAAGGTTGTTGAACCATAGGGACCGATAAACAACTTAGTAAAACCTTTTACTCTTACATATTAGCATTAGTTAATGACTCCTATGATTTAAAATTGGGGGATTTAAGTAATTTTGGAAAAGAAATAAAGACAAAAAGAAAAGGAAAAAATTAGAACTACCTAAAAAGAAACCTAAGACATGAAATAGATTAGAAACGTTTTTAGGACATAAATCCGACTTAAAATGAGCTAAGGCCTTCCCCTAAACATTCATGAATCAATGAGATAATCTTTTAACTTATCCATTTCAAATGCACAACTAAGATGTTCATATATCTAGCATGGCATATAACTAGATTGTATGAATCCTCACTTTCTTTGCATGTTAGATGCATGGCATATACATCAAACTTATATTTGTAGGTACAACCTAGCATGGCATATACTTAGATTTAGCACCTAGAAACTCATTAAGAACAAAGAGGATTATGAACATCACATGAACCCTAGAACATGGCATTTATCCTAGATTTTCATGGAATCAGCTTACATGATTAGTTCTTAACCTAACCACATGTTGCTAAGGAATGAAAGAAGATATGGTAGTCATCATTATCATTCTCAACAGAAAGCAAACATAAACAAGGTTGCTAAGCTTGAAAATATGTGCTTGAAACAATTGAGACAGAAAACTGATTCTAGCTTGCAAATGAAATTGATAAACTAAAATTGTATCATAACATTAATTCAATCATGTCTAGGGCTTCAAAGCAGCCCTAAGTATCAATAACCTAAATTAAAAACATAACAAAATACGAAAAAACAAAATACATAAAAAGTTAGGAAAGCTAGAACCTAGAAACGACTCAAGGTGGAGGACTCCTCATCCTCTTTGATGTTGTGTATCTCCTCATTTTCCTCCTTCAGATTCTTTGTATTTTTCTCCTATTAAAAGGCTTATGAGTTTTCTAACATCTGACACATTTATATCCTTAAATTGACTCTTATTTATAGCTCATTACAATCAGCTTTTAGTATAGGAGTAACAAAAAACTAGCTATTATCATAATTTGTAACTGAAAAGCTCATCTTTATTCTGTCATAATTTCTTGTCGAAACCACTGAACCATAAACTGTAAAAACCATGAGAAAGAAGACTTGCAGGGTTTTCCACCCATTTTCTTATTCGTTCTGAGCACTTCGGGGCAAAACTCGCAAGTTGGTTGTTCTGCAAGGGCCTTTTCTGCCTAATCTTGGGCCACTTGTGGGCTATGGTCTGGTCTTGGGCGAGTTGGGCTTCAAACTATCCATTCTAGTCTCTTAAAGTATTCAAAATAAGATGATTTCTTCAAGCCTTTACTTTCATCCTGAAATACAATACAAACAACAAAATACCTTGTGATGCGTAGAGATTTTAAGTCAAAAACCAAGGTAAAAGAGGGCATAAAAGTATAAATTTGTGCACTCAACAAGTACTCAAAAGTTCAAAATCTTATTGGGTGTCAAAAGTACATGGTGTTTCTATTTGGAGTGCATTTGGACTATTTTCAGCCTTAATAAAAACAGACGACCGTGTGTTTCACAACCACTATAACTTAAGCAAATAAACACATATAGTGTGCTAATAAGACCACAAGAATGAATACTCAAAAGATCAAAAGCTTATTGGGTGTCAAAAGTACACGGTTTTTCTATTTGAAGTGCAATCCGATTGTTTTTGGTATTAAGAAAAAGAAACGAGCGTGCGTTTCAAAACCATTAGAACTTGAGCAAATAAGTACATATAAGGTCATCCTTGGACCTAAAAAATGAGTACTCACAAGATCAAAAGCTTATTAGGGGTCACAGGAACACAATTTTTCTATTTGGAAATCATTTGGACATTTTTGGGGCTTAATGAAAACAAACGAGTGTGCGTTTGACACCCATGGAAATTTAAGCACATAAAGCATATAATTCCCTGCTAGGACCATAAGAATGAGTACTCAAGATATTAGGTGTCAAAAGTACACAGTTTTTTTATTTGGATTGCATTTGGACTATATACGGTATTAGTATAAAACAAACTAGTGTGAGTTTCACAACCATTGAAACTTAAATAAGTAAATACATATAATGTGCAGCTAGTACCATAATAATGAGTACTCAAATAATCAATAGCTTATGGGGTGTCAAAAGCACACAGTTTTTCTATTTGGAGTGCATATGGACTGTTTTCAGCATAAATAAAAACAAACAAGCGTGAGTTTGACACCCATTGGAACTTAAGCAAGTAAAAACATGTATTTCGCTGCTAGGGCCATTAGAATGAGTACCAAAAAGATCAAAAGTGTATTGGATGTCAAAAGTACATAGTTTTTCTATTTGTAGTGCATTTAGACTATTTCCGGCATTAAAAAAAAGTAATGAGCCTGCTTTTCACAACCATTGAAACTTAAGCAACGAAACACATATAATGCGCTCCTTGGACCATAACAATGAGTGCTCAAAAGATCAAAAGCTTATTCGGTTTCAAAAGTACACAGTTTATTTGAAGTGCATTTAGATTGTTTTCGACATTAATAAGAAGAAACGTTCCTTCTTTTCACAACTATTGAAACTTAAGCAAATTGACACGTATAATGCGCAACTAAGATGAAAAGAATGTGTACTCAAAAGACCAAAAGCTTATTAAGTGTCAAAAGTACTCAGTTTTTCTATATAAAGTGCATTAGGACTGTTTTCGTCATTAATGAAAGCAAATGACCGTAATTTTGACACCAAATGGAACTTAAGCAAATAGAAACATATAGTGCACTACTATGACTATAAGAATGAGTACTCAAATAATCAAAATTTTATTGGGTGTGAAAAGCACACAGTTTTTGTATTTGGAGGGCATTCAGACTGTTTTCGGCTTTGATAAAAACAAACGAGCTTGCGTTTGACACCCATTGGGACTTAAGCAAATAAACACAAGTAATGTACTCAAAAGATCAAAAGTTATTGAGTGTCAAAAGAACACATTTTTTCTATTTGGACTACTTTCGGCATTAGTTAAAACGAACAAGCATGCTCTTCACATACATGGGAACTTAAACATATAATCACAAACAATGTGCTACTAGGGCCATAAGAATGAGTACTCAAACGATCAAAAGCTTAGTGGGTATCAAAAATACCCAGTGCTTCTAATTGGAGAGAATTCAGAATGTTTTCGGCATTAATAAAAACTAACGAGGGTGCGTTTGACACCCATTGGAACTTATGCAAAAAAAACACATAGAATGCGCTACTAGGACCATAAGAATGAGTACTCAAAAAGATCAAAAGCTTATTGGTTGTCAAAAGTACATAGTTTTTCTTTTTGGAGTGCATTTGGACTGTTTTTGGCATTAATAAAAACAAACGAATGTTCATTTGATACCCATTGGAACTTAAGCAAGTAAAAACTTATAATGCTTTGTTAGGACCATAGGAATGAGTACTAAAATGATCAAAAGCTTATTGAGGATCAAAAGTACACTGTTTTTTTATTTGGAGTGCATTTAGGCTGTTTTCGGCATAAAGAAAACAAACGAGTGTGCGTTTGACACCCGTTGGAACTAAAGAAAATAAACACATATAACACGCTACTAGGACCATTGGAATGAGTACTCTAAATGTCAAAAGCTTATTGGGACTTAAATATATAATCGCAAATAGTGAACTACTAAGGCCATGAGAATCAGTACTCAAAAGATCAAAACCATAATGGGTGTCAAAAGTACATAGTTTTTCTATTTGGAGTGCATTTGGACTGTTTCCAAATAAATAGAAACAAATGAGCATGTGTTTCACACCCATTGGAACTTAAGCAAATAAACGCATATAATGCGCTACAAGGGCCATAAGATTGAGTACTCACAAGATCAAAAGCTTGTTGGGTGTCAAAAGTACACAGTTCTTCTAATTTGTAGTGCATTTGGATTGTTTTTCAGCATTAATAAAAATAATAAATGTGTGTTTGCCACCCATTGGAAATTAAGCAAGCAAAAACATAAAATGCATTGAAAAGCCCATAAGAATGAGTACTCAAAAGATAAAAAACTTATCGAGTGTCAAAAGTACACAGTTTTTCCATTTGGAGTGCATTTGGATTGTTTTCGACAGAAATAAAAACAAACGGTGTGCCACACCCATTGGAACTTTAGCTAAAAAAAAATATATTGTACTACTTAAGAATGAGAATGAGTACTCAAAAGTCCAAAACCTTATTGGATGTCAAAAGTACACAGATTTTCTATTTGGAGTACATTTGGACTGTTTTCGGCATTAATAAAAACAAATGCGAATACCTTTGAATCCCATTGGAACTTAGGCAAGTAAAAACATGTAACTCACTGCTAGGACCATTAGAATGAGTACTTAATAGATCAAAAGCTTATTGGGTGTCAAAAGTACATAGTTCTTCGGTTTGGAGTATTTGGACTGTTTTTGGCATCAATAAAAAGAAACGAGCATGCGTTGCACACCCATTGGACCTTAAATAAATAAATGAATAAAATGTGCTACTTGGACCATATGAATGAGTACTCAAAAGTCCAAAACCTTATTGGATGACAAAAGTACACAGTTTTTCTATTCGAAACATTTGGACTAATTTCGGCATTAATAAAAACAAATGAGCGTGTGTTTGAATCCCAATGGAACTTAGGCAAGTGAAAACATATAATTTGCTGCTAGGACCACTAGATAGAGTACTCAAAAGATCAAAAGCTTATTAGGTGTCAAAGTACGTAGCTTTTCTATTTGGAGTGTATTTGGATTGTTTTTGGCATTAATAAAAAGAAACAAGCGTGCATTTGACACCCATAGGAACTAAAGCAAATAAACACATATAATGCGCTAGTAGGACCATGAGAATGAGTACTCAAAAGATCAAAAGCTTATTGAGGCTCAAAAGTATACACTTTTTCTATATGGAATGCATTTGGACTGTTTTCGTCAGTAATGAAAACCAACGAGCATGAGTTTGACACCCATTGGAACTCAAGCAAATAAACACATATAATGTGCTATTAGGAAAGTAAGAGTACGGTGCTCAAAATGTCAAAACCATATTGGGTGACAAAAGTGCATAGTTTTTCTCTTTAGAGTACATTTGGACTATTTTCGACATTAATAAAACAAATGAGCGTGCGTTTGACATCCATAGGAACTAATGCAAACAAAGACATATAATGCGCTACTAGGACCAGAAGATTAAATACTCAAAAAGATTAAAAGCTTATTGGGTGTCAAAAGTACACAGTTTTTCTATGTGGAGTGCAATTAGACTGTTTTTGGCAATAATAAAAACAAACAAACGTTCGTTTTGATACCCATTGGAACTTAAGCAAGTAAAAACTTATAATGCTCTGTCAGAACCATAGGAATGAGTACTAAAATGATCAAAACCTCATTGGGCATCAAAAGTATGCAGTTTTTCTATTTGGAGTGCATTTGGACTGTTTTTGGCATAAAGAACACAAACGAGTGTGCGTTTGACACCCGTTGGAACTAAAGAAAATAAACACCTATAACGCACTACTAGGACCATAGGAATGAGTACTCAAAAAATCAAAAGCTTATTGGGACTTAAACATATAATCACAAATAGTGAACTACTAAGGCCATGAGAATAAGTACTCAAAAGATCAAAACCTTAATGGGTATCAAAAGTACATAGTTTTTCTATTGGGAGTGCATTTGGACTGTTTTCACATAAATAGAAACAAATGAGCGTGCGTTTCACACCCATTGGAACTTAAGCAAATAAACACATATCACGCACTATAAGGGCCATAAGATTGAGTACTCACAAGATCAAACGCTTGTTGGGTGTCAAAAGTACGCAGTTCTTCTATTTTGTAGTGCATTTGGATTGTTTTTCAGCATTAATAAAAACAATGAACGTGCGTTTCACACCCAATGGATATTAAGGAAGTATAAACATAAAATGTGCGGAAAATTCCATAAGAATGAGTACTCAAAAGATCAAAAACTTATTCGGTGTCAAAAGTACACTGTTTTTCCTTTTGGAGTGCATTTGGATTGTTTTTGGCATAAATAAAAACAAACGGGCGTGCGTTGCACACCCATTGGAACTTAAGCTTAAAAACAAATATAATGCACTACTTAAGAATGAGAATGAGTACTGAAAAGTCCAAAACCTTATTGGATGTCAAAAGTACACAGTTTTTCTATTTGGAGTACATTTGGATTGTTTTCGGCATTAATAAAAACAAATGAGCATTCCTTTGAATCCCATCGCAACTTGGGCAAGTAAAAACTTATAATTCATTGCTAGGACAATTAGAATGTGTACTTAATAGATCAAAAACTTATTGGGTGTCAAAAGTACATAGTTCTTCAATTTGGAGTATTTGGACTGTTTTTGGCCTTAATAAAAAGAAACGAGCGTGCGTTGCACACCCATTGGAACTTAAAGAAATAAACAAATAAAATGTGCTATTTGGACCATAAGAATGAGTACTCAAAAGTCCAAAACCTTATTCGATGACAGAAGCGCACAGTTTTTCTATTTGGAACATTTGGACTAATTTCGACATTAAAAAAAACAAATGGGCGTGTGTTTGAATCCCAATGGAACTTAGGCAGGTGAAGACATATAATTCCCTACTTGGACCATTAGATAGAGTACTCAAAAGATCAAAAGCTTATTGGGTGTCAAAGTACACAGCTTTTCTATTTGAAGTGTATTTGGAATGTTTTTGGCATTAATAAAAAGAAACAAGCGTGCGTTTGACACCCACAGGAACTAAAGCAAGTAAACACATATAATGCATTAGTAGGACCATGAGAATGAGTGCTCAAAAGATTAAAAGCTTATTGAGGCTCAAAAGTATACAGTTTTTCTATATGGAATGCATTTGGACTGTTTTCGTCAGTAATGAAAACCAACGAGCGTGAGTTTCACACCCATTAGAACTTGAATAAACACATATAATGTGCTACTAGGAATGTAAGAGTGCGGTGCTCATAATGTCAAAAGCATATTGGGTGACAAAAGTACATAGTTTTTCTCTTTAGAGTAGGTTTGGACTATTTTTGGCATTTGGACTGTTTTCGTCAATAATGAAAACCAATGAGCGTGAGTTTGACACCCATTGGAACTCAAGCAAATAAACACATATAATGTGCTACTAGGAACGTAAGACCGTTGTGCTTAATAGGTCAAAAGCATATTGGGTGACAAAAGTACATAGTTTTTCTCTTTAGAGTACATTTGGACTATTTTCAGCATTAATACAACAAATGAGCGTGCGTTTTACATCCACAACAAATGAGCGTGCGTTTGCGGCAAGGCTTGGAAGATGGCTGGAATTGTGTTTTGAATGTGTAGAATGGTGGTGTTGAGTGCGGCAAAGGAGTTCTGTGATGAATGGCTGGGTCCCTGTGGCAAAACCTTAAAACATGTATATATAGCCACCTCAAAACCCTAGGGAAATCAGATTTGTACTTGGGCTTAACAGAAATTAAGGAATAAAGACCTAGGGTGCGGCATTTAATTTGGAAAAGGAATTGTGGTCCAATTAATTCCTGAAAAGGATTTGTAGAACCCAAATCCACAAGGAAAAGGGCCTAACAATCAGAATCCAAGAGGGAAAGGGCCTGAGAGGTGCGGCACAATAGGATAAGGGCAAGGGAATGCCTTGCAAGGCAAGGTAAAAGGATTCTAGAAGGAAAGGAGGCGCCAGATTTTTAGGGTTCTAGAAGGAATGTGTTTTGTGGCAGATTTTGGGGTTTCTAGAAGGATTTGGGGCGCCACTTTTGTAGGAAAAAGGATAGGACTTCTAGAAAGTGTGTTTTGAGGCTAATTTTAAGCCTTTTTGTCTTCAAACTCGTCCAACAACTTGCCTCCATGCTTGCACTACCCAATCTTGGCTCAAATATGCTCTAGAATGCTCCAAATTGCTTCTTTTTGCATACTTTGTCCTTAGAACCTGAAAACACACGAATTTGGCTTATAAGACTAAATAACTAAGAACTAACAACGTAAAAGCACAAGAACAAGCTAACTAAGTTGCATAAATATGCTCCTATCAAATTCCCCCACACTTAGCTTTTGCTAGTCCTCGAGCAAAACAAAACAAAACAAACACCAAACAAACTAGACCTTCCAACGTTCACCTCAGGGTTTTCCAACACACATGACATATTCAAGATCATCATAACCATTGATTTTTTGTCATCCCCACACTTTAGTACATACTTAATCATAGTCACCATTCATTAGCTCGCATTTAACCAATTAAAACAATGTTTTGAATGTAGTAACATGCCTTAGAGAATTCACTCAATTCCTCACTAGGTACACTCTTATTTTCACTCAGATTTTCTAACTACACTCCCTATTCTAGGTATATGTGAGAAGATTGATGTAAACATGAAAATGAACACTCACATATGTTTATAGCAAAGAAAACAATTTCTAGAGTTAATAAGCATGTTTAGATATGATCTCATGAATGGAATGCTACTATTTAGATGAGAGAACCAGGGACACCATATGCTCATACCAATCCCAAACTCCACATATTGAAACACACAACACTCAAGATAGAAGTATAGGGTTGTAACGGGGCTAGGGGTATTGGCTAACAAAGAAATGTAAGGAAAACGAACATTCTTAAAGCAATAGCGAGCAAAGTAATGAATATGACACTTAGAACTCCCTTTGAAAACGTAGCCACAAACTTTAATACATAAAGGGAAGATCACACATTCTTAGGGCCGAATTCAACTTTTTGGGACCCTTTCTTCAACAACCAACACATGTGAGCTTATTCTCACTTTTTGCGAAAACTTTTCACCCTTTTTTCACATATTTTTCTTCTTTTTTTTTCTTTTTCACCCGTGCCTCTTTGTTACTTTGGCACACATAAACGTACAACTTCCCTTCCCCCACACTTGTTTGCTGCCTAATAACGAACAAAGGGAATTCACTCTAGGTCATGCTTCACTACGCCTTAAGAACAAGGGTAAGGATAGTCCTAATCTAGGCTAGGTAGGGATAATGTGGGTTAACAAAGAACATAGGCTAAACAAGGCTCAAAAGGGTTAAACCTACAAAACAAATGAGAAATGGATAAGGCTTTTTGGCACTGGTTCACTACACAACTTCATCTTGTTTATGTGTTGTGCTAATCAATTTCATGCTTTGAATGAAACGGGCATGAGTTCTAGTATTTGGAACTAAATGATGAAACGCCTTCTAAGTAGCAACCAAGCAAAGAATGATGAGATCATGCAACGACTTTAGAAAACAAGAATGTCAAGATTAATAACTCTCCAAATAAACGTTTAGGCTCAAGTCTCTCAAGGTTGTAGCGTTAGTATGAGATTCTTCCTTCAAGCATGTTACAAAAACTGATTTTCTTTTCCTTTTTGATTAAACATGAATTCATGAACTATAACCATAATCAAGCATAAACCAGAGAGCAATTCAAACATCCATCCATATTTATAACTTTCCTTAATAGTTATGCAATTAAAAACTGAATCCTCATCATTGTGTTGGAAGGTACCCTAAGACACAAACAAACACACAAAAACAACTCTTTTTGGGTTTTTCAAAACAATTTGTTCAAATTTTTATGAAATTTTCGGATTTTTATGTCAACACACACAAAAAGACTCCAAAACAGCTTAAAAACACTGAAAACAACATTTGAAGTGATAGGTGATAAAATCCCACGAAAATCATGCAAAAACAACTTGTTTACCCCCCCAACACTTAAACCAAACATTGTCCTCAATGTTGCAAACATAAACTAACGTAAAAACAATCAAACAAGCAACACATAAACATAGAAAGATAAAGGCAGCAAGGAAAAAGGGTGAATGGAAGCAAATCTGGATGTAGAGCCGATTCTAGGTGTTCTTCATTGGCATGGGTTTCCTCCCACGAAGCGCTTGCTTTAACGTCGTGCAGCCGGACGAATACCATCTTTCAAGCTTCCTTGGAGCCCACGGCATGGAGGGGTAGGTCCTCCACCACATGCTCCTCAAACAGGTTGTAATAGGGCTTCAAACGATGCCCATTCACCTTGAACTCATGTCCGGTTTTCAAGCTTTGGACTTGGACTGCACCATAAGGAAAAACATTAGTAACAACAAAGGGTCCAATCCACTTAGAACGTAACTTACCAGGGAATAACCGAAGGCGAGAATCAAAGAGGAGCACTTTCTGCCCCTTAGAGAATGTCTTTGTACGAAGCATCTTATCATGATACGCCTTGGTCTTGTCCTTGTAAATGCGGGCATTCTCGTAAGCCTCGTGCCTAATCTCCTCGAGTTCATTCAATTGGAGCTTTCTATGCACCCCTGCAGCATCTATATCCAAGTTGAAGGTCTTCACAGCCCAATGTGCTTTGTGCTCTAACTCGATGGGCAAATGGCATGGCTTGCCATAGATAAGCCGAAAAGGTGACATGCCCAAAGGAGTTTTGTAGGCTGTATGATAAGCCCACAATGCATCATCCAAGCGCAAGCTCCAGTCCCTCCTTGTTGGCCCCATGGTTTTCTCTAGTATTTGCTTGATCTCCCTATTCGAAACCTCGGCTTGCCCATTGGTTTGAGGATGATAAGGTGTTGAAACCTTATGCGTAACGTTGTACTTCTTGAGCAAAGCTTCAATGGTTCGATTACAAAAATGGGAGCCTCCATCACTGATGAGAACTCTAGGCAATCCAAACCTAGCAAAAATGTTAGTTTTCACAAAATCTGCAACAACCTTAGAATCGTTAGTACGGGTGGCATTTGCTTCCACCCATTTTGAAACATAATCAACCGCTAGCAAGATATAAGTGAAACCATAAGATGGAGGGAAATGACCCATAAAATCAATACCCCAAACGTCGAAAATTTCAACAAAGGATAGGGGTTGCTGTGGCATTTGGTCTTTGGCACCTATATTTCCCATTCTTTGGCAACGATCATAGGTTAAGCAAAAAGTTCTAGCATCTTTAAACAAAGTGGGCCAATAAAATCCACATTCAAGAACTTTTAATGCCGTTCTTTGGGTACCAAAATGTCCACCATAAGCATAAGTATGACAAAATCTTAGAATTGAATGAAATTCATAATCATGCACACATCTACGCAAAATCTGATCAGAGCAATACTTCCACAAATACGGATCATCCCAAACATAGAATCGTGCATCTTTTCGAAGTTTTTCACCTTGGTGCTTGGTGAGAGTGCTTGGAACTTGTTTAGAGACTAAGTAATTCACCAAATCAGCATACCAAGGTTCACTTACGTCAATGGACAGTAGCTGCTCATCGGGGAAGGTTTCTGGGATAGGCAAGGCATGCTCATGCTCTTCATGGACCATTCGGCTCAAGTGGTCAGCCACCACATTCTCGCTTTCCTTCTTGTCTCGGATTTTGATGTCGAACTCTTGAAGAAGAAGCATCCAACGAATAAGCCTAGGTTTTGCTTCCTTCTTCGTTAGTAAGTACTTCAAAGCTGCATGATCAGTATAAACAATTACTTTAGTGCCAATTAAATAAGAATGAAATTTATCTACAACAAAGACAACAGCTAGAAGTTCTTTTTCCGTTGTGGAGTAGTTCAATTGGGCATCATTGATCGTCCGAGATGCATAATATATGACATGCGGCTGCTTGTCTTGTCTTTGCCCCAAAACAGATCCTAATGCATAATCGGATGCATCGCACATAGGCTCAAAAGGATGGCTCCAATCTGGAGGAACAATGATAAGGGCCGAAGTAAGCTTCTCCTTGAGTTGCTTGAATGCCGATTCACACTCCTCATCAAACTTGAAGGGCACATCTTTCTGGAGCAATCGGCAAAGGGGGTTGGAAATCTTGGAAAAATCCTTAATGAAGCACCTATAATACCCTGCATGGCTAAGAAAAGAACGAACCTCTCTAACCGAAGTAGGAGAGGGTAAGTGACGTACAAGGTCTATCTTTAATTTATCCACTTCAATTCCTTTTTCAGAAATGATATGGCCTAAAACTATACCTTGTTTGACCATAAAATGACATTTTTCCCAATTCAAAACAAGATTAGTTTCAACATATCTTTTCAAGATCAATGTCAGATTATCCAAACAATTATCGAAAGAATCCCCAAATACACTGAAATCATCCATAAATACCTCAATTATCTTCTCAACGAAATCAGAGAAAATACTTACCATACACCTTTGACCTCAATTATCTTCTCAACGAAATCAGAGAAAATACTTACCATACACCTTTGGAAAGTGGCAGGTGTGTTGCATAGGCCGAATGGCATGCGACGATAAGCAAAAGTTCCAAAGGGACATGTGAATGTGGTCTTATCTTGATCGTCCGGGGCTATCACAATTTGGTTATATCCAGAATATCCATCAAGAAAATAATAAAAAGCATGACCAGCTAACCTTTCAAGCATTTGGTCGATGAATGGCAAAGGAAAGTGATCTTTCCTTGTTGTGGCGTTTAGCTTCCTGTAATCAATACAAACTCGCCATCCAGTTTGAATTCGTGTAGGCACCAACTCATTGTCTGCATTCTTGACAACTGTAACTCCAGACTTCTTAGGAACTACTTGAATTGGTGAAACCCAACGGCTATCGGAAATAGGATAGATCACTCCACAATCTCAGAGCTTAATTATTTCCTTCTTCACGACTTCCATCATTGGAGGGTTGAGACGGCGTTGAGCCTCTCTAGATGGTTTAGTCCCCTCCTCAAGAAGTATGCGATGCATGCAAGTGGTGGGGCTAATTCCCCTAATGTCGGCCAAAGTCCACCCTATGGCCATTTTGTGCTCTCGTAGCACCCTCACAAGCTTTTCTTCCTCATGTGCCGTGAGACTTGAAGAAACAATGACGGGCAATGTCTCGTCATTTCCCAAAAACACATACTTTAAATGGTCCGGCAATGGCTTAAGTTCAAGAGTGGGTGCCTGAATAACAGAAGGTAAAATCTTAGTAGAAACTGAACTTGAAATTGAGAGCGGGACCTTACCATATTGTTGTGGTAATGACTCAAGGGCAGCCACAACCTCTGCAACTTCTTCATTAAAGGGCACGGCAAATGACTCCCCAATCTGGCCGTGTGTTTGCATTGCTCCAATTTCTTGGTTTTTGAGTTCTATTCCCTTCGTAATGACTATTTCAAGGGCATCCTCGTTCAATTCCTCAAGATACTCCTGCGCCAAAGAATCAATAACATCAATAGAAAAACAAGAGTGATCATCACTGGGGTATCTCATAGTTTCAGAAATATTAAAATCAATAACTTCCCCATCGAATTCCATCGTCAAGGTTCCCTTGAATACATCTATCTTTATGCAGGCTGTCTTCATGAATGGCCTACCAAGGAGAATCGGCAAGGATGTGGAATGGGCTGAATCTTCCATGTCTAGAACGTAAAAATCAGCCGGGAAGATCAAATGGTTCACCTGCACTAAAACATCTTCCAAAACACCTTTTGGGTATGCGTTAGAACGATCAGCCAATTGTATAATCACACCATCCTTTTTCAATTCACCCAAATTCATAGATGCATAAATGGAATAAGGCATGACATTTATAGATGCACCTAAGTCAAGCATTGCATGTTCAAACCGATTAGTGCCAATTACACAAGGAATTGTAAAACTACCAGGGTCTTTGCATTTAGGGGGCAGTTTACGTTGCAATACGGCTGAAACATTTTCACTTACCTTAACTACCTCTTTGTTCGACATTCTTCTCTTGGTTGTGCACAGCTCCTTGAGAAATTTGGCATAATTCGGGACTTGTTTAATTGCATCAAGCAGTGGTATGTTCACTTGCACTTTCCGGAATGTTTCAAGAATGTCCTTCTCATTCTCATCCTTCTTCGATTGCATGAACCTATGAGGAAAAGGAACATTGGTCAGATTAGTGTTAAGTGAATTTGAAACCAATTTACCTTGTTTAGTCGAGTTAGGAAGGATAGGGGCCTGCGGCATGGGTTGTTTCACCCTTGCCGTGGGTGTGCTAATGCTCCATTCCTCGTTTTGCAGCTTTTCATCTTCTTTCTGGGCAGATTTGGGAGTGTTGGGCTCAGTTCCAACTTCTTTTCCACTACGCAAGATGATGGCTTGGGCAGATTCGAATCCTCCCTTCGGATTCACATTTGTTGCACTAGGTAGCTTACCTTGTTCTCTACTAAATTTCCCCATGAATTCAACCATCTGTCCCACTTGTTTCTTCAAATCTTCCACTTCCTTGGCTTGATTTTGCATGCCCTGCTCCACATTAGTTAATAATTGAACAAGTTGATCATTATCCATGGACGTACCTGTTCTAGGTTGGGCCGGAAGTGGTTGATTTTGTTGGTATGGCCGTAGGAACCCAGGGGGTTTTGCCGAAATCCCCCTTGTTGTGCAGGTTGTTAGGGCTTTCTCCACTTCATATTAGGGTGATCTCTCCATCCGGGGTTGTATGTGTTCGAGTATGGATCGTATTTGGTTTGATTTTGGCCTTGGAATCCAATAGCATTGGCAGATTCCCATCCACCATTCTCGATCAACTGAGGGCAATTCTCAGATAGATGCCCTTGGATGGAGCACACAGTACAAACCTGATTTTCTTGTGTTTTGGACCCATTTACAACCTGAGACACAAGAGAGGTAAGATTAGCTAATTGTGATTGAATTTCAGAAATTGCACTTACCTCATTAACATGTTGCTGCCGTGGGTTCTCTCTCTGTCCAACACCTTCATATTGTTGTGCATTGAGGGCTCGGTTTGCAATCAAATCTTGGCAGCCACCGGGGTCTTGTCAACCAATGCACCACCCGCCGAAGCATCTAACATTTGGCATTCAATGGGAAGGAGTCATTCGTAGAAGTATTGAATGAGCAGCTCCTCCTTCATTTGGTGCTGTGGACATGAAGCAACAAGAGTTTTAAAACATTCATAATAAGCTGGGAACGACTCACCTTGATTTTGTTGGATGCCACTAATCCGTTTCCTCAAGAGAATGACTCTTGAAGTTGGGAAAAATTTCTCCAAGAATGCTCGTTTCATACTTTCCCAAGATGTAACCGTCCCAGGTGCCAGTTCATACAACCAATCTTTAGCTTTATCCATTAGAGAGAATGGAAAAGCTTTCATCTTCAGGATGCTGCCATCGACATTCACCGGGGTCATGCTCGAACAAACTACTTCAAACTCTTTCAAGTGCTTGTTTGGATCCTCCATGGATAGCCCATGGTACTTTGGAATATGATGTAACAAGCTTGACTTCAATTCAAACTCGGCGGTCTTATCTGGAGCTGCCCTAGGATATTGGATGCATAGAGGCGTTGCATTGTCCAATCCCAAGGCTGAAAGTTCTTTGATCGTTCGATTATCTGCAGCCATGTCTTGCTCCTCTTCCAAATCCTCTTCAAATTCAACTTCAGATTCGGAATTAGAACTAGAACTCTGTAGATCAGGTTCTGGATTCTTTCTTTTCCTTCTCAAAGTTCGCTCAAAATTGTCGTCAAAGTCCAAGATGTGCTCACGAACAGGTTGGGAACTTCGAGTCATACACTAGTACCTAAAAACAAGAAAGCAAAACAAGTCAGAAACTAAAATAAAAACAAACTAAACGAAAAGAAAAGAACCAAGGGATTAGCAAAGTTGCTAATCCCCGGCAACGGCGCCAAAATTTGATGTGATAAAAATTAAGCACTCAAATTAAACCATCTTGTTATCAAATCGTTGTATAAATGCAAGTAGGGATCGTTCTAAACCGGGGATTAGGAGGGCTTGCTAAAACCTCTAAACTGACTTAAAACACAAAAACAAAGTTAAAAACGTTTGGAAAGACTCAAGGGACTCAAAACAAACTCAAAAGACTCAAAACAAGCTAAAAACACTCAAAACTGCCTAAAAACACAATCTGGGCAGTTTTAGACTCTAAACACTACTTTGGACGAATTTAGGGTTCTGACTTGACTCAAAACACTCTAAAACACAAACAAAATAGATTTTAAACACTTTGAAACAAGAAAGTAAATGGGGGTTTTGGTTTTGACGAAATTGAATCAAACAAACAAATTGTGAAACTAAACAGATTCTAAAACGAATTTAGGAAATAAGATGATGGATGGATTAGTTAAAGGTCCGTTCCCCACACATGACACACTTGTATACGAATCGATTTCCAATTGCTTTTCAATAAACTATGATGCTCAACACCCCAGATTAACCGTGATGCAGAAATTACCCCTTAGATTTTCCTTAACTCATTGAATTGGATGAATGCATGCGACAACTCAAATCATTCTCCAGAAGTCCTCTACATGAATGTATAATAGAGATACAATCAGAGATCATTACGTTTCATGAAAATCATAAGTGTTGATGAGGCAATTGTAACTATGAATGCATGATACGTTTGCCAAGAATTCAATTAACGCGATTGTGACAATCAACCTTCACTACTCAGGAATATAAACTTGTAACGATTAGGTGAAACTCATTTATATTCTAGCATCTGATTCATGCATGAAAACTAAGTATGCATCCTTAATAAACATACACAGATCAGTTATGAATAAAACAGATAATTGAATTGCAATCATAGCTTAACAAATCACAATTGGCATAAATCAATTCATATCTCAAGCATGTTTATGGCTTCAAACTTTCCCCTAACTAATTAGGGGCTTAGCCACTCATGATTACAGCAAGTTCAGAAAGTAATAACGAATTAAACATTGAAAACAAGAACGAAGTACACCTAAAACGCTCCAATCTGCAAGCATGAAGCGCCAAGGTCCTCCTTCTTCCCCAACTAGCTGCGGCACAAGGGTTCAAGGGTGTGTATGGATGTATGAAAGGGTCAGAGATGGATTTAGGATGGATGTGGGTTGCGGCAAGGCTTGGAAGATGGCTGGAATTATGTTTTGAATGTATAGAATGGTGGTGTTGAGTGCGGCAAAGGAGTTCTGTGATGAATGGCTGGGTCCCTGCGGCAAAACCTTAAAACATGTATATATAGCCACCTCCAAACCCTAGGGAAATCAGATTTGTACTTGGGCTTAACAGAAATTAAGGAATAAAGGCCTAGGGTGCGGCATTTAATTTGGAAAAGGAATTGTGGTCCAATTAATTTCTGAAAAGGATTTGTAGAACCCAAATCCACAAGGAAAAGGGCCTAACAATTAGAATCCAAGAGGGAAAGGGCCTGAGAGGTGCGGCACAATAGGATAAGGGCAAGGGAATGCCTTGCAAGGCAAGGAAAAAGGATTCTAGAAGGAAATGAGGCGCCAGATTTTTAGGGTTCTAGAAGGAATGTGTTTTGTGGCAGATTTTGGAGTTTCTAGAAGGATTTGGGGCGCCACTTTTGTAGGACAAAGGATAGGACTTCTAGAAAGTGTGTTTTGAGGCTGATTTTAAGCCTTTTTGTCTTCAAACTCGTCCAAGAACTTGCCTCCATGCTTGCACTACCCAATCTTGGCTCAAACATGCTCTAGAATGCTCCAAATTGCTTCTTTTTGCATACTTTGTCCTTAGAACCTGAAAACACACGAATTTGGATTAAAAGACTAAATAACTAAGAACTAACAACGTAAAAGCACAAGAACAAGCAAACTAAGTCGCATAAATATGCTCCTATCATTAATAAAAAGAAACAAGCGTGCGTTTGACACCCACAGGAACTAAAGCAACTAAACACATATAATGCACTAGTAGGAGCATGAGAATGAGTGCTCAAAAGATCAAAAGCTTATTGAGGCTCAAAAGTATGCAGTTTTTCTATATGGAAAACATTTGGATTGTTTTCGTCAATAATGAAAACCAACGAGCGTGAGTTTGACAACCATTGGAACTTGTGTAAACACATATAATGTGCTACTAGGAATGTAAGAGCGCGGTGCTCATAATGTCAAAAGCATATTGGGTGACAAAAGTACATTGTTTTTCCCTTAAGAGTACATTTGGACTGTTTTCGGCATTAATAAAACAAATGAGTGTGCGTTTGGCATTCATAGGAACTAATGCAAACAAAGAAATATAATGCATTACTAGGACTAGAAGATTGAGTACTCAAAAGATCAAATGCTTATTGAGTGTCAAAAGTACATAGTTTTTCTATACGAAGTGCATTTGGACTGTTTTTGTCAATAATGAAAACCAATGAGCGTGAGTTTGACACCCATTGGAATTCAAGCAAATAAACACATATAATGTGCTACTAGGAACGTAAGAGCGAGGTGCTTAAAAGGTCAAAAGCATATTGGGTGACAAAAGTGCAGACTTTTTCTCTTTAGAGTACATTTGGACTATTTTCAGCATTAATACAACAAATGAGCATGCGTTTGACATCCATAGGAACTAATGCAAACAAAGACATATAATATGTTACTAGGACCAGAAGATTGAATACTCAAAAGATCAAAAGCTTATTGAGTGTCAAAAGTACACAGTTTTTCTATATGGAGTGCATTTGGACTATTTACGCCACAAATGAAAACCAACGAGCGTGAGTTTGATACCCATTGGAACTCAGGCAAGTAAACACATATAATGTGCTACTACGAACAAAAGTATGAGTACTTAAAAGGTCAAAAGACGTAGTTTTTCTATTTGGACTATTTTCAGCATTAATATAAACACATGGGAGTGCGTTTGACATCCAATGGAACTCAAGAACTATGAGAACCATAAGAATGAGTAGTCAAATGATTTAAAACTTATTTGGGGTCAAAAGTACCCAGTTTTTTATTTATTTAGATTTCATTTGGACTGTTTTCTGCATTAATAAAAACAAATGAGTGTGCGGTTAACACCCATTGGAACTTAAGAAAATAAACACATATAATGCGCTACTTGGACTGACACACCCGAACCCGTAGGTAGGGCGTGCTGGCCGTCACGAAATCTCACCGGCAAAATCCAAGAAAATCCGGCCAAACTCTCTCTCACTCCACCGACACTCTCTCTTTCTCTTACTCTCGGTTTCACTCTCTCTCTCCCTCATACCGTACGGACGCACCCAAGAACACTCTAAACCCCACGGATCGAAGCTACAAATGAGTCCACTGTGCTCGTAAGGACTCCACGATCACAACCATACCCATTACAGGTAAGAACTCTTCCATTTTCACGTGAAACCATTGAATCCCGAATGAGCTACTGTTCATGCAATTTTTGATACGTGATTTTTAGGAGATTTGAAGCTTCTAGGAAGCTTAGTGAGGTCTTAAGGAGGCTCGGAGTGTTTCGTTTGAAGGATTTGGACGTCGGGATCGTGAGAACAGAGTTTGGCCGGATTTTCTTGGATTTTGCCGGTGAGATTTCGTGACGGCCAGCACGCCCTACCTACGGGTTCGGGTGTGTCATGGACCATACGAATGAGTACTCAAAAGATCCAAAGCATATTGGGTGTCGAAACTACGTGGATTTTCTATTTGGATTGTTTTGGCATTAATAAAAGAAACGAGTGTGCGTTTCAGAACAATTAGAACTTAAGCACATAAATACATATAATGCACGAATTGGACCATAAAAATGAGTAATCAAAAGTCGAAAAGCTTATTAGGTGTCAAAAGTACACAGTTTTTCTGTTTAAGTACATTTTAACAGTTTTCGGCATTAATAAAAACAAATGAGTGTGCGTTTAACACCCATTGGAACTTAAGTAAATAACACATATAATGCTCTACTGGGACCACAAGAATGAGTACTCAAAAGATCAAAAGCTTATTGGGTGTCAAAAGTACGCAGTTTTTCTATTTGGAAGGTACTTGGACAGTTTTCGGCATGAATCAGTACACACAAGTGTGCGTTTCATAACCATTGGAACTTGAGGAAATAAACACATATAATGTGCTACTAGAACGTCAAGAATGAGTAAACATATGATCAAAAGCTTATTGGGTGTCAAAAGTACACATTTTTTCATTTAGAGTGCATTTAGACTATTTTCAGCGTAAATAGAAACAAACAAGCGTGAGTTTGACACTTAAGCAAGTAAACACTTATAATGCGCTTCTAGGACCAAACGAATGAGTACTCAAAAGATCAAAAGCTTAATTGTTCTCAAAAGTACATTGTTTTTCTATTTTGAGTGCATTTGGACTGTTTTCGGCATTAATAAAAATAAAAAAAAGGACTGTGCGTTTCACAACCATTGGAACTTCTGCAAATAAAATCATATAATGTGCCACAAAGACCATAATAGTGGGCATCAAATGGTGAAAAACTTTTTTGGTGTCAAATGTAAACAGTTTTTTTATTTGGAGTGCATTTGGACTGTTGTCAACATAAATAAAAACAAACGAGTGTGAATTTGACACCCATTGGAACTTGAGCAAGTAAACACATATAATGCCCTACTAGGAGCATAAGAATGAGTACTCAAAATATCAAAAGCTTACAGAGTGTGAAAAGTAAACAATTTTTATTTTGAGTGCTTTTGAGGACTGTTTTCGGCATTAATAAAAACGAACGAGCGTGCGCTCTACACCAATTGGAACTTAATCAAGTAAACACACATAATGAGCTACTAGGACCATAAGAACGAGTACACAAAGGATCAAAGGATTATTGGGTGTCAAAAGTCAACAGTTTTTCTTTTTAGAGTGTATTTAGACCGTTTTTGTCATGAATAAAAACAAAATAGCGTGAGTTTGACACCCATTAAAACTTGTGCAAGTAAACACATATAATGCACTACTAGGGGCATAAGGATGAGCACTCAAAAGCATATTTCGTGTCAAAAGTACACAGTTTTTCTATTTGGAGTGCATTTGGACTGTTTTCGGCTTAAAAAAAACAGAAAACAAGCGTATGCTTCCCATGACACACCCCGTCCCGAAGGAGGGCATGCTGGCCGTCACGTGAGAGTGACGTAACCATTTACACAGTTCGGAAGCTTAAAAAATACAATTGTGAATTCTGTCAGAACACCGTTGGATTCCTCGTGGCCACCAAAGCTCTGCTATCTCAAACCTGGAGGGGCGCAAAACAAAGTTGAGTGGGTCAGTAAAAAAAATCTTTTCAAAACTTTCCTTTATCAAAGTTCTAACCCCTCGCTGTAAAACATGTATACTTTCCCAGAAAAATAGCATATATAAATATATATATAGCTTCAAAAATCTCAAAACACCATTCTTTATCACTTTTCAGAAAATATGCCATGCCATGCGTCAAAAACATAATATGGATGCATCAATATAAATCAGGTGAAATGATGAATCAACCGGAGACCCTGCAGTGGTCCTGTACGGCTGATTCTAGAGCTCAATATCCAATCCAGCCGGAGTCACCAACTGTGACCTGTACGGCACTACACTGCACATAAGTCGGAACTACCTGTAGTAGTCTGTATGACTAGGATGGTGTAATATTACGCTCTAGTGCTTCTCTCATCAATCATCTGTGCACATAATCTAAGGTCACCTACTAGTCGGAACCGTCTCTAAGGTCTGTACGACTAGCATGTCGGAACCACCTCCAGTGGTCTGTACGACTAGCATCTACTTGGATCCAAGGTGAGCGTGTGATGCGGTGAATAACATAAGCACTAACACCAGGGGTGCAGGTTATGAGCTATCAACATAAATCACATCAAACAATTCAATGAACCAAATATAACTCACCTGATACTCACCTGCGCGTCCGCAGCACCAATTCACATATATGCATCATATAATATCAATTCACATATCTCATATAAATTCTATGCATGGCATTTCAAATCACATGATTCATAGAATCTATGCATGGCATTTCAAATCACACTTTCAAATCATATTTCACTTAAATAGATTTTCTGGGAAAAACTCCTTTATATAGGTATATACGTAAAACAAAACTGCCCACTCACTTGGAGTTCGCCCTGCAACTCCCTAGCATAACACATCAAGGCGTCATGGCGATCGGCGCCTAAAACAATCATCAAATCATACCTCAGAATCATATCGATAGAATATATCACTTATATAAAACACGTCACTATGAAGTTCGATCCGGAAGATCTGCAACTCAGATTTCCAATCCGTAACTTCCAGAGGTCCACAATAAATCTCTAGAACAACATCCTAAAATTTCATGACCATCCAACGGTCGGATCTCCGCCAATTACCAAACTAAGTGACGGTTAACATTATATTTTATGAACTTACAACTCCAATTCCGGGAGATCCGTAAATCGGATTCTCGATCTGTAAGTTCCTATAATCCTCAAATATTACGTATTACAACGTATCAAAGTTTGGTGACGATCCAACGGTCGGATCGTCAATTCATATTTTGGCCTAACCATGCATCGTATCGAAATTAAGTCCAAATGATCAACCAACGTTAAGCCACTATCAAAACTGAACTCAGGACATCCAATATAGCTTAAAAATAACATTGGCGGCCCACTGGCCACGCGCCGCCGCACGCGCCGCCGTGGGTGGCGGTCGGCCGCCCCGGCTCGCCGGAAAATCCAACTTTATCCAAAAATTACCAAAATTTACAGAAATGAAGATCTCAATGAGTAGAACAACTTTCATACCTGTGGCCAAGGCCAATTCGGTCGGCAAGCCTCCAATTCCAACAAAACCCGTCGGAAACCCTAGGTTTGGTGTGCTCCAATTCGACCTCCAAACTTGTTCCAACGCCTCAACCACTGCTTGGGCTTTGTTCTAGGCCTCAAGAGGATGCCATGGGTGGTGGTGATTGGAAGAAATTGCTTCACATCTTGACGGAAAGGGACCCAACCCGTGCGCCCCCTTTTTGCACGGTTTCTTCTATTTTCACCATCAAATCTCTCCAAATTTGAGATGGAATGGATAGAGCAAGGGTCCTAGAGTGTTTCCCATGAGGTTCCTTGAATCAATTCGCCTGAAAAACGGGTGAATTTCGCCGAAATGTGGGTGTGGGTGCCGCGGGTCGAAATGGGTCGCGGGTGAAGACCCGTTTTCTTCCTTCTCTCCTCCGCTTCTCGCCTTCTCTCCTTTCCTCCTTTCCCCTGTTCCGATTGGCCCTTCTCTTCCTCTCTCCTCTCCCCATTCGTCCGGCTCCCTCCTTTCTCTCCCGGAGCTGCTGCTCCTTCCCCTGGTTGGGCAGTTTTTGCCCAATCTCTTCTTCCTCATTTCCTCTCCAGCCGGCCACATACACACACATATAATTTTATTCCTATTAATCCCAGCCATCCATTTATTTCCTCATTAAATCTGGGCCGTCCATTTTCATAAAAGAATTTCCATATTTTATTATTATAATTCCCAAAATGCCCAAACTTCAAACTTTAATATCTTTTTCGTTATAACTCCAAATCACGAACCGCTTGCGCCCACGCGTCCGTAGCGACGAATACTACGAGGATATGTCAAGAAAACAAATCTTAGATGGCACGACACAACGATTAACCTCGAACAATGCGCGTGCCTCAAAGGGCATTTTTGTAAAATCCTTTCTTAAAACTTTAAAAAAATCTTAAAATCAGGGACGGGCTGTCACATCCCACCCATTGGAACTTAAGCAAATAAAATCATACACTGCGCTACTAGGACCATAACAGTGAGCACTCAAAATGTCAAAAACTTATTGGGTGTCAAATATAAACAGTTTTTTTTTTATTTGGAGTGCATTTGGACTATTTTAGGCATAAATAAAAACAAAGGAGCATGTGTTTGACATTTATTGGAACTTGAGAAAATAAACACATATAATGCACTACTAGGGGCATAAGAATGAGTACTCAAAAGATAAAAAGTTTAATGCGGGTCAAAAGTAAACAATTTTTTTTTATTTTTTCATTTTTTAATTCATTTTTATTTATTTATTTTTTATTTTGAGTGCTTCTGGACTGTTTTCGGCATTAATAAAAAAAAACGAGTGTGCGTTCGACGCCCAATGGAACTTAATCAAGTAAACACATATAATGAGCTACTAGGACTATAAGAATGAGTACACAAAAGATCAAAACTATATTAGGTGACAAAACTACACAGTTTTTCTATTTGGAGTGTATTTGAACTGTTTACGGCATAAATAAAAACAAACGAGTGTGCGTTTAACATCAATTGGAACTTAAGCAAATCTACACATATACCGCTACTAGGACCACAACTATGAGTACTCAAAAGATCAAAAGCTTATTGAGTGTCAAAAGTATACAGTTTTTCTGTATGGAGTGCATTTGGACTATTTTCGATATAAATAAAAACAAACTAGCATGTGTCTGACAGCCATTGAAATTTGAGCGAATAAACACATATAATGCATACTAGGAGCATAAGTATGAGTACGCAAAGGATCAAAGGCATATAGGGTGTCAAAAGTGAACCGTTTTTCTATTTAGAGTGTATTTATACCGTTTTTGTTATGAATAAAAACAAACGAACGTGCATTTGACACCCATTGGAACTTATGCAAGTAAACACTTATAATGCACTACTAGGACCATAAGAATGAGTGCTCGACGGATCCAAAGCGTATTGGGTGCTAAAAGTACACGATTTTTCCATTTGGAGTGCATTTGGACCGTTTTCGGCATTAAAAAAACTAACGACTATGTGTTCCACAACCATCGGAACATAAGCAAGTAAACACATATAACATGCTACTAGGACCACAAGAATGAGTACTCAAAAGATCAAAACTTTTTGGGTGACAAAAGTACACAGTTTTACTATTTGGAGTGCATTTGGATTGTTTTTGGTACTAACAAAAACAAACGATCGTGCATTTGACACCCATTTGAACTTAAGCAAATAAAATCATACAATGCTCTACTAGGACTACATGAATGAGTACTCAAAAGACAAAAGCTTATTGGGTATCAAAAGTACATAGTTTTTCCATTTGGTGTGCATTTGGACAGTTTTCTGTATTAATAAGGACAAAAGAGAGTGCATTTGACATCCTTTGGAACTTGAGCAAATAAAATCATGTAATGTGCTACTAGGACCATAAGAATGAGTACTCAAAAATTGAAAACTTATTGGGTGTCAAAAGTACACGGTTTTTCTATTTGGCTTGCCTTTGGACTATTTTCTGCTTTAATAAAGACAAACGAGCGTGCGTTTGACACCAATTGGAACTTAAGCAAGTAAACACTTATAATGCACTACTAGGACCATAAGAATGAGTGCAAAGGTTGAAAAGCTTATTGGGTGTCAAAAGTACAATGTTTTTTCTATTTGGAGTGCATTTGGACTGTTTTCAAATAAATGAATATGCGTTTCACAACCATTGGAACTTAAGCAAGTAAACACATATAACATGATGCTAAGACCATAAGAGTGAGTACTGAAGAGATCAAAAGCACATTGGGTGTCAAAAGTACCAAGTTTTTTTATTGGAGTGCATTTGGACTGTTTTCGGCATTAATAAAAACAAACGATTGTGCATTTCAAAACGATGGAATCTAAGCAAGTATACACATATAATGTGCTACTAGGACTATAAGAATGACTACTCAAAAGATCAAAAACTTATTGGTTGTCAAAACTAAACAGTTTTTCTATTTAGAGTGTATTTGGACTATTTTCTACATTAATAAAAATAAACGAGCGTGTGTTTAACACCCATTGAAACTTAAGCAAGTAAACACTTATAATGCGCTACTAGGACAAAAGATCAAAAGCGTATTGGGTGTCAAATATATACGGTTTTTCTTTTTAGAGTGCATTTGGAATGTTTTTGGCATTAATAAAAACAAACGATCGTGTGTTTGACACCCATTGGAAATTAAGCAAGTAAAAACTTATAATGCGCTACTAGGACCATAAGAATAAATACTCAGAAGATCAAAAGCTTATTGAGTGTTAATAGTACACGATTTTTCCATTTTGAATGCATTTGGACAGTTTTCGACATTAACAAAAACAAACGACTGTGTGTTTCACAACCATAGGAACTTAAGCAAGTAAACACAAATAATGACCTACGAAGACCAGAAGAATGAGTACTCAAAAGTCAAAATTTATTCGGTGTCAAAAGTACACAGTTTTCTATTTGGAGTGCATTTCGACTGTTTTGTACTTTAATAAAAACAAACGAGTGTGATTTCGACACCCATTGGAACTTAAGCAAATAAACGCATATAATGGGCTACTAGGAGCATGAGAATGAGTACTCAAAGGATCAAAACCATATTGGGTGTGAAAAGAACACTGTTTTTCTATTTGGAGTGCATTTGGACTGTTTCTGGCATTAATAAAAATAAACAAGCGTGCGTTCGACACCCATTGGAACTTAAGAAAATAAACACATATAATGCACTACTAGGACCATAAGTATGAGTAATAAAAAAGATCAAAAACTTATTGGGTGACAAAAGTAAACAATCCTTCTATTTGGAGTGCATTGGAAGTTTTCAACATTAATAAAAACAAACGAGCATGTGTTCGACACCCACTAGAACTTGAGCAAATAAACACATATAATGCGCTACTAGGACCATAAGATTGAGTACTCAGAACATCAAAATCTTATTGGGTGTCAAACATACATAGTTTTTCTATTTGGAGTGTATTTGGATAGTTTTCTGCATTAGAAAAAAAAAAAAAAAAAAAAAAACGTGTGTGCGTTTGACTGTAACATCCCACATCGCCTAGGGGAGTGATCCTTAAATGTATATTCCCATCCCCACCTAGCACGAGGCCTTTTGGGAGCTTACTAGCTTCGTGTTCCGTAGGAACTCCGAAGTTAAGCGAGAAGGGGGCTAGAGCACTCCCATCATGGGTGACCCACTGGGAAGTTGCTCGTGAGTTCCCAGAAACAAAACCGTGAGGGCGTTGTCGGGGTCCAAAGCGGACAATATCGTGCTACGGTGGTGGAGCGGGCCTGGGAAGTGATCCACCCCAGGCCAGGATGTGACAATTGGTATCAGAGCCAATCCCTGGCCGGAAGTGTGCCAACGAGGACATCGGGCCCCTAAGAGGGGTGGATTGTAACATCCCACATCGCCCAGGGGAGTGATCCTTAAATGTATATTCCTATCCCTACCTAGCACGAGGTCTTTTGGGTGCTCACTGGCTTCTGGTTCCGTAGGAACTCCGAAGTTAAGCGAGAAGTGGGCTAAAGCACTCCCATGATGGGTGACCCACTGGGAAGTTGCTCGTGAGTTCCCAGAAACAGAATTGTGAAGGCATTGTCGGGGCCCAAAACGGACAATATCGTGCTACGGTGGTGGAGCGGGCCTGGGAAGTGATCCAACCCGGGGCAGGATATGACATTGACACTCAAAGTTAAAGCATATAATGTGCTACTAGGACCATACTGAATGAGTACTCAAAAGATCAAAAGCTTATTGTGTGTAAAAAGTGCATTGTTTTTCTATTTAAAGTGCATTTGGAGTGCTTTTGGCATTAGTAAAAACCAACAAACGAATGTATGTTTCACACCCTTTAGAACATAACTAAATAAACACATATATTGCACCACTAGGACCACAAGAATGAGCACTCAAAAGATGAAAAGCTTATTGGGTGTCAAAAGTAAATAGTTTTTCTATTTGGAGTGTATTTGGATTGTTTTCGACCTTAATTAAAACAAACGAGCGGGCGTTTCACACTCAATGGAACATAAGCAAGTAAGCAGGTATAATGCCTTATTGGGACCATATGAATGAGCACTCCAAAGATAAAATGCTTATTGGGTGTCAAAAGTACACAGTTTTTGTACTTGGAGTGCATTTAGACTGTTTTAGGCATAAATAAAGACAAAAGAGCGTGTGCTTGACACCCATTAGAACTTAACCAAAATAATCACAAATATTGTGCTATGAGGACCATAATAATGAGTAGTAAAGAGACCATCAGAATAATCACAAATATTGTGCTATGAGGACCAAAATAACCAAAATAATCCGAAGATTATTGGAATGCATCTAGACTGTTTTTGTATCAATAAAAACAAACGAGCGTGCATTTGACACCCAGTGGAAAATAATTAAGTAGACACATATAATGTGCTACTAGGTCAATAAGAATGGGTACTCAAAACATCAAAAGCTTATTGAGTTTCAATAGTACACAGTTTTTCTATTTGGAGTTCATTTGAACTGCTTTCGAGATTAATATAAACAAACAAGTGTGAGTTTGACACCCATTGGAACTTAAGCAAATAAAAACATATAATGCACTACCAAGACCATAGGAATGAGTAATCAAAAGATCAAAAGTTTATTGGATGCCAACAGTACACAGTTTCTCTATTTAGAATGCATTTAGACAGTTTTAAGCTTAAAAAAAAAAAAAAAAACGAGCGTGCTGATAGAAGCATATTTATGCGATTTAGTTAGCTTGTTCCCTTGCGTTTACTTAGTTAGTTTCTGTTTATTAGAGTGTTTTAAGCTATTTTCGTGTGTTTGTAGGTCCAAAGGGCTAAGGTGGCAAGAAAGTGCATTTTGGTGCATTTTGGAGCAGTTTTGGGCTTGGAATGGATAACATATGCAAGGAGCAAGGTGGATGGACAAAATTGAAGACCAAAAGAGGCTAAGAATATGCTAAGGATCTGGAGAAATTAATTCAAGAAAAAGGAAGTTAAAGAACCAGCAAGAAAGAAGGAATGTTAACCAAAGTTACCTTATTTTGTCCTAAACTTTCCTAATCCTTCACCACTTAATTTCCAGCTGCAAGAAGGTTCTTTAATTAAATTAGGAGACTTAAATTCAGACCTAATTGCATTCCTAAAATCCCTTGCCGCATTGTCCTTGCCTAATTCCCCTTTCCCTTTTCCTTGCCGCATCCTACTTACCCTTTTTCTTAAAATCTGCCAACTATTCCCTTTCCTGATTTCTTTGATTTTTGTTAGCCCTTTCTTATAGAATAAAAAATTTATTTCCTTCAATTAAAACTACTCCTTGCCGCACCATTAATGATATTCCATCCCATCCACTTTCTCCAGCAACGAACCACCCATCCATCCTTCACCATAACTCACCTACATCCATCGACCACCACAACTCACCACTCAAACCTTCACCCACACCTTGTGCCGCAACAAAGAACAAGAAGGAAGACCCTTGGACGTGCCTGCCATTCAAGTTTGGATTGCTGGAACATTCTTAGGTGTATTCAATCTTTTGTTTTCAATGTTTAAATTGAATTGTCTTTATTTTGCGAACATGAGGAGCTAAACTCATTTTAGCTAGGGTTAAATTCAAAGCCATTAACATATTTACAATTTGAATGAATTACTTTCAGTTGTGATTTCATAAATCGTGAATGCAATTTACTTAATTGTTTGATTCATAACTTATTCTTGTATGTTGATTAAGGATTCATACTTAGTTTGCATTCGTGAATTTGATGCTAGAATATAAGGGAGTTTCACCTAATCGTTATGAACTTATATTTACAAGTAGTGGCGGTTGCTAGCCACAATCGCGTTAAGTAAATTCTTGGCATAAGTATCATGCAGTTCATAGTTACGAGTGCCTTGTCAATGTTTATGGATTTCACAGAGCTTAATGATCTTTGCTTGTATCTCTATTATGCAGTTCGTGTAGGGAACTTGGAAAGAATAATTTGGTTGTCGGCGCAAAGTCCAATTCAATGAACATAGGAAAATCTAAAGGTTAATTAGTGCAGTTCACGGTTAATCTAGGGCATTGAGATTCATGGTTTATTGGAAAAGCAACTAGAAATCAATTTGTATGCAAGTGTGTCATGTGTAGAGAAGAACCCTCTAGCTAGCTTATCACCCATCAATTCACCCAATTTCGTGCTAAAATCTGTTTAAGTTTTTAATTTACTTATTGTACTTTAAATTTGTCCAAAACCCAATCCCCTTTACTTTGTTGTGACAATTAGGTTAGAATCTATCCAAACTTGTGTTTTGAAGTGTTTTGAGTCAAGTTAAAATCAATTTTCGTTCAAAGTCATTCTTAGTGTCTAGTTTGAGTCTATTTGGTTGTTTTAAGCTATTTTGAGTCTTTTAAGTTTGTTTTGATCCTTTAGAGTCTAGTTAAGTGTTTTTAAGTTTAGTTTTGTGTTTTTAAGCCAGTTTTAAGTAGATTAGCAATCCCTCCTAATCCCCGGCCTAGAACGATCCCTACTTATATCTTGACTACAATTGTCAACAAGAGGGTTTAATTTGTGTGTTGATTTATATCACATCACGTGCGTTTGACGCCTATTGGAACCTTAGTAAATAAACACATATAGTTCTTTACCAGGGCCATAAGAATGAGTAGTAAAGAGATCAAAAATGTATTGGGTGTCAAATGTACACAGTTCTTCTATCTCGAGTGCATTTGAACTATTTTTTGCATTAATCAATACAAACAAGTGTGCCTTTGACACAAACCGGAGCTTAAGCAAATAAACACATACAATACACTACTGGGGCTATAAGAATGACTACTGAAAAGATCAAAAGCTTATGGGTGTCAAAAGTACACAGTTTTTCTATTTGAAGTGCATTTGGACTGTTTTCAGCACAAATAAAAACAAATGAGCATGCGATTAACACCCACTAGAACTTAAGCAAATAAACACATATAATGTGCTTCAAGGACCATAAAAATGAGTACCTAATAGTCCAAAACCTTATTGGGTGTCAAAAGCAAACAGTTTTTATATTTGGAGCGCCCTTGGAATGTTTTCGGCTTAAAAAAAAACAAACGAGCGTGCATTTAATACCCAATGGAACTGAAGGAAATAGACACATATAATGTGCTACTAGGGCCCTAAGAAAGAGTTCTCAAAAAGTCAAAAGTTTACTGGGGGTCAAAAGTGCAGAATTTTTCCATTTGGAGTGCATTCAAACTGTTTCCGGCATTGATAAAAACAAACAACTATGCGTTTGGGACCTATGGAAACTTAAGCAAAAAAACACATATAATATGCTACTACGAACATAAGAATAAGTACTCAAAAGATCAAAAGCTTGTTGGGTGTCAAAAGTACACAGTTTTTCTATTTAGAGTGCATATGAACTGTTTTCGGCATTAATAAAAACAAAGGAGCTTGTGTTTAACACCCATTGGAACTTAAGCAAACAAAAAAATGTAATATACCACTAGGACCATAAGAATGAGTACTTAAAAGAGCAAAAGCTTATTGGGTGTCAAAGCACACAATTTTGCTTTTTGGAGTGAAATTGAACTGCTTTCGATATAAATAAAAACAAATGAGCATGCGTTTGACATGCATTGGAACTTAAGAAAATAAATACATATAATGCGCTACTAGGACTATAAGAACGAGCATTCAAAAGACCAAAAGCTTATTGAGTGTCAAAAGTACATAATTTTTCTATTTGGAGTGCATATGAACAGTTTTAGGCATAAATAAAAACAAACAAGTGTTCCGTTTGATACCCATTGGAACTTAAGCAAATAAACATATATAATGCACTAATAGGACCATAAGAATGAGTACACAAAAGATCAAAAGCTTATTGCGTGTTAAAAGTACATAGTTTTTCTATTTGGAGTGCATATGGACAGTTTTTGGCTTAAATGAAAACAAACGAGCGTGTGTTTGACGCCCAGTGGAATATAAGCAAGTAAACACATATAATGCGCTACTATGACCATAAGAATGGGTACTCAAAAGATCAAAATCGTAATGCGTGCTGAAAGTACACAGTTTTTCTCATTAGAGTGCATTTGGACTATTTTCAGCATTAATAAAAACAAACGAGTGTACGCTTGAGACCCATTTGAACTTAAGCAAATAAACACATATAATGCATTGCTAGGACTGTAATAATGAGTACTCAAAAGACCAAAAACTTATTGGGTGTCAAACTATACAGTTTTTCCATTTGTAGTGTATTTGAACTGTTTTTGGTATAAATAAAAACCAACGAGTGTGCATTTGTTACCCATTGGAACTTAAGGAAACAAACACATATAATGCACTACTAGGACCACAAGAATGCGTACTCAAAAAACCAAAAGCTTATTGGGTGTCAAAAGTACGATAAGAATGAGAACTCAACATCAAAATATTATTTGGTCTCAAAAGTATATAGTTTTTCTATTTGGAGTGCATATGGACTACTTCAGAAAATTAACACATATAATGCGCTATTGGCACCATAAGAATGAGTACTGAAAAGATCAAAAGGTTATTGTACGTCAAAAGTATACAGTTGTTCTATTTGGAGTGCATTTGCCTGTTTTTGGCATAAATAAAAACAAAACGAGAGTGCGTTGGATACCTAGTGGAACTTAAGCAAATAAACACGTATAATGCGCTACTAGGACCATAAGAACTAGTACTCAAAAGATAAAAAACTTAGTGGGTGTCAAAAAAGCACATTCTATTTGGAATGCAATTGGATTGTTTTAGGCATAAATAAATACAAACGAGCGTGTGTTTGACATCCATTAGAAAAAGCAAACAAACACATAAAATGCGCTACTAGGCCCATAAGAATGAGTGCTCAAAATATTAAAAGTTTATTGGGTGTCAAAAGTACACAGTTTTTCCATAAAGAGTGCATTTGGACTGTTTTCCGTATTAGTAAAAACAATCGAGCGTGCATTTCACAACCGTTGGAAATTAAGCAAATAAACACATATAAATTGCTACTTGGACCCTAAAAATAATTACTCAAAAGATCAAAAGCTTGTTCGGTGTAAAAAATACCCACTTTTTCTATTTGAAGTGCATTTGGATTGTTTTTCGTATTAGTAAAAACAAACGAGCGTGCATTTCACGACCATGGAAACTTAAGCAAATGATCAGAAATAATGCGCTACTAGGACCATAAAAGTGTGCATGAAAAGATCAAAAGTTTATTAGGTTTCAAAAGCACACAATTTTTCTATTTGGAGTGCATTTGAATAGTTTTCGGCATTAATAAAAACAAATAAACGAGCGTATGTTTGAAACTCATTGAAACTTAAGCAAATAATCACATATAATGTGGTACTAGGACCATATGAATGAGTACTAAAAAGTTCAAAAGCAAATTGGGTGCAAAAGGTACACAGTTTTTCTATCTAGAGTGCATTCAGACTGTTTTCTGAAGGAAAAATTTGTTAAAAAACGAGTTCATTTGAGCAACATCTATGCATGCAATTAACAATTAAAGGTGGAATCATGCTTGTATGCACTCAAAAACAAGACCTAGTAGTTGTGGTGAACCAAGACTCAACTCAAATTTTAAAGAAAAGAGTTGAGAACCTTTTATACCTTTGAAGCACCTCTTTGCATAAGAAAAGGCTAATCACCCAAGAGAGAGGGCCTTCATTCCTTACTTCATAGCAACATGGATTTCTAAGAGGAGGATGGTTGAATGGATTGTCCAAGTTCCCAAGAAATGGAACCTCTAAGTTTCCACACCAAGGAGGGACTTGAATAAGAGATGAGTGACCTTGGAGGAGGATTGATACTAGTAAATCCCTTCCAAGGGGGCCGGCCTCTGAGAGAGAAAAAAAGAGCTTTTGTTCTCTCCAATTTCCTCAAGAGAGAACCCTAATGAATTTTGGCTATAAAGTCCTTTATATAGTCACTTCACTTAAGTGACAAAAAGAACCAAAAACTTTCATTCGTCATATGGTCGGCCTTCTAAAGGCTTTGGGCTATTTGGGACCTTTTGAGTCTTTAGTCATTAAGTTGTCATACAACTTAAGTTAATCAGCTTGACGGTTCTAAACCCAATGGGCCTTGAGGTCCATTAATTACTTAAAAGCTAAAATGAACTTATTCTTTTTATTAAGTAACATATCAATTAATCCTAGCCACAAATAATTAAACCATTTTATTATCCTTACTCATCTCCATTGCTTCTTCAATCTCTACCTTACACTGTGTACGATCCATTAGGTTCTTTTTAGCGAGGCAGTGGGCGATTAGAACTCTTCAAATTTATTGTGAATTGAAACTTACTTTCAATTCTCTCTTTAGTGATTATACACCTTTAGGGCTTCTAGAAACCATGAGTGACACCTAGCAGTCTGTCGTGGCTACCAAAGCTAATCAGAAAAGGTGGATAACCTATTCAGTTTGGGATTACAATGCAATACGGTCTTTCTCTAATACAATACTCTTGACCACATTGTTTGGTTTGATAGTTTATTCATGTCTACTATCCAATGTGATTCTCTTACTTATATGATTACCTTGAATGTGATTTGGAACAACTTCCTAAATCTTATTCATACTCTGGCCAGAGATTCTTAATCATATTATAGAGTATTCTCCCTCAAACGGTTTGAAGGTTAAAGATCCCTTGTTGTGTATTCACTTGCCTCCATGGCTAAATGGCTTAACCCCAACTATGCCGTGGACACCCTTATACAGAGTGACTTTGACATAATCAAAGATCAAGGACCTAACCATAAGACAACTATGATGCCTCAGGTCAAAGGACTACGTTGCATTATCCCAACCATGAGTTCTCATTGTTGGAAGTATGCCCACAAAGCCACTCATTTGATGTAATAGCTTTTGGAATACTTATTGTATTAAACTATTATATGTTTAATGAAGGGCAAAGTTATTGTTAATCACTATTTATTGTATTATGTGTTTAAGCAATAAGAGAATCCAAGGAATGTATTTAATCTAAGAGAGAAGTGATCTAAGTAAGTTAGATTAACGAGACCTTTCTCTTATGTTCATTCCTAAAACGTTCCTAGCCTTAGGATTGCCAATTGGGCAGTGACAATCCGCTAAGGTTAGCATGTATTATGTTAACTCAAGCGTGAGCATGACTAGTCTTAAGTCATTTAGTGTTGGACACTGAGACAAACACATAGGTGCTCAAAACGAAATCGAGTACACTGAACAACGATCAAAAGAGAGTTCGAACATACATGTCATGTAAGAACTCATAAGTTGCAATATGCAAAGTAGTCCTTTGACCTGAAGCATCATTGATGTCTTATGGTTAGGTCAATGATCTTTGATTTTGTCAAAGACATTCCATTAAGAGTGTCCACGGCATTATTGGGGTCAAGCTATCTAGTCATGTAGGCATGTGAATGCACAACAAGGGATCTTTAACCTTCCATGGTGGAAGGAGAATACTCTGAGATATGATTCAAGAGTCTTTGGCCAAAGCATACGAATATGACTTAGGAAGAATGTTCCAAATCATTATTCAATTGAATCATATAGAGAAGTATCACATTGGATAGTAGACATGAAACAAACTATCACTCAAACAATGTGATTAAGAGTATTGTATTAGAGAATGACCGTATTGCATTGTAATTGTAACTGGATAGGTTCTCCAACCACTTCTACTTAGTTTGGGTAGCCATGACATACTGCTAGGTGTCACTCATGGTTTGTGGAAGCCTTGAGGATTAGCAAACACTAATCTTCATCAAAGGGAGAATTGAAATGTAGTTTCAATTCACAATCGATCGTTAAGAGTAACAATTGCCCACTACCTCGCTAATTGGAACCTAATGGATCGTACACTGAGTAAGGATGAAAGTGAAGAAATATAAATGAGATGGATAAGCAATTAAATAGTTTAATTGAGAATGGTCAAGATTAATTAATTAGTTAATTAATCTTACGAAAGGTTCGTATTGGGCTTTTAAGTTGGTTTTGGGTTTCGGGGCCCAAAAGGGTTTTTGGTCCACAAGGCCCATTGAGTTTAGGTTGTGTGACAACTAAAACTAAGTGGAAATTAACCCAAAAACGAAGTCAAAACCGGCCTAGGGTGAGTGGTAGCAAACTTGGGTTATTTGCAAGTTTGCCACTCACATGTGAGGTGGTATAAAAGCATCTTTATAGCTTTTACCTCATTACGGTTTTTCTTGAGGCAAAGAAGAGATAGCTAGCAATCTTTTCTTTTTTAAGTCATCCATTTCATCTTCACACCTCATTCTTGGTGTGGAGACTTAGAGACACCAAACCTTTGGTGTTTTTGGAGATCCTTTCCTCACATCCTCAAGGAGCAAAGGAGTATCAAAAGGAAGAAAATCACAAGGAAGATCCAAGGAGCTAGGAGGTGACTTGAAGGCCCTCCACTTGGGTGAATCCCTTGTGTAAACAAGGATGAGCTTCAAGGGTAATGAATCTCAAAATCCTTTCTTCTCTTTAATGTTGTTAAAGAGTCTTGTGGTTCACCATTCACTAGGCTTTGAAAGTCATGGGTTTTAGAATTGTTTTTTAATGCATGCCTACTTTAAAGTGTTATTAGTTTGCATATGTGTTCACCATTATACATTTCGCCTCTATACAATTTTAACAAGAAGGCGTTGAATCCGGATCTAACGATCCAAAGCATCCATCTATGACCAACTTGTAATTTATGTTTTAGAGGTGTCACGGCTCAGTGGGATTAGTCACTACCTTGCAAGCTTTTGGGTTTTAAATATGGTTACATTCTAAACAGTTAACACTACCACATCATCTCTATTATAGAGACAAACAATCAGATTACAATAATCTAATCATTCATTAATAAAGAACCATGTTTTGTCAAACAAAACATTCATCCATCTCTTATAGTAACGGAATTAAGTTCCTTATTCAAATTGGAATGCAAAGACAATCTTTGTTTGTCCAATTTCTTTGGTAGTTCATATGAGGAAATAAGTACTATCTGCTTTCGTAGAGATCTATATTTTATTCACGTTCCAAATGTGAAGTACTTTTCTTCTCTCATTGATCTTCTACTTCTTATTAGCCACACTTTTACAATGATTGTAAAACATAGTTACTAATACTTAATCAAGCATTCAAGTAGAAGAACCAATTATTTTGAACTATTCAAGAACAATTTACAACACCTTCAAAAAGTGTGTTCTTGACACTTGCAATACATTTCTTGCAAATACCCCTTCCAATGTCCATCCTTTCATAACGAAAGTTTGTTCCCTTGGAGTTATTTTGCCTTCTTCATTTGACTTCTCCATTGACTGCAATAGTCATGGTCCCTTAACTCCCACTATCTCTCTTGAAACTTATTTCAATTGTGTTGTACACATCAAACGATTTGGAGAGCGTGCGGTTATTGTTCACTATATAGTTTATAATAAACTTAGTGAACCATTTGGATAGGGACTCAAAGGTGAAGTCGTTGCCTAGCTTCCATCTCTTGAAGTGGTTTAACACTTCAACACTCAATGATTCAAAATCATCATAAGTCCATGTTGATGGAATATTTTTGTCAATCAACCATTATGATCTAAACGTGATTACAAACTTTCAAGAGTTGTTCAAGGCAACTCTCATTTCTTCATACAACAATTTGTAAGTGAAGAATCATGGTACATAAAATGTCCATGCCCTTGTGCTTACTTCTCAAGTTCCTTTCATTTAACAAAGAAACAAGCACTAGTGTTTGCGTTAACTAAGGCTTCTTCAAAGCAACTCTTATTTCTTCATACAACGATTTGTAAGTGAAGAAGTATGACACTAAAAGTGTTGTCCTCTTTATGATAGACTTATCTAACATATTCTTCCAATGATACATTATCAATAGGAAGATTGTGAGGATGAGACTACTTAGGTACATATACAATCCATTCAAGACAATCTATGGGATTGTGGTACCAAGTCCGGAAACTAAAGCCTTCGGCTTTTCTTTGTCAAGTTTTGGATAGTGTTTGCAAATATATCCGTAAATAAATACATAACGAATATAAATTGATTGATTTTATGCCATTTGATCCGGGTCTTTAAATCAAATAGCACCACCCACTATTTTTGGCAAATTCCATATCCCTCATCGGAATTCGAGAGTTTTAGAGGAAACTCTTACTAGGGTATGGGAGGCTCACTATTACCAAGCCCACCTCACAATGATATGATGTTGGCTAGCAACAATAATAATGAAAGAGTACGCTTACTCATTTACATCTCATGTAAGTACCCATCTTATTTGGCCTCTAGAGAATGATGCCTCACAATGATATGATGTTGGCTCCATTTCACTTAGTTAAGTCATTCCCACCATGCAAGTTCAGGTAGGGGTTCAAGAACAACCTCACAATGATATGATGTTGATCATTCTCGTTGCCTACCTTCACAACATCATGTATGCATAAAGAACTCCTCCTAGTTTCCAAAAAAAAAAAAACTCCTCCTGAGTTTAAGCACATACTTTGTACTCCCCCATGATAGGGTGAAGTCAGTGTATAACTCACAAACGATTGGATCCTACCACAGTGGAAGGCCACGAAAGAGTGTTCAAAGCACTCTCACGCTTGTCAACTTAATAACGGTTTGGTTGAGGGTTTTTAGGCCTCATCACATACAAGCATGCATTTTAATCTTTTTAAAACAATTTGGTTCTATTACAACTATTGGTCCATGTGATTGATTTGGTTGTATATGATACCCCCACTATGCTTGTAAAACGGTTTTTAAAGTAAGAGTATATGGTACTACTAACATAAGCTTTGCATTCATTGATGGACTATATAGTTGCCTTAGGGCCTTAGGATGGCTATAAACCTTTGATTTGATCCAACACAAGCCTAGTGTTGGATCTCGGTCTAGGGATGGTGATTGATTTCAGTTACGCGTTTAATCACATTAAGGCGTGTTTTCTTATTGGGCGTTGGACCCTTCCACTCCAATTTCAAGCATATCAAATTACAACCAAAATCTAATCTACACATTCCCATGGTTCAAACAAATTTGAGAGACGGCCTTTCACCTACTCAATTATCGCAGGCTTTGGTTCATAATCACCCTTTCATTAATTAATTAATGCTTTAACTAATTAAACTTGAATGCAACATTGTAATTTGGTTTTTGTATCCATAGAATTGATTTAGATGGAGCTAAATGAAATGAAAATCCAATTCTCATTTAAAGATACAAAACTATTTTGTTCTCTACTAATTTGGGCCAAAATGCAACAACCTCAATTATTGGGCTAGATTGCAAAACACAAACTTTTGAGGTCAAAACCGGAAAGACAGCTAAAGCATCTTCACAAAACAAGCAAGAATTGAAGATTGCTCACAAAATGGGCAACAAGCCCTATAGATTTCGGCCAAGCAATGGAAAGTGGCTGACAACAAGACACAAAACATGCCTAAATTCTCCCATGGACGAATCAAGACACAAATCAAAGTCAAATCCACCCAAAGCCATAGCTTTGGAAATCTATAAATACAAGGTCCCAAGACAAGCATCAGGTCGACAATATCTACATTGAAGGGCCGAAATTCTCACAAAAAGATAACCTCTGCCAAATCTTTGAAGACTAATACGCTGTCAAAGCTTTCTTCAAAGAACGTACAACCAAAGCCGAAGCATTCCCTTGAAGAATCAACAAGCACTTGTGCCGATTCCTTCAAGACTTTGTTGCAAGCTTAAAACTTGTAACGACGTTCAATTCAAGATCAAGTCGCCAAGACCCTTGAATCAAAAAAATCCCACATCAACATCACCTTTGTCGTAGGTCATACATAAACCTAGAGGTGAAGACTATCCACGCATTGTTTCAAGCTCAAAACTTGAAGCAATCGCTCAATAGTTCATCCAAGATCAAGTCATCGTGACCCTTGGATCAACAACCTAAGCATCTACATCAAATTTGAAGACTGAATCAGAGGAAAATTGTAAACAGAGATTGTAACCTTGCAAATTCATCAATACAAATCTACTTTGTACACGTGTTCTCGTTTCATTCGTTACAGAATTTTCATGTTTACACACCCATTGAAACTTAAGCAAATAAACACATATAATGAGCTGCTAGGACCACAAGAATGAGAACTCAACATATCAAAATATAATTTGGTGTCAAAAGTGCACAGTTTTTCTATTTGGATTGCATTCGGACTGTTTTCGGCATTAATCAAAGCAAACGAGTGTGTGCTTGACACCGATTAGAACTTAAGAAAATAAACACATATAATATTCTACTAGGGTCACAAGAATAAGTATTCAAAAGATCAAAAGCTTATTGGGTGTCAAAAGTACATTGTATTTTTCTTTGGAGTGCATTTCGACTGTTTCGCCATTAATAAAAACAACTGAGGGGTCATTTGACACCCGTTGGCATTTAAGCAAATAAACTATATAATGTGTTCCTAGGACCATAAGAACGAGTACTCAAAAGATCCAAAGCGTATTTGGTGTAAAAAGTACACAGTTTTTCTATTTGGATTGCATTCGAACTGTTTTCGACATTAATAAAAATAAACAAACGAGGGTGCGTTTGACATCTATTCGAACTTAAGCAAACAAACACATATAATGCGCTAATAGGACCATAAGAATGAGTACTGAAATGATCATAATTTATTAGGTGTCAAAAGTACATCGTTTCTCTTTTTAAAGTGCATTCGTATTGTTTTTAGCATTAATAAAAACAAACAAACAAGTGCGTGTTTGACACCCTTTGGAACTTAAGAAAATAAACACATATAATGCACGACTAGGACCATAAGCAGTAGTACTCAAAAGATTGAAAGCTTGTTAGATGTCAAAATTACACAATTTTTTCTATTTGGAATGCATTTGGACTAATTTAGGCAAAAATAAAAACAAACGAGCATGTGTTTAACACCATTGGAACTTAAGCTAACAAACACGTATAATGCACTACTAGGACATAAGCATGAGTACTCAAAAGATCAAAAGTATACAATTTTTCTATTTGGAATGCATTTGGACTGTTTTAGGCATTAATAAAAACAAACATACGACTGTACGTTTGACAATCATTGGAACTTAAGTAAATAAACACATATAATGTGCTGCTAGGACCATAGGAAGGAGTATTCAAAAAATCAAAAGCTTGTTAGATGTCATAAGTACACAATTTTTCTGTTCGAAGTGCGTTTAGACTGATTTATTCAAAAATAAAAACAAACGAGCGTTCGTTTAACACCCATTAGAACGCAAGCTAATAAACACATGTAATGCGCTACTAGGACCATAGGAATGAGTACTCATAAGTTCAGAAGCTTATTGGCTCTCAAAAGTACACAGTTTTTCTATTTGAAGTGCATTTGGACTGTTTTCGACATTAATAAAAACAAACAAACTAGTGTGTGTTTGACACCCAAGCAAATAAACACATATAATGTGCTAATAGGACAATAAGAATGAGTCCTCAAAAGAACAAAAGCTAATTGGGTGTCAAAAATACACAGTTTTTCTATTTATAGTACATTTGGACTGTTTTTGGCATTAATAAAAACAAACAAACAAGCATGGGTTTCTTGCCCATTGGAACTTAAGCTAATAAGCATATATAAAGCACTACTGGGACCATAAGAATGAATACTCAAAAGATCAAAAGCTTATTGGCTATCAAAAGTACACAATTTTTTCTATTTAGAGTTATTTGGATTGTTTTCGGCATTAATAAAAACAAACAGACGAGTGTGTGTTTCATACCCATTAGAACTTAAGCAAATAAACACCTATAATGCACTACTAGGACCATAAGAATGAGTACTGAAATGATCAAAACTTATTGGGTGTCAAAAGTACACAGTTTCTCTATTTAGGGTGCATTCGTATTGTTTTTAGCATTAATAAAAACAAACAAACAAGTGTATGTTTGACACCCATTGGAACTTAAGCAAATAAAAACATGTAATGCGCTAATATGACCATAAGACTGAGTACTCAAAAGATCAAAAGCTTATTGGCTGTAAAAAAATGCACAGTTTTTCTATTTAGAGTTCATTTGGACTGTTTTCGACATTAATAAAAACAAACAAACAAGCATGCATTTCTTGCCCATTGGAACTTAAGCTAAGAGCACTTCCAGCGTGTGCTCTCCCCCAAAGGATAGGCTCGCGAACAGTGGCAGAGAGCATGAGCAACCAAGCCGAGCGTGTGCTGGCGAGGGAGCCCGAGCAGGCCCGGGTGAGAAGCCCATGGAGAGTTGCCAGCTTGAGAGCCCAAAGTGGGTCTGATGCAAGGCTAACATCGCCCTAACGTCAACCACGTTTTTTCTTCTGTTTTGCGTCAGTGATCATTGGAGGCCATGTGGCGCCTCGGCGTCCGTTGGATCTCAACGGTCCTTTGTTTTAAACCGTTGGATTTCCAATGGTAATAATAATTTAAAAACTTTATTTAATTGCAACCGTTGGATCTGAGATCAACGGTCCACGTTATTCACCTTGATGTGATAATAAGTAGCACACAAATTAAAACCCTATTATTGTAGCATATGTAAGTAGGGATTGTTCTAGGACGGGGATTAGAAGAGATGCTAATCTAGACTCAAAAATAGAAAACTAAACTCCAATAACTCAAAACATACTAGAATGACTCAAAACAACACAAAACAATCAAATTGACTCAAAACAGAACTAAGAGTGATTTTGGACGAATTCTAAACTTAACTTGACTCAAAATACTAACAAAGGACATATTTAAACTAATTAAACATGAAATATTAAAGGGGGGATTGGTTTTGACGAATTTAGAACTTAAACAAACAGATTGCAAGAATAAAACAAAAGGCACGAATTTAAGGTGATTCAAGGGTAAAAGGCTAACTAGAGGGTTCTTCTCCACACATGAGACAAGTGCATACAAATCGATTTCCAGTTATATTCCAATAAACCATGAATGACAATGCCTCAGATTAACGATGAACAACACTAATTAACCCTCAGATTTTCCTAAGTTCATTGAATTAGACATCGCATCGCAACCAAATTATTCTTCTCAAGTTCTCTACATGAACAGCATAATAGAGATATATATCAAAGATCATTAAGTTCTATGAAAATCATAAGCATTGACAAAGCATTCGTAACTATGAACTGCATGACACTGCCAGGAGTTTACTTAACGCGATCGTGACTAGCAACCTCCACTACTTGTAAATATAAGTTTGTAACTATTAGGTGAAACTCCCTTATATTTTAGCATCAAATTCATGCATGCAAACTAAGTGGGCCCCCTTAATCAACATACAAGAATAAGTTTTCAATCAAACAGTTAAGCAAATTGCATTCACAATTTATGAAATAATAACTGGATGTAATCAATTCATATGCAATATATATTCATGGCTTTGAATTCACCTCTAGCTAAAACAAGTTTAGTCCCTCATGTCTATCATAACTGAAAAAAAACAAATTAAAACAAACATTGGACTAAAACTAAGGACAGAATACACCTAGAAACACTCCAGCAATCCAAGCTTGAATGGCAGGGCACGGCTCCAAGGGTCTCATTTCCTTCCTTCCTTGCAAACTGCAGCACAAAGTGCTTAATTTCACTAGATTTGTCTCTGTATGGCTCTTAGGTGTGGTGGATGGTGTGGTGATCTGATGGTAGAGGGTGGTGGTTTTTGCGGCAGAAAATATACATATATATATAGGCTTACGTGCGGCCCAAAAGTAGCTTAGGAAAAAGATTTTAGCACTTCAAATCCATAAGGAAAAGGTCAGCTATATTGCAGAAACCAAAGAGGAAGAGGAGAGAGAGGTGCGGCAGGCTTCTAGACATTCTAGAAAGGGTCCAGGTGTCACATCATGGCCCCGGTCGAATCACTTCCCCGGCCCGGGGTGGATCACTTCCCGGGCCCGCTTCACCACCGTAGCACGATATTGTCCGCTTTGGGCCCCGACCACGCCCTCACAGTTTTGTTTCTTGGAACTCACAAGCAACTTCCCAGTGGGTCACCCATCATGGGAGTGCTCTAGCTTCGGAGTTCCGATGGAACCCAAAGCCAGTGAGCTCCCAAAAGGCCTCGTGCTAGGTAGGGATGGGAATATACATTTAAGGATCACTCCCCTGGGCGATGTGGGATGTCACAATCCACCACCCTTAGGGGCCCGACGTCCTCGTCGGCACACTTCCGACCAGGGATTGACTCTAATACCAAATTGCCACATCCCGGCCCGGGGCGGATCGCTTCCCAAGCCCGCTCCACCACCGTAGCACGATATTGTGCGCTTTGGGTCCCGACCACGCCCTCACGGTTTTTTTTTCTGGGAACTCAAGAGCAACTTCCCAATGGGTCACCCATCACGGGAGTGCTTTAGCCCCCTTCTTGCTTAACTTCAGAGTTCCGATGGAACCCAAAGCCAGTGAGCTCCCAAAAGGTCTCGTGCTAGGTAGGGATGGGAATATACATTTAAGGATCACTCCCTTGGGCGATGTGGGATGTCACACCAGGCACCAGATTTTTAGGAGAGGAGATAAGGCTTCTAGGATCATATTTTTATGTGTCCATGTCTAACAAGAACTCCCCCTTGTAGCTGGAATTAAGGTGAAAAATGATTAGGATAAGATAAGACTAGGTTGGATAAGATAAGGCAGTTTGGATAATGTCTCCTTCTTTTGAGCTGATTCCTTATCTTCAATGTCATGAATTAATTTCTTCAACTCTTTAGCACATTCCTAGCCTCTCTTGAACTTCAAAAACGTCCATCCACCTTGCTCCATGCATATGCTATCCATTCCCAGCCCAAAACTACTCTAAAATGCTCCAAAATGCACTTTCTTGCCAACTTTGCCATTTGGACCTACAAACATATGAAAATAGCTTAAATCACTATAATACATAGAAATAACTCACTAAATGCAAAGAAACAAGCTAACAAAGTCGCATAATTATGCTCCTATCACACCTTTATAAATTAAAAAAAAATAGTTTAAAAATCAGAAATCTTACCGTTGTGCCACGTGGCACAATCTGGAGTGTTGGAATTCAAATTTTTTTTAATCCAATGATAGAGATTAATTAGGTGAATAAAAAAATTTAAAAATCCGAAAAAAAATTTTGAAAAATTAAAATAAATTAATTTTACTTTTCTATAAATACCTTCTCATAAAATTACATAAACATACCAAATAATAAAAAACTCATTAAATGAACTAAAAAAAACACACCAAATAAAATTAAATAAACACGCCAAATAAAAACAAACACACTAAATGAACTAAAAAAAACACACCAAATAAAATTAAATAAACACACCAAATAAAAACAAACACACTAAATGAACTTAAGTATCTTCAACTTGTTTCAATTCCCACTGGTGCTCTATCAAATCAATTTGCCGGGCATTGTGCATATATGGCCTTTGAAGAGCAGTATATCGTTGAATGATCAATTCATTGTAACGTCCATCCCTTTCTAATGGCTCATGTTGCACGGGTTCTTCGGTGGCGTCATGAGCACAATATATACGTGTTCTTGAATTGTTTATCGTGTCTAGCTCATATTCATCAACGGCATCATAATCGTACTCATCTTCCACAATCATGTTGTCAAGAATGATGCACATCATCATGTTGGATCGAAGCGACTTTAAATCAAATATTCTGGCAGCACCCCTAACAATCGCCCAACGAGCTTGGAGGATACCAAAACAACGCTCCACATCCTCCCTGCACCCTTCTTGACAGCTTGCAAAGTGTTTTTCCTTTGCACTTCGCGGACGTGGCACTGTTTTAACAAATGATGACCACCTTGGGCAAATGTCGTCTACTAGGTAGTATGGCCCGTCGTACATATGTTCGTTGACGCAGTACGTGACTTTTGGTGCCTTTCCTTGCAGAACATCGTTGAACACTGGGGATTGGGCAAGGACGTTGAGGTCATTTTGAGCTCTCGGAACCTCGAAAAATGCGTGCCAAATCCATGTATCAAAAGATGCCACCACCTCCAAAATGATACTTTTTGCTCATTTTCTGTCCCCATAAGCGCCTTGCCTTGCACTTGGACAATTTTTCCACGTCCAGTGCATACAATCGATGCTTTCAATCATCCCAAGAAAACCTCACATCTCGCCCTTCTTCAGAAGCCTTTGCAAGTCCATGTTAGTAGGTTTCCGGAGGTACTCTGCGGTGTAGATAGATTCAATTGCTCCGCAAAATCTCATCATGGACTCAAGAATGGTTGATTTCCCCATCCTCGCTATCTCATCCACTTGGTCTGCAGATGCTCCATACGTAAGCATCTGCATTGCAGCAGTAATTTTTTGCTCAAGAATAAGACCCATAACACCAAAAGCATCCTTCTTTTGCACAAAGTAAGAATCATGGTTACAAACAGCAATCATGATTTTGTTGAACAAATGTCATTCCATTCTAAAACGACGTCTGAAGTACGTATCAGGGAATGCACTGTTACGGACAAAATAATCGTCCAAGAACTCCGCACCTCGTCGATGCCTGCTTCTATCAAGGTTTCCGAAATGGCTGGGCCTGGAGATCTGAGCCACAGCTTGGATGACTCGATGGGAATGTGAGGCTCTAGCCATTCTTGCTTCGTCATCTCTCCTTCTACGCTCCTCATCCTCTTCCATCTCATTTTGGGCCACCTGGAGATTGAACATTCCTTCTGATTGGTTAAGCAATTCTTCCTCTTGCTGATCGATTTCCCACATCAAACTTGAAGAAGAAGACATTGTAAGCAGAAACTATGAATAATGATACAGATTTTGATTTTGGTGAAGAATGAAGCAGAAACTATGAATAATGATAGAGATCTTAAGAAAATTGGTGTGAGATTTCAGAGGATGGATGATGAATTATATGGAGGATTCAGAAATGATTAGGTTGTAAATAGTGCCACATGGAATGCCATCATTCGTTAAAAATCTGATCGAAATCTATCCTCAAAGATTCTGAAAAGGTAACGACACGTGGCACGACGGCATTGGATACAAATCTTATCGAAATCCATCACCAATAATTGTCTTTTCAGATAATGACACGTGGCGCAACGAGAACGATTAAAAATCTTATCCGAAATTACAAATAAAATTATTTTGTGTTATTTAAAATAAAAAACTAATATTTTATTGCCTATCCCCAGGGCTATTCAAGTGCAACGGTGGAGATGCAAAAGGCAGTTACTGTTCATTACGGGCAGTTACTGTTCACTGGGTGGATTAAATAGTGAATAGCATGGGGGGGTTCCCACGCTGGAACTGCTCTAATAAGCACATATAAAGCATTACTAGGACTAAAAGAATGAATACTCAAAAGATCAAAAGCTTATTAGCTGTCAAAAGTACACAATTTTTTCTATTTGGAGTGCATTTGGACTGTTTTCAACATTAATAAAAACAATTGAGCGTTTGTTTGACTCCAGTTGGAACTTAAGCAAACAAACCCATTTAATGCGCTACTAGGACCATAAGAATCAGTACTCAAAAGATTAAAAGCTTTATTGGCTATCAAAAGTATACAATTTTTTTATTTGGAATGCATTTGGACTGTTTTCGGCATTAATAAAAACAAACGTACAACTGCGCGTTTGACAACCATTGGAACTTCAGTAAATAAACACATATAATGTGCAACTAGGACCATAGGAAGGAGTGTTCAAAAAATCCAAAGCTTGTTAGATGTCATAAGTACACAATTTTTCTATTCGGAGTGCGTTTAGACTCATTTAGTCAAAAATAAAAACAAGCGAATGTGCGTTTAACGCCCATTGGAATGTAAGCTAATAAACACATGTAATGTGCTACTAGGACAATAGGAATGAGTACTCATAAGATCAGAAGCTTATTGGCTCTCAAAAGTACATAGTTTTTTAAGTGCATTTAGACTGTTTTCAGCATTAATAAAAACAAACAAACGAGTGTGTGTTTGACACCCATTGGAACTTAAGCAAATCAACACATATAATGCGCTAATAGCACCATAAGAATGAGTACTCAAAAGAACAAAAGCTTTTTGGGTGTCAAAAATACACAGTTTTTCTATTTAGAATGCATTTGGACTGTTTTCGTCATTAATAAAAACAAACAAACAAGCATGCGTTTCTTGCCCATTGGAACTTAAGCTAATAAGCACATATAAAGCACTACTGGGACCATAAGAATGAATACTCAAAAGATCAAAAGCTTATTGGCTATCAAAAGTACATAATTTTTTCTATTTAGAGTGCATTTGGACTATTTTCGACACTAATAAAACCAAACAAACGAGTGTGCATTTCGTACCCATTGGAAATTAAGCAAATAAACACCTATAATGCGCTACTAGGACCATAAGAATGATTACTCAAATGATTAGAACTAATTGGGTGTCAAAAGTACACAGTTTCTCTATTTAGAGTGCATTCGTATTGTTTCTAGCATTAATAAAAACAAACAAACGAGTGTGTCTTTGACACCCATTGGAACTTAAGCAAATAAACAGATATAATGTGCTAATAAGACCATAAAAATGAGTACTCAAAAGATCAAAAGCTTATTGGCTGTCAAAAATACACAGTTTTTCTATTTAGAGTGCATTCGGACTATTTTCCGCATTAATAAAAACAAACAAACAAGCATGAGTTTCTTGCCCATTGGAACTTAAGCTAATAAGCACATATAAAGCACTACTGGGACCATAAGAATGAATACTCAAAAGATCAAATGCTTATTGACTGTGAAAAGTACATAGTTTTTTTCTATTTAGAATGCATTTGGACTGTTTCGGCATTAATAAAACAAACGAGCGTTCATTTGGCACCAATTGGAACTTAAGCAAGAAAACCCATTTAATGCACTACTTGGACTATAAGAATCAGTACTCAAAAGATTAAAAGCTTTATTGGCTATCAAAAGTACACAATTTTTCTATTTGGGCTACTTATGGACTGTTTTCCGTATTAATAAAAACAAACAAACGAGCATGCGTTTGACAACCATTGGAAGTTAAGCAAATAAACACATATAATGTGCTACTATGACCATAAGATTGAGTACTCAAAAGATCAAAAGCTTGTTAGATGTCATAAGTACACAATTTTTCTATTTGGCGTGCATTTAGACTAATTTAGGCAAAAATAAAAACAAACGAGTGTGGGTTTACCCATTTGAACTTAAGCTAATAAACACATATAATGTGCTACTAGGACCATAAGAATGAGTATTCAAACGATCAAAAGCTTATTGGCTGTCAAAAGTACATAGGTTGTCTATTTTGAGTGCATTTGGACGGTATTCAGCATTAACAAAAACAAACAAACGAATGTGCGTTTGACACCCATTGGCACTTAAGAAAATAAACATATACAATGCACTCCTAGGAGCATAAGAATGAGTACTCAAAAGATCAGAAGCTTATTGGCTCTCATAAGTACACTGTTTTTCTATTTAGAGTGCATTTGGACTGTTTTCGGCATTAATAAAAATAAACAAACGAGGGTGCGTTTGACACCTATTTGAACTTAACCAAACAAACACATATAATATGCTAATAGGACCAGAAAATAAGTACCCAAAAGATCAAAAGCTTATTGGCTATGAAAAGTACACAGTTTTTCTATTTAATGCGCATTTGGACTGTTTTCGACATTACTAAAAACAAACAAACGAGCATGCGTTTGACACCCATTGGAACTTAAGCAAATAAACACACATAATGCCTGACTAGGACCATAAGCATGAGTACTCAAAAGATCAAAAGCTTGTTAGATGTCAAAACTACACAATTTTTCTATTTGGAGTGCATTTAGACTGATTTAGGCAAAAATAAAAACAAACGAGCGTGCGTTTAACACCCATTGAAAATTAAGCTAATAAACACGTATAATGCGCTACTATGACCATAAGAATGAGTACTCAACGGATCAAAAGCTTATTGGCTATCAAAAGTATACAATTTTTCTATTTGGAATGCATTTAGACTGTTTTAGGCATTAATAAAAGAAAACGTACGAGTGTGCATTTGACAACCATTGGAACTTAAGTAAATAAACACATATAATGTACGACTAGGACCTTAGGAAGGAGTTTTCAAAAAAAATCAAAAGCTTGTCAGATGTCATAAGCACACAATTTTTCTGTTCGGAATGCATTTGGACTGATTTAGTCAAAAATAAAAACAAACGAGCGTGCATTTAACGCCCATTGGAACTTAAGCTAATAAACTCATGTAATGTGCTACTAGGACCATAGGAATGAGTACTCATAAGATTAGAAGCTTATTCGCTCTCAAAAGTACACAATTTTCTATTTGAAGTGCATTTAGACTGCTTTCAGCATTAATAAAAATAAACAAACGAGTGTGTGTTTGACACCCATTGGAACTTAATCAAATAAACACATATAATGCGATAATAGGACCATAAGAATGAGTACTCAAAAGAACAAAAGTTTATTGGCGGTCATAAGTACACAATTTTTCTATTTGGGGTGCATTTGGACTGGTTTAGGCATAAATAAAAACAAACAAGCGTGCGTTTAACGCTCATTCAAACTTAAGAAAATAAACACATATAATCTGCTACTTGGACCATAAGAATGATTACTCAAATTATCAAAAGCTTATTGGGTGTCAAACATACACAGTTTTTCTATTTGGATTGCATTTTTACTGTTTTCTGCTTTGTTAAAAACAAACAAGCGTGCCTTTGACACCCTTTGGAACTTAAGAAAATAAACACATACAATGCGCTACTAGGACCATATGAATGAGTACTCAAAACATCAAAAATTTATCAGGTATCAAAAGTACACCGTTTTTTTATTTAGATTCCTTTTAGATTGTTTGCTGCATTAATAAAAACAAACGAGTGTGCTTTAACAACCAATGGAAATTAAGCAAATAAAAACATATAATCCACTACTAGGAACATAAGAATGAGTACTCTAAAGATCAAAAGCTTATTGGGTGTCAAAACTACACAGTTTTTCTATTTGGGGTGCATTTCGACTATTTTTGGCATTATCAAAATCAAATTAGTGAGCGTTTGACATCCATTGGAACTTAAGCAAGTAAACACATATAATGCACTGCTCGGACCATAATAACGAGCGATCAACAAAAGATTAGAAAGCTTATTTGATGTCAAAAGTACATAGTTTTTCTATTTTTAGTGCATTTGGACCTTTTTCGGCATTAATAAAAATAAACGAGTGTGTGTTTGACACCCATTGGAACTAAAGGAAATAAATACATATAATGTGCCACTAGGACCATAAAAATAAGCACTCAAAAGATCAAATGCTTATTAGGTGTCAAAAGTACACAGTTTTTCTAATTTCAGTGCATTTGGACTGTTTTTGGCATTAATAAAAACAAACAAGCGTGCGTTTGACACCCATTGCAACTTAAGCATGTAAACACATATAATGCGCTACTTGGACCATAACAATTAGCACCCAAAACATGAAAAGCTTATTGGGTGTTAAAGTGCGTAGTTTTTCTATTTGGAGTGCATCTGGACTGTTTTCGGCAATACTAAAAACAAACGAGCATGTGTTTGATACCCATTGGAACTTAAGCAAATAAACTCAAATAATGTGCTACTATGACGTTAAGAATGAGTACTAAAATGATCATAAGCTTATTGGGAGTCAAAAGTACACTGTTTTTCTATTTGGGATGCATTTGGAATGTTTTCGGCATTCATAAAAACAAACGAGCGTGCGTTTGACACCCGTTGTCACATCCCGGCCCGGGCTCGACCACTTCCTGGGCTCGCCTCTACCGTAGCACGATATTGTCCGCTTTGGACCCCGACCACGCCCTCACGGTTTTGTTTCTGGGAACTCACACAAGAACTTCCCAGTGGGTCACCCATCATGGGAGTGCTCTCGCGCGCTACTCACTTAACTTCGGAGTTCCAATGGAACCCGAAGCCAGTGAGCTCCCAAAAGGCCTCGCGCTTGGTAGAGATGGGAATATACATATAAGGCTCACAGGATCCACTCCCCTGGGCAATGTGTGATCCCACACCCGTTGGAAATTAAGTAAGTAAAGACATATAATGCGGCACTAGGACCATAAGAATGAGTACTCAAAAGTTCAAACACTTATTGGGTGTCAAAAGTATACAGTTTTTTCTATTTATAGTGCATTTCGATTGTTTACCGCATTAGTAAAACAAATGAGCAAGTGTTACACAAACATTGGAACTTAAGCAAGTAAATACATATAATCCACTACTAGGACCATAAGAATGAGTACTCAAATGATCAAAAACATATTGGGTGTCAAAAGTACATAGATTTTCTATTTGGAGTGCATTTCTACCATTTTCGGCATTAATAAAGACAAACGTGTGTGCCTTTGACAACCATTGGAGCTTAAGGAAATAAACACATATAATGCACTACTAAGACCATAAGAATGAGTGCTCAAAAGATCAAAAAGCTTGTTGGGTGTCAAAAGTGCACAGTTTTTATATTTTCTGTGCATTTGGACTTTTTAGGCTTTAATAAAAACAAAGAAGCATGCGTTTGACACCTACTGGATGTTAAGCAAATAACTGCATATAATGCGCTACTAGGACCATGGGAATGAGCACTCAAAAAGTCAAAAGTTTATTAGAGGTCAAAAAGTACACAGTTATTTTATTTTTAGTGTAATTGGACTGTTTTTAGCATTAATAAAAACAAACGAGCATGGGTTTGACACCCATTGGAACTTAAGTAAGTAAACAAAAATAATGCACTGCTAGGACCATAACAATGAGTACCAAAAGCTTATTCGGGGCCAAAAGTACACAGTTTTTCTATTTTGAGTGCATATGGACTGTTTCGGCATTAAAATAAGAATGAGTACTCAACTAATCAAAACCTTATTGGGTGTCAAAAGTACACAGTTTTTCTATTTGGAGTGCATTTGGACTATTTTCGGCATTAATAAAAACAAGCGAGTGTGCGTTTCACAACCATTAGAATTTAAGCCAGTAAACACATATAACACACTACTAAGACCATAAGAATGAGTACTTAGAAGATCAAAAGCTTATTGGGTGTCAACAGTACACAATTTATCTATTTGGAATGCATTTGGATTGTATTCGACATAAATAAAAAATAAACGAGCGTGCGTTTGACACCCATTGCAACTTAAGCAAATAAACACATATAATGCACTACTAAGACCATAAAATGAGTACTCAAAAGATGAAAAGATTATTGGATGTCATAAGTACACAATTTTTCTATTTGGAGTGCATTTGGACAGATGTAGTCATAAATAAAAACAAACGAGCGTGCTTTTAATGCCCATTTGAACTTGGACTAATAAACACATACAATCAGTAACTAGGTCCATAAGAATGAGTACTCAAAAGAACAAAAGCTTAGTGGCTGTCAGAAGTACACAATTTTTCTATTTGGAGTGCATTTGGACTATTTTCAGCATTAATAAAAACAAACAAGTGTGTGTTTCACAAGCAATAGAACTTAAGCAAGTAAATTTCACAAGCAATAGAACTTAAGCAAGTAAACATATATAACGCGCTACTCGGACCAATAGAATGAGTACTCAAAATATCAAAAGATTATTGGGTGTCAAAAATACACAGTTTTTTCTATTTAGAGTGCATTTGGACTGCTTTCGACTTTAGTAAAAACAAACAAGCATTCCACAACCATTGGAACTTAAGAAAATAAACACAAATAATGCGCTGCATGGACCATAAGAATGAGTACTCAAAAGATCCAAAGCTTAATGGATGACAAAAGTACATAGTTTTTCTGTTTTTCACTGCATTTGGAATGTTCTCGGCATTACTAAAAACAAATGAGCTGCGTTTGACACTCATTGAAACTTAAGAAAATAAACACATATAATGCGCTACTAGGACCATAAGAATGAACACTGAAAAGATCAAAAACTTATTGGTTGTCAAAAGTACACAGTTTTTGTATTTAGAGTGCATTGGACTGTTTTAAGCATTAATAAAAACAAACGAGCGTGCATTTGACACCCAATGGAACTAAAGCAAATTAACACATATAATGTTCGATAAGGGCCATAAGAATTAGTACTTAAAGGATCAAAAGCTTATTGAGTCTCCAAAGTACACAGTTTTTCTGTTTAGAGTGCATTTGGACTGTTTTCAGCATTAATAAAATCAATCGAGCATGCATTTGACGCCCGTTGGAACTTAAGTAAATAAACACATATAATGTGCTACTAGGACCATAAAGATGAGTACTTAAAAGATCAAAAACTTATTGCATGTCAAAAGTACACAGTTTATCAATTTGGAATGCATTTGGACTGTTTTCGTCATTAATAATGACAAACATGAAAGCGTTTGACACCCATTAGACTTTCAGCAAATAAACACATATAATACACTACTAGGACCGTAAGAATGAGTACTCAAAATATCAAAAGCATATTGGGTGTCATAAGTACACAATTTTTCTATTTGAAGTGCATATGGACAGATTTAGGCATAAATAAAAACAAAGCACCGTGCGTTCAACGCTCATTGGAACTTAAGCAAATAAACACATTTAATCCCCTCCTAGGACCATAATAATGAGTACTCAAAGGATCAAATTCTTTTTGGATGTCAAAAGTACACATATTGTTTTTTTTTTTTTTTTTTTGGAGTGCATTTGAACTGTTTTCGGCATTAATAAAAACAAACGAGCGTGCGTTTGACACCTATTTGAACTTAAACAAGTAAACACATGTAATGCACCAATAGGAACATAAGAATGAGTACCAAAAATATCAAAAAGTTTTTTTGGTGTTAAAAGTACACATTTGTTTTTTTTTTAGTGCATTTGGACTATTTTCGGTAATAATAAAAACAAACAAGCGTGCGTGTGTTTGATACCCATTGGAACTTAAGCAAATAAACACATATCATGCAATACTGACAGGAGCATATTTATGCAACTTAGTTAGCTTGTTTCCTTGCATTTACTTAGTTTATGTTTATTATAGTGTTTTAAGCTATTTTCGTGTGTTTGTAGGTCCAATTGGCAAAGTTGGCAAGAAAGTGCATTTTAGAGCATTTTGGAGCAATTCTGGGCTGAAATGGATTGCATGCATATGGAGCACAAGGAATGGACGAATTTGAAGTTCAAATGAGGCTAGGAATGTGTTTAAAAGTTGGAGAAACAAATTCAAGTCAAAGAAGATAAGGAATCATCTACAAACATGGAACATTATCCAAACCAACCTTATCTTATCTCAACCTTATCTTATCTTATCCTTATCTAATCTTATCCTATCTTAATTCCAGCTGCAAGGGGGACTCCTTTTCATAATAGGATGCCTAAAACCTGTTTTTAGGAGGTCTTTTCCAACTAGAAACATGCCACAACACTCCTTTCTAGAAGTCCTAAAAATCTGGCACCCCAAACCTTTCTAGAAGGTCTTTGCCTTGCCTTGCACTCCATCCCCTTCCCTCCAATTGCTGCCGCACCTTCCCTACCCTTATTCCTCTTGGATTCTGATTTAATTAGCCTATTCCCTTGTGAATTTGGATTGTGCAAAGCCTTTTCAGAAATTAATTGGGCTAAACCCCTTTCCTGATGGATTTAAGCCTTGTGCCGCACTCTAGGGCCCTAATCCTTTATTTCTGCTAAGTCCAAGTAGTAACCTGATTTCCCTAGGGTTTGCCATGCCTATATATACATATTTTGAGGCTTTGCTGTAGGTGACCACCCCCTATACCACCCCATAATTCGTAGCCATCACCATCCATATATAGAAACACCCTTTGCCGCAAGAAGGAAAGGAGGAGGACCTTGTGCCACAACAACCTGCAACCATTGGAGACTTCCTGAGTTTTTTCTTCCCTTGTTTTAGTTTCAATGTTTATTTCAAATTGCTTTTCAATTGTCATGAACATGTGTAACTAAGTTTTTCTTAGTTAGAGGTGAATTCGAAGCCATGGACATATGTTTAATATGAATTGATTACCTCCAGTTATTGTTTCGTAAAACATGAATGCGATTCACTTATCTGTTTGATTAAAACTTATTCTTGTATGTGGGTTAAAGGTGCACACTTAGTTTGCATGCATGAATCTGATGCTAAAATATAAGGGAATTTCACCTAATTGTTATGAACTTATATTTATGAGTAGTAAAGGTTGCTAGTCACAATCATGTTAAGTGAATCCATGGCAGGAGTATCATCATGCTTTTCATAGTTACGAATGCCTTGTCAATGCTTATGATTTTCATAGAACTTAATGATCTTTGAATGTATCTCTATTATGCGTATTTCATGTAGGGAACTTGATAAGAATAATTTGATTGTCGATGCGTTATCCATCCAATTCAATGAATTAAGGAAAATCTGAAAGTTAATTTGTGCATTCACAATTAATTTGGGGCATTGTCATTCATGGTTTATAGAAAGAATAACTGGAAATCGATTTGTGTTGCACATGTGTCATGTGTGGAGAAGGACCCTCTAACTAGCCATTCACCCATTTAAATCACCAATTTCGTGTCTTTTTAAGTTGTCTTTACAATTCTGTTTGTTTAAGTTTAAATTCGTTCAAAACCAATCCCTTGATTTTAGTTTGTGTTAGTAGAGTCTAAATTCGTCAAATCTTGAGTCTTTTAGTCTTTTGAGTCAATTAGAGTCTTAATTCCGTTCAAATCAATCTTAGATGTTAGTTTTGAGTCTAAAGAATCTGTTTTGTGTGTTTTAAGTCTAATTAGCTTGTTTTGAGTGTCTAGAGTCCATAAACTGTCTAGTTTGAGTTCTATTTGCTGTTTTGAGTCATAAGAGTCTAGTTTAGTGTTTTAGAGTTTAAATTGTGTAGATTAGCATCCCTTCTAATCCCCGGCCTAAAACGATCCCTACTTTCATATACTACGTCGATAGGGTTTTAATTTGAGTGTCAAGTAATTTTCACATCAAATTTTGGCGCCGTTGCCGGGGATTAGCAAACTTGCTAATCTCCCTAGTTTCTGCCGTGTGTTTTAGTTTGCTTTTGTTTTTGTTTTGCTTTGTTTTCTGAGTTTGGTTTGTTTTCTTTGTTTTAGGTACTAGTGTATGACTCGAAGTTCTCAACCCGTTCATGCACATATCTTGGATTTTAACGACAATTTTGAACGAGATTTGAGAAGGAAGAGGAAGCACCCAGAACCCAATCCACCTAGTGCTAGCTCTAGTTCCGAATCTGAGTTTGAAGAAGAGGAAGAGGAAGAACAAGCCATGGCTGTGGATAATCATACAATCAAAGAGCTTTCAGCCTCAGGATTGGACAATGTCGTGCCCTTATGCATTCAATATCCTAGGGCGGCTCAAGGCAATACTGATGAGTTTGAATTGAAGTCAAGCTTGTTGCATCACATTCCTAAGTACCATGGGCTGTCCATGGAAGATCCAAACAAGCATTTGATGGAATTTGAGGTGGTGTGCTCAAGCATGACACCAATCAACGTAGATGGGAATATTATGAAGATGAAAGCCTTTCCATTCTCTCTATTTGAAAAGGCTAAGGATTGGTTATTCGAATTGGCACCTGGAACGGTCACTTCTTGGGAAAGCATGAAAATAACATTTTTAGAGAAATTCTTCCCAACTTCGAGAGTTATTCTTTTGAGGAAGAGAATTAGTGGCATTGAACAAAGCCAAGGAGAATCTTTTCCAGCATATTATGAGCGTTTTAAGGCCCTAGTTCCATCCTGCCCACAACACCAAATGAAGGAAGAGCTTTTAATTCAATATTTCTACGAAGGACTTCTTCCAATTGAGAGACAAATGCTTGATGCTTCGGCGGGAGGTGCTTTGGTTGACAAAACCCCGGTGGCTGCCAAGATCTTAATTGCAAACCGAGCCTTAAATGCACAACAATACGAAGGTGTTGGACAAAGGGACCCCCCACGGCAACAACATGTGAATGAGATAAGTGCAATTTCAGAATTGCAATCTCAAATGGCTAATCTCACTCTTCTTTTGTCACAGGTTGTTGATGGAACCAAAGTGCAAGGTCCGGCCATATGTGGAGTGTGCTCTATGCAGGGGCATCTCAATGATCAATGCCCTCAATTGATAGAGAATGGAGGATGGGAAAGTGCCAATGTCGTGGGCTATCAAGGCCAAAATCAGCCACGGAATGATCCGTACTCCAATACTTACAATCTGGGCTGGAGAGATCACCTAAACTTCAAGTGGAGGGAGCCTCAACAACCTCAACAACAATGTGGATTTAGACAGCAAACACCCGGGTTCTATCAAAGGCTATTCGAACCAATGCAACTTCAACCACAATCTGCTCAACCAAACTCAGGTTCGCTATTTGATAATGATCAAGCTATTCAACTACTAACTTCTGTAGCGCAGGGATTACAAAATCAAAATAATCGAATAGCGAATCAAGACAAGGAGATGAGCAACATGAAGAAGCAAATAGGGCAGATTTCAGAGTTCCTTGGGCAGTTTCGAGAAGAAGGTAAACTTCCTAGTTCAACCATTGTGAATCCAAATGGAGGATTTGAAACCGCTAAAGCCATCATGTTGAGAAGTGGAAAAGAAGTTGGAACTGACCCACAACCATCCAAATCAAGCCAAAAAGAAGATGAAAAGTTGCTGATTAAAGAGGAGGAGCAAGACAAGCCCACGGTAAGGAAGGAACCATCCTTGCCGCAGCCCTCTAAGCCTTCCACACTGTCCAATTCAGGTAAGGGTGGTTCAAATTTGACTCATTCTAACCTAATTCCACCAAATTTGCCTTTCCCTAGCAAGTTTATGCAAGCTAGGAACGAAGAGAATGAACAAGACATTCTAGAGACCTTTAGGAAGGTGCATGTCAATATCCCGCTCCTTGATGCTATAAAGCAAATCCCGAAGTACGCTAAGTTTTTAAAGAAGCTATGTACAACAAGGAAATGGATTCGGGAGAAAGAGGTGGTACATGTAAGTGAGAATGTCTCTGCAATGTTGCAAAGAAAGCTGCCATCTAAATGCAAAGATCCAGGTAGTTTCATAATCCCTTGTGTAATTGGTAATACAAGGTTTGACCACGCTATGCTAGATTTAGGTGCATCAATAAATGTCATGCCATACTCTGTTTATCCATCCATGAATCTATGGGAGCTTAAAAATGATGGTGTTATTATTCAATTAGCCGATCGATCTAATGCATATCCGAAAGAAGTTTTGGAAGATGTTTTGGTGCAAGTAGACCACTTGATTTTTCCTGCAGATTTCTATGTGCTTGATATGGAGGACTCAGCCCACTCTCTACCATCACCACTCTTACTTGGACGACCTTTCATGAAAACTGCTCAAACCAAGATTGACGTGGCCAAGGGAGCAGTAACTATGGTGTTTGGTGGTGATATGATTAATTTTAATATTTCTGAATCTGTTGAGAATACTAATGACGTTCGTTCTTGTTTTGTCATTGATGTAATAAAAAATAAAAGGCAGGAACATTCAGCACCAATCAAGAATGATGCATTTCGAACCACCAACGAAGAAGGAATTGGAGTGAAGCACAAGGATTGCATGGCCACAACCCTAAAACCTCAAAATCTGGCCGAGAGCACCCCACATGCATTTGTTGATAGTGCTGCCACTTCATTGCAGTACATTGGTAAGCCACCTATTCCAATTTCGATTCCAATTTCAACTAATAGGTTGTTACCTTGTATGGTGCAGGTCCCCAATCGAATACAAGCTGGCGGGAATGATTACATTGACTTTAGAATGCTCAACACCCCAATCAGGAAGGATTACTATCCCCTTCCATTCATAGAGCCCATGTATGAGTATTTTGAGGAGCATGTCGTGGAAAATGTACCCCTCCATGCCGTTGGCCCTATTCAAGCTTAAAAGGAGGTATCGTCCGGCTGGAAGACGTTAAAGCAAGCGCTTCTTAGGAGGCAACCCATGTGTTCAAACGAGGAGAAGATGGAATTCGAGCTCCAAAAACCAGATTTGCGTTCTTTAACCCTTCTCTTTACTGCTTTTACTTTGCCATATTTGTCATGCTTGTAGTTGTGTTGTTTGCTTGCTTATGTGTGAGTCTATGTCTAAAACATTGAGGACAATGTTTGGTTTAAGTGTGGGGGGGGTAAACAAAGTGTTTTTCATGAAAATTAGTAGGATTTTGTCACCCATAACTTCTAAAGTTGTTTCTCACTGTTTTTAAGAGTTTCTAGTGTGTTTTGAAGTGTTTTTATGTATCTTGAAAGAAAAATACGAAAATTTACAAAAAAAATTTGAAAAAAGTTTGAAAAATACAAAAAGAGTCGTTTTTGTGTGTTTGTTTATGTCTTAGGGTATCTTCCAACACAATGATGAGGATTTGGTTTTTAATTGCATGACTGTTAAAGAAAGTTACAAGCATGGATAGAAGTTTGATATGCTCTTTGGTTTATGCTTAATTGTAGTTGTTGTTTACGAATTCACATGTAATCACAAAGAAAAAAAAAATCAGTTTTTGTAACATGCTTGAAGGAAGTAACTCAAAATAACGCTACAACCCTGAGAGACTTGAGCCTAAACGTTTATTTGGAAAGTTATTGATCTTGACATTCTTGTTTTCTAAAGTCGTTGCATGATCTCATTATTTCTTTGCTTGGTTGCTACTTAGAATGCGTTTCATCATTTAGTTCCAAATACTAGAACTCATGTCCGTTTCATTCAAAGCATGAAATTGATTAGCATAACAAATAACAAGATGAAGTTGTTTAGTTTAAACCAGAGCTAAAAAACCTTAACCCTTTTGCATTATGATTTGTAGGTTTAACCCCGTTGAGCCTTGTTTAGCCTAATTTTCTTTGTTAGCCACATTATCCTTACCTAGCCTAGAATAGGACTATCCATACCCTTGTTCTTAAAGGATAGTGAAGCATGACTTAGAGGGAATTCCTTTTGATCGATATTATGCAGAAAAACAAGTGTGGGGGAAGGTTTTGTGTGCCAAAGAGAAAGGGCACAAAAAAAAGAAAAAAAAAAGAAAAAAAAAGGTGAAAAGAAAAGAAAAGAAAGAAAAAGAGTTGAGAAACAAGTGAGAATAAGCTCACAAGTGTTGGTTGTTGAAGAAAGGGTCCCAAAGATTGAATCTGGCCCTAAAAGTTGTATGAATCTTCCCTTTGTGTTCAAAGTTGGTTGCTGCATTCAAAAGTGAATTCTAAGTGTGGATTTCATTGCTTTGCTTGCTATTGCTTTAAGAACGTTTGTTTTCTTTACCTTTCTTTGTTAGCCAATACCCCTAGCCCCGTTACAACCCTATACTTCTATCTTGAGTGTTGTGTGTTTCAATATGTGGAGTTTGGGATTGGTATGAGCATATGGTATCCCTGGTTCTCGCGTCTAAGTAGTAGCATTCCATTCATGAGATCATATCTATACATGCTTAATAATTCCAGAAAGTGCCTTCTTTGTTATGACATATGTGAGTACTAGTTTTCTTGTTTACATCAATCTTCTGACATATACCTAGTGTAGGGTGTGTAGTTAGAAATTCTGTGTGAAAATAGAGTGTATATTTTGTGAGGAAATGAGCGATTCTCTAAGGCATGTTACTAGATTCAAAACATTGTTTTAATTGATTAAATGCGAGCTAGTAAGTGATGACTATGATTACGTATGTGCTTGAGAGTAGGGATGGCTAAAATCTATGTAGGTAGTGATTTTTAGCATGTTATGTACCATTGGAAATCCCTGAGACGAATGTTGGAAGGTTTAGGAAGTCTTGTTTGTTTTGTTTTGCTCGAGGACTAGCAAAAGCTAAGTGTGGGGGAATTTGATAGGAGCATATTTATGCAACTTAGTTAGCTTGTTTCCTTGCATTTACTTAGTTAGTTTATGTTTATTATAGTGTTTTAAGCTATTTTCGTGTGTTTGTAGGTCCAATTGGCAAAGTTGGCAAGAAAGTGCATTTTAGAGCATTTTGGAGCAATTCTGGGCTGAAATGGATTGCATGCATATGGAGCAGAAGGAATGGACGAATTTGAAGTTCAAATGAGGCTAGGAATGTGTTTAAAAGTTGGAGAAACAAATTCAAGTCAAAGAAGATAAGGAATCAGCTACAAACATGGAACATTATCCAAACCAACCTTATCTTATCTTATCCTAATCTAATCTTATCCTATCTTAATTCCAGCTGCAAATGGGACTCCTTTTCATAATAGGAAGCCTAAAACCTGTTTTTAGGAGGTCTTTTCCATCTAGAAACATGCCACAACACTCCTTTCTAGAAGTCCTAAAAATCTGGCGCCCCAAACCTTTCTAGAAGGCCTTTGCCTTGCCTTGCACTCCATCCCCTTCCCTCCAATTGCTGCCGCACCTTCCCTACCCTTATTCCTCTTGGATTCTGATTTAATTAGCCTATTCCCTTGTGGATTTGGATTGTGCAAAGCCTTTTCAGAAATTAATTGGGCTAAACCCCTTTCCTGATGGATTTAAGCTTTGTGCCGCACCCTAGGGCCCTAATCCTTTATTTCTGCTAAGTCCAAGTCGTAACCTGATTTCCCTAGGGTTTTCCATGCCTATATATACATATTTTGAGGCTTTGCTGCAGGTGACCACCCCCTATACCACCCCATAATTCGTAGCCATCACCATCCATACACAGACACACCCTTTGCCGCAAGAAGGAGAGGAGGAGGACCTTGTGCCGCAACAACCTGCAACCATTGGAGACTTCCTGAGTTCTTTCTTCCCTTGTTTTAGTTTCAATGTTTATTTCAGATTGCTTTTCAATTGTCATGAACATGTGTAACTAAGTTTTTCTTAGTTAGAGGTGAATTCGAAGCCATGGACATATGTTTAATATGAATTGATTACCTCTAGTTATTGTTTCGTAAAACATGAATGCGATTCACTTATCTGTTTGATTAAAACTTATTCTTGTATGTGGGTTAAGGGTGCACACTTAGTTTGCATGCATGAATCTGATGCTAAAATATAAGGAAATTTCACCTAATTGTTATGAACTTATATTTATGAGTAGTAAAGGTTGCTAGTCACAATCATGTTAAGTGAATCCATGGCAGGAGTATCATCATGCTTTTCATAGTTACGAATGCCTTGTCAATGCTTATGATTTTCATAGAACTTAATGATCTTTGAATGTGTCTCTATTATGCGTATTCCATGTAAGGAACTTGATAAGAATAATTTGATTGTCGATGCGTTATCCATCCAATTCAATGAATTAAGGAAAATCTGAAAGTTAATTTGTGCATTCACAATTAATTTGGGGCATTGTCATTCATGGTTTATAGAAAGAATAACTGGAAATCGATTTGTGTTGCACATGTGTCATGTGTGAAGAAGGACCCTCTAACTAGCCATTCACCCATTTAAATCACCAATTTCGTGTCTTTTTAAGTTGTCTTTACAATTCTGTTTGTTTAAGTTTAAATTCGTTCAAAACCAATCCCTTGCTTTTAGTTTGTGTTAGTAGAGTCTAAATTCGTCAAATCTTGAGTCTTTTAGTCTTTTGAGTCAATTAGAGTCTTAATTTTGTTCAAATCAATCTTAGATGTTAGTTTTGAGTCTAAAGAATCTGTTTTGTGTGTTTTAAGTCTAATTAGCTTGTTTTGAGTGTCTAGAGTCCAGAAACTGTCTAGTTTGAGTTCTATTTGCTGTTTTGAGTCATAAGAGTCTAGTTTAGTGTTTTAGAGTTTAAATTGTGTAGATTAGCATCCATTCTAATCCCCGGCCTAAAACGATCCCTACTTTCATATACTACGTCGATAGGGTTTTAATTTGAGTGTCAAGTAATTTTCACATCAACTACAAGGACCATAAGAATGTGTACTCAAACAATCAATAGCTTGTTGGGTGTCATATGTACACAATTTTTCTATTTGGAGTGCATTTGGACTATTTTCGGCATTAATAAAAACAAACAAGTGTGCGTTTCACAAGCAATAGAACATAAGCAAGTAAACACATATAACGTGCTACTCGGACCAATAGAATGAGCACTCAAAATATCAAAAGATTATTGGGTGTCAAAAATGCACAGTTTTTTTCTATTTAGAGTGCATTTGGACTGCTTTCAGCATTACTAAAAACAAACGAGCATTCCACAACCATTGGAACTTAAGAAAATAAACACAAATAATGTGCTGCATGGACCATAAGAATGAATACTCAAAAGATCCAAAGCTTAATGGGTGCCAAAAGTATATAGTTTTTCTATCTTTCACTGCATTTGGAATGTTCTCGGCATTACTAAAAACAAATGAGTTGCGTTTGACACTCATTGAAACTTAAGAAAATAAATACATGTAATGCGCTACTAGGACCATAAGAATGAACACTCAAAAGATCAAAAGCTTATTGGTTGTCAAAAGTATACAGTTTTTGTATTTGGAGTGCATTGGACTATTTTAAGCATTAACAAAAACAAACAAGCGTGCATTTGACGCCCAATGGAACTAAAGCAAATTAACACATATAATGTGCTACAAGGACCATAAGAATGAGTACTTAAAGGATCAAAAGCTTATTGAGTCTCCAAAGTACATAGTTTTTCTGTTTAGAGTGCATTTGGACTGTTTTCAGCATTAATAAAATCAAACGAGCATCCATTTGACGCCCGGTTGAACTTAAGCAAATAAACACATATAATGTGCTACTAGGACCATAAAGATGAATACTCAAAAGATCAAAAACTTATTGCGTGTCAAAAGTACACAGTTGATTTGTTTTCGCCATTAATAAAAACAAACATGAAAGCATTTGACACCCATTGGACTTTAAGCAAATAAACACATATAATACACTACTAGGACCGTAAGAATGAGTACTCAAAATATCAAAAGCTTATTGGGTGTCATAAGTACATAGTTTTTCTATTTCAAGTGCATTTGGACAAATTTAGGCATAAATAAAAACAAAGGAGCGTGCGTTCAACGCTCACTAGAACTTAAGCAAATAAACACATTTAATCCCCTACTAGGACCATAATAATGAGTACTCAAAGGATCAAAATCTTGTTGGATGTCAAAAGTACACTTTTTTTTTTTAGTGCATTAGAACTGTTTTCGGCATTAATAAAAACAAACGATCGTGCGTTTGACACCTATTTGAACTTAAACAAGTAAACACATGTAATGTGCCAATAGGACCATAAGAATGAGTACTAAAAATATCAAAAGATTTTTGGGTGTCAAAAGTAAACAGTTTTTCTATTTGGAGTAGATTTGGACTGTTTTCGGCATTAATAAAAACAAACGAGAGAGCATTTGGCACCCATTGGAACTTAAGGAAATAAACACATGTCATGCACTACTAGGACCATAAGAATGTGTACACAAACAATCAAGAGCTTATTGGGTGTCATAAGTACACAGTTTTTCTATTTGGAGTGTATTTGGACTGGTTTAGGCATAAATAAAAACAAATGACCGTGCGTTCAATGCCCATTGGAACTTCAGCGAATAAACACCCTTAATATGCTGCTAGGACCACAAGAATGAGTACTTAAAATATCAAAAACTTATTGGGTGTAAAAATACACAGTTTTTCTGTTTGGAGTGCATTTAAACTGTTTTCAGCGTAAATAAAAACAAACGAGTGTGCGTTTGACACCCATTTGAACTTAAACAAATGGAAACATATAATGCGCTGCTATGACCATAAGAATGTGTACTCAAAATATCAAAAGTGTATTGGGTGTCAAAAGTACCCTGTTTTTCTATATGTAGTGCATTTGGACTGTTTTCGGCATTAATAAAAACAAACGAGCGAGCGTTTGGCACCCTTTGGAACTTAAGCAAATAAACACATATATTTCTCTACTAGGACCACAAGAATTAGTACTCAAAAGATCAATAGCTTATTGGGTGCCGTAAGCACACAGTGTTTCTATTTTCAGTGCATTGGACTGTTTTCGGCATTTATAAAAACCAACGAGCGTTTGTTTGACGCCCATTGGAACTAAAGCAAATAATCACATATAATGCGCTACTAGGTTCATAACAATGAATACTGAAAGGGTTAAAAGTTTATTAGGTGTCCAAAGTACACAGTTTTTCTACTTGGAGTGCATTCAAACTATTTTCAGCATTAATAAAAACAAGTGAGTGTGAGTTTGATGGCCATTAGAACTTAAGCAAACAAACACATATAATGTGCTACTAGAACCAAAAGAATGAGTACTCAAAAGATCAAAAGCTTATTGCCTGTTAAAAGTACACAATTTTTCTATTTGGACTGCATTTAGACTGTATTAGAAATTAATCAAAACAAACGACCGTACATTTGACACCTACTGGAACTTAAGCAAATAAACACATATAATGTGCTACTAAGACCAAAACAATGAGTACACAAACGATCAAAAGCTTATTGGGTGTCAAAATTACATAGTTTTCTATTTATAATGCATTTGGATTGTATTTGACATTAATAAAAACAAACAAGCGTGCGTTTGACACCCATTGGAACTTAAGCAAATGAAGACATATAATGCGCAACTAGGACCATAAGAATGAGTACTCAAAAGATCAAATGCTTTTTAGATGTCATAAGTACACAATTTTTCTATTTCGAGTGCATTTGGATAGATTTAGGCATAAATAAAAACAAACGAGCGTGTCTTTAACGCCCATTTGAACTTGAGCTAATAAATACTTATAATCTGCTACTAGGACAATAAGAATGAGTACACAAAAGATCAAAAGCTTATTGGGTGTCAAAAGTACACAATGTTTCCATTTGCAATGCATTTGAACTGTATTCAGCATTAATAAAAACAAATGAGTGTGCGTTTAACATCCATTGGAACCTAAGAAAATAAACACATATATTGTGCTACTAGGACCATAAGAATGAGTACTCAAACGATCAAATGCTTTTTGGGTGTCAATAGCACACAGTTTCCCTATTTAGATTGCAGTTGATTTGTTTTCGACATTAATAAAAACAAAAGAGCATTTTTTTATGCCTATTGGAACTTAAGCGAATAAACACATACAAAGAGCAACTAGGAGCATAAGAATGAGTACTCAAAAGATCAAAATGAGTCTGCCTTATACACCCATTGGACCTTAAACCAATAAAATCATATAATGTACTACTAGGACCGTAAGAATGAGTACTCAAAAGATGAAAAGTGTCACATCTCGACCCGGGGTGGATCACTTCCCGGGCCCGCTCCACCACCATAACACGATATTGTCCGCTTTGGGCTTACCATTCCCTAACGGTTTTGTTTTTGGGAACTCACGAGCAACTTCCCAGTGGGTCACCCATCATGGGAGTGCTCTAGCCCCCTTCTCGCTTAACTTCAGAGTTCATACGGAACTCGAAGCCAGTGACCTTCCCAAAAGGCCTCGTGCTAGGAAGAGGTGGGAATATACATATAAGGATCATAGGATCCACTCCTCTGGGCAATATGGGATCTCACAATCCACCCCCCTTAGGGGCCCGACGTCCTCATCAGCACACACGCGACCAGGGTTAGGCTCTGATACCAATTTTCACATCCTGGCCCGGGGTGGATCACTTCCCGAGCCTGCTCCACCACCATAGCACGATGTTGTCCGCTTTGGGCCCCGACCACGCCCTCACGGTTTTGTTTCTGGGAACTCACACGAGAACTTCCCAGTGGGTCACCCATCATGGGAGTGCTCTCGCGCGCTACTCGCTTAACTTCAGAGTTCCAATGGAACCCGAAGCCAGTGAGCTCCCAAAAGGCCTCGCGCTAGGTAGGGATAGGAATATACATTTAAGGATCACTCCCCTGGGCGATGTAGGATGTTACAAAAAGCTTATTGGGTGTCATAAGTACTCAATTTTTCTATTTTGAATGCATTTGGACTGATTTAGGCATAAATAAAATAAAGGAGTATGTGTTCAACGCCCATTGAACCTCAAGCAAATAAACACATTTAATATGCTACTTGGACCATAGGAATGAGTACTGAAATGATCAAAAGCTTATTAAGTGTCGAAAGTACACAGTTTTTCTGTTTGGAGTGCATTTGAACTGTTTTCAGCATTAATAAAAACAAACAAGCATGCGTTTGACACCCATTTGAACTTAAACAAATAAACACATATAATGCGCTACTAGGACCGTAAGAATGAGTATCAACATATCAAAAGCTTATTGGATGTCAAAAGTACACAGCTTTCCTATTTAGAGTGTATTTGAACTGTTTCCGGTATTAATAAAAGCAAATGAGAGTGCGTTTGGCACCCATTGGAGCTAAAGCAAATAAACACATATAATTCTGTAGTAGGACCACAAGAATGAGTACTCAACAGATCAAAAGCTTATTGGGTGTCATAAGTACACAGTTTCTCTATTTTCAGTGCATTTGGACTGTTTTCGGCATTTATAAAAACAAACAAACGAATGTGCGTTTGACACCCATCGAAACTTATGCGAATAAACACATACAATGTGCTACAAAGACCATAAGAATGAGTACTCAAAAGACTAAAAGCTTATTGGGTGTCAAAAGTACTCAGTTTTTCTGTTTGGAGTGCATTCAGAGTGTTTTCGGCATTATTAAAATCAAACGAATGTGCGTTTGACACCCATTGGACCTTAAACAAACAAACACATATAATGCACTACTAGGACCATAAGAATGAGTACTCAGAAGATGAAAAGCTTATTGGGTGTCTGTTATGCATTTAGCAACCTTAATATTAAGCTACTAATTACACATTTTAAACTCGCAAGTGCACAAGATCAAACACATGGTATAGAAAGCAAGTACGAGATCATTCTCACAATGATTGCAGTAATATGTATCTACGTTATGACTCCTAACAATTAAAATTAATTCTTTCACAAAAACTATCAAAAATGCACAAAAAGGATTTAACCAAATAGTATGAGATGTCTTAAATTTAAGTATTAAAACACAATATAAGGAACGTAGGCATATAAAAGTAATTGGCAATAAGGGTTTTGAAAACGATGTTTGAACGGTTAGGACTTTGGTTTCCGTCTCTATTTTTTTCACCTAAGCAATTGATACACACGATGATACAAGCCAATTTAGATGTTTAATGTTTGTCAACCTTAGGGCATGGTATCTACTCTTTAAGTTGTTGAGTTCCCTAAACAACGAATTAGGCATGGGTGTCTACTCTAACTCTTTTCATTCTCAAAGTATTTTAGCATGGTATCTACTAAGTTGCACTCCGGGAAAGCATAATATAATGAAAACCGACAAACACACGAATCCTAGAACATGGTATCTATTCCGGTTATTCGTGATAATTAATTCCAAGAACCGTAACTAACTCAATTACAAAGCTATTCTATGGTGATCAATCATAAAATAACTCAATAAGATTGGAATTAAAACTGAAATTGATCACTAAAGCATCAACAAATTGTCTTGTAACAAAAGTGTATCGAAAATGCTCAAGAAAACATGATTAGAACTTCAACCAAATCCCAACTATGAAAGTTAGTTACTCATTATTTAAATGGGCAGCAAAAACATCAACAAGAAATAAAAAGAGGAAGAAAGAATCTAATGATGAGATGGTGAGGCTGCCACTGGCTTCTCCTTCCTCTTCTTGTTTTCCACGATGCTTGTATATTTTTTTTTTTTTCTGTTCTGGGGCTGCTCTTTTTTGGTGGCTGCTGCTGCCTTTTTTTAATTTTTTTAATCTCTTTTTGCACTCACGCCCCTGTTATTCTGATTAGGGAACCTCCTTCATTCCCCTTCTAGTTGTAACCGACAAAAGGCAATTAGCCTTCTTTTCCTTATCAAGCTTAATGAGCTTTAAGGTCTCATTATATTAAAAAGACTTTTAATTTACCTTCTCTCTGTTGTAGCTTATTTTATTTGACTAAGGGAAGGGGGCCGGCTGCAAGGAGATATTGTAGAGAGATAGGGGAATGTGTGTGTTATTCCCTTCTACGTAGTGCCTTTATTTATCATAATAAGAGAGAGAAGAAATCCTTCATCCCCAAGGAATACAAGTCCATATAGGAAAGAATAACTAGAATCAAATCTAATCTAGGATTTACACAATCACACTTAAACTAGGAAAGTTCATAACACTCCCCCTTGAGTACTCAAAGCCTCAAAAGATTATAGGATGGCAAAAGTACACAATTTTTCTATTTGAAGTGCATTTGGACTGTTTTCGGCATTAATAAAACAAACGAGTGTGTGTTTCACAACCCTTGGAATTTCAGCAAGTAAACAAATATAATACGCTGCTACGACCATAACAATGAGTACTCAAAAGATCAAAAGCTTATTGAGTTTCAAAAGTACACAGTTTTTCTATTTGGAGTGCATTTGGATTGTTTTCGGCATTATTAAAAACAAATAATCGTGCGTTTGACAACCAGTGGAACTTGAGCAAATAAACACATATAATAAGCTACCAGGACCATAAGAATGAGCACTCAAAACATCACAAGATTCATTGGGTGGCAAAAGTACACTGTTTTTCTATTTTCAGTGCATTTGTATTGTTTACGACGTTAATAAAAACAAACGAGTGTGTGATATAAGCATATTTATGCGACTTTATTAGCTTGTTTCCTAGCATTTACTTAGTTAGTTTCTGCTTATTATAGTGATTTAAGCTATTTTCGTGTGTTTGTAGGTCCAAATGGCAAAGTTGGCAAGAAAGTGCATTTTGGAGCATTTTAGAGCGGTTTTGGGCTGGAATGGAATGCTTGCATATGGAATACAAGGAATGGACGTTTTTGAAGATCAAATGAGGCTAGGAATGTGCTAAAGAGATGGAGAAATTAATTAAAGACTTGTTGTCACACCTATCCCTTCTGGAAAGCCTATCACTGCCCTAAACTTATGCCGCACCACCCTTTCTAGAATCCCTAGAAAGGTGGCGCCTCCTCCCTCTTCTAGAAGCTCTAAAAACCTGATTTCTAGAAGGCCCATTCTCTGCCGTGTACCCTAATCCTTTTCCCCCAGGATTGTGTAATTCTTTTTCCTCTTGGATTTCTGCCAAACCCTAGCCCTAATTTCTAAGTTTCAGCCGTGCCATCCTATATATATATATATATATATATATATGTACGTTGCAACAAAGGGTTTAGACACACAGAGATACACAAAAATACATTCAGCCGCAGGAATTGGATCAAGGAGCTTGTGCCGCAACCTACCTGCAACCATTGGAGTTTTCAGATTTCTTTCTTCCCTTGTTTAGTTTCCATGTTTATTTTACATTGCTTTTTCAATTATTATGAACATGTGTAACTAAATTCCTTTTTAGTTAGAGGTGAATTCGAAGCCATGGACATATGTTTTATATGAATTGATTACCTTCAGTATTGTTTCGTAAAACATGAATGTGATTTACTTATCTGTTTGATTGACAATTTATTCTTGTGTGTTGATTTAGGATGCATACTTAGTTTGCATGCATGAATTTGATGCTAAAATATAAGGGAGTTTCACCTAATAGTAATGAACTTATATTTACAAGTAGTGGAGGTTGCTAGTCACAATTGTGTTAAGTAAATTCCTGGCAGGAGTGTCATGATGTTCATAGTCACGAATGCCTTGTCAATGCTTATGATTTTCATAGAACTTAAAGATCTTTGATATGTATCTCTATCATGTTGTTCATATAGGAAACTTGATAAGAATAATTTGATTGCGTAGCTAAGTCCAATTCAATGAACTTAGGAAAATCTGAAAGTTAATTAGTGCGATCACAATTAATTTGGGGCATTGTCATTCATGGTTTAAAGAAACAGTACTGGAAATTGATTCATGTGCATATGTTTCATGTGTGGACAAGGACCCTCTAGCTAGCATTTCACCCTTTTAAGTCACCCAATTTCGTACCTTTTTAAGTTTGTTTTACAAGTTCGTTTGTTTAAGTTTTAAATTCGTCAAAACAACACCCTTTAGTATTTTGAGTCAAGTCTAGTTTAATTTTTGTCCAAATCAGTCTTTAGTTCTTGTTTTGACTCAATATAACTTAGTTGTTGACACACCCCGACCTAAATCGAAGCATGCTGGCCATCACGTGAGCGTGACGTAACCATGTGCACAGTGCGGAAGCAAGATTAATAAGGAAAATATGAACAAATTAAAAACCTAATGAAGATAGCGCGCTAAGGTGAGAATAAGTGTGAATTACACAACCAGAGCATAAGCAGTCTAAGTACAATCTGATTGGACAAGTACTAATTATACAACACCCGAAGGTGATTATACATGAATGATGGTCTGTCAGAACCTCCGGGAAATCCTCGTATGCCACCAAAGAAACCTTCACCTAAAACCTGGAAGGGCGTAAAACAAAGCGTGAGTGGGCAAAAACAAATTTTTTCAAAACCATTTCATTCTCAAAAGTTATATCCCCTCGCCGTAAAACCTGTATAATTTTCCCAGAAAATAGCATATAGATATATATATCTCAAAATCATGCTCAGCAATAGCTATAAACAAATAAATGGCCAACTATATGCCAACTGTATGCCATGCCAACGCAACTCAACGAATGCATATGTATAAATCCATGCACAAGTAAGAACAGGTATCAACGTTCAATATCAAATCAGCCATCAGCTGGATCTATAGCTCATAATCAACTCAATCATATCAAACATATAACCTACACATAATCAGCACCACCTCTCGTGGTCTGCACAACATCACTAGGTGTATAATAATTATGCTATAGTGTGTTGGAAATGTGCCCTAAAACCAATCATATGATGATACTTTACGGACATTTCACATGTTAAACTAATCTAGTTTAATATAAAGAGCAAAGATTATTGTTTTAAGCCGTCTCATATAAATGTTATATGCTTAAACGATAAGTCCAAGGAATATGTAATAGGGAGAATGTGATCTAAAAAAGTTAGATTCATGAGACCATTCTCTTTCGTATACATATCCTAAATGTTCCTGATCATAGGATTGCCAATTGGGCGTTGACAGTCCGTCAAGATCAGTACGTGCTATGTCTTCTCTTAGGGAGAGTGATTGGTCTCAACTCATTGGTGTGACTGACACCAAGATAAGTACATAGGTGCTCAATAGTGAATGAGTCCACTGAACGCGATCAACGAGGAGTTCTCATACTCATGTCACATGAGAACTTATGGTTGGGATAATGCAAAGTAGTCATTTGACCTGAGGCATCATAGTTGTCTTGTGGTTAGGTTCTTGATCTTTGACTATGTCAAAGTCACTCCGTCAAAGACTGTCCACGGCATAGTTAGGGTTAAGCCACTTAGCCATGAAGGCAAGTAAATGCGCAACAAGGGATCTCTAACCTTCAAACTGTTTGCGGGAGAATACTCTATGATATGATTTAGAATCTCTAGCCAGAGTATGAATGAGATTTAGGAAGTCGTTCCAAATCACATTCAAGATAATCATATAAGTAAGAGAATCACATTGGATAGTAGACATGAATAAACTATCAAACCAAACAATGTGGTCAAGAGTATTGTATTAGAGAAAGACTGTATTGCATTGTAATCCCAAACTGAATAGGTTCTCCAACCTCTTCTGATTAGCTTGGGTAGCCATGATATACTGCTAGGTGTCACTCATGGCTTGTGGAAGCCCTGAAGATGTATAATCACTAAAGGGAGAATTGAAAGTAAGTTTCAATTCACAATCGATTAGTAAGAGTTCTAATCGCCCACTGCCTCTCTAAAAGGAACCTAAAGGATCACACACTGTGTAAGGTAATGATTGAAGAATACAATGGAGATGAGTTAGGATAATTAAATGGTTTAATTATTTATGGCTAGGATTAATTAATATGTTAATTAATCAAACGAATAAGTTCGTTGTAGACCTCAGGTTAGTTTTGGGCCGCAAGGCCCAATGGGATTTGAATGTCAAGCCCATTAGCTTAAGTTGCATGACAACTTGAAAACACAAAGGGCTTGAAAGCCCAATAAACCCTTAAGTGGCCGGCCATATAGAGAAGGGTAGTGAACTTGGCTTAATTGCAAGTTTGCCACTCCATTGTGAGGTGGTATAAAGGCAACTTTATAGCCATTTCATCATTAGGTTTCTTTTGGAGAAAATTGGAGAGAACATCTCTCTCCCTTTCTCTCTAGAAGGCCGGCCCCATTAGAGGGGATTAACTAGCAATCCTTCCTCCTCCAAGGTCACTCATCTTCTTCCTTCACCATCCTTGGTGTCGAAAATTAGAGGTCTCCTACCTTGGGGACTTTTGGAGAATCAATTCTTCCATCCATATCCATGGAGCCAAAGAGCAAGGAGACAAAGGAAAGAAGGCCCTCACAAGGGTGATTAACCTTTGCTAAGCAAAGAGGTGCTTCAAAGGTATAAAAGTTTCTCAACTCATTTCTTTAAGATTTGAGTTGAGTCATGGTTCACCATAACTACTAGGCTTTGAATTTCATGGGTATTGTTTTGTTTTGATTGCATACAAGCATCATTCCGGCTTTAATTGTTAATTGCATGTCATAGATGTTGCTCAAATGAACATGTTTTTCACAAATTTTCCTCCATAGTGCTACGATCACGTAAAGACTGTGCGAAATAATCGCGGGTCACCTATGAGTCGAACCCACTTATAGTGGTTTATACGACATGATTGTGCACCTAACTTGGATCCAAGACGAGCATACGGTGCAGAAGCTGAACATCACGTGAAAGACTGTGCCCTAACTCTGGGCGGGAGCACTAACACCGATGTACAAGTTTATGAGCTCTCAATACATCATATTGCTATCATACCTCTCATCAACCAATCATACTTACCCGATACTTTCCTGAGCACCCACGACACCACTTTACATATATGCAATGTATACTAGTTCATACGATAATTATAAATTCATATGCATGGCATTTAGAAGGCGTTTTCATTTAAAACATGGATTTCTATATATGGAAAACCAAAAGCCCACTCACTGATATGTAGATGGGTCGTAACCCCCGTGCCTAGCCTGGCTACGCTCGTCCTCTGGATAGGCCTCGCCTATATGAGAAATAACTGAAATAACGTTAATTAACGCACATAAACGGAACTCGTAAAATAACTTCTCATACATTGCTCAATTTTGGTATTTGAATATACCAACGTGTCTACACAACATCACAGACACCTAGGAATTTTTAGAAAAATTTTCCAGGCCTTCACGCGCCTGCGGGTGCACGGTGAAACGCGCCCCCACGCGCAGGGAATCCTGACGGAATCCCCTTAACGCCGTTGGAATATTCCATGGCATATTCCATTAAAACCCTAACGGTACCCAATGGCGTCACTAATGTCGTTAGCATATTCCGTCAAAGTTGACGGAATATGCCACCTTCTTCTCCGATGAGTCGCCGGTCACCGGCAACTTCGCCGGTTTCTGGGTAAATCTTCCAAACGTTATAACTTCTTCATTTTTTCACCACTTTCTATGAAACAAGTTCCGTTACGAAGATCTCATCAAGATGAACAAAACCATACCTGCCTTGACCCCCAACTCGTCGAGGATTCGCCGAAAAAACCCTCAAAATTCCGGCCAAAACTGAAACTCTTTGTTCTCGCTATTCTGACGTCCAATTTCTTCCAACGAAGCATTCTGAGCTTCGTAAACACCTCCTTAAGCTCTCTATGAGCTTGAAATCCCCTAAAAATCAAGCATGAAAAATTGCATGAACAGTGCATGTACGAAGGTTAAGGTTTCTATGTGAAAACGAGAGTATTCGTACCTGAAAATGGTACCTTTGAACTCACCACACCACGAGGAACACAATGGTGTCCTTAAATCTTACGATCTGTGAGATTTTGGGAGATTTTGGGTGTTTGCCGTACAAAATGGAAGAGAGAGAGTGTCTGTGAAAGAGAAAGTGTGAGAGAGAGTAACGGGAGTGAGAGAGAGATAAGTGATGTGGATATGTGTGTGTGGTCCAAAACTCACCACCCAATCACAACTAAGAAAATATCTTAGTTCCAAAAGCTTAGGGAAATAATGAATGTGTCCATTTCCAACTTAACACACCCCAACCAAAAACGTCCAAGGGTATTATCGTCTTTTCACGCCTTCGAGAATAATTTTCCTGGATGGGCTGTCACAGTTGTGCTGTTTTGAGTCGGTTTGTTCAATTTTGAGTCATAATAGTCTAGTTTTGTGCTTTTGAGTCTAGTTTGGTGATTTAGAGTTTAATTTGTATAGATTAGCAGCCTTTCTAATCCCCAGCCTAAAACGATCTCTACTTTCATTTACTACAATTATAGGGTTTTAATTTGAGTGTTAGAATATATCACATCAGTGTGCGCTTGGCACCTATTGGAACTTAAGCAAAAAATAATTATAATGTGCTACTAAGACCATAAGAATAAGTACTCAAAAGATCAAAAGCTTATTGGGTGTCAAAAGTATACGATTTTTCTATTTGGTGTACATTTGGACTATTTTCAACATTAATAAAAACAAACAAGGGTTCGTTTCACAACCATTACAACCTAAGCAAGTAAACACATATGATGCGATACTAGGACCATAAAAATGAGCTCTTAAACGATCAAAAACTTATTGGGTGTCATAAGTGCACAGTTTTTATATTTGGAGTGCAATTGGACTGATTTAGGCATAAATAAAAACAAACGAGCGTGCGTTTGACACCCATTAGAGCTTAAGAAAATAAACATATATAATCCGCTACTAGGACCATAAGAATGAGTACTCAAATGATCAAAATCTTATTGGGTGTCAAAAGTACACCGTTTTTCTATTTGGTGTGCATTTTAACAGTTTTCAGTAGGGGTGGTTCGGTATGGGATCCTATACCAAAACCCTTGTCCCGATTCCCAAACCGAAATTTTTGGGAATCCCAATTTCAATACCGATCCCAAACCAAATTTTCGGGAATCCCGATTTTTGGGAATCCTGAAACTCCCACACCGAAACCCTTGTCCCGATTCCAAAACCAAAATTTTTCGGGAATCCCAATTTCAATACCGATCCCAAACCAAATTTTCGGGAATCCCGAAATAGTTTCGGGATTTCGGGACAAATCGGGAATCCTGAAATGGTTTTGGGCTTTTGGACTAAAATTTGACATATTATGCTTTTGGGCTAAAATTCAACCTTTTATATTGAAAATTTGACATATAGGCATGCCCAATCTGCCAATTTGTTTCTACTAATCGGTGCACACAAATCTACCAATCAAATGGCAAGGCCCAGTTAGTATCTACCTATTCAAAAGCAATCTGCCAATATGAAACGTTAATATATGCTTGAGTAAACTAGTAAATCTATCTATAATCATGCTAGCCCCCAAAATTACGTCTAAAACGTTAATATATGCTTGAGTAAACTTCTGTACATATATAATATAAATATTATAGATAGATGTAAAGTTTTCTCAAGCAAATTGTAACTTATAATCTATCCATGTATCCATCTATCAATTTCCCATGTTTATTATGCATCTATGTATCCATCTATCAATCTTCTGTGATTTAAAAATTTTGCATATGTTCCACCATCTATCTTAGGGCTCATTCCTGTATATGTTCTATCATCGATTTCCAGTGCTCCTTCAGTATTTCAATTTTCACTATTGTAGGTAAATGATGTTCCCCTTAAAGATGTGATCCTATATATTTAAAAATTAAATACTATATATATATTTTCGGTTTGGTTTGGGAATACCGAAATCCCAAAAACTTAAGACCGATTCCCGTACCAAAATTTCAGGATCGGTTCAGTATTGGGTACCAAAATTTTCGGGAATTTTTGAAGGAAAATTTGTGAAAAACATGTTCATTTGAGCAACATCTATGGCATGCAATTAACAATTAAAGGCGGAATCATGTTTGTATACACTCAAAACAAAACATTACCCATGAAATTCAAAGCCTAGTAGTTATGGTGAACCATGACTCAACTCAAATCTTAAAGAAAGGAGTTGAGAAACTTTTATACCTTTGAAGCACATCTTTGCTTAGCAAAGGTTAATCACCCATGTGAGGGCCTTCTTTCCTTTGTCTCCTTGCTCCTTGGCTCCATGGATATGGATGGAAGAATTGATTCTCCAAAACATCCCCAAGGTAGGAGACCTCTAATTTTCAACACCAAGGATGGTGAAGGAAGAAGATGAGTGACCTTGGAGGAGGAAGGATTGCTAGCTAATCCCCTCTAAGGGGGCCGGCCTTCTAGAGAGAAAGGGAGAGACATGTTCTCTCCAATTTTCTCCAAAAGAAACCCTAATGATGAAATGGCTATAAAGTTGCCTTTATACCACATCACAATGGAGTGGCAAACTTGCAATTAAGCCAAGTTCACTACCCCTCTCTATATGGCCGGCCACTTAAGGGTTTATTGGGCTTTCAAGCCCTTTGTGTTTTCAAGTTGTCATACAACTTGAGCTAATGGGCTTGACATTCAAATCCCATTGGGCCATGGGGCCCAAAACTAACCCGAGGTCTATAACGAACTTATTCGTTTGATTAATTAACATATTAATTAATCCTAGCCATATATAATTAAACCATTTAATTATCCGTACTCATCTTTGTTGTATCCTTCAATCATTACCTTACACGGTGTGCGATCCATTAGGTTCCTTTTAGCAAGGCAGTGGGCGATTAGAACTCTTACTAATCGATTGTGAATTGAAACTTACTTTCAATTCTCCCTTTAGTGATTATACATCTTTAGGGCTTCCACAAGCCATGAGTGACCCCTAGCAGTATGTCATGGCTACCCAAGCTAATCAGAAGAGGTTGGAGAACCTATTCAGTTTGGGATTACAATGCAATACAGTCTTTCTCTAATACAATACTCCTGACCACATTGTTTGGTTTGATAGTTTATTTATGTCTACTATCCAATGTGATTCTCTTACTTATATGATTACCTTGAATGTGATTTGGAACGACTTCCTAAATCTCATTCATACTCTGGCCAGAGATTCTTAATCATATCATAGAGTATTCTCCCTCAACATTTGAAGGTTAGAGATCCCTTGTTGCGCATTCACTTGCCTCCATGGCTAAGTGGCTTAACCCCAACTATGCCGTGGACACTCTTTGACGGTGTGACTTTGACATAGTCAAAGATCAAAGACCTAACCACAAGACAACTATGATGCCTCAAGTCAAAGGACTACTTTGCATTATCCCAACCATGATTTCTCATGTGACATGAGTATGAGAACTCCTCGTTGATCGCGTTCAGTGGACTCATTCACTATTGAGCACCTACGTACTTATCTTGGTGTCAGTCACACTAATGAGTTGAGACCAATCACTCTCCCTAAGAGAAGACATAGCACGTACTGATCTTGACGGACTGTCAATGCCCAATTGGCAATCCTATGATCAGGAACATTTAGGATATGTATACGAAAAAGAATGGTCTCATGAATCTAACTTCTTTAGATCACATTCTTCCTATTACATATTCCTTGGACTTATCGTTTAAGCATATAACATTTATATGAGACGGCTTAAGACAATAATCTTTGCCCTTTATATTAAACTAGATTAGTTTAACATATGAAATGTCTGTAAAGTATCATCATATGATTGGTTCTAGGGCACATTTCCAACAATCTCCCACTTGCACTAGAGCCAATTAGCTTGGTCATCCGTGATGATACCTCTTCCGTAGTCATTTCAAAAATGGCTGAGTAGTAGGCCTAGACAATGGATATCTATATGTTATCCATAGAAGCAACCTTAAGAATAACGACGTCACCATTATACATGATTCTCAATCATGTGGTTCAGTCTCTCATTTGAGTTCGGATCTTGATGAGACCTTGATTCCCTGGCTTGAGCTATCGCCCTATTAGTGTCGTAGTGTCGGCACACTAGAGACACTTTCTGGTTGGAACCGAATGGAGAGTTCATAAATGAACTTTCCCATCCAAACAACATTGTTGTAAACTTCTATATGGCGATATATTTTGCATTCATGATGGAACACACTAAAGTCATTACTTTTAATGTTTCCACCAAAATATCTTTTTAGTCATAATAAAGACATATCCTATTATCTCTTCATTCAAAATGAAGAGACATCCAATGATGGATACGATATTAGATTCATAATCTAATACTTTTACGCTTCCATTGCGTTACTCTAATTCTTCCTCATTCTTGAGGAATCTATCCTTTAGTATTTCTTAAATACATAAGGACTCACTTGACAGTTGCCTTGGTTCTGATCCTGGGCTTGCATTGATATCGTCTTGTACCAATCTTGGTACAACTCATATCAACGCTTTTCATACAATATGAAATACGTAAATCACCTTTCTGCGTACGCATAAAGGATTCTATTTACGCATTATGTTTCTTTGGGAGGCAAAAGGGTACATTCCCTTTTAGAAGAGCAATTTCCCAATTTAATTGGAATTGTCCTTTCATTTGAAGTTTATCTTTCAAGAAACTTCCTACATCTATCGTCTATCAATAGGGATTGAGATAATCCAATTATATCTTAAAATCTATCATTATAGATTTGCATCCTATGTATATAGACTATGTCCCCCATATACATTCTATCATTATAGAACGTTTAAAGTCATAACCTTTAACGAAGAAGAATTCCTTTCATTTCTAAAATTAATATATCATATATATGTTCAAATTTAGGAATACTATTAACTCCCACAGATCTTTTGTAAACCTAGTAAACAAAAGATTCATTTACATCTTTATGAGAAATCAAATGATTTGATCTTTCTCTCATAAGACGCTTACAGCTCCCATAGCTTGCTAAGATTCATAATGGATGGATCTTTACAACTTACATGTCTTCTGATTCTTAGTTTTAGACATATATTATCAAGACTATCTTTTTAATGGTTTCGGAAACCCATATTATGTCCAAACATTGAATCACCATTTACTTGTAGCTAGCTAACTTCGAATTAATAGAAACCAAGACTACGTCAAAGATGGTTTCTTCCAAGTCAACCAATCTCTTTGATTGTAGTCACCTTAAGCTACCAATTAGCTTTAAAGGTTTCATTATTTCGGGTCAAATGGTACTATACCATTTCCTTGAGTATATGTCGTATATACACTCAATGTAGTCATAAGGATTTTCATTCTTATTTCTTTCAAATTAAGAGGTGTAACTCTATGACATAGTCATAAAGTTCAAACCTTTCAACTGAGACGGTTTATAAATCCTTCTCGACTACCTTAGAGCTAGTGGTGTAGGAACTAGGTTGTTATATTTGTTGATTATCATCTTGTCTCTCAAAGAACCCATTCTTTGAGTTCTATCTCTCATTCATTTGCCCTATCTTAGGTAAATCCTAGTGTAGGATTATAATGAAAGACCCAACAAACAACATTTGTCAGTTGGTTTATAGAAGTGATATCCAAAGGTTAATTTAAGGATATCCCACAAGATTGTTCTCAAACAAATATTGCTTATTAGCACACAACCCCAAATCTTAACACGATTAAGGCTTGTCTTTCTTTCCAACTACATCCTATGGAGTCTTGAAAATTCTGGAAGATCTTTTAATTGACAATCATAGTCTTAGAAGTATATATCCTATATATGGGTAATTGATAACATCCAACAAACTAAATCTTATTCGAGTTCGTTCTTCTCCTAATGGAGAAATCCATTATCTTATGATGCTACTTTCCTTGATTTCTATCAAGGAAACTCTTCTAAAGTGTTATATTTCCTTGGATCAAATCTAAGGAGGTAAATACTTTAGACGTCTTACTCATCAACTTTCATTCTTGAATTCTTTGAAACCTTTTGCAAAGTATTCGAACTTTTGTTTGTTCAAAATAAACTATAGTCCAACCGAGAGCGATCTTCGGTGAATGTCATACAACATGAGTAGTATTATGTTATGGACAAGTACCACTAACATCTAAGTGAATTAACCTCAACAACTTTGTGATTCTTTCTTCTTTCCAAAAGAATAAAGATTCGAACATTTCGCCTCTATACAATTTTAACAAGAAGGCATTGGATCCGAACCTAACGATCCAAAGTATCCATCTATGACCAACTCGTAATTTATGTTTTTAGAGGTGTCACAACTAAGTTGGGATTAGTCACTACTTTGCAACCTTTTGGGTTTTAAGCATCGTCACTACATTGTGTTGTCCTCTTTATGATAGACTTATTTAACATGTTCTTCCAATGATACATTATCAATAGGAAAATTGTGAGGATGAGACTACTTAGACACATATACAATCCATTCAAGACAATCTATGGGATTGGGGTACCAAGTCCGGAAACTAAAGCCTTTGGCTTTTCTTTGTCAAGTTTTGGATAGCGTTTGCAAATATATTGGTAAATAAATACATAACGAATATAAATTGATTGATTTTAAGCCATTTGATCCGGGTCTTTAAATCAAATAGCACCACCCACTATTTTCGGCAAATTCCATATCCCTCATCGGAATTCAAGAGTTTTGGAGAAAACTCTTAGTAGGGTATGGGAGGCTCACTATTACCAAGCCTACCTCACAATAATATGATGTTGGCTAGCAACAATAATAATGAGAGAGTATGCTTACTCATTTACATCTAATGTAAGTACCCATCTTATTTGTCCTCTAGAGAATGAAGCCTCACAATGATATGATGCTGGCTCCATTGCACTTAGTTAAGTCATTCCCACCATGCAAGTTCGAGTAGGGGTTCAAGAACAACCTCACAATGATGTGATGTTGATCATTCTTGTTGCCTACCTTCACAACATCATGTATGCATATAGGACTCTTCCTGAGTGTAAGCTGACACACAAATTAAACCCTATTGATGTAGTATGTGTAAGTAGGGATCGTTCTAGCCGGGGATTAGAAGGGATGCTAATCTACACTAATTAAACTTTAAAACACTAAACTAGACTCAATTAACTCAAAACAGCAAATAGAACTCAAACTAGACAGTTTCTGAACTCTAGACACTCAAAACAAGCTAAATTAGACTTAAAACACACAAAACAGATTCTTTAGACTCAAAACTAACACCTAAGATTGATTTGAACGAAATTAAGACTCTAATTGACTCAAAAGACTAAGAGACTCAAGATTTGACGAATTTAGACTCTACAAACACAAACTAAAAGCAGGGGATTAGTTTTGAACGAATTTAAACTTAAACAAACAAAATTGTAAAGACAACTTAAAAAGACACGAAATTGGTGATTTAAATGGGTGAATGACTAGTTAGAGGGCCCTTCTCCACACATGAACATATGCATATAAATCGATTTCCAGTGATTCTTTCGACAAACCATGAATGACAATGCCCCAAATTAATTGTGTAGAACTAATTAATTCTCAGATTTCCTTAGACTTATTGAATTGGATGAAAAGCATACGACAACCTAAATCATTCTTTATTAAGCTCCCTAACTATGAAAAGCATGATAGAGACACGAAACAAAGATCATTAAGCTTTGTGAAAATCATAAGCATTGACATGACATTCGTGACTATGAAAAGCATGACACTCCTGCCAGGAATTTACTTAACGCGATCGTGACTAGCAACCTCCACTACTTGTAAATATAAGTTTGTAACGATTAGGTGAAACTCCCTTATATTTTAGCATCAAATTCATGCATGCAAACTAAGTAGGCCTCTTTAATCAACACACAAGAACAAGTTATTAATAACTCAGATAAGTAAACCACATTCACGATTCATGAAATCATAACTGGAGGAAATCAATTCATATAAAACATATGTCCATGGCTTTGAATTCGCCTCTAACTATAAAGAAATTAGTTCCTCATGTTCGCAATCAAACAAATATAAATAAAATTAAACATTGAAAACAAAGGATAGAATACACCTAGAAAACGCTCCAGATTTCTTCCTTCCTTGCAAGGCTGCGGCACAATGAGTGTGTGGTGGATGGATGTAGGTGAGTTATGGTAGAGGGTGGTGGTTTGAATGGTGCAGCAAAATAGTGTTTTTATAGGCTTAGGGATTACTTGGCCTAGGTTGTCAAGGAAAAGGATTTAGGACTCCAAACCAACAAGGAAAAGGCCATCTAAAAAGGTTGGGGCGTCAGATTTTTAGGGCTTCTAGAAAGGAGTGTTGTGGCATGTTTCTAGAACAAAAAGGCCTCCTAAAAACAGGTTTTAGGCATCCTAATATGAAAAGGAGTCCCCCTTGTAGCTGGAATTAAGGTAGGATAAGATTAGGATAGGATAAGATAAGATAAGGTAAGATAAGGTTAGTTTGGATAAGATAAGGTTGGATAAGGATTTGGATAATTCTCCTTCTTTGTAGCTGATTCCTTATCTTGAATGACTTGAATTTATTTCTTCAACTCTTTTGCACATTCCTAGCCTCTCTTGAACTTCAAATTCGTCCATCCATCTTGCTCCATACTTGTGTTATCCATTCCAAGCCCAAAACTGCTCTAAAATGCTCCAAATTGCATTTTCTTGCCAACTTTGCCAATTGGACCTGAAAACACACAAAAATAGCTTAAATCACTATAATAAGTAGAAACTAACTAAGAAAATGCAAGGAAACAAGCTAACAAAGTCGCATAAATATGCTCCTATCATAAGCACACACTTTGTACTCCCCCATGATAGGGTGAAGTCGGTGTACGAGTCACAAACGATCGGAGCCTACCACGGTGGAAGGCCACGAAAGAGTGTTCAAAGCACTCTCACGCTTATCAACTTAATAATGGTTTGGTTGAGGGTTATAGGTCTCATCACATATAAGCATTCATTTTAATCTTATTAAAACAATTTGGTCCTATTACAACTATTGGTCCATGTGATTGATTTAGTAGTATATGATACTCCCACTAAGCTTGTAAAACAGTTTTTAAAGCAAGAGTATATTGTACTATTAACATAAGCTTTGCATTCATTGATGGACTATATAGTTACCTTAGGGCCTTAGGATGACTATGAACCTTTGATTCGATCCAACACGAGCCTAGTGTTGGACCTCGGTCTAGGGATGGTGATTGATTTTAGTTACGCGTTTAATCATATTAAGGCGTGTTTCTCCTATTGGGCGTTGGACCCAACTACTCCAATTTCATGCATATCAAATAAACAAGAAAGGAGTACTTCAAAGTAAAGAAGAGCTTATGCTCTTTTACAACATTTGATCAAAACAAATTACTTTAAAGTAAAGAAGAGCTTATGCTCTTTTACAACATTTGATCATATCAAATTACAACCAAAATTAATCTACACATTCCCATGGTTCAAACAAATTTGAGACGGCCTTTCACATAGCTCAATTATCGTAGGCTTAGGTTCATAATCACCCTTTCTTTAATTAATTAACGCTTTAACTAATTAAACTTGAATGCAACATTTTCATTTGGTTTTTGTATCCATAGAGTTGATTTAAATAGAGCTAAATAAAATGAAAATCCAATTCTCATTTAAAGATACAAAACTATTTTGTTCTCAACCTAATTTGGGCCAAAAAGCAATAACCTCAACCATTGGGCTATATTGCAAAACACAAACTTTTGGGGTCACTTTGTAAAAACACAAAAGTCCACTATTTTATGTAATTACAACTAGAACCCAAAATTTCAACAAATACAAAAACTTCAATAAAGGAGCAAAACAATTTGTCCTTTAGTGTTTTTGGGCCTTTACGTAAAACCGTAAACTTTCGGGTCAAAATACAAATACACAAAAGTATCAAAACTTTATGTAATTGCATAAAAGCCCCAAAAGTACTCCCTTTGAAGGAGTGGCCGGCCAAGGAGTAGTGTGAGTGATGTGTGTGAGTTGATTTTTAGGTTTGAAAGGTGATGGAAATGTGTAAGTGATTGGTATGGTGTGAATAGTAAAAGAAGTATGAGTGTGTAAAAGAAGTACCAATCATGTACAAAAAATTCAAACACACTTTCAAATTTCAAACACATTTTCATAATGACTTGTTTATGGAAAAATCACACCAACCAACACAAAACAAAGACTTTATGTAAACAACCAAAACTTTGAATCAAACCACCAAACTTTTTGTTCTTGGTAAGAACATCAAGAACATTGAAGAACACACATGAAAACTCATAACAGCTCCATGAATGTTTTCACTCAATAAAATTCAAAATTTCAATACTCAAAAAGGGGGTTAGCATCCTAGGGTACTTAGGGGTTCCAAAAGTCACTTTAAAACACTTTTAACAAGACAAACATGAACCCAAAAATCCACCTTTGGATTTGGCCGAATTTCCCCATAAACATGGCACCAAATTTTAGCTCCAAAATTCATGCTCATATGAACTACATCTACAACATTTGAGATGGCAAATTTTCTAACAAAATTTACATTCAAAGAAGCAAGAATAAAGCTTGTAACAATTACAAAATTCAAATCACAAACTATGAACTACAAAACCCAAAAGGATTCACCAACTACTAGACCTAGGCTCTTGATACCAATTGAAGGAAAATTTGTGAAAAACATGTTCATTTGAGCAACATCTATGGCATGCAATTAACAATTAAAGGCAGAATCATGCTTGTATGCACTCAAAACAAAACATTACCCATGAAATTCAAAGCCTAGTAGTTATGGTGAACCATGACTCAACTCAAATCTTAAAGAAAGGAGTTGAGAAACTTTTATACCTTTGAAGCACCTCTTTGCTTAGCAAAGGTTAATCACCCATGTGAGGGCCTTCTTTCCTTTGTCTCATTGCTCCTTAGCTCCATGGATATGGATGGAAGAATTGATTCTCCAAAACGTCCCCAAGGTAGGAGACCTCTAATTTTCGACACCAAGGATGGTGAAGGAAGAAGATGAGTGACCTTGGAGGAGGAAAGATTGCTAGCTAATCCCCTCCAAGGGGGCCGGCCTTCTAGAGAGAAAGGGAGAGACATGTTCTCTCCAATTTTCTCCAAAAGTAACCCTAATGATGAAATGGCTATAAAGTTGCCTTTATACCACATCACAATAGAGTGGCAAACTTGCAATTAAGCCAAGTTCACTACCCCTCTCTATATGGCCGGCCACTTAAGGGTTTATTGGGCTTTCAAGCCCTTTGTGTTTTCAAGTTGTCATACAACTTGAGCTAATGGGCTTGACATTCAAATCCCATTAGGCCTTGCGGCCCAAAACTAACCCGAGGTCTATAACGAACTTATTCGTTTGATTAATTAACATATTAATTAATCCTAGCCATATATAATTAAACCATTTAATTATCCGTACTCATCTCTATTGTATCCTTCAATCATTACCTTACACGGTGTGCGATCCATTAGGTTTCTTTTAGCGAGGCAGTGGGCGATTAGAACTCTTACTAATCGATTGTGAATTGAAACTTACTTTCAATTCTCTCTTTAGTGATTATACATCTTTAGGGCTTCCACAAGCCATGAGTGACACCTAGCAGTATGTCATGGCTACCCAAGCTAATCAGAAGAGGTTGGAAAACCTATTCAGTTTGGGATTACAATGCAATAAGGTCTTTCTCTAATACAATACTCCTGACCACATTGTTTGGTTTGATAGTTTATTCATGTCTACTATCCAATGTGATTCTCTTACTTATATGATTACCTTGAATGTGATTTGGAACGACTTCCTAAATCTCATTCATACTCTGGCCAGAGATTCTTAATCATATCATAGAGTATTCTCCCTCAACATTTGAAGGTTAGAGATCCTTTGTTGCGCATTCACTTGCCTCCATGGCTAAGTGGCTTAACCCCAACTATGTCGTGGACACTCTTTGACGGAGTGACTTTGACATAGTCAAAGATCAAAGACCTAACCACAAGACAACTATGATGCCTCAGGTCAAATGACTACTTTGCATTATCCCAACCATGAGTTCTCATGTGACATGAGTATGAGAACTCCTCGTTGATCGCGTTCAGTGGACTCATTCACTATTGAGCGCCTACGTACTTATCTTGGTGTTAGTCACACCAATGAGTTGAGACCAATCACTCTCCCTAAGAGAAGACATAGCACGTACTGATCTTGATGGACTGTCAATGCCCAATTGGCAATCCAATGATCAGGAACATTTAGGATATGTATACGAAAGAGAATGGTCTCATGAATCTAACTTCTTTAGATCACATTCTCCCTATTACATATTCCTTGGACTTATCGTTTAAGCATATAACATTTATATGAGACGGCTTAAGACAATAATCTTTGCCCTTTCTATTAAACTAGATTAGTTTAACATGTGAAATGTCCGTAAAGTATCATCATATGATTAGTTTTAGGGCACATTTCCAACAATTTTTCGGTTCGGTTTGGGATTTTTGGGCTTTTTTTCCAGCCCTAGTTTTCAGTATTAACAAAAACAAACAAGCATTCATACGTTTGACACCCTTTGGAACTTAAGCAAATAAACACATATAACGTGTTACTAGGACCATAAGAACGAGCACTCAAAAGATCAAAAGCTTATTGGGTGTCAAAAGTACACAGTTTTTCTATTTAGAGTGTATTTGGACTGTTTTCGACGTTAATAAAAACAGAAGAGCGTGTATTTGACACCCACTTGAACTTAAGCAGAGAAATGCATATAATGCGCTACTAGGACCATTAGAATGAACACTAAAAAGATCAAAACTTATTGGGTGTCAAAAGTATACATTTTCTTTTATTTGGAGTGCATTTGAACAGTTTTCGGCATTAGTAAAAATAAATGAGCGTGCGTTTCACAACCATTGAAACTTCAGCAAGTAAACACATATAATGAGCTACTATGACCATAAGAATGAGTATTCAAAAGATCAAAAGCTTCTTCAACAAATAATGTGTACTTGGATCATAAGCATGAGTACTCAAAAGATTCAAAGCTTATTGGGAGTCAAAAGTACACAGTTTTTCTATTTGGTGTGCATTTGAACTATTTTCGACATTAATAAAAAACAAACAAATGAGTGTGCGTTTGACTCCCATTGGAACTTAAGCAAATAAACACATATAATGCGCTACTAGGACCACAAGAATGAGTACTCAAAAGATCAAAAGCTTATTGGGTGTCAAAAGTACACAATCTTTCTTTTTGGGGTGCATTTGGACTGTTTTAGGCATAAATAAAAACAAACGAGTGTGCGTTTGACACTCATTGGAACTTAAGAAAATAAACACATATAATCCGCTACTAGGACCATAAGAATGAGTACTCAAAAGATCAAAAGCTTATTGGGTGTTAAAAGTACACAATTTTGCTATTTGGAGTGCATTTGGATTGTTTTCGACATAAATAAAAACAAATAATCGAGCGTGCATTAGACGCCCATTTGAACTTAAGAAAATAAACATATATCATCCACTACTAGGACCATAAGAATGACTACTCAAAAGATAAAATTTTATTGGGTGTCAAAAGTATGCAATTTTTCTATTTGGAATGCATTCGAACTGTTGTTGGCAGTAATAAAAACAAACTAGTGTGCGTTTGACACCCATTAGAACTTAAGCAAATAAACACATATAATGCGCTACTAGGACGATAAGAATGAGTACTCAAAAGATCCAAAGCTTATTGGGTGTCAAAAGTACACAGTTTTTCTATTTTGAAGTACACAGTTTTTCTATTTGGTGTGCATTTGAACTATTTTCGACATTAATAAAAAAACAAACAAACGAGCATGCGTTTGACACCCATTGGAACTTAAGAAAATAAACACATATAATGTGCTACTAGGACCATAAGAATGAGTACTCAAAAGATCAAAAGTTTATTCGGTGTCAAAAGTACACAGTTTTTTTTTTGGTGTGCAGTTGGACTATTTTAGGCATAAATAAAAACAAACGAGCGTGCGTTTGACGCCCATTGGAACTTAAGCAAATAAACACATATAATCTGCTACTAAGACCATAAGAATGAGAACTCAAAATATCAAAATCTTATTAGGAGTCAAAAGTACCCAATTTTTCTATTTGAAGTTTGGTGATGGTCTAAGGTCTTTTACAGTGGACTGAAAAATTGAATGTAATACGAATAATATTAAATTCAAAATTTTACAATGGCTCGGAAATTTTGAGTGCTATGAAAGTGATTCCTCTTTTGTAGTTATATTGAACTCATGCGTGTGATGATACCTATACAAGAAATGACAAGAGATAGAAAAATGGTAATTAATCAAGATGAAAATAAGTAAATGGGTCCAGAAATACTCTATACTAAAGCAGAATGAGAAAAACATTATTCATAAGCAACAGTGTTTTGACGTTTTTACCCTCATTTTTAATGTTTTTGTGATCCTACTTTTTATGCCTCTATAGTAAAATCCCCAAATTGCCTATAGGCATACGTGTTGGCTCTCTATATACAAGAAAACTATTTTGCACGCGTGGCGTTCTAGCAAGATTGCTCATCCACCGCTTCCTTCCTCTACACTGCTTCTTTTTTACTCCAATTCGAATCGAAACCAAAAAAAGCTCACCCAAATGTTCACACCATTGAGACAAGAAATTGCACCGTGACATTTATTCAAATACTTCCAAACCCAGATCCCTATCTGCTCATCGAGATCAATTTCACCACCAGATTCCTAATGTTCAGCAAACCCTAAACTCACTCACTCTGTCAGTTATGCTATCACTCTGTCAACAGGTTTTGTGGCCATCAGACGCCGAAAACCCCCTTGACCGACTGCCCACCCAGAAAGAATGACCAAAAACCTGCTCGAGAAAAGTAGCAAATCAGCAAAGCAAAAGCTGCGGAAGGAAGAATGGAATTCTCTTTTTATTATTAAGTATAGTAGTATGTGTTTGGGTTAATATTTGAACATTGGACTTAAATGAAGGAAAGCCCAAGGGTGCCAAATTAAAAAGGACTTGCCCGAAGCCCAGCATTGAGCCCAAAGGCAAATTGAAGCCTTCTCAGCCAAAATACAAGTCACGTGCTTACCATTGAAGTGACAAGTGATGGAAACTAACCTACTACCAACAAAAGAACACTTTCTAGTGGCATTCCAAGTAAAAAGCTGATGACTCACTACCCTCCAAGTGTTTTCGGGCAAGAGCAAAAGTTACAGTAGTCGGGCTAATTTGTCTATAAAAGGAAAAATAGGCCCCAGAGACAAGGACACTCAACCAATCAAACATATAAACTCTGCTCTCAAGCCAGATTTGCATCCAAAAGCTGAAATCAACCCAAATTCAGTCCTTTTTAGTGACAAGCTATCTCTTGTCTAGTTTAAAAGCTCTGCTACCTCCTTCAATGGTGTAGTATTGATTCCCTTGTGTAAACTTGTTTACCATCCATCCTTTTTTAGCATATAAACCCTGTAAGTGCAAAGAGAAGTGATTACAAAAAGTTCAACCTTGCCAAACAAGGTGAAATCTTGCCCGAAGCTCTTTGTTTGTTTTCTAAATTAGTAGATATATCGCTTAAAAGCATTCTCCAACATGTATTCAAGTCATTTCCACTTGTTTTTCTATTGCAAGAGTTCCATTTGCATCTGGATCTGGTTAGTTTAATGGATATGTTTTCATTAAAAGCAATCTAGGACCAAACAAATGACTTAAGGGGCTCTGAACTCCCTTCATTTGAACATACAAGACTATGAACTAAAAGTCCTTGGTCACAAGGCAAGAAAAAGAACTTAATGTAGACTTAACCCATCTACGACAATCCTTTGATAACAAGAAGTCCGAGTAACTTGGGGCGCAAGTAATCGACTTAAAACACACTTGTTCTACATCTGCTATACTGAGATAGCAATGGCACGCCTAGCATTTAGTTAGTTTTGATTGCGAGCCTCAAGGCCTACACCTAAGGCTCCACAAAGGCACTTTTCAGAACTAACTTTGTCATCTTCTTGTAGCACATTAACAAGCAAGAGCCCAACCAACAAACATACCAAGTGCTATTCACCCAGGGGAGCTGTGCGAAGGGCCATCCACCTTTTGCCTCGAACAGTATATTCTAATTTTTAAGGGTATATGTTGTTTGAAATACGACGGCAAGTTTTGCACGTTGCCCACCCCAAGATAAAATTGTATATGTATGCATCTGCTAATAGTGTTCAAATTTTCACTTGGTCTTTCTTTTTAATTAATTTGTGGACCAATTTTAGTTGCTAATCATTGTTGGAAAGGTTAATTAGTCCCATTACTTGAGATAATAAATGTGTTAAATTGTGGTTACGATTTCAAACCCGCAACAGAGCGCGGACATCTTTGTTAGTTGATATATAAAACTCAATCTCTATCAAACTCACACCGATAAAAGTAACAAATGTAATAGGATTATTGTTACGGTCTTTTGTTCTTATATAGACATCACAATTACCTCAACCAGTACTAAGTAGTCTGGCACTGGTGAATCAGTTGTTAATTAGTAACACGTGACACGAGAGAACAAGCAGCCCTTTTGTATGCCTATCGACCCCAAAACGTCACATTTACAAGTGCCGCTTCAGTTCATAGCACGAAATGGCTCTAAACCCTGCTTCCCTCTCACTCACTCGTAAAATCCCGTTCCTAAACAGGTTCGTTGGTTGTTCTCGTAGACCCTCTTTGCATTCTTGTACTGTGTCTAGGATTGCAGCAAATCCAGTTCAAATAAGGGGCTTTAGGAGATCTTCTATGTGCCAGTCTCACTCATTTGCCCTGAATTCCGGCATTGAAGTCGGGCTTAAGGACTTGGGTCGTTCTGAAATAGGTTTTAGGCAACTGGGTTATGACCGGTTTCGTCTCTCGGTTGTTTCCGATGGTGGGTCGGGTGGAACTGGAGGATGCGGCAGCTCTGGTGATGGAAACTATGGCGGCAGAGGTGACGGCGGTGCAAACAGTGAAGGCGGTGGTCGTGGTGAAAACAATTGGGCATTGCTTTCGTGGTAACCGTATTTTCAAATTTCAATTCCCAATCTTTTGTTGCATTGATGTGTATTTTCTAATGATAGCTACAACATTACTTTTGACTGTATAAAACGAAGAATTGAACCTTCTGTTCATTTGTAATGAAACAATTCCAATTTCAAAGAATAAAATATAAGATGAAAGTTTAACGGTTAGCGGGATAAAAAGCTTAGAGCCTGTAGTTGAATTTTGGTAAGTATGCAGTTTAAAATGCTCAGGCTTTGTACATTACTCAATATCCTACATAGTCTTCGACTTGATTCACTTGGATTAAAGAAGCCAATAAATAAGATAGTGCTGACTGCTTGGATTGGTAACAAATTACTTAGGCGTCTTCAATGTAACAAGCATACGATGATATAACCACTTTGGTTGCATATGTATCAAATGTTATGTATACTAACACTTGGTCTTATGTTCAATCCTGAGGATAGAATTAGAATTATGAACTTTTTTCTCAGCTAATCAGTCAGAAAATAAAGTTCCTGTTCAGCATTACCAGCTTGGATTTTGTATATTTTCAGGTATTTGGATCTTCTTGCAAAGTATCCTGTTGCAACAAAAGCTCTGACATCCGCCCTTTTAACTCTTACTGGGGATATAGTCTGCCAGGTAATGTTCCTGTAGTTTCCGTTAACAAAATTTGTTGAATGGTTTATCCTTCTTTCTCTGTTTTTCTGCGTTATCTTCAACTTGCATTTCAACATCCTTGGTATGCATTTTTTGTTCAAGATTGCACATATTTTCCTTATCTTTTGTTGTCACTCAAGTATATTTGTACTGGTATAATGTTGTCATCTTACTCTAGGGGTTTGTGGATTTGGGGATGGGGATTAGGGTTGTGGTGTGGTCCCAAGGTAGTTCTGGATACTTGAGTGGGAAAACAAGGGTTAAAGGGGGTTTAAGATTCATGTTTCTTTCCCCAAATAGATAATGTGTCGTTGAAAATTTTATAACGAGGCAGCTTGGAGAAAGCACTTTCGTGTGTCTAGAAGACAAGTTCATCTGATACTGATAGTTTGTATTCAGCATTCTTAGTTCAAAAATGTTGTTTTAGTCTACTGAAGGGGTCTAGAACCAAACTAGGAGTTAATGGGGACTATTAGACATCATATGATTCTGACAAAAAAGAAACAAAAAACTGTTATCGGGGTGGACGGCTGAGTTGGCAAACTAGATGTGATTTATAAAGAAGAAAATTGGAAGAACAAAGAACGAAGAAGATAAAACTTGAAGGGTAAATTACACAAAACTACCTCAACTATGGGTCGAACGTGACAATGTCATACCTCATCTTACGAATTTGTTCCAATGTCAGACCTCCTTCAGTTTTTCTGTTAATTTCTCTGTTAAGTGCTAACGTGGCTAGAGACGAGGCCCACTCACTAATCCAACTGGATTAAAAAATAATTAAATATATTTTTAATAATTAAATATTAAAAAATTAAAAATAAAATTATTTGTTTATATAAAATTGTGGGATCCACCCTCTCTCTCGCCTCTCTCTCTCCTCTTTCTCTGGGCACCTGTATCCCCAAAAACCAGAAACCCTTCCCACCCGTCCGCCCCCAGAACCTTCCTCCACCACCCTCTCTCTCTCCTCTCTCTCATGTGCAGCGTCGTCCGCCACGGCAGCGTTGTTGGTGGCGCACAACCCATCGTGGGTGATGGAGGAGGCGCAATCGGCCCTCGACCTGATTAAAAAAGTTATTAAAATAAAAAAATAAAAAATAAAAAACCAGTTCGTCTTCCCCACCCGAGCCCACTCCCAAATCAGACACAACCCTTCTCCCCAACCCCATTTCCCCACCCGAGCCCATCCCCAAATCAGAGCCACTCCTAAACCCTAAAGATGCGAACACAAATGCTTGGACTGCAGATAGTGCAGAGGCATTGACGGATAGCATAAGGGATATAGGGCCTCGGCTGCTGCTGCTGCTGCATTGGTTCCGGATCCAGAAAGCCCCAACACAATCAAATTCCTTGACAAGACCATGATCAATGGAACAGCCCCGCCAATGAGATGGGCCTTGCGAGCGTCCGCTATGGTGTTGCCAGCAATCTTGCAAATGAAAGGGTTGATGACATGGAATCGCATTGTGGACAGTGACCGGAATGGCAGGCAAAATGGAGGAAAGACACCACAAGGCACGGCCAAAGGATGCGAACAGGTTGGTCAAGACCAGCGAGGCAGCGGCGATGGCAGAGAGGGATACCAATTGGGGCTTTGTGAGCTTTGGGAGGTTTGATGGGATTTTGGGTTTTGAGATTTGTAATGGGATTCTGGGTTTTGGGATTTTGGGGATGCAGGTTGCCCAGAGAGAGAAAAGAGAGAGGCGAGAGAGAGGGTGGTGGAGGAAGGTTGGGGGTTTCTGGGTTTTGGGGATGCAGGTGCCCAGAGAGAGAAGAGAGTGAGGCGAGAGAGAGTGGAGAGAGAGGGTGGATCCCACAATTTTATATAAAAAAACTAATTTTATTTTTTAATTTTTTAATATTTAATTATTAAAAATATATTTAATTCTTTTTTAATCCAGTTGAATTAGTGAGTGGGCCCCGTCTCTAGCCACATCAGCACTTAATAGAGAAATTAACAGAAAAACTAACGGAGGTCGGACATTGGAACAAATTCGTAAGATGAGGTATGACATTGTCCTTTTTAAAAGATGAGGTATGAAAGTGTCGTTCGACCTATAGTTGAGGTAGTTTTGTGTAATTTACCCAAACTTGAAAGGGACAAAACTAATGCTATGATCTCTGTTCCAACAATGGATTAGCTTTGCAAATCTGATTTGGTGCTTGCTAGAACCACATATCTTGAACCCTTGATCTCAAGTAAGCTACACAGTTATCCTTCTGATTTGGAAATAATATCCTGAAGTTTATTTGAACTAGGACCGGTGATCCTAGATTATTCTGTTAGAGTGGTGTTACTTGTTACTTAAGATGCTCAATTTTCTTGTTGTATATTGATGTAAATTTAAACTAACCTAAATACTAGATTAATCTAAACCAAATTAAACTCGCAAGCGCACGAATCAATTGTAGTAATATATGCAAATACGAGGTCGATCCCACAGGGATTGCTCTTAATACCAATTCAACCAGTTGATTACGTGATACTTAGCTAAGAAACAAATGATCAATTAATTGATTATGAAAAATAATTAAAACTCCAACTTAAATTTAAACCAAGAATATGAATAACCAAAAACACACAACGAATGTAAGTTTAAAAGATTATGATGAATTTTCTACAGGGAATCAAAAGATTATGACCAACGAATGCAACTGGTCATAATCTTTCAACGAATTCAATTAAATTCAAGATTATGATGAATTTTCTACAGGGAATCAAAAGATCATGATGAACTGGTTGAATGCAACTGGTTGAATTGGAGTTTCATATAAGAGAATGCAACTGGTCGAATTTTTTATATAAATTTAAAAGATTATGACAATTCAATTACAGGAATGCAACTGACGAATTTTTTATATATTTGTTTGTTGGTTTTTTTTTTTTTTTTTTTTTTAAATAAGAGAACAAAAAGAAGATAAAAAAAACAGAAACAAAAGGTAAAAATAAAATAAAATAAAGTAAAGTGTAAGCAACAAGCCGAGTTGGGATTAAGGGGCAATCCCCGGCAACGGCGCCATATATCATCTCTCAAATCAAGCTGAATAGGTAACTGCCTCAAGACCATGGCATTGCATTGGCTCAATCGCCTTTCAAGTTTTTCACATGTTGTAATGTTGAAACTTTGAGTGGTTTCTGGTGCGCACAATGATGTACGATTTGTAAGTTATTATACTGAGGGTTGTACCATTTGCAAAATGGTAGTTATCACTTATCTTTATGTGATCATACTGTTTTCTCTCAGAGTATGACAATGCTAATGTGATTCTTTGCCCCAGCTTGTCATTGATAAAGCTCTGTACCTGGACCTCAAAAGAACGTTCTTGTTTACCCTGTTGGGGCTGGTGTTAGTAGGTCCGACGTTGCATTTCTGGTAACAATTCAAAATTCCATCTGTAAGCCTGAAGTTTAGAATCATCATTATAGTACTGCTTTCATTATTATTGTTATTATTTAAAAACAGATACAAATAGGATACGAACTTTAGAAACGCACAGTAACTGTCAACTGATATGAATGTATGGGTACATCTTTTTGGTACAAAATCTTAATGTCCGTTCTGTCCCTCCTGTACAGCAAACAGTTTAATTTATCATATGGCATTTTCACGCCATCAAGTTCCTTGGAAAAAATCTAAAATTACATTGGATTTGTAAATAAGTAATCTATCTAATTTCATGGTAATTTTTTTTTGTTTCTATGTGTATTTCCTTCTTTTTCCTGTTTTGCTCTTGTACGTTTTCATTACACCACCTTTTGTCATTAGGTATTTGTATCTAAGCAAACTGGTAACGATGCCTGGAGCATCAGGTGCATTCCTGCGTCTCGTACTTGATCAGGTGACCTCAAATTCTCATTTGAGGTTATTAAATTTCATGACAAGTGATAGTTATTTTTTTAAATACAATACTGTCTTGTAACTTTCGGGTTAATGTTGCTGCAGTTTCTTTTTGCTCCTATATTCATTGGAGTTTTCTTATCAACATTGATGACGCTGGAGGGAAAACCTTCACAAGTTGTACCCAAGCTTCAACAGGTGGTGTTAAAAGAATCGAATCTATGTGCTTTGAAACCTAATGGAATGATTGTATTTACTTTTGTAAATTTGCATACAAACTACATTTGTTAATATGAAGTATCTGTTTGCGTAGGAGTGGTTTTCTGCTGTGCTAGCTAATTGGCAACTGTGGATACCTTTCCAATTTCTTAACTTTCGGTTTGTCCCACAGCAATTCCAGGTTAGAATGGTATAAAGAAGTTATACATATTTTATGGCTCCTAGACAGAATATGCTTAGGATATTATTTGGGATATGATAAAGTTTCAGATTGAAGATGCCTAACTGCCCCCGACATCTAATTGCGCCTGCAAGGAGCCAAGAGTCTCAACGCACGGGTTTCTTGGTGTCACAGAAGGGACTCTCTTTCTGCCTCTTGATGTTGTTTTGTTTTCCTATTCTTAAACGCGATATACACAAGAAGTTAAAGCGGGTTGCACCCTCCATTATAAACGGATATCAGCCAAACCTGGCTCTGATACCACTTCTTGTGAATATTGTCTTAAATGGGAAAAACAGAATGAACAAGGAAAGCGAAAACAAAATAACCAAGATGAATAACAGATGTATCACGATTAGAAAAGTTTAGTTAGTACAAAAGCTGGTTTTCCATATTAGAAGGTATACACATAAACTTCTTGTTCACGTACTTTTCATTCAGGCTAGACTGGAATGATCCAGTCTACCAGAGAGGACATAAACTGGATTATACTTGAGCTTGTTTAAAGATCAAAAACTAGACTGGAAAAGACTGAAAATTGATGGCATGCTGTGATCGAAAGTAAATTCGGTGTACAGGAAAATGGATGGGATACCTAATGTAGAACTGGATTGAAACGAATTAGGTGTGCGATTAGAATTTAGAACCCACATCGAGTTATGTTTATGAGTTTCATTTCGAAAGCTGGCTTCTTGTTATTTGTTTTTCAACTTACGGGAATTTTATTACAAGTCTTTGGCTTTTGTGTAAATTACTTATTTTCCAGTTTCATTCGGGGAATCCTCTCGTTTTATTTTGCTTAATACTGTTTTTGTTTTTGTGTTTCCAGGTCCTTACTGCTAACTTTATATCTTTGACATGGAATGTTATCCTTTCATTCAAAGCTCACAAAGAGGTTCTTCAAAATTAGGTATGTTCAAATCTGGTGTTGTAGCTCGACGTTTTTATGGGCTCGTTTGGGAAGCACTTTTTCTTGGATTAGCTTGCATTTTTACTAAGAATTGATTTCAAATTCTGTAAGAGTGCTTTCACCCAAGAGAGAGAGATTTAAAACAAGGTTTTGGATAAGATCATCTCCAAAGAAAATGCCAAATTATAACAGTCAAGTTGTAACTGCTGGCAATTTAAAGTCTTATATCAAATTTTGTACTTCTCTAATCAAATTGTTAAATGTTATTTTCTTATTAAAATAGAGCTTTAAGTGTTGTAATTATTAAAAAAATGTTGAAACAAAATTTTTATTAATTAAAATGCTAGTGGAATAAGGGACCCATCATTAAAATTAATTAAAAATAAATTTTATATTGATGTCAAATTTGACTCCTAATCACAAAGCTTTTAAATCCAGTCAACAAATAACACTTCAGTTGGAAAGATTCTGGTGTTAAATATGCATAGTGACATTCTACCTAGGATTTTGATCTCCTTTGGGGAAGCTCTATGCTAGTGTAACCGAGTTGTTATTCTCAATAATACAGGTCCCAAGAGAGATCGCACGAGGAGTAAGCAAAGTTCATTGAACCTCGCTAAATTTTGTGTTTGTGAGCAGCCTGTTTATGTTATTGTTCATATATTCGCATAGCATCATCATATAAGCTTGCAAAACACCAGAGATTATCAATAAACAAGATCAACTAAGGGCGATTAAAATCAACAAATATAACATATTATTTGATTTTAATATTATTTATACTTTTAAGTAATGGTAATTTAAGTTTTATTATGCAATAAAAAACTTATTATTCAACATGAAAATTTTAATTAAAAATAGAAAAATATAATAAAGGAATGAGATTACTAATGATATTTTAATGTTTGCAAGGGTTTAAAATATTAAATCTGGTAAGGATCTGATATGATATGAATTTTGATATGATATGAATTCGATTAGCATCAGATATGGATTGACCGGTCAGATCCGATTATTCAAATTGAATTCCGCTAATCCAATAATAAATGAATTCGAATATGAATCAAGGCAGAACCAATCCGAATCCAATCCGTGGTCTAATATAACCAAGGTATTAAATATCGGTAATATCGGAAATATCGGTAATCTGAAAACACGGAAATATCGATGGAAATATCGATGGAAATATCGGGATAATATCGATATCGATAAAAATTATATGGAAACCACGGAAATTGTAAGAAAAATTTGGAAATTTTTATTGAAACTTTGCAGGATGTTTATTTAGTCAATTATCTATTAGTTTATCACAAAAAATTGGAAGGAAATGCATTGCATGATGGATTTAACTGATTTAAGTTGATTATATAGCGAGCTGGCAAACATTGTGAGTGTAGAAAATATGTAGTAATTAATGAAAAAAGTTTAAACATACCATAATCATTTATATATAATGAATTAGTACAATATTTTACACTGTATACATTGCATGGTAACATACATGAGTGACTTAGTACCACATAAAGTTCTTATGATGTTCAAATCTCTATGTGTGAAGTAAGTGTATTGTAAAGAGTAGTCAAAATGATAAATTCTCAAAATAATTTTGCATGTAATTGTTAACATGCGTTAGTAATATCCGTTATTTTCTCCTTCTTTTCTTTATTTCTTTTTCCAAAACAGAAAAAAAAAAAAAAAAAAAAAACAGAATCCAAAGCAATATCTGATTCATCAGGAATCCCATGCTTTCCCAGCTTTCTGTCATTTCCTCCATCTCTTCTCATTCCTGGCTTTGCTTTTTCCCAACTTTCTCTTCTCTGCGGACGAAACCAAATCCCTTCTTCCCCACCCCCCACCTCTCTCCCAGACTCCCTTCTTTCCCCCCAGCTCTCTCTCCTGATTCCCAGATTCTCCCCCTCTTCGCCCCCCCTCCCTTCTTCCCCCGCACCCCCACCCGCAGCACCCTCTTTTCTTCCCCGCCGCCCCTCCCCCCCCAAAAAGCTCCCCATCCCCTCTTCCCCATCGACCCAGATCCATCAAATCCGCCACCCAGATCCATCAACTACCTCTTCAAGAAGCAGCATCTCCTCTTCATCCTCGTCGGCATTCTCATCGGCTCCACCTTCTTCATCCTCCAGCCCACCCTCTCCCGCCTCGGCCCCTCCGATCCCAACTCCGCCGCCAACTCCATCTCCAGAACCTTTTCCACCGCCCACGACCTCGTCTCCAAGCCCACCCATGCCAAGGTGGGTCGTGTCCTCTCCACCCCCAGCACCCTCCTTTCTTCCCTGCCCCCCCCAACACTTTTGCGTCCACGTTCTGCTTCCCCGCCCACAGATCCAACCACTACTTTTGCGTCCACGTTCTGCTTCCCCGCCCACAGATCCAACCATTGAAAATGCAAATTTCCAAAAATCCGTTTGTCTCTCGGGTTCCCCCCACTTTTGTGTTTTGGATTCCCACCCCCGCCGCGGCTCGTCTTTCCCCCCCCCTTCGAATCTCTTCCACCCCCACTTTTTTGTTTCAGATTCCCTCTTGCCGCGACAGTCTCCGGCGTTCTTCTCCGATTAGCATAATTTCAAAATATCGCGATAATTTCGAAAATATCGCGATATTATCGATATTATCGATAATATCGCGATATTTTGACGAAAACCAGTTGGATAGTAATTAAAATATCGGTACCATGAAAAACCGATAATATCGGCGAAATATCGCCGATATTATCGGCATTTTGTTCCTTGAATATAACCCCTACACTACTGAAGATGAAATAAAATAACTGAGACTGCATGGCGAAAAATAATATCGCGGTGGGCCACTCTTGTGAGATCACACATCAGCCAGGGGAGTGGATCATGTGAGCCTTATATGTATATTCTCATCTCTACCTAGCGCAAGGTCTTTTGAGAGTTCACTGACTTCGAGTTCCATTGGAACTCCGAAGTTAAGCGAGTAGCGCTCGAGAGCACTCCCATGATGGGTGATCCACTAGGAAATTCTCGTGTGAGTTCCCAGAAACAAAACCGTAAGAACGTGATCGGGACCCAAAGTGGTCGAGCCCGGGCCGGGATGTGACAACTCTTGAGCCCTCCTCCAATGCTGGAGTTGTCCTAAAAGGGAACTTAGGTGAGGGTTGACCAGAATCAATTGAAGCATGAGCTCAACAAGCATCGTGAAGGGATTCAAAGGGAAGCAATTGTGTATTATTATTACTCCACACTATATTAACGCATCAAAATATGACATACATACAAACTCCAATAATATATGAGTTTACATTATCACGAACTAGCTCTTAATTTTATAATATTTCTCTTGAAGAAGTCGAATGTTCAAATTTCGTCTTCCCGCATTAAGTTTTAATAGCCCATTTTTCATTAAAGATATATTCCAAGTTTGATTCTCTCCTCCCGCAATTGCAAAGTTGAAACTATAGGGGCCAAAATGGAAAATATTTCAGCCTGTAGGACCAAATTATAAACTCCACTTCTTGTCCATGTTGTAACTTTTATCATTGGAAGTTGAAGCCTTAAGCCTCGTTTGGTATTAAAGATTTGATTGGAATGGATAACCTCCAAATTCAAGGTACATTGAAGGTGAAGGAGAATGATTTGTCATCTTGCGATGATTATAAGGGGATTTGACATGAACGAAACTTCTCCCTTCTAACCCTCCCATTTTGCGACGATTATAAGTTCTCTTCGTGAGTAATTCATCTCTTACCTCCAAATTTGCATAATTTTTTCATTTCCTTCAACATACCTTGAATATCCCCAAAGTAATACCTTAAACGTTGGCTTTTTGGCAGGCTCATTACTTGATCTAGAAGCAAACTTGTTTATGAAGAGGTTGAAATAACCTTTATATATAAAGATCTAAAAGTGTATAACTAATCACATCAAAAGCTAAAGGAAATAGGAACTGAAAACAAGGATAGTTTCGATCAGATGACAAATAATTCTAAACCTCTGTAACTGGGGAATCAGAAATAAGACCGGGATCAACCATATTGAAGAAGACGTACCAGAGTGTGATTCCATGTTGAACTGGATTGAAACAAACCTGCAAATTTCGACTATGCTGAACGAACACCCCTGTCCATGTTAGCATACGACCATGACAAGCTGAAAACCACTGTAGTGCCTTACCACACTGACCACACTACGACGGCAAGTTCCAGATAGAATGAACCTCTTACCGATGTATTTTATCCACCACGCACGCTGACTGCTTCTCCTTTGAGGAAACAAACTGTTTGGTGCATGATCAAACACTACTTAACGCTGCATGGGTGTGGAAGGAAATAATGTTAGCAGAAAGAATGCTGGAAGTAGGAGTTCAAATCGAGTGAAAATAGTACCTGACGTATGAGTCTGTACGTTTGTTCATATGAATTTCTTTCTACTTTGATACATTAAAAGAATTTGAAATGCTAGATCCAAACAATTCTGTTTCTGTGCACAAATATTCTCTCGTATTACAGAAAGTGAAAAGAGTACATTTCCACTCGGCAACATGAAAATTGAAGCCATTAAATAGATGAAAATCAAGATGCCCTGTATGAGCTATGAAACTGCATATTGCTGTAAATGTTTAGTTCTTTTCTTGTTCTTCAGTTTTCGAAACGCACATGACTCTATTTGTCTAATTCTCTCCCTACTAACTCCCATCAGCTCCCCTATCTCTTGCAATGTCTTCATCCTTCCATCCTCCAATCCAAACCGCCATCTGACAACCTGCTTCTCTCTAGGATTGAGACTATCTAGTACCTTCTCCAAATCCTGTTTCATAAACTTTTTCATCAGCAGATCTTCTGCTGTTTCTGCGTCGGGATCTGAGATTACTTCCTGTGAAGAACGACATGAAATCATCAGAAAAGGAGCACACAAACGGTGACAAAATGTTGGATAAAAATTTCCATTTCATTGGATGTAGAGAGAACAGACCGAAGGTTTAAGATTCAGGTTAATTCCAATTTTCTGGTCCAGAGATCTAGGGGCTTTTGGAGTCAGTAATACAGCAGAAAGCCTTTTCATTGATAGCCCTGTTGCCTCTGCAACTTCTTCATCATTAGGATGTCTTCCATTTAAACTATACAATTGCTTTTTGGCCTCTTTAACTCTATACGTCGCCTCCACCATGTGAAACTGTTTTACCAAAATATTGTAAATGCAAAGAGTGTTAAAAACATGAAGCACTAACATACACAAATTCAGCAGGAATGTGAAGTGGGGTCCCAACAATTCTACCATCACGAGCCATGATACCAAATAGGAACCACAGGGTAAAAGAAATTTATGAAGGTAAAACTCACGGGTAAGCGAATTGTTCTGGACTGGTCGGAAAGAGATTTTCGAACAGCCTGTTTAATCCACCAGTGTGCATAGGTTGAGAACTTAAAACCCTTTGAAGCGTCAAATTTCTCTGCACCTCTTACAAGGCCTCGACATCCTTGCTGAAAGTCAATAACCAAGAATAAGTACTCAAAGGTGGAAAGACTTGAAGAAACTAGTTTTTTTTTCATCCTCTGGGGAGAGTAATTTTATATTAAAAACAAAATATATATACACACACAGAGAGATATAAATACATACATATATATATATATATATATATTACAATATATGGGTTGGATCAGAGCAGAGGACGTCCATTTTTTACACACTTTGTAGGGCTCAATCCATAACTTTTTCAAGGATCCGAATTGTCTATATTTCAATTCATCATTCATAGATCATCCTTGAAAAATATTAGACAAATCCAAAACCATTAAAACATTCATTTGTAGTAAAGAAAATGGACGATACGGTTCAGGAAGGAAACTCTAAAATGACTATCATTTAATCCAACAGTCATAAGGTTGCAGATTTGGGTGACTTTGGTAGACATGATCTTTGAGAAAGACCTCAAAGATAAGACAGTTGGATCATTGAAATACATTACAAAGTGAGCCATACAGAGTGCGTGTCAAAATGTATGTCAAAAAATGGGTACCCCCAATCCTAACCCATTATATATATCTATGATGACAAAGATAAAACCATACCTGTACAAGATCTTGAAGATTCATCCCAGATCCCTGATAATTTTTTGCAATTGATATAACAAGCCTTATGTTGCTCTTGATCATTTTGTCTTTGCAAAGAATACCATAGTTTACACGCTTCCTCAAAGTCTTCTGATCAACTCCTGCTGCTGCAGCCCATTGTGCAATGGTGGGCTGCCTGCCACATCTTTGCACAAGCTCCTCCTGCAGCTTTTCCAGTTTCAGTAGTTCCTGAATTAAAAATACAATAGTCAAATTAACTCTAAATATTCCAAGAACATTTTCTTTAATGCCTGCATATTTCTTGAACTATACGTGCAGTTGAAACTTTCTTGAACTACACGTGCAGTTGAAACTCTTAATGTCTTTTTACTTCAACTTGTAAACTATTACAACGACTTTACTATTTCCCTACTTCTGCTTGTGTTCTATTACTACTTCTACGTGCATTTAACTTTCTAGGGCTCAACAATTTCCTTGAAATTTTCCCCTTTTTCATCCATGACATGATAACATACTATATCAATCAAAATCCATGCTTAATTGTAATCCAAAGCTTCCCAGCAAAAGCCTTATACAGTTATACTCTTCGAATTTAATTCTATGAAATACATGAACAGGAAAAGTAACTTCCTAAAACGTTGGCCATAAACAATTTTTAGTGAATCTATCAATAGATTACATATGAACCCATGGGTGTAGTATATTTTAGCCTCCGTCATAACCCACATAATTAGACGAAATGTTAGCTAGACATTAAGTCATACTTAAACCAGGAAAGGGTATTGTGTGCATGGTCCATTTTTTAACCACTGCAAAATGGAAGTATATTTGTGAGTAGTTCAGTGAAGGATCTTCTTTACATTATTGAACTTTCTAATAGTTATCAGTGTGGATGCGACCTTATCAGCTACAAAAAGGGTAAACAAACTTTTTCATTCATTTTTTTATTTGTTATTATAATGTCTGAGGGTGCAAGGGTGCAGTATCAATGAAGATTGCAAGGAGTAGTTGATATATTTCATAAGAAACAAGGTGGATTCAAAACTCTCACAATGACACTAGTAGTACCTGAATTCCTGCAGAAAGCTCAATTTCTTCGTTCGCAGTAAGAAGCCGAGATGTGTGGGTAGTAGATCTCAAGTACCGCAAGGGATCAGAGTGGTCTATTTCTTGTACTGAAGAACGCTTTTTTCTAGTGGTTGAACCAGACTTCACAGACACAACACTTGCAGCAGCCTTTTCTGCTGCTTTTGATCTTCTGGCCTTCCTTTCGGTTTGACGACTCGATTTTGCCGTTATACCCTTGGAAAGTTGCTCCTGCAGAAGTTCAAATTCTTCATTTGTTCGCTCCACTTCTTCTGACTCTTTTACTGCAGATTGAATGAAATGGTCTTCCAAAAATGCAGTTTCAGCTCCCATGGAAGCTCCTACTCTAACCTGTTCAGTTTCTATATGCTGACCCCAATTGAAATGCAAAGCATTAGTCTCTGGAGAAACTGGAGATGAAATTTCTGGTTTAGCAGAGTGATTAGTGCTAAACAGCATAGCCACATCCTTTGCAACCTTCAGAGCTGCTTTTGCAAGAGTAACAGCTTCAGCGGCAGCAGCTGCTATTACAGCCTCTTCACTCATAAGAAGAGTTTCTGTAGCTAAAGTTGATCCAAAATTCGCCTGATGATATCCACCCAAGTTAATTAGAGTTGTAAGCTCAACATCCTTCATACATAAAAAATCAAACGGGGAAAGAAAATACCAGAATCCTAAACTCTAAACCCACAATAGAGCATGCGATCAGAATTTGTCATTGCAGGTATGTAATGAACAAGTGAAGGTGGCTAGGCCACAGCAGCTAAAACATGTTCAAAAACTATCTGAGAACCCAACCATAATCCATGTCAAATTTTTAGAACGTCTTTTGTTATTTAATTGAATGAATGCAAACCTAGTTTGTGTAATTTATCTATTACCCGAGAATCATGTAAATCCAGCAGGCATTTAACTAAACATTCTCGATTAGTAACTATTACCTCAGTGGGAGGATCAATTGCCCCTGTGTATGTCCACGGTCTACTTGAAGCCAAAGAATCGGAATTAAATTCTAAGGAAGGTAGTCTGAGCTTCTCCATATCAAGCACTGTAGTTGTTGCTGTTGATGTTGAATGCGGTGTAGTGGATAAGATATTTTGTGCCCGGAAACACAGAGGATCTCTAGTTTTTGCTGCATATTTCAACCGATAAATCATAAGGAAAAGTTGCATACCGTTGGAATATCACAGAAAAGAAAAAACAATTCAAATCTCCTCTGTTCTCCAACTCTAAACAATAAGCCGGTGGGATGGTCAATGGGTGCCCATGGATACTCCGTATATCACTATCAGCACCGTCACCAACACAAACACCACCACTCACCACCACAATTAACACATTGAACACTTGAATGTGCCTCCACTTAGCTAATGAGTATCCATTGACCATCATTAAAGCCGGGCCTTCCACGACTACATCTTGGTATGGAGTATCCAACAGAAGTATAAATTTTCAACCAAAAAAAAACATAACAAAAAAAAAAAAAATATATATATATATATATGTCATACTATTACATGAAATTTCGATGTAAAACAGCAAGGTTGCACAGGTGAGAGAGTAGAGCAATCAAATGAAATGGGCAAAAAAATAACAAGAATGCAGAATGTAATTCAAAGGATTGAAACCTTGGAAGCTCCTGTCCTTAAACAATTCATCACAGAAAAGGGTATGGTGGGTCCTGAGGACTGTGAGCTTGGTGGCCATGACTCCTCCTCCTCCAACGGCGGCGGCCCTCCTCTTCTGCTTCTTGGTATGCTTCTGGTCACTTGCTGGGTGGGCCCCAACGAGATGGAGTGGGGTGAGAAATGAGGCATTGGGAAGGGCGTGTTTGTGGGAAGGACAGAATCCAACGGCCGCGGACGACGACGACGATGATGATGAAATTGATAAGACTGACATGTCTTTCTTCTTTTCTTCTACACATAAAGCTTCAAAGGCATTGGCATGGAGTCAGTGAGTCTCAGTCAGTCGCTTGAGCGCGAAACAGAGGAAGAAGGAATTGGAGATGGAGATGGAAGCGAGAGAGAAAGAGAGGGAGGGAGAGAGAGTGAGCGGTTTTCTTATCCTCTAGGATTTGGAGCTTTGGACCACCCAAAACTAATAGCTTTTTATCACAAATTGGTTCTTGATATTGATCAAACACATCATTTTGGTCCCTGACATTGAAAATCAATAGAAATGGTCCCTGAGATTGATCAAACACATCAGAAATGCTCATTCCGTTAAAAACTCTTTGGGCAATTTTCAAAGCTTCGTAATTCAATCGTTTCTTAACCAAATTCGACCCATAATATATCAAAATGAAGATAGGAAAGTGTAGAACAAGATTATATCTATTTAGAAGCCCAATGGCTGCCGGAGATGGCCGGAAAATAGCCTCAAATGTGAATGGTCCGCAGAAAAACTGGAAAACTCGCCAGAAACTGGGTAAACTTTAAACGTTCATAACTTCTTCAATACTCAACGAAATTGAGTGATTCAAAAACAAAAATCGTACTTCTCGACAAGACAAAGAGAATGATACCTTTATTGACTGCTAATTCACCGTGGTTTGGCCGAAAAATGGCTCGAAATTGGATAACCATTTTCGAGTTAGCCAATTTCGAGTCATTTTCCGGCCAAACCACGGTGAATTAGCAGTCAATAAAGGTATCATTCTCTTTGTCTCGTCGAGAAGTATGATTTTCGTTTTTGAATCACTCTATTTCGTTGAGTATTGAAGAAGTTATGAACGTTTAAAGTTTACCCAGTTTCCGGCGAGTTTTCCAGTTTTCCGCGGACCTGTCACATTTGAGGCTATTTTCCGGCCATCTCCGGCAACTATTGGGCTTCCAAATAGGTATAATCTTGTTCTACACTTTCCTATCTTCATTTTGATATATTATGGGTCGAATTTGGTTAAGAAACGATTGAATTACGAAGCTTTGAAAATTGCCCAAAGAGTTTTTAACGGAACGAGCATTTGTGATGTGTTTGATCAATCTCAGGGACCATTTCTATTGATTTTCAATGTCAGGGACCAAAATGATGTGTTTGATCAATGTCAGGGACCATTTGTGATAAAAACCCAAACTAAAAACATACGGATACGGGTGTTAATCGTTAATAGGGTTAATTTCAGTTTACTATCCTGAAATTTCTTGATTTTTAATATTTGATACAGGAAGTTTTTTTGGTCCCAGAATGGTACCTAAAGTCATAATTTTGGGACACTTTCATACATCCATTAAGATTGTTGTTAAATCAGTCGTTAACTGGTGATGTGGCGCCCATGTGGATAATAAATAGGCGACACATGTCAATATGTGTCCACGTGGCTATTCAAAAAGTAAAAAATATGGTCGTATGCTCGGACCTCACATCCCTTTTTCTACTGCACCGGGGTACTCTACTCGTACCCACTTTCTAGTAAAAAATTGGGGATTGGGAAGATTAGGGTTTGAGAGGTGATTTGCCGAAAAGAGGGAGAAGTGTGGATGTGAGGTAAGAAATGACGGCCAAAGTTTTTAAAATACATGAAAAAATTAAAAAATACAAAAAATATAAAATAAAAAATAAAAAATTTTACCCACCCATCTCTTACCTCACCCCCCACCCCTCCCTCCCATCTCTCTTTGCAATCCACAAGACCCTCTATTTTCACCTCTGCAAACCGCACCAGCCTCCATTCTCTCCCCTGCAACCCGCACCCACCCTCCCTACACACCTAACCCAACAAAATCCCACCCAAAAGAATTCAAATTCATCAGGAAAACCTTCCAATTTTTTAAATTTATCAAAAACCTAGTTGACCCAAATCCCTAATTTGGATAAATTAGCAATCCCCAACCGATTTTTTAGCACTCCTAGCCCTCGCCGCCGCCTCACTGGACTCCAGCACTGGCACCTGGTGGCTACCTTGCTTCGGTGCTTCGGTTTTTCTCTCTCCTCAGGACCCCGAGATTTTGTTGGGTTGGGTGTGTGGGAAAGGTGGGTGCAGGTTGCAAAGGAGAGAAGTGAAAGTGGGTGTGGTTTGCAGAGGAAAGATGGAAGAGAGGGTGGTGCAGGTTATAGAGTAGAGATGGGAGGGAGGGGTGGGTTGGGGGGAAGGTAGGAGACAGGTAGGTAAACAAAATGTTTTTTTTTAAATTTTAATTTTTTAATATTTTTTAATTTCCACGTGGGCTGATATTAACACGTGGCCCTCAATCATTGTCCACGTGGCGCTATGTCATCAATTAACAGAGGTTCTGACAGAACTTAACAGATGTATGAAAGTGTCCCAGAATTATGACTTTAGGTACCAGACTGAGACGAAAAAAACTTCATGTACCAAATGTTGAAAACCAAGAAACTCCAAGGTAGTAAATTGAGATTAACCCTTGTTAATATTATGGAGGAGAAGGAAAAGACCAGCCGCCCCCTTCCCTTCCAACATTCCCTTTTGTTTTGATACTTATCAATTCATTTTTCCTTTTAAATGTTACTAATTTCTTTTAAATTCGCTTTTGGCAATAATCGAATCTAAGACCTCTCACTTATAAGTGAAGTGGAATACTACTAAACTGTAGTACTAAGTGGCAAATATTACTATTTTCTTTTCCTTTTCTTTTGGCGAAATGTTAATAGTGCACAGACTTGTAGCTTAGTCGCTTCAAAATTTGATCCTTTTTAGTTTTGAAAGGAAATATCTTGACAATTGTATAACAAAAATAAACATTTAAAATCATTGAAATAAATCTCTGGACATCGTGAGCAGACCACATAGTACCTCAAAGGGCCTCACATCTGCTTGCCCTATAGGTGACGAGCATTCGAGTCATTTACATATCAAGGTGCCCTTCAGAGACCCTTTGGCAAACGCCTTCTCACTTTTCTTAAGTGTTCGTCAATTATGTTAATGATGTTTCCATAAGTCTTTGGCCAAAGCAACGCACATGAGATATATTAGGCGATCATATTCATGCTTAGATGTGACAACCCGTCCTTGATTTTACGAATTTATTAATTTTAAAAGAGTAAAGTGACAAAAAATGCACTAGAGGCGAGGGTGTTGACTTTCGTTGACCAGCATATTGGGAGACATATGAAACATTCTCTTAGCGTATCCTTGTAATGCTTGTCACTACGAACACGAGGGAGCAAACGAAATTGAATTTGGAGCTACAATATAGATTTTACAGACTTACGAAGTCCGAGGGTATTTTGATAAATTCCTTATTCTAGATAAACTACTCCTTTTATTATTTTAATATTTTATTTTGTGAGACATGTGGGCCCACACCCCATTTCCTTCACCTTTCCCGTGTCTCCTTCCTTCATGAGTCACTTTCCATTGGTCAATCACACACTCTCTCTTTCTACCATTACACTTCTCTCCCTCTCATTTTTCATTTCTCTCACCTAAGCCTCCTCTCTCCGAGTATCTCCCTCAGCTCTCTCTCTCTTACTTCTATAACCAACGAACCGACAGCCATCACCACTCGCCAGCTACCATCTCCGGCGAGACTGAAGCATTCACTTGTTGCAGGCCTCACAGCAAGGCACCTTGATGTTCCCTCCATCCTCTAATTCTTTTCTCTACCACTACAAATGTTAGACAACCAGAAGGCCAAGACCACCACCATGATTGCTCAACTCATCACCTCGACGGAGATCAACAGTATTTCATTGGATCTTGAGCTGCGAACTCAAACCAAAACACAAAACCAAACATTGTACAGCGTTGCAGCACTGTTCACGGTGTTTCCCGCGCGAGTTCCTCCGTTCACGACCAAGGTAGGCTTCGGGGTCCTTTTTTTTTTTCATTTCGTTAAAAGGGTTGATTTCTGAGCTGCAATATGAGTTTTACATGTGATTTGGCACAGAAACATCACAAGGAAGATTTTTCCAGATTTCTAGGAAATGGAAACCGTGGCCATCCAACCACTTTCAGACCAAATTCCCAGCCAACACTGATCACGATTGGGCCCTCAATAGGTATAAACTGATTCTCTACATTTCTAACTTCAAAATGCCTTTTGAATCATCAAGTTTGGTTAAGTATCGAACTATAAATTAGCTATGAAAGTTGGGAAGAAAATTTCCAGATTTATGGAAGAATTGGCCGTGACCATCATGCCACTTTTAGGCCGTTTCCACGATCAACTCCGACCATAAGACGACCTCGATTGGTTATAGATCTATTCCTTACATTCCTAACTTTATTTAGGTTTTTGAATCACGGATTTTGGTTGAAATGAGCTTGTTTGGAGCTTTGAAAGTTAAGCCTGCAACATGCAAAAACTGCAGGTTTCGTGAAAGAGGTGAGTACAGCCGTACTAGCAGGCACGTGGGTGCGCGTGGGGAGCCCAGCGTAGTGGCGCGTGCGGCGTGTGGCTACCAGTGCAACCAATTATGAAGGCGCATGGAGGAACCCGAGGTCCCTCCTTAGGTTTCTCGACGTGCCGAACTCGAATCTGCCCTTCGTTTTTCAAAATTCAACCATTTCAAAATAGTTTCTTTATTAGCCGTACTTTGTACTAAAATGCGTAAATACATTAGTACGTTATATTTACCTAAATGGTTTCGTTTCTAGGCGAAACGCTTCACAAGGACTCTCGATGCTACGTGGCGGGTTCGACTTGACGACATGATCTACGAGTGGGTCTTTTCTTTGTTTTATATATATATATATATATATATATATATATATATATTGGTTAGTTTCCATATATATACAATTATTAATAAATTCTCTACGTGATTGCCATGATTAAACTTATGTTTATAAGAAATGCCTTATTGTTGGGAAATGATGAAATAATCCTATGGGATGCACAAGTAAGATTACTATAAGGGGATACCTTAATCATATTTATGGTCATGAATAGTATGATATTGACTAGATTTGTTGAATGGATGTGGCATGATTATAATTATGTTATCTAATGATCGTTTGCTGGATCGGTGTTAGTGCTCACCAAGGGACATGGCCAGTCTTTCACATGTATGTTCACATCCACACCGCATGCTCGCCTTGGATCCAAGTAGGTGCCAGTTCTGTCGTACAGGTTGCAATAGGCAACTTCAACTCGTATATGACTGCAAACAGGGCCAGTCTTCACATGACTGTAGCACTAGAGCGTATATTATTGTTACACCCAGTCATGTTCATGTCAGAATACCTCTGCATGAACTCGTGTGTCAACATGTATCGATGACCACTCGATATGATACGTTTGCTTAGGCGAGATTATGTGTTATTGGTTGTTATATGTTCATTTACGCAATATTGCGACGTATGGCAATCTTGTGATTTTGCAGGCTACGGTAGGTATTTTCATACTATACGTAGTATGTATATTTTGGAAACTATACTTGTTTTACGGCGAGAGGTTATAATGCTTTCAAAAAGGTTTTTATAAAACTTTATTTTAAGGCCCACTCACCTTTGTTTTTCGCCCCTCCAGGTTTAACAGCTGAACTTTCGTATCGACGAGGATTCTTGGCAAAGATCAGTATAGATGGCTAACTTTGATGGTATAATTCTCATTCTACCTTATTGTACTTTTCTTATGCTCTAATATCACGTGTGAAATGGGTTCATTCCCGCTCACCAGCGCACTCTTATATTTAGGCACTTTTAGGTTTAAATTTATACACATTTTCCACCTCACTACACTTTATGGCTTCGTCATCTTCCAGGTATCGGCCAGCACAGCTCGATTTCGGAGTCTTAGTGGACATTCCGGGTCAGGGTGTGTCATTAGAGTTTAACAAATGTTCCATGCTCTAAAATATATGATCGGAATATAGTAGACAAAGGAACCGAATTGCAAAGTAACCATAACTAAAGTTCTATGTGTTGTATGAATTCAGACATATTTTGACTAATCTGGGTAGCCGAAAGCCATTGCTAGATGTTACTATTCTGTTTGTGGATATTCCCATAAGATTGAATTAGAATGCTTTCTAATTATGTAAAATTAGATTAATTAAATTATCCACTGCCAACTTTAGTTGAAACCTACAAGGTCACACATAATAGAATGACATTGAAGAATAAAATCAGTAAAGGTTGAATTTAACATAAATTGTTTACATTAAATGTTTTTTTTTTATTACTTGGTTTGGGCCTTCTATTTATTGTTGCTTATATGAACTAAAATAAAATAAGGAAGCTCAATCCGAAAGGAAAGACCAAATTAATTAAAAAAAATAAAATAGGAGCAAACCAACCTAAAACATGGTGATAAAAGGGGTTTGCGGCATGCCCAAAGGATGTGTCCTAGGACATGCTACACACGTGTGGTGGACATTTAAATTGTAACCCTACTGGCTTATTGTGACGACCCGTCCCTAATTTTCCATGTAATTTCCTTCCCGAGTGTGTAAAATGATATTTATGCCCTTATTGGCAAAGTGGAACCTGACGTGGACGTAGTTATTCAGCTTTTAATTTATTTTTCCTATTATCATAATTAAATAGTACTCGTTGTTACGAATGCGTGAGCGCGAGTTAGACCCGAATCGGATTTGTAACGAAAAGGTTACGTTTAGTTAAAGTGCATTAACAACGGGTAGAATAGTACATGTGTGTACTAATAATTTAGTGTTACAATACTGTTTTTGATAAGGTGCGTTAGATTTTGTGTGATTTCAAATTGTACAAATCTTATCACCTGTTCTTTTTAAATTCTGTCTTGTGCCCTATTCTCCCTCACCAACCAATCAACTTTTCTCCTCTTTTCCCTCACCCAATCAGATACTCTCTTCTTTCTGTCCAATCAGAACACTACCCTATCTCTCTCTCTTCTTCTTCTCTCCCTCACCCAAGTCTCCCTTCTCTCTGCAACAACCAAGACTCACCATCAAACTTCACAGATCGACCTTTAAACCACCACCATGGTACTCTCCTCATCCCCAAGAGTCCATCTGTATGAACCAATCTTGAAATAATTGAGTTTTGAGTGTCTAACTCGGAGCTCCAACTCGGGTGTAGATTTTTCCGACGATTTTCCATTCGAGTTGCACGGTTTTGGAAGGTTTGGAGACATCTAGGCAACTCTATAGAATCCCTAGCCTAAGTTCGAAGTGGAGCCATCGTGAACACAATGGTTTTGAGATGACTAAAATAGGTCCAAGAGCTTCGAGCTAATTTCAGCCCATTTTCGTCCACTTTTTGGACTTCCAAAAGGTATAGACTTGTTCTACTCTTCATCAACTTCATTTCCATATAAAGTACATGAAAATGGTTGAGAAATGAAGAAGATATGAAGTTTTAAAAATTTTCCAAACGGCGAACCGAACGGCGGAGGACAACCGGAGAAGAAGGAGAATATTTTGTTAAAGTTAACGGAATATTCTAACGCCGTTAGACTTAACGGAATATTCCCTAGGTTTCTGTCAGTTGGTCAGGCGCATGGCCTTCACGTGGGCGCACGTGTGGCCTCGACCTGGCGGCGCCCCCGGCCTTCGGACGGTGTATGGTTGACTCGTACGAGTCTGTGAAGTCAAGTAGAATGTTTTCGTATGTTTAAACCCTCCGTTTGAGCAAACTATGGGGAATTTTCCTAGCCTTTTAGTGTATGTCCTAATTAATTAATTAGTATAGTTGTGTTCACATATAGGTGAGAATTACCCCGAGGAGGTACGAGGACAAGCAAGGCTAGGAGGCTACGATATATAAAGTTTATAGTTTTCACATGTGCTTTTGGATTGTATTTACGCCTATCATGTCATGTTTTATTTAATTTTAAAAATGCCATATTATTGTTGAGATTTATATATTGTCACGGCATATTCATATACATTATACTTACTCATCATGCATGCTTGCACCGGTGTAGTACTTGCCCATGTCAGGGTCAGGCTTCACGTGTATGTTCACATCGCACCGCACGCTCACCTTAGATCCATTGTAGGTGCCAGTCCTGTCGTACAGGTTGCAATAGGCAACTCTGACTCTTATGTGATACGCCTAGCGCCAGTCTTCACGTGATTGTAGTATTATAGCGTATATTATGATTACACCCAGTCCTGTTCATGTTAGATTCCCTCTGCATGAACTCGTGTGTTAGCATAGATTGATGAGCACCTGATTTTATTATGCTACTGTTGAGATATTATGATTGGCGTATTTTTGGATTTATTGTGGATTTGCATTTGATTTCATACTTATATGTAGTATGATTTTATGGAAACTATACATGTTTTACGGCGATGGATTAGTATGTTCAGAAAATAAATGTGTTTTATAAACCTTTGTTTTTGCCCACTCACCCTTCTGTTTTTCGCCCCTCCAGGACTTAGATAGCTGAATTCTCTGTGGCGTACGAGGAATCACTGGCGGTTCTGACATATCCATAATTAAATGTAGACGGCTTTTCCCGGTTGTGTTTGAAGTACTTTAACTAGTTTCGACTGCACTACTTTTGTCGTACTGTCATCTATGCTCTGAACATTTGTGTTTTATGGGTTCTTCCCACTACTACGCACTCTCTACTTTAGATTAAATAAATGTTAGCTTCGGTTTAAATTTATTCACATTTTTTTATCACTTTTCTTTTTGGTTACGTCACCTTCGAGTGTCAGCCACCATGCCTTGACTTCAGTCGGGGTGTGTCACTTATTAGAATTGTTCTCTGTACAAGCCTAAGTGTTCTTTAAACCTAGTATGAATTTTACACATTGTGAAATCAGAAAATCAGAGAGAAAGGAATTATGTTCTCCAATTTAGAGAAATTGAAAACCAAAACCCCACACTTGATACCCATTGCTACACCTATTAGAGGATAATGACGTAGTAGTATGTCGTCTTCTTGCTTTACCAACCACAGATTCATTCGTGTGGATCTTAGTAGGTAGCTAACACTTAAGAGCCTCAACAACTAATTCATCTTCATATGAAATTTAAAGGTTGGGGTTTTAAACTTAATTTAAGTTTATATGTGTGTTCTTAAAATTGTTTTGAAAGAACACAATGTAACAGCCCGTCCCGGGAAATTGTTTTCGAAGATGTGAAATGACGAAATTACCCTTGGAAATTAAAAATGTGGTGAGTTATGTATTTAAATTTGGACAAGTTATTTTCCCTAAGTGTTAGACCTAAGTGAACTAAAGGACCTTGTTTTGTTTGGTTGGTAACCAAACTAAGTCCTCATTCATCCACTTTCCTCATTCTCTCCCATCTCCCGTGCATTTTCTCTCTCACAGACTCACTCTCTCTCTTTTCCTCTTAGGTTGTACGAACAAGCATCAAAACCCTTTCAAAGTTCACAGATCGAGGTCAAAGAAGGTACCATCATGTTCCTTGCAAACCCAGGAACACATCTATACCATTTTCAGGTAAGAACTCCATCGTTTTCTTCACGAAACCATAACCTCATTTTCAGTGCACGGTTCATGCACACGTAAATATGGACTTTTCAGGGAATTTCAAGCTCACATAGAGCTTAAGGAGGTCCTCACGAGTCTCGGGGTACTTCGTTGGAAGGAAATGGACGTCGGAGGATCGAGATCGACGTGTTTCTAAGTTTGCTGAATTATCGAACTTCCTCAGGTAAAATCTAGTGGATTTTAAGCTTTGAATCTTGTATGGTTGTGTTCTACATGCTCGTAGCTTCATTTTGGTACCAATTTTGTGAAAAATGGTGGAAAAATGAGTGAGATATCAAGATTTGAAATTTTTCCAATTTCCAGCGAATTGCAGACGGTGGCGAACGGCGGTCGTCGGCGAAGTCCATCGGAGAAGGAAGTAGAATATTCTGTCGAAGTTGACGGAATATTCCTAACGGCGTCAGGTAATGCCGTTAACTTCTGTTAGTATATAACGGAATATTCTGTGGAATAATATTCCTAACGGCGGTTAGGGTTTCCGTCAGGGTCCCCTGCGCGTGGCCGCGCGTGTGGCCGTGCACTTGTCGGCGCGTGGCGGCACGTGGGTGGTCAGAAAATTATTTTAAAAATATGGGGATGATCCTAAGATTGTGTAGATCACTGTGGTATATTTATATACCCAAATTGAGCAAAGTATGAGAAGTTATTAGCTAGAATTGTGTATGTGCTTAAAGTAATGTTGTTATAGTTATTTCTCATATAGGCGAGACCTATCCGGAGGACGAGCGTAGCCAGGCTAGACGTGGGGGTTACGACCCAACTACATACTAGTGAGTGGGCAGTTATTTTCAGTATATATATGTATATACTTGACGTTTTTCCCAGGAAACGTATTTAATGGAATGTGATTTAAATGCCATGTTATGCCTACATTTTTAGCATATACATTATCTAAATTATGCATATTGTTGCATGGTGCTGCGGAGGCCCAGGTAAGTATATTATGCTGTGATTGGTTATGAGATAGATGATGATGTTGAGATGATATTGAGCTCATTAATCTGCACCCCGGTGTTAGTGCTCCCGCCCAGAGTTAGGGGCATAGCTTCACATGATCGTTCACCTCCCGCACCACACGCTCACCTTGGATCCAAGATAGGTGCATAGCTTGTCGTATAGACCACTTTTAGTGGGTTCGACTTGTAGGTGACCCGCGATTAGTGCACAGCCTTCATGTGATTGTAGCACTTGAGCGTATTCATTATACACCTAGCCTATCGGTCAGACCACGTGAGGTGGTACCGACTTGTGTGCAGATATGTATAAATATGTTGAGATATGAGACTGAGATATGATTGAATTGAGCTCTAGTTCTGCCGTATAGATCACGTCAGGTGACTTCGGCTAGCAGATTATTTATATTGAATTGCATCACCTGGCTCATTATTATTTATTATATTGTGATATTGGGCATAGCATATACATGGCATACATCCAAATGAATCTTGATATACTAAGCATGATTTGACTTATATTTACGTATTCTATTTTCTGGGAAAGTTATACTTGTTTTACGGCAAGGGGTTAGTATATTCAAAGGAAAATAAAGTTTCATATAAGCGTTGTTTTACTGACCCACTCAGCTTTGTTTTGCGCCCCTCCAGGTATTAGGTAGCTTTGTTGGTGGCTCACGAGGATTCGGGGGGAAGTTCTGATAGTACATCATCCATGTAGGAATATTGATTAATGTTTGATTTAGTAATTTCTATGCTTGACTGCACTTAGACTTATTTATGCTCTGAAGGTGTATTAACACTTATTTCCTTTCTAGCCATTCTGGATGTTTGGTATTTATTCATTCGAAATTTCCATATCTTAACGCTTCCGCTTCGTGCACATAGCTTACGTCACGCTCACGTGACGGCCAGCATGCCTCGATCTCGGTCGGGGTGTGTCACACAAGCACGTCAATTAACCTAGATCATGTGGATTAATTTAATAAGATTAATCGGAATTCCGCTAACCATGCATGTAAATTGGATTATATATAGCTTATGTCACCTTGCCACGCTTTTGCTGGAATTGGTTTTTACGAGGACCTGAAGGGATTTTCTGATTTATTTTCTTGCGGCTAGGGTGGCTGCAAATTTTTTTTTAAGGTTTTGGTGGATTATTTTCTAATGATTTTGGTTTCGTTAAGAGTAAGCGTGCTAATAACGTGTTATACCAAACAACATCAAATCAGGAAAATTGTGGTGGAAGGGGACTCGAAGGTTGTCATTGATGCAGTGCAATTCCATGGAGAATTAGGTCCATGGTTGAGGACATTGAATGGCTTGCCTCATCGTTTGAGCTGGTAGAATAGAATCATGTCTACAGGCGAAGCGAACTTCACAGCGGACATCATTACTTCTCATGGGCATAATTGTACTAATTTATATATTTAGGTTGGGTGTGCTCCTAGCCAAGCAAAAAACTCTCTCTTGTATGATTATGGAGGCCTTGTGTCTCTAAGGTTTCTCTTTAATTTAATCTTCTTTCTTCCTCAGGAAAAAAAAACATGTTGTAGATGCAAATAATATGACATAATGACACTTGTTTGGATGAGGAAGATAAATTTAGAATTCCCTTGTTTTGATAAAAAAAAAATCAGAATTTATAAATTGACATGAACCAATTCCCTTGTTTGGACTCATAAACATAAAAATTTAGAATTTCGCATGGAAAAAAACTTGAAATTTGGGAGCTCCAATTTCTAAGTTTAAATTCTATGTAAATATGTGTCATTTCCGAATTTCTATGAGTGAGAGTTAAAAATAAAAAAATTTGTATTTACATTCCATTGTTCTTTTAGGTTAACCAAACAAGAAAATTCACAAATTCTAAAAATAAAATCATATCATTTTGAAATTCCTTACTAATCTTAAATTTCCTTGTCTAAACACAGTGTGAGAGAATTCTTATTGAGAATTTTGTAATGCAGTACAATGTGAAACATATCCACCTTACATAGTGGTGTGGTAAATTACACAAGTACCCCTACAACTATTAGTGGATGGTCATAAATGTCCTACAACACTACTTTAAATTTGTAGCTTATGAGAGTTTGGATATTAACTCTAGTTTAATCATATTATCTGATATCTTTTAGTTTTGGAAGAGTTATATTGAAAGGCTTTATTTCATTTGTATTATCATATTTTTTTCATGTTAAGTTGTAAGTGTATGAATACAAGTATTTGTTAGGCATAAGATATAGAAGTTGTTGGAATTATAATATTGAAATTTGAGTTCAAAACTCATTCTAAGTACCTTGTGCTTTGTCTAAGAGTTTCTTGCTTTGTTTTTTTAATTGTCCACATTGTAGGGTGATACTAGAAGCAAAGTTTTTAAGGTTTTCAAGTCCCTTCACACACTAGGAGATAGTGGATCCTACCAATCATTTTATTCTTATTTCCCACCACGTAATTTCTTGCATCACTAATTAAATGCTCGTTTGAAAATGTTTTAAATTGATTGAAAGTGCTTTTGATGAAAATATTTTTGGGTTCTAAATAACACTTGAAGTGCTTTCCAAGATTCACTTGCATTTTTACTAAATATTGGTTCTCAAAATTGTGAGATCCCACATCGCCCAGGAGAGTGGATCCTGTGAGCCTTATAAGTATATTCACATCTCTACCTAGCGCGAGGCCCACTGGGAAGTTCTCGTGTGAGTTCCCATAAACAAAACCATGAGGGCGTGGTCGGGGCCCAAAACGGACAATATCGTGCTACGGTGGATGCGTGCCCGGGATGTGGTGGGGGCCCGAGCCTAGATGTGACAATTTGGAGCCTAACCCTAGCTGCGTGTGTGCCGACGAGGACGTCGGGCCCCTAAGGGGGGTGGATTGTGAGATCCCACATCGCGCCAGGGGAGTGGATCATGTGAGCCTTATATGTATATTCTCATCTCTACCTAGCGCGAGGCATTTTGGGAGCTCACTGGCTTCGGGTTCCATCGGAACTCCGAAGTTAAGCGAGTAATGCGCGAGAGCACTCCCATGATGGGTGACCCATTGGGAAGTTCTCGTGTGAGTTCCCAGAAACAAAACCGTGAGGGCGTGGTCGGGGCCCAAAGCGGACAATATCGTGCTACGGTGGATGCGTGTTTGGAATGTGGTGAGGGCCCGGGCCGAGATGTGACAAAAACACTCTCACGAAGAGTACTTTTATTTATTATAAAAGTACTTCTAAACAATCCTAATTCGGTTATAACTTTAGTGTAAGATCAAATCAAACCGAAGTGCACCCAACTACTGGAGAGAATTTTTAGTGTGCCGCAAATACAGTCCAATAACCAAGTATCATAATACAATTGATTGTAAATTTTTTAAATTTCTAACTAATTGTATTATTATGCTTAATCATACCGGACCGGGTTTACGCTACAGTAAAAAATTGCTCCAACTACCAAAGGTGGATTGAGCTGAAGGGCAGATGCCTGTACAGGAATTAAATTGTAAAAACCGCCTACGCGCCGAAGATTTTGTATTTAGGAAAAGAGGGAAAAGGGTAGAATCTTCCGGCACCACCGCGAAGCAAACCCTACCTCTACTGCTCATCTCCAACTCCAGGAATGCCTTCCTTTCCTCATCCCGGTTCTGTCACCATTTGCGAAATCAATCGCGACCTCAGTCAGTACCATCTCTCTCTCTCTCTCTCTCTCTCTCTCTCTCTCTCTCTCTACACACACACACACATGTAGTTTTATACACATACTGATATTGATTTGTAAGTATCTGCAGTCACTGCTGAGAGCCTCTCGGACGATGTAGCCAAGGACACTTATGGAAAGATTATTGTCAGTAATCCTTCAAATTCTGTCCATATGTATCTAATTGATTAATGTTGGGTGGGTCGTATACATTGGCCATTGATGTCACATTGGAGTTTCTGGGTTTGTAGGGAATGGTATTCAGCCCAGTTCCGCTTCAATCGGATCAGCTGGTGCGGCCACCGAGTCCTGACCAGGACCCCCAGCAAGTTGTAACAACTCCAACAAAGGGAATTCTACAAAATTTGCAGGGGATTCGTAACCTCACACCTCTCTTCCGTCCTAATCATGTATGTAATATTTTCTTTACAATTACTAATTACCCAATTTGCATTAATGGTTGTTGAATTAGTGTCTGTTCCTTTTGGGTGAGTGATTACCGTGGGAATTGTGTTAGGCATTATCTAACTAAGAGTACACATATCATCTTGAACATGAGAATTATTGGGCAAGACTAACAAATAATCTGAGTGTAGTAGCAATAATGCTCACCCATTTGTAGGATGGCTCATCTGCTGCTGTTACATCGCATCCAATATTCTTTAAAGTGGAATTTCTTTTTGTGCCGCTGCCTATGTGTTCACTGATGTCAAGACGTGTCCCTCAAAATTCATTGAATGCAGATGTGACCATTGAATTACAAGTTGACTCTAATTATCCAGAAACTGGATAAGTAAATGTTGAAATTCCTTGTCCTAACAGTATCATAAATTTGTAGAGTTGGGGCCACAACTACCAATACAGTATGTTATTGGTATTAGAAAGCTTGTAGCATGTGCCAAAGACATGACTTCAACCTTTGATTAGCTCTGCTAGCTAAACTTCTTCTTAGTATGTCTTAGATAGCAATAAGCTTCATATGAGAGACAACAGTTGGATGAGCTGGAGTTAGCCGGCTGGGTTATTAGAGAAGGTGGAAGATGTTCATTTGATTCAATCAAGAGCAGATAATAGGTGGTGGAAACTAGACAGGTCAATATTGTTCACTTGCAAATCCTATAGCTCCTTGTGCAACAATGGAACTGTGCAACATTTTCCACCCTATTCTCAGATTTGGAAATTGGTAGGGTCAACAGTTGTGATCAAGTTCAAAAGCGAAGGCCTTTTATTTGATTTCTCCTCAGTGGTGCAGTTTGTGTAAGTCAGAGGAGGAGAGTGTTAATCATGTTTTTCTCCATTGTTCTTACTCGATACAACAGTGGTGGAAATTGTTCAAGGAAGTTAGAGCCAGTTGGGTTATTCCAAAGGGATGTTTTGAGCTTCTAACCACTAAGTTCAAGGCTTTAGGAAAGGGGAAGAAAGCTAAAGCTTTGTGGGGCTGTTTGGTGTTGGCAATTCTTTTGGAACATTTGGTTGGAGCATAATTTTTGAGGATTACAAGGGAGTGGATGTAGAGGAACTATGGGGTAGGATTATTCTCGTTCTCATATAGTCATGGGTATGTGTTAGCAGCCGTAAAATGAATTTGGTTCAGCTTAGCTACTAGTAAAGTAGTACTACTTGAAAGGTCTTACCTAGTTTTCTAGTTGGTGGATTTCTTATCCACTTGTTGTAATTCCTTCTATTATTTTAATAAAATTCTATCATTTCTTCTAAACAAAAAAGGAGACAACAGTTATGAAGCAAGTTCATAATGACTTGTAAATGATAAAGTGGTGAAAGGCTTCTTAAACATCCTTACTGAACTTTCAGGTAAGCTTATTACCAGAAGTTGATCTTCAAGGAGTGAGCTGGCACCAACATAAACTTGTTGTAGCGCTTATATCTGGCCCAAATCAAGTTATAGTTCAGGATTTCGAGGATTTTGGTAAGATGCTTAACTAGTTACCGCTTTCAATTATTTAAGTTCTTTCTCTGCTAATTTTGTTGCCTTGCCAATGCAATTTATACTTTAACAGAAGGGAAGGAGCCATGCATTTTGGCCAATGAGTCCCAAAGAGAGGTCAAAGTACTTGAGTGGAGGCCAAACGGTGGGAGACAACTTGCCGTAGCATGCAAGCACGTACCTTAATTTTGCTGCTCAAGATCTATTTCTACATTTATTTATTTTGATAGGCTATAAGTTGTAAAGCTGAATTTCTCTCACTGCATGTGCTTGATTTCAGAGGTGGAATTTGCATTTGGGCTGCTTCTTTCCCAGGAATTGCAGCATCTATCAGATCTGGTTCTTCTTCCTTCCTGGGAACTCTCTCTAGAGGTTCTGGAATTCGATATACTTTGGTGGATTTTCTTCGAAGTCATAACGAGGAACAGATTAGTGCATTGTCATGGAGTCCTGATGGAAGATATCCAAACAATCTCTATTCTGGTTTTCCATTATGGTTAAACTTATGAGACTCTACATTACATGAATATGGAGGCTTTCTTGCAATTTATCACTGTCATCTATATGCAAACTTTATAAAAAAATTTGAGAAAACTTTATGTTTCTGTTTTACTTTTGCATTCACTTTCTCTATAGTATATTGTGGAATCAATTTTCATTTTTTATACATGGATATTCTCAAGCAGGAAAAAATGCCCCGTTTTATTTGTATTGAAGAAGAGCCTTTATTTTCAGATTAATTTCACACTTACTTTTGTTCAGTCGTGCTATATGGGATTTCCTTGACGTGTACTTACATATTTGGCATCTGGTTCTCATGAGAGCTCATCATTTACCGTATGGGATGTTTCTCGAGGTATTCATATATCACTAGCTTTGGTTGCTACTAACCTTCATTATGGGTTCTGTTTTGAATGCTCACCTTACAACGTGTTCTCCAGCTTTCTAAATGACTTTGTTGGCTATTACATGAAATTGTTATGAGTGCTTTTCTGTATTATTTAATGTTTCAGTAATCAGCTTTAACACGTTAGTTCCTACATTACCACAACCATATTAGAATTATTAATGATAAATACTCCTTTGACCTTCCTCCATCTATGTCCGTTTATTGGATTGAAACTTCAATCAAGTATTCATGTTAAAGTGGTGCAACTATGGTGCATGGCTTTAGTTGTAACCCATGGAAAGACATTTCCCACAGGCATGCTCCTTTCTTAAGCTGCTTTCAGTTTGTTGTGGGAAGCAGAGGAAGAAAAAAGTTTTAGGAAGATGCGTGGGTAGGGAAAAGTTCTCTGAATGTTTTTTCCTCAGTCTTTACAATGTGTCCAGGTTTCCGAATTAAAGCCATTTATAGCATCCTTGACTGTTCTAGGTGGAAGAGTCATCTTCTTTATTGGGTGGTCCTGAGAATGTTGCCATTCACTCTCAAGGATTGATTTAAGAAAGTGGCGTCTAGATTCCCAGTAAGTCTTATTTCTCCTACCTTTGTAATTCAGGCTCAGCGCCTTCGTTTCACCCCTAAGGTTTGATCTGGAAATCTAGAGCTCTTTCCTGGGTGAAGATTCTGTCTTGGCTTGTGTCTCATGGTAAGGTGAATACTTGTGACGTGGACCAAAGAAGAAGACCAAATTCTTGTTTGTCCCCAATTGGTGTGCTATGTGTAAGAAGAATATGGAATTGGTTGATCATACTTTCTAGCATTGCCCCTTGACATTGTATGTGGCATAAGCTGTTCAGGGAGATGCAAATAAGTTGGGTCATCCTAAGTGGTTGGTTTTCGTTTCTCTGTGAAATCCTAAGTTGTTTTGGGAGGTAAGAAAGCCAAAGTCATATGGGGCTGTTTGATTTTTGCTATGATTTGGGTGGTTTGATGGAGAGAAATAAAAGGGTCTTAGAAGATTAGGTTGGCGTAGGTGCTAAGGAGCTTTAAAGAAAAAGTTCAGTTTTTGGTCCGTGCTATGGGCCTCTCTATCCAAAGAGTTCAGGGGTTGATCTTTCTCAGCTATCTGTTTGTTTCGGCCCCGGGATAGTCTTTTAGTTCCATTGTTTCTCTGCTGGCTTTTCTTTTTGTCCAGGCCCTTTAAGGGAAGGGATCCCCATTTTCTGACTAGTTATGGGACTTACTCGACATCGAATTTCAACGATCCAAACCGTTTATTTTGTAAGTCTCGATTCATAGATCATCCTTGCAAAAATTCATTTCAATCCAAAATCATTTGCCTATTTATCGTCACAATGAAATTTCAATGTTTCTAAGAACATAGTGTTCGTCAATTTCTTTGAACTCAATTAGATGCCTCAAATATTTCCGATTTGGCTAATATTTTGCAAGGCTATCTTTGAGGTGCAACTTGAAAAATAGACGGTTCGGATCGTTGAAGTTCGATGTGTTGTGCGCCCCACAACTAATCCCTATTTTTTGATTAAAAAAAAGGGGATTTCTTCCCTTAAAGACTGATACACACACACACACACACACATATATATATATATATATATATATTATGTATTTATTACACACATTCATGTTAAAACATGCATGGCACTGTAAGGTGACACATTGTAGCTAATTTATTGATTTTGTTTTTCTTTCAAACTAACTTGATCTGATCTACGTTTTGCTCAACTTAAACCTCAAGTATTTGTGACTTAATCATAAAAAGTTGCACATACTGATGGAGAACTGACATTGGTTAGTAAACTGGTAATGAATCCTTTTCAATAAATTGTTTGGTAGATACTCAGAAAATTGGGCAAAAACAATGGAAAGGCAAAGACTTCATTTGATACTGCTTTTAACAGCTGGCATGTGCTTTTCTTTTATTTTTCCTTTAAAAAAGAAATGAATTATTTCGGTATCTTGCCTAGGTTCTTTTTCTTGTGCTTTTGCTGTGTTTTTGGTACTTTTACAAAACATTACAGGAAGTACTTTCTAAAAGCTGCTTGTACTTGAGCAGACTAGCATTATTGATATTGAGTGAATATATACGGATCTGTCCCAGCGCCTCATCCCCCAAACCACTCTATCTGGGATCTGGGATCTATTATTTTTGAGATGGTTTTATTTCTTGAAGCAGCAAAAGTAAACTCTTATTTTGAAACTTATGATTTCATTTGCTTAACTGTTTTCTCAGGGCTTGGTACTCCTATTAGACGAGGACTAGGCGGCATATCAATGCTGAAGTGGTCGCCAACTGGGGATTACTTTTTTTCAGCAAAATTGTACTGTCATCATTTGATTATTTGCACTTTCATTTTCATAATCTTAGTTGAAAATGGGACCAGTTTAGGATGAATAAGATGATCCTTCTGTTCTTTTCAGTGATGAAACATTTTATCTTTGGGAGACAAACACATGGACATCTGAACTATGGTCTTCAACTAGCGGCTTCATCAAGGTAAGCAAAATTGACATCTAAGTCTAACTTCTTGTTGCACACAATTTTGTCTTTATTTTTTATTTTCTAAATTGATGACCTTTACATACTGCTCTGAAAACATTTTGATGATTGAGGTGTCAGCCTATGGGCCATTATTCTGTATTTTCTTTGCTCTGTTTTTTTGTCCACTTTGTGTTGCATAGAAATATTAAAGCGGCCACTTCAAATTCCTTGCAAGAGTTTTGAAGTTTAGTACTATGTTGGTCTAAACATTTTACACCTCTCTCTCTCTCTCTCTCTCTCTCTCATATGACTAATTACTCACTCATGAAACTCATTTAATGGCAGCAGAAAGTACTATAATGGTTGAAGTTTTATTTTTTTATTTATACTTATGCTCATTGTGTCTTGTTATACTAGGGAGCATCATGGGATCCTGATGGGCGTATGATACTTCTCGCTTTCTCTAAATCTTCAACATTGGGTTCCATTCACTTTGCTTCAAAGCCTCCATCACTTGGTATGCAACCTTACATAAAAGCTATGTTTTAGTTATTGACATCTAGTGCCTTTTTATCTCTATTTATTGTCTTGCGTAATAAGTTAAGGTTCTCCTATTTCCAGTGGAAACTAGAAATAGAAATCTCGGAAAGAAAGTAAAACTGTGGATATAGAAGATGAAATTTGAGAAAAAGCTTAGCAACAATAGTTTAATGCTTTGGAGGAAGCTTTTGATATTAAGCTGATATCTACTTGACTTGAGTTAGTACTTGGTATCGTTTAGTGTTATTAAGATATGCAAAGATTGAATATTGCATTTGTCATTATGATCTATGATTATGAAAAGGAAAACTTCAGAAAGGGAGAACAATATATTTATTGTATTGCAAAAGGAATGGAATTCACGAGCTTTTAAAAAAATATAGAATCAAATCTCCATGAAAATCTGCTGTAGAATTCAACCCCTAAATTAAGCTAATAAGCAATTACAAAGTCTGTTAACTTAAGAAATCAGGAGGTTAAATGAAGTAATTTAATTATAATTTCATGCAGTAACGACACTTCTGAAGTATGAGTATAGAACTTGACTCTCAGCTTGGTGCAAGTAGAATAAAAGTCTTTTGATATGCCTTAGTGAAGACGTCAGCTAAATATTTTTCAGTGGGGATAAATGAGTCAACCTTTTCTGATGCCACTTTAGTGTGTAGGCAGTTGTGATGTTCTCTTTGTTGGAGAACCTGCACAATCTGCACCGCGATATCCCTCAATAAGAAGATTTCTTTATTTCAAAAGAATTAAAATTCTCTGAATACATTTCCTTGCTTGGTGTGAGCAGCGTACTCCTTCGGCTCTAATACTGACTGTTATCTTTTAAAGAAGCATTTTCATGTACAGACTGTTCTTTTTGACAGATTGGTAATGTGATGGTTGTCAAGGGGAAATAGAACTTGTGAAATTCGATTTTGAAACAAATGTCAATAGTATCATGACAGATGACAGTTTTTTACACGCTATTCTGAATCTTGCTGGTAAAGTGATGTTTGAATTTTGCAGATGCGCACTTATTACCTGTTGAACTACCAGAGATGATGTCCTTAACAGATAGGTAGACATTGAATAATTTTTATTTTTTCTATTTTTCACTATTCTGATTGCTCTATGATTGTTTGATCGGCTACATCTCGTTTAATAGGCTTTCTTTACGAGTTAATTGGAAAAGACAATTTTATTTGGCATTATTTCTTGACAAGTTGGATGTCGGAATCTAGTTAATTTGATTTATTTTTTCATTATTTTATGGTATCCATGTTAACTTTCTTAATTTATGAACTGTCTAGTAGCCAGCTGCCTCTATTAGGTAGTCAGAGGTGAAGTTGGGTTTTCTACCGTCTGTTTCGGAGTGCTTATAATGCTTACTGCATTAAATCTTACTTTGTCAATTCACCCATCATATTTACCATCCCTCACCCAGCATATTGATATACGCTATTCATATTGCTCGATATGTAAACGAATAGATTTAAGGTTCCAGTTTGCAATCATTTTCATCCTTCCACTCTTCTTTCTACCATATTATGTTCCTGCCTGCACTTTCTGTTTCTGTTTCTGTTTCAGTTAGGACGAGATTAAACATTCTTTATGAGGATGGAATATTGATCCGACTAACCGGTCCTCACACTGATAATTGCAGAAAAGCTTTACAGTTTATTATTTTACGTTATAGTTGCATATCAGTAAACCGTGGGGTAGGCATTGTAATGTTTGTCCAAGACAGTCCTGATATGTTGTTGTTGTCTCCTTCAGTCAAGGAATTGAGAAGATAGCTTGGGATGCTTCAGGAGAGCGATTGGCTTTATCTTTTAAAGACGGCGGTGACTTATACGGGGGTCTTATTGCCATTTACGACGTTAGGAGGACTCCTCTAATATCTGCATCATTGATGTGAGTTGATTATTTGTACCAATTTTTTTTTAAAACATTAGCCGAATGCTGAATTGTTACTAACGATTTACCATGAAATAAATTCAGTGGGTTTATTAGAGGACCCGGTGAAGATCCAAAACCCGTGGCATTTTCATTTCATGACAAGTTTAAACAGGGACCATTGCTTTTTGTGGTAAGTCCTACTTACATGTTGTGTGCTTTGCCCCATCACATGTACTTGGAACTCTTGTTTTTGATTCCCATCTGTTGGAGCGTCGTATCGATTTCTTGAAAATAAATGATGCAAGTTTAGACTAACTAGTGCTTTACTTTTCTAGTGTTGGAGTAGTGGATTTTGCTGCACCTACCCTCTCTTATTTCGTTCGCATCTTCTTCCCTAGTTTGTTACTACAAACACCGGATTTTCCAGCGACGAGACTTGATAGCTTATTTGCAGAGTTGACTACTGTAAGGTGTGATTAGCGGTTCCAACAAAGATAAACCGTTTTAGTTGGATTATTTCATATAATTACATTGGATTAGTTTGTATTTGATTACACCGGAACTGAGTTACTTGAGTCACTCGACTGACTACATACCACATATGATACGATGTTTAAATAGAAGATACAGAGACAGAATCAGCTCCAGTCGTCCTGATGATATCGCTCGATTCCATTAACAAATCAATGGAGGTGAATGAACGCGGAGAGATTACAACCTCCATTTCCACACCCGCGGACTCTAGCAGGCTCCGTTTGGGTATCACCTGCATTCAAGTAAGGCCAATTAAAATCATATCATCGTCGATTTCTCATCCTAACATGCAGGCAACACAAGGATGTGAAGGATGAAAATAGTAACGTTACAAGGTCGATTCAGTTACCTTCTTTGGCTCGTTAAACGAATTCTCGTCCATCTGGTTGTTTGATGTAAGCACAGTTGTTGTTGACCCAGACAGACTTATAGAATTTGGCTCCAACCCATCCACAAAAACCTTCAGATTCACTGTGTTGGTTCCCAAGTTCACAACCTGGACAAGGGCAATAATCATCAGAGTAATAAAACGAAACAGAATACGATATCCGCCATACTGGTAGAAACTGTATTTTAACTCGGTGATAGAAAAAGCGGTTAACATGTAGTTGCTTCAGTCAAGATATGTACGGAATTCCAAAGCTGAGCAGAAATGAGGAAAAAATGGACAAGATACGTATTTATAACGAAAATAAAGAGTAGAATACTCTAGACAAAGTATAATATACGTTAGTCTGAAGCAACAAACAACATACGAGTTTAAGAGCAATGTGATAAACGAGCTTGTTTGTTTCCGTTCTGGGCATTCCAAATATTAGATGGCTACAAACACCTTAATGGTATCGACATGTTATAAGCTACAAACTCAATTAAGCATAAAAAAGTAATACCTTTATTCTTAGGTAAGTATTCTCATTTCCTGAATTTTGCCACGAAATTGCAGATGCAAGAAGTGAAGTAGGAGAATTCATTTGGAGTGTTGAGTTGTAAAGAGTTGCTCCACTAGATTCGTTGAACAGACATTGCACCCAGTAGCTAGGAGTCCCGTAGAGCTGTGAGGAGTCGAAGACAATTGCATCCGGATTCCACCTTGATGAAAGAAAAGTTTCAATTTTAGTAATAATAAACAGCATTGATCCGATCCTCTTTCGAAAACAGCATCAATCCACCGTAATACCTAAAAGTTACATTATACAAAAGGAACGAGAGGAAAAGTATACCGCCTGTCATGGGTATTGACAAAGAGTGGTGCATAGCTTGCCATCTCAACAATATCACTGCATTCGTACGTAGACAGAAAAAAAGAAGTACTCAATAGCTGCCTTTTTAACAATTACAGATATATATACTTTTGCTAAAATTAGATGTCAAGATGACAACCCCGGAATCCCGGTGTACATATAAAAACGCTTAGGGAAGGAGTTATAAAGAATTACAGTGAAATTATGACGGGAAACTGTGATTTCTACATATTTTAGTAGTATCACGGTGAAATCCTATGCTACAGGTATATCGGGGCATCCTCCAACTTTAAATTTATTCAATTACCCATGCCACTGAGAACTCTTTCATGAATACCATCTTTCTTTATCAGATTCCCAGACCACACCTCCAAGGACTTTCCATCTCTTAGTCAGTTCAGTACTATTTCTATTGGATCGGGTTGGGAAATACCAGAAAGTTTCGAATGCAAAGAAGACATGTGCAGCTGGTCTTACTCAAGGAGATCTTGTAACAAACTACGTGGTTGTGACATGCAGAAATGCAGGAACGATCTACACTTTTTCAAGAAGAAATACCGTACTTGCAAATATATATAAAGAAGTCCGATCTTTAATGTTTTGTAGAACATATGCACAACAGACCTGTTTTTCTCCAGTCCAATAAGAAATCCGGCTTCAGCTAATGCTGCTAGAAGACTTCCTCTCCCAGCATCTTTTCCAGTCACGGCATACTCGCTTACAAAAGCCTGGATCATATTGAATACTAAGAACGGAAAAACAGGTAGGAACTTAGAGCAGATTAAATCATACAAAAGCTCATGAACTACCTTGGGGCCGTTACGTGATGTGTGATCAAAATGATTGGCCATAGAAAACAAGTTGCTGGCAGATGTATAGATCTAAGCAAAAAACAGAAGGTAAGGGGACTATCGCAAATGTTATCCATGTAGCCAAATCTTCAATGGCCCCATACGTCGAATGGTAAAGAAGATTATTGTCAAGTGGAATACAAGTAGCAGTGTTATGATATTTACATGAAAATCATACATATCAGCTGGATGATCCAACTGACGAGAAGAACCGTCGCAGTTTGAAATCATTTTGGTGTCAGGATAGGCGTTTCTTATAGCACTATAGAACTTAAGGTAATTTCCTGGTCAAGAGAAAGAGGGAAAGCATAAGTCTTGACAATGCTGCACAAAACAGGCTCCCACAAAACAGAGGCAAAAATGCTGCAGCCCCGCCTCCAAGGCCGCCTAGGCGCGCCCCGAGGCGAGTCTTTTAAAACACTATAATAATCAATCAGTTCCATCTCAACAAGAAGCATGAACTACAAAACATACAAACCTCGGTAGTTCTTTTTTCCACAATCCTCATTCCCTATAGCAACATATCTCAAGTCAAAGGGTTCTGGGTGTCCCATTGCAGCACGAAGAGAACCCCATGTGGAATTAGGACTGCCTCTAGCAAATTCTATACCGTCGAGAGCTTCCTATAAACAAATGTGAAAGGTAATCCATAAATTTGAGATCCATCAGCACATACTGTGCATAAATAACAAGACTGAGAATTGAATAACAATAGTTATCCGTTATTGACACCAAAAACATTTATTTTATGTGTGGTTCTTCTCGTTTATGCAGTAAACCAGCATTCAACAGATATATACAACTGATATTTATAATAAAATCATTGAGAAGTTAGAGCGTATTGCAGAGATTCCTAGTAACAAACAATGCACCACATGCTTTGTACTGCAGTTTGTCACAATGTTTGATGTACTCCTTGAGTGGCAATTTGGGGCCCGAAGCTCTGCCCTATCCTTGCCAAAGCAACCCTACTTGGCTTCTGAAGAGACCCTACATTTTAAGAGGTGCACATCCTCCTATGTGAATAATGAAGTTGGGATTCCTAGTTAACAATGCACCACATGCTTTGTACTGCAGTTTGTCACAATGTTTGATGTACTCCTTGAGTGGCAATTTGGGGCTCGAAGCTCTGCCCTACCCTTGCCAAAGCAAACCCTACTTGGCTTCTGAAGAGACACTACATTTTAAGAGGTGCACATCCTCCTATGTGAATAATGAAGTTGGGCTTTGAGAACAGTGAAGTCACTTGAAAAACGAAAAAAAAACATCTAAATTTGATATCTTCATATCATATTTGGCAAATCTTATGTGTCTTACACCAAAGCACATAAAGCGAAGTCGTTCATTTTCAAGGCTTAAACATAATTTGAAAAACTGTGTCATCGGCATATATTCACTTCAATTGAGAAGATATAACACAGATAAAGTAGTTAATGTGATGATATATCAATTTTGGTAACAGTGAGCCAGTTACTCATTAGTTACGGAGAAATGGGCAGCTGTTCAGGCATACCTGTACAAATGGTAAGACACTGGAAGTATCAACTTGATCATTGTGACTGATTCCTACAAATTGAGAAAGTTAATAATGACATACATATGTGATGACATAAAGCGTTAATGAAATGTGTACCGTTATTGAACACCCATATTGGCAATGAGCCAAGGTCCTCTGATAGCTGCAGAAACAAAAGTTTTCTTTACTAATTGTTACATAGAGTAGCAGCATTAACTGGGAACCCCGATCATTCCACAACAACAAGAAGATACCTACTTGGAGAAACTCAAAATAACCAAGTCCATCATCAGTCCAATACATCCAAACATCACCAAAGTGTCCAGGTCTCTCTTCCCAGGGTCCAATTGTTTCTTTCCAACGAAATGCATTGCGTAACCATTCACCTTCAACGAAACAGCCACCTTACCAACACAAATATAAAAGCCAACTGTATTAGGTTGAATTCTAAGGAACTAGTGGATATATAAGACTTATCTATTTACAGAAAAATCAAGGATTCTTAGCACTGTTTGGAATTTAATTAAGCTTCCCCAGATTATCTTTGTCAAGAGGTCAGGACACCAAGCATTAAGGTTCCGGAATAAGAAAAAAAAAATATCATGTCCAAAAACGAAAAAAATTAAAAGTTCAAAGAAAATGGTGAATGTAATTTTATATCTGCAGAAAAAAATTGATAGCAGGCAAAGAAGGACAAGGTTACTTCTATTTGAGCTTGTTTTATAAAGATCTGCTTATTGTTTTTGAAAAAAACAAAGGTTCTTTTAATTTATTAAATATTTTGTTAAACTTTGCTCTGTGAAGTGTTCATTGCTAAAGAGGATTGAGAAAATTAAGCATAATGGATAGGGGTCACTAAAGACCATGTAACCAAATGCAAATATGAAAGAAAATGAACCATCATAGATGTCTTATGTGATAATATAGTTAAAACACATGAAAAACATGAACCTCGGCAACGAAAATGTCAAACCTAGAATCTTCCATCAATTTTGGAGCCTAATTTACTTTGAGGGTACATTAGGGAGTATAAAAAAGAGTTTGAACTCATAATATACATACATAAACGTCAGGATTGGAAAAAATAAACTTCCGTTTGATAAGTAATCATCCTTCACGAGGTTTTAAGTTTGCCAAGTGTTGTAGTAACTTTGCGATCACACACACAAAAATACATATGTACATAGTTAAGTTCATCAATTGACCTGCCATAGCATATAGATGTTTTCTTCACATTATTCATAGAAAATACCACCCTCTTAGTATGATTGTAACTAATTTGCAAGCAATAAAGCTAATATAAACAGTGTTTATTTCTTCATCAACAATATATTTCTGTAAGATCGTGAATACTTTCCAACCTTGAAAATTCACTACTAAATCATATATCAATAGTTTAGGCAAGGTGGCCCCACTACGGCTTGCATATTTCAGCTCCCATATATTTTAAGTGAGAATTACATATGAAGAGCTCAAGTTTAGCAGCAGTCAAGTATCAAGTTGTAAATCCAGATTTACCTGGAAATCTGAAAAACCGAGGTTTTAAATCAGCCAACATTTGGACAAGGTCCTTCCGAAATCCATGTCCCTGGGCCAAAATAATAGATTCATAATGAGTAATAAGTTGTATCAGGATATCAATAAGTTCTTTACAAGTTAGCATGACCAATTTAAAAAATTAAAAATTAAAAAATTAAAAAAAATAATAATAAAAAAAAAAAGGAAGAAGAGTAAAATCTAAGTTAAACCATTTAGGATTATTTTAAACATAGAAAGTTTGGAGTGGCAATAAATTCCATTTATTTATAAGAACATAATTTTACTAATAAAAAAGCACAAAATAACACAGACAAGGTATGAAAACAAAGGATACAAGGTCAAGCCACAACAACTAGATTAGATTACTACAGCTTTCCAATTATAAAACACCAAGAAAAAAAAAATCCCTCAAGAGTGGATTCTTTTCCTTCCTCACACAACTTTATCCATAACACCCAAGCGACCGGACAATGAATAAAGAGGTGAACTATGGAACACAACAATCTCAGTTGGAAAGAATTGAAGTTATCTCTACAGTAGAATCACAAGAGAAAACCTTATATTTGTAAATTGTAATGACCTTGGAAAACAAGGGGAAAAAAAAAGGTACCTTATATGTATCCAAGGGAATGGCTGACACTTGATCAAACCATATTACCCCTTTACTGGTTGTTGTCAATTGTAGTCTTGAGTTAGGATTTGTTCCTTGGGCTTTCAACTGAACCTCGAATTTTGTCCAGTTTGAAACTTCTGAACCAGAAGCACTGCATAGGCAACGAAAATGGAAATATGAATCTTAAATGCAGAAAAAAAAAAAAATTTAGTAAGAAACTGTTGATTGCAAATATCTGAGAGAGGTGCGTACATAATGTTCGCAGCAGCAAGTTTCTGCAACCCATCTGAGCCTGTCAGTGATACGGATACATTGATTGATCCAGATGAACGAACATAAAGAACAGCATTGTATGTCTTCCCTTTTTCTATATTCTGAACAAAAAACATAAATAAAAAGACCGTACCAAAGAGCAAAAAGGAAAATCTGCAGTAGTTGTAGTTGTGTGTGTGTATATTATCTTGCGATAAAAATGGTCGCATTGCTAAACCATGAATCTGGACCACAAATTTCAGATTAGGTGTAAAAGTTCATACCATGCCCCAGAACCCAGGGTTATAAATTCCAACACCCCCAGCAGGGCAGCTATTGGCGCCTTGGATGTCACATAGCACCTCCATTCGGAGTGCAACCTTATTGCGGTCAAAGCATGATGAACGGTCCGTTGACACAATCAAAGAGGACTCATTTCCAATTATCGCCCAAGGATCAATGTTAGAAGGAGTGTTAGGGCCCCCAGCTTCAAAACCTGTGGGAAAAAATTAATGAGAAGCCCTGCTTTAAGCATACAGTTAACATAACAAAGCAGGATAGCTCATTATAATCTTTGATACAAAATATTTCTTCTCTCTGTATGTGAATGCAGAATTTCCAACAAAAACTCGGTAACCTCATACTGAATAATCCAAACTCATTCCGACACCTCAAACAAACTTAAAACTGACAAGGCAGGGGAAAAAATCGAAGGGTTGAAAAAAAGAGGGATCTGGTGGTACGTATTCTATGCAGAGAGTCAGATAGATAAAGAAGGAAATAGGTGTCGTACAAAAAGGACAAAATTTCTTGATTGTCGTTCACCAACCACACTTGCCCAAGCGGTAGAACACTTATTAACTCAAAATACAATGGTTTTGCATCAAGAAAATTTATTTTGGTGAAGTACAGCCTAGTCCATCTCTATTTGCACATTGAAGCGTGACCTGATAGAAACATATAAAACCAAGTATGACAACTCAATAGAAAGAAGGATCGGATGGGACCACATGCGATCCCTTTCTTTTCTTTTCAGACTGGAAATGAGTCCTCTTTGATTGTGTAGGACCGTTTGATTGTGTCAATGGAAATGAGTCCTCCTTGATTTTTTCATTGGACCACAATCAAAGAGGACTCATTTCTCTCACAGCATTCCAATTATGCTGTGAGACATCCTGCAATGGTGGGATCCCTTTAAAGAAGCTGACTATAAATAGTTTGGTAATGTTCTCTTGCTAGCGAAAGAAGTGCTTGTGTCACCAGACAATTTGAACCACACGTTCATGCTGCAATTAACCTAATCAATGGTCTACATTCATAACTTAGCAGCACAAAGATAAGCATCTGACATTGCCGGACAGTTGTGGAGAAAACATTTTCCTGCATTTGCTATAATTTCACTTATTTTAGTAGCTGGAGTTCAGAGAGTTTGGAAGTAACCTCTGTTGCTTACAAGCTCAGCCCACACCCCGCCAGCACCAGCATGGTTAATCTCCTGCAGTGAACAATTTTTAGAAAGATGATAATTCTGCACAATTCTGAAATTCAAGTTATTGGAACTGAAACCAAAGATGAGTAACGCAACCTCAAAGAAAATTCCAAACAGAGTGTCAGATATTGGGCGTGCGGATGCTTGAGAAGCATCGATAAGCAGGTTTGCTGTCTGGTTTGCATCGACTCCAATGGCAAAGCAACGATAGACGGAGCAAAGCAAGACATGTAGCAGAAGAACAATGTGAGGAGACTTGCAAGAGCCCATTGCTCCCTTCCCACACCCACTACTGCCTACAGCCTAATAAAGTATCGATTTCCGAGATAATTTAGTTAAATTCTTACCAATTAACCAAACAGAAAGGACAAACACAAAGTGCAAAATGGTGTTTCAGGTAATTAGATTAGATTAGATATTATTAAGGCAGCTATACTATACACAGAAGCTCAATCAAACTAAGACAATTAACAGGAATTACTTCTTCCACCAACCATTAATTCATTCAAATGAAGCTACTATTTACAGAATTTACAAATTACATATAAAAAAATTAAAAAAAAATATAAATAAAAACCCAGCAGAATACCCAGAAAGATGGTGGATTTTGTTTCAAAAACTATGCAAAGAAATTACCTAATAAATTGTCGTCGTTTCGTTTTTGGTTGTTTGGTCTCCAAGACTCCAAGTCTCCAACTCCAATCAAAGTAAGAAAGATTAGTTTATAAAATCGATATTTCCAAGAGGCAAGAGGGAGAGTGAGTTGACTCGATGATTCTGTATCTGTATCCTTATCTGGTGCTACAGCCTATAGATATATGTGTGTGTATATACATAGAGGAGTATCCGGGATTTGCCTTGCTTTCACGTAAGCAAATGCACCAAGCAAGCAATGAAGCTAGCTAGCCGTGGCACACTCATTGGGCTCGCTCGCTCACTGGAATGGATTGCAAGCAAAACCATACCAAACCATTTTGCTTTGTTTAAGAAAAATCTTTTGTGGATCCATTCATGTGTTTTTATCTCTAACAAAACGAGCTAAATATAATTTCGTTCAGAATTATAGCACTGTAAAAAAAATAAAAAAAAATTTAGTAAGTAGTGTCATGCCATACTTATATACCATCTCCAACCCAACCGAATGGGCTAAATATAGCTCTCTTAATAATTTATTAAAAAAAATTTCCAAAAAAAATAATAATTTATTAATTTTAAATTTATTGGTTAGTTTAATTAAATTACCGTTAAATATTTTCAAATCTAGTCGTTGGATTTAAATCAATTATTACAATTGAAGAGCTACCCAAAAAGGGCTAAGAGGGGCTATATTGTCAAATAATGGCAAGTTAGGTCATCTCCAACGGACATGGCCAAAGGCCTTGTGGGCCCCACTGGGCCAAAACACCCAAATCAGGCCAACGGGGGCTGGCCATTTCCAGCTAGCCAGCCTTCCAGCCCAGCCCACTTGCCCTCCAACAGCTACCTAGCGTCAGCATGACGCCAGCTAGCAACAATTAGCTGACGTCAGGTTACCATTGGAATTTGATTTTTTTTTTTTGGACGAAATTTTTTAAATAAAATAAAATAAAATTCTAATTTTTTTCCTATAAATACCTAAACCATTTCTACACTATTTTTCACATATTTTTCACAATTCCATACTATCCAAAAAATTATTAAGATTATATAACTATATTTTAATATGTCCGAAAATTTTATTTTAATATGGTAGTTTAATTTAATTAACCATATTAATTCAATTAAAATAATAAATTATTAAGGGGATTATGTTTGGCCTATGACCCTTTGGTCTCCTCGGTTGGAGATGGTATAAAATATGGTCTGACATTGTTCATTAATATATAATATCTTGCAAGTCTATATGGCTGAACATGACCTTTGGCCCTCCTTCAGTTGCGAATGACCTTAGACTCCATAGAATTATAGCCAGTTACCGGTTAGAGATGGGTTTTTATACAAATTAAACTAGTTTTTGGTTTTTTGAACGTTTAGCACTGTCCACTGAAAGTGGCCAAACTCATGACGTACCGAGATGGATAAATTAAAAAGGACTTGGATTGTCTACCCTCCCACTTCCCATCCCCTTCCCATTCCCTCTTATTTGTGCGGTCACAGTTAAGCCGCATCAACATTTTATATTGATTTTTTTATAGAGATAATAAGGCAAAAAGCAATATGAAAATAAAATGATGACGTGACTTAACCGTAACGGCACAAATAGGAGGAAATGGGAAGTAAGAGGGCAGACAATCCAAGTCCCATGAAAAATGTCTTGATCTTATCCCGTGGACCCCAACATTCATCCGTTTATCCGGCTGACGGACGACGTAGCGGCTTGCTCGGCACCTGCCGTATATGGAACATTCCACATCATCTGTGAATTTGGGATTAAGTCTAGTCCTTTCGAACCAAACAAAAATAACATATACATAGCCGTTTTTAGTTTTCTTTTTCAAAAACGTCATCTAGTTATACATCATTTGTACCAACTCTCTTATAAAGATGAGATCCACGTACATTGATGGACCCTACTTTTATTAGAGAAACGGTACAAATAATTATACAAGGAATATAAACAATAGTACAAGTAGATGGTAAGTGTAGTTCTACTTTTTCTTTTTTACGTCAGTCCTCACTCAATTCATCCAAATTTTGGTTTTAAAGAAATTCAAGAGGGGTCACGGTACACCATCACGGAACACTACCACAGTGACATGTAAGTCATTCTCGCAGTTAGTAATACTTTAATCATATTGCTTTAAGACTATCAAACAGATTAGTCCTGTCTTAGGAGGGCATAATGAACGTGCAATCTTTGAATCGAAACTTAAAAAGATGAATGAAAATAACTCATACAGAATTTATGACGGCCTGCCCCATTGGACTTGGAAAGACATAACCTAACTGTGACAATTGAAAACGACATGTAGATACATCATTTCCAAGTAATAAAACTAGCACAAAATAACTCATACAGAATTTCTGCTACTGTCCTGCCCCCAGTATAGTCGACGAACCAAACTCACCATGAGAGAATCAGAGAGAGAGAGGCCAAGCAAAACACTAAATCATTTTATTCGCCCACTAATAGTAAAATGTACCGTAGAGTCGTAGACACTAAATTACCGATGCTGATACTCACCTTATATTCACTTCAGATCAATGGCTACTATCCGCTTGAATTTGAAACCACACACCTAAAGCAGACCCCGTCGTACAAATGCCCAAGCAGTAAGTACTAACCTCCTACTCCTAGGGTACAAGTCACAACAACCTCCTCTTCTACCAGAAGAAGCTCTACAAACCCCAACTATGAACCTCGCTTACATGCTCTCAAAGATGGACTAATGGACAATATGATTTTGTACGACAAAATGACTTACGTAACCGTCACCAGTCTCCGGTCTAACAAGCTTGGGGCCTGAAGGAAAACACGAGCCCACGCACAGATGGAAGCCGGTGCATGCCCTAGAGCAAATGCACTTATAACCCTGTGCACAAGCACATTGGGCTTAGGGCCTCCGATTCCACAAAGCAAGTCGTTAATAAACAAAGAAGAAACCTACTTTTCCACTAAAAAGGAAACCACAAACAAGTAAATAAACTAATCCACAGGAAATTTCCTAGTAATTTTAATGTTACAAACTTCATACATTAATAGTACATTGACAATGCTGAGAACGGATCTCGCATGTGCCCATTAACTAAAGTCACAAGGGGGAAGTATGATGTTCCTCAATACCTGTGAAACCAGATGCCTTCCAAGGTAATGAAAACAGCAAACAGACACACATACCGCATCACCCCCTTCTTTCCGCCAAGTAATACAAACCAACTGCACAAGGGACAGGGCAATATGGAAGGGTAAGAACTTCATTTAAATAGAAAAAACATGAAGTCGCGTATAAATATTTGGACACTGAGAAGTGTCAGTACGGAAATAGAGCATATCACATATGCCCACAGCAACATAGTTACATTATATAAGTTTACAAGACACAAAATTTGATACAAGATCGTCAATCCTGATACGTAAGATCAAGGTTCCTCAGAACAAGTATAGAGAGTTGATCGGGAAGGCATTCATGACTTAGCTTAAATTTAAGGAAAAATCCATTAATCATGCTAATATTAAATTATGATGCAGCGTTCATATTTATGGACCTGAGTAACGATCCAAATGGCATTCTACTAATCACAAGGATGGATAACTGCACTAATTAGTTAGTTCCAAGCAAATCCATTGTCTCTAAAACTTGTTATCACAAATAGATCAATGCCAGATGGGCTGTGACCTAGTTTTACTTTTCTGCATCTGGTTTATGATATTCTCACTTCTCACCATGCAGTGCGTAATAAGTGAAGACAGTTCCTTGAAAATTTAACGCATAGGTGGCTATGGCATTGAACTATTAAATACAGGATTCAACAATAAAGATAAGGATTGCTGGCCTGAAGGTGGCAGGGATGTGGATATACAATAAAGACGGATCATGGATAAACAGGACCCAAGTGAACGCCAAATACTAGACTGGTGTTAATGACAAACTTTTACTTTGGAATCTGAAACAAAAATTGATTCAACCAAGACACAACACGCAGAATTGAATCCTTTACACATTTTCTGAACCAACAATTTAGGAAAAGAATGTTCCTTCTACATATTTTATCTTCAAACAGGTGAGATATTCATGCAAAATCAACATATTTCATGATAACATGAACCGTAAAACCACTACTAAGTGCCAAACGTAAACTGTTTTCATGATCATTCATGCTACGTACAAGATTTAATCATTCTTTAAAGTCCAGTTAATTTAAGAAGCATGTATATGATAAAACAAGAAAACAAGACAAACAGAAAAAGTATCATAGTAAGAAATAAACTCAGTCAGGAAACTGAAGGCCTCTAACCTTTTTCTAGAAGCATAATTTATCAAAGTTCATCCTCATATGATACACCCATTAGTAAAAGAAGCTTCTGCATTTTATTGACCCGCAAAGGCACACTTTCTTCCTATGGTATGCTTTCTCTTGAGGGACCATCCCATAATCATATGTCAACTCTGTCGTAGGAGGTATGTGTCCAACCGCATAAAACGCAATATGGAGGTCAGACTCATTTTTGTTTTCCCTTAAGACTGGCTGCCAAAGTACATTTGGAGAACAGCTGTGATTCATAAAACGAGCAACATTTCCAGCAGTATTTGCACTGATAATTAGAGGAAATGGGGCCTTTGAAGTCTCAGTAGAATCACCAGGCAGAACCCCAAGTGGCTGACAGGTACGAGTAGCATCAAAAATGTAATCGTCTTCATAATCACCCCCCATTTCTTCTACCCCAGAAATATTAAGAACTTGTCCTGCATATTCACATAAGAAAGAACCAGCGCGGATGGGATCCAAAGACCGCAGACCCCAACCTTTATCCTTAGTCCTAAACACCTCCAGACGAACTTTCAGGCCACTTTGAGACACTCGATTCCGACAATTAGGAGGGCACTGACAGGATGGACCACATTCATGCAGTAAGGATTTTTGGTTCACAAGAAGCCCATTTGCAGTATATGGGAGAAAATCCCCATTTTTCTTAATGCAAGAGCAATTGGAATTACCAGGGAGACACCCACCAATACAGAGACATCCATCAGAGGGTTCTGTAAGATTCACCGATTTAGAATACTGCAGGCTAGAAATATATGTGAAGTGTGCAGGGCCTTTCTCGCCATCAACATCATTTACCAGAGAAACAGGTAAATTTTCAGCTCCAGAAGTAAGGTCAGGCAATATAAGTCCAACCCTCGTCGTAGTAGTTTCTTCTTTCCACTGTTCAATTGATTTCCAAATGGTAAATGCTTCAGGCTGGCCAGGTAACCTTACCAATTTATACTTAAATACATTGCAACCACTCTTCCCCTTGTCGACCCATGATTCGTGAATTTTATATAGACCATCATAGACATATACTTTCCCAGTTGGATTAGATACATCCCTTAAACCTCGAATTACTCTGACATCATTACCCCGATGCAAACTTTTCTCCAAAGCGAGATTACCCCTTTCAAGCTTCTGATCCTTCATTTCCTTATCTCTCCTGAAATCATTGCTAGCATTACCACCTTGGCCACTGTATATCAACACATTCGAATCCTCCATAGAATCCTCATATCCTCCAGAAGAAACAATGCTCAATGCTAAAGGCTCTTCCTCTGTACTGTTCTTGACTCCCATGTAATCAATTCCACCCATAGTTGGAGCATGTAACCCAACCAAGCACAGTTCCATTCGGAAAAAGAAAATATCCCCGACTTCAACACCAGGCACTGCACCAATCCTCTTCTTGGCATTTGTCCTAATTCCCTTATTCATGAAGAGTGTTCCTGCCCTTAGATCGGGGCGTCCTGTTCTTGGGGCTCCTGGTATTCTTTCCTTCATCTCTTCAATTTGTGTAATCCTTCTTCGCACCAAGTCATAGGACGTGAGTGCATATACAACCGATTCCCTGTCACCATCAGTTTGTTGGAATGTATTGGTATATGTTGTAAGAACATTATCAATTATTGCATCAATGTCAACATCAGGCAAAGCAACATTAATGTCCTGGCCACCCCTTGTCCTCTTCTGGGACCGGAACTTACTCCTTGAGCTCCCTACCTTCCTTGTATTTTCTCCATCAAAACCATCTTCCTCTGCATTCCCACTTTGGGATTGTGGCTGACCACGACTTCGAGCAAGCCTTCTTGCTGTCCTAGTATCTCCATTAGCGTCTGCGGATGGAGGCGTCCTAAATGAATTAATTGGGACTGCATTTGATATTGGGTTGTTGAAGACAAAAGATGCATTACCACTTGGTGTTTGCAGATTTTGTTCAAGTGGCCTTTGCGCCTCCGGCGAAATGAAGAATGGAAAAAATGGGGCAACCCCGGGTGGGAAAGGGCCAGCAGGAGAAACACAAACGAAAGGAGCAGCACCTTGTGGAGTTGAAAATGAAGTATTATTAGAAGCTGACGGGAACAATGGAACAAGACGCCTCAAAGGCCTTACATCTAAAACCTTAGACTTGTCAAGTGACCCAAAACCAGGAACAGACTCTTGACCTAAACGTTGTTCCATTAAATCGTTTCAGGCAAGAAGCACGGTTTTCAGCTACGACAAATCCAGTAAGAAAGACTGCCTCCACTACGAAAGCAGCCACAACATAAACTTGTCACAGAATCAAATTGCAACCATTTCAACCAGAATACATTGCAAAATAAGCAGTAATCTTTGCAGAGTTCTTGAAGATACAAAGTTGACTAATCTCCTGCAACATGTAAAGTTTTAAACAAATTAGAGAGATGATAAGAACTAAATTTACCCAAATTAATATATTTTCATAGGGTGAAAAGAAAGAGGTAAATCCAACTACAACACTATTTTGTTGGTGGAAAATATAGTAAATTGAAATAATAACTCGCTTTAAGTTTAAGCTAAGTTGACACAAGGATTTTTGCTCATCCGAACCCAGAAACCACATGCAACAAATCATTCAACTAAAATTCTTTTTATTTCCCAGTTTTCACTTTAATTTCCCAGATTTCACAAGTGAGAAATTACCTTCAATTAAGTTGTAAAATGAGAAAATGAAATCAAAACTAAAACGGTTTTCACTTTTCAGACTTTTCTCAGCAACCAAACAAAGGATATGAGGTATAACGTAAAACTAAGTGAGAAAAGTTACCTTTAATTCACAAGTTAAACCAGTGAAACCAAGAAAACTAACTTATTTTCTCATAATCATCCTATTTTCCCAGAAAATTGAAATTTTCCATGGAAAAATCAAGAAAACGAAAAAGTAAAACCCAATAAAAAAGGCAAAATTAAAGATCTATAGAGATCAAGATCGAACCTGGAGATGCAGCGGCTACGGGAGAAGATCAAGATCGAAACTGGAGATGCAACGGCTACGGGAGAGGATGAGGAGAGGATGAGGATGAGGAGGAAGGCCTACAGGAAAAGAAGGGCAGCGGCAGAGAAGATGGAAAGAAGATGAATGAATTTTGGGAAATTTGAAAAAGTAACTAAAATTTGGAGCCTACGTAGAATTATAACCACGCTTGAAGTTTATTATAATTATAACTAAAAATTAATATGAAAGTGCTAATATACCATTAATACAACAAATTTTATTCCTTAAAGTCCTTGGATGTCCTCACCTTTTATTAATTTTCTTTGAACTACAAGTGTAGTGCTGTATTGTTTATTAGGAAAATTAATGAAAATGATTTCAAATTTTTAAGTTTTAACGATAAGGATAAAATAAAGGGTAAAATGAATAGTATCAAGATTGACTTTTTAGTGTAAAAATATAATTTTTCGTTAAAATGAACAGTATCGGAAGCTTTTCGTTAAAGTTTCTTGTTTATTTTGTTCGCTAAGCACCTTTGCCATTTATCTCCTTTTAATCCTGGAATTGATGTGCCATTTACTTTATTGGTTACCCTTTTTATTTTTGATAAGTTGCATAGCGCCTCCAGTAATGGAGATGAGGTCTTGAAGGCAAAAGCTGCTGCTAAGGTTCAAAAGTTTGGTGAATTGGCTCTGAAATGTTATAGGCTTTCATTCTCGTTTCCTAGGCAATAAGGATAGAGTTAACATAGCTCATCGGTTGAGATCCAACTTCATTTATCAGCATTTAAGTCGTTCATTAATCTTGCTAGTAACCAGCTTTCCGGGAATGGACGAGCTAGTGCAAAGAACGATTGGCTGTTTTAGTTTTTTCACGGTTAAGAACATGAGGAAGTTTATAACTTTTCACCCAGGGTATATTAGTACTTGCACGTCAAATTTTGGTTATAATTATCATAAACTTAAAATGATAGTTATAATTCTATATAGGGTCCATATTATGGTTATTTTTCCAAATTTTCCCTAGAATTTTAGGGTTTGTTTAATGATTTGGATGGTGTAAATATTGAAAAAGATAAGGGGCATTTTTTTCTTAAAATTTTATAATTTTGTGTTCCATGGGAGTGGAACGAGTCGTTCCAAGGAGGAGGTGGAACATAAATTTAACCAAAATGCGTTATGTGGGACAGCGCGTCCCACTATCTTTGACACACCAAACGTGGGACGAGCGCGTTCCATCCCACTACGTTTCGTCCCATCACACGTACCAAACAGTACCTAAAGGACATGATAAGTGTTATATTTTTTTGGCCTATAATTACCCTACCTTTTGCCACTTGTCCTTTTTTCTGTCAAATTTGCCACTTGTCCTTCTAACTCGATGTAAATTTCACTTTTTTTAACCTTCTAAATCTCAGATTTCGGTAATTAATGAAGAGTGAGGGTTAGGGATATTCAAATTAGAATTTGATAGAATTTTAACAGATTTTAAAATATTGGTGTAGTCAATTATAATTTTAAAAGAGGATTTTAAAAGATTTTGAAATCATAGTGTAGTCAAGTTAGGATTTGAGAGGATTTTAAGAATACATTCAAATCCAACTGTAGTCGATTAGAGCATCTCCAACAGAGATGTCAAATGTTAATTTGATGGCTAACGTGGCAATATTAGATTTTCTCTTTTTATAACCGATATGTTTTTTTGTTGTAAATGATATTTGTATGACCCATTTTAAAAAGAAATCAATTAAAATAAATTTTGACGATCTATAATTGGTACATTAATGAGACCCATAAAATAAAATAATTAAAAATAATTTGACATCACGTTTTATCATATGTCAAATTTGACATATGAAAACTTATATGTCAATCCATATCATATGTCAAATTTGACATATGAAAACTTATATGTCAATCCTATGTGGATTGACATATCGGTTAGAGCTTGCTTCTACTTTCAAATTTAATTACATGACATTTCACTTAGGATTTGACATCTCCTTTGGAGATGATTTTAGGATTTTAAAAAAGTCCACACATTCTAGGTGTAGTGAGAATACCAAAGATTTGCTATAATTTTAATGGATGATGAATTTTGATGGATTTAAGGGTAGATGGTATAAATGCCAAATGCTTTCAACAATCCAACCTTCACCGCTATGATTTCTTTTCAAGGCCAAAGAATTCTCTATGTAGAAACAGTCTTTCGCCACCACTCATCCCAGCAACTCACCCACCGACATTCTGCCATGTACAATTCCAATCCAAACCACATGAGATAACGGTGGGAGTTCTTCAAGCCGCGTAGAGGTCCCGCTAACTTCAGTGATTATGAATGGGTCATTTCCAATAGATTTTGATAATATTTCTTCAGATATAGAAGCATTTACAAAACCCGGGGCATATGAAATGGATTCTACTTGTGCAGGAGCGCCCATGGAACATAAAGAGCAACATCCCCAAGAGAATGGATGGGACAAAACCCAGAATATAGACAACTTATTCTTTGACTTTCCTTTTGTGTGTGTGCGTTTGTCTTAGATTTTAAATTTAGTTGAATGGCTTCATTCCTTATTTTAATTTTGTGGGTTGAAGTTATTATTTTCAAGTTTAATTTTATGATTGATTGGGTTTGAAGTGGCTGGTTGCAGGTGGTTGAGTGATGTTTGTTTTGGTTTGTTGAATTTTTTTTTTAATTATAATTCAAATGAGAAACGGGAAGACATATTTGATTGATTTGTATTTCTATATCAATATATGTATGTTTATGTTTTTTTTTTTTTGTCAGATTGTGCACTAAGAAAAGTAATTCATTTTATGTTGTAGAAGTCAACTACAAAATCCTAAGAAATTCATGAAAGAAATCCTTACAAATCCATAGAAATTTATAACAGAAATCCATATAAATCTACCAAAATCCATATAGAATTGTAGATTATTAAAATCCTTTGAAATGAGTCACTTAAAAAAAGTCTATTAAAATCTTCCAAAATCCAAATTGACTATACTTCAATTAATCATCTTCATTGGACAAGACTGGACTAAGAGTTAGTCTAATCCGTGTTTGTTACATACAAGTACTAATGGCCTGTTTACGTCATCGGAATCAAAACAAGGAGAATTGAATTGAGGATGAATTGAATTGAGGAGGAGTCAAAATCAGATTCATGTTGAAGCTGTTTACTTAAATATTCAAGAATCGGAATAAAAAAAACACTGAATTCATATAAGTTGTTTACTAAACTATAATGCCCTTCTTCAACAAAATTAAATTTGTATACAAATTTATTAGAAATCTCTGCAAATCTCATCCTTCCCTGCTTCGGTGCTTCCAGGAAGTACCAGTGCTCTTCACCAGAGCCACAATTCTCTTTTCTTCCTTGAGGAGACCCGTGGTATCAATAATGCCCTTATTCAAACCTAGTTGAATAGAATACTCTTCTCTCCTTGCAATTTTTCATATCTTTTATCCCTGTCCTCGCCTCCATCTTCCCCACTCACCCTACCCCATAGCCACCACCTCTTCTCCCTGCAAAGTATTTCATAACTTTTTTGGGTTTTTGAGTGGTTGCTTCCCCGCATCTGTGGGTTTCGGTCTGGTTTGAATTGTTCATTTTCAGGATTTGGGTGATTGATTTTTTAATCCGATTTCGGGATACGTGGATGGATTCTTGAGCTGGTGGGTTGGGTAGTGAAGGTCGCACCGGGAGGTGGAACTGGAAGGTGAGGTGTGATGCATGAAGCAGAGTGAGCAGGGAGCGGTGGGGAGCGGTGAGTTGAGTGGTAGACTTAAAATTATAAAAATAATAAAAGGGCATAATAGGCAGGAAAAATGCATTCCCATTACCTTAAATCTCCCGGAACTCAAATACCACATCCATATAGGGATTTCAATTCCTCCAATTTGGGGAGTTGGATTCCCTCTTTCGTGTGGGCCCCATCACACTTTTGATTAAATGGCTCAATACTCCGTAATCGGGATTTAACTCTTTATTTTGATTTCAATTATGGGCACGTAAACACGTTATAAGTTTAATGGGATTAAAGGGGACTCGCCCCGACTAAGTACCTCGCTAGCCGGTCTTAGCGAAAGCCCCCAAAAGGCAGCGGATTGCTAAGACCGTATATTTCGCTTCGCCTTCGACTCATCTCATCTGCTTCGCTTCCGACTCGTCTCATCTGCTTTGCTTCGCCTTAGACTCGTTTCATCATCTTCGCACCGTCCTTGCAGTGGTCCAACAAGTAGACGATCGACGACGGACTTAGATGGCTGCCGATGGTTTCCGTTGAAATCCTCTGCAACCACAGTTTCTTGTTCTAAAAGGTAAAAAGAAGTATTTGGATTTGATTTTGTCTTGATTTGGATTTGGATTTCTTAGGTAATCTCATTCATATATCGATTCTAAGAAAATCTCTTTCAAACCTTTTTCCCAGATTCCCGTCCCCCGCAAAATCAAATTGAAATTCCAATTTCCGAGGTCGTCTGGAAATGGCTACATTGGAGTCTCCGAGTGCTGTTAAAAAAGGTTAGACTTTTGGATTTTTTGTGAAAAAAATCCCATTAATTCTTAATGATTAATTGGGGTTTTAAATTCTTTTGAACTGTTTTGTTTAGTTTGAGTTTTTAGTTTCCTTTTTTTCCTTTTTTTTTTTTTATCAATGGTGTTTTTATTTTTATAGGTTTTCCATTTTGTGCAGTGATTGTTCATCTAAGAGCTACCGGTGATGCTCCTATACCCAAGCCCCAAATTCAAGGTGTGCCTTTGGGGTTGCAGACTTACAATAGTGTTTATGAATCTTGAAATTGAATTACACTTTATTTTATAATGCATGATCTATGATGAAGAATTTGTGTTTTTAGAACATGTTTTGGAATTATTTAGATTAGTTTAGGGCATTTGTATTTGCATTGCTAATTTATATGAGCTTTTATATATTAGTTCTTCAAACATTCCGGCATTGATGGAATGATACATACGCCGATTCAAAAATTGGTATATGTGAACTCATGGATTTTCATGATCATATGCTCATAAACTGCAGAATGTTTAAAGGGTTATATTTTTTGTCAAATTGGAATTAGAGTTACTATGCTTTTTTGTCAAAATAGAATCAGAATGTTTAAAGCTGCAAAATGTTTCACTTAGAGTTACAATGCTTGTGGCTACCAATGCTTGCCAAACATTCAGAGTCCCAGATTTCTAAAGGACCTTTGGTGGTACCTCTGTTCAAGGCTCTTGTACAAGGCAAGCTGAAGAAACTTGGTTGACAATACTTTCTTATGGTTGTATGAGACTAGAGATTGGTATTCCTTCTATGTATGTGAGAGAGTTATTCTTCACACCAAATCATCATTCTATTCTTGCTATATGCAAATGTGTTGAGCTGATGAAAGATGAATGCTTGAGGAGATGATGAATGTAAGATTGAGTAGAATATCTAATTTTCGCTTCAGCATATATAGATGAACTTAGAATCTTACTGTTTTAGAACTTGCTCTTTATTTGATTTGCATATTGATTTGTGAAAGTCATATGGCTCGAGTTTTCCCCAGTGAGCAGGTTGTGTATACTGATACTTCACATGATTTTATTTTTATCCTTTACATAAACAGGATATTCTCGTTGTGACTGCTATTCCAGTTCAGGGCGGGATTCTGATGAGTTGTAACACTAGGTAATGTATCTTGTACATCAAGTGTTTTATCTTAAGCGTAAGTGTTGAGATGAATATATTGGGGGTAGTATGCCTCATCAAACTCCATTCCCTAATTGTTTCAAATAGGGTTATGGTATCCTTTTATAGAGGAGGCCAAGCGAACCACTAGCAGGGAACATACATCGAAAAAGATTGTTGTTATTTCGGGAGTAGAACTCGTCATTACTATAGGAAATTAGGTTACGAGCTTGAAGGGCCTTACATGGTAAAACATCTTGTATGACGAGACCAAAAAACAAGTTTTCATGTTGTAACTTCCATTGTATAACCAATCTATTTGTTTTGAGATTCCAATACACAGTTCTTTTGTTATGTTCATGAGTTCTTTTCTATATTTGGTCGATATTTTTTTTATTAAGGCTCACTCATCCAATAATATTAATTTTGATAATCTTAATAGAAAAGAAATTAAAATATAATTATTTTCATTGTCATGCTTTTTAGTCTGACACTGCCCCAAACGCTTCTCTAAGTCAGTCCAGTTTAGTCTAGTCTAAACCAATCAAGCTTAGTCCTTGAAGTTAGTCCATTCCAAGATAGTCCAGTGCAACAAACATACCCCTATTATCGTATTTTCTCACCTACATTTTAATCGAAATGTTAATGACATAATTATTTATTCTTTAAACTTTTGGACCCTTGTTTATGAAAATTCATTATAATGTTTAGCTCAAAGAAAAGAAAACAAATAAAAAATATTTGAAAAAGCCCAACAACCTTTCCCCTGCCCCACCCACCCCGTTTCTCTCCCACTACCGTATCTCTTTTCTTCTCTCTCCTCTTATCGCACGTTGCCCAGATTTTGTCAAATCCTTTAAATAACTGTTAAATTTATTCATGTGACTTCAAGGTTGATGTGGTGACACGTCATATGAATTGAACATATTAAATTAAAATTGTAAAAAATTTTAAAGATGAAAATTTATACAAAGAAATTCTCTACGGATCCTATTTCCAATTTTATGAAAAAGTAACCTAGGTACAATTACATGAGTAAAATTAGTGAACTAGATACAAGACTAACTGTATGTATATGCCAAATCAGCAAAACCATCAGCGGTCATGTTAACTTCTCAAAATATGTGATAAATTGTGTAGTGGAAAATCAGCTTCAATAAATGTCAAAAGTATTCTTGATAATAGATTAAATCTACCACAAAACTTGTATCTTTTTCTTAATTGCCTAAATTAAAAATTTTCAGTCTCCTTGCATATTAATCTTTCCAAATCGCATTTGTATTACCTATTAGAGAGCTCAACTTAAGGATGCAGTTTTGCAACATCCCGTCCCAAATTTTATTGTACTTTATTCCCAGAAGCAATGAAATTACCAAAATGCCCATGACGAACTAAGTGGTATTCTTACTTGTACTTCTAAATTTCTTACATAATCTTTCCCTTTTCTATACTATTTAAATATTACTCATCAATTCGAACACGTGGGCACAAAGGGGACGTAATTCTGACATGTAACGAACAAGTTATGAACGTTTCATGATGAGGTACAAAATGGTACTTTTGCATATTAAAGAATTTGCAAAACCGTTTTCAAGGCGGCTGGGCTGCCATCTTTATTGCAGGCTGCAAGCTTCTAACTGCCTGTCTGATTATAATTTCAAATTAGGTTTGCAAGTGGGGCAAGTGGGTTGTCTTTGATAATTATTTTATTTGGGCCTAGAGCCTATAAAGTTATTGTTTGGATCTGACCCAAATACACACGCACACACACATTAACCAAACACCGACTCTCTTTCACTTTCTCTACGGTCTCTCTTCGGGCTGGTTTGGTATTGTTGTGCTTTGAAAAAAAACTGTTTCTGCTGTATTGTGAGAATAAGCAGCAGAGTGTTTGGTAAACTTTTTTGTAAAAGTGCTTTTGAAAAAAAAAACAGTATTATAGTGTTTGGTAAACTTTTATGTAAAACAGATGTGAAAAAAAGCTGGTTTTTCAAAGCTGGGTTTTGCAGCTTCTTGTTTTTGGCTTTTTTTAACCCAAACTGTGAAAAAAAGCTGAAACTGAATGTTAACCAAACATCAAAAACTCTCCCAGCTTTTTTTCATAGCAGTTTTTTTTTTAAAATGACCTCAATCCCAAATTGGGGCTTCCTCTCTCACTCTCTGCATCACCATCTTTCTGTGTTGCACAATGCAACATCATAAGCCACCACCACCTTTCACCACCCAACCTTCGAACCCACACCACCAAACCATCATCATTGTTCTCCCCGACTCACCACGAGTCCAGAAACCCCAAGAAAATGCCTGAATTAGTCATCAAACTCAACAACAAAGAACTCATGTTTGAACCGAGAGGAACTCCGGCGAATTCTTTGTCTTTCCGATCAAGGTTTCCCCGTCGCATTTTCTAGCCAAATATCACCGAACTGGGCGAGTTCGAGAACACCAGACAACTCCCTATCAATCATATCCCAAGATTCGAGGATGTGCTCGAATCTGCCTTTGTCTCAACAAACTCCAATTTGGTCATGACTTTCAGGCTAAATTTCGATCAACTCCAATTACTTTTAGGCCTCGAGATAGGTATATTTTGATTCCTCGTCTTCAGCTTCAATTTGATATAAATTGTGTGAATTTTAGTTGAGAATTCAACTAGTATGACATTCTGAAAAATTGGACACACTAGAGAAGAAGATGGAATACTCTATTAACGGTGTGTATACCGTTAACTATGACGGAATATTCTGTGCGGTGACGAAATATTCTACTCTAGTAACATAACACTCCATCTAGTGACCAAATATACCATCTCTGGCGTGTATCGGTGGGTGACGATTTAGGCTAACGCGTGGTCGATGCGTGAACCACTTTTCGAGCACCTTCAATCTCGTTCTTGTGTAAACAAAGGAAAATTAGGTTCTTTACATTAATGTTTATTAGTGTAATGATTAATATAGCTGTTGGAACCAAATTACCACACAAATTCGAATTACTTGTAAAAGAGCACATAACCGTGAGCAAACCAAAGACTGGAGGAGAGGGGAGTGTGCCGGCCAAAGACTGTATGATGGTCAAGTTAGTAAGTAATGTTATGACTCAAGCAATGGGCAAGAGAGTTAGAGTGCGATGATTGCGTTACCAGAGATGAACCCTATAAGGGTGTATTTATAATAGTTAGGAGATAGACCTTTTTAGGATATAATCTTGTATGAAGCCATGACAATCCTAGAGGAAATCTAGAAGTAGGTATTGCATCCTCTTTGGAGTGTGATTACTTGTAGCGCAAGCAATTCCTAGATTGTAAGAACTCCAAGAATATAGGAAACTTGACTGATTCTATGTTGGATCAGGTTTCCGTGTCTTGAGGAACAAGTATAGTCAATCTCATCGAAGTCCTTCGGACTTCGCTCACTGCCCTCGAATAGGATAATGGTGGCACCATTACTTCGTTAATCTAGCTTCGTTCGTAGCTGTTGAGTCCATGACAGGACTTCTGATGTACTTGTATTCCGATCCGTTATACTCCGACCTTATAAAACCATGGTCCAATAATTACCCCTAACTATTTATCTGAGATGAACTTGTTCCCTTTGAGGATGGGTAGTTATCCAAAGATCATGCCCTTCGGAGTAACTTGGAATACATACCCTTTAGTTTTCTATCTTGCTTGGCGATGATGGGCATATTTATACCATTGGGAGGAAGACCTTTTTAGGATAAAATCCTTGTTCTAAGCCGGGAGAATCCTAGTGGATATCTAGAAGTAGATATTGCACCCTCGTCTGTGTATTTCAATCCACGTTGAAAGATAACGGGTCTTCATTAATGCTTCATGTTGTTCAATGAATGGCTCGATTTCATTGTAGTTGTTTAATATGAACTAGTGAGCCACCTCCAAGCTGACTTCTTTGAAAGGCTCAAACGAAGGTCCTGCGCCGAATCGGTGTGTAGGTTGTGCAAAGACAGTTAACATTTCAATATGCTCACCCCCATCAAAATTACATGGACACTTATTGTAAGAAGTTTCACCATTCCGTAGGTACCTCACATAAAATATGAGGGATTCTTGTACATTGATCACCTCTGTTATGGATACTTCAGGCTGTGCCTTATTATGAACAAACCACTTGTAACCACCCAGTAGTTTGACAAATTATAAAATAGTATGAATTTTTTTTTAATTTCAAGTCCTTGGTATATAATATTGACAAATTAGCGTACTAACAATATTACCTCTCAATTGGATACGTCCAACAATTATGCATCGCCCTAGCAAACTTTGCCTCATACAATAGATGTATCAGTACGTGAACCATACTTGTGAAAAATTCCATTGGAAATCTCTACACTAGCCTACATAGGATGTACACAATATCTTCTTCCATATCTTATATGTCGAACTTGCGCAACGTTTTACAACATAGTTGCTGGAAGAACCGACACAAATATGTTATCAGCTTGATAACCTCGGAGCCAAGTATGACCGAATACCAATCAAAACTAACTGTTGGAGTAAGGCATAACAATCATGACTCTTCAAATCCGACAGTGCCCCAATGTCAATTTTAACATGTCTTGCGATATTGCTAGCATACCCATTTGGAAATTTTACACTTTGTAGCCACTTCAAGAACTCATTCTTGCCTTCCAGCTTGAAGGTAAAATTGGAGTTCTTTTTCTTGTATTTACCATTAACGAATGTAGGTCACATGTTGGACTTTATCCCCTTTGCCTGCATGCTAATACGAGTCTTCATGGTGTCCTTCGATTTTCCCTCGATAGGTAGAGTTGTTCCCACCATAGTGTCGCATACATTCTTCTTAATATCCATGGGATTAGTAATGTGTCTAATTTTCGATTTCGACCAGTATTCCAAGTTAAAGAATACTCTTTTTTGTCCAATTCAGCTGTTCCACTGGTCTCGAGCTTTCTTCAAATTAGAGCGTATTTAACTTGGCCAACATCTTATCTCTGATAATTCTCTTAATCTAGTTCTATACTATGTTATCCCATCAAATGTTTCAAGCTTATCACGCCACTCATGATTTCAGGGGAGCCATCTTTGGTGACAAGTAGCCTACATTTCTAGCGTGCCAAAAGGACGATGTTCCTCCCGCATGTTGGGCATGCCATATAACCTTTGGTGCTCTAGCTTGAAAACATACCATAAGCTAGGAAATCATTAATTTTCCATATAACAACGACTTTCAGAATGAACATTTCCCCATAGATCCGTCGGACGTTTGCACACCATTTTTTCCATAAATTTATTAACTCATCAATCAACGACCACAAATAAACATCAATGGAATCATCTGGTGACTTTGGCATAGGTATTAAAAGACTCATGATCATAAATTTCTTCATGCACCTCCAGGGGCAAGTTAGAAGAAAGAACGACCATCGACTAAATGTTGTGCCCACTAGAAAATTTCCCAAACATATTGGAACCGCCATAAGCAAGTCCTAGTATGACATTTATTGGCTCTGCAACAAAATCAGGGTAGACATGTACAATCTCTGTAATCTTAGTGTAAGGTGAAAATAACGCAACACCTTATCCAGAATCTTGTTTTTTTTGATATCTCAGCTCATTTCACTTGGGCCATTTATCCAACTTCTTGAACTCACGAAAAAACAAAACACAATTGTTTGTGCTTACATGGATCTTGTCATATTCTAACTCGAGATCGTTCAAGATCTTTTTGACCTAGAATGATTTGCAAGTAATGCATTTGGTTTCAAAAGCATACGTTTAAAAATTCCCATCACCATATCGTAGTTCTGATTGGTCAAATGACACTGTACTTTCATGTGCATCAACTCTACAACGGCTATTAGAATGAAAAAAATCTTCACAACCAGGGTACAATTTTCACTCAGCTTCCTTTAACAATTTATCGTACTACCCGAGGTCTATGGACAGCTCTTCATCCATATTGAGTGAAGCATTAGGGAAGGCATCATTCAATATGTCCATCCCTTGGTCAACACAAAAATATTGGAAGATTCATGCCAAACTCCCGGGAGACGTTGACGTTGTACTAGATAATTCTCCATGATAAGTCCACTTGGAGTAAGTGTGTACCATCCCATTCGTATACAAGTAAAATCGGGCTTCGTCTAGTGTCATCCAAACACAATTATTACATTTCACGCACAAACACCAAATACGTTTTTGAGCACCGACCTGGTTGCTTGCAAATTGAATAAATTTTCGATCCCATCAAAATATTGGTCACAACTTTTATTTTGCAAATTGATCACTCCTTGTCCATTGCACCTGTATCCAGAGGATTTATTCATCATAATGATTTCAAATATGCTTCATCGCCCTCTTTATGCCTCATGCAATGATCCTATTGCATTCAAAAGTGTACCTTCTATGTTGTGGTTTGCAAATCACCCTAGTCACCTTGTCATGCAGAATGGAAGAAGAAAGAAAAAAAAAAGAAAAAAAAAAGAAATCCTACCTGAATATTTTTCGTGTTAGATTTTTGCACTCAACATTAATATTTGCAGAATATTTTGTGAGAATCTTTCCAAGGGTTGAATCATATTTATATGTAGTCACATGATGGAATCGTTTTCCTATAAGACTTTGGATTCTACCTTGGTTGGAAAGAAAAGCCAAATAGGAAAAGAATTACATCTCCTTGCGTTTCCTATTCCAAACACAAGAAGATGTGGGGGCATTTGTAAAGACATTAATTTATATACAAATAAGAATACGCTGCATGGATTACTAGCTCAAAATAACAGTTAACTCTTGATGTCGTGAGCAGACCATGTTCTCCATCTCGATGGATTTAGCAGAAATGTGCATCGCTAATAGGCTTTTCCGGCTTATTCTAGGCATTATGACACTTTTATGGCCCATGAAGTATTTTTCCCATCTTTTTGCCCATTGGGCTTGAGCATGTTGGGAACAGCTCTTTAGAGTCCCCTTGGGTGTTTCTCTTGCTACGACAAGCCACTTTCCAAAAGACAAGTTTTCTACTTGAGGTTTGCTTCATTAGTCTGCCTAGCACGAGGCATTTCTTCTAGTACACAACAACATATGGACAACTTTTCCTATGAATAGAAAATTCAGTTAGAGAAATCGGTAATCACCACTTTACTACTCATTACTCTTTGAATTCATTTTATCTTGAACCCTTTTCTAACTAAAGCATCGAGACCCTTTAGAAAACACCCCTCCCCTCGGGTGTTTGTCAATTAACCGAATAATGGTGTTTTGCAAGTATTCAGTCAATTAGTGCTTGTGATGTAGTAGAAGCCAAGGGTTCTCAAAGAGATGGGGGATAGAACCTGAGAATCACTCAACCAGGGGCAACATAATCACTCACGTCGCTAATCGTGGATTCACTCAACACGACCAAGCCTAACACTTGATTCAAGGAAGGAGAAAATCACTCTCTTCAATTGCACAAAGCCAATTTTTTTTTTTTTAATTAATCCAATCTTCAAAGGCTTCTAATATATGATATTTATAAAGAGTACAAACACAAATTAAACCCAAGTACGAATTGGACTTTTAGTTTCCCCCAAAACATTTAAAATGTTGTTAAATGACTACTCAATTATTTGTGCGGCTCTAAATCTTAATTAACTACATTTGATGGTTCTAATACGCATGAGACTCTTGGGAGATTTCAATACATGCATGAGAGCCTTGATTACTGCATCACATTGGCAAAAATTCGCATCCACCGTCACAAACTTATCCATAAGACAACCTTAAGGGGAGAGGTTATAATGATGGTCATGGTAAGGTACTGGTGGCGATATGGTGGTTGAAGTGGATAATTATAGTCATTGCATTATGGTGGGTGCTAGAGTATATCATCAGAGAATTAAGAAAAATAAATCTATCAAAATCTTTGGAGGAGATGTTCGATTTAAATTACTTTTAGTGCATACATTTTACAACTAATGTTTGGGTTCCATTTCTAAAGATAACTTTTTCTAAATGAAAATCCATACTCTCGATTTAGATTATTCTTAGAGCATACTTTTGTATTTTTCTAAAATGAAATCCATCAAAACTTTACAGGGGAGATGTTTGGTTTTTAGAGCATACATTTTGTATAACTAACAACGATTTGAACAGAATTCAAAAGTAAAGACTGACATTAAAGTTGTGAAACCATATGCCAAGTTGTTTGTAACTTTAGCATGTAGCCATGTAACAGAGACTCTAGATTGGATTCTTGTAACATAGCATGATAATTTTCATTATGTGATGTCCACTACTCCATTAAACTATGAAGATGGCTGCAGAAATGCAGAAAACCAGACAAAGAGAGGAAGAGATAGAGAGAGATTTGTAGCTGGAAAAGTTTTACTTCGTTTTAATTACAATGGATTACAATCATCACCTATCTAGGAGTTGCTATAACAATAATTGTGGAGCAAGTTACTCTAACCTCCTCCTTATTCCAACTAACTACATTTCTAACAAATCAACATATTCCAACTAACTAACAGCCTATTTAATCTCTTGACAAGTGGCATTGATCTTGATCGTTGATTACCTTCTCACTTGGATCACAGTTTTGCATTTTATCCTTCTTACATCCCCTCTAAATCTGATGCTCGAGAGAACTGAGCATGAGATTGCTACAATGCTATTGAAACAATGGTGCAGATAAGCCATTTGTAAGAAAGTTTGTTGATTGGTCTACAAAGGAAACATGTTGAACTTGAAGATCTCCTCAAATGACTCTCTCACGTACAAAGTGATAGTCTATTTCAATATGTTTTGATTTAGCATGAAACACATGGTTTGTAGAGAGTGCAATGGCTGAGACATTATCACAGTATATCATTGGAGATGAATGTAGAGGCATATGAACATCACAGAAGAGTTGTCGAATCCAGGCAAGTTCATCAGCAGTGATTGCTAGAACCCTATACTCAACTTCTGTGGAAGATCGAGAAACTATACCTGGCTCTGATAACATATGAAGATGGCTGCAGAAATGCAGAAAACTAGACAAAGAGAGGAAGAGAGAGAGAGAGAGATTTGTAGCTCGAAAAGTTTTACTTCGTTTTAATTACAATGGATTACAATCATCACCTATATAGGTGTTGTTATTACAAAACTTTGGAGCAAGTTACTCTACCCTCCTCCTTATTCCAACTAACTACATTTCTAGCAAATCAACATATTCCAACTAACTAACAGCCTATTTAATCTCTTGACAAGTGACATTGATCTTGACCATTGATTACCTTCTCGCTTGGATCACAATTTTGCATTTTATCCTTCTTACATAAACATGTAAAGCCGGTGTATTGCGTGCCCCATTTGTAATCACAAAAGGAAAAAAGAATATAAAAAAAAATCATAAATTACATGATCGAGTTCCTAATCCCAAAAGAAAACAAATGATAAAATACAATTCCTAAAAGCTAAAAATGAAATAACTCAACTCTGTGAAATAAACTTTTTTCTTTTCTTTCTAATTTTAGTATTTATGTATAGCAGCTTCATTACTTTAATTATTTACTGGACTTGTTTGTGCCATATCCATATCACAAGTCTTCTAGTATTGCAGTTGGAATACGTACTGAATTAAGGAGGATAGAATAGGTGTTTGGGCGAGTTTGAACACACAAGAATGTGCAGAAGAATAATGATCCATTTCATTTTCTACATTCCATCACATATATTTACATCATTGATCTTCAACTTCGACTTCGGTCGTATAAGTAATTTAGCATTTTAAGCCCCCATCAAGTTGAGTCAATAAGATTTATGGCACACATGCACTGACAAAAATTTTCTCCAGCAAAACTTGAGTAAAACAGTAAGACATGGTCAGCTCATTTATGTATTACGATGCATGCACGTACCATTAATTTCAGCCATTCAATTAGGTGGATTAATCTGGAGTGGAAAACGCGAAATAGCAACTCCCAAAATCTTCTCATCTGGAGCTTCTTACCTCTCCTTTTCATTCTACAATGTTGATTAATGATTGAAACCACCCACTCTCTAGATCAGCTTTTAAAAGTCATTTATGCAAAAGATTAACCAATTCCGAAATTGTTAATTAGTCATCTGATAGGTATCTAATAAATAAACCAACCATGTTTCTATTTTAAACACTAAAAGTTTTACAACGCCAATCGAACGGTTAAACAATTTGATTTGGTTGTGATCATCAATCAACATAGCAGGATGAAAAGGAGAGTTAAGTAGGTAGAACGAGAAGGTCCAAATGATAAGTTGCTAGCATTGAATTGTGCCAAATTAAATGAAGTTCGCTATATACATATACATATATATATATATGTATGTATATACATATATATTATATATAGTAATGATCAGATGAGAAATTTTGTCATCAGTTAATATATATATATATATATATATATATATATATATATATCTTGATCAATCTTGAATTCTAGATGGAAAGTTACACAGAGAAAAAGATCGAGAAACCACTACCTTAATTTGTCTGGAAAACAAGCATGCTAGTGATGGATGGATGGAGGGATGGATGGATGGAGTCCAATTGCATTGGAACTACTGCTAATGAGTAGTCTTCTTTTCATTACCGTTAGTAGATGAATTAACTGATCCTAGGTCCGAACTACTCATCCTCTCCCGATGATCATCTGAACTTGCTTTTTCTTCTGCCGCCTTAGTCCCTTTCTTTAGATTATTATCGTTAAAACCCCCGCCACTCAAATTATTATTGTTCCTTTTCTTCTTCATGTTACCATCATCAATGCCACTGTAGTCCAGTTTCTGCAAAATACTTGGAACGTTGATGTTGCCCCCGCGATGATCCTTTCCATACTTATTTCCCATCTCTATGTCAAATTTCTCTTTCGAGGCGATGAAGCCTCTGTTGCTTTCTGAAGCGATGGATGCCCTTCCCATGTCGACGTCGTCGATGTCCTTAACCAAAACCCATTCTCTGAAGTTAACCATCGAGGGAGGAATCCTTGAGCAGAACACTTCTTTCAGGTTTTCCGTTAGACTTTTTGTATAGGGGTTTTCGTTCTTATCGTAACGATATCGAAAATTTTCATAAGTTGTCTGTTTAATTGGGAAATTAATTCAAACAAGCAGCTATCAGTGGTTAGAATATATATGTACATATGACGATGTAGAACTAGGATGAGAATAAGAAATACGTACCTGGTTTGTGCAGATTAAATAAATATGGAAAACTGTAAGGCCACCAACAAACCAGACTGCTACAAAGCAGTACACTATAAGAATAAATGATACGATGTCTCGCGCCATGACCCTCCACAGATTGCCACTTTCTCGGACAAGGTTGATCCACGAAAACACAAACACATATAAGCACAGCAACGTCGATGACGAAATAAATAAAATGAAAAACGGATAGTTGCGCTGCAACCAAGCGAAACAAGTTTAAGTCAGAAACATTAATTAATATCGTTTAGTTTAATTTGAAGTAAAATATCTCTTGTATTCAAAAAGTTAATATTGGATTAACATGTGCATGCATGCATATGCAGGCGACGTAAATAGTAGTACGTGGTAGTAACTTACTAATCCAATACACTGACCCACCCATGGACAGTGGTGATCAAATTTCTGAACACAGTTGTTGCAGATGGAACAATGAGAGGCACGTGGTGGACGATACAGCGAACAGGTGTCACAAAATTTGACCTTCACTGTGTGGCCATTGACCGTTACGTCCTTTATTCCAGTTATTCTCAAACTGGAGGCTCTGTTGTTGACGCACTCCATTGAAGGGGTAGAACCGTCATATGCCTCGTCTGATTCTTGTGGTCGTGCATTCCTCGGAATTATACCAGGATCTCTACCGGAGGTCAAATACAGAAAGGTGAAATCCTGCATGCATATATAAGTATATATAATAGTATTATAAAACCTTCCTTAAGCCAAGTCAAGTCAGATTAGATTAATTTGCTTAATTAATTTCATTCATTTATAATATAATTAAGCAGGAATTAAATAAATAAATTAAAAGAAAGAATGCCAATTTACCAACCAAAACAGTGAGGATTATTCCCCCAGCTAGTACGGAATAGTCATAATGTACATCTTGTCGTCTCATCTTTACAAGCATTCTTATGCCGAATGTTAGTGCAGGACATCCAATCAAAAAGCTTGTTAGAAACAGTGATGCAGCGTCATGACCAAACACTATTCTTCCACTGCACAAAAATTTCTGACAACACGTACAAGTTTTTCACCACTGTTAGTCCATATTTATGTAATTATTTATGATAATCAAGTGTGAAATTCATTAATGATTTCATTTGTTTCTTCTAAGAACGTATATACATACTCGTACACAGCTAGGAGCTAGGTACGTATACACACATTTGACATTGATATCCATGCACTACATGTACAATTAGTTTTCAGTTTTAGTTCTAGTTGCCTTAGAGTTTGAAGGAACAATTTTGCATGAAAAAGAAATGACTGATAAGTACGTGCGTAAAAGCATTCATCGTGAACAAAATAACTATATATTTATGTTCATTCTTGATTACTGCTTTTGCAGGTCATTAGGAGGACAACATTATTAATTAACTCCAGTTTCATCACAACTTAGTTTGAAATCAAACAACCTAGCTAATCCTCCTCATAACCCACAAAAACAACACATGACCCAGATCATATATAAATTTTTAAAATCCTATATCCAAATGATAAATAGTTGATGAAAATTATTTTTTAAAAATCATATAATCCAAGCTTCAACCTTCCTTAATCATAAAAGAGGTATCAAAGGGGGAGCAATTTGTTAAATTAACTAAAAGAATGATATGGCGGGCATGAACAAGATCTCTCTCTAGCAAGCTACGTTGTTCTATCCTATGAGAGCAACAAATTAATTAAAACAAGAAGATAAGAGATAATAATCATAATCATATATGGGGTAATTAAACATAATAATAATGATAAACCATACACACATTGTTACCCTGCCACACTAGGTATAGCCTTTCTCTTTCAGGAGGAGGAGGGGCCGCCGCTGCTGTGTCGTCGGAGGGAGCATCGCAAACTTGGCTCTTTTTCCTGTTCATTTCTTCTTTTAATTTTGATTTTGATTTTTTGGTTTGTTCTACAATCTCCTTTTATTCGCATATATACCCGCGTCAAAATGATAGCACCATTTTTGATCTGCGAGTTAATAAGCGAATGAAATGAGATTAAAACGCAGCTGTGACTGCAGGAGGAGGATGCTCTCTTTTACATTATCATCTGGGTTAGGTTTGTGGCTTCCTCTCTCCTCCCCTCTCTCTCTCTCTCTGTTTCTTTTTTATTTATTATTATTATTTTTAATTCTTATGATTTTATTACCCGTTTAATTTGGACCAAAACACAGCAGCCTGTGCCTGTGCCCCGCGAACCCACCCACACCCACCCATCCCCCCGTATTCACAATTTTCTCACCCGCATGAATCTATCTTACACTCCCTCCCCAACGAACATGCAAATCGGTCTCCGGCTTCCAAATCCCACCGCTTCTTGCGCCCAAAACCAATATTAATTTTACAATGATACCCCTGCCTCAAAACAAAGTTACCCTGAGATGAGAAAAATTATTAGCCATTTTTTCTTTGATTTAAACTATAATTAATGGCATGTTTCATTATGTGGAATAGGTTCGAATGTGAATAATTTTAATGCGCATTTTTCATTATTTCTTCTGTGTTTACGAACGTGTGAGTATTACAATTATTCTAATTATTCAGTTTTGAATTATGATACTCCTTTCCACAAATTGTTTGGTAAAGAACCAGATTATACTTTTTTGAAAACATTTGGTTGTGCATGTTTTCCACACTTGCGTCCATACAATAATAATAAACTATGTTATCGTTCTACCAAATGTGTGTTTTTAGGGTATTCTTTGAATTACCAAGGGTATAGATGCTTAGACATTTCTACCAACTGCATTTTTTTGTCACACCATGTTATTTTTGATAAGTTAAATTTTCCATTTTCTGAGCTATCCTTTACTTTTGCCTCCTGGACAAGTTCGTCCCCGAATCCTACACTCGAAATTATTGGGCCACTGCCATGTGTACACCCACAATCCAACGACCACATCCATCAGCACCAAATTCGGCTTACATCCCCCTCTGAGTCGGTGCCTACAAATCCAACCAATCAAACATCACCTCTTCCTAATTCCACTAGCCAAATGCCATCTACCTCTGAGTCGATGCCTACCAATCCAACTCATCAGACCCTACCCATTCCTAATCCCACTAGCCAAATGCCAAACTCTTCCCTTGCCCGTCCTCTCCACCACCATAGTAGCACATCTTGATACTTCAACAACCCAATCCTCACATACTATCCTGCAACCAAATGCACTTGCCCCTTTACAAGTTTATCACCGTAAAACTCATCGTCCTGCAGGCCTTGCACCATTTCCTGTTACTGATTTAATTACACATCCCAAACCTGTTTCTCCAAGTTCCTCAAGACATCCACATATCCCTGCCACGTCTTCGGTAAGAGAGACGAATGCTCACCCCATTGTGACTCGAAGTAAAGCTGGTAATCTTAAGTCCAATTCTAAATATGCTCATTATGCGGATTATTCTGTATTTACTAATACTTTCATTGAGCCTACTTGTTTCAGTCAAGCAAAAAAATTTCCTAAGTGGCGTCAGGCCATGGCAGATGAATTCAATGCTCTTCAACGAGCCTGTACCTAGGTTCTTGTTCCTCGTACTTGTTCAATGAACATTTTGCCAAACAAATGAGTCTTCCGTATCAAGAGGAGCTCCGATGGCTCTGTCTAACGTTTCAAAGCTCGCCTTGTTGCAAATGGATTCCATCAGCAGCCTGGACTCGATTATAGTGAAACCTTCAGCCCCGTAGTCAACCATTCCACCATTTGTCTTATCCTTGCACTTTCCGTTCAGTTTCGGTAGCCCGTTCGTCAACTTAACGTTCAAAATGCATTTTACATGGTTTTTTTTATCTAAAGAAGTCTATATGTCACATCCCAGACCGGCTCCGTCGTAGCACGATATTGTCCGCTTTGGGCCAAGCCCTCACGGTTTTGTTTCTAGGAACTTAGACGAGAACTTCCTAGTAGGTCATCCATCATAGGAATGCTCTCACCCGAACTCGCTTAACTTCGGAGTTCCGATGGAATCCGAAACCAGTGAGTTCCCAAACGGCCTTGTGCTATAGGGAGGGGAACATGTACATATAAGGCACATCACCCCCTTCTCCGTTGGTCAATGTGGGATCTCACACTATATGCGTTAGCCAAGTGGTTTTGTGGATTCCCAATTCCCTGATCATGTTTGTAAACTTCAACAATCTCTTTATGGCCTCAAACAAAGCCCATCGGGCGTGGTTTCAATGTTTCTCTTTGCACTTGGAGGACTTAAGGTTCACGCTATCTCAGGCCAACACGTCTCTTTTCATTTATCTTAATGGCACCTTACGCATTTATCTGTTTATCTATGTCGATGATATTTTGGTTGCATGCAATGATATGTCTCATATTGCTCAGTTGATTGCTGACTTAGGTCGTCGATTCGTTATGAAAGATTTGGGCCCCACTAATTATTTTCTCAGCATGAAGATTGGCAGGACATTGGATGACTTATTTCTTTCTCAACATAAATATGTCTAGGATCTTCTATTGCGTACCAAAATGGCAGCAGCTAAACATGTTCATACCCTCGCTGTCAACGGTCGCAGGCTCAGCCTTCAAGATAGAGACCCTCTTCTTGATCCGACAGAATACCGAAGTGTTGTAGGTGCTCTCCAATACCTTACTATCACTCGTCCTAACATTGCGTTTACTGTCAACCAAGTTTGTCAGTTTATGCATTAACCTACTTCTATCCATTGGTTGGCTGTTAAACATATCCTACGATATCTGGTTGGTACTCATTCTCACAATATTACATATAAACCTGGCTCCATTATTCTCACTGCCTATTCTGATAACGATTATGCCGGTGTTCCACTGGTGGATATTGCATTTACATTGGTTCAAACCTTGTTTCTTAGAGCTCTAAGAAACAAGGTGGGGTTTCCATTCGAGTACCGAAGCGGAGTACCGCCAACTCGCCTACACAGCTGCTGCGATTTCATTGTTTCGTAAGCTTTTTCGTGATCTTTGACTTCCGCTGTATTGTCCAACAGTTCATTGTGATAATATTTGTGCCATATCTTTGACCTCAAATCCTGTTTTTCATGCCCGCACTTGTCATGTTAAGGTGGATTATCAATATGTTCGTGAAAAGGTTGTTCGTAATGAGCTTAAAGTTCTTTATCTTTCTACACATGATCAGATTGCTGACGTCTTTACCAAGGGCATGTCTGTTACTCGTTTCACTAACTCTTGTCCAAGCTTTCAGTGCTTCTTCGCCCCGTCAGCTTGCGGGGGTGTGATAGACTAGATGGAGAGAATCAAGCTTATCAGCCCATGAAATCATCTGTCCAAAAGATATTTTCATGATCACATTCATTTACCTTATTAAGCTTCCTAATTGTATGCACATTTTTAATTGGAAAATCTTTCCTTGTACAAATTGTCAACACTTGTAAAGTCTATGTGAAATTGTATAAATACCATATACTGAGATCAATGGAGATGATCCAAACATTAAACCAAAAACCTATGTGTACTTTTTGTTCTGCAGTACTTAATCTTTTACGTCCCCCTACTCAATACCAGGTTAGTGTATTATAGGGATCTTGAAAGTTCTTCTAGGAATGTAATCTTCATCAAAGCGGGAGACTATCTAGGAGGAAATCTAGGATAATGTACCCAATCTCCCTAGAATCTTGATTATATTGCCTAATTCCTAATTTGACCTTAACTAGGGTTTTCTTACTTGGGAGACAAGTAATATCTTTAATAGGCCTAAACATATCCTAGGACTACGCTCCATGGGCTTTAGGCATTCCTATCATTCTTTCCACGTGTCATGGGCCCAGAAAATCATGGTCTCACAATTGCCCCTAACTATGCTTCTGAGAATGTGCTCTGCTTCAAAGATGGATAGTTCACCAATGGACCATGAGTTAATCATCTTAGAATAACTTCTCTAAAATGCGCTCAAATGACCTTCAAACTTCTTATTGATCCAGAGCTAGCCAAGTTTGGCTTGTCTTGCTCACTTATCTTTCAACGGTTTGATCTTTCGGAGTTTCGAACCACATTGTAAACCCCTAGTAGGAGCCCCAGCTGCTTAGCTAAAAATCTAGATGCGAGGTGGATTGCGCCTGTATATTCCTAGAATGGCTTAGATGCCTTAGGAATATGCTGCCAAGTTTTTTTTTCTCAAGTCATTAAGCCTGCTAGAGTAAAACACTTGGGACTTTTCACCCTTCCACTACAATAAATTTTCACTTTGCTGACAAAATTAGTTTTTCAACAAAAGTCAAAATTCGTAGGCAAATAGTCTTTCCCGTTGTCAGCCATTTTGTAGTGAAAAGCATGTTGCGCATGATCTTTCCCGACAAATCTTGATATTTCGTCAACTCAATCTTAGGGAATTGGGAACCCGCCTGCCATTTGTTAGTTTAGGTTCAAAGATAGTAATTATCAATATATAAGATTGACTATAAATGGCAAAAATTAAATAGCCAAAGAAATGGATCATGCTAGCAACTAGATTCTTAAATAACATAACCTTATATTCGGTAAAAAATCACTATCCCTCAAACCCAAAACGTATATGCCAAATTCTAATTTGCTACAAACATAGCATTAAAACATTCATTGCTTAACCTGTGTACACTCCTCCACAAGGTAGGGAAGTCGGCATGAACTAACGTGATGCTCATACTTTTTTTGGGCACGATTTTTGTTTTGTTAGCCTTTAATTGTTTCTATATTTCACAACACAATAACAATTTTTTAGCTAGTGTCATATTCTAACAAAAAATTAAGACTAAATGCATGCATGCATCAACTAAAACAATTAATACCAGAAACTTCTCTGATTGAAAATGTTCGCATACAAACTCCCACTGTCCAGGTTCCTCAAGTCTTGAGTCCATCTCTATCAGAAGATTGGCCAATGCCTCCTCAGCCGATGCCCACTCCAAAAAGTATGCATGTAACTCATACTTGAACTCCTTGTATCGTCTAGACATGAGTGTCAACGTAGTCATAATGTTCTTTAACATTGGTGTCCAATTCAAGATTCACCTGAGATAATTAAAAACGAGTTGTGATTTTATTGTAATAAATTCAAACCAAAACTTAAAAAGAAAGTTAAAACAAAATACATTATGTTTCTAAAGTAAAATTCAAGTCATTAGAGAGAATATTACAAAATATATGTTTTAAATTAATGGTTCTACTCACAGTGATCTCCAAGATGAGGTCTGACTTCGACTCGTCAGACATTTTTTTTCTAGTTCGTGTTCATTGGGGAGTGTTAGAGAATAATAGCCCCCCTTAAACCATCTCCAACCCTTGGCCTAAAACCTAAAATTTTTAGCCCATAAAATTTAGGTTTTAACTCAGAAACAGTTTTTCTGCTCCAACCCTTATGGCCTAAATTTTTTAGCCCGAGATTATTAAAGAATAAATTTAGGCTAATTTTTTCTTTTAAGTAATTTAAAAAAAAAATTATGTACACTCTCCTAGTTTCATTTTATGAACATTTTCACCTAAAAATATTTAGATTCCGATAAACATTGAAAAATCACTAAATTTGGGTGAATTTTGAGTTAAATAATTTTTTTTAATTATTTTAGCCGTTGGATTTAAATTTGGACCGTTAGATCTTTTTTGTTACCGTTAGATTTAATTATATTCGATCTCAGCCGTTGGATTCAATAAATCATGGGGGACATGCCCACGTGGGTGGGGTCCCACTGGTGATGCCCACACCATTTTTTGGGCTAAATACTGGGCTATTTTTGGCTTTGTTTTAGGTTTTTGGTTTTAGACCATCTTCAACCCTGGCCTATAACCTATTTTCCCCTTTCTATCCCCCCCCAAGTCCAACCCAACCCAAGTTTAAAATTGGACCTAAAACCTAAAACAAAGCCAGAGATAGCCCAGGATTTAGCCCAGAAAATAGTGTGAGCACAACCAGCGGGACCCCACCCATGTGGGCATGTCCCCTAGGATTTATTGAATCCAACGGCTAAGATCGAATATAATTAAATCTAACGGTAACAAAAAAGATCTAACGGTCCAAATTTAAATCCAACAGCTAAAATAATTAAAAAAAATTATTTAACTCAAAATTCACCCAAATTTAGTAATTTTTCAATATTTATCGGAATCTAAATAATTTTAGGTTAAAATGTTCATAAAATTAAATTAGGATAGTGTACATAATTTTTTTTTAATTACTTAAAAGAAAAAATTAGCTTAAATTTATTCTTTAATAATCTCGAGCTAAAAACTGTTTCTAGGTTAAAACCTAAATTTTCTGGGCTATAAATTTTAGGTTTTAGGCTAAGGGTTGGAGATGGTCTTAGGTCCAATTTTAAACTTGGGTTGGGTTGGAGTTGGGGGGGGGGGAATAGAAGGGGAAAAATAGGTTATAGGCCAGGGTTGGAGATGGTCTTATCATGTGCCAACAAGTTATGAACAACTTTATCAGTTGCTCGCCCATGCACTGGGTCTTGATATTTTCTTGCGTAATACAAACAATATGATTGGTTTTGACCAACCGACATGCCTCGCACACTGGTCTTTCATCTAGTAAGTCTAGTACAGAACCATCAACACCCACAATGGAAAAGCAAAAGGGCATTAATATGCAATGATAACTGGTGTAATGTAATGACATTGTTGATCATGGTACATAATATTAGTTTTTTTAATTTCTTACTCCTGTGTCGACGATGAACTGCACTCTTATTTTCCAGTAGGTGCTTGAGTAGTTAAATCATTATGAGTATCATCAAGTTGAGATCTTGCTGCGTCTCAATGTTGATATGAAGTTTCCCTAGTACTAATTATGGATTGAGATTGAGTGTGATGAAGAGAGGTCCCGCTCGCACTACTTATGGTAACGAGTACAAGGCGAACAAGGTATGGTGTTTTCCTGCTGAGGTCTTGAGGATCCATGTTTCTTGGATCCAACTGAAGAGCATCACTCCCGGTCGCACCACCCATAGAATGAGTTTGTGTGCAAGAAAGATAAGTCTGTCCCAAAATACCAGGCTTATTCCTGTCTCGATGAAAAGTAAAAGCAGCTCCGATAGTAGATATAGACCGCGACTGAGATGACAAAGGTGGGATTGAACTTGTTGACACAACAAGTTGTTTCCTTTTTTTGGCTAATTATTGACATCTACAAAAAAAGAAGTCTAAGTTAAATGTAAATACATATATGCAGTGCATTGGAATTCATTGGTAAGAATAAAAGGCCAAGATATTGATGCACAAAAAATCCAAATAAAAAACTTTATTTCAATTTATAGTGCTTGTGGTTGCTGCTTTTGTAAAATTATTGGTTTAACTAGAAAATAAAACACAAACCTACAGAGATCACAACATATTTATGGGCCAGTTAGGAAGAATCAACATTTATAAGAATTTATTGGTAAAAAAATATATATACAAACAATGATATTAGCTTCCACACCTGTATAGGAATTCATGTAAAATTTGAAAACCAATTTGTGAAATAAAAATAATTCGACAAAACCAATCTAGCTACGAACGATTCAACTTAGTTAAAATTAAATACATACCAGATGAGTGAGAGTATAAAACAGTTGGTCCAATTTTTAGGGATTCTGATGCGTGCAAGGGGACATATGAGATAGCTGAAGAAAGGATAGAGTGAGAAAAAATGGAGATGATCGTGAGAACAAGAGAAGCGAGAGAGATGATAGAGGTAGAGATGTGGATGAGAGTCAGTTAAGAGTGCGAGAACCCTAATATATAAACTTAGGGATTTAGGAATGTCAAGATTGTTTCTGAGCAGGAAAGATCTCGCCAAGTTGTTACAAGACTGAATAGGAATTCTTACTTACAAAAGTAGAATGAGAGGGTGCGTTGAGAGTGAAGAATATGGGAAGGAGATCATGAGCAATTGGGGGATGTGAGCCAACAAAATAGGATTAGGAAGAATATGGGAGGGAGATCATGAGCAATTGGGGGGACGTGAACTGACAAAATAGGATTAGGATTGCCTTTGGGAATTTGATAAGTTTGTTCTTATCATGTAGAGTAATTATCAGTTTGCTGATGAAATACTTTGTTACCCCTCTGATCAATTTGCCGATGAAAGTATTTGTTGCCTCACTTCGTCAGCTAATATTCCTAGACAGAGGGAAAAGTTTCTGCCAGAGTTTACCCGTCAAAACTAAATTCGTCAAGACATTGAATTTACACCTACAAAATGATCATCAGCTAACGTTTGAATTTTCTAGGCTAAGATTGGCTTTGTAAATTGGTTCTAGCATAAGTATTTAGCCGACAAATTAAAATTTTGTTAGGAAATGACTCTTGTGCCAATTTGTCAGCTTATAATTTGTTGCTAAAATTATAATTTCTAGTAGTGTTCACTTCCTAATCATGGAATATAGTTTAATCCGTCAATCTTTCCGAAGTAAGCTAGCTAACTTCAAAGTAACGAGTACAGAGGCGAAACACGAGTAAGCTCGTGGGTTTTGGTAGCATGTCCATTTTGGTAAATCTGCATTTAATTTCACCTCTCTACCTCACTCATGCTGTGAGATCCCAAAAATTTATTGTCGAAGAAGATAAATATTTGGGAAAAATATGTTTAGCTTATTTATTGAGATATTTATTCAAGAAAAAAGAGTGGACGTCATTGCGAGTTTGTAGCATTTTTCAGATTATCTTTCTGAATCGAAAATTTTTTTTATATAAAATTTACAAGCTGAACCAGTGATGATAAGCCACGTGTAATTCAAAGGTGTGGCGGATTTGCCACCTGCCAGTAGATGGGATGACCATAGGGTGTTAATGGTCAGTGCCATTGTACCTTGTCAACACATGGAGTAGAGATAGGAATTGCATCTCATATGGATCCACTTTGTGGGGATCTTAGAAATCTTTACATCTTCATTGACACATCCCATCCCAAGAAGGGCGTGTTGGCCGTCACGTGAGAGTGACGTGACCATGTGCACAGCGCGGAAGCTAATAAGATAAATTTAAATACACATTCAGAGCAAAAGGAACGTCTAGTTGCAGTCAAGGACAATTGCTAAAATATAACACCCGAAGGTGAATCCTACTTTTGTGAATTCTGTCAGAATTCCGTTTCTTCCCTCGTGGCCACCAAAACTCTGCTACCTAGAACCTGGAAGGGCGAAAAAACAAAGTTTAGTGGGTCAGAAACAAATCATTTTCAAAACCTTTTCTTTTCTCAAAAGTTATAACCCCTCACCGTAAAACCTGTAATAATTTCTCATAAATATATAATATGTATATACTTATCTCAAAACCATGTTCAGAAGTAGTGATATGCAAGGTATATGCCATGCCAAATATATCTCATCAAATTATATATCTATATCAGGTGACAACTCATCATATCTCATAACATGTTCACCGAGTGATCAGCTTGGCTGAACTATAGCTCATAATCAATCTCATCATCACATATAAAAATATATCCTGCACACGAGTCGGAACCACCTCAAGTGGTCTCACCGATAAGACTAGGTGTAAATAAATATGCTCTAGTGCTATGATCACGTGAAGACTGAGCGCTAATCGCGGGCCACCTACGAGTCGAACCCACCTATAGTGGTCTATTCGACAGGACTGAGCACCTAACTTGGATCCAAGGTGAGCGTGCGGTGTGAGAGGTGAACATCACGTGAAGGACTGAGCCCTGGCCCTGGGCGGGAGCACTAACATCGTGGTGCAGGTTTATGAGCTTTCAATACATCTCACATAATCATCAAATCATGTAATCATTCTCTATCATCAATATATACTCACCTGATACTTACCTATGCGTCCACAACACCAATTACCATTATATGCAACTACTAATGCATGAATAAATAAATATATATACTTTGCATGACATATCATATCGCATTTCATATCACTTTTCGCTTAATTGATTTTTTGGGAAAAACCTCATTTATATAGGTATATACGGAAAACAACTGCCCACTCACAAATATGTTGAAGCGTCGCAACCCCCGAGCCTCGATTGATGGCGTTCATCCTCAGGATAGGCCTCACCTATATGCGTAATAACCGAAAAACGTTATTTAACGCACATAACCAACAATAGGTAATAACTTCTCATATATTGCTAAATTTGGGTATATGAATATACCACAATGATCTACACAATCTCAGGATCATCCCCATATTTTTATAATTATTTTCTGACCCCTCACGCGCCGCCACGCGCTGGCAAGTGCACGGCCACACGAGCGGCCACGCGCAGGGAACCCTCATGGAAACAATAAACGACGTTAGGAATATTCCGTTAAAACTAACGGTGTTACCTGACGCCGTTAGGAATATTTGGTCAACTCTGACGGAATATTCTCTCTTCTTCTTCGGTGGACCTCGCCGGTCGCCGCCGTCTGAACTTTGAATTCTTGCCGGTTTCTGGAAAATTTTCAAATCTTCATATCTTCTTCATTTCTCAACCAAAATTCATGAAATTTATACCAAAATGAAGATCTCACAAAGATGAACACAACCATACCTGACTCGACGCCCAACTCGCCGGGGATTCGCCGGAAAAAGCCTCGATAATTCTGGCCAATTTTCAAACTTGTCGATCTCTACTTCCCGACGTCCAAATCACTTGATTTTTCTTCTCCGAGCTTCGTAAGGATGATCTAAAGCTTCCTATGGCTTTAGAATCTTCTAAAAACCTCGCATTTACGTGTGCATGAACAGTGCCTCAAATTCTGGGTTACGGGTTCTAGGGTTTTCGAAGGTCTCAGGTTCTGAAAATGGTACCAATCGACTCGTGAGGTCACAAGGAACAAGATGGTGACCTTTAATCCTTCGATTTGTGAAGATTAGGCTTAGTTTTGGTGTTGTCCTTATGGTTGTACGAAAAATAGGAGAGATCGAGAGAGAAAGCACGGGAGAGAAAGGGGAGAGTTTGTGTGTGTGTGTGGTCCACGTGGGTCACCAACCAAAACAATTATACCAAAACATATCACACACACACACATCATTCAACGTCCAAGGGTATTTCCATCTTTTCACATCCATTGTACAAATTTTTCAGGACGGGCTGTTACAATATACCTACCTTATAAAATTTCGTCCTCGAAATTTACATAACCAAAAACATCCACTAGTACTCATAGAACAACCTTGGGTACATCTCCCTCATCCATTTCTTTGTTTCTCAAGTAGCTTCTTCCACTGAATGGTTTCTCCACAAAACTTTGACCAATTGCACTGTCTTATTTCTCAAAACTTTATCTTTCCAATCCAAAATAGTCACTGGTTGCTCATCATAAGTCAAATCTAAATAAATTTCCAATGATTGAGGAGGAATCACATGCAAATGATCTACGACATAATGACGAAGCATCGAAACATGGAAGACACCATGTACCTTAAACAACTCTGAAGGCAACTCATGTTTGTAAGCAACTTCATCAACTCGTTCGATGATCTCATAAGGTCTGATATACCTAGAACTTAACTTGCTTTTCTTTCCAAACCGAAACACACTTTTCCAAGGTGAAAATTTCAGAAATACTCAATCACCAACCTCCTACACTCGATCAGTAACACGCCGGTCCGTTAGGCGCTTTTGACTATCCTGAGCCACTTTCAAGTTAGACTTAATCAGTTGAACATTCTGAGTAGTCTCCTCTCTTATCTCAGTAACTTAAATTCCATCTTATCTACAATTCCAAAAATCAACACACATGACATCTCTATCATGGGCCTTATGGTGTCACCTACGGAAAACTGGCGTGATTAACATACCCAAAAAGTTCAACAGATCCGTAAGCCTCAATCTCTCTTCCATAAAACAAATAAATAACTATTGCACTTGTCTGGAAAGGTTACTGCTCCCTCGCTGAATAACATACTTGCCTTAGTAAGTCGATCAACATTCACCCAAATTCCATCACAACCATTTAGTGTACGAGGAAAACTTGTATGCAAAATCCAAAGTAATATTTTCCCATTTCCACTGCGGAACGGATAGTGACTGTGTCAATCCAAAAGGTTTCTTTCTTTCCGCTTTAACCTGCTGACAAATGACACATCTACTAATATAACAGCAATTTCCTTTTTCAACCCGGTCAATAATCAGATGGTTGAATGGTATGATACATCTTAGTTCCTCCTAGATGTATTGCATAAGCCAAACAATGTGCTTCATCCAAAATTTCTTTCTTTAATTCCATAATATTTGGCACATACATTCATATGCCTGCCATCTGATTCTCTAACTCTAAGATCTTTCTTTTTTTTCTCTTAATTCCTTAAAGGAAATAGCTCTTGAATTTCCTTATCATTAATCTGTGCCTCGAGCACTCGATCAATTGATACTGGCCTGACTTGAAAACTAGCAAGCATGGCTACTTCTCGTTCTTCTATTCCTAATTCCACTCCAGTATACCTCAAATCTGTAAAAAGAGGAACATGACAAGCATCCAAAACATTGGTCTTCACTGAAGTCTTCCTGCTAAGTGCATCAACCACAACATTTGCACGGTCACCCTGGTCGTGCAATCATAATCACTAAGCTACTCAATCCACCTTCGTTGCTTAAGATTAAAATCCCTCTGAATAAACAGATATTGGAGACTCTTATGATCCGTAAAATCTGGCATTCCTCACCAAAAAGATAATGTCTCCGTAACTTCAAAGCAAAGATGATAGCCGTTAATTCCAAATCGTGAGTAGGGTAATTCATCTCATGATGTTTCAATTGCCGTGAAGTATAGGCAATCACCCTACCACGTTGCATCAACACACATTCCAAACCATTCAAAGAAGTATCACTAAAGACCTTATAATTACCGCTATCATCTGGGAATGCTAAAACAAGTACATGAGTGAGGAAATACTTCAACTGCTGAAAACTTTGCTCACAATTTCATCCCACTCAAACTTAACCTCTTTTCTCGCCAATGGTAAGGCAATGACTGAAAAATCCTTAATAAACCGTCTATAATAGCCTGCTAAGCCAAGAAACTTCGAACCTCAGTCACAGTTCGTGGCTATTCCAAATTCCCCACTGCTGCTACCTTTTAAGGATCCACTTGAATACTATGAACATATATCACATGTCCCAAAAATGCCACTTGATTCGACCAAAACTGGCAATTACTAAACTTGGCATACAACCAATGTTCCCTCAATTCTTTAATACCAAGTTAAGATGTCTAGCATGGTTTTCTTTCGACTTAGAGTACACCAGAATATCATCGATAAAAACAATAACAAACCTGTCGAGATATTCCTGGAATACTTCATTCATCAAACCCATAAAACCAGCATGCGCATTCGTCTATCTGAATGGCTTCACCAAAAACTCATAATGACCATAACGAGTTTTGAAATCAGTCTTAGGAACATCCTCACTGCTAATCTTCTATTGATAATAACTAGACCTCAAGTCCATCTTTGAAAACACACAGACACTTCTAAGTTGATCAAACAATCATCAATGCACGGCAATGGATAACGGTTCTCAATCGTTACCCGATTCAATTGCCTATAATCAATGCATAGCCTTAATGTCCCGTCTTTCTTCCTTACAACAAAATTGGGGCTCCCCAAGGTATCGTACTAGGTTGAATGAAACCTTTATCAACCAATTCCTGCAACTGAACTTTCAATTCCCTCAACTCTGCAGGAGCCATTCTATAATATAAGACATGGACTTGGAGACAAATCAATAGTGAACTCCACATGTTTGTCTAGTGGCAATCCAGGTAACTCATCCGGAAATACAACAAGAAAATGTTTAACCACCTTTACATCTTTCACACTACTCAGAGTAGCATCATTTAGCACCACATGAGCTAAGTATCCTTGGCAGCCTTTCGATAACCCTTTCTTTGCTCTCATAGCAGAAATAACGGCATGCCTCACTCTAGTTAGTTCAACCACAAAAGTAACCTCTGATAATCCACGACGATAGATAGTAACTGATTTCCCGTAGCAATCTATCTTGGCACAATCATAATGCAACCAATCTGTGCCTAGAATAACATCGAAATCCACCATCTCTAACAGAATAGAATTCGCTGCCATAACTATATCTTCTACCAACACGGAACACTCTGAATGAACATGATACTAATATATAATGACCTCCCTGATTACTTGCTTAACGAATCCCAACGGATAAGTTATTAATATTACGGTATGCAGCCCGCGATACCGATAACTCACTGTTGTTTTGATAAGTAAGTAACAATTCCCGAGTGTGCAATATTACCATTTTGCCCCTAATTGGGAAATACATATATACGCCTCGATCGTGCTCATTCAATATTTTCCTTACAACGTTGACAAGAACATAAAATTTCTGCATCATAATCAATAAAACTCTAACAAAGTGACCAAAAGAAATAGGTTCAACGTACCCCTAATCAAGTCCAAAAGATTCTGAGAATCTTGCAGTGATATGTTAACATGTCTTTGGGCTTATTGTCGTCCCCCATGACCTCTATTAGCTTGATTACTTCGCCCATGCTCACCACGGCCTATCTGACCAATACTACTAGATCCAGGAACCTGCCAAATCGGCGTTAGTGGTGGCAAAGAAGACTGTTGGGGCATCTACTGATTCTGGGGACAATTTGCAGCTCTATGTCCCATTTATCCACATGTAAAGCATCATCTGCTTTTTCACCTACACTCTCCAAAGTGTCTATTACTGCACCTATGACACAAAAGTACATTTCTTCCACTAGCATCTCCCTGTCTTTAGAATCTAGGACCTTTAGTAAATTACCACCTCGCCTCTGACCAGTGGCACTAAAACCTCAGCTTGAAGAACTAGAACTAGCTTCACTTCTTTTGAAGCTCTGAGTCTTTCGATGTCATTGAGATGACTGACCGTTACCTTGGTCAACTTTCCTCTGATTCCCATTCTTTTCTTATTATTCTTCACTATCGTTGGGCATATTCTCTTTAATACTCAACAAAAACTCGTAAAACTCCTGGTAAGAAGTACTATGAATAGTGGTCGCCACGAAACGCCACTTCTTTTTAGTACTCAACTTAAACGACATAATATTTCTGTCGGATTAGCAGCAACATTCGGATGATAACGAGACAAGTCCGTAAACTTTCTGTAATACTCATTCACTGTCCTCTTTGCTTGTCTCAAATTTGTAAACTCTTGCTTCTTACCATCAACATATATCGGAGGATTAAACCTTTTCTTAAACAATTCTTTAAACAACTCTCAATCAGCTATTTCCTCCGGTGACAATGTATAAGACTACTGTCTCCAACAGGATGTAGATTCAATACTCAGAAACTAGGTAGTCATCTCGACCTACCTTTGAAAAGGAAGATTCCTTTGACTTTGCATAACCCGAAACGTCTTTTCCAAATGATTAGGCCATCACTCTGCTCCCACAGGTTCTTCATATCCCATAAAATGATTCAGCTTCAACTTATAAACAATCTTAAGAAAAGTCATTTGGATAATAAACTGAATCACAATAGCAATAGCTTTCCTTAACTATGCTATATCGGAAAACTAGGTTCATCTAAACGACGTGGCTCTCTACGAGGCGGTAGAGTTCTGACAGAAGGCACTAAGAAACTCCAAGATATACAGGACTGCAACCTAGGCTCTGACACCAACTGACACACCCTGTCCCAAGGAGGGCGTGCTGGCCGTCACGTGAGAGTGACGTAACCATGTGCACAGTGCGGAAGCTAATAAGATAAATTTAAATACACATTCAGAGCAAAATGAACGTCTAGTTGCAGTCAAGGACAATTGCTAAAATATAACACCTGAAGGTGAAGATGGTCTAAAGCTTCCTATGGCTTTAGAATCTTCTAAAAACCTCGCATTTACGTGTGCATGAACGGTGCCTCAAATTCTGGGTTATGGGTTCTAGGGTTTTCGAAGGTCTCAGGTTCTGAAAATGGTACCAATCGACTCGTGAGGTCACAAGGAACAAGATGGTGACCTTTAATCCTTCGATTTGTGAAGATTAGGCTTAGTTTTGGTGTTGTCCGTACGGTTGTACGAAAAATGGGAGAGATCGAGAGAGTGAGAGAAGGCACGGGAGAGAGAGGGGAGAGTTTTTGTGTGTGTGTGGTCCACGTGGGTCACCGACCAAAACAATTATACCAAAACATATCACACACACACATCATTCAACGTCCAAGGGTATTTCCGTCTTTTCACATCCACTGTACAAATTTTTCGAGACAGGCTTTTACATTCATCGTGTATCGTATGGTAAAAAATTATTTAACTTTTTTTATTTAAAATTAAATACAAATAGTATCTGACAAAAACTGATCGCACGATGTACGATGAACGGCTAGGATGTGGAGATCCTTAGAATCACTACAAAGTGGATCCAGAGAAGATCCTATTCCGTAGAAATGGACCAAAAGAAAAGAAAAAAAATGATCAGATTTCCTTCTTGTATGATACATGGCAAGCTGCCATTGGACCTCAGAATTGAAGAGGTGGGGCGGCAAGGGCTTGGGATAGAAATATCCCATGTTCTTCCTCTTTTGTGAAATGGTTTTTGAGAGGAGAAAAACTTGAGTGGGGCTTGGCTAGCCACCGGATTTTGCTGAGTGACACTACAATCCACTCAAAACTCACTACGTGGCAAGTCTTAGATATAATATTTTACCATTCTTTTATATTTAACATTCTCATAATTATTTTTCTACTAATTAATATACATAGATCAATCTAATGATGCATTTTTTTCTTTCCAAATTTTCCCTTATATTTTGTCATAGGACTCTTCACTTTCTTCTCTTTCTCACTTCTGTTTCTTGCTTTTATTCAAAAATAAATAAAAAATAAAAATTATGCACCCCAAAAAAAACCTTATCCAACTCTTATCATGGGAAGCAACCAAAAATCTCTAAGGTTTTTTTTAGGGAGTCTTAGCGATACACTCCTGGTACTGTTCACTTTTAACGTTAAAGACATTTTAACTCTAAAAAGTCATCCATGGTACTATTCACTTACAACACATTTTTGTCATTTTGGTTAAAACTCAAAGTTTTCAAGTCATTTTCATTAGTTTTCCTTTTTTTTCTTCTTTATTAATAGTTTATTTGATCGCATATTAGAGTTAATTCGTTCTTTCTTTATTATATTGGGGGTTTATGGGTTCAAGTAAGGGTGTTTGGTTTCTTTATATTTTATAATAAAAATTAGGGTATCCACACATCTACCTTCTTTATTATGAATATTTTATTATTATATTAGTCTAACCTTTGATTTTTTATTTATTTTTCTTCAAATGATAGGTTTCTGCTGAGTGGTTTTCTAAGCTTATTATTATAAGGCGTAATAAGCTAAATAACCGTCGTTGTAAGTGATGTCCTGCTTTTACTTTAGATAGGTTCTCTGTAAAAATTTGAAATCCACTCAAAAAGTTAAGTGTACAAATAGATTGCGAAAAAATCAACTCGATAATAGTTTGCACATTTGTATTTAGAGAGAGGAGAGGGAAGAAGATGGCAGAGAATTTGTGGGAAGAAGACGACAGAGCCAAAATGGGAAGAAAAATGAGAGAGAAAAAAAAGAAAAAAAAATGAACCATTAGATTTGATCTCATGCTGTATATTAATTAGTAAAAAATATAATTATTAGAATGTTAAATAAAAGAGAATGAAAAAAAGATTATATTTAAGACTTGCCACGTGATGAGTTTTGAGAAAATTGTAGTGTCACTCAGCAAAATCTAGTAGCAAGCCAAACCCCACACAAGTTTTTCTCTTTTGAGAGAGCAAACAGAGAGCCCTCATCGTCTCTTATGCTTTTTAGTTGGAAATAAAGAAAAATATGAAACTCTCTCCATACTTCATCAAATTCAATTTTGTTTTCGCCTACACATTTGCGGTGAAGAATACTACAATCAAAGGTAATAATTCTCTGGTTTTATCGAAGATGTTGATATTTATCATCTTTGAGATTTGTTCCTACCTAAGCTTTAATCTTCAAATTTAAATGTTGTTTATGGTGGATTAAGCTTATTGGAACCTTAACTGAACGAATTGAGGTTAATTTCTACATGGGCTAGCTGCTGCAAACCCTAGAAAATTATTTCATGGTTGTGAAACCTTTGTATATTGTGGCTGTTACAAAAATTAAGGGAATTTGCATTATATTTGGATGAAGAAATTTAAGATTACTAAGGAATTTTAAAATGACAAAAATTGAATTGAAAGGATTTTATTTTTTAAAATTTGTAAATTTTCTTGTTTGGTTAGCCTAAAAGAACAATGAATTTGAATTCAGAATTTGTTATTTTTGAGCTCAATCATTGAAATGGGGAAATGACACATATTTACATAGAATTTAAACTTGGGAATTTGAGGTCCCAAATTCCAAGTTTTTTTTCACGCGGAAATTCTAAATTCCTATGTTTATGAATCCAAACAAGGGAATTAGTGCATGTTAATTTACAAATTCTGACTTTTATCCAAATTTCAAGTTTATTTCCCTCATCTAAACGTAGTATTGGTGAACTTGAATGGTGATTTGGTACTTGGAGATCATGATAAATGGATTTGGACATGTTTTGGATTCAAAGACAGGAGGAGAACCAATTTGGAAAATAGGCCCCGAATATTACTGTTCAAGCTGCAGGGACCAAACTGAAATATAAGTTTCAGATTTGGGGCCATTTTACAGTTCTCTGAAAGTTTGGGGTAGTTTTGTTATTATCCAAAAGTTTGGGACAAAAATGCTTAAGGGTCCAACAGGTGATGTTAAATCCCAAAATAAAGAATTTGGTTGATATATATATATATATATATATATATATATATATATATATATATATATGGGTTATATAGTGAAATATTTTAATTGTTGGACAAGGGATTTCATTAGCGCGGCACTTGTGTTTAATCGAGGTGTTAGTAAGGAATATTGCTTGCTTGCTTTGGAATCTAGGTAGATGACTATTAAATTTTGTGAAGTGTTATAATATTTCTGATCTTTTTGGTTGATTAATGTGGTTGGATATTAATTGGCTAATTGCTTCATTTAAGTGTTTACTTGCTATTGGTTAAGGAATTATTTTTGGAATGTTATTCGTTGAGAATATACTGTGATACATGTAAAAATGAAATGACATTATTTGTGCATCATTCATGTTGATGTGCTTGGAAATTCATTGTTTAGATTAGCCTGGAAATGAGGGTAATTTGAAAGGATCTTTTGTGTAGTTGAATCTATTCATTGTGAACCAGGTCCTAGGCGAACCTGGTATGCACATTAGAATGGGATATTAGTGGGGTAAATTGTCGATGTGGGTGATTTGGGCTAGAGACCAATGAATTAGATAAGATGACTAACAAAAAGAGTTTATGAACTTGGGATATCTTACGGGGGTTAATTTGTATCATAGAATATTCGAACAACCACTATAGTGGTAAAATGCACGGTATGAGACATGCAGATCCACGTATTTTTATTATATGAGTTAACAGGAATAGTTGAAGAGGTTGGATTGCATTCATGCATTGTTATCATTTATGATTGGATATTTGGCTATATGATTTTCATAACACTTAATTTAATATTGTCAAATTTATTGTGATAAGGTTATGACCTTATTGAGCTGTTAAAGCTCACCCCTCTATTGTTATACAGGTTTATGAACTAGACATTCAAAATGGTAGGCAGGATGAGATCAGATTAGATGTGAGAATAGAAAGTTTATTCATATATTTATTGTAGGATTGTAAAGAGTTATTGATTTGTTTATGAGTCATGAGTTATTTTTATAAGAGAAATTTATTTTCCAGAGAGGAATTTATTTTCCATCATTTTAATCGAAAGCAATCGACATCGATATCGATATCGATATCGATATTCGATATATCTATTGATATTTCTACAAATTTGTATATTGATATATCAATCGATACTAATATTTTAAACATTTAATAATATTTTAAACATTTATTTTAGATGAAGTCAAAGGCCTGAAGCTCACACTATAATCAAACACAATATAATCAAACACAACGAGATCAAAAAAGCAAACTTGAATCAGACTTGTAGTTTGAAGTTTTACCAAATCTTTATACTTTTCCTTCGTTTTCTTTCCAAGGGACCAAATAACACTGGGTCCAAGTACCCAGCAACAATGGCGGAATGGGTATGCTGAGCCCTTCGAGACAGCGCGTTGGAAGGTGAGCATGCTCTCACAATTAAGGACTCAATAGTCTCACCTCTCGGCTTCGAAGTCTTTGTTCACGTCCTCTCTCAGCTCTCCACCAACATTTCAGCCGGAAAATCTCAGTCACGGTCCGTTTACCTCTCCCGAAACGAATTTCACGGATGAAATTTGTAGTTTTCATATATACTTTTAAATTAATTTATTCTTTCTGTTGATTTACTGTCCAGAGGTCTCGTTCTCGTCGCGTTTTCTCAGAGCCCATGGTATTATGTGAATTTGTTCAAGAGGAGAGGACTCAATAATTCTTCCTCCCAGCAATGGTGACGAAAGCCGCCTTCTTTTCCCTTAATTTCTACTCTGTTTGATTGAGGAAGTTGAAAAGAAAGAAAGAAAAAAGTAGAGAATATGATTATTTATGTCATGTATGGGGGACCAATTAACTGATGTAGCATTGCCGGATTCAGATTTTGGATTGTTTCACGGACCCTCTTGGATGGAGAGAAGAGCTCTGGAACTGCAAAAAACCGCCCTCATGAAGTTTCCAAGGCAGGCAGTGTTTGCAGAAATGTGAAAGATGTGGACTAGTTGTTCTCTTCAATTACTTCACTTGGAAAAGGTACTATTGGTTAGATTGGTACTGACATGCGTAACATTGGAATAAACTTTATTCTTGCAGTAAGACGACTGTTTGACAATGTATGCATTCACATAATTTGTTCTAATTGTAATTGTCGATTTCTGTTTGGTCCTATGCTCGCAGGAATGGCTGGACAAGGGAAAGTTCCTTTCAGTGTTGTGATAGATTCAGTAAGTATGCATCCCGTAATTGTGAATGTGTGATATATGAAAGTTTAAGGGGCATTGCTAGTACTTTGAGTGGCCTGCTGGTGCTGTGTGCCAAGTCTGTACCGTGATTTTTTATTAGTAGTTTAATATGCTTGTGTGTGTGTGTGGAAACTGTTGAGATTGAATCCCACATTGATGAGAGGAGGGACCTTGCATGGGCTTATAAGAGGTTGGGCTACTCCCTATATTGCCAATTGGTTTTATGGTGGAACCTCAACTTTTTTCAACTTCCTATCACGTTTAACACACTTGTCGTACACAAGAAATTTCTATTGTCACTTTCAAAGAATCCCGTCTGTGGTTGGGGCTTGGAAACCCCCTTCCAGATTTCAAAAATTTTGCCACCTGAATTTTGATGGATGCACTCACCTCAACCATAGAGATTAAACACTTACATGGGACATAATATGTCAGCGGGTCTACAAGAAAATTATTGAATGTGCAAGAATCTTTTGTTGTGGCCATTTGCCGGAATGGCTAAACACAACTGTTTTTATTCCCTTAGTTTAGTGAGGAGTATGTCAATTACTTTCAATGTCAAGAAGTATGGACTTGTACGGTACTCTTTTGTCTCATGTTTAGACAAGTCAGTGAACTTTGGTGCCTTCTTGATGTGCTGCTCTCCTCCCGGTTGATATCTCTAAGATGTCTTCACATAGAATGCTTAATGTTTTTAAAAGATTTTACAGGACATTTGGTTTCATCTTAGCATGGCATGAGTGTTCCATACTTGCACTTGGATGAGATTTTTAGCACTTGAGTCTCAAAAACAATCTAAATATGGTAATACTCAAATACTACCAAAACAAAAAGAAAAAAATGGAAAAAGGATAAGAAAATGTTTCTTGGGATTTCTGTTTCTGATTACTGCAAGCTATGAACCCGTTTGTCTTAGAACATTGTTTTTAAGATATAACAATTATTAGCAGTTTGATTTAATCAATTATGATAGTTCAATGTATGTCTTAATCTTTTTTTTTTGTCGATAATAAGTTATTATAAACTCTTAATTTACATTATGACCACAGTTGGGGAGCGTTCTGCAGTCCCATGTTTTTCCCTTCTTCCTTTTTCTCAAAGAATAAAAGGTTGAAGCCCACAAGTTTAGTTAAAATTTAAAAGCTTTGGTTTAGAATAGTCAGTCTATCGACTTTTCAAGCACATAAACAATCATCCCTAAGGAAAGTCTGCTAATGCTTCAAATTGCATACATACTATTATTTCTGCTGTGTATAAGGAGACAGTTTTTACTTTTTTAATGTCTGTGTTGGAAAGTAATTGTTCTGTTGTATGTTTGTATCTGCCCGCCTTGGAGAATATTTGTTTCTGGTTACTGTGATGTTTTTGCCCTCTCTTTCTCATCATTTTCTTTTTTCTGGATTCTTTTCAAAATTTTCTTGGTAAATGAAATGCTAAGGCATGCATCTTTTGTCAACAGTATCTGGCATTTTAAGCAACCTTCGTTGCTGTGGTATATTTATTTACTTGCTCCTTGATTTCTTTCCAATTAGAATCTATTGTTTTGGTCTTACGATTTGTTTTTTCGTGTGCATTAATCTCTTTTTCCACAAGTCTTTAGCTGCTACCATAAAAACTGTTTATTATACCCTTTTAAATGATGCAATATATAGGGCTTCATATGTAAGCCCTATATATTGTTTTGGTCTTAGAATCTATTGTTTTGGTCTTACGATTTGTTTTTTCGTGTGCATTAATCTCTTTTTCCACAAGTCTTTAGCTGCTACCATAAAAACTGTTTATTATACCCTTTTAAATGATGTAATACATAGGGCTTCATATGTAAGCCCTTGATAATGAAGAAAAACACCCAGTATTGTAAAACCCAACTACTTTGTAACACCAAAGGAATTTCACAACTAAGAATCAATTAGAGCAAGAAAAGTGGATAAACAAGGGTTTTTTTCCCTTCAAATTGAGCTCTTGAAGTGTTTTTCTATAAAACCTATAGTTGTTGGGGTATCTTTTTTTTTCTAATTTACTACAATATATGGTGTTTCAAAGTGAAATGGCCCATCCTTCATATAGTCTCAATGAAATCTATTATTTACTTACTGCATGCATTCAACTTTTGGTAGCTGCATATTGACTTTTATGTAATGGTTGCAGAGCAAATTTCAAGCATGTTTTGGTTTTTCCATGCGGATCTTTGTGAAGAAAGGGTCACTGCCATTATTGAATATATGTCCTCTATCGTGGCCAGCATAGAACCATTAATCCCGTTTACAAATGGACACAGAGGTAATTCAGAGAATCTTTCTTTAGCTGAACGGAATTTTACACAAGGGAAATTTCATGTCCGATGCAAACGTAGAAATGGACGTGTCCGAGTGATGGTGATCTCTCTCTCTCTCTCTCTCTCTCTCTCTCTCTCTCTCTCTCCGTGAAAGTTTTCTCCTGACCTAGAAAGCTGGAAACTAATATGAGTCCCTGAAACTTTGTATCCAGTTTGAAGAAATTCATGTTGGGCAGTCAGGCATCATCAACTTCACATCCCCTGCAACTGAAGATGGAGTAATTAATAAAGTCAATCAAGGCCTTTTGCCGAAGGTAACGAGCCTTGTCTTAGCTCTGTCTCTCTGGGACTAAGTCCTTATTTGTGATTAAGGATTTCTTTTAATTGTTTCTTTCCATTTTTTTTACATTATGATGGTCTCAGTTGCCAATTTATGTCCATTATGATACAATTGGATAATTACTAAATCATTTAAGAACTTTCACATGACACATAACTAGACGTTGCACACATGGACATAAAGTAAACAGATGTTCATTAGTAAATTGTAAGTTTTATTGTGCACATTGATAACAAAGTTGCCTAAATTCTATTTATTTTTGGAGGAATTGTTATTTCATTGGTTTGTTTATTTAAAAAACAGTTTCTTCTGTACAGGTGCAATTCAATCTACAGCTGTCAGAGAAAGAGAAAAAAGATAGGGCCAGGGTTGTACTTCCATTAGAACACCGAGGTATCAAAACATGGTTTATATAAGTGGTTTATTTTGTACCATGTATTAAAATCAGAAAAATGATTTCTTTTCTTTTCTCTGCATTAAAGTGATACTCCAAATCAAACTTTGGACTTTTCTTGCAGGAAATGGTAAACCCCTACAAATTTATGATGGTCGAAAATCTCTGATGGATAGCAAACATGAGGCTGCACCTACTTCAACTGTGAATCCAAACACCAATAATGAGTCCAGCAAGGGCGAAATAATATTTTCGCGATTCAGAAGATGAGATGCCGGATTCTGATGAGGATCCTGATGATGATTTGGATATTTATTGGTTTTCCTCGTTTAGAACACTGGAAAATAGTAATTCATTTTCTCCATGTTACTGTTATTGGTTCTTACGGTCAATTGCACACATCTTTTAGATCTACTGATTTTTATCTGTTTCATTATACCAACTCTATCCACTTTAACTCTATTGCTAGTAATGAAATTGGTAAGTTTATATGAGTTGATCTGACATTTCATATCAAATATTTATACTTACTTCAATTGTTCAAGTTAGGTTCTCTGAGCATCCCCACTTTCATTAATTTCTTGTAGTGCACTTAATCAGTTGAATGTGTTCTCTGCTCTTCTGAGTTTTTATTCAATGATAATGAAAATCAATGTTTATTCTCGCAGGTTTGAGAGTGATTTGGGAATCCAATTATCATATATGTTCAATCAAGGGGGAGGAAAAAATGTTATAAATTTTCCAAGACTGAAGGATGATAATGGGAGTAAGTCTGAGGTCCAGTACATCGAAGTTAGCAGACAAAAATCAGAAGATAGAAGCTTGTAAATTTCTTGCACTCACACCACACACTGCTTATCCTTTCTGATATCCATGTTGGGAGTAATTATACGGGATATTTGGACTGGAGGTCTCTATCGTTCTCTCGCTCACTTGGATTTCAACCTTACCCATTTTCTGGCTGTTAATCCTTTGTGTGCAACGAAGTAACTCGAGTTCATTGAATAGTGCTAGAATAGTATTTTGAGGGGGAGAAAAATTTGCCCCAGGTGAATTGCATTGATTTTGTCCTCGAAATCTGGAGTCGATCCCTACAGACTGTCAGTATGATATTTTGGGAAACTTTTGTTACCGAAAAATATGAACTCAGGTGTTAAAGGTCTGTCTTCTACTTTTTGCCTTGTTTGTCGTTCTGGTCGTTAGCGTTGTATTCAGAGCTTTGCCCGTGGCTTTTGTTTCTTTGCCTTTCAATCACCCATTGCATGTGATTAAAACATTACTGTCTGCTTATGTGTTACTGAGCTGCTCTCTTAACATTTTTTTTTGCCACAAAAAGCTCAAGTAGCAGATACCATGCAGGGTCAGAGCCAGCAGAAGCAATTCGGGTCGTATCATAATCTGAGACGCATCTTCGACATGAATACATTAAAGATGAAGTAGAACAAACTGAGGGAAAATAGAAACAATTAGTAAGCTCAAGCTGTGCTTAACATTCACCATTGGAAAAGCTTCCGTCATTGTAAGTTTGAACATTCAGAAAAAAGCTACATGTCAAGGGCAAGGGCAAGGGCATAGTAAATATAAAGAAAACTGTAAACAATGATAAAATAAAAAAAACATGGGAGAACAGAAAATTCCGTTCAAATTTCAAACATGGGAGATAAGAAAATTCAAACGTGGAGATTAATCTCATAAGCAGAAAATGTTCCCTCCAAAACAGGCCACCTAAAAAAACACCTAAATGACATTCGAAGATCAATAATTAGAAGGTTTTTTATCCAAAATGGTCCCTGAGATTTGCATAACACATCACTTTGGTCCCTGAGATTGAAAATCAATAGAAATGGTCTCCTGAGATTGTCCACCATCCATTATTTTGGTCCTTTTGTTAAAAACTCCGTAAAGTGTCCCGGAGATCTTGGTCGAAAGTTTGGGCAATTTTCAAATCTTCGTAACTCAATCGTTTCTTAATCAAATTCGACCTATAATATATCAAAATGAAGATAGGAAAGTATAGAACAAGATTATACCTATTTGGAAGCCTAATGGTTGCCGGAGATAGCCGGAAAATAGCCTGAAAGGTGACTGGTCAGCGGGAAAACTGGAAAACTCGCCGGAAATTGGGTAAACTTTAAACGTTCATAACTTCTTCAATAATCAACGAAATCGAGTGATTCAAAAACGAAAATCATACTTCTCGACGAGACGAAGAGAATGGAACCTTTCTTGAAGGCTAACTAGCCATGGTTTGGCCGAAAAAGGGCTCGAAAGTGGCTGTCTTGGTCGTCGAGTTAGCCACTTTCGAGCAGTTTTTCGGCCAAACCACGGCGAGTTAGTCATCGAGAAAGGTACCATTCTCTTCTTCTTGTTGAGAAGTATGATTTTTGTTTTTGAATCACTCAATTTCGTTGAGTATTGAAGAAGTTATGAACGTTTAAAATTTACCCTATTTCCTGCGAGTTTTCCCGCAGACCAGTCACCTTTCAGGCCATTTTCCGGCACCTCCGGCAGCCATTGGGCTTCCACATAGGTATAATCTTGTTCTATACTTTACTATCTTCATTTTGATATATTATGGGTCAAATTTGGTTAAGAAATGATTGAGTTGCGAAGCTTTGAAAATTGCCCAAACTTCCGGCCTAGAGCTCCGGGACACTTAACAGAGTTTTTAACAGAATGACCAAAATAATGGATGATGGACAATCTCAGGGACCATTGATTTTCAATCTCAAGGACCAAAGTGATGTGTTATGCAAATCTTAGGGACCCTTTTGGCTAAAAAGCCTAATTAGAATATTAGTGTGCATTTTACACTAACTAGTTGCGTTTGAGTTAAACTGGTTGCATTTTACCCATTGTGTTAGTGTGAATGTGATCACCTACAAAAGTGAGTTATCAAAAACACAAATAGATTTCTTTCTATTGAGAAATCAGGATTGTATAACTTGTAAGGATTATAAAGTTATATCGGGAGAGAGTCTGGCTAACCAACATCGCATGTTGGTGATGGATGTACATATCGAAAGAGATAGAAGAATGAACAAGACCTTGAAGTGTCCTAGAATTAGATTGTGGAATCTAAAAGGTGAAAAACAAGTCACGTTTAAAGAGAAAGTACTCCCCCAATGCGTTTGGGATACAAAAGGGAATGTTAGCTAAATGTGAGATTCCATGACTAGTTTTATCCAAAAAGTTGCAAAAAGGGTATTAGGAGTCTAAGGGTTTTGCTCCACTTCAAAAGGGATCTTGGTGGTGGAAGGAGGAAGTACAGGTTAAGGCTTAAGAAGGATTGTTGTAAAGTCTTATACACAGATATAATCGATGAAAACTGTAAAAGGTTTAAAATAACGAAGAATGAGGCAAAGAAATCCATCAGAGAAGTGAAGCTAGTGGCTTTTGACAATATGTATAAGTGGTGAGATACCAAAGAAATGTTGACACACCCTGACCCGGAATGTCCACTAGGACTTTGAATCAAGCTATGCTGGTCGACACCTAGAAGGTGACGAAGCCATAAAGTGTAGTGATGTGAATAAATTTAAACATAAAAGTGCTTAAATATAAGAGTGCGCTGTGAGCAGGAATGAACCCATTTCACATGTGATGTCAGAGCATAAGTACAGTAAAACAGGGTGAGAATTATATCATCGAAGGTAATCGTCTACACCAAGATTTGCCAAGAATCCTCGTCGATAAGAAAGCTCCGCTACTAAAACCTGGAGGGGCCAAAAATAAGGGTGAGTGGGCCTGAAAATAAAGTTTTAATAAAAACATTTGAAAACGTTATAACCCCTCGCCATAAAACATGTATAGTTTCCAAGATATACATACTACATATAGTATGAAAATACTCACCGTAGCCTACAAAACATCAAGATATCAATACGACACAATAGTTCATATATAAGGGCATGATGTCAGTAATCGTATACTTTCGCATTAGCAAACATATCAAACCAAGTGCTCATCAATCTATACTAGCACACAAGTCGGAGTTGCCTAACATAACCTGTACGACTGAACATCAGCTCATCAATCAATGCTAGCACACGAGTCGGTGTCGCCTAATGCGACCTGTACGACAGGACTGGGTGTAATCATAATACACGTTCTAATGCTACAATCACGTGAAGACTGGCGCTATTCGCGGTCACTTACAAGTCGAAGTTGCCTAATGCAACTTGTACGACAGGACTGGCACCTACTTGGATCCAAGGCGAGTGTGCGTGTAGAGGTGAACATACACGTGAAAGACTGGCCTTGGCCTTGGGCGAGCACTAACACCGAGGTGCAGCAATGATGAGCAGACTACATAAATATAAGCTTGTCATAACGATTCAATAATTCTAGTCAACATAATAAACTTACATGTGCATCCCTAGGATTATTTTAGCATTTCACAACAGTACAACATTTCTAATAACGTTATTTAATCATGGCATGATATGTGTAAATCATTCCAAAATCATTTGTCCAAGCTAGGCATATAGAGGAAATACTTTTTCAAATGTATAAATGGAAACTATCAATCATATATATATATATATATATATATATATATATATATGTGTACTATAACACATCCCCAAGGACGTTCTAGAATGATTTGAAACCCATTGATCAAAAGTCAACCGTCGGTCAAAGGTCAACAGTAGGGTCCACAACCCTATATGACTCGATCCGGAAGATCCACACCTCCAATTTTCGATTTGTAACTTCCCAAGAGTTGCAATAAGTTTCTAGAACAACATCCTAAAGTTTTGGAACGATCCAACGGTCGGATCTCCGCCAATCGCTAAAATTAAGTGGCGGCCGACGTTTAGATTTACAAACTTAGAAAACCCATCCGGGAAGATCCGTACGTCACATTCTCAATCCGTCAGTTCCTAATATTCTTAAATATTACGTACTATTACGTATTAAGGTTTGGTGACGATCCAACGGTCGGATCGTCGATTCATATAATAACCAAGTGGCGGCCAACTAGGCGGTCCAATACGAAACTATATTAAAACATCAGGATTTCACTAAACGGATGTCAATTATGGAATTGGGGCATCAAATTAACCTAGGATGGTCAGTTGGGGTTTCGGCCCACGCGCCACCGCGTGTGGTGGTTTCCGGCAACTGGAAACTCACTTTTTCGACTAACTCCAAATTCTACAAATTTTACAGGAAGATAGAGCTCAACAAGAGGAACAAGTTTTATAACTGCCATGAAGTCCAAGAGTGGACGGAAGAGGGTCAATTTTGCCGATGAAGCCAGCGGATGCCTAAAGCTTCTCGGCGTTGATTTGCCGCCTACTGTGGTCCAACGGAGTCAAGTCTGGTCGGGATTTACTCCTGGGATGATGAGCTACAAGTTCCAAGTGATGGCATCGGCCATCGCTTTGCCAATTCACCGAAAAAATGAAAAGGATGGCCAGAGCACCCTTGGTTTTCATCGGGTTTTGTGGCCTTACATCGCCACATACGGTGGTTAATCAAGGTGGTTCTTGGGTGGGTTTTGTAGAGGGGAGTGAGAGCTTCAAGATGGTGGTGGTGGCATCGAAAAACTCCACCGAAATTGGCCAAAATCGGTGTCGAAAAATGGGAGGTCGCGGGGGTCAATTGGGTGGGTTTTTGGGCTTTTAGGTCAGGTTTCCCGAAATGGAAACTTGCTACTTTCGAGGCTCGTAACTTCTCCGTTCTAACTCGGACTTAAGATCCGTTTGCGCCTACGCGCTCGTGGAATTAAGCTCTACCTAAAAAACTCAAGAGTTGACCGAAAAGGTCAAGAAAATGGAAAATGACTAAAGTATCCCTCACTTCGCTTTTCTCAAAAAGCGGAGAATTAACGAACTAACTTCAAATAAACCTCCGTAAAAATTTATCGGGATGGGTTGTTACAAATATAGTTGGATATCTTTAAATTGGCTAGAGCAAGGGAAAGAAAGACAAGAGACTTGAACCAAGTAAGGTGCATCAAGGATGAGAATGTAAATGTTCTAGCCATAAAGAACGCGGTTGAAGAAATGATTAGGAGTAGCATATATCCATGAATAAAGGATATGATGATGTAGCAATGACTAGCAAAAACTCATGAAGGACAAACTGAAAGCTTTTCCATAACCATATGGTGACATCAAGGCTTAGCTATAAGTTCTTACCGTCTCTTCTATTCATGAATAAAGGATATGTATGATGTAGCAATGACTATAGTAAAAACTCATGAAGGACAAACTAAAAGCTTTTCCATAACCATAGGGTGGCATCAAGGCTCAGCTGTAAGTCACTGAAAGCTTTTGCATAAACATAGGGTGACATTAAGGCTCAACTGTAAGTCCTTACCGCCTTCTTTTTCTTCTTCTGAACTCCAGATACTTCTTCTTTTGTTCCATCGTCTGGGCATCTGAACTCCAGATACTTTTCCTCCTCCTCATCCTCTATGTATGTCGTCTTCTTCTTCATCGTCTAGGCGTTTAAACTCCAGATGCATCTTCTTTTGTTCTATTGTTTGGGCATCTGAACTCCAAATACTTCTTCTTCTCCTCCTCCTCCTTCTCCTCTATGTTCCAGATACTCCTCCTCCTCCTCATCCTCCTCCTCCTCTACATATGTCTTTCTCTCACATAGTTTTTTTTCTTTCTCTCTCTCTCCGTCTCTCTCTATCTCTCTCTATCTCTCTTTATCTTCCTCCCTCCCTTTTTTTCATTCTTCCCTTTCTCAAATTTTCTTGCAAATTCATTTTTTTTTCTTGCTTAATTTATATATTGAATCAAACTAATAGTATTGTTATCTCCATTTTCTCAATTGATTGCTAATCTATCTCTTTAATTAGAATTAGGGTTTCTCATTTATCTCAAATATAAAAATTTTAGGTAAATGGAAAAAATCAATTGAATTTTTAATTTTTTTATTGCTTTTTATGTTTTAAAATTGATTGTTTCTTCATCCTTAATTGTTCTTTTGTGAGGTTGCTGCTAGACTTCATAAACATTTTGAATTTGTGTATGGAGTTTACTATTTTTCTATTATTATACATTTGTGTGGTTTCCAATAGGTATAAATATGAGAAAAATTCAACAAACAAACAAGGACTTGTAAAAAATTTGTCTTTTCCCTTGTTTTCTTATATATATGGTACAGTTCCAAGCACAACATAAATAATACGGCCATTAGTCCAATATTAAACCAAACGTCCGACTAATTTATCCTATCTGACTAAAATAGTCAATACAGTCCAAGCAGCCAAAGGAGGCCTGAAGGTCTTTGCCTAAGTAGGTCAAATACAGAGTATATAGAGTGCAAGTTCAGTGAGAATGAAGGTCCAAATGAGATAGGTGAGGATTGAGGTCAGGAAGTACCAAAGAGTGAGAGTTGTCATTATCTTGGATCTACCTTGCAAAAGAATGGAGAAATTGGAGGAGATCATAACCATAGAATACAAGTTGGGTGGATGACGTGAAAGAGTGTTTCAGGTGTATGTGCAACCGACGTATGCCACTAAAACTCAACAAAAAAGTTTTATAAGACAACAATAAGACCATCAATGCTTTATGGCACAAAATGTTGGGTGGTCAAGCATCACATGTGCAAAAAATAAATGTACGGATATGAGAATGCTTTGTTGGATGTGTGGGCACACAAGAAAGGACATGATTAAGAACGAGGATATTTGAGGCATTATCCCCGCCTAGCGCCGCCTAGGCCCTGCCTAGGCGTTAGGCGGCTGGCCACTGCCCCGATTAATGCCTAGGCGTTTGAAAATTAAGAAAGGGTGCCTAGACTTGCTGAGGCGCCCGCCTAGACCGCCCAGACCCACCTAGGTTGCAACTCACTTAGACAGAAAATGGATGACTTTCATTTTGCATTTTATTTTTCTCAATAAATTGTAAGAGAGTTGTTGAATACTTGTATGAACACACATTAAATGCTTGTTTCTCATGTTTTCATTATGCTCCAATACTTCATAATATATACGTCATTCCATTTTGTAGTTTATGATGAAATTATATATATTTGAAGTATAAATAGACACTTATTTACACGAAATATATTAGATTTACTTAAATCCGCTTCGTCCCCTAAGTGCCATCCTAAGCCTTTTTTAGCCGCCTAGGTGTTAAGCCCCAGCCTGCCGCCCGACTAGCTTCTAACATCTTTTAGAACCTTGATCTGGTAAACTATGAGTGACCATAATTGAACATAAGATGAAAGAAATCGGTTAAGGTGGTTCGGACATGTGAATCGAAGACTTACATATGCGATTATGAGACAAGCTCAGGGTAAAAGGGGTAGATGAAGACTTAAGAAGACTTCGAAAGAGACTCTAAGAAAAGACATGGAGTATTTGGAGCTAATAGAAGACTTGGCACAAAATCAAGACAATGACTTTCTAGGATTCAAACATCTGACCTCACTTAGTGGGATAAGACTTTGTTGTTGTTGCTGTTGTTGCAGTTAGTGTGCAATTACTTGTATGTTAGGATTCATTTGAAGGCAAAAGAAACAAAATATGGTATTTTTGAATTTTGTGAGGGTCAAACGTGGAGAGTGAAGGTTGGTGCTGATTGAAGTTCGAATAAGCTTTAGAGATAATTCAAGACGAATATGGCCTTTCAGATGACCACAAGCACAATGATAAGAGGAATTGGGATTTCTAGCATGATTTGGAGATGTCAAATAACGAAAACATGTTCAAAATTTTAGCTTAATGGGTGGAACCTCCTTGCGATTTGCTGTAGCCTCTTTTAGCACTTAAATTGTGAAATCCCATCCCCCAAATTTCACTATTTAATCACGTATTTCGTATTTGCACAATTTTATTTATTTTATTTTTGTTAATTTTAGAGTTTTAGTTACTTAATTACAACTTTTGAATTTTCGTTGATAGTCATTTAAAACCTGTAGATTGTTGGGTCACACTTAGTGTTTTCGAAAAGAGCTCAATTCCAAGAGCGTGTAGGCAAAAACTATTCTCGAAATGGAACTCTAACGAAGAAATTACGAGCAACGTAAGTAGAGGACCAAAAGGTAAATTGGACATATTAGAAATAGCAAGTCCAATGTCGTGGGAAAGAGACCAATCCTTTATGGAAAAGTGGCAGCCAACCCAGATCCTCTCCAAAGCCACCCACCACCACCAAACAACTCATCGCCACTCCAGCTTAGTTTTCCACCTGAGGATCGCCCAATTTGGGACCGTGGGATAAGGTTTTTGATGTATTTAATGTGTTTTAAAAACATGTAATTCATATTCCCTTTATACGGTTATACCCCTAAGGCCTCATTTGGCAGCTCGGACAGTACTAACTATTTTAGTCGGATATGATAAATAGCCATCAAAGAGTACTGACTAAATTAGTTTGGCATTTTGTGCAGTATCAAACTAATGATAGTATTATTTATATTGTGTTTGGTACTATACCGAATACGAGGAATTCAAAGTATTGTTACTTTTAAATTGATGATGAATGGAAAAAAAGAATTTTTTTTTATAGTTAATAAATTCATACCCACCAAATGGATTAAATTATAAAAAAGAACAAAATCTTGTTTGCCATTTTATATAAACCTGGCATTCATGTCGTGTTTCTCGTGTTCGTGTTTTTTTCGTGTCATACCCGATAGCTTAACGGATAGTGTCGTGTAACACCCGTTAAAATAAACGGGTAATATGACCCGACCCGAAATTGACCTGTTAATACTATCAGATAATATGACCCGACCCGTTACCCGATAAGAAAAATATATTCTTACACAAACAATTAGAGTAAGAGCCATGATTTGTGTAATTAGAAAGCAAAAGGCAACATGAGAATATAAAAATAAGGCTAACAACTTCTTATGACAGAAAACTTAGTAAATGAGTGCAAACAACAGTCTCAAATCTCAACCAGTAAATTGACCATGCTTCCACACGCAGTGTATTTCAAACCTTAAAAAAAAAGCAGAGAGAATTAAGCCAGGACCCTGATTCAAAATAACAAGAACTATGATGAACAATTAACCCATCTTGGTGACCGGATCTCCTAAACAAAAAAGAAGAATTCTATACACACACGCCCTGCTCACACCATATACACTATAAGTGGAAAAACTCTAGTGCTTAGAGGACACAATAGCAGACATGGATTCATCATAATTCAACAACGTAGTAACATGATTTGGAAATTTATAGGAAAACTTAGATAGTTTCTTCTTCGTTTCTTTTCACCGCCTTTGAGCTCTGCATTTCAAAAACATTTGACTACAGTAATTAGCCTAGATATCTAGGGTTCGAACATAATCTATCAAAATGCGATTGAACACTTGTGCGTAAAAGCAAAAACTATACTTTCAACGTTGAGAGCAAAGCCGCTGCTGCTTATGCTGATCTTCAACGTTGAGGACGACCAACCCTTTCTGCTTCTCTATTGATCTCGTTGGCCGATTTTCAATTGGGCTGTGGTATTTGGGTTTTCTCCGAACGGCGAAAAACTCGAGATGAGCTTAGTGGGATGGGTGAAGTGAGGAAGATGAAGCAGATGTGATGGGCAAAGCGAGGAAGATGTGGAGATGCAGAGACGTTGAGATTCCGTCCCACTAAGACTGCAGCAGCGGAGTATGGCTGTGAAATGTGATGAGATTATAGAAGATTAGGTTTTTCTGGGATTAGATGGTGAAAATATTGAAAAGGGGATGGGTATTTTTGTCCAAAAAAATATAATAATATAAGTGAAATAGAATCCAATGGTAAAGATTTAATCTCACATAAATGAGAGATTAAATCTATGGCTACTGTTTAAGTAAGGTTTTTTAATAGTTTTTTAATTAATGTAGAAATCTGAAAAATATAAAAAAAAAAATATACAAACGCTCGTAATGACAAGCTTTACAATTTTCATGAAAGACTCAACTCCGAAATACGCTACTATAATCACATAAACTATAGATCTAAATAACCGTTGATTATCGTTTGCATTTACGCTCAATTCTTCTCACCAAATTTTGTTTTTTCGGATTTTCTTTTTTGAAAAGATGATCTCTTAGAAGATGCAAGAAGATGAACGGTTCGGATCGTTGATATTACGTTTAGAGTTTTACCATTAGTGAAAATATAGCTCGAAGTTTATAAAGTCTCTAGAAACTATATAACATCATCTCATATTTTAGTTAACCGTAGATATCGGAATGTCATATCAACGATATGAACCGTTCATTTTTCTACATCAGCTTAAAGATCACTTTACAAAAAAGAAAATCTAAAAAATGAAATTCGATGAGTAGAATAAAGCGTAAACAACAATGGACGGTTAAATTTAAATCTAAGGTTTATGGATTATGGTGTAAGATTTCGGAGTTGACCCCTTCACGAAAGTTGTAAAGCTTGTCATTATGAGTGGTTCTATATTTTTTTTTACATTTTTCACACTTCTACAATAATAATTATTAATTTTGCACTCAAATAAAAAATATTATTCATGAGATTTGGAGGGTTATAAAAATCTAAACGACCATGTAACCATCGTTTAAGCGTAGATGATGCAATTACGAGCGTTTATATATGGTTTCACATTTTTCAAACTTATACATTAATGATTATGAATTTTATTTATTTTGAACTCCCGTAAAAATACTATTCATGAGGGTTTGTATGGTTTTAAAAATTCAAACGACGATGTACCCATCCTCAAAGCGTAGATGATGCAATTACGAGCGTTTGCATATTTTTTCACATTTTTTGCACTTGTAAATCAATTATTATAATTTTTTAATCTCACTTTTTGCCTATAGTATACTATAAAATAAATAAATAAATAAATTTACATTTTCAAAATTTATATAGAATAATAATTAATAAACAATATATACATATCCAGTATATCTATTGTATTTTATAGTAATTGTTTTAATAGTTTAAAAAATTAAAATCATCAAAATAACTTTTTTCTTATCGTGTCGAAACAGGTTACCCGCGTGTCATTATTGTGTAAGCCTATTAAGGACCCGTTATTATCAGGTTCTTATCATGTGACCCGATTAGTTATCGTGTTGACCCGAAATGTGACATCCCACATCGCCCAGCGGAGTGATCCTTAAATGTATATTCCTATCCCTACCTAGCACGAAGCCTTTTGGGAGCTCACTGGCTTCGGGTTCCGTAGGAACTCCGAAATTAAGCGAGAATGAGGCTAGAGCACTCCTATGATGGGTGACCCACTGAGAAGTTGCTCGTGAATTCCCAGAAACAAAACCGTGAGAGAATGGTAAGCCCAAAGCGGACAATATCGTGCTACGGTGGTGGAACGGGCCAGGGAAGTGATCCACCTCGGGCCGGGATGTGACAAATTGGTATCAGAGCCAATCCCTGGCCGGAAGTGTGCCGACGAGGATGTCGGGCCCTTAAGGGGGATGGATTGTGACATCCCACATCGCTCAGGGGAGTGATCCCTAAATGTATATTCTCATCCCTACCTAGCACAAGGCCTTTTGAGAGTTCACTGGCTTCGGGTTCCGTAGGAACTCCGAAGTTAAGTGAGAAAGGGGTTAGAGCACTCTCATGATGGGTGACTCATTGGGAAGTTGCTCGTGAGTTCCCAGAAACAAAACCGTGAGGGAATGGTAAGCCCAAAGTGGACAATATCGTGCTACGGTGGTGGAGCAGGCCCGAGAAGTGATCCGTCCTGGGCCGGAATGTGACAATTGGTATCAGAGCTAATCCTTGCCCAGAAGTGTGCCGACGAGGATGTCGAGCCCCTAAGGGGGGTGGATTGTGACATCCCACATCGCCCAGGGGAGTGATCCTTAAATGTATATTCCTGTCCCTACCTAGCACGAGGCCTTTTGGGAGCTCACTGGCTTCGGGTTCCGTAGGAACTCCGAAGTTAAGCGAGAATGAGGCTAGAGCACTCCCATGATGGATGACCCACTAGGAAGTTGCTCGTGAGTTCCCATAAACAAAACCGTGAGGGAATGGTAAGCCCAAAGCGGACAATATCGTGCTACGGTGGTGGAGCGGGCTTGGGAAGTGATCCACCCCGAGCCGGGATGTGACAAATCGGTATCAGAGCCAATCCCTGGCCGGAAGTGTGCCGACGAGGATGTCGGGCCCGGGCCCCTAAGGTGGTAAGCCCAAAGCGGACAATATCGTGCTACGGTGGTGGAGCGGGCCTGGGAAGTGATCCGCCTTGGGCCGGGATGTGACAATTGGTATCAAAGCTAATCCTTGGCCGGAAGTGTGCCGACGAGGATGTCGAGCCCCTAAGGGGGGTGGATTGTGACATCCCACATCGCCCAGGGGAGTGATCCTTAAATGTATATTCCTATCCCTACCTAGCACGAGGCCTTTTGGGAGCTCACTGGCTTCGGGTTCCGTAGGAACTCCGAAGTTAAGCGAGAATGAGACTAGAGCACTCCCATGATGGATGACCTACTGGGAAGTTGCTCGTGAGTTCCCATAAACAAAACTGTGAGGGAATGGTAAGCCCAAAGCGGACAATATCGTGCTACGGTGGTAGAGCGGGCCTGGGAAGTGATCCACCCCGAGCCGGGATGTGACAAATTGGTATCAGAGCCAATCCCTGGCCGAAAGTGTGCCGACGAGGATGTCGGGCCCCTAAGGGGGTGGATTGTGACATCCCACATCACCCAGGGGTGTGATCCTTAAATGTATATTCTCATCCCTACCTAGCACGAGGCCTTGTGGGAGCTCATTGGCTTCGGGTTCCGTAAGAACTCCGAAGTTAAGCGAGAAGGGGCTAGAGTACTCCTATGATGGGTGACCCACTGGGAAGTTGCTCGTGAGTTCCCAGAAACAAAACCGTGAGGGAATGGTAAGCCCAAAGCGGACAATATCGTGCTATAGTGGTGGAGCGGGCCATGGAAGTGATCCACCCCGGGCCAGGATGTGACACGAAACCCGTTATTTTCGTGTCGTTTATGTGTCGTGTTAACGTGTCGTGTAATAAATTGCCAGGTCTAATTTTAAACTTTGGTTTGCACTTCGTATTTGTCCTCTATTCAAATCAAATTTAAAAAATTGAAATCTATCTCTTCCCAAATCTCTCTGCCGCACCGCCCCTTACAAACACCTTCACTCCCTTCTCTTTACCTATTCTTGGCCCAAAGAGGCTTGAAATACACCCTTAAGTAGATGAAATCTTAAAACCCAGAAATTAAAGAAATTAAAAACCCAGAAGAAATCTTAAAACCAGAAGAAATCTTTCTGAATCGTAAAACCCACATGAAATCTTTCTGAATTTTCGAATCTTATCATCGATTCCAATCAAGGTTCTAAAACCCAGATGAAATCTTTATGAATTTGTGCTGTGGTGGTGCTAATGATCTCTATGTGTGCGTCTCCAATTATCAAACAACGAAGGTGACATGGATGATAGAGCCGGCAAGAGGAAACGGGGAGAGTAGAGCTTGCCAAAGGAGATGGAGGGAATGACGAGGGAATGAGAGAGAGTGCCCAGTTCATATAAAAGGGTATATGCTGTATGGCCTTATGGCCCTTTGGCCCTCCGTTGGAAACCATTTTTTGTGACAGGCAAATATGGTCCTGTACTGTTCATTAAAATATTAATATCTTGGAGGGCCAGAAGACTAAAACGAGCCCTCTAGCCAGCCTTCGGTTGGAGATGGTCTAAGATCCTCACAAACTGGATCTGGAGAGGATCATCTTCCCTCTCTCGGTACACACGCATCCCAGCAAGGCAAGTAACAAATACTCACTCATAGTAATATTTCTTCTTGAACAATATTTGGCTACTTAAAGATAAGTATGAACTTCTACTCAAAATTTCTCAAAATTGTTCGTTGTCAATTTATAGAATTTCGTGTTTATAATCAGAACCGTTCATATTATAAATCACCCTATAAAGATCGTCTCTGCAAAAAATCAATTAAAACTAATGTCGTTTAGTCATCAAACTATTTAAAAACAAATGAACGGTAATGGTAAAAGCATTACGAACCGTCTATGTATTTGCTAAAATAGATTGACTAAACGATCTTAGTTTTAATTTATTTTTAACAGAGATGATCTCTAGAGTGTGATTCATAGTATGAACTGTTTTGATCATAAACACAAACCTCTATATAAGATTTTTTTAGTAGAAGTTCCTATACATACTCGTAGGCAAGTATTGTTCTTTTCTTCTTGGTGCTTAGAACCTGAATGATATGTGAGATTGACTGACGCTCTCTAACACTATGTTTGGATGAAGAAATTTAAGTTTACTAAGGAATTTTAAAATGACGGAAATTGAAATGATGTGATTTTATTTTCTAGAATTTGTGAATTTTCTTGTTTGGTTAACCTAAAAGAACAATGGAATTGAATACAGAATTTGTTATTTTTAAACTCTCAATCATAGAAATTGAGAAATGAAACATATTTACATAAAATTTAAACTTGGGAATTGGAGGTCCCAAATTCCAAGTTTTTTTTCCATGCGGCAATTTTAAATTTCTATGTTTATAAATCCAAACAAGGGAATTGGTCCATGTCAATTTACAAATTCTGATTTTTATTTAAATTCTGAGTTTATTTGTAAACATAGTGTAAAGGAAAAAAAGAAGAAAAAACTCTGCCTCATTTTCTGAATCTTTGTTGCCCTAATCGTAACTCTAAGCTCTGTCCCCCTTTCGCCACAACCATGGGAAAAGCTGTTGTCTCTGACGAAGAAGGTGACCCACCCGCATCTCCATTTTCACTCCCCTCGCTTTTGGGTAAAATTAATCCTTGTCCTAACGCCCTTTCTCATGATTTTTTTTTGTTCAATCTGTTCAGATGAGGTCGAGTTCGACGAAGACGACAGGGAACCTCTTCACGGTGACGCCGTCGATGGCCAGGATGGCGGCGACGAGGACGAGGATGAGGAAGAAGGTATGACCTTCAATTTTTTCATCCCTTGGTTAAATGCATGTATTTGTTTCCTAGGGGTTCAATTTTTCAGTTCTATGGTGGTGAATATAATTTGGGGGTTTGGGGGTTTGGGGTTTTAGTCAACCTGTTGGTGGGATTGGGTTTGGATTAGGGTTTCCTTGCTCAAACTAGGGCTTATGTTTGTTTGAAAAGATTGGACATTTTTGTTCTGATGAAATTTATTGGACAAGCGACGGGGTCTGTTTGGGTGACAAGAAATGTGTAGGAAAGGGAAAGCAACTGGTTCGTTTAACTGTCCAATGTACTGATAATTGTTCGTCTCTGTTTTATCGATTTTTTTCCATGTGCATTATGTTGACCATATCGTTTTTGTCACTTGGAATTGTCTATGCAGTGCTTCATCCTTGTCTATGCTTCCTCTTTTCCATATTTATTTTATGGTTCATTTATTTTGTTATGTTTTCTTCATACTGTTGATGTAGTATTTAAATTTTGTACTGCATTTATGTACTCTAGAGATTCAGTCGTCGTGTGTTTTTCGGTTAGCTTAATTTATAACTTGTTGTCATTATTGATTTTGCAGAAGGGCCAGATGAATATGAGAAGGATGATTTTATAGTAGATGATGTAGATGAAGACGAGGACCAAGAGGAGGAAGAAGAGAGAGCAGACAGTGATGAAGAACGGCAGAGGAAGAAGAAAAGAAAGAAAAAGTGAATGTTTTGTATTTTGAGCTATTGTCTCTTTAAAGTCTGTAGCTTTTAATGATGAAATCGTCAGAAAAGCAAAAACACTGGATTGTTTTGGATGCCAGACCTTGGATCAATAGTATTGTTTATTTTAATTGATCACAGAAAAGAAAAACATATTTTTTTTGGATGAGAGTGGTTTTCTTCTTGCCGTTTTCAGATGAAGATGAATGCAACGCCAATCGTTACAATCATCATCGTTGTCATCAACGTCATCTTCTTCTTCTAGCATTAAACGGAGGGTTAGTTATTCAGTTTATAACTTCTTTTCCTCTCTATTTTTCTAGAGAGGAGTACGTCCTTGATGAAGATGACTATGAGCTCTTGGAGGACAATAATGTCATTGCTCCCCGAAGGAAGGCTGTAAGTATTGTTCATATTTAATTTTTTTTTCTTTTTAAAGTGAAATCTGTGCGTTTCTTTCTTACTCAATGTAAATAGTTCATGATTTGGAGTGTTTGTTTTCTTTTTTTGTTCAAACATTTTCCAGGGGAAATTTAAGCGTCTGAAAAAAGCTCAGAGGCATGGTGTGGGTGAGCCTGGTGGATTTTCTGACGAGGAGGAGTTTGATGGTATTGGTATTGGTAAAGGTGGAAGAACTGCAGAGGAGAAACTTGAGCGCAGCTTATTTGGTCATGATGAAGGTATATCAATCTGTGCATTTGTAGAACTGTTGTAGAAGAATGAGTGTCTAAATTTGGTTTATTGTTATTGCTTATACACTGTAACCCTATAGGTACTCCATTTGAGGACATCGCTGAAGAGGAGGAACCAGAAGAAGCTGAAGATGATGGAGAAGTTGGTGAAGAGGATGAAATGGCAGACTTTATAGTTGATGAAGAGTTTGATGAGACTGGGACTCTTGTGAGGTATTTTTCTGCTGTGTTTGCATGCCCATGCCTGAGCTTTTTTGTTTTGTTTTTGTTTTTCAACTCAATTTTCTAATAAATAATCAACTTCTTTTGTATTTTGGTTGTTAATTCCTTGTTTAGACAGAGGAAGCTTAAGAGAAAAAAGTCTAGGCAGGCACCAGGAGTGTCATCAGATGCTTTGCAGGAAGCCCATGATATATTTGGTGATGTTGATGAACTAATGCAGCTCCGTAAGCAAGGTTTGGATTCCAGTGAATGGAGGGAAAGGAAGCTTGAGGATGAATTTGAACCAATTATTCTTTCTGAAAAGTATATGACAGAGAAGGATGACCAAATTCGGGAGCTTGATGTTCCGGAAAGAGTGCAGGTTCTTTCACTTGCCCTTTGTTAATACAGTGTAATTTCAGATTCCATATCACATCAGCTGTCTTTTATTTGTTTCTTTGTAGGTATATGAGGAAATCACTGGTTCTTTTCCACTGGATGGAATTAGTATAGATGATGAGAGTACCTGGATATATGATCAACTAGCAAGTGGTACAATACCTTTGTTTAGCAAAACAGGCTTGGCAAATTCTATTAGCAGGGAAGATATCAACAGATTTTTGGACTTGCATCATGTGCAGAAGCTCGACGTTAGTATTTAGTGTTGGTGTACTTCTATATATTTATCTGAGATTTATTCCATTAATATGTCATACTCAACTTGTTTTCAGATTCCTTTTATTGCTATGTATCGGAAAGAGGATTGCCTTAGTTTATTGAAAGATCACCATTCTGAATTGGAAGATGTAAATCAGAATGAAAATGAGAAATCATCTATGCTAAAGTGGCACAAGGTACTCGTCGTTGACTTCTAAATATGTTGCTCATATAACATTGAAGAATGAACAAGCAATATGTTGAAACTGTTTCCTTTTTTCTATGTAGGTCCTATGGACTATTCAGGACTTGGACAGAAAATGGCTGCTGCTTCAGAAGCGAAAAAGTGCTTTGCAATCTTACTACAATAAGCGGTTTGAGGAAGAATCCCGACGTATATATGATGAGAGCAGACTTACATTGAATCAACAACTTTTTGAATCAATCATGAAGTCTCTCAAGGCTGCAGAATCAGAAAGAGAGGTTGATGATGTTGACACCAAGTTTAACTTGCATTTCCCTCTGGGTGAGGCTGGAGTGGATGAGGGACAATATAAGAGGCCCAAGAGGAAATCTCTTTACAGTGTCTGCAGTAAGGCTGGCCTGTGGGAAGTTGCAAGCAAATTCGGTTATAGCTCTGAGCAGTTTGGACTGCAATTATCTCTAGAAAAAATGGTAAGTCTGGTTTGTCGTGCAGTTTTCAATGTTTAGGCTAAATAGAGAGACACGAGGTTCATAGTTCATTTGATTGTAGAGAATGGATGAGTTGGAGGATGCCAAGGAGACACCAGAGGAGATGGCTTCGAACTTTACATGTGCAATGTTTGAGACACCTCAAGCTGTGCTCAAAGGGGCTAGGCATATGGTACGCATTAGTAGTTTTGTAGTTCATTGAAATTCCTCTTCAAATGATATTTTCTTGTAAAGTTGTGTGATGTTCTTTTATGGCTTGTTTCAGGCAGCTGTTGAGATAAGTTGTGAGCCATGTGTCAGGAAGTATGTTCGAAGCAACTACTTGGATATCATTGAGTTATCGACAAGCCCAACGCCGGTCGGAAATGTGGCAATAGATGCTTTTCATCAGTTCTCTGGCGTGAAGTGGTTGCAAAGAAAGCCGTTAAATAAATTTGAGGATGCACAATGGCTGCTTATCCAGAAGGCTGAGGAGGAGAAGCTTCTTCAGGTTACTATTAAGTTGCCAGAAGACAGGCTAAATAAGTTGATAAGCGACTTTAATGAGTACTATCTTAGTTATGGTGTTAGTAAATCTGCACAACTATGGAATGAGCAACGGAAGTTGATATTGCAGGATGCCCTATTTACTTTTCTTCTTCCTTCAATGGAAAAAGAAGCAAGATCCTTGTTGACTAGTAGAGCAAAAAACTGGTTACTCATGGAATATGGGAAGGTTTTGTGGAATAAAGTCTCAGTGAGACCATACCAACGAAAGGAAAATGATAATAGCTCAGACGATGAAGCTGCACCTAGGGTCATGGCTTGCTGCTGGGGCCCTGGGAAGCCAGCAACCACTTTTGTAATGTTAGATTCATCTGGTGAGGTTCTAGATGTACTTTACACAGGTTCCCTCACTTTACGCTCTCATAATGTTAATGATCAGCAGCGAAAGAAAAATGATCAAGAACGTGTTTTGAAGTTCATGACTGATCATCAACCACAAGTCGCTGTCCTAGGAGCTGTTAATTTGTCTTGTGTTTGCCTAAAAGATGATATATATGAGGTATGTGTTACTATAGTATTGATATCTTTTAGCTGATATAGTGTCCAACTAGCTAGTCTGATGAAGTCAGGAGATGGGTTTACTTATGTTGTTCTTCATTTTTATCTGTTCATCTGGGGATTGTCATTTTCTTCGTTTTTCGTATTTCAAAATCTACCTCTGTTCCACTTGATGCTTATTTTGCTCAACTCTTGCCATGATCAGATAATTTTTAAGATGGTGGAGGAAAATCCTAGAGATGTTGGCCATGATATGGATGGTTTAAGCATTGTATATGGGGATGAATCTTTGGCCCGTCTGTATGAAAATTCTCGGATTTCATCTGATCAGCTACCTGCACAACAAGGTATAAATGTTTCCAACGTTCCAATTCCTATGTACTCTTAAAGATGTCTTGATTTTATTTTCTTTTATTGTCAGGCATTGTCAAGAGGGCTGTGGCTCTTGGGCGTTATCTTCAAAATCCATTGGCAATGGTTGCCACACTTTGTGGACCAGGAAGAGAAATCTTATCTTGGAAACTCAATCCTTTTGAGAACTTTCTCACCCCAGATGAGAAGTACGTGATGGTTGAACAGGTCATGGTAGATGTCACAAACCAGGTAGGCCTTGATATTAATTTGGCTATAAGCCATGAATGGTTATTTGCACCTTTGCAATTCATTTCTGGGCTTGGACCTAGAAAGGCAGCATCTTTGCAGAGGTCGTTGATAAGATCTGGTGCAATATTTACTCGAAAGGATTTGGTGAACCCACATGGGCTTGGTAGAAAGGTATTTGTTAATGCATCCGGTTTCTTACGTGTTCGGCGGAGTGGGTTGGCTGCTAGCAGCAGCCAATATATTGACCTGTTGGATGATACGAGAATTCATCCAGAATACTATATAATTGCGCAAGACTTGGCCAAAGATGTTTATGATGTGGATGGTAACAACGATGATGAGGATTTGGAGATGGCTATAGAACACGTCAGGGATCGACCTGGTTATCTAAAAAACCTTGATGTTGAAGCTTATGCTAAAAGCAAGAAGCTTGAGAATAAAATACAAACATTTTACGATATGAGGAGAGAATTAATTCAGGGTTTTCAGGATTGGCGTAAACAATATGAAGAACCAAGCCAGGATGAAGAGTTCTATATGATTTCAGGTGAAACCGAGGATACCCTTGCTGAAGGAAGAATTGTGCAGGCTACAGTTCGCAGGGTGCAAGGTCAAAGGGCAATTTGTGCTCTTGAATCTGGATTAACTGGCATGCTTATGAAAGAAGATTATTCAGATGATTCAAGAGATGTAGAATTGTCTGACAGACTGAACGAGGGCGACATTCTCACTTGCAAGATCAAATCCATTCAAAAGAATAGGTATCAAGTTTTCCTAAGTTGTAGAGAGAGTGAGATGAGAAATAACCGATATCAGAACACTCAGAATCTTGATACCTATTACCATGAAGACAGAAGAAGTTTACAGAGTGAGCAAGATAAAGCTCATAAGGAGAAAGAGCTTGTGAAGAAGCATTTCAAGCCAAGGATGATTGTTCATCCTCGCTTCCAAAATATAACTGCAGATGAAGCATTGAAGGTGTGCTGTTAAGAATACTTTTTATTTTTAAAATATCTGAGTATTTATCTGTTAGATTGATTTGAATTTTAGAACTGTAATTGGTTGTTAGTCATATTAACTGATGCAAAGTTACGTCATGCTATACATCAACATGTAAGCCTCCGGGAGTTAGAGGAGGTTTAACCAAATTCGAATAGGGGTGTGCTATCCACCCACCCCTTTTTACTTCTCACACACCCTCCTGATTTGCGGCCATCGGATCGAATGTATTGAAAAAGATCAATGGACATAAATTAATAAGGGGTGTGAGAGAAGTAAAAAGGGGTGTGTGGATATCACACCCCATTTGAATATTCAGATCTTTTATTATCTTAGTATTGGTAGTGGATCAGTTGTTTTTTAATTATATACTATACATTTACATGGTATTCCCAGAACCATTCACCTTATAAAATGGCATGTCATTTGTTATGCTTAACAGTTCTTGTCTGATAAGGATGCTGGGGAAAGTGTTATTCGTCCTAGTTCCCGGGGGCCTTCGTATTTAACCTTGACTCTCAAGGTTTATGATGGAGTCTATGCTCACAAAGACATTGTTGAGGGTGGAAAGGATCATAAGGATATCACGAGCTTACTCCGCATTGGGAAGACCTTGAAAATTGGGGAGGACACTTTTGAGGATTTAGATGAGGTCAGTATATTTTGGCATAAGTAGGATATATTTGTTGTCTTACTTTTCTCTCCCTTTACTACTAATGGAGGTTAATTATTTTCAATCTTAAATTTTGTTAACTACTGAAATGTCTTATATTCAATTTGTAATGCTTGAACTATTAATGGTGAGAGTTTGGGACAGAAAGCATAGATTCAGTGCTATGTTGCATCATGAAATGTTCTTAGAAATATTTGAACTTTTATCCGTATCTTGTTCTGAGAAAGTTTTTGCTCACATGCTTGTTCTATTTCGATAAAGGTGGCAGCTCATGCATTTTGTGTCTCTTGATGTAGAGGAATAGACATCTAATGGCACACTACTGAAGTGAGTACGGAACAGAGTACTGATGTGCATCTTGACCAACTTAAATGCAGGTGATGGATCGTTATGTTGATCCCTTGGTAGCTCACTTGAAGGCAATTCTAAATTACCGCAAGTTCAGGAAGGGAACAAAACAAGAGGTCGATGAACTTTTGAAGATGGAGAAATTGGAGTATCCAATGAGGATTGTTTATTCTTTTGGGATTTCGCATGAACATCCAGGCACTTTCATCCTGACGTATATACGCAGTACAAATCCACACCATGAGTACGTTGGCCTATATCCGAAGGGATTCAAATTCAGAAAAAGGATGTTTGAGGACATTGATCGGCTTTTAGCATATTTTCAGCGCCATATTGATGACCCTCAGCATGAATCAGGACCATCTATTAGATCAGTCGCTGCTATGGTGCCGATGCGAAGCCCTGCAGCTGGGGGTTCTTCAGGGGCATCTGTGGGCAGCGGCTGGGGTGGATCAACTAATGAGGGTGGTTGGAGAGGCCAGTCATTTGATAGGGACCGGTCATCTACACCGAGTTCACGGACAGGTGATGTCTACTTTCCAAATGAAATGCCACATGGATTTTTCAACTTCTATGTTTTGATGAAACACCATGCGTGTGTCATATTTGTCTTTATTTTGCTGTGAACTATAGTTGCATCAGTTTTCTAGCGGTTTAGGCGTCTGTAAGCCCTTTTTAGTAGAATGCCAATACTAATAAGGTGTTAAAAGCTACTAATTTAACAAATAGGTCATCATGTTTCTACACATACCTTAAACAATGACTAGAGTGTTCACCCTACTCTTCTAATAGGGACTGCCCTTTGCAGAGGCTTATTTGTGCACGATATGGCCAGCTGTGTGGAAAACTTGGACACATGTTCATTGTTCCTTGCCTTTTATGAACATTGCTAGGATGTTTTAGCTCTCATCTTCAGTTTGCTGGTTGCTTTGTTTTCATTTGGTTACTGTTGTACCCACTTCTATGGAATTTTGATGGTGGGTTTAAATCTCTCTTTGATGTAGTACAAATACACACTGGTCAATGGTCATGTTGATCTTGATTTGTCCCATCTTTAGTGACACCAAACTCAGAATTCCTCGTTTAATACTTCTTTTCCCATCTGATTCTTGCTTCCTTTATCAAGAGACTTCCGACTTTATTATTTACTTATTTTTAATGTTTAACTTGACAGGTCGAAATGATCATAGAAATGGCGGTAGTCGTGATGCGCATCCAAGCGGCCTCCCTAGACCTTATGGTGGGCGAGGTCGTGGTCGAGGAGGATATAACAACAGAGGAAATAGCACTGGCAATGAGAGGCAGGATTCTGGTTATGATGCTCCTGCGTGGGGTTCAGATTCCAAGGATGGGGATGATGGTTTGGGCAATTTTCCAGGTGCAAAGGTCCAAAACTCGCCTGGAAGGGAAGCTTTCCCTGGTGGTTGGGGTGCTGGTGGAAGTGGCTGTGGAGGTGGTGGCAGTAGCTGGGGCAGTGGAGCTGGCTCCGGTGGAAATGATGCGTGGGGTCAAGGAAGTGGCGGTGCGTCTGGTGCAAATGATGCAGCTGCAGCTGCTGATAATGGGACTTTAGGATGGGGTTCTGGCGCCAAGAAAAAAGGTTCTGGTGCTGGAGATTCGGGATGGGGTTCAAAAACCAAAAGAAGTACCCCGTCCCAATCTGGAAACAGATGGTCTGGGACTGACGGCGGTGGTGGTTGGTGACGGCGATGGTCTGGGAGTCAGTTTATACAACCATACTAATTGCTGATGGATGGGTTGGACGAAGCAGCTGCTGTATGTTCGTGAAGCCCCTTGACCTTTAGTATTCTTTGTTTCGGCCTTCGGTAGGCTCAGTTTTACCGTTATGCGAACTATATTAAGAAGATTTTGCCGCGGCAAACAATTGTAAACGGATATAACTCTACTCTGCAAGCCTGCCTTGTACGTATATCTATTACTGTTATCACCATAATTAGCACTGTGATGGTGGAGAGTTTGATTCCATTTGTCCTGTTAACCTTTTCTTTCTTCAAATGAAATAGGGGCACTGTGATGTGCGGGTAGATATGGATATCACTCACTCTTCAATGTCGCCAACAGAAGCTACAACGTAATGGTACTCACCTTATGTTTTTTATTTTTTTGGTCATAGATTATCGTTTAGTTAGATTAGACTAGCCTTGTGGCTCATGCGAAGTCTTTTACTGCAAGAAAAAAAAAGAGTGAGCAACAATTAAAACATAAATTTTCAAACAAACAAAAAAACCTACATTCAACTCAATCATTTCACGAACACCTAAAAATTACATAAAGTAAAGGCAACGGCGGTACCTCTCGGGGTCGGGAGGAGGGAGTTCGCCATAGGCGGGGGAAAAGAGATCGAGAGATCGTCTGAGGGGTTTGAGACTGAGCTTCTTCCATAAACAATATACCTAGAATTCCCCAAGTTTTGAAATGGAAATTAAACATTTACATACCCATTCATGCTCATTGCTGATATTAACACCCACTGACAGCAGCCCTTGATTTGTGGAATTCCCACGCCCAACTCCATGAGCTCTGTCTCTGCCATCCCTCTTTCCCTCACAACCATACCCATTTTGGACCCACCCCTCAATCCCGACACCAACCCTTGATTTGAGGAGGAAAAATCAATCCAACACTCTTTTTGGCAAGCCTCATTCCTCCCTCTCCCTTCCCCTCCCTGCCAATCCACGCCTATCTCCCTCGTTGTAGCTCTGCAACCCACGTTTTTTGGCAGACCTCCCATCCCCGAAACCCTCACCAAACGAAGAATAAAGAGGCGGTGGCAATTTTGTAAATAACTCAAAATCCATCCCAAGTCACTGTTTATTTCTACAGTGCCAATTCCAATCTTACTTTAGACTAAAGTAATGTTAGATGCTACTAGGTTTCCGTTTTTGGGATTCCTTCTTTTTTCTAATAACTGCTTTGCTTTAAAGTGAAACGACTAAAATGCCCTTTTTTATTTTATTTTTTTATCTAAATGATTTCACCTACCCCTATTATTTTAGAATTTGGATTCTCGCCATATCCTCTTTGAAAGGATTCCGGGAATTCGTGAATCATATCCGTTCATCGTATATCGTGCGGTCAGAAATTATTTTAAATATTTTTATTTAAAATTAAATACAAATAGTACATGACAAAAACTGACAGTACGATATACGATGAACGGACACGATTTACGGATGTCCAGGATCCTTACTAAAAAAATCCAGAGAGGATCCTGTTGGATTATTTTACACGCTATTGGATGTACAAAAAACCCTAAAGCCTTATCCGTGAACTTTTGCGTAGCCTTGTCCTTATCTCTTTGAACTCTTTGAAGGTAGGAACTAAGTTTTTGATATTATGGTTTTCTTTCTAAAAGAAATCATTTTTCTTGTTGGTGTGCCATCCCTTTAGTGGTCAAGTCTATTCTATAAAGTGACTCATGGGTTTGATAAATATTGATCTATTGTTCCTCAGAGTAAATTGTAGCTATGGTCCCTTAACTTTAACTCAATTGGAGCAATGGTCCCTCAACTAAAAATCCATTACCATTGGTCCCTCAACTTTTCAAAACGTGCAGCTATGGTCCTTCAACTAAAAATCCATTACCATTGGTCCCTCAACTTTAATTCAACTGGAGAAATGGTCCCTTAACTTTAACCCAATTGTAGCAATGGTCCTTCCAATATAACTCGTTTTGACAAAATTTTTGACATAACTGACGAAAAGAACCATAATTATACACTTTGATGAGTTGAGGGATTCTAATTGTATAAATGGTCATTCCAACATAGCTTATTTTGACAAAATTGATGAGAAGGACTATAGCTACACATTTTGATAAGTTGAGGGACCAATAGTAATGGATTTTTAGTTGAGGGACCATTGCTCCAATTTGATTAAAGTTGATGGACCATTCGTACAATTTACTCTTGTTCCTCATGATGCTAATCATTTTAATTTATTAGCTTTAAATTTTCAATTTTTAATTTTTTTTTACTTTGTCCTTGCAGTACTCTTTTGCCATATTGTTGCTTGTATTTTTGGGCACTCTAGTTATATGTAGCATAGTAGTTTGGTAAAAACATAACAGAGCAACAATCATGTTATTTCTTGACAATGTATTTTTTTCTACTTTAATTATTTTTAGTGAGATATGTGCTAGCCACTTGGTAATGTGATCTAGTGGTATTCATCTTTATTTGTAAGTGAGAGGTCTTAGGTTCGATTTTTGTTAAAAGATGAATTTGAACTACATTATTGATAGCCCATTATGAGGCTTAGCCACCCCCTCCCCTTAGTGCAGATAAGATTGTTTAGTAAAAAAAAAAATGTGCTAAAATTCTTGAGTGACTATAATATCCACTGGCTGTATGGAATGCTATGATACATCCTTATTTTTTGACGTATATGCCGAGGAAAGTGGAGGCAGGATGTTACTCACCTTATGAAAGAGAGATGTGAAAATGTGAGGATTAACCTAAAGAAAGAAACCGGAGCTGAGTATAGCAAAAACAACTGAAAAATAAGTGGGATGCACTTAAAGAGCAATATAACTTGTGGAAAGAACTAAAGGGAAATCAAACTGGTCATGGATGGAATCCCAAGCTCAACACAATTGATGCTTCTAATGAGTAGTGGCATAATAAAATGGTGCATGGAATAGGTCAGCACAAGAACAATTTCAACACTCCGGTGATACTGTGAGTAGATACTTTAGTCAGTCACTTGATATTGTATGCCCTATGGTTGTTCATGTTATCAAACCGTTGGATCCTGAGTTTAATGGTGTTCCGGCTGAGATATTGAAGGACTCTGGATATATGCCTCACTTTAAGGTAAAAAATGGAGATAAGATACTTCTTGCTTTGTCTTATGAATTAAGTTATTTATTGAAAATTGTGTTATAATATTTTTCCAAAACTGCATTGGTGCTGTTGATGGCGTACATGTTCAAGCCACAACCTGGAGATCAAGTACCATATATTGGTAGGAAACGGACATCAACTCAAAATGTGATGGCGGCATGTAATTTTGACATGCGATTTATCTTAGCATGTGCATGTTGTGCACATGTCTCAAATTATGTATTTCATTAGGCACTTTTTACAGTTTTAAATTATATCATAATAGCATATTTTGAATAATACAGGAAAATTTTATCCTGTGGATGTTGGGTACCCATAGATGAGCGGCTATTTAGGACCCTATAAAGATGAAAGGTATCATGTTTCAGATTTTCGTAGGGGTAGAGAACCAACAGGATCTAGAGAGATATTTAACCGCATACACTCTTCCTTTCGGAGTGCCATTGAATGCACTTTTGGTGTATGGAAAAAGAGGTGAAACATTTTAAGGGACATGCCTAACCCATTTAAAAAGCAAGTAAAAATAATAATCGCAACTATGATGCTTCACAATTACATAATGACGTGCCCAACGTGATACTCATTTTGACAACATGAATGATGACTAAGAAGATGATTAAGAATCGGATGAAGAACAAGAAGAATATCATTGACACACCCCGACCCAATTACCAATTAGTTAAAGGGCTGTAATGTGTTGGCCGACGTCAAATTGACAATGTGATGAATAAATCACCAAAGTAATTCATTAACTATAATGTCATCATATCAATTTCTACTTAAGTCTCGTCAAGGACTAACTCAAGATCATTCAATTATCAAAAACAGTTTATTCGAAAACATAGTTTTTGTTTTTTTAATTCTAGTCATTTCGTTTTCTACTGTTCATGGTTACAAAAAAGTTCCCCCCACCCCCTCCTCTCTCACTTCTTTTCGGTTTGTCCTGATATACTTCCATCATATGGATTTTCTTATCAGTTTTTGTGTAATACAGCAAAAACGTATTGAAAAGATTATACTATGATTACTATTTCCACCGGCAAGAAAATCTCTGGCGGGAGAGTGCTTTGAAAACGTTGCCTGCTCTGCTGAAACTCGTCAAATATGCTCCCTTGTGGGGAAGATCTGGGACTTATTCCTTGTTGTGTTCATCCTGTATGTTTGCTTAAGCCTTTTCCAACCCACGCAATCACCATAAACGTCAGCTGGATTTCGATCATTGCCCTCTTTATTTTTATTGATTTTTTACTTTATGATTTGTTTTTGGATGCAGGTGATGCAAGAACTAGGACTAATAAGGTTTACGCATTCAGCGTATGCCCAGTGAACCTCATTTGGAGTTTGATATTCCTTCTCAATACAGCTATATGACGGTAAGATAATGCCATATTTATTGGCTTCATAATGTTGGTAAGATCATGCTTCGTAAATCGTAATAATTATTAACTTGACCCTGTTGTAGTTTTTATGAAAACTTTTCCCCTATAGAGAGCTTGGAATTTCTGTTATTTCTGGATTAAGCATAAGTGTATTGAGATTTTGTATAACAAATTTGGTCACGTGGTTCAAATTCATGTACTTCAGCGTTGACGATCTCAACTTTCATTGAAATGTTGTTAATTCGTATAACTGCGTTTAGGTATGTGCTCCGTCATGCTATGACTGCTCAACCTTGCGTGTTTGGTGGGAAGAAGATGAAGAAAGAAGGCAGCGATATTTTAAGAATGTGGTGGAGTCTGACATGTCGCCACGTGTTCAATGTGTTCCAGACATTGCACATTTCATTATAAGGCAACATGTTGAAGCTCCCTCAATTTGGGCAATTTTTCCGCTTCAGGTATGTGCTGGGCATCTTAATGTGTCGTTTGTGCGTTCTCAGTTGGAGTTTGATACACCTTGGCCCTTGGGAAGCACAACGCTAGACATTTTTGAAATTTAGTCTCCTCTATAGCAAGTTATACTATATAATACAATGCTATGTTACACTTTTCGCTCCTTCCTAATTGGTTCTGCACTCGATAGGATTTGTTAGCGTTGAAAGAAGAATACACAACACGCCCTGCAAAAGAGGAGACGATCAATGACCCCACAAATCCCTAACACCACTGGAGATACCGTGCCTGAAGATTATGATATCAAGATTCAATTTACCAGTAAGTTGGCTTTTCTTGTTTATATTTGGGATGTTCACTTGTTTCAAAGATGACAAATAATGCATTCTGATATGGTTATAACTCGGTATTGCGTTCTCAGGTGTGCATGTGACAATGGAGACGTTGATTAAGGATGATGAACTCATATCGACCATCAAAGATCTTGTGTGGTTGACTGGAAGATCGCATCAGGCTGGACAAGCTGCAAAACAACCAAGTCCTGAATCAACAGCAGTAGCAAGCGCAGAGAAGCACAAAATGTCGAGCAGCTAAAATAAGGTTCACCCGGCAACTCCGTTAAACGAAGTTCCACAAAAGGAGACCGTGGCATTGTTAGGATGCCAAATGGCAGTATCTCATTGTGACAAATGTAGGGTTGTGATGATAGAATTACTAGTTAAGATTAGATTGTTGAGGTTGTAAGAAGTTGTTAAAGGGTAGCTTAAGGAGTAACCTAAGGTAGTTACTATAAATAGCAGCAGCTGTAATAATTAGAGAGTTATGTTGATGTTGTAATAGTCTTTTGTAATACAAGTTACTGTGCAAAATTGAGAAAGAAGTAGAGTTGGGTTCTAACATTGGTGTCGAGCAAGTCTTTCGTCCCTCTCAATTCTTTCCTCGTTGTATGCTGCGTCTAGCTTCAAGTAAATCCATGGAAACAAAGCACGCCAAGATTTGATCTTGCAGCAATTCCAGTTGCTTATGGCGAGAGGTGGTGCTGGATCGATCGGGCAATTTTCGAAGCCGACCCATGCAGGTCCTCATTTCCAGGAGGGTATGAATCTTAATCTTTTATCCTCTCTGCTATGAAATCAAATCAAGTTGTTCTCAAGCTTCAATCCTTCCACGAGGAAAAGATTCGTGCCCAATAGAAAATAGATGCGTTCTTTTTCTCAAATTCATCCAAGATACAAGCCCAAGACTCATCCTTGTTTACGACCCATATTGAAGAAATTCAAGAAGGGTGGCAACTATGTCAAGGATGGGTTGTCATCCTCACTTTAGTTGAGTCATGGGCTAAAGTGATGGTCTTAACCCTACTCTCATGACTTCCCATAACTTGTCATTCACCTTACCTCTTTTGTCAACCTTTCTTGCTTGTAGGAGCTTCTTTCCTTGTAATTAAGTTTTGGCTTTTCCACTTGTTAGGGCAGATTTTAGGGAATGTGTTGTAGCAACGCCTACAATTCTTGTAGCTTTCTTTTCGGCTCTCTATACGAGTGGCCTTCATTTCTTGTAATCTTTACAATGAGAAATACAACAAAGATTTGAAACCAAAAATCAACATGGTATCAGAGCAGGAACCATAGGGTCATGATTCTGTCCCTTTTTTTTTTACTTCTTCGTTTGTTCATCATCGATAGAGATGGCAGAAGAAAATGCCTCTAGTGCTGATAGCTTCTCATCCTCATCCCCCAACTTAACTCAAGGGGGTGAGAACAACCCAAATCAACGACTGTGCTTGGTGCTACTGAACGAGTTCAACTACCTACCTTGGTCAAAAGCTGTGTCACTTGCTCTAGGAGGAAGATCGAAGCTAGGGTTTATCAATGGAAGCTCTGAGTCTCTAGAATCCACATCACTAGCCTCTGATCAGCTGGTTATGTCCTGGATACTTAACTCCATGGAGCCCAAATTGTCTGAACTCTTTAGCTACTCAGAATCTTCCCTTCTGCTATGGGAGTCCATCAAAGACATGTATGGCAGTCAAAACAACTCAGTTCGCATCTTTCAACTAAAGAAGAGTGTTGCTAGCTTGAAGCAAGGTGACCACTCTTTCGTTTAACATCTTGGAAGCATGAAATCCATGTGGAATGAACTCGATATGTACCGTCCACACACGATTGATTCCCTTATGCTCCTGAAGAGGGTTGATGAAGACAAAGTGTTCTAACTCTTGGCAAGTTTGGGAGCTGAGTATGAAGACCTGCGTAGTCATTTGTTAATGACTCCAGAGTTGTCCTCCTTTACTAGTGTGTGTCATGCAGTCCAGAGAGAGGAAACTCGACGAAAAGTGATGAACGTTGAGCCCAAATCCAACTCTGAGGCTAAGGTTTTCATGACCAATCACAAAGCAATTGGTGATAGGGCTCTTGGGAGGAAAGCTGACTGGAAATGTTCTTATTGCAACATGAAATGACATTTGAGAGAAAAGTGTTGGGTCCTACATCCGGAGTTAAAACCTAAGTTTGATTAAGAAGGCAGGATGATCAAAGATGGGAAATGAGTCACTCCAAAAGCCTTTCACTTAGCTTGTTCCTTAGCTGATGGGATGGCAAACTTCTCAACAAACCCTATTTCATTGATCAATGAGTTTGCAGCTTTTCTTCAAAAGAAGAAAGGAAGCACTGAGCATGAAGAAGTGATGGCTAATTTGCTAGATTCTTGGCTGACTCGGAGAACACATCGAAAGGTAATATTCTAGGTATTATCAGTGCCATTTCCACTGCTCTAAATGCAAATGTTACACATGATTTTTGGATTGTTGACTCAGGTGCTACTGATCATATAACTAATAAACCCTCTAGTCTCCATGAATTTCAAAAATCGATTGATCCAATTCATGTGTCTGTTGCAAATGGGAAAGGTGAACCTATTCTAGGAAAAAGAAAGATTAGATTACTGAGTGAGCATACTAATTCCACTGCTCTCTATGTACCTTCTTTCATTTTCAGCTTTTGTCCATAGGAAAAATCACAAAACCTTTAGACTGTCTTGCCATATTTTCCCCTCACAATGTTGTGTTTCAGGACCGAGTTACTCAGAAGAAGATTGGTGAAGGGTTCTTCTTAAATGGACTTTACTATCTCTCAAAAGAGTCCACTTTTGTCAAAGAGCTCAGTGTCAACTTAAGTCAAGCTCAGGAACACCAACTCTGGCACCAATGTCTTACCCATCCCTCAGAACCAGTAATGACCAAGTTGTTTCCCATTTTTTTTGTAAAAACACACTTGAGCGTGAAACTTGTCAAATGTCAAATCCTCTAATTCTAGAACTAGTAGACTTTTTGAGGTTGTTCACTCAGATATCTACGGTCCTTTTCGTGTAGAATCCTTTGATGGGTATAGATATTATGTTACATTTGTTGAAGATTATTCTAGAGTGACCTGGTTGTATCTTCTAAAGCTTAAAAGTGAGTTATTTGATGCTTTTAAGGACTTTCACAACCTAATCACCGATGATTATTCTAGAGTGACCTGGTTGTATCTTCTAAAGCTTAAAAATGAGTTATTTGATGCTTTTAAGGACTTACACAACCTAATCTCTAATCAATTTTCCTCTAAGTTATATATGTTAAGATCAGATAATGGCACCGAGTACGCTTCCAATAACACGAGTAATTACTTGAGGAATCATGGTCAAACTAGCTATGTTGGTACCCCACAACAAAATGGTGTGGCAGAGAGAAATAATCAAGACTTATTGGAGAAGACTCGATCACTTATGTTCCAAATGAATGTTCCAAAGAAATTTTGGTCTCAAGCCCTACTCATTGCCACTTACATCATTAACAGACTGCCAACTCGTGTGTTGAATACTAAATCTTCCTTCAAAGTCATGAAAGGCAGGTCTATAGACTTGTCTCACCTCAAGACATTTGGTTGCACTTGTTATGTGCACATTCAGGCCTTCCATTGTGATAAACTTGATCCTTGGGCTGTCAAATGTGTGTTTATGGCATACTCTAGTTATTAAAAGGGTTACAAAGTGTACAACCTTAACACTGGGAAGCTGGCAGTCTCCAGAGATGTTAGATTTGATGAATATTCACCATATTTCCACAAAGGTTTGGAGACTAATTCCAATAGGGAAGATCTTATGGACCTCTTTCCACTGCTTACTCCAGCAGAAGTTCATGAAGTCATTCCTGCTCATCAGCACTGAGAATCCTCACCCCACTGAGAGTGTAAGTGAAGAAGTGCCTAGCTCCTCTAGACCATCAGAACCTGAACCAACTCAGCAAGCTATAAGTGCACCAAAAAGAAATCCTGCATAAGATAGACATCCACCAGTGAGGTTACAAGAGTACATTACTTACACTGCAAGGCATCCTATCTTTACAGCTATTTCTTATCAAAGATTCTCACCATCTCATGCTTCTTTTCTCAATAAATTATCCAACACTTTCAAACCAACGAATTTTCAAGAAGCCACATGCATGCCTAAGTGGCAAGATGCAATGACTAAAGAGCTCTAAGCTCTGGATGACAACCAGACATGGAGTGTGGTGGATCTTCCAAAGGGCAAGAAGACAGTGGGAAGTAAGTAGATATATAAGACCAAGTTCAACTCCAATGGAAACATTTAGAGACAGAAGTCACGATTAGTAGCTCAAGGCTTTACACAAACCTATGGCATTGACTACAAGGAGACCTTTGCTCCAGTTGCCAAAATGAACACTGTAAGGGTATTGTTGTTTGTGGCAGTCAATAATGCATGGCCCTTATTCCAAATGGATGTGAAGAATGCATTTCTTCATGAGGATCTTGAAGAAGAAATGTACATGAAGTTGCCTCCGGGTCATCTAAGAGAAAGGGAATCCAACAAGGTCTGCAGGCTTCACAAAGCCATATATGGCCTCAAACAGTCCCCTTAAGCTTGGTATTCGAAGCTCAGTTCAGTCCTTGAAGCTGCAGAGTTCAAAAGGAGTCATGCTGACTCTTCTTTGTTTTTTCGAAGTGGTAATGCTGGCAAATTAGTTGTGCTTATATATGTTGACGATTTGATTATTATAGGTGATAATGAATGAAATCAAGGCTCTTAAGCAGTCATTTCATCAAAAATTTGCCATTAAAGACTTAGGGCCTTTGAAATACTTTCTTGGAATTGAGGTGGCCACATCTTCAAAGGGATTATTCTTAAATCAAAGAAAGTATACTCTAGATCTTCTAGATGAAACTAACATGATGGAGTGCAAACCAGCTTGGACACCCCTAACTAGCAAGCTTCAGTTGCATGAAAAAGGTGAACCTCTCTCGGACGCTAGTGTTTATCAGCGAATGGTTGGGGAACTTATTTATCTCACCATTACTAGGCCTGATATTTCATATTCAGTTAGCTTAGCTAGTCAATTCATGCACTCTCATACTTTAGTTCATTGGGAAATCGTCAAGAAAATACTTAGTTATCTTAAAAGCTCAGTAGGTAGGGGAATAATTATGAAGAACAATGGATCAAATCACATTTTGGCCTACACAGATGCTGACTGGGCTGGAAATGCCCTTGATCGAAAATCCACAACAGGGTTTTGCACATTTGTTGGAGGGAATCTTGTCACTTGGAAGAGCAAGAAACAAATTGTGATTGCTCGATTTAGTGCAGAAGCTGAGTATAGGGCCATGGCTGCAACATCCTGTGAACTAAAATGGTTGAAAGGTCTTATTTCTGAGCTCGGATTCACAAGCATGACACCAATGTCATTGTCTTGTGACAACCAAGCTGCCATGCACATTGCCTCACATCCAGTGTTCCATAAAAAGACCAAACATATTGAAGTTGATTGCCATTATATTCGTGCTCAAGTTCAATCCAAGGTGATAGACACCATGTTCACACGCAGCCACGATCAACTTGCTGATTTGTTCACAAAAGCCCTAGACTCTATTTAGTTTCAGCGTTTGTTATGCAAGCTTGGATAAATGAATCCCCTTGATCTAGCTTGAGGGGGAGTATTGAAACCGACTTGCATAGATCTCAATGATGGGCTGTTATCCTCACTTTAGCAATGTCATGGGCTAAAGTCATGATCTTAACCCTACTCTCATGACTTCCCATACCTTGTCATTCACCTTACCTCCTTTGTCAACCTTTCTTACTTGTTTGTAGGAGCTTCTTTCCTTGTAATTAAGTTTTAGCTTTTCCACTTGTTAGGGCAGATTTTAGGGAATGTGTTGTAGCTGTTAGCCTATAATTCTTGTAGCTTTCTTTTTGGCTCTCTATAAGAGTAGCCTTCATTTCTTGTAATCTTTACAATGATAAATACAACAAAGATTTGAAACCAAAATTCAACAAATTCCAAATTTCAAAAAGTTGTAGATTTTTTTTCCGGAAAGCTTTGGTTGTGGAAGACGAAAAGGTTTTCAATTTGTTCGACAAGAAAGCTAAAGATTATGTGAAAATTCCTCCATTTCTTGATTCTAATTGCAAGGCAGGTACCGCAAAGGAGTTGGTTTTTGGGTTCTCTGTTTTTGATTGTGAATTTATAGGAATGAAGAAAAAAGTGATTGTTTTGAAATTGTTGGCCAAAAAAGGTGAAGACTCCTTGCTATGCGCCGTGGGTCTTTGTCTTTTTCCTGGAGTGGTTTTAATTTCGGTTACAAAATCTGGTGAACATGATGCCCACCATGTATTTGTCGGAAGGCAGCAAACAGTCGACATTATTTCCATGATGCTTGGCTTCTATTAGTTCATTCGTGACAAAGGTGGAACAACTATTCAAAGGTTGTTTAATTCGAAATCTACATGAAAAGTTGAAACCATTTTGGTGCAAGATGATGCTTCTACTGGTGTTATTCTTATTTTTCAATTCCACTACCATAAAGGAATTCGTGATAAAGGTGGCGGTTTAGCAAAAGACAAGATTTGGAAGGACCATTTGAGAATATTCAAGTACAAGATTAGTACAATTCTTATTTCTTCTTGTACAAATGAATCTGAAAATGCTACTGCATATAACAAAGATGGAATTGTTTGTCTCTCTGAATTCAACTCGATGGATTTTCTGGCAATTTGTGAGTTGGGTTTTGTTCTTAATGCGAAAAACAGGAATTTTTTTGGAGGAAGTTGACCCCTTTATTGAACCTGTTGAGAAAACTCGTCTTGCTCTCAATGTGTTTGATGAAATTCCAGACTCAAGTTGTGGTGTTGTTGTCAAATATGATATGTGATATTGCAAGGGTATTCAAGATAAGGGTGGAGGCCCTAATTCAGGTACATGTTTACTCTGAATATTCAATTTTCTTGTATGAATGCATCTGGAGATTCTATTGAATGTAGCCAAGATGGAATGTTTGGGGTTGTGTTGTTAGTTGCATATTCTACTTGCATAGTTGTAGGTGGAGAATTTTATAGTTCAAATATTAAGTTGAGCATGGCAGGGAAGAAGAAGTTCCCAAATGTTAGGGAGGATTATCTAGTTCATAGCTTTTACAGGCAAAAGAAACTAACATTTGAAAGTAATGTTCATGGATCTTTTGGTTTGCAAGATACTAGTCATGTACTTGAGGGTGGGAAAGACATCTACAATACAACTTTCATGTCTGGTTTATTAACTGGTGGAAGAACTATGACAATAAGAGACCCTGTTATTCTTTACCATCTTAGTATAAATGATGTTGAGTAGAGGAAGTTGGATGTAGCCTTCATTGGTGCAAAGTATGTGCTAAAGCTGAAGAATGGGTGTAGTGTTTCAGCTGCAAAATATTGTCTGCATCTTGATGTTTGGTTTAAAGTGATGGGGAAGAAGGCAACACAAATATTTTCTGCAATTCATACTTTCTTTCCACTGCCACTGATCACAAATGAGGGTATTATACAAGAGGTGCCAACTGCTGTTTTGGATAGATGTATCTTGATGGCAGTATTACTTTCAGATCAAATTTTGCAGATATTGTCATAATTCTTTTCCATTGCCACCGATCATTATGCAAAAGATGCTACTTGGGAGCCTTATACAGAGTTGAAGACCAAATTTTCAGAAGTTGTCAATTTCTGTTTTCTGCATTAGTAGGTTTTCAAGGGGGTGTATTGTTAGGATGCCAAATGGTAGTATCTCATTGTGGCAAATGTAGGGTTGTGATGATGGAATTACTAGTTAAGATTGGATTGTCGATGTTGTTAGAGGTTGTTAGAAGTTGTTAAAGGGTAGCTTAATGAGTAAGCTAGGTAGTTACTATAAATAGCAGCAGCTGTAATTAGAGAATTATGTTGATATTTTGTACTACAAGTTACTGTGCAATTGAGAAAGAAGTAGAGTTGGGTTCTAATAGTGGCTGTTCGTTGATGGAATTCTGGTAACGTGAACGAGCTTAGTAAGGCATGTAGAAGCCGACCGCCGACAAGAATCTGCATATTGGCTTGCTCGTGCAAGACTCAATGTTCCTTACATTGTTACACGGTCTGTTTCAATGTGTTTCAACACAATATCAAGTAAGTAGAGTCTTTTTTTTTTCTAATTAATTTAACATGGAAAAATATATATATTTCAATATAAGTCAATGGTTATCCGCATACTCGATGGAGCCCTCTAAATAATCGGTGGTCCGGTTATGGTATTGGCATCCCCCGATCCAAACTAATTTATTGCCACGGGACTTGCTGTGCCAATGAAATAAGGACGTATAACAAATAGTTATAGATGTCTATATTTCAATGGCACATAACATGCCCAAATTAAAGTTTACCCGGGCCATATACAAAGTCCAAATTAAATATCCATGTAAATATTCTAAAAAGAAAAAAAAGGTAGCAACTTTGAGTTTTAAAGACTTGCCACGTACCACGAAGAAATGAACTTGATCTGTTCAAGTAATTGCTTGTTAAGTATACTTACTGATCTTTTGAGTAATCAGCTTAAGTTCCAATGGTTGTGAGACGCACACGCGTTTGTTTTTATTAATTCTGAAAACAGTCCAAATGCACTCAAAATAGAAAAACTTACTTTTGACTCCCAATAAGCTTTTGATCTTTTGAGTACTCATTCTTATGGTCCTAGTAGCACATTATATGTGTTTGTTTGCTTAAGTTTCAATCGGTGTCAAACACATGCTCGTTTGTTTTTATTAATGCGAAAAACAGTCCAAATGCACACAAATTGTAAAACTGTGTACTTTGGATAACCAACAAGCTTTTATCTTTTGAATACTCTTTTGAATACTCATTCTTATAGTCCTAGTACGTATTATATGTGTTTATTTGCTTAAGTTCCAATCAATGTCAAACGCATGCTAGTTTGTTTTGATTAATGCCGAAAACAGTCCAAATGCACACAAAATAGTAAAACTGTGTACTTTTGACAACCAATAAGCTTGTAATCTCTTGAATACCTATTATCATGATACTAGTAGCGCATTATATGTGTTTATTGGCTTAAGTTCCAATCGGTGTTAAACACACGCTCGTTTGTTTTTTTACTAATGCCGAAAACAGTCCAAATGCACTCAAAATAGAAAAACTCTGTAATTTTGAAACCCAATAAGTTTTTGATCTTCTGAGCACTTATTCTTATGGTCCTAGTAATTCATTATATATGTTTATTTACTTAAGTTCCAATCGATGTCAAACGCACACTAGTTTGTTTTTATTAATGCCGAAACAGTCCAAATGCACACAAAATAGTAAAACTATGTACTTTTGACATCCAATAAGCTTTTTATCTTTTGAATACTCATTCATATTGTCCTAGTCGCACATTATATGTGTTTATTTTCTTAAATTCCAATCAGTGTCAAATGCACGCTCGTTTGTTTTTTTTGTTAATCCCCTAAACAGTCCAAATGCACTCAAAATAGAAAAACTATGTAGTTTCGACACCTAACAAGCTTTTGCCCTTTTGAGTGCTCATTCTTATGGTCCTAGTAGTGTATTATATGTGTTTATTTTTTTAAGCTCCAATTGGTGTCAAACGCAAGCTTGTTTTTTAATTAATGTCGAAACTAGTCCAAACACACTCCAAAAACAGAAACTCTGTAGTTTTGACACCCAATAAGCTTTTGATCTTTAAAGTACTCATTCTTATGGTCTTAGTAGAGCATTTTAAGTATTTATTTGCTTAAGTTCCAATGGGTGTCAAACGCACACTCGTTTGTTTTTATTAATGCCGAAAACAGTACAATTGTACTCCAAATAAAAAACCTGTACACTTTTGACACTTGATAAGCCTTTGATCTTTTGTTTACTTAGTCTTATGGGCCTAGTAGCGAATTATATGTATTTATTTTCTTCAGTTCCAATTGGTATCAAACAGATGCTCGTTTGTTTCTTTATTAATGCCGAAAACAGTTCAGGTGCACTCAAAATAGAAAAACTGTATACTGTTGACACCCAATAAGCTTTTGATCTTTTGACTACTCATTCATATGGTCCTAGTAGTGCATTATATATGCTTATTTGCTTAATTTCCAAACAGTGTCAAACGCATGCACGCTCAGTTGTTTTTTTTTTTTAATGCCCAAAACAGTCCAAATGCACTCAAATAGAAAACTATGTAGTTTCGACACCCAATAAGCTTTTGATCTTTTCAAAACTCATTCTTATGGTCCTAGTAGCGCATATATGTGTTTATTTTTTTTAAGTTCCAATTGGTGTCAAACGCAATCTCGGTTGTTTTTTTGTTAATGCCAAAAACAGTCTATATGCACTCAAAATAGAAAAATATTGTACTTTTGACACCCAATAAGCTTTTCATATTTTGAGTACTCATTCTTATGGTCTGATAGAAGCATATTTATGCGACTTAGTTAGTGTGTTTCCTTGCATTTTCTTAGTTAGTTTCTACTTATTATAGTGATTTAAGCTATTTTCATGTGTTTTCAGGTTCAAATGACAAAGTTGGCAAAAAGATGCAATTTGGAGCATTTTAGAGCAGTTTTGGGCTTGGAATGGATATCACAAGATTGGAGTAAGATGGATGGACGAATTTGAAGTTCAAGAGAGGCTAGGAATGTGCAAAAGAGTTGAAGAAATAAATCCAAGTCAAAGAAGATAAGGAATCAGCTACAAAGAAGGAGAATTATCCAAAACATTATCCAAACTACCTTATCTTATCCTTATCTTATCCAAACCTTATCTTGTCTTATCTTACCATGCCTTATCCTATCCTATCCTAATCCTTTACTAACTTAATTCCTGCTGCAAAAGGGATTCAATTTCAGTTTAGGAGACCTTAAAACCTGATTTCTAGGAACCTTATCCCCTCCTACAAAGGTGCCGCACCTATCCCCTTCTAGAAACCCCAAAATCAGCCAAATAACACCCTTTCTAGAAGTCCCTAAAAAAGTGGCGCCCCAAGCCTTCTAGATGCATGATCCAGCCTCACCTTTATCCTAATTCCCTTTGGTTTTTGGCCTTCTAGATGTCCTATTTCCTGCTAGGATTACATAACCTTTTCCCCTTAGGATTGTGTTTTATTTTCCTACACAAACTACATTTTGTAATCCTTTTCCTACACCATCTAATTGTGCCGCACCCTCCCTCTATATATTCACATATTTGCTGCACCATTCACACCACCATCATCTCTCATTCACACATCTCTACACTACCATTCAGCCATACCCTCATTGTGCCGCAACCTACAAGCAAGGAAGGAAGGAATCTGGAGCGTTTTCTAGGTGTTTTCTATCTTTGTTCAATGTTTAATTTTATTTATATTTGTTTGATTGCGAACATGAGGAACTAATTTCTTTATAGTTAGAGGCGAATTCAAAGCCATGGACATATGTTTTATATGAATTGATTTCCTCCAATTATGATTTCATGAATTGTGAATGTGGTTTGCTTAACTGTTTTATTAAGAACTTGTTCTTGTGTGTTGATTAAGGATGCATACTTAGTTTGCATGCATGAATTTGATGCTAAAATATAAGGGAATTTCACCTAATCGTTATGAACTTATATTTACAAGTAGTGGAGGTTGCTAGTCACGATCGCGTTAAGTAAATTCCTGGCAGGAGTGTCATGCTTTTCATAGTCACGAATGCCTTGTCAATGCTTATGATTTTCACAAAGCTTAATGATCTTTGTTTTGTGTCTCTATCATGCTTTTCATAGTTAGGGAGCTTAATAAAGAATGATTTGGGTTGTCGTATGCTTTTCTTCCAATTCAATGAGTCTAGGGAAATCTGATGATTAATTAGTTCTACACAATTAATTTGGGGCATTGTCATTCATGGTTTGTCGAAAGAATAACTGGAAATCAATTTATATGCATATGTTCATGTGTGGAGAAGGGCCCTCTAACTAGCCTTTCACCCGTTTTAAATCAAACTCGTTTTTCTAAAAGTTTTTATGCAAAATTTCTGTTTTAAGTCTTAATTTCGTCAAAAACAATCCCCCTTTCATTTAATCTTGTTTTTAGAGTCAAAACCTGTTTTCTTTTAGTTGTTTGAGTCTTTTTAGTTCTATTTTCGTCAAAACCAATTGATAGGTTTAGATTTGTGTCTTTTTGATTATTTCTTGCTGTTTTTAGTGTTTTAAGTTAGTTTAGAGTCTATAGAGTCTAGTTTAGTGTTTTGAGTCTTATTTGTGTTGATTAGCATCCCTAGTTAATCCCCGGTCTAGAACGATCCCTACTTACATCATTGCTACAATTGTCATCAATAGGGTTTAATTTGAGTGCTTAACTTTTATCACATCATGGTCCTAGAAGTGCATTATATGTGTTTATTTTCTTAAGTTACTGTCGGTGACAAATGCACTCCAAATAGAAAAACTGTGTACTTTTGACACCCAATAAGCTTTTGATCTTTTGACTACTCATTGTTATGGTCCTAGTAGCACATTATATGTGTTTATCTGCTTAAGTTCCAATGGTTGTGAGATGCACGCTTGTTTGTTTTTTTATTAAAGCTGAAAACAATCCAAATGCACTCCAAATAGAAAAACTATGTACTTTTGACACCTAATAAGGTTTTGATCTTTTGACCAGTCATTCTTATGGTTCTAGTAGCGCATTATATGTGTTTGTCTGCTTAAGTTCCAATTAGTGTCAAACGCACACTCGTTTGCTTTTTTTAATTAATGTAAAAAACAAGTCCAAATGCACTCAATATAGAAAAGCTCTGTAGTTTTGAAATCTAATAAGCCTTTGATATTTTGACTACTCATTTTTATGGTTCTATTAGCGCATTATATGTGTTTATTTCCTTAAGTTCCAATCGGTGTCAAACACACGCTCGTTTGTTTTCATTAATGCCGATAACAGTCTAAAAATGCTCAAAATAGAAAAACTGTGTACTTTTGACACCCAATAAGATTTTGATCTTCTGAGTGCCCATTCTTATGGTCCTAGTAGTGCTTATATGTGTTTATTTGCATAAGTTCCAATGGTTGTGAGACGTACGCTCATTTTTTTTATTAAAGCCGATAACAATCAAAATGTACTCTAAATAGAAAAACTGTGTACTTTTGACACCCAATAAGCATTTGATCTTTTGACTACTCATTCTTATGGTTTTATTAGCGCATTATATGTGTTTAATTGCTTCAGTTCCAATGGGTGTCAAACACACACTTGTTTGTTTTTTTTATTAATGCCGAATACTATCTAAATGCATTCCACATAGAAAAACTGCGTACATTTGACACCATATAAGCTTTTGATCATTTGACTACTCATTCTCATGGTCCTAGTAGTGCATTACATATGTTTATCAGCTTGAGTTCCAAACGGTGTCAAACACACGCTCGTTTGTTTTTATAAATGCCAAAAACAGTCGAAATGCACTCAAAATAGAAAAACTTTGTACTTTTGACACCTAATAAGATTTTGATCTATTGAATATTCATTCTTAAGGTCCTACTTGAGCATTATATGCATTTATTTGATTAAGTTCCAATGGGTGCCAAATGCATGCTTTTTTGTAGTAATGCCGAAAACAGTCGAAATGCACTCAAAATAGTAAAACAGTGTACTTTTTACACCCAATAAACTGTTGATCTTTTGAGTGCTCATTCTTATGGTCCTATTAGCGCATTAGATGTGTTTATTTGCTTAAATTCTAATGGTTTTGAAACGTACGCTCGTTTGTTTTTTCATTAAAGTCGAAAACATTCCAAATGCACTCTAAGTAGAAAAACTGTGTACTTTTCACACCCAATAAGGTTTTAATCTTTTGACAACCCCTTCTTATGGTTTGAGTAGCACATTATATGTTTTTATTTTCCTAAGTTCCAATCGGTGACAAACCCACGCTCGTTTGTTTTTATTAATGCCGAAAATAGTCGAAATGCACTCAAAATAGAAAAACTATGCACTTTTGACACCCAATAAGCTCTTGATCTTTGGAGTGCTTTGAAGTAAAAAGCAATCCAAATGCACTCGAAATTGAAAAACTGTGTACTGTTCACACCGAATAAGGTTTTTATCTTTTGAGTACACATTCTTATGGTCCTAGTAGCGCATTATATGTGTTTATTTGCTTAAGTTCCAATCGGCATCAATCGCACACTCGTTTGTTCTTTTGTTAATGCCCAAAACAGTCCAAATGCACTCAAAATAGAAAAACTGTGTAATTTTGACACCCAATGAGCTTTTGGTCTTCTGAGTATTCATTCTTATGGTCTTAGTAATGCATTCTATGTGTTTATTTGTTTAAGTTCCAATCGGTGTCAATTGCACGCCCGTTTGTTTTTATTAATGCAGAAAACAGTCCAAATGCACACAAAATAGTAAAACTATGTACTTTTGATAACCAATAAGCTTTTATCTTTTGAATAATCATTCTTATGGTCCTAGTAGCACATTATATGTGTTTATTCGCTTAAGTTCCAATTGGTGTCAAACACACGCTCATTGGTTTTTTTTATTAATGCCGATAACAGTCCAAATGCACTCAAAATATAAAAATTGTGTAATTTTGACACCCAAGATGCTTTTGATCGGCTGAGTACTCATTCGTATGGTCCTAGTAAGTGTCAAATGCACGCTAGTTTGTTGTTATGAATGCCGAAAACAGTCCAAGTGCACTCAAAATAGAAAAACTGTGTAATTTTGACACCCAATAAAGTTTTGATCTTCTTAGTACTCATTCTTATGGTCCTAGTAACGCATTATATGTGTTTTTTGGTTACGTTGCAATTGGTATCAAACGCACGCTTGTTTGTTTTTAGTAATGCTGAAAACAGTCCAAATGCACATAAAATAGTAAAATTGTGTAGTTTTGACGACCAATAAGCTTTATATCATTTGAATACTCGTTCTTATGGTCCTAGTGACACATTATATGTGTTTATTTGCTCAAGCTCCAATCGGTGTCAAACACACGCTCGTTTATTTTTTAATAATGCCAAAAACAGTCCAACTGCACTCAAAATAGAAAAACTGTGTATTTTTGACGCCTAATATGCTTTTGACCTTACGTGTACTCATTCTTATGGTTCTAGAACTGCTTTATATGTGCTTATTTACTTAAGTTCAATTGATTTCAAACGCACACTACTTTGTTTTTATTAATGCCGAAAACAGTCCAAATATATACAAAAGGGTGAAGTGCCGATTTAGTCCTTGAACTATTACTTCAGTGAAAATTAGGTCCTTGAATTATTTTTTTTGGTAAAATAAGTCCCTAAATTCATTAAAAATTGCTAATTTCGTCCCTACTATTATTAACAGACCCCGACCGAAATCGAAGCATGCTGGCCGTCACGTGAGAGTGATGTAACCATGTGCACAGTGCGGAAGCAATATAATATAGAAATTATGAATGAATAAAAATTGAAACACTAGCTAAGGCAAATACTAGCGTGAGAAAAGTGTGAACACATAATCAGAGCACTAATAGTCTAAGTGCAGTCAAGCATAGGAATTACTAATTAAATAACACCCGAAGGTAGTCCTACATGAGTGATGGTCTGTCAGAACTTGCGCTGGATACCTTGTGAGCCACCCACAAATGCTACCTAATACCTGGAGGGGCACAAAACAAAAGCGTGAGTGGGCAAAAACAAAGCTTTTCCAAAACCATTTCATTATCAAACTTCTAACCCCTCGCCGTAAAGCCTGTATAATTTTCCCAGAAAATAGTATATACATATACTAAATCTCAAAAGAATTCATCATTAAAATACGCATTCAAATCATGAATATGCCATGCCACATTATCAATTATCCAGGTAAGTAATCTAAAAACAATGATAACTGCAATTATCTCATCAACTGTACTCTAGCTCATAGATCATGCCTGCACACAAGTCGAACCCACCTATAGTGGTCTATATGACAGGCTGGGTGTATAATAAATAATTACGCTTAAGTGCTATGATAGGAGCATATTTATGCGACTTAGTTAGCTTGTTTCTTGGCATTTATGTTGTTAGTTCTTAGTTATTTTAGTGTTTTAAGCTATTTTCGTGTGTTTGTAGGTCAAAAGGGTCAAAGAGGCAATAAAGTGCAATTTGGAGCATTTTGGAGCATTTTTGGGCCAAGAATAGGTGATGCATGCATGGAGCAAGGTGATGGACGAAATTGAAGACCTAAAGAGGCTAGGAATGTGTTTAAAAGAAGGAAGAATTAATTCAAGGAAGATAAGAAGCTAAGCAAGGAAGAAGGAAATCAGCCAAGTTACCTTATTTTGGCATAAACCTTTCCTAATCCTAATTCACCTAAGTTCCAGCTACAAGGGGTGTCCTAAACATTTTAGGTTACCTAATTACATAGTTCTAGAAGGTTTGTCCCAGTCAAAGGAGGATGCCGCACCACCCTTGCACATTCCCCTTCCTTGCCCTGCAAGGGGATCCCTTTCTTTCATATTTTCTGCACCAAATCACATTCCCTTTTTATTTCAAGCCTTGCCGCACACTACCTTCCCTTTTTCTCTTGATTTCTGACATTCACTACCTTTTAATATTGTGCCGCACCTTCCTTACCTATTTCTCTTTAATTTCTGGCCCCTACTTACCTTTTTAAAGGGTGGGACACAATAGCTAAGTTTTAATCCTTTCCTGCATTCTTACCGTGCCCTAGCCTATGAATAAGGATGTGCCACACCATTCTACACATCCATTCACTACCATACACACTTCTAGCCATTCCTCCATATAATTCGTCCCTAAAATCTTCACCCACACCTTGTGTCGCAGCAAAGAAGAAGAAATGAGATTCTTGGACGTTCCTGCCATTCAAGATTTGGATTGCTGGAGCATTCTTAGGTGTTTTCAATATTTTGTTTTCAATGTCTAAATTTATGTATCTTTGTTTTATTGTGAACATGAGGAGCTAAACTCTTTTTAGCTAGGGGGAATTTCAAAGCCATGAATATATTTGCAATATGAATTGATTACTTCCAGTTGTGATTTCATAAATCGTGAATGTAATTTACTCAACTACTTGATTGATAACTTATTCTTGAATGTTGATTAAAGATGCATACTTAGTTTGCATGCATGAATTTGATGCTAGAGTATAAGGGAGTTTCACATAATCGTTACAAACTTATATTCACAAGTAGTGAAGGTTGCTAGTCACAATTGCGTTGAGTTAAATTCCTGGCATGAGTATCATGATGTCATAGTTACGAATGCTTTGTCAATGTTTATGATTTTCATAGAGCGTAATGATCTTTGCTTGTATCTCTATTATGCAGTTCATGTAGGGAACTTGGGAAGAATAATTTGGTTGCCGACGCGTTGTCCGTCTAATTCAACGACATAAGGAAAATCTGAGGGTTAATTAGTGATGACACGGTTAATCTGGGGCATTGTCATTCATGGTTTATTGAAAAAGCAACTGGAAATCGATTTGTATACAAGTGTGTCATGTGTGGAGAAGGACCCTCTAGCTAGCCATCCACCCATCAATTCACCCAAATTCGTTCAAACTTTGTTTAAGTTTATAATCAGTTTTTTTTTACTTTAAATTCGTCCAAAACCCGATCCCCTTTACTTTCTTGTGTCAACTTAGTTAGAATCTATCTAAACTTGTGTCTTTTAGTGTTTTGAGTGAAGTAAAGTTAGGAATTCATCCAAAGTATTCCCTAGTATATGTTTTGAGTCTATTTGCTTGTTTTGTGCTGTTTTGAGTCATTCTAGTTAGTTTTGAGTCTTTTCAGTTTATATTGAGTCTTTAGAGTCTAGTTAAGTGTTTTTAGCCTAGTTTTGTGTTTTTGAGTCAGTTTTTAGTAGATTAGCAATCCCTCCTAATCCCTGGCCTAGAACGATCCCTACTTACATATATACTACAATTGTCAAAAAGAGGGTTTAATTTGAGTGCTATTTTATTTCACATCATGCTACGATCACGTGAAGGCTGTGCGAATGATCACGGGTCACCTACAAGTCGAACCCACTAAAAGTGGTCTATATGACAGGTTGTGCACCTAACTTGGATCTAAGATGAGCGTGTGGTGCGGGAGGTGAACGATCACGTGAAGGCTAGGCCCTAACTCTGGTGGGAGTACTAACACCGGGGTGCAGGTTTATGAGCTAACAATGCATCTCTACAGTCATCATAAAGTAACACATAGCTTACCTGAACTTACCTGAGCGCTGCTGGCATCGAATCCCAATACGTGTATATAAATATATATCACAATGCATACATATGGCATAAACATATTTGGCATGACAATTCATTTCCTAAAATTGCTTAAAATGTATTTCTGGGAAAAATACTCATTATATAGGTATATACGGAAAACAAAAGCCCACTCACTGATATGTTGAAGGGTCGTAGCCCCCACGTCTAGCCTGGCTACTCTCGTCCTCTGGATAGGTCTCGCCTATATGAGAAATGACTATATAAACGTTAATTAAAGCACATAAACGAAACTTGGTAATAACTTTTCATATAACGCTCAAATTGGGTATATGAATATACCACAGTGACCTACTCAACCTCAGAAACATCCCCAAATTTTTAAAATATTTTTCTGTGGTCTCACGCGCCGGCCAAGGCACGGCCAGACGCGTAAATATAATGTTCAAATTGGGTGTATGAATATACCACAGTGACCTACTCAACCTCATAAAATATTTCTTTATGGAAAACTACCAATCTACCCTCTAATGTGTATCACATGCAAGTAAAATGACTTAAATTGATGGCAAATTGAATATAGTAGCTTTGAATATAATATTAGGGATGTAATTGACAAATTTTTATAATTCAAGGACTAATTTTTCTTAAAAAATAGTTTAGGAACCTAATTTTCACTGAGGTGATAATTCAGGGACTAAATTGGCAATTCACCCTATACAAAATAGTAAAGTACTTTTGACTTCCAATAAGCTTTTTATCAGTTAAATACTCATTCTTATGGTACTAGTAGCAGATTATATGTGTTTATTTGCTTAAGTTTCAATCACTATCAAACACACGCTCGTTTGTTTTTTTTTATTAATGCCAAAAACATTCCAAATGCACTCAAAATTGAAAAACTGAGTACTTTTGACACCCAATAAGCTTTTACTCTTTTGAGTACTCATTCTTATGATCCTAGTAGAGCATTTTATGTGTTTATTTGCTTAAGTTCCAATGGGTATCAAACACACGCTCGTTTGTTTCTTTATTAATGCAGAAAATAGTTCAGATGCACTCAAAATAAAAAAACTATGTATTGTTGACACCCAATATGTCACACCCCGGCCCGGGGTGGATCACTTCCCGGGCCTGCTCCACCACCATAGCACGATATTGTCCGCTTTGGGCCCCGACCACACCCTCAAGGTTTTGTTTCTGGGAACTCACGAGCAACTTCCTAGTGGGTCACCCATCCTGGGAGTGCTCTGGCCCCCTTCTTGCTTAACTTCGGAGTTCCTACGGAATCCGAAGCTAGTGAGCTCCCAAAAGGCCTCGTGCTAGGTAGGGATGAGAATATACATTTAAGGATCACTCCCCTAGGCGATGTGGGATGTTACAATCCACCCCCTTAGGGGCCCGACGTCCTCGTCGGCACACTTTCGGCCAGGGATTGGCTCTGATACAAAATTTTCACATCTCGGCCCGGGGTGGATCACTTCCCGGGCCCGCTCCACTACCGTAGCATGATATTGTCCGCTTTGGGCCTTCCCTACGCCCTCACGGTTTTGTTTCTGGGAACTCACGAGCAACTTCCTAGTGGGTCACCCATCCTGGGAGTGCTATGGCCCCCTTCTCGCTTAACTTCAGAGTTCCTATAGAACCCGAAACCAGTGAGCTCCCAAAAGGCCTCGTGCTCGGTAGGGATGAGAATATACATTTAAGGATCACTCCCCTGGGCGATGTGGGATGTTACACAATAAGCTTTTGATATTTCAACTACTCATTTATATGGTCCTAGTAGCGCATTATATGTGTTTATTTTCTTAAGTTCCATTTGGTGTCAAACGCAAGCTCGTTTATTTTTTCATTAATGCGAAAACAGTCTAAATGCACTCAAAATAGAAAAACATTGTACTTTTAACACGCAATTAGCTTTTCATATTTTGACTACTCATTCTTATGGTCCCAGTAGCGCATTATATGTGTTTATTTTGTTTAGTTCCAATCAGTGTGAAACACAGGCTCATTTGGTTTTTTTATTAATGCCAAAAACATTCAAAATGCACTTAAAATTGAAACACTGTGTACTATTAGCACCCAATAAGCTTTTGATCTTTTGACTACCAATTAATATGGTCCTAGCAGCACATTATATATGTTTATTTGCTTAAATTCCAATCGGTGTCAAAAACACTCAAAATAGAAAAACTGTGTAGTTTTGACACCCTATAAGCTTTTGCTCTTTTGAGTACTCATTCTTATGGTCTTAGTAGTGTATTATATGTGTTTATTTTCATAAGTTCCAATTGGTGTCAAATGCAAGCTTGTTATTAATTACTGTCGAAACCAGTCTAAACGCACTCCAAATATAAACACTCTGTAGTTTTGACACGCAAGAAGCTTTTGATCTTTAGAGTACTCATTCTTATGATCTGAGTAGCGAATTTGAAGTGTTTATTTGCTTAAGTTCCAATGGGTGTCAAACGCACACTCGTTTGTTTTTATTAATGCTGAAAACAGTACAAATGCACTTCAAATAAAAAACCTATGCACTTTTGATACATGATAAGCTTTTGATCTGTTGGGTACTCATTCTTACGGTCCTAGTAGCGCATTATATGTGTTTATTTTCTTAAGTCCCAATCGGTGCCAAACACACGCTCGTTTGCTTTTTTATTAATACCTAAAACAGTCCAAATGCACTCAAAATTGAAAATTGTGTATTGTTGAAACACAATAAGCGTTTGATCTTTTGACTACTCATTCATATTGCACACTCGATGTTCTTAGTACTCATTCTTATGGTCATAGTAATGCATTATATGTGTTTTTTTTGCTTAAGTTCCAATCGGTATCAAACACATGCTTGTTTGTTTTTATTAGTGCCGAAAACATTCAATATGCACTCAAAATTGAAACACTGGGTACTGTTGGCACCCAATAAGCTTTTGATCTTTTGACTACGAATTCATATGGTCCTAGTAGTGATTATTTGCTTAAATTCCAATTGGTGTCAGATACACTCAAAACAGAAAAACTGTGTAGTTTCGACACCCAATAAACTTTTGCTTTTTTGAGTACTTATTCTTATGGTCCTAGTAGCATATTATATGTGTTTCTTTTTGTAAGTTCCAATTGGCGTCAAATGCAGGCCTGTTTTTTTAATTTATGTCGAAACATTTCCAAACACACTCTAAATAGAGAAACTCTGTATTTTTGACACCCAATAAGCTTTTGATCTTTAGAGTACTCATTCTTATGGTCCTAGTTGCGCATTTTAAGTGTTTATTTGCTTACATTCTAATGGGTGTCAAACGCACACTCGTTTGTTTTTATTAATGCCGAAAACAGTACAAATGCACTCCAAATAAAAAACCTGTGCACTTTTGACACTCGATAAGCTTTTTAACTTTTGGGTACTCATTCTTACGGGCTTAGTAGCACATTATATGTATTTATTTTCTTAAGTTCCAATCGGTGTCAAACACACGCTAGTTTTCTTTATTAATGTCGAAACAGTCTAAATGCACTCAAAATTGAAAATTGTGTACTGTTGATACCCAATAAGCTTTTAATCTTTTGACTACTCATTCATATTGTCCTAGTAGCACATTATATGTGTTTATTTGCTTAAATTTCAATTGGTGTCAAACGCCCGCTCGTTTGTTTTTTTGTTAATGCCTAAAACAGTCCAAATGCACTCAAAATAGAAAAAACTGTGTAGTTTCGAGACTCAATATGCTTTTGCTCTTTTGAGTACTCATTATTATGGTCCTAGTAGTTGTGTTTATTTTTGTAATTTCCAATTTGTGTCAAGCGCAAGCTTTATGTTTAATTAATGTCGAAACGAGTTCAAACGCACTCCAAATAGAGAAACTCTATAGTTTTGACACCCAAAAAGCTTTTGATCTTTAAAGAGAAGAGAATGCTTTGAATGAATATTTTATTCTTCTCATTTAGAGGTATATATAATCATATACAATCCGACTGTAAACAGGAAAGAATAATTACAAGACAATATCTCCTAAACTAGGAAACCCAAGATTAAAGGGATCCCGGAGTAATAGGAAATATATACAAAGTCAACACTCCCCCTCAAGTTGGTGCACATATGTCACACATGCCCAACTTGTCCAAAAACTTTGAGAATTTCTCACTAGAGCCGGCCTTAGTGAGTATGTCTGTTACTTGGTCCTTGGTCCCGATTGGAGGAACTTCAATTACTTTCCCTTCTAGCTTTTCTTTAATGAAGAATCTGTCAACCTCCATATGCTTAGTCCTATCATGTTGTACCGGATTATGAGCAATATCTCGTGCAACTTGTTGTCACAGAATAACTTCATTGGCTGACTATGTCTAACCCCCAAATCTTGTAATAGGAACTTAAGCCACACAAGTTCATAAATGCCAAGAGCCATACTTCTATACTCAGCCTCTGCACTAGACCGTGCACTACATTTTGTTTCTTAGTTCTCCACGTCACTAGATTACTGCCCACGAGGGTAAAATATCTAGATGTTGAATGTCGGTCATCTATCGAACCTGCCGAATCAGCATCAGTATATCCTTCAATTCTGAAATGCGCGTTATTTGATGTGATATAAACTCGCACACACATTAAACCCTCTTGTTGACAGTTGTAGTAAAGATGCAAGTAGGGATCGTTCTAGGCCGGGGATTAGGAGGGATTGCTAATCTACTAAAAACTGACTCAAAAACACAAAACTAGGCTAAAAACACTTAACTAGACTCTAAAGACTCAATATAAACTGAAAAGACTCAAAACTAACTAGAATGACTCAAAACAACACAAAACAAGTAAATTGACTCAAAACAGACTCTAGGGAGTGATTTGGATGAATTCTAGGCTAGTAAGACTCAAAACACTAAATTGGACAGATTTAAACACACTTCTAACTAATCTAACACACTTAATTAAAGGGGGATTGGGTTTTGACTAATTTAAGACTTAAACAAACAAATTGCAGAAACTAAACAAAAAGGGTACAAAATTAAGGGGATTCAAGGATGAAAGGCTAGCTAGAGGGTTCTTCTCCATACATGATACACATGCAACACAAAATTGATTTCCAGTTATGATTTCGATAAACCATGAACCTCAACACCCCAGATTAACCGTGAACAACACTAATTAACCCTCAAGTTTTCCTTAAGTTATTGAATTGGATGGGATACGCATCGTCAACCAAATTATTCTTCAAAGGTTCCCTACATGAACAGCATAATAGATATACAATCAAAGATCATTAAGCTTTGTGAAAACTATAAGCATTAACAAGGCATTCGTAACTATGAACAACATGATACTCATGCCAGGAATTCACTTAACGCGATTGTGACTAGCAACCTCCACTACTTGTGAATATAAGCTTATAACGATTAGGTGAAACTTTGTTATATTCTAGCATCAAATTCATGCATGCAAACTAAGCGGGCCCTCTTAATCAACATACAAGAATAAGTTTTGAATCAAACAGTTAAGCAAATTGCATTCACAATTCATGAAACAATAACTGAAGGTAATCAACTCATATCACATATATATTCATGGTTTTGAAGTCTCCCCTAGCTAAAACAGAACTAGTTCCTCATACTTGCAACTAAACAAAGATAATCAGATTTAAACATTGAAAACAAAGATAGATTACACCTAGAAACGCTCCAACAATCCAACGTCTTGAATGGCTAAGCATGGCTCCAAGGTAATCCTCTCCTTCTTCCTTTGTAAAGCTGTGGCACAAGGGGTTAAGTGTGTAGAATGGGTGGTGATGGGTGGTAGAGGATGGATAGGTAGATAGGTGGATGGAATGGATGGGGAAAGGCTGCGGCAGAAAGTGTGGAGTGAGTGAATGATGCTGCAAGGTTTATTTAAAAGGGGTAAAGAGAAGGCACGGCTAGGAATTAAATTGGGATGGGTTTAAGACTCCAAATCCTCCAAGAAAAGGGTAACAAATCAGAATCCAAGAGGGAAAAGGGTAAGGGGATGTGGCAAGCCTAGAAAGAAAGGGAAAGTGACTTCAAAGCCACGGCAAGGAAGGATTCCTTGCAGATTTGGTGCGGCTAGAAAGGGAAAGGACTTAGGGTGGTGCAGAATCCCTTTGTGGCTGGGATTAGGACTTCTAGAACCTTTCATTAAGTGTCCTAAATTAATTTGAGATCCTCCTTGCAGTTGGAAATTAGGTAAATTCGGATTAGGACCAAATCAGGAAACTTAGCTAACATTCCTTCTTCTAAACTGATTCATTTCTTCAAAATCTTTGACTTAAGTCTTCAAGCACATTCCTAATCCTTCTTGAACATCAATTTCATCCATCCACCTTGCTCCAAGCATGTGCTATCCATTCCAAGCCCAAAACTGCTCCAAAAGGCACCAAAATGCATTTTCTTGCCACTTTAGCCATTTGGACCTACAAACACACAAAAATAGCTTAAAATACTAAAATAACTAAGAACTAACAACAAAAATGCTAGAAAACAAGCTAACTAAGTCGCAAAAATATGCTCCTATCATTCTTTCTAAACAAAAGTCCCTTTCTCAGACTTCATTTCAAATAGCACAATATCCTCATAACCACTTGCATATGTTGTTCCCTGGGATCGTGCATATACTGACTGACCACGCTCAAAGCATGGGCAAGATCCGGTCTTGTATAGGCCAAGTACATTAATCTTCCCACCAACCTCTGATATCTTCCTTTATCAACCGGTACTTGATTCAGATCTAAACTCAACTTCATCCCTTCGGCCAATGGAGTAGTGACCGGCTTACATGCTGACATCCCGGTTTCTTTCAATAAATCAATAATATATTTTCTTTGGGACAAAAATATCCCGGACTTGCTTCTCGATACCTTGATCCCGAGGAAATATTTCAGAGACCCAAGGTCCTTTATTTCAAATTCTGTGGACAAATACTTCTTCAGTTCCGATTGCTTAAGTGGATCATTTCCATTAACCACCATGTCGTCCACATATACAATGAGTGTTGTAATCTTCTCATTCTTGTGCTTTAAGAACAAAGTATGATCCCAATTGCTTTGTCTATACCCAAACGCCTTCATTGATTTAGTGAACCTACCGAACCACGCCTTCGGTGACTGCTTCAACCCATATAAAGACTTTTTAAGCCTACATACCCTTCCTTTTCGCATGTCTGTTCCGGTGCATCCTGGTGGAAGGTCGATATAAATTTCTTAGGTTAGATCTCCGTGTAAGAACACATTTTTTACATCGAACTGTTGCAAAGGCCAATCTAGGTTTGCTGCCAGAGATAATAGAACTCGAACGGTATTGATCTTAGCCACTGGTGCGAAGGTGTCCGTGTAGTCTATGCCATATTTCTGAGTGTATCCATTTGCCACTAATCTTGCTTTAAACCGATCAACCATTCCATCTGCTTTGTACTTCACTGTATATACCCATTTACATCCCACAGGTTTCTTGCCTTTTGGCAAGTCTAATAGTTCCCAGGTAGCATTCTTCTTCAGCGACCTTAGTTCCTCGTTCATTGCTTCTTTCCATCGAGGTTCCACTAGGGCATCCTGCACATTGTTAGGAATACATATAGTAGACAATTGATTCACAAATGACTTATTTGACTCAGATAGGCAACATATAGATACATAGTTGTTTAATGGGTGCCTCACTCTCGGGTTCTGGGTTGATTAACTCACTAAATATTTAGTTTTACACTTAGGGTCTGCCTCGTAAGTGGGTTTAGGAATACCTTGGTTACTCTGTTCCGGAAGACTACAGTGTCGATGACCATATAGGGTAGAAGACGATTGGTTATGAGAATCACTGAGAGACAAGTCTGCATGTCTTGTTTCCTCCAAAAACGTGGGATCCAACTGCCATTGGTTTCCATCATCAATTTGAAGGAAAATTTGTGACAAACATGTTCATTTGAGCAACATCTATGGCATGCAATTAACAATTAAAGGCGGAATCATGCTTGTATGCACTCAAAACAAAACATTACCCATGAAATTCAAAGCCTAGTAGTTATGGTGAACCATGACTCAACTTAAATATTAAAGAAAGGAGTTGAGAAACTTTTATACCTTGAAGCACCTCTTTGCTTAGCAAAGGTTAATCACCCATGTGAGGGCCTTCTTTCCTTTGTCTCCTTGCTCCTTGGCTCCATGGATATGGATGGAAGAATTGATTCTCCAAAAGTCCCCAAGGTAGGAGACCTCTAATTTTCGACACCAAGGATGATGAAGGAAGAAGATGAGTGACCTTGGAGGAGGAATGATTGCTAGCTAATCCCCTCGAAGGGTGCCTGCCTCCTAGAAAGAAAAAGAGAGAGTTATTTCTCACTTTTCATCCTTAGAAAACCCTAATGAAGATGGAGCAAAGATACCCCTTCTATGCTTTCATCTTTTTTATTCTTTTTGGACCAAAAGGTTCCTCCTTTCTATATGGCCGGTTTTCCCATGCCTTTGGCCTGTTTTGGGCTTCTTGAATTTTGGTTGTTAAGTTGTCATACAACTTAAGCTAATGGGCTTGACAATTCGAAGCCCAATTTGGGTTTCAAGGCCCAAATCCAACTCAAGGTTTAAAACGAACTTATTCGTTTGATTAATTAACATATTAATTAATGCTCACCATAAACAATTAAACTATTTAATTGTCCTTACTCATCTTCGTTATATCCTTCAATCATTACCTTACACGGTGTGCGATCCATTAGGTTCCTTTTAGCGAGGCTGTGGGCGATTAGAACTCTTACTAATCGATTGTGAATTGAAACTTACTTTCAATTCTCCCTTTAGTGATTATACATCTTCAGGGCTTCCACAAGCCATGAGTGACACCTAACAGTATGTCATGGCTACCCAAGCTAATCAGAAGAGGTGGAGAACCTATTTAGTTTAGGATTATAATGCAATACGGTCTTTCTCTAATACAATACTCTTGACCACATTGTTTGGTTTGATAGTTTATTCATGTCTACTATCCAATGTGATTCTCTTACTTATATGATTACCTTGAATGTTATGTGGAACGACTTCCTAAATCTCATTCATACTCTGGCCAGAGATTCTTAATCATATCATAAAGTATTCTCCCTCAAACGGTTTGAAGGTTAGAGATCCCTTGTTGCGCATTCATTTGCCACCATGGCTAAGTGGCTTAACCCCAACTATGCTGTGGACACCATCTGACGGAGTAGCTTTGACATAGTGAAAGATCAAGGACCTAACCACAAGACAACTATGATGCCTCAAGTCAAATGACTACTTTGCATTATCCCAACCATGAGTTCTCATGTGAAATGAGTATGAGAACTCCTCGTTGATCGCGTTCAGTGGACTCATTCTCTATTGAGCACCTACATGCTTTTCTTGGTGTCAGTCACACCAATGACTCGAGACCAGTCACTCTCCCTAAGAGAAGACATAGCACGTACTGATCTTGACGGACTGTCATTGCCCAAATGGCAATCCTATGGTCAGGAACATTTAGGATATGTATACGGAAGAGAATGGTCTCATGAATCTGACTTCTTTAGATCACATTCTCCCTATTACATATTCCTTGGACTTATCGTTTAAGCATATAACATTTATATGAGACGGCTTAAAACAATAATCTTTGCCCTTTATATCAAACTAGATTAGTTTAACATGTGAAATGTCCATAAAGTATCATCATATGATTGGTTTTAGGGCACATTTCCAACAATCTCCCACTTGCACTAGAGCCAATCAGCTTGGTCATCAGTGGTGATACCTCTTATGTAGTCATTTCAAAAATGGCTGAGTAGTAGGCCTAGACAATGGATATCTATATGTTATCCATAGAAGCAACCTTGAGAATAACGACGTCACCATTATACATGATTCTCAATCATGTGGTTGAGTCTCTCATTTGAGTTCGGATCTTGATGAGACCTTGATTCCCTGGCTTGAGCTATCACCCCATTAGTGTTGTAGTGTCCCATCCAAACAACATTGTTGTAAACTTCTATATGGCGATATATTTTGCATTCACGATGGAACACACTAAAGTCATTACTTTTAATGTTTCCACCCAAATATCTCTTTAGTCATAATAAAGAGATATCCAATTATCTCTTCATTCAAAATGAAGAGACATCCAATGATGGATACGATATTAGATTCATAATCTAATACTTTTACGCTTCCATTGCGTTACTCTAATTCTTCCTCATTCTTGAGGAATTTGTCCTTTAGTATTTCTTAAATACTTAAAGACTCACTTGACAGTTGCCATAGTTCTGATCCTGGGCTTGCACTGATATCGTCTTGTACCGATCTTGGTACAACTCATATCAACGTTTTTCATACAATATGAAATATGTAAATCACCTTTCTACGTACGCATTATGTTTCTTTGGGAGTCAAAAGGGTACATTCCCTTTTAGAAGAGCAATTTCCCAATCTAATTGGATTTGTCCTTTCATTTGAAGTTTATCTTTCGAGAAACTTCCTACATCTATCGTCTATCAATAGGGATTGAGATAATCCAATTATATCTTGAAATCTATCATTATAGATTTCCATCCTATGTATATAGACTATGTCTCCCATATACATTCTATCATTATAGGATGTTTAAAGTCATAACTTTAACGAAGAAGAATTCCTAAACTTAATATATCATATATATGTTCAAATTTAGGAATATTATTAACTCCCACTAATCTTTTGTAAACATAGTGAACAAAAGATTCATATACATCTTTATGAGAATTCAAACAATTTGATATTTCTCACATAAGATGCTTATAGCTCCCACTAGCTTGCTGAGATTCATGATGGATGGATCTCTACAACTTACACGTCTTGTGATTCCAAGTCTTAGACATATGTTATCAAGACTATCTTGATAATGGCTTTGGAAACCCATATTATGTCCAAACATTGAATCACTATTTAGTTGTAGTTAGCAATCATCGAATTAATAGAAACCAAGACTACGTCAAAGATGGTTTCTTCCAAGTTAACCAATCTCTTTGATTGTAGTCACCTTAAGCTACCAATTAGCTTTAAAGGTTTCATTATTTCAGGTCAAATGGTACTATACCATTTCCTTGAGTATATGTCGTATATACACTCAATGTAGTCATAAGGATTTTCATTCTTATTTCTTTTGAATTAAGAGGTGTAACTCTATGACATAGTCATAAAGTTCAAACCATTCAACTGAGACGGTTTATAAATCCTTCTCGACTACCTTGGAGCTAGTGGTGTAGAACCCATTCTTTGAGTTCTATCTCTCGTTCATTTGCCCTATCTTAGGTAAATCCTAGTGCAGGATTATAATGAACTACCCAACAAACAACATTTGTTAGTTGGTTTATAGAAGTGATATCCAAAGGTTAATTTAAGGATATCCCACAAGATTGTTCTCAAACAAATATTGCTTATTAGCACACAACCCCAAATATTAACACGATCAAGACTTGTCTTTCTTTCCAACCACATCCTATGGAGTCATGAAAATTTTGGAAGATCTTCTAATTGACAATCATATTGTCTTAGAAGTATATATCCTATATATGGGTAATTGATAACATCCAACGAACTAAATCTTCTTCGAGTTCGTTCTTCTCCTAATGGAGAAATCCATTATCTTATGATGCTACTTTCCTTGATTTCTATCAAGGAAACTCTTCTAAAATGTTATATTTCCTTGGATCAAATCTAAGGAGGTAAATACTTTAGACGTCTTACTCATCAACTTACATTCTTGAATTCTTTGAAACCTTTTGCAAAGTATTCGGACTTTTGTTTATTCAAAATAAACGATAGTCCAACCGAGAGCGATCTTTGGTGAATGTCATACAACATGAGTAGTATTATGTTGTGGACAAGTGCCACTAACATCTAAGTGAATTAACCTCAACAACTTTGTGATTCTTTCTTCTTTCCAAAAGAATAAAGATTCGAACATTTCGCCCCAAAGTATCCATCTATGACCAACTCGTAATTTATGTTTTAGAGGTGTCACAACTAAGTTGGGATTAGTCACTACCTTGCAACCTTTTGGGTTTTAAGCATCATCATATTCTAAACAATTAACACTACCACATTATCTCTACTTTAGAGACAATCAATTAGATTACAATAGTCCAATCATTCATTAATAAAGAACAATGTTTTTTTTTTCAAACAAAACATTCATCCATCTCTTATAGTGACGAAATAAGTTCCTTATTCTAATTGGGATGTAAAGACAATCTTTGTTTTTCCAATTTCTTTGGTAGTTCATATGAGGAAGCAAGTACTATTTGCTTTCGCAAAGATCTATATCTTATTCACGTTTCGAATGTGAAGTACTTTCTCTTCTCTCATTAATCTTCTACTTCTTATTAGCGACACTTTTACAATGATTGTAAAAGAAAGTTACTAATACGGAATCAAGCATTCAAGTAGAAGGACCAACTGTTTTGAATTATTCAAGAACAATTTATAACACCTTCAAAAGGTGTGTTCTTGACTCTTGCAAGACATTTCTTGCATATACCCCTTCCAATGTCCGTCCTTTCATAAAGAAAGTTTGTTCCCTTGGAGTTATTTTTCCTTCTTCATTTGACTTCTCCTTAGACTACAATAGTTATGGTCCCCAAACTCCCACTATCTCTCTTGAAACTTATTTCAATTGTGTTATACACATCAAACGATTTGGAGAGCGTGCGGTTATTGGTCACTATATAGTTTACAATAAACTTAGTGAACCATTTGGATAGGGACACAAAGGTGAAGTCCTAGCCTAGTTTCCATCTCATGAAGTGGTTTAACACTTTAACACTCAATGATTGAAAATCATCATAAGTCCATGTTGATGGACTATTTTTGTCAACCAACCATTATGTTCTAAACATAATTACAAACTTTCAAGAGTTGTTCAAGGCAACTTTTATTTCTTCATACAACGATTTGTAAGTGAAGAACTATGACACTAAAAGTGTTCATGTCTTTGTGCTAATCTTCATAAGTTCCTTTGTTCATACAACAAAGGAATAAGCATTGGTTGTTTGTGTTGTCCTCTTTATGATAGACTTATCTAACATGTTCTTCCAATGATACATTATCAATAAGAAAATTATGAGGATGAGACTACTTAGGTACATATACAATCCATTCAAGACAATCTATTGGATTGTGGTACCAAGTTCGGAAACTAAAGCCTTTGGTTTTTCTTTGTCAAGTTTTTGGATAGCGTTTGCAAATATATCGGTAAACAAATACATAATGAATATAAATTGATTGATTTTAAGCCATTTGATCTGGGTCTTTAAATCAAATAGCACCACCCATTATTTTCGGCAAATTCCATATCCCTCATCGAAATTCGAGAGTTTTGGAGAAAACTCTTAGTAGGGTATGGAAGGCTCACTATTACCAAGCCCACCTCACAATGATATGATGTTGGCTAGCAACAATAATAATGAGAGAGTACGTTTACTCATTTACATCTAATGTAAGTATCCATCTTATTTGGCCTCTAGAGAATGAAGCCTCACAATGATATGATGTTGGCTCCATTGCACTTAGTTAAGTCATTCCCACCATGCAAGTTCGAGTAGGGGTTCAAGAACAACCTCACAATGATATGATGTTGATCATTCTCGTTGCCTAACTTCACAACATCATGTATGCATATAGAACTCCTCCTGAGTGTAAGCACGCACTTTGTACTCCCCCATGATAGGGTAAAGTCGGTGTACGAGTCACAAACGATCGGAGCTTACCACGGTGGAAGGCCACGAAAGAGTGTTCAAAACACTCTCACGCTTGTCAACTTAATAATGGTTTGGTTGAGGGTTTTAGGTCTCATCACATTTAAGCATACATTTTAATCTTATTAAAATAATTTGGTCCTATTACAACTATTGGTCCATGTGATTGATTTAGTAGTATATGATACTCCCACTAAGCTTGTAAAACGGTTTTTAAAGCAAGAGTATATGGTACTACTAACATAAGCTTTGCATTCATAGATGGACTATATAGTTACCTTAGGGCCTTAGGATGACTACGAACCTTTGATTCGATCCAACACGAGCCTAGTGTTGGATCTCGGTCTAGGGATGGTGATTGATTTTAGTTACGCGTTTAATCATATTAAGGCGTGTTTTTCCTATTGGGCGTTGGACCCAACTACTCCAATTTCATGCATATCAAATAAAACAAGAAAATGAGTACTTCACAGTAAAGAAGAGCTTATGCTTTTTTACAACATTTGATCAAAACAAATTACTTTAAAGTAAAGAAGAGCTTATGCTCTTTTACAACATTTGATCATATCAAATTACAACCAAAATCTAATCTACACATTCCCATGGTTCAAACAAATTTGGGACGGCCTTTCATATAGCTCAATTATCGTAGGCTTAGGTTCATAATCACCCTTTCTTTAATTAATTAACACTTTAACTAATTAAACTTGAATCCAACATTGTCATTTGGTTTTTGTATCCATAAAATTGATTTAAATAGAGCTAAATGAAATGAAAATCCAATTCTCATTTAAAGATACAAAACTATTTTGTTATCAACTAATTTGGGCCGAAAAGCAATAACCTCAACCATTGGGCTATATTGCAAAATACAAACTTTTGAGGTCACTTTGTAAAAACACAAAAGTCCACTACTTCATGTAATTACAACTAGAACCCAAAAATTTCAACAAATGCAAAAACTTCATTAAAGGAGCAAAACAATTTGTCCTTTAGTGATTTTGGGCCTTTATGTAAAAACGTAAACTTTTGGGTCAAAGTGCAAATACACAAAAGTATCAAAACCTTATGTAATTGCATAAAAGCCCCAAAAGTACCCTACATGTAGGGTGGCCAGTCATGGATGAGAATGGTGTCAAAACTTTTGAAATTTTTCAACAAAGTGAAAGGTGATGGGTTGAAAAGGTGATGGGTTGGTTTGAAAAAGTGATTTCCATGAAACATGGTTCCATGAAACAAGGGAAAGTAAAAGTGTGTAAGAAAATAGGTATGGATGTCCAAACATAGTGATGATTGAAAAACATATCATCCATCACAAAACAAAACTTTATGAACAACCAAACAACTTTTTGAATCAAAATTCCCAACCTTTTTGTTCTTGCCAAGAATATAACAAGAACAATGAAGAACATCCATGAAAATCCATAAGAGCTCCATGAACATTTTTCACCCAAAGACACCCCAAAAACTCTCAAACTTAAGGGAAATAACATATTACCATACTAGGGTACTAAGGGGTTCCAAAATTCACTTTAAAACACTTTTAACAAGACAAACTTGAACCCAAAAATCCACCCTTTGGATTTGGCCGAATTTCCCCAAAAACATGGCACCAAATTTTAGCTCCAAAATTCATGCTCATATGAACTACATCTACAACATTTGAGATGGCAAATTTTCTAACAAAATTTACATTCAAAGAAGCAAGAATAAAGCTTGTAACAATTACAACATTCAAATCACAAACTATGAACTACAAAACCCAAAAGGATTCACCAACTACTAAACCTAGGCTCTGATACCACCTGAAGGAAAATTTGTGAAAAACATGTTCATTTGAGCAACATCTATGGCATGCAATTAACAATTAAAGGCGGAATCATGCTTGTATGCACCCAAAACAAAACATTACCCATGAAATTCAAAGCTTAGTAGTTATGGTGAACCATGACTCAACTCAAATATTAAAGAAATGAGTTGAGAAACTTTTATACCTTTGAAGCACCTCTTTGCTTAGCAAAGGTTAATCACCCATGTGAGGGTCTTCTTTCCTTTGTCTCCTTGCTCCTTGGCTCCATGGATATGGATGGAAGAATTGATTCTCCAAAAGTCCCCAAGGTAGGAGACCTCTAATTTTCGACACCAAGGATGATGAAGGAAGAAGATGAGTGACCATGGAGGAGGAAAGATTGCTAGCTAATCCCCTCCAAGGGGGCCGGCCTCCTAGAGAGAAAAAGAGAGTTATTTCTCACTTTTCATCCTTAGAAAACCCTAATGAGGATGGAGCAAAGACACCCCTCTATGCTTTCATCTTTTTTGTTCTTTTTGGACCAAAAGGTCCCTCCTCTCTATATGGCCGGTTTTCCCATGCCTTCGGCCTATTTTGGGCTTCTTGAATTTTGGTTGTTAAGTTGTCATACAACTTAAGCTAATGGACTTGACAACTCGAAGCCCAATTTGGGCTTTAAGGCCCAAATCCAACTCAAGGTTTAAAACGAACTTATTCGTTTGATTAATTAACATATTAATTAATCCTCGCCATAAACAATTAAACTATTTAATTGTCCTTACTCATCTTCTTTATATCCTTCAATCATTACCTTACATGGTGTGCGATCCATTAGGTTCCTTTTAGCGAGGCAGTGGGCGATTAGAACTCTTACTAATCGATTGTGAATTGAAACTTACTTTCAATTCTCCCTTTAGTGATTATACATCTTCAGGGCTTCCACAAGCCATGAGTGACACCTAGCAGTATGTCATGGCTACCCAAGCTAATCAGAAGAGGTGGAGAACCTATTGTTGGAGATATGCCCTGAAAGTCAATCTTTGGAAGAAACCTTTCAGGACAATGTCTATATGTATAGATAACTCTAATACATCAAAAGGGCAAAGTCACTCATTAGGACTATCTCAAATAAACGATATACGTCCTAAATAGTGAATCCATGGACAATGGATCGATGGAAGAAGTAATCTAATGATGTTAGACTGCAGAGACCTTCTTCACATAACCATGATGTCCAAAAAGGTTCCTGGTCATAGGATTGTCAGAGGGACACTGAAAATACATAGACCAGTACATACTGTGTCCCCTTCCAAGGTAGAAAGATGGCAAGTCTCATGCCATTCGTGTAGTGACACTAAGACAAGTATGTAGGTGCTCATTAAAGGAATGAGTTCACTGAATACAATCAAATGAGAGTACTTGCATGGAGGTCTACTCACATGTCAAGCAAGTAACTCTATTGGTTGGAATAATGTAAGTAATCCTTGGACCTGAGACATCATAGTTGTCTTGGGGATACGTTGCTGATCATTTGATAATGAGACGTGATCACATCTCATCTTGGATGTGTTCTATGCATTGTTGGGGTCAGTGATTTATTCTCAGAGGCATGTGAATGATCAACAAGGGATCTCTAATCTTCGTTATGAGAGGAAGAATACTCTAAGATATGATTCGGGAATCTTCGGCCGAAGTATCGAGCGTAATGATGGAAAGCATTCCTATACGACTCAATAGAATCATATAACTTGATATGATCACATTAGGGGTTTGACATTAAGTATCCATACCCTAGTAATGTGATTGTGAGTATTGTGTTAGAGAAGGATCGAATTACATTGTAATTCCAATTGAATAGGTTCTCCGAACAAATTCTACATTAGCTTGGGTAGCCATGATATATGATTAGATGTCACTCATGGCTTGTGGGTTCTTCTAGATGATTAAACAAGTAGTCATCAAAGAAGAAGGAGAATTAAAAGTAAGTTTTAATTCACTAAGTGATTGGATAAATACTAATCAATTGGAATGGTACCAATCACCTCACTGCCTTGCTAATTAGAACCTAAAACGATTGTATACCGATGCACTCTTGTGGTGGGACAACTAAAGGATGATGGAGTTAATTAATTGGATTAATTAAGTATTATGATTAATTAGAAAGTCTAAAGAAATCATAGATGCGATAAAAGATCGTTTTGGGCTTAAAGAAAAGTTTGGGTTCATTCGGGCCCATCGGGCCCAAGCCCATTGGGCTTTTATCCAAACATAGGATGACTTGAATTAATAAAAGCCCAAAGCCCAAACAACACAAAGGGGGCCGGCCAAGGATGAGGATAGAGAGAGAGGAAGTCAAGTTGTTGACTCACTTCTTTGACATTTATAAAGAAAGTTTAATGAAAAAGTTTCATTAGGGTTTTTGTGTGTCTTTTTCACAAAAGGGGAAAAACAAATCTCTCTCTCTCTACACAAAATAGCCGGCCACCATAGGGAGCTTTAGCTAATCATCTTCTCTCCCTTTGGTTATTCCATTATCCATCTCACTACAATAGTGGGTGTGGATCTTTAGAGGTCTTCAAATTTGGAGACTAGAGGAGAAATGAGCTCTAAATCTTTCAAGGTGGAGGAAGCAAGGAGGGAGGCTAGACTCAAGGAGTTCCAAGAACAAAGAGCTTGGAGGTGGTCCATCCTTGGTCTCAAGTCTAGATCAAGAGGTATAAAACTATACCTTCACTTTGTTCTTCAATAATTTCTTAGATGCATCATATATGAACCTATGCTTCTTGAAGGGGATTTGCATGACTATAGCTTTGATATTATGTGATAACATGCTTCCGTTGCTCTTGTATATAAATTTTGAATTGTATATGCATGCTAGTCACTAGAAATCCCACATAAATCTCATTATTTCCCTTCAAGTGGTATCAAGAGCCAAAGGTTTATATTTGATGTGTCCTTTTGGATTTTGTACATATGGGTTTTAATTTTATGTTTGACATATTATTTCTTCATTCAAAATATGTTTATCTTTTGTTTTTCAAATGTTGAAAAATGTGTTTCAAGAGTTGAAAAAGATATGTATGCAAAAAGTATTTTGGATGCATGAATGAAGAGTGAGTTTTTTGAACAAAATTTGGGGCTTTTGTACCATAGGGGAGGGCACGGTTTTGGGGAGATTTTTTGGCTTGTGTTTGTGTTTTATTTTAAGTCACACACACACACTTTGAAGCTAGAAAGTCAAGGCCTTGTCACTTTTGTTTTTGGTTTGAAAAGTCACCAAGAAAGTGCAAATCTTGAAATTGTTTCCATGGTTTTGTTCTTGGTGTTCATATCCATATTCTTGTGTTCATACTTTGTTTTTTGAATTTGGGTAATAAACTTTCCATCAATAGCTTTCCCTAGATTTACTCCATCCTAGACAAGACTAGGAGGCCATACCCTAACCATACCTTTAAAGTCAACAAGTACAAAAGGTGACAAGGAAAAGTATGGGCTTCTACTTTATTTTGAAATTAAGGGAACAAGTTTGACACTCTTCCTCTCCCCATCACACAACCGGCCACCCCTAATGATGAGTCCTTTATGGGCTCTTTTGCAATTTTGAAAGTTGTTTATACTTTCTAGTATTTGTGGTTTGACCCCTAACTTTCTATATTTGCATTTCGGCCCCACCTCTCTAAGAGGTCAAAATACTTTGATTTTAATTTTGTTTGTAGTTTAAACTCATCACACAATTATGCCCATATGTACTAAATCTAATTGATTATGTTGCATTCCAATTAAATTATTTAATGTGATTAAGTAGTTAGAAAAATGGTTGACTATGGACTTGTGCCTTAAACGATAATTGAGCTATGAGAAAGGCCGCTAAATTCAAATGGTTTGAACCTTGGGAGTGTGTTTTAATTGCTATTTCAATTGGACCTCAACACGTTAGACGTTAATCTTTCTCTCCCTCTTAGTATATGTAATTTGTAGGAATTTGTACAAATCGGTTTGTAATTCTTATTACTTCTTTATCTCTTTCAATTAGTTGATTCCCTCTAGTACTAGACTAGAGTTTCTTTAACTATTGGTAAGGAGACATATTAAAAGGGGTTTTCATGAGATAAAAGATTTGTTGGGTCCAACGCCCTAATTAGCAATGAATGATTGTCTTTCGTTTCTAATGGCTCAATGAAAAATGTTTTAATTGGATTGAAAGCACGTAATTAAAACGATACTATCTTCCCTAGATCTTATTCAATAATGTTGGCTCGTTGTTGAATCAACCTAATAAGTCCATAGTCATCCAAAGAGCCTAAGATAACTATAAAGTCCAAATTTAAAGGAATGCAAAAACCTTAGTAGTAGTAGTTACTTCCAATATTTGAAAAATTCCTTTTTGATATTGATTTGTTTTTCTCAAAACAAATAGTGGGAGTATCATACGTTACTAAACTAAAATGAACACAATTAGTAGTAATATATATCTCCAATATTTTGAAAATTGTTTTGATATTGATTTGTTTTGAAAAAAAAAACGAATAGTGGAGATATCATATGCTACTAATTTCATTTACTTTGGACTAATAGTTGTAATAGGACACAATTTATTATAATGTGATTAAATAAATAAAATGATGAGACCTTAAAATCCCTCAACCAACATCCAATATTAAGTTGAAAAGCGGAGAGGTGCTTTTGAACACTTCTTCGTGGCCTTCCACCATGGTTGGCTCCAATCGTTTATGACTCATACACCGCCTTCACCCTATCATGGGGGAGTTCAAAGTATGTGCTTATACTCAGGAGGAGTCTATTTCAAACATTTGATGTGGTGAAGGTAGGCAACGAGTATGGCCGACATCGTATCATCGTGAGGTCATACTTGGACCCCTATCCGAACCGGCATGGTGGGTCAAAACTTAACTAAGAGAAATGATGCCAATATCATATCATTGCGAGGCATTGTTCTCTAGAGGCCAATTAGATGGGTAATCACAAGAGGTTGTTGTGAATGGGTAGCTCTACCCTCTCATTATTATTTTTGCTAGCCAACATCGTATCATCGTGAGGTGGGCTTGGTAATAGTGAGCCTCCCATAACCCGCTAGGAGCTTTCTTTGAAATCTCCCGGATTCCATCTTGAGGGATATGGGATTTGCCAAAAATAGTGGGTGGTGTCATTCGGTTTAAAGACCCGAATCGTTTGACTTAATCAACAATCAAACTAATTTATTTTATTGTTATGTATTTAGATATGGTTGGAAGCACACTATCAAAGATACTCGACAAACATTGCCTTGAGGGGCACAATTTCCCATCTTGGTACCGTAATGTCAAGATTCTCCTAACCTTGGAGAAAATTGTTTACGTACTAGACAAGGCTCCACCTCACATACCTCTTGGCTCTGAGGCCACTGAGGATGAGCGTGCTAAGTATGACAAGCACGTTGAAGATGACACACAAGCCAAGTGCTATCTGTTGGCTTCCATGAATGAGGAGCTACAGAGACAGCACGAGGGTATGGACAGTGCATCCTCCATCATACTTCATCTTACAGAGTTATATGGTGAAAGGATGTGCAACCGTCGCTTCAGCACTGTCAGTGAACTTGTGAAGACCAAAATGGTCAAGGGAGCCCCAGTGCATCAACATGTACTGAAGATGATTGGACTCATTGAACAATTGGAGAACCTAGGTACTCCACTTGACGGGGAATTGGCCCAGGACTTCATCTTGGCTTCTCTTTCTGATTCGTTCTTGCAGTTCGTTATGAACTACAACATGAACAAGATGGATATCACTCTCTCTGAGTTACTAAACATGTTAGTAACCGCTGAGAAGATTATGAAGAAAGAGAATGTTGTGGGGACTTCAGCAGTAGCCTACAACAAGCCATCCATTTCCAAGGCCAAGCCGAAAGGCAAAGGCAAAGGAAAGGAGAAAAAGTCATTCATTCCTAAGGCCCAAGGAGGAGTGAGGAAGAAGAAGGCAAAGGAGCCCAAGGGGACCTGCCACCACTGTGGAAAGGACGGGCATTGGAAGAGGAATTGCAGGTTATACCTTGCATCTCTGAAGGACAAGCCACAAGGTATGGTTTTTGTTCTTATCTTCAATTCTAATTGTTAGATCTTCTAATCTTTATATTTGATATAAAATGCTAATCACTTATGCAATTGTATGTAGGTGAAGGAGCCAAGTAGAAGATGGACGAGCAAAGAAACGATGGAGTGAAGAGTTCGGCCATTATTTTGCTAACTACTTAGGAAGTTTGTTAGGCACTTAAAGATAGTCTTTAAACTTTCTTATTTTGCTAAGAACTTATTATGTGGCTTCATATGATGGAAGACCCACTTTTGGTGCCTATATGAAGGTATATAATTAGTCTCTAATATAAGAGCTAATTCTTTTGTATTAAACATTATGAATGTTTAACTTATCATATCAATGTAATGTGATGAATGCCTTCTACTATACTTGTTCCTCAAAGTAGTGTTATGAATTGAATATTGTCTTGTTGTATTCTAGTTAAGATACAAGAAATGTATCACTCATATAATGCGATATCCAAACTTTGGATCTATCAATTATGGATAGACCTTACATGTTGGCCATAGATGGATACAATGAATCTTTAGATTTGGTTCCAATTGCCTACATATGAGTTCTATATGAAATGAGAAAGTCTAGAGATTCCTTTCTTGAAGAAAAGGAAGATCACATTATAATGACGTGAGTAATACATAAGAAAAACGTTTCTTATATGGTTATCACTTACTTAACCACAATAACCAAGATCACTCTTGGTTCAATTAGTAGTTTTGAACAACTAATTGGACATTCTTAAATAGTTTTAAGAAATGTCAAATGTGTTAGTGATCAAACCAAGGATGAAGTGTCTAAATCTATAAAAGGTTTAAAGACTTTAGTCACTTAATAACATGACATGAACTTAGTGGAGTTGGAACAATAAGCTTAAAAGGTTATAAGCTACTCCACAATGTCCTCTACCCGTATACTTCATAATTATACACTTTGAATGTATAATGCGATTTCTCATTAAAGTCATGAGAAACAGTGGGAGGTGAGAAAAAGGATATAAACTTGAATATGATTGGTTTATAGTTGTCTAAAATTAATAGTACAGTACTATACTTGTTGAGCTTGTAATTTTAATTGTTAAAGGTCTCAAGCTCTTCAAAGCGTTAAAATTCTATGTTGTGTAACATTCTAAGGATTACATATGAATGTTGGTTTCACCAACCTTGCATAAAATGGTTATATGTTGGGAGTTGTCCATCATTCTCTTTTATGAGAACAAGCTAAGAACAAAGCAAATGGACAAGTTGATGAAACAAAAGGGAATAGTTTCAAATGAGTCACAACATATAGTTTAACAACAGGACAATCCGATTTCGACACCTCATGTAACTATAATGCTCTAAGTAGTTTTCATAAAGAATTAAATCAACCACCTAGATGGAATGGTTGAATTCCTATATCCTTAGTAGGAGCCATGCTTCCACTAATGATTTGGATAATTCTTATATGACTACTTTAAAGGTCTTAGTATGACTAAAACTTGAAGTATGGTGTATGACACCATATAATTTAAATGAATGGACTTGATGAAACAAGTCACACATTACAAATGGGATTACTTAAGAAGGAATTCTTTTGTGTATGTTCGTTTAAATAACTTGTGTTATCTAGAGTTGTTGATTGTCCCAAAACTGTTGAGACATCATCAATAAGCTAATGGATCTTAAAGATTGTCAATAGATCCAAGACAAGTTAGTGGGAGCTATATGCATTCAAATCAAGAAAATATAAGTGTTATGTTTTTCTTAAAGTTTCGAATGAATGCTTAGTTACAACAAGATCAGTTGGAGTGATGTCATACTTTTGAGCAACATGTTATGAATGAAGTCTATTTGATAGACTTAATGAAAATTGGATGTTACTCAAAATGACAAATTGTGACACGGTCAATTTTGAAGTACAAACTTAAAAATGGACTTAATGATACAGCAAGGCTGTCTTAAGAATGTTATATAGGGAAATTGAGTCTCAAACGTTGAAGATTTGAGAAAGTATTTCTAAACATGATAGAAAATTACTTTCTTGACCCTTATAAAGAATATATGTCACAAAATCACAAAAGGGACAGATGTATGGACTTGTGAGTTGATATCCAAAGGTGAATAACCATCGGGGTTGTCACTTTAAGATATTGTTATAGCCCAGGATCAGAACAGTAGCAACTAATAGAGTATTATTACCTTTGAGAAAGGAATATTAGAGTGAGACTCTGGAAGCATGCAATCACTTAGGTTACAAACCAAAGTGACAATAACCCATTTTAACAAATGGAACTTCATGATGGATGAAGTATTAATCATATGACTGTATTGTTAGTAAGGTACTACAATGGTCTCAAGGTTGGAGCAAGGTCTGTATAAAGTATACAAACGAAATATATGTCGATATATTAAAGTTTTAGAAACTGCTTCAAAAGGTGTTTCGAATAGACGGGGTTCATATTGAACCAATGATTGAATCCAAACCATAAGGTCGTTAGTAGGATACTACGACGTAATGGGGCGATAGCTCAAGCCATGGAATCAAGGTCTCATCAAAGTATTTGAACACAAAGAAGAGACAACATTAAATGTTTTGGAAACATTTAATAAGTAAATCCTTTTAAGTTAAAAGGATTAATGCATAACCTAGTTAACCTACGAGCTCAAGTTCACTCGACTAGCATCTATAACATGCAATACTGATTGACTTTAGTGCAAGTGGGAGATTGTTGGAGATATGCCCTGAAAGTCAATCTTTGGAAGAAACCTTTCAGGACAATGTCTATATGTATAGATAACTCTAATACATCAAAAGGGCAAAGTCACTCATTAGGACTATCTCAAATAAACGATATACGTCCTAAATAGTGAATCCATGGACAATGGATCGATGAAAGAAGTAATCTAATGATGTTAGACCGCAGAGACCTTCTTCACATAACCATGATGTCCAAAAAAGTTCCTGGTCATAGGATTGTCAGAGGGACACTGACAATACATAGACCAGTACATACTGTGTCCCTTTCCAAGGTAGAAAGATGGCAAGTCTCATGCCATTCATGTAGTGACACTAAGACAAGTATGTAGGTGCTCATTAAGGGAATGAGTTCACTGAATACAATCAAATGAGAGTACTTGCATGGAGGTTTACTCACATGTCAAGCAAGTAACTCTATTGGTTGGAATAATGTAAGTAATCCTTTGACCTGAGACATCATAGTTGTCTTGGGGATACGTTGCTGATCATTTGATAATGAGACGTGATCACATCTCATCTTGGATGTGTTCTATGCATTGTTGGGGTCAGTGATTTATTCTCAGAGGCATGTGAATGATCAATAAGGGATCTCTAATCTTCGTTATGAGAGGAAGAATACTCTAAGATATGATTTGGGAATCTTCGGCCGAAGTATCGAGCGTAATGATGGAAAGCGTTCCTATACGACTCAATAGAATCATAAAACTTGATATGATCACATTAGGGGTTTGACATTAAGTATCCATACCCTAGTAATGTGATTGTGAGTATTGTGTTAGAGAAGGATCGAATTACATTGTAATTCCAATTGAATAAGTTCTTCGAACAAATTCTACATTAGCTTGGGTAGCCATGATATATGATTAGATGTCACTCATGGCTTGTGGGTTCTTCTAGATGATTAAACAAGTAGTCATCAAAGAAGAAGGAGAATTAAAAGTAAGTTTTAATTCACTAAGTGATTGGATAAATACTAATCAATTGGAATGGTACCAATCACCTCACTGCCTTGCTAATTAGAACCTAAAACGATTGTACACCGATGCACTCTTGTGGTGAGACAACTAAAGGATGATGGAGTTAATTAATTGGATTAATTAAGTGTTATGATTAATTAGAAAGTCTAAAGAAATCATAGAAGCGATAGAAGATCGTTTTGGGCTTAAAGAAAAGTTTGGGTTCATTCGGGCCCATCGGGCCCAAACCCATTGGGCTTTTATCCAAACATAGGATGACTTGAATTAATAAAAGCCCAAAGCCCAAACAACACAAAGGGGCCGGCCAAGGATGAGGATAGAGAGAGAGGAAGTCAAGTTGTTGTCTCACTTCTTTGACATTTATAAAGAAAGTTTAATGAAAAAGTTTCATTAGGGTTTTTGTGTGTCTTTTTCACAAAAGGGGAAAAACAAATCTCTCTCTCTCTACACAAAATAGCCGGCCACCATAGGGAGCTTTAGCTAATCATCTTCTCTCCATTTGGTTATTCCATTATCCATCTCACTACAATAGTGGGTGTGGATCTTTAGAGGTCTTCAACTTTGGAGACTAAAGGAGAAATGAGCTCTAAATCTTTCAAGGTGGAGGAAGCAAGGAGGGAGGCTAGACTCAAGGAGTTCCAAGAACAAAGAGCTTGGAGGTGGTCCATCCTTGGTCTCAAGTCTAGATCAAGAGGTATAAAACTATACCTTCACTTTGTTCTGTTTGAAGTATGCCCACAAAGCCACTCATTTGATGTAATAGATTTTGGAATACTTATTGTATTAGACTATTATATGTTTAATGAAGGGCAAAGCTTATTGTTAATCACTATTTATTGTATCATGTGTTTAAGCAATAAGGGAATCCAAGGAATATATTTAATCTAAGAGAGAAGTGATCTAAGTAAGTTAGATTAACGAGACCTTTCTCTTATGAACATTCCTAAAACGTTCCTAGCCATAGGATTGCCAATTGGGCATTGACAATCCACTAAGGTTAGTATGTGTTATGTTAACTCAAGCGTGAGTATGACTAGTCTCAAGTCATTTAGTGTTGGACACTGAGACAAACACATAGGTGCTCAAAAGGTAATCGAGTACACTGAACAACGATCAAAAGAGAGTTCGAACATACATGTCATGTAAGAACTCGTAAGTTGCAATATGCAAAGTAGTCCTTTGACCCGAGGCATTATTGATGTCTAATGGTTAGGTCCTTGATCTTTGATTATGTCAAAGGCATTCCATTGAGAGTGTCCACGACATTGTTGGGGTCAAGCTATCTAGTCATGTAGGCATGTGAATGCACAACAAGGGATCTCTAACCTTCCATGGTGGAAGGTGAATACTCTGAGATATGATTCGAGAGTCTTTGGCCAAAGCAGACGAATATGATTTAGGAAGCATGTTCCAAATCATATTCAATTGATTCATATAGAGAAGTATCACATTGGATAGTAGACATGAAACAAACTATCACTCAAACAATGTGATCAAGAGTATTGTATTAGAGAAGGACCGTATTGCATTGTAATTGTAACTGGATAGGTTCTCCAACCACTTCTACTTAGCTTGGGTAGCCATGACATACTGCTAGGTGTCACTCATGGTTTGTGGAAGCCCTGAGGATTAGCAAACACTAATCTTCATCAAAGGGAGAATTGAAATGTAGTTTCAATTCACAATCGATCGTTAAGAGTAACAATCGCCCACTGCCTCGCTAATTGGAACCTAATGGATTGTACACCGAGTAAGGGTGAAAGTGAAGAAATATAAATGAGATGGATAAGCAATTAAATAGTTTAATTGAGAATGGTCAAGATTAATTAATTAGTTAATTAATCTTACGAAAGGTTCGTATTGGGCTTTTAAGTTGGTTTTGGGTTTCGGGGCCCAAAAGGGTTTTTGGCCCACAAGGCCCATTGAGTTTAGGTTGTGTGACAACTAAAACTAAATGGAAATTAACCCAAAAACAAAGTCAAAACCGGCCTAGGGTGCGGGTTATCAAACTTGGGTTAATTGCAAGTTTGCCACTCACATGTGAGGTGGTATAAAAGCATCTTTATAGGTTTTACCTCATTAGGGTTTTCTTGAGACAAAGAAGAGAAATATTTTCTCTCTTTTTCTCCATAGAGGCCGGCCACTTAGGGGAGGGATAGCTAGCAATCTTTCTTCCTCTAAGTCATCCATTTCATCTTCACACCTCATCCTTGGTGTGGAGACTTAGAGACACCAAACCTTTGGTGTTTTTGGAGATCCTTTCCTTACATCCTCAAGGAGCAAAGGAGTAACAAAAGGAAGTAAATCACAAGGAAGATCCAAGGAGCTAGGAGGTGACTTGAAGGCCCTCCACTTGGGTGAATCCCTTGTGTAAACAAGGATGAGCTTCAAGGGTAATGAATCTCAAAATCCTTTCTTCTCTTTAATGTTGTTAAAGAGTCTTGTGGTTCACCATTCACTAGGCTTTGAAAGTCATGGGTTTTAGAATTGTTTTTGAATGCATGCCTACTTTAAAGTGTTATTAGTTTGCATATATGTTCAAATATTCTCACATGTTCTCACATATTCTCACATGTTCTCACATGTTCTCACATGTTCTTAGTTTGCATATGTGTTATTAATTGAGCACCTACATGCTTGTCTTGGTGTCAGTCACACCAATGACTCGAGACCAGTCACTCTCCCTAAGAGAAGACATAGCACGTACTGATCTTGAAGGACTGTCAATGCCCAATTGGCAATCCTATGATCAGGAACATTTAGGATATGTATACGGAAGAGAATGGTCACATGAATCTAACTTCTTTAGATCACATTCTCCCTATTACATATTCCTTGGACTTATCGTTTAAGCACATAACATTTATATGAGACGACTTAAAACAATAATCTTTGCCTTTTCTATTAAACTAGATTAGTTTAACATGTGAAATGTCTGTAAAGTATCATCACATGATTGGTTTTAGGGCACATTTCCAACACAATCACCTCGGATTGTGTTCCGATGTCGTCCAAGGGAACCGTGCCTTCCTTCTTCTCAGATTCGGCTGTAGGCTGTCGCCTCCTGGCCTGCTGCTAGGTGGTAGGCGACTGTGCAGGGGCCTGCTCCTCGACAATGGGCTGTTGTGCAGCAGCTTGTTGCTCGGCAGTGGGCTGCTGTGCAGTTGCCTCATCCTCGGTAATGGGCTGCTGTGCAGTAGCTTGTTGCTCGGCAGTGTGTTGTTATACAGTGGCTTGTTCCTCGGTTCCATAATTAAACATTCGAACTTCATCGCCCTGGAGCTCCCCCTGAAGTGAGGACTCAGAGGAACCAATATACATCTCATTTTCATGGAAAGTGACATATACAGTGATAAACAATTTCTTGGTTGGAGGGTGATAGCAGCGACAACCTTTTTGAGTAGTAGCATACCCCATAAAAACACAACGAAGAGCTCGAGGTTCTAGTTTGTTTTGCCGCTGGGAGGAGTGCACATGGACAAAGGCCACGCATCCAAGGACCCGCAGGGGAAGATTAGGAACTGGTGGACAATTTATCAGAGAAAGAAGGGTCTGGAACGGTGTCTAAAAGTCGAGGGTATGAGACGGAAGCCGATTAATAAGATAGGCAGCGGATGTGAGTGCCTCACTCCAATAGTGTAGTGGAAGACGAACCTTAAGAATCAAAGCATGAACTACTTCTAACAAGTGTCTAATTTTCCGTTCAACTACCCCATTCTGCTGAGGGGTGTACGGACACGTAGTTTGATGAACAATACCGTGCATATAAAAAAAAGAGTGAAGTTCTGAATTAACATACTCACCTCCATTGTCACTGCGAACCACCTGAATATTCATATTGTACTTTACGGAGACCATTTTGTGAAACTTTTGAAAGGCCATACTAACATCACTTTTCAATTTTAACAAAGTAACCCAAGTCATTCTTGTACAATCATCAATAAATGTGACAAACCAATGAGCCCCACCAAGAGAGGTGATTTTCGAGGGGCCCTAAACATCAAAGTGTACAACCATAAACGGAACAAAACTTTTATTTAAACTTGGAGGAAAAGAAGTTCGATGGCTCTTAGCCATTTGACACACATCACACTTAAACTGAGAAACATCATTTTTCATGAACAAACTAGGAAATAACTTATGCAAATAACTAAACGAAGCATGGCCGAGACGACGGTGCCACATCTAGATGTCGGCCTCTTTATTAGTGTCGGTTGGAGTCCTGTTCACTGACAATGCTTGAGTGAGCAACCCCGAGCTACTAGAATTCAACTTGAGGAAATACAGTTTCCCTCGTCTAATACCATAACCAATCGTCTTTCGCGTTTGGATGTCCTTAAATACACAAAAATAAGGCCAAAAGACAACCAAACAGTGTAAGGTAAGGGTTATTTGGGCAACTGACAATAAATTATAATTTAAGGAGGGAACCAGAAGGACAGTATCAAGTTTCATGGTATCAAAAAGAGAAACAGTGCCCTCCCTAAGAACTGGGGCGGCATTACCATTAGCGACATTAACCTCGGTGTAGGGGGAGTTGTTTAGTGATGAAACCTGTCTAGAATCACAAGTCATATGTTCAGTAGCTCCAGAATCAATTATCCATGTATTATTCATAACAGAAGTGGAAACATTAAGTGCCTTACCCTCGGTACCCGCTACGGCAATCAGAGCCGATGCTTGGCTTGCTACAGTTGTTGAATCATCCTTGGTCTCTGCAACGGAGGCTCGAGGTTTGTTGAAGCAAGGATCCCGAGTCTTATCCCAATTCTTTGGATACCCAATCAACTCAAAGCACCTACTCTTGGAGTGTCCCGTCATACCACAGTGTGGACATTTACCCAGAGGACGATCACGATTTGCTTGGCCGATTCGTGGTTGTCTGGACTTGCTCTCAAACCTTCCTCGGTCAGTTCGGTTGGAAGGAGCTCAGGCCTTGACTGCCATTGCTGCAGTTTCAGAACGTGGCTCCTTCATTTTCATGGCTTCCTTGTGATCCACTGCACGCCAAACATACGCATAAGCAGCCTGAAGTCCAAGCGGTGGATCTTTGCGCAATATTTCTCCACGAACCTGATCAAACACATCATCAAGTCCTCCAAGAAATAAATACACCCTTTGTCGCTCAGTTGTTTTTTGAAATATCTGGACATCTTTGTTACACACCATGGTCACCTTGTTAAAGTGGTCCAATTCCTGAAAGATCTCTGTCAGCTTTCCAAAGTAGTTAGCCAAATACCGTCCATTCTGCCTAAGACGTGAAGCCTTCTGATTCAATGAATAAATTCTAGCCTCATCATTCTCATCAAAATAAGCAGTCTTGAGAGAATCCCAGGTTTCCTTCGAAGTTGACAATCGAATGTAGCGTTTCATAATTTTTGGCTTCATCACCGACAAGAGCCAACTCTTAATTCTCTGATCTTCAGAGAACTAATCATCATATTTAGGATTATCCTCGTTGGGTGCCTTGATGGACCCACGAAGATATCCCATGTTCTTCCTTCCGGCAATATGAATCTGAATAAGAGCAGCCCATAAATTATAGTTCTTCTCATCCAAAAACATCCTAATGTTGAAGTTTGAATGATCCAACTGCACCATGACTGGGGCAGTAACGGGAACCACCTTGCTGTCCTCGGTAGACATCTTCCACTAAGAATGATAATCTGTGCAGTGGCAAAGGTAGGAGTACGGAACAAAAAATGATCGTCAGAATCTGGCAGACTTTGGTAGCACCCCACGAACCTAGAACAATACTCGAGCAGCAACGACACACGTCGCTCGCTGCAGTTGGGGCAAAAAATAGAGAACAACAACGACAACAAGTCGCTCGCTGTGCGTCGGAGATGGGAGACGCAGCAGTGGTGCTAGGCAAAGCACGGCAACGCAAACCCAGTTAGGGTTCGACGTTTTTCTTTTCTTTTGTTTTTTTTTTTAACGACCTGGCTCTGGTGCCAAGAAGAGAATGCTTTGAATGAATATTTTATTCTTCTCATTCAGAGGTATATATAATCATATACAACCTTACTGTAAACAGGAAAGAATAATTACAACAATAATTACAAGACAATATCTCCTAAACTAGGAAACCTAAGATTAAAGGGATCCCAGAGTAATAGGAAATATATACAAAGTCAACATAAAGTACTCATTTTTATGGTCCTAGTAGCACATTTTAAGTGTTTATTTGCTTAAGTTCCAATGGGTGTGTAAACACAAAATTTTTGTAACGAATGAAACGAGAACATGTGTACAAAGTAGATTTGTATTGATTTGAATTTGTAGGGTTACAATCTCTGTTTACAATTTTCCTCTGATATAGCCTTCAAATTTGATGTAGATGCGTAGGTTGTTGATCTAAGAGTCGCGATGACTTGATCTCGGACGAATGATTGAACGATTGCTTCAAGTTTTGAGCTTGAAAACAATGCGTGGATGGTCTTCACCTCAAAGCTACGGCAAAGATGGTGTTGATGTGAGATTTTTTTGATTTAAGAGCCTTGACGACTTGATCTTGAATCGAACATCGTTACAAGTTTTGAGCTTGCAACAAAGTCTTGGAAGAGTCGGCACAAATGCTTGTTTATTCTTCAAGGGAGTGCTTCGGCTTTTGGTCGAAAGAAAGCTTCAACTTTGGTTGTGAGTTCTTCGAAAAGAGCTTTGGCAGCATATTAGCCTTCAAAGATTTGTGCAGAGGTTCTTCTAAATGTAGGATTTTCGGTCCCTTTGTGTGTATTGGATCCTTGTATTTATAGACTTCCAAGCCATTGATAACTCATATATTTCATGAACTTATACCATCCATTTCTAGTCTCTTTATGATGTTTTTGAGTTAAACTGGTTGCATTTTACCTTATTTTGTGTTAGTGTGCAGTTACATGTACTTCATGATCAATTTGAAGGCAAAAGAAGTGAAAACATGCCATTTTTGGGGTCGACCCTTATTCAAACGTGGAAAGAAGTTTAGTTGCCTGGTTTGAAGCCCAAATAAAGAATCCAAGATGAATTTGGCTTGTTAGAAGACCAGGAACAGAATGGGAAAGGGGTTGGGATATCTACCCTGATTTGGAGGTGCCAAATAAGGCAAAAATGTGTAAAATAAAGGCTAAGTTGCTGGGATTACTTTGGAATATCATGCAGCCCCATTTAGCATATAAATACTAGGGTTTCAGATCACTTTTACACAAACCCCCCTTGGGGGTCGCCCAGAGCTCTTTCTCTTCTCTTTCTTTGGCCTTTCTTCTAGAAACAAAACCCTATTTCCCTTTGCCATTCGTTGCCACCAAAGAAACCATGCAACCGCGCTGTTCTTGAAGGATTTAAACATCAGAATTGCTTCAAGGGGTTTTGATGTGGTAAAAACTAGCACACAAATTAAACCCTATCATTTAGACGATTGTAGTATGAGTAAATATGGATTGTTCTAGGCCGGGGATTAGGAGGGATGCTAATCAACACAAATTAAACTTAAAAACTGAAAACTAAACTAGACTAACACAAAATAAGAACTGAGGGAAATTTTTGGATGAATTTTAACAAAAATAAGTAAATTGTAGCAAACGAATTAGGTCTTGTACGAGATATAGGTGAAAGGCTAGCTAGAGGATCGTTCTCCACACATGAAACGTATGCATACAAATCGATTTTCAGTTATTATTTTTATAAACCATGAATGACAATGCCCCAAATTAACTGTGAACTGCACAAATTAACTCTTAGATTTTCCTAGGTTCATTGAATTGGACTCAGCGACTCAATCAAATTATTCTTATCAAGTTCCCTAACTATGAAAAGCATGATAGAGGTAGAACTCAAAGATCACTAAGTTCTGTGAAAATCATAAGCATTGACAAAACATTCATAACTATGAAAAACATGATACTCCTGCCAAAAATTTACTTAACTCAATCATGACTAGTGACTTTTAGTACTTGCAAATATAAGTTCATAACGATTAGGTGAAATTCCCTTATATTCTAGCATCAAATCCCTGCATGCAAACTAAGTGTGCACCCTTAATAAACATACAAGAATAAGTTCTCTATAAAGCAGAAAAGTAAACCGCGTTCATGTTTTATGAAACAATAACTGGATGTAATCAATTTATATAAAACATATGATCATGGCTTCAAATTCACCTCTAGCTGAAAAGAAACTTAGCGACATCATAACTAAAAAAAAATCTAAAATAAACATTGAATCTTAAAACAAAGATAGAAAGAACTCTGAAAATTCCAGCACTTCAATGGATGAATGGTAGGCATGGCACACACTCCCCGCCCCCCAAATTGTTGTGGCAGAAATACATATATATAAGGTAGGGTTTGGTAGAAACCAAGGAGAAAAAGGATTAGGGTGTTTAAATGGGTTAGGACTCCTAGAATCAGATAGGAAGTATTTAGAATAGGATAAGGACTCCTTTTGCAGCTGGAAATAGGATGAGATAATGTTGGATAAAGTGGGATAATGTTTGGATAAGGTAAGATAAGATAAGGTAAACTGGATAAGATAAGATAAGATAAGTTTGGATAAGGTTGGATAAGATAATGTCCTTCCTTGTCTTCCAAGCTTCCAAATTGCTCCATTTAGCTATTTATTGTCATCTTTACCAATTGGACCTACAATAATATGAAAATAACTTAAATTACTACAATAAATGGAAATTAACTAAGTAAATGCAAAGAAATAAGATAACAAAGTCGCATAAATATGCTCCTATCAGGTTTCTTGTATGAATTTAATTTCACTCATGTTGTTCTTGATATTTAAATATTTTGTAATCATGTTGTGTAATTAAGTTCATAGCTCGGGATTTCAATGTAGCCTTGCAAAACTATTCTATGTTATTAAGTTTAAGTATTCGATTCATCAATCTGTTTTCTTGTTTCAATCACTGATTTTATAGTTCAATTTGTTTGTTTGTCTTAATGTTTGATCACCATTAGGGTTTCTTACAGATTATTTGATCAAGGTTATAGTACACACCATGCTTAATATCGGTAGACATATGAATGAATGAAGAAACTGCTATGCATACATCCTGCCATGTGATTTCTTTGGTTCTTGAAAGTTTGCTTGTTCTTAAAGGATTCTTATTTGGTAATCTACGTTGAAGATCACAACTAGGTTGCATATTAGGAGTACTTGATCACAACCACACATCAAATGGATGATCATAAATGAGTAAAATGAACCCTAGTTGCAGATTGGAGAGTTGAATGCGTTGACTTCATTTTCATGGAATTGGCTTGTAACGGTGAAATCGGTATGCCTAGTTCCATTCCCATCGTTTCTGAATCATTCTATTATTCATATTTACATTCTCTTGCATTTTAAGTAATTTTACTTTTCAAATCAAAATCCAAACTCAATTTGTTAGTTTCATTGTTTAGTTAGGGTTCACATAAAGCTAGTAATTTGTAGAGGTCTAATCAGTCCTTGTGGTTCGACACCCTTACTTGTGCCATTATACTATCTTTATATTTTCACTTGAAAGGAATACAACAAAATTTTGGCGCCGTTGCCGGGGATTGATTTCGGTCCCCTATAATTGCTTGCTTTATAAAGCCTGTCTGTTTTTTTTTCCTTAGTTTAGATCTTTAATTTACATTTTAGGTTGTTTGATTTCAGGTGGTATAGAGACATGTACGAAAAATGTCCATTGTGTGCTAAAACTAGCCATCCTCTTCAATTTTACCCAAGGAGAGATGAGTTTCCTATGTTTGTCCGAGAGTACTCATACCTCATGTGTTTCTCTAACCAAGGGCCATAACAACCATTGTCAAACACATATAACGCTATTTGGTGAAACCTTAATATTGACTTTTGGAACAACATACAAGCTCCAAATGAAACATTTTTACCTCTCCGACAACAGACCCCCTTTGACACTTCATTGGAGGACACTTCGGAGCTACTTGCTCAAAGCACTTTACAATTTCAACAATCAACGAGTAACATGATTCAAGAACACTCCACTACATTTATCAAGTTGGAAATTCAGTTGGGGCAAATTGTCCAAGCGTTAAATGAACATCAATCTGGTGGTGATGATTAGGAAGAAGAGGAGGAACAACCAAAGGAAGCTTGCTGTGCATATTTTCATAGTGAGGTTCTTGAGCTTTACGAAGATGAAGAACCTTACATTCCTTCCAAGGCATATGTTCCACCAATTCCTTTTCCAGGGAGATTTGTCAAACAAAAGCATGATGAGTCACCTATAGATGTGCTTGGTGAAACTATGCCGGACATAGTGTTTGAAGCTCTTCCTTTATCCTCTAATTTCATTGAATGTTTTTCAAAATCTATGTCGGATTCTCCATGTTGTTTTACATCTTTTCAAGTGCCATATTTGGAGTCTTTGGAAGATGATTTGCTGTCATTTCAAGATGAAAAAGAATTGAAGTTATATAACGAGACCTTGCTGCCATCTCAAACAAAGGAAGAGGATATGGCCTCGCATTTTATTCACAAGGAGAGACAAAAACACCATCACAATAAAGTCCTTGTGGAAATTCAATGCACCATATTCAAAGTCCCTCGAAAGAAACCACTTCTTCCAACCAAGGTTCGGAGGTACCTTGACTTCCTGCCACCCTAGGCATTCATCCATCATACCCACTGCGTCTTGCATAGACGTTAAATAAAGCGCTTGCTAGGAGGCAACCTAGCTAGGTTTGTGTTCTTTCCTTTTATTTGTGTCTTTTAGTTTTATTTTATCTCCATTCCACACACTCTACCTATTTGCACTGCATGTATTCCATTCATTTTTAAGCATCAAGGACAATGCTTAGTTTAGGTTTGGGGGTGTAGGATTGAAAATTTTCCTTTGTTTTTAGTTTTGGTTAAGTTTGCTTTTGCTTACTAATGTGAATGTATATGAGGGCTATGTTTACAATCAAAACTACAGTGTTGTCATGAAAAAGTTTCGTATCTTATTTTCTTTTAAATGATCTCATTATTTCTCTTTGATTGAATGCTAAGAATAATTCTATGTTGCAGATACCATGTGTTTATTATCACCTATGAATGAACTCATTGAGACGATGTTAGGCTATGCATGTTTTAACCATTAAAAAGGCCTAATTCCCATCCCTTTGTGTGCTCCATTCACCCTTGTTGCAGCCAAACACTTTTAGCCTAGTTCTTTCATCATCCATACCAAACTCTACCCATCTTAGCCCATTACAGCTATACCTTATAGTTTGGGGAATACTAAAGTGACCAAGACACATATAGATTGAGCTCTAGATCAAGAACGTGGCGTGTACCGAGGTAAAATGTGCTGAAGTTGCAAATAAAAAAAATAAAAGTTACAGAAAAAAATATTAAAGAAGATGAAATTTCCAAATCTTCCCATTATCATGCATGGGTCAAAACGCCAAGAACAAATAATAAAGACCAATTCAAGTGAAGAGCCTGGTTATTTCATAACAAAGACATTTTGGTATGTCCCAAGCTCTAGTATTTCCTATCCTTTCTTTCATAGCCCATAGCCTAAGCCTTACATTACAACCTTGTGAAAGACCTAGCTGATCTTTGGGGATGTATTCATAGGTGCTGGTAAGTATGTGTGCTGTCCATATTCTTAGTATTTGATTCATTTGATGAGATCTGTTCAGAAATTGTGCTTTATTTCATATATCATATGTGAGAATTTAATTTCACATATGTTGTTCTTGATATTTAAATATTTTGTAATCGTGTTGTGTAATTAAGTTCATAGCTGGGGATTTTGATGTAGCCTTGCAAAACTATTCTATGTTATTAAGTTTAAGTATTCGATTCATCAATCTGTTTTCTTGTTTCAATCACTGAGTTATAGTTCAATTTGTTTGTTTGTCTTAATGTTTGATCACCATTAGGGTTTCTTACAGATTATTTGATCAAGGTTATAGTACACATCATGCTTAATCTTGGTAGACATGTGAATGAATGAAGAAACTGCTATGTATATATCCTCCCATGTGATTTCTTTGGTTCTTGGAAGTTTTCTTGTTCTTAATGGATTCTTATTTGGTAATCTATGTTGAACATCACAACTAGGTTGCATATTAGGTGTACTTGATCACAACCACACATCAAATGGATGATCATAAAGGAGTAAAACGAACCCTAGTTGCAGATTGTAGAGTTGAATGCGTTGACTTAATTTTCATGGAATTGGCTTGTAACGGTGAAATCGGTATCGCTAGTTCCATTCCCATCATTTCTGAATCATTCTATTATTCATATTTACATTCTCTTGCATTTTAAGTTACTTTACTTTTCAAATCAAAATCCAAACTCAATTTGTTAGTTTCATTGTTTAGTTAGGGTTCACATGAAGCTAGTAATTTGTAGAGGCCTAATAAGTCCATGTGGTTCAACACCCTTACTTGTGCCATTATACTATCCTTATATTTTCACTTGAAAGGAATACAACAGCCATGCCTTTGGATGGATTTGGCCTTGATTTGTGACTTGATTCGTCCATGGGAGACTTTAGGCATGTTTTGTGTCTTAATTTCAGCCACCTTCCTCATATTGGCTGAAATTTATAGGTCTTGTTGCCTATTTGTGAGCAATCTTAAATTCTTGCTTATTTTGTGAAGATACTTTGGCGTTCTTTCTGGGTTTTTTTACAGATTTTGGGCCCCTTGCTGATTTTAAGGTGAATTTTCTCCCTTTTGCCGAATTTTGGGAATGTTTTACACTTCCTTTGCTTGATTTGTGTCACATGTCATTGATGACTTGTCCATTTGTGATGAGTCATATACCACGTGGAGCTTTGTGATGCATCATTTGCATGCAACAAAATTTACATGTCTACAAATGTCCCCACTTCAAGGTGCAATGTAAGCATGTGCTTGTCACATGTAGGAGACGTGTTTTGAAGTTCTGCAATGTGAATGTTCTAAATCAAGGGTCATCGAAACATGATCTTGAACTAGTTTTCTTCTTCAAGGGCTGTAAAGGTGTATTTCTTAAACGAAATGATGAATTTCGTCAAGAGCCATTGAGGCGTATTTGTTGAACGAAACATTTCTTCAAGGGCCATTGAGGCGTATTTCTTGAATGAAATGATGAATTTCGTCAAGACCCGTTGAGGCGTATTTTATTTTATTTTATTTTTTTAATTTCTAGAGACGGATTAGGCGAGATTAGCTCTTCGTCAACAGTCGTGTGCGAGGCACCAACCCTTTCCTGACACACCCCGACCTGGAAATCAGGGTGTGCTGGCCATCATTAACTTGATGTAACCATAATGCAATGTGGAAGTGATAAGATAAGAGAATTATGAATGACTAAAAGCCGAATACTAGCAGTACCATCCAAATGACATGCTAGCAAGAGTTTAAGTGTGAAATACACATAATCAGAGCATAAGATTCTAAATGCAGTCAAGTAGGACAATTACTAAATTACAACACCCGAAGGTGAGTCCTACATGTGTGAAGTCCGTCAGAATAGTCGTGGGGATCCTCGTGAGCCACCAAACACTTCTAACTATAACCAGGAGGGGCGTAAAACAAGGTGAGTAGGTCAGTAAAACAAAGCTTTCAAAACATTTCCTTTATCAACATATATAACCCCTCGCTGTAAAACCTGTATACTTTCCCAAAAAATAGCATATTGCATATATATCTCAACATTTTCTCAAATCATCGTTCAAAATTAATAGTATGAAAGTATGTCATGCCATATGCATCAAAACATAGTGAGGATATGCAAATATATATCAAGTAGAATAATAAATCAACTGGAGACCCTGCAGTGGTCTTGTACGGCTAATCATATAGCTCAATACCTATGCCTGCACACGAGTCGGAACCACAAAAGTGGTCTGTACGACAGGACTTGGTGTATAATACGCTCTAGTGCAACTCTCATCAAACAGCTGTGCGACGTATCGCATGTCACCTACGAGTTGGAACCACAGAAGTGGTCTGTACGATAGGACTTACACCTACTTGGATCCAAGGGAGCGTGCGGTGCGGGAGGTGAATATCAACATAAGCACTAACACCGGTGGTGCAGGTTATGAGCTCTCATCACAAATCACATCATCAACACAATATAACTCACCTGATACTTACCTGTGCGTCCGCCGCACCATTTCACCGCACCATTTCGCACATATGCATCATATATCCATTCATATATTTCATATCAATTATATGCATGGCATTTTAATACATACTTTCAATTAAATTTGATTTCTGGGAAAATCAGTAAGTATATAGGTATATAAAGAAAGCAACTGCCCACTCACTGGTATGTCAAAGGGTCGTAACCCCCGTGACGCCTTTGATTAGGCTCGTCCTTGGGATAAGTCTCACCTATATGCGAAACAACTATAATAACGTTATTTAAAGCACATAACCAACAATACGAAATAACTTCTTATACGATGCTCAATTGGGGTGTTTGAATATACCAATGTGCTCTACACAACCTCACAAACATCCCCATATTTTTAAAATAATTTTTGAACCAGTCACGCGCCCCCATATGCTGGGAATGGCACGGACCTACGCGCCCCCACGCGCGGTCACGTGCCAGGCACGCGGACGGAAAACCAAACGGCGTCAGGAATATTCCGTTAATTGCTAACGGCATCCGTTAGATTTAACTGACAGCATCAGGAATATTCCGTCCAAACTGATGGAATATTCCGTCTTCTTCTCCGACGACTCGCCGGCCGCCGGTGACTTTGCCGGTTTCTGGGTAATTTTTCCAACTATGGTTTCTCACTCATTTTTCATCCATTTTTCATGAAATTGGTACCAAAATGAAGATCTAAGCATGTAGAACACATCTAAACAAGTTTCAAGGCTTGAAAATCACTAGATTTTACCTGAGAAAGCTCGATAGCTCGGCAAACTTTAAAAACCTTCGATCTCGGTCCTCCGACGTCCAAACTCTACCAACGAAGTACCCCGAGGCTCGAGAGGACCTCTTTAAGCTCACTGTGAGCTTGAAATTCCCTGAAATGTAAGGTTTTACGTGTGCATGAACAGTGCACATTTTCGGGGTTAGGGTTTCACGTCTAATCTGAGGGTTACAAGTTCCAAATTTGGTACCAAAATGCTCAGAACGTTGCAAGGATCAAGAATCTTACCTTTTTGACGTCGATCTGTGAAGAAATGGACGAGTTCCAACTTCGTCCGTACGTGCACAGTGCACGGGAAGAAAACTGAGAGGGAGAGATAGAGAGTGTTCACTGGAAAGAGAGGGAGAGTGAGGGTAGGTTAGGTATGTGAGGTCCACTACAACCCTAACCACACAAAATAATAAAACACAATAAATTCCAATTATTTTTCCAAAAACTTAGGGTTATAACTTATTAAATCAAATATAAATGTCACACACCTTAGCAACCTTTAGGGCAATCCCGTCATTTCACGTCCTCGATAAAATAATTCTGGGACGGGCCGTGACATCTCCCGAAGGAGAAAGGGCCGTTGCACCCAGAAACCCCCTGCCCGTCCCCTCTCTACTAGATTTTATTAAGAAGAAAAAAGGAAAAGTAATACAAGCGGGGGAACTAGGTCAATACCCGCTAAAAACAACTTTTGAAGCCAAACCCTAACAAGAAGTAGAAAATTGCTTAAGACACGAAAACCCAGTTACAACGAACGTCCTTGCAATTGAATAACAACCGATTTAATTAAAGCGACACGTCCAACCATAGACAACGAATATCCTTGCCATTGAGACATCCGTTGATGCACTCTATCAGCCAATGATTGGAAATAAACCCTTTTTGGACGACCACGAAAAAGAGGAACACCAAGATAAATAAAAGGAAGGTCCCCCAAATTTACACCAAGCCAAGAAGCAGGCGTATTTCTTGAACGAAACATTTCTTCAAGGGCCGTTGAGGCTTGGTCTTGAATTGAAGTGATGAATTTCGTCAAGAGCCGTTGAGGCGTATTTCTTGGACAAAACATTTCGTCAAGGGCCGTAGAGGCTTGATCTTGAAAGAAATTTTGGAAATGGATAAATCGGCACATACTTACCTCTTCGGAGAGCATGAAACGAGCATTCCTAGAAAAGTTTTTCCCAACCTCACGAGTCATTCTCTTGAGGAAAAGAATTAGTGGCATCCAACAAAACCAAGGGGAGTCGTTTCCAGCCTATTATGAGCATTTTAAAATGTTAGTTGCTTTCTGTCCACAACACCAGATGAAGGAAGAGCTTATTCTTCAATACTTCTATGAAGGACTTCTCCCCATTGAAAGACAAATGCTTGACGCTTCAGCTGGAGGAGCTTTGGTGGACAAAACCTCGACGGCTGCAAAGATCTTAATTGCAAATAGAGCGTTGAATGCACAACAATATGAAGGTGTTGGTGGAAGAGACACCCCATGGCAACAATCACAAGTGAATGAGGTAAGTGCAATTTCTGAAATTCAATCTCAATTAGCTAACCTCACTACTCTTCTGAAATGCAAAGTGTAGCTGCTTGTGGCGTGTGCTCCATGAGAGGGCATCTCACGGATCAATGCCCTCAATTGATCGAGAATGAAGGGTGGGAATCTGCCAATGCCGTGGGTTTTGGGAACCAAAACCAACCAAGGAGTGATCTTTTCTCGAATACATACAATCTAGGTTGGAGAGATCATCCAAATTTCAAGTGGAGGGAGCCCCAACAAACCCAACAACAAAGTGCATTTAGGCAGCAACCTCCGGGATTTTACCAACGGCCATACGCACCTATTCAATCCCAACAACAATCTGCCCAATCTAACTCAGGTACGTTAATGAATGATGATAATACGTCCATGTTACTAACTACATTGGCGCATGGAGTACAAAATCAAGCTAAGGAGGTGGATGAGTTGAAGAAGCAAATGGGATAGATTGCGGAGTTCATGGGCCAATTCAGAGAGCAAGGCAAGTTGCCAAGTTCAACCGTTGTCAACCCAAAGGGAGGATTCGAATCTGCAAAAGCCATCATGTTGCGAAGTGGAAAACAAGTTGGAACAGACCAACAACCCTCCAAATCACATCCCCAAGAGGAAGAGAAGTTGCTGATTGAAGAAGAGGGACAAGCACAACCCAAGGCAAGGGTAGAACCACCCTTGTCGCAGCCACCTAAGCAACCCAATCCGTCCACCATAGGTAAAAAGGTTCAAATTCAATTATTTCTCAAATGTACCATTTCCTCGCAGATTTATGCAATCGAAGAAGAAGGAGACTGAAAAGGACATTCTAGAAACGTTTAGAAAAGTTCAAGTTAATATCCCACTCTTGGATGCAATCAAACAAGTTCCTAAGCATGCCAAATTCTTGAAAGAACTTTGCACAACCAGGAAGATGATTTCGAATAAGGAGGTGGTAAAGGTAAGTGAAAATGTTTCAGCCGTCTTGCAAAGAAAACTACCCCCTAAGTGCAAAGATCTTGGTAGTTTTACAATTCCTTGTGTTATTGGTAATACTCGCTTTGAACATGCCATGTTAGACTTAGGTGCATCCATAAATGTCATGCCCTATTCAGTTTATGCATCTTAGGTGAGCTGAAAAATGATTGTGTGATTATTCAATTAGCCGATAGATCTAATGCCTATCCAAAGGAGTTTTGGAGGATGTTTTAGTGCAGGTTAATCACCTAATCTTTCTGGCTGACTTCTATGTACTTGAGATGGAAGATTCGGCTCATTCCACACCATTGCCAATTCTACTTGGAAGGCCATTCATGAAAACAGCCCGCACCAAGATTGATGTGTTCACGGGGACCTTGACAATGGAATTTGATGGGGAAGTTATTGATTTCAATCTTTTTGAATCTATAAAGCACCCTAGTGATGATCATTCTTGTTTTTCTATTGATATAATTGATTCATTGGCGCAGGAACATCTTGAACAATTGCATGAAGATGCACTTGAAATGGTCATTACAAGAGGAATGGAAATCAACAACAATGGAGCAGCAACAATGCACACCTATGGCATGCATGAAGAACTTCTTGCCGTGCCCCCTAATGAAAATGTGATTGGGATAGTGGCTGCCTTAGAGTCATTGCCATACCAAAATGGTAAGTCTTCAACCCCTGAGTCAACTTCCGTTTCTACTAATAAGTTACTTCCTTCAGTTGTGCAGCCACCTTCCCTTGAACTTAAACCCTTACCAAGCCATTTGAAGTATGTTTTCTTGGGAGAACAAGAGACTTTGCCCGTCATCATCTCCTCCACACTCACGGCACAAGAAGAAGATAAGTTGGTGAGGGTGTGAAGGGAGCACAAAACAGCCATTGGGTGGACCTTGACCGACATCAAGGGTATAAGTCCTACAACTTGCATGGATCGTATACTCTTGGAGGTAGGAGCTAAACCATCACATGAAGCTCAACGTCGACTCAACCCTCCAATGATGGAAGTTGTGAAGAAGGAGATAATCAAGCTACTTGATTGTGGAGTGATCTATCCAATTTCTTATCGTCATTGGTTTTCGCCGGTCTAAGTGGTTCCAAAGAAATTTGGAGTTACTGTGGTGAATAACAAAGAGAATGAGCTTGTGCCTACACGTATTCAAACCGGAGGGAGAGTTTGCATTGATTATTGGAAGCTAAACGCCCTCACAAGGAAGGATCACTTTCCTTTGCCATTCATTGATCAAATGCTTGAAAGGTTAGTGGGTTATGCATTTTATTGTTTTCTTGATGGTTATTCAGGTTATAATCAGATTGTAATAGCCCCGGCAGACCAAGAAAAGACCACTTTCACATGCCCCTTTGGTACCTTTGATTATCGTCGCATGCCATTTGGGTTATGCAATGCACCAGCCACATTCCAAAGATGCATGGTAAGTATATTTTCAGATTATGTTGAAAAGATCATTGAGGTCTTCATGGATGATTTTAGTGTGTTTGGTAAGTCCTTTGATGATTGCTTAGATAATATGACCTTAATCTTGAAACGATGCGTTGAAACTAACCTTGTTTTAAATTGGGGAAAATGTCATTTCATGGTTAAACAAGGCATAGTTTTGGGTCATATAATCTCTCAAAAAGGAATTGAGGTTGATAAGTGAAAAATAGATCTTGTACGCTACTTACCCTCTCCTACTTAGGTGCGAAAGGTTTGTTCTTTTCTTGGTCATGCAGGATTCTATAGGCAATTTATCAAGGATTTTTCAAAGATTGCACAGCCCCTATGCCATCTCCTCCAAAAAGAAGTAGCTTTTGAGTTTAATGAGGCATGTGAGAAGGCTTTCAAACACCTCAAGGACATGCTCACTTCGGCCCCCATCATCATTCCACCAGATTGGAGCCTTCCTTTTGAACTAATGTGTGATGCATCAGATTACGCAATTGGAGCTGTTTTAGGCCAAAGGAAGAACAAGCAGCCACATGTCATCTATTATGCATCCCGAACCTTGAATGATGCTCAATTGAACTACTCCACCACTGAAAAAGAACTTCTTGCTGTTGTGATTGCATTAGATAAGTTTCGTTCTTATTTAATTGGTACTAAAGTCATTGTTTTCACTAATCATGCAGCTTTGAAGTATTTTCTCACCAAGAAAGAAGCTAAACCAAGGCTTATTCGATGGATGCTTCTTCTCCAAGAGTTCGATATTGAAATCAGGGACAAGAAAGAGAGTGAAAATATGGTGGATGACCACTTGAGCCGTTTGGTGCATGATAAGGAGTCAATACCTATCCAAGACACATTCCCTGATGAGTAATTGTTGTCCATTGAGGTAAGTGAACCTTGGTATGCTGATTTGGTGAATTACTTGGTGTCTAAACAAGTTCCAAGCAATCTAAACAGGCACCAACATGATAAACTTAAAAAAGATGCACGTTTTTATGTGTGGGATGACCCATATTTATGGAAATATTGCCCGGATCAAATTGTAAGTAGGTGTGTGCATGAATCTGAGTTTCATTCAATTTTAAGCTTTTGCCATTCATATGCATATGGTGGTCACTTTGGCACACAACGCACATCACATAAGGTTCTTGAAAGTGGATTTTATTGGCCTACTATCTGTAAAGATGCGAGAACTTTTTGTATAACATGTGATCGTTGCCAATGAACAGGAAACATAGGTAAAAGAGACCAAATGCCGCAGACACCCATTCTCTTTGTCGAAATTTTTGATTTTTGGGGCATTGATTTCATGGGTCCTTTTCCTTCTTCTTATGGTTTCACTTATATTTTACTTGCTGTGGATTATGTCTCAAAATGGGTGGAAGCAAAAGCCACCCGTACTAATGATTTTAAAGTGGCTGTAGATTTCATTAGAACTAACATATTTGCACGGTTTGGAATGCCAAGAGTTCTTATAAGTGATGGTGGTTCTCATTTTTGCAATCGAACCATTAAGGCGCTGCTCAAGAAATATAATGTCATCCATAAGGTTGCAACACCTTATCACCCTCAAACAAATGGCCAAGTCGAGGTTTCGAATAGAGAAATTAAGCAGATTTTGGAGAAGACCGGTGGAACCACTAGGAAAGATTGGAGCTTGCGTTTGGATGATGCATTGTAGGCATATCGCACTGCCTACAAAACACCCATTGGCATGTCCCGATTTCAGCTCATCTATGGCAAACCATGCCATCTTCCCGTGGAATTAGAGCACAAGGCATACTGGGTTGTCAAAACATTCAATATGGACCTAGATGCGGTTGGAATGCATAGGAAGCTTCAGTTGAATGAACTTGAAGAGATTCGGCATGAAGCTTATGAGAATGCTCGAATTTACAAAGAGAAGACAAAAGCATTCCATGACAAGATGATTCGTGGCAAAACATTCTCCAAAGGGCAGAAAGTGTTGCTTTTCAACTCTCGTCTTCGATTGTTTCCCAGTAAGTTGCATTCTAGATGGGTTGGTCCTTTTGTTATTACTGATGTCTTTCCTTATGGTGCAGTCCAAATTCAAAGTTTGAAAACGGGACATGAATTCAAAGCAAATGGACACCGTTTGAAGCCATATTATGAGAATGTTGAGGAGCATGTCATGGAGGAAATCTCCCTCCATGCCATGGACTCCAATGAAGCTTAAAGGGAGGATTCGTCTGGCTGCAAGACGTTAAAGCAAGCGCTTCTTGGGAGGCAACCCATGCATTCAACGAAGGAAGTTCTAGGAATCACCCAATAACCAGATTTGCGTTCCTAAACCCTTTTCTCTACTGCTTTCATTTTGCTTTGATAAGTTGGTTGTGTTATTTGTTTTCTTTTTGTGAGTTTATGCTTGAAACATTGAGGACAATGTTTGATTTAAGTGTGGGAGGAGGGGGGTAACAAAATGTTTTTGATGCAAATTCGTAGGATTGTATCACCCATTACTTCTAAAGTTATTTCTCACTGTTTTTAAGTGTTTTTAGACTGTTTTGAAGTATTTTTGTGTGTTTTGAAGTAAAAATGCGAAAATTTGAAAAAAAATCAGTTTTTGAAGTGTTTTTAGAGTCATTTTTGTGTGTTTGTGTCTTAGGTACCTTCCAACACAATGATGAGGATTTGGTTTTTAATTGCATGACTATTAAAGAAAGTTACGAACATGGATGGAAGTTTGATATGCTCTTGGTTTATGCTTAGTTGTAGTTGTTGTTTATGAATTCAAATTTGATCACAAAAGGATAAAATTAGTTTTTGTAACATGCTTAAAGGAAGGAACTCAAACTAACGCTACATCCCTGTGAGACTTAAGCCTAAACGTTTACTTGGAGAGTTATTAATCTGTTTTGTTGTTTTCTAAAGTCGTTGCATGATCTCAATAATTCTTTGCTTGGTTGCTACTTAGAATACGTTTTCATCATTTTAGTTCCAAATACTAGAACTCATGCCTGTTTCATTCAAAGCATGACATTGAATTGCATAACACATAATCAAGATGAAGTTGTTTAGTTGCCACCAAAGCCAAATAGCCGTACCCTCTTCTACTTCATATGTTTTGTAGGTTTAACCCTTTTGAGCCTTATTTAGCCTATCTTCTTTGTTAGCCCACATTATCCTTACCTAGCCTAGATTAGGACTATCCATACCCTTTGTTCTTAAAGGATGAAGCATGACTTAGAATGAGTTCCTTTTGATCTACATTATGCAGAAAATCAAGTATGGGGGAAAGATTGGTTGTTTTAAGCTCAGTTTTACATTTTGTGTTTCAAAAGAAAAGAAAATTCGAGGAAAAAGAAAAAGAAAAAGAAAAGTTGTGAAAAGAATGAAAAAGAGTTGAAAAATAAGTGTGAATAAGCTCACATGTGTTGGTTGTTGAACAAAGGGTCCAAAAGTTTGAATTTGACCCTAAATGTTGCATGAATCTTCCTTTGTGTTTAAAGTTGCTTTCTGCATTCAAAAGTGAATTCTAAGTGTCAATTTCATTACTTTGCTTAATATTTCTTTAAGAACCTTTGTTTATCTTTACCTTTCTTTGTTAGCCAACACCCTTAGCCCCGTTACAACCCTTAACTTCTATCTTGAGTGTTATGTGTTTCAATATGTGGAGTTTGGAATTGGTATGAGCATATGGAATCCCTGGTTCTTGCATCTAAGTAGTAGCATTCCGTTCATGAGATCATATATATACATGCATTAATAACTCTAGAAAAATGCTTTCTTTGTTACAACATATGTGAGTACTAGTTTTCATGTTTATATCAATCTTCTCACATATAACTAGTGTAGGGAGTGTAGTCAGAAAATTTGAGTGAAAATTAAGTGCATATCTAGTAAGGAATTGAGCAATTTCTCTAAGGCATGTTACTACATTCAAAACGTTGTTTTAATTGATTAAATGTGAGCTAGTGAATGGTGACTGTGATTAAGTATGAATTCGAGGGTAAGGATGACCAAAATATGTGTAAGTGATGATTTTTAATATGTCACGTTCATTGGAAATCCCTGAGGCAATTGTTGGAAGGTCTAGATTGTGTTTTGTTTCTTTTGTTTGCTTTGTTTTGCTCGAGGACTAGCAAAAGCTAAGTGTGGGGGATTTGATAGGAGCATATTTATGCGACTTTGTTAACTTGTTTCCTTGCATTTACGTTGTTAGTTCTTAGTTATTTTAGTGTTTTAAGCTATTTTCGTGTGTTTGTAGGTCCAAAGGGCTAAAGGATCAAGAAAGTGCGTTTTGGTGCATGTTGGAGCAGTTTTGGGCACTAAGTGGTTTGCACATGTTTGGAGCCAAGTGGATGGACGAAATTGAAGAAAGATTCCTAATTGAAGAAGGATTCCTAGTTGAAGAAGGATTCCTAGAAGAATGAGGATTCCTACTCAAAGAAGGAATGTTAGCCAAGGTTTCCTACTTTGGTTTTGACCTTTTCTAATCCTAAAAATTCCCTAAGTTCCAACAACAAAGAAGACTCCTAACCATATTAGGACACTAAATAAGAACTTCTAGAAGGCCTAAAGACCTTGCCGCACTTTTTCCTTGTTTCCTCTTCCTTGCCGTGCAAGGGAGAGTCTTTCTTTCCTATTTTCTGCCATAAAACACTTTCCCTTTTTTTAAGTCACATTCCCCTTTCCTAAAGGCTGAGCCGCATACCCTATCCTTTTTTCGTTTAGGATTCTGATTTTATTTCCCTTTTCCTAGTGGATTTGAATTAATTTCTGTTAACCAAAATAAGTTAGGGTTTTGATTTCCTAAAACCTTGAATTGAAGGCCTTTGCCGCAGCTTAGGGGATACGTACATACACATACACATCCAGCCACAACCATTCATAATCATTCACTCCCAAACACATCAAAACACCCTTTGCCGTAGCCTTCCACTAAACCCTTCACATCCATTCATCTTCTCAGCCAATCTTCCATACAAATCACCCTACAAACCTTACCCCAATCCTTGTGCCCCAGCAAAGAGAAGAAGGAGGACTCTTGGAGTGCTTACTATTCACGTTTGGATTGCTGGATCATTCTTAGGTGTTTTCAATCTTTTGTTTTCAATGTTTAAATTCAATTATCTTTGTTTTGTGAACATTAGGAACTAAACCCCTTTTGGCTAGGGGGAGATTCAAAGCCATGAACATACTTGCAATATGAATTGATTACCTTCAGTTGTGATTCCATAAGTTGTGAATGCAATTTACTTAACTGTTTGATTGATAACTTATTCTTGTTTGTTAATTAAGGTGGCCAACTTAGTTTGCATGAAGGGATTTGAAGATAGAATATAAGGGAGTTTCACCTAATAGTTACAAACTTATATTCACAAGTAGTGAAGGTCGCTTATCACGATCGCGTTTAGTGAATTTTTGGCAAGAGCGTCATGCGTTCATAGTTGCAAATGTCATGTCAATGCTTATGATTCTCATAGAACTTAATGATCTTTGATATGTATCTCTATTATGCGTTCATGTAGGGAACTATTGAAGAATAATTTGGGTTGACGATGCGTTCATCCAATTCAATGAATGTAGGAGAATCTGATGGTTAAATTGTGCGTTCACAGTTAACTTGGGGCGTTGTCATTCATGGTTTATTGAGAAAGCAATTGAAGATCAATTTGTATGCAAGTGTGTCATGTGTGGAGAAGAACCCTCTAGCTAGCCCATCATCCATCCAAAACCCAATCCCCTTTATTTTTGTGTGTCAAACTAGTTAGAATCTATCCAACTTTGTGTTTTTAAGTGTTTTGAGTCTTTATAGTTTCACATTCGTCCAAATTCATCCCTATAGTTTGTTTTGAGTCTATTAGCTTGTTTTGTGCTGTTTTGAGTCAATTTAGTTGGTTTGAGTCATTAGAGTCTAGTTTAGTGTTTTAAGCTTAGTTTTTACATTTTTAAGTCAGTTTCAAGTGTTTTAGCAATCCCTCATAATCCCCAGTCTAGAACGATCCCTACTTACATATATACTACAATTGTCAACAAGAGGGTTTAATTTGTGTGCTTATATATTTCGCATCATTCCCTAGGGTTTTTACTTACTTTACTATTTATATTTCCCCTTATTGCACCTCTAAGGCAGATCTGGACCATTCAACATATCTCACATCATTCACCACCATTCATTCACTCCCATACACATCAAAACATCCCTTGCCGTAACCTTTCGCTCAACCCTTCACATCCATTCATCTTCTCAGCCATTCTACCATACAAATCACCCTTCAAACCTTACCCAAATCCTGGTGCCTCAGTAAAGAGAAGAAGGAGGACTTCTGGAGTGCTTGCTATTCACATTTGGATTGCTGGATCATTCTTAGGTGTTTTCAATCTTTTCTTTTCAACGTTTAAGTTCAATTATCTTTGTTTTGTGAACATGAGGAACTAAACCCCTCTTAGTTAGGGGGGAATTCGAAACCATGATCATACTTGCAATATGAATTGATTACTTCCAGTTGTGATTTCATAAATTGTGAATGCAATTTACTTAACTGTTTGATTGATAACTTATTCTTGTTTGTTGATTAAGGTGGCCAACTTAGTTTGCATGCAGGGATTTGAAGCTAGAATATAAGGGAGTTTCACTTAATAGTTACAAACTTATAATCACAAGTAGTGAAGGTCGCTGATCACTATCACGTTTAGTGAATTCTTGGCAGGAGCATCATGCGTTCATAGTTGCGAATGTCATGTCAATGCTTATGTTTTTCATAGAACTTAATGATGTTCGCTATGTATCTCTATTATGCATTCATGTAGGGAACTATTGAAGAATAACTTGGGTTGACAATGCGTTCATCCAATTCAATGAATGTAGGAAAATCTGATGGTTAAATTGTGCGTTCACAGTTAACTTGGGGCGTTGTCACTCATGGTTTATTGAAAAAGCAATTGGAGATCAATTTGTATGCAAGTGTGTCATTTGTGGAGAAGAACCCTCTAGCTATCCCATCATCCATCCAATTCACCAATTTCGTGCCAAAATCTGTTTAAGTCTTTAATTTCCTTGTTTTACTTTAAATTCGTCCAAAACCCAATCCCCTTTGCTTTCTTATGTCAATTAGGTTAGAATCTGTCCAATGATAAGAGCATATTTATGCGACTTTGTTGGCTTGTTCTTGTGCATTTATGTTGTGTTTTCTTAGTTATTTTAGTGTTTAAAGTCATTTTCGTGTGTTTTCAGGCTCTATGGGCAAAGTATGCAAGAAAGTGCATTTTGGAGCAAAATTGAGCTTGGGATGGACATCACATGCTTGGAACAAAAGGAATGGACGAATTGAAGACTTGAAGAAGTTAGGATTCCTAATTGAAGATGGATTCCTAATCAACGAAGGATTCTTAATTGAAGATGGATTCCTACTCACATGAGGATTCCTACTCATATGAGGATTCCTACTTGAAGTAGGAAAGTTAAGCCAAGGTTTCCTATTTTGGTTTGCCTTTCCTAATCCTAAATGTTCCTAAATTCCAGCAACTTTGAAGGCTTCCTTTGCATTCTAGGACACAAATTGAAGGACCTAGACCACCTAAGGACCCTTGCCGCACCCTTTGAATCTTCTCTCTTCCTTGCCGTGCAAGGGGGAGTTCTTTCTTTCCTATTTTCTGTATTTAAAGCACATTCCCTTTTCATTTAAAGCCTTGCCGCACCTACTTGCCCAATTCCCTTAGGATTCTGACTTTAATTCCTATTTCCCTTAAAGTTTTGGTTTAAATTCTGTTTCCTAAATTGTTCCCTAGCTTTATTACCCTAAATCTTTAAATAAACCTTTCTGGTGCCGCACCAAGGACATCCATTCATCCATCGATACAACCATTCACGCCAGAAATCTTTCCCCACTCTCAGCCGCACCTATCCTTCACCATTCTCCATAGTTTCTGACCTAATCCACTCCTTGCCACACCATACATCCATCCGAGCCAATAACCCAGCCTTCTACACCATTCATAACCCCCAAAACTCACCACCAACCCTTGTGCCGCAGCAAAGAGGAAGGAGGAGAGCCCTTGGACGTGCCTGCCATTCAAGTTAGGATTGCTGGAACGTTTAGGTGTAATCTTTCTTTTGTTTTCAATGTTTCAATTCAATAATCTTTGTTCTGTGAGTATGAGGAACTAAACCCCTCTTAGCTAGGGGGGGATTCGAAACCATGATTATACTTGCAATATGATTTCATTACATCCAATTGTGATTCATAAGTTGTGAATTCAATTTACTTATCTGTTCATATTATAACTGATTTGTGTGTGTTGATTGAGGTGGCCAACTTAATTTGCATGCATGAATTTGATGCTAGAGTATAAGGGAGTTTCACCTAATCGTTATGAACTTATATTCACAAGTAGTGAAGGTTGCTAGTCACGGTCGCGTTAAGTAAATTCTTGGCATAAGTATCATGCAATTCATAGTTACAAGTGCTTCATCAATGGTTATGATTTTCATAGAACTTAATGATCTTTGCTTGTATCTCTATTATGCAATTCATGTAGGGAACTTGTGGGGAATGCTTTGGCTTGTCGAATGCAATCATCCAATTCAATAAAATTAGGAAAATCTGAGGGTTAATTAGTGCAATTCACGGTTAATCTGGGGCGTTGAGAATTCATGGTTTATTGAAAAGCAACTGGAAATCGTTTTGTATGCAAGTGTGTCATGTGTGGAAAAGAACCTCCTAGTTATTCCATCATCCATAGTTTTTCACCCAATTTCGTGCAGATTTCACTAGTACTTTAAGTTTCTTGTTTTGTTTTCAAATTCGTCAAAACCCAATCCCCCTTTACTTTGTTGAGTTATATTAGTTATAAACTGATTTAAGTTGTGTTTCTGAGTGTTTTGAGTCTAGTCAAAACCTATTTTCGTCCAAAACTGTGTTTAGAGTCCAAAACTGCCCAGTTTGTGTTTTTAGGCTGTTTTTAGTGTTTTCAAGTTGTTTTAGTGTCCTAGAGTTTAGTTTTGCATTCTTTGAGACTAGTTTAGTGTTTCAAACTTTGTTTTTACGTTTTTGAGTCAAATTCAAGTGTTTAGCAATCCCTCATAATCCCCGGTCTAGAACGATCCCTACTTATACACATACTACAATTGTCAACAAGAGTGTTTAATTTGTGTGCTGTTTTACAACACATCAAATTTTTGGCACCGTTGCCGGGGATTAGCAAAGTTTGCTAATCCCTTGGATCTTTTCTTTCTGTTTACTTTTAATTTGTTTCAGTTTCTGACTTTGTTTTGTTTCTTGTTTTTAGGTACTAGTTTATGACTCGGAGTTCTCAAACTGTTCGTAAGAATATCTTGGACTTTGACGACGATTTTGAGGGGACTTTGAGAAGGCAGAGTAACCAGCAAGAATGTAATCCACTTAGCCCTGAACCTGAGCTTGAAGAACCAGTGCTAGAAGGGGAAGAAGAGCCCACGGCTCAAGTGTTGGAGGAAGTACAAGCCATGGCAGCAGACAATTGAACAATCAAGGAGCTCTCTGCTTCGGGATTTGCCAATGCCGCCCCCATATGTATTCAATACCCTAGGGTTGCCCAAGAGAAGACTGATGAGTTTGAATTGAAGTCCAGTTTGTTGCACCACATCCCAAAGTTCCATGGGCTGTCCATGGAGGATCCAAACAAGCACTTGAAGGAGTTCGAAGTGGTGTGTTCATGCATGACCCCTATCAATGTCGATGGAAGCATATTGAAGATGAAAGCTTTTCCATTCTCTCTAATAGACAAAGCTAAAGATTGGTTGTATGAACTAGCCCCCGGAACTGTCACATCATGGGAGAGCATGAAACGGGCGTTTCTGGAGAAGTTTTTCCCAACTTCTCGAGTCATTCTTCTACGCAAAAGGATAAGTGGAATTCAGCAAGACGAAGGTGAATCATTTCCCACTTATTATGAACATTTTAAATCTCTTGTTGCTTCATGTCCACAGCACCAAATGAAGGAGGAGCTTCTTCTTCAATATTTCTACGAAGGGCTTCTACCAATTGAACGCCAAATGCTAGATGCCTCAGCGGGATGAGGGTCGGTGGACAAGACACCCATGGCTGCCAAGATCTTGATTGCTAATCGAGCTTTGAACGCTCAACAATATGAAGGCGTTGGACAAAGAGGAACCCCACGGCAGCAAGTAAATGAGGTAAGTTCCACATCTGACATTCAATCCCAATTAACTAATCTTACTTCCATTGTGTCTCAGATGGCTGAAGGGATGAAGATGCAAGGATCAAGTGTGTGTGACGTGTGTTCTATCCAAGGACACCCCTCTGATAAGTGCTCACAACTAATTGAGAATGGTGGATGGGAAAGCATCAATGCAATTGGATATCAAGGCCAAAACCAACCAAGGAACGATCCATATTCTAATACGTACAATCCAGGTTGGAGAAACCATCCAAATTTCAAGTGGAGAGAGCCCCAACAATCTCAACAACAAGGAGGTTTTAGACAGTAACCCCCAGGCTTCTACACCAAGCCATATGCACCCACACAAGTTCCGCAACAATCTGCCCTAAATGCTTTAGGTACATCTTTAGATAATGATACACTTCTTAAGCTATTAACCAATTTGTCTCAGGGGCAAGAAAATTAAGCCAAAGCAATGCAAAACCAAGACAAAAGGGTGGATCATTTGGAGAAACAAATTGGGCAGATTGCAGAATTTGTAGGGAAATTTCGAGACCAAGGCCAACTCCCTGGTTCCACCATTCCAAATCCGAATAGAGGTTTCGAAACTGCAAAAGCCATATTGTTGAGAAGTGGAAAAGAAGTTGGGGCAGGTACACAACCATCAACATCAGGTCACAAAGAAGATGAAAAACTTCAATTTGAAGAGGAGGAACAAAGCCGACCCACGGCAAGGAAGGATACACCTTTGCCACAGGCCCTAAGTGCTTCTAAACCATCAAATCTGTCCAACAAGGGTAAGAATGTGTCAAATTCAATTCCTACTAATGTTTTTCTTTCGAATGTTCCTTTTCCTAGCAGATTCATGCAAACAAAGAAAGAGGAAGCTGAAAAGGACATTCTAGAGACATTTAGGAAAGTTCAAGTCAATATACCACTTTTGGATGCAATTAAGCAAGTTCCAAGGTATGCCAAGTTTCTGAAGGAGTTGTGCACAACTAGGAAGAGAGTTTCGAACAAGGAGGTTGTGAAAGTAAGTGAAAATGTTTCAGCCGTATTGCAACGTAAACTGCCCCCTAAATGCAAAGATCCCGGCAGTTTTACGATTCCTTGTGTAATTGGCCATACTCGTTTTGAATCTGCCATGCTTGACTTAGGTGCATCTATAAATGTCATGCCTTATTCTATTTATGCGTCTATGAACTTGGGTGAATTGAAAAAGGATGGTGTGATCATACAATTGGCTGATCGTTCTAACGCTTATCCAAAAGGAGTATTGGAGGATGTTTTAGTGCAGGTGAATCATTTAGTCTTCCCGGCTGATTTTTATGTTTTGGACATGGAAGATTTAGCCCATTCCACCTCTTTGCCGATTCTCCTTGGTAGGCTATTCATGAAGACAGCCCGCACCAAGATTGATGTGTTCAAAGGAACGTTGTCAATGGAATTTGATAGGGAAGTGATTGATTTCAATATTTCTGAAACCATGAGATATCCTAATGAAGATCACTCTTGCTTTTCTATTGATATTATTGATTCTTTGGCGCAGGGGTATTTTGAAGATTTGAATGCCGATGCACTTGAAAAGGTCATTACAAGAGGAATGGAGCTCAACAACAAGTGGGTAGAACCCATGCTAACCCACGGCATACATGAACCAATCCATGCCATGCCCCCTTGTGAGGAATTCATTGAGATGGTTGCTGCCCTTGAGTCGTTACCCACGCATGATTGTAAGTCTCCTAACTTTGATTCAATTCCCGTTTCGACTAATAAGTTGCTTCCTTCAGTGATTCACGCACCTACCCTTGAACTTAAACCGTTACCAAACCATTTGAAGTATGTTTTCTTGGGGGAAAAAGAGACCTTACCTGCCATAATTTCCTCATCCCTCACGGCACAAGAAGAAGAAAAGCTAGTGCGTGTTTTAAGGGAGTTCAAATCTGCCCTAGGTTGGACTTTAGCCGACATCAAGGGGATAAGCCCTACAACTTGTATGCATCACATATTTCTTGAGGAGGGGGCCAAACCAACTAGAGAGGCTCAACGCCGTCTCAACCCTCCGATGATGGAAGTTGTGAAAAAGGAGATAATCAAGCTACTTGATTGTGGAGTGATCTATCCTATCTCCGATAGCCGTTGGGTCTCACCTATCCAAGTTGTTCCCAAGAAATCTGGAGTGAGGGTCATGGAGAACGCTGAGAATAAGCTTGTGCCCACTCGGATCCAAACCGGTTGGCGAGTGTGCATTGACTATAGGAAGATCAACGCCACAACAAGAAAGGATCACTTTCCATTGCCATTCCTTGATCAAATGCTTGAGAGGTTAGCGGGTCATTCATTTTATTGTTTTCTTGATGGATACTCTGGTTATAATCAAATTGTCATAGCCCCGGATGATCAAGAAAATACCACTTTCACTTGTCCCTTTGGAACATTTGCATATCGACGCATGCCATTCGGTTTATGCAATGCCCCTGCCACGTTTCAAAGGTGTATGGTTAATATATTTTCTGATTATGTTGAAAGGATTATTGAGATATTCATGGATGATTTTAGTGTGTTTGGTGATTCATTCGATAATTTCTTGGATAATCTCATTTTAATCTTGAAACGTTGCGTTGAAACAAACCTTGTGTTAAATTGGGAGAAATGTCATTTCATGGTTAAACAAGGTATTGTTTTGGGTCACATAATCTCTGAAAAAGGTATTGAGGTTGATAAGTCTAAAATATATCTTGTACGCTACTTACCCTCTCCTACTTCGGTTAGAGAGGTTCGTTCTTTTCTTGGTCATGTAGGATTCTATAGACGATTTATCAAGGATTTTTCAAAGATTGCACAGCCCCTATGCCGTCTCCTACAAAAGGAAGTGTCTTTTGAATTCAACGAGGTGTGTGAGAAAGCATTCAACCATCTCAAGGCCTTACTCACCACGGCACCAATCATCACTCCACCAGATTGGAGCATTCCCTTCGAGCTCATGTGTGATGCATCGGATTATGCAATTGGAGCTGTTGTGGGCCAAAGGAAAAACAAGCAGCCACATGTCAGTTATTATGCTTCACACACCTTAAATGACGCCCAATTGAACTATTCCACAATTGAAAAAGAACTCTTGGCTGTTGTATTTGCATTAGATAAGTTTCAGTCTTATTTAATTGGCACTAAAGTCATTGTTTTCACTGATCATGCAGTTCTGAAGTACTTGCTCACCAAAAAGGAAGCTAAACCAAGACTTATTCGCTGGATGCTTTTACTTCAAGAGTTCGATATTGAAATTAGGGACAAGAAAGGGTGTGAAAACGTGGTGGCTGACCACCTAAGCCGTATGGTGCATAATGAGGAGTCCTTACCCATTGCTGAAACGTTTCCTGATGAACAATTGCTGTCCATAAAGGTAAGTGAACCTTGGTATGCTGATTTGGTTAACTTTTTGGTCTCTAAACAGTTTCCAAACACTTTCACTAGACACCAACGTGATAAGCTCAGGAATGATGCACGGTTTTATGTGTGGGATGATCCATACTTATGGAAATTTTGCCCTGATCAGATTGTACGTCGATGTGTGCAAGATTCTGAATTTCATTCAATTTTGAGTTTTTGTCATACATATGCATGTGGTGGTCACTTTGGCACACAAAGAACAGCACTTAAGGTGTTACAATGTGGATTCTAGTGGCCTAGAATCTTTAAAGATGCTAGAACTTTCTGTTTAACATGTGATAAATGCCAAAGAACAGGAAATATAAGTGCAAGAGATCAAATGCCGCTGGTTTCTATCCTTAATGTTGAAATTTTTGACGTTTGGGGTATTGACTTTATGGGTCCCTTCCCTTCCTCGTTTGGTTTCATGTATATTTTGCTTGCGGTTGATTATGTGTCAAAGTGGGTGGAAGCAAAATTCACCCTGACTAATGATTCTAAAGTGGTTGCAGATTTTATTAGAACTAACATATTTGCAAGGTTTGGCATGCCACGAGTGATCATAAGTGATGGAGGGTCTCACTTTTGCAACCGGACCATTGAGGTATTGTTTCGAAAGTACAATGTCAACCATAAGGTTTCTACACCTTACCACCCTCAAACGAATGGCCAAGCCGAGGTTTCTAACCGGGAAATCAAGCAAATACTTGAAAAGACCGTTGGACCAACAAGGAAGGATTGGAGCTTACGTTTAGATGATGCACTGTGGGCCTATCATACGGTGTACAAAACACCCATTGGGATGTCCCCATTTCGGCTCATCTATGGCAAGCCCTGCCATTTACCCGTGGAGCTTGAGCACAAGGCACATTGGGCGGTCAAGACCTTCAATATGGATGTGGACATGGCTGGTAATCAAAGAAAGCTTCAATTGAATGAACTTGAAGAGATTAGGCATGACGCGTATGAGAACGCGCGCATTTACAAGGAGAAGACCAAGGCTTTCCATGATAAACTGATTCGTGGCAAAACATTCTCCTTAGGGCAGAAAGTGCTATTGTTCAATTCCCGTCTCCGTTTGTTTCCTGGTAAGTTACGTTCAAAGTGGATTGGACCGTTTGTTATTACTAACATATCTCCTTATGGTGCAATCCAGATTCAAAGTCTCAAAACAGGTCATAAATTCCAAGTAAACGGACAGCGTTTGAAGCCTTACTATGAGCACTTTGAGAAGCATGCTGTGGAGGAGATTCATTTCCAGGCCGTGGACTCCAATGGGGAGTGAATGAGCTCTTCATCCGGCTGCAAGACGTTAAAGCAAGCGCTACTTGGGAGGCAACCCATGCATTCAACAAAGGAAGACCTAGGAATCACTCCAATTCCAGATTTACGTTCCTAAAACCTTCTCTTTGTTGTTGTTTCGTTTCTGCCATGTTAGTTGTTTAGTTGCTGTTTGTGTGTTTACTTGTGATTTGTGTGAATTTATGCTTAAAACATTGAGGACAATGTTTGATTTAAGTGTGGGGGGGGGGGGGGGGTAACAAAGTGTTTTTGATGCAAATTCGTGGGATTCTACCACCCATTACTTCAAGAGTTGTTTCAAGCTGTTTTTAAGTGTTTTTAAGCTGTTTTGGTGTGTTTTAGTTTGTTTTGGCATAAAAATCCGAAAATCTCATAAAATTTTGAAAAAATTGTTTTGAAAATCCCAAAAAGAGTTGTTTTTGTGTGTTGTTTTGGTGTGTTTGTGTCTTAGGTACCTTCCAACACAATGATGAGGATTTGGTTTTTAATTGCATGGCTGTTAAAGAGAGTTATAAACATGGATGAAAGTTTGATTTACTCTTTGGTTTATGCTTGGTTGTGGTTATAATTTATGAATTCACATGCAATCATAAAGGAAAAATCAGTTTTTGTAACATGCTTGAAGGAAGGAACTCAAATTAACGCTACAACCTTGTGAGACTTGAGCCTAACACATTCTTTGGAGAGTTAATAATCTGTGCATTTCTTGTTTTCTAAAGTTGTTGCATGATCTCATTATTCTTTGCTTGGTTGCTATTTAGAAGGCGTTTCATCATTTAGTTCCAAATACTAGAACTCATGCCCGTTCCATTCAAAGCATGACATTGATTTGTATAACACATGATCAAGATGAAGTTGTGTAGTGACCACCACCACAGCCAAATAAGCCGAAACCCTTATGTCATTTGTTTTGTAGGTTTAACCTCCCATTTGAGCCTTGTTTAGCCTATTTTCTTTGTGAACCACATTATCCTCACCTAGCCTAGATTAGGACCATCCATACCCTTGTTTTTGAAGCATAGTGAAGCATGACTTAAAAAGAATTCCTTTTGATTGTCTTCTTGCAGAAAAACAAGCGTGGGGGAAGGGATGTGTGTGTGTGTGTGCCAAGAAATAGAAATAAGGCACGGGTCAGAGAAATAGAAAAGAAAAAGAAAAAGTTGTGAAAAGAATGAAAAAGAGTTGAAAATTATGTGAAAAAGTGTTCTAAAGTGTTGCTTGTTGAAGAAAGGGTCCAAAACATTGAATTCGGCCTTAAGAGTGTGTAAATCTTCCCCTTTCGTGTTTAAAGTTGATATCTGCATTCAAAATTGAATTTTAAGTGTCAATTTCATTACTTTGCTTGCTATTGCTTTAAGAACCTTTGTTTTCCATATCCTTTCTTTCTTAACCATTCCCCTTAGCCCCGTTTCAACCCTTAAAACTTCAATCTTGAGTGTTATGAGATTCAATATGTGGAGTTTGGAATTGGTATGAGCATATGGTGTCACTGGTTCTCGCATCTAAGTAGTAGCATTCCATTCATGAGATCATATCTAAACATGCTTATTAACTCCAGAAATTGCTTTCTTTGTTATAAACATATGTGAGTGTAGTTTAGTGTCCTAGAGTTTAGTTTTGCATTCTTTGAGTCTAGTTTAGTGTTTCAAACTTTGTTTTTACGTTTTTGAGTCAAATTCAAGTGTTTAGCAATCCCTCCTAATCCCCGGTCTAGAACGATCCCTACTTATACACATACTACAATTGTCAACAAGAGGGTTTAATTTGTGTGCTGTTTTAGCAATCCCTCCAACTTTGTGTTTTTAAGTGGTTTGAGTCTTTGTAGTTCCAAATTCATCCAAATTCATCCCTAGAGTTTGTTTTGAGTCTATTAGCTTGTTTTAAGCTGTTTTGAGTCAATTTAGTTGTTTTGAGTTACTAGAGTCTAGTTTTGCATTCTTTGAGTCTAGTTTAGTGTTTTAAACTTAGTTTTACGTTTTTAAGTCAGTTTCAAGTGTTTTAGTATTCCCTCCTAATCCCCGGTCTAGAACGATCCCTACTTGCATCTTTACTACAATTGTCAACAAGAAGGTTTAATTTGTGTGCTTTTTACATCGCATCACAAGGGAACCCCTTCCCTTTCCTTTTCCTTGTTTCAAACTTCCTTTCCTATTTTCTTAAAGGCTTGCCGCACCCTATGACCCTTTTCCCTTTTGATTTCTGACTTTGATTTAGTCTTTTCCTAGTTAATTTAGAGTTACAAATCCTAAAACATTAATAAAACTTTCTTTCCCTTTCTCTTTGCTTTCTGCCGCACCTTAGCCTTTATTCCCTAGGGTTTTTACTTACTTTACTATTTATATTTCCCCTATTGCACCTCTAGGGACATCTGGACCATTATACACATCTCACACCATTCATTCACATACATAAGCCAACTCACTCTCTGCCCCAGCCATCATCCCATTCCTTCAACCATTCAGCCTTCTATCCATTCTCATATACAATCCACTACTCAAACCATCAACCATACCTTGTGCCGCAGCAAAGGAAGGGAAGGAAAGTTCTTGGACATGCTTGCTGTTCAATTTGGATCGCTAGAGCATTTAGGTGTTTTCTTTCTTTTGTTTTCAATGTATAAATCCATTTATCTTTGTTTTGTGATTATGAGGAACTAAGCCCTTTTGGCTAGGGGTCTTTTCAATACCATGATTATACTTGCGTTATGAAATGATTACCTTTAGTTGTGATTTCATAAATTGTGAATTCAATTTGCTTAACTGTTTGATTGATAACTTATTCTTGTATGTTGATTAAGAGTGCACGCTTAGTTTTCATGCATGAATTCGATGCTAGAATATAAGGGAATTTCACCTAATCGTTATGAACTTATATTCATATGTAGTGGAGGTTGCTAGTCACAATCGTGTTAAGTGAATTCTTGGCAGGAGTATTATGCTCATCATAGTTACGAATGCCTCGTCAATGCTTATAGTTTTCATGAAGCTTAATGATCTTTGATTGTATCTCTATTGTACTGTTCACGTAGGGGACTTTTAGGGAATGTTTTGAATTGTTGTATGCGCTTTCCCATCCAATTGAATAACTTAAGGAGAACTTGAAGGTTAAAAAAGTGCTGTCACGGTTAACCTGGGGTGTTGAGTTTCATGTTTTATCGAAAGAACAACTCAAAATTGATTTGTATGCAAGTGTGTCATGTGTGGAGAAGAACCCTCTAACTAGCCCATCATCCATTGAAACAACCCAATTTCGTGCCCAAATCTGTCTAATTCTAGTTTCTGTTTTGTTTTTACTTAATTTCGTCCAAAACCAATCCCCCCTTTACTTTGTTGTGTCAACTTAGTTAGAATCTGTCTAAATTGTGTTTTTGAGTGTTTTGAGTCTTTGTAGTTCCAAATTCGTCTAAATTCATCCCTAGAGTCTGTTTTGAGTATATTTCATTGTTTTAAGCTAGTTTGAGTCATTTTAGTTGTTTTGAGTCATTAGAGTCTAGTTTTGCATTCTTTGAGTCTAGTTTAGTGTTTTAAACTTAGTTTAGGGTTTTTTAAGTCAGTTTCAAGTGTTTTAGCAATCCCTCCTAATCCCTGACCTAGAACGATCCCTACTTACATTCTTTACTACAATTGACAACAAGAGGGTTTAATTTGTGTGCTATTTTACATCGCATCAAATAACTTCCCCATCAAATTCCATTGTCAAAGTCCCCTTGAACACATCAATCTTGGTGCGGGCTGTTTTCATGAATGGCCTTCCAAGGAGGATTGGCAATGAAGGAGAGCGGTCCGAATCTTCCATTTCAAGCACATAGAAGTCTGCCGGAAAGATTAAGTGATTGACCTGCACTAAAACATCTTCCAAAACTCCTTTTGGATAGGCGTTAGAACGATCGGCCAATTGAATGATCACACCATCATTTTTCAGCTCTCCTAAGTTCATTGATGCATAAATTGAATAAGGCACGACATTAATAGATGCACCTATGTCTAACATGGCATGTTCAAACTGAGTATTGCCAATAACATAAGGAATTGTAAAACAACCCAGATCTTTGCATTTAGGGGGCAGTTGACGTTGCAAGATAGCTGACACATTTTCACTTACCTTTACCACCTCCTTGTTCGAAATTCTCTTCCTAGTTGTGCAAAGTTCTTTTAAAAACTTGGCATACCTTGGAACTTGCTTGATTGCATCAAGGAGTGGTATATTAACTTGTACTTTTCTAAACGTTTCCAGAATGTCCTTTTCAGTGATGCGATGTAAAACAGCACACAAATTAAACCCTCTTGTTGACAGTTGTAGTAAAGATGCAAGTAGGGATCATACTAGGCTGGGGATTAGGAGGGATTGCTAATCTACTCTAAACTGACTTAAAAACACTTAACAAGACTCACAAGACTCAAAACAAACTTAAAAGACTCAAAATAGCTTAAAACAACCAAAAAGACTAAAAACAGACACTACAGAGTTATTTGGATGAATTCTAGACTAGTAAGACGCAAAACACTAAATTGGACAGATTTAAACACACTTCTAACTAATCTAACACACTTAATTAAAGGGGATTGGGTTTGAACGAAATTAATTAAACTGAACAGATTGCATAAACTAAACAAAGTTTGGACGAAATTGGGTGAATTGATGGATGATGGGCTAGCTAGAGGGTTCTTCTCCACACATGGCACACATGCAACACAAAATTGATTTCCACTTATGATTTCGATAAACCATGAACCTCAACACCCCAGGTTAATTAGGTACGCTTAAATTAACCCTCAGATGTTCCTTATGTCATTGAATTGGACGGAAATAGTGCATCACAATCAAATTATTCTTCAAAAGTTCCCTACATGAAAGCGCATAATAGAGATACAATCAAAGATCATTAAGCTCTATGAAAATCATAAGCATTGACAAGGCATTTGTAACTATGAAAGCGTATGATACTGTAGACATTGAAATTTTGGTGAAATAAACGTTGACCATTGCATTGAAATAACAACTGTAGACATTGAAATTTCGGTGAAATAAATGTTGACCATTGTATTAAAATTACATCATTCACTCACTTCACCTACAACTTCCACTCAATTCACCTACAACTTCCACTCAATTCACCTACAACCTTTCACTCAATTCACCTACAACTTCCACTCAATTCACCTACAACCTTCCACTCAATTCACCTACAACTTCCACTCAATTCACCTACAACCTTCCACTCAATTCACCTGCAACCTTCATTCATTTCACCTACAACCTCCACTCACTTCACCTACAACCTCCATTCATTTCACCAACAATATCCACACTCACTTCACCTACAATATCCACTTATTTCACCTACAACATCCACACTTAATTCACCTACAACCTTCCACTCATTTCACCTACAACCTTCCACTCAATTCACCTACAACTTCTACTCAATTCACCTACAACCTTCCACTCAATTCACCTGCAACCTTCATTCATTTCACCTACAACCTCCACTCACTTCACCTACAACCTCCATTCATTTCACCAACAATATCCACACTCACTTCACCTACAATATCCACTTATTTCACCTACAACATCCACACTTAATTCACCTACAACCTTCCACTCATTTCACCTACAACATCCACTTACCTCACCAAGAAAATTGGTGGTGGTGATTCATTCTCAAAGTCTATAAATAGGCTTCTCCATCACAAGACAAAGACACTAATTGACATCACACCAAAACCTTGAAGCTTTGAAACTCTAAAAGCTCTCAAGCAAATCCCGAAGGATCAAGAAAACTCTCTTCATTCTTCATTCATCGTTCTTCCAAGATCAAGCCCCGACGGCCCTTGAAGAAACTTCGTTCAACCTTCCAAGATCAAGCCCTGATGGCCCTTGGATCAACACACCTGCTGCTCCAAGATCAAGCCCCAACGGCCCTTGGACCAACAACATCTGTTCTTCAAGAATCAAGCCCAAAATCCCTTGAAGTTCGTTCATCCTTTGTCGTTCATTCGTTCTTCGAGAACAACCCCAAAAGCCGTTGAAGATCATTCATCGTTCGTCGTCCATCCAACCTTCAGGATCAAGCCCAACGGCCCCTTAAAGAAACCTGCATCCACCTTTAAGATCAAGCCACCAACGACCCTTGAAGAAACTTCCCATTCATCCAAGATCAAGCCTTGCCGGCCTTTGGATCAACAACATCCACAAACCAACATCTTACGGAGATCGAATCAGAGGACTAAATAGTAAAAGAGATTGTAACCCGAAAATTAATACAAAATATTATTTTGTACACATGTTCTTGTCTCTTTCATTGCAGGAATTTCCATGTTCACAGATACTCCTGCCAGGAATCTACTTAACATGATTGTAACTAGCAACCTTTACTACTAGTGAATATAAGTTCATAACGATTAGGTGAAACTCCCTTACATTCTAGCATCAAATTCATGCATGCAAACTAAGTAGGCCTCCTTAATCAACATACACGAATAAGTTTTGAATCAAACAGTTAAGCAAACTAACTTAGTTTGCTAACGGGTGCTAACGGGTTGACCCAAAGTGACCTGTTATTTAATGGGTTGTTAACGGGTTCACCCGTTAGCGACCCGACCCGTTAAGCATCCACCCAAATACTAATATTAACGGGTTAGGTCGGGTCGGGTTAACGGTTTGGGTCTAAAATGCCACCTCCAACTTAAGGTAATCAACTCATATCACATATATATTCATGGCTTTGAAATTCCCCTTAGCCAAAAGGGGTTTACTTCCTCATACTTGCAATTAAACAGAAACAATTGAAATTAAACATTGAAAACCAAAGTAGAATACACTTAGAATGCTCCAACAATCCAAATTGAATGGCTAACACAACTCCAAGTGATGTGAAGATTAACTTGACACACAAATTAAACCCTCTTTTTGACAGTTGTAGTATATGTATAAGTAGGGATCATTCTGGACCGGGGATTAGAAGGGATTGCTAAACACTTGAAACTGACTCAAAAACGTAAAAACAAAGTTTAAAACAGTAAACTAGACTCAAAGAATGCAAAACTATACTTTAAAACACTAAAACAAACCAAAAGACTCAAAACAGCAAACAAACACTCAAAACTGCCTTAAAACCACTTTCTGGGCAGTTTCGAGCACTAAGGAAGAATTTGGACGAAAATATGTTATAACTTGACTCAAAAGACTAAAAGAAAACATATTTAGACTCTAAAAACAAGACTTAAAAGCAAGGGGGATTGTTTTGACGAAATTGAAATTTAAAACCGAAACTTGTAACCAAACTTTAAAGAAAAACGATTTTTGATGAAATTGAGAAAGGTGAAAGGCAAGTTAGAGGGATCCTCATCCACACATGAACATATGTATACAACTTGATTCCCAGTTACTCTTTCGACAAACCATGAATGACAATGTTTCGAATTAATTGTATTGAACTAATCAATTCCCAGATTTCCCTAGATTCATTGAATTGAATGGATAACGCATCACAACCAAATTATTCTTTCTCAAACTCCCTAACTATGGAATACGCATGATAGAGACATTCAACAAAAATCATTAAGTTCAATGGAAATCATAAACATTGACAAGGCATTCATAACTATGGAAAACGCATGTTAATCCAGCCTAGGGTTTATGATGCGAAATATATAAGCACACAAATTAAACCCTCTTCTTATCAATTGTAGCAGAGTATGTAAGTAGGGATCGTTCTAGGCTGGGGATTAGGAGGGATTGCTAAATCACTTGAAAACTGACTCAAAAACTTAAAACAAAGTTAAAACACTAAATTAGACTCAAAGAATGCAAAACTAAACTCTAAAACACTGAAACAAACCAAAAGACTCAAAACAGCAAACAAACACTCAAAACTGCCTTAAAAACACAAACTGGCTGTTTTGGACTCTAAACACAATTTTGGACGAAAATAGTTTATAACTTGACTCAAGACACTTAAAAACACAAACTAAATTGATTTCTAACTAAATTGACTCAACAAAGTAAAGGGGGAATTGGTTTTGACGAAATTGAAAACAAAACATAAACTTTGTAAAACAAAACAGATTTTAAAACGAATTTGGTTAAAGTGAATGGATGGAAGGCTAGCTAAGGGGTTCTTCTCCACACATGTCATACTTGCATACAAAACGATTTCTAATTGCAATTCAATAAACCACGAATTCTCAACACTCCAAGTTAATTAGGTCCGCTTAAATTAACTCTCAGATTTCCCTTATGTCAATGAATTGGATGGAAACTGCGCATCACAATCAAATTATTCTTCAAGAGTTCTCTATATGAAAGCGCATACTAGAGATACAATCAAAGATCATTACATTCAATGGAAATCATAAGTATTGACGAGCCACTTGTAACTATGAAAGCGCATGATACTTATGCCAAGAATTTACTTACACAATTGAGATCATCAACCTTTACTACTTGTGAATATAATTCTGTAATGATTAGGTGAAACTTCCTTATATCCTAGCATTAGATTTATGCATGACAATTAAGCGTGCACTCTCAACCAACACACACAAATCAGTTTTAATATGAACAGATAAGTAAATTGAAATCACAATTTATGAATCACAACTAGAGGTAATCAAATCATATAGCAAGCATAAACATGGTTTCGAATCCCCCCCTAGCCAGAGGGGGTTTAGTTCCTCATACGTACAGAACAAAGAGTATTGAATTTAAACATTGAAATCAAAGGAAAGAAAACACCTAAAACTTCTAGCAATTCAAACTTGAATGGCATGCACGTCCAGGGCTCCTTCTCCTCCTCTTTGCTGTGGCACAAGGTCTAGGGACAGATTTTGGGGGTTATGAATGGTGTAGAAGGCTGGGTTAATGGCTAGGATGGATGTATGGTGCGGCAGGTAGTGAATTAGGACAGAAACTATGGAGAATGGTGAAGGAAGGGTGCGGCAGAGAGTGGGGAAGGGTTTCTGGCGAGAATGGTTTGTATGGAGGTGGTGTGCACGGCAAAGGGTGGAGAAATATATATATAGGCACCAAAAACCCTAGGTGAATCAGATTAGGACTTTTAGAAAGCCAAATCCATCCAGAAATAGGTTCAAAACAATCAGATTTCTCATGGGAAATGACCTAAGGTGCGGCAGATTTGGATAAGGGCAGGGAATGCCTTGCAAGGCAAGGAAATCAGGTTTTCTAGAAGGGAAGGAGACGCCAGATTTTTAGGGTTCTAGAAGGAATGTGTTTTGTGGCAGATTTTGAGGTTTCTAGAAGGATTTGGGGCGCCACTTTTATAGGACAAGGGATATGACTTCTAGAAATCAGGTTTTAAGTCCCCTAAACTGAAGAAAACAGGTTAGGATAAGATTAGGATAAGATTGGATAAGATAAGGCAAGATAAGATAAGGATTGGATAAGATAAGATAGGATAAGGTAAGGATTGGATAATGTTTTGGATAATTCTCCTTATTTTGAGCTGATTCCTTATCTTCTTTATCTTTGACTTCTTTCTTCCATCTTCTTAGCTGATTTCAAGCCTTTATATCTTCAATTTCGTCCATCAACTTGCCTCCATGCTTGGACTACCCAATCTTGGCCCAAAAATGCTCTAGAATGCTCCAAATTGCTTCTTTTTGCATACTTGCCCTTAGAACCTGACAATACATCAAACTAGCTTAAAAGACTACTTTAACTAAGGAAAAACAATATAAATGCACAAGAACAAGCTAACTAAGGTGCATAAATATGCCCCTATCAGTTTACTTAACATGATTGTGACTAGCAACCTTTACTACTTGTGAATATAAGTTCATAACGATTAGGTGAAATTCCCTTATATCCTAGCATCAAATTCATGCATGTAAACTAAGTATGCATCCTTAATCAACACACAAGAACAAGTTCTTAATAAAACAGATAAGTAAACCACATTCACAATTTATGAAATCGTAACTGGAGTAAATCAAATCATAAGAAACATATATCCATGGCTTCAGATTCCCCCACTAACTAATAGGGGTTTAGTTCCTCATGATAGCAATTAAACAAAGAAAACTGAATTGAAACATTAAAAACAAAGATAGACAACACCTAAGAACGCTCCAGCAATTCGACAGTCACGACTTAGAATGGCACCTTCTCCTTCCTTCCTTGAATAGTTGCGGCACAAGAGGGGTTTTCTGGGTTTGGGGATGGGTTTGGTGAAGGATGGGTGATGATGAATGGCATAGGGGTATTTATAGAGAGGGCTGCGGATGAATGGGTGTGTGAAGGCAGAGAATGAATGGAAGGCTTTTTTTCTCCAAATGGCACGGCAAATATGCTATTTATAGAGGTTAAGGTGCGGCATAAATGCTTTAGGAATCAGAGAAGAATTACACAACCTACACCCATCAGGAATAGGCCATCTAGAAGGTAGGAAATCCCAAAGGACAAGGATTCCATGCGGCAGATATGTGTGGTTTCCTAACAGGACATTTGGTCTTCTAGAAGGAAATAAAACCACCTAGGAGAAGGGATAAGGGTGCGGCAAGGCTTAGGGTTTCTAGAAACTTAATTTAAATGTCCCCCAATCAGAAAATAAACCCTCATTGTACCAGGAATTGAATTAGCAAAGGATTAGGATAGGATAAGGTTAGTTAAGATAGGATAAGGATTGGATAAGATAAGATAAGATAAGGTTGTTTGGATAATGTTTTGGATAATTCTCCTTCTTTTGAGCTGATTCCTTATCTTCTTCGATTTGAATTTATTTCTCCAACCTTGAAACATATTCCTAGCTCCATTTGAACTCCAAATTCGTCCATCTTCTTGCCCATTGCTTGTGCTATCCATTCCAAGCCCAGATTTGCTCTAAAATGCTCCAAAATGCATCTTTTTACCAACTTTGCTTCTTGGACCTAAAAACACACGAAAATGACTTTAAACACTATACTAAGCAACAAATAGCTAAGTAAATGCAAGAAAACACACTAACTAAGTAGCATAAATATGCTCCTATCAAATTCCCCCACACTTAGCTTTTGCTAGTCCTCGAGCAAAACAAAACAAACAAAACATAACCTAAACCTTCCAACGTTCACCTCAGGGATTTCCAATGGAACATAACATGTTAAAAATCATTACTTACATAGATTTTAGTTATTCCTACCCTCGAGCATATACTTAATCACAGTTATCACTCACTAGTTCGCATTTAATCAATTAAAACAACTTTTTGAATGTAGTAACATGCCTTAGAGAATCCCTCAATTCCTCACAAGATATACACTCTATTTTCACACAGATTTTCTTACTACACTCCCTACACTAGTTATATGTGAGAAGATTGATGTAATAAGAAAACTAATACTCACATATGTATTAACAAAGAAGCAATTCCTGGAGTTATTAAGCATGTATATATATGATCTCATGAATGGAATGCCACTACTTAGACGCGAGAACCAGGGATACCATATGCTCAAACCAAATTCAAACTCCACAAATTGAAACACACAACACTCAAGATTAAAGTCAAGGGTTGTAACGGGCATTGGGGAGTTGGCTAACAACGAAAGGATAGGAAAAACAAACGTTCTTAAAGCAATAGTAAGCAAAGTAATGAATATGACACTTAGAACTCCCTTTAGCATGCAGAAATCAACTTTCAAACACAAAAGGAAGATTCAAGCAACAATTAGGGCCGGATTCAATGTTTTGGACCCTTCCTTCAACAAACAACACTCGAGAACTCTTCTTCACATCTTTTCAACTCCTTTTTCATTCTTTTCACAACTGTTTCTTTTTTTCTTTCTTTTTTCTACGAATTTTTCTTCTTTTTTTTTTCTTTTTCTTTTTCTTTTCTTTGCCGTGCCTCATTCAAGACTTTGGCACACCCACAACAAAACTCACTTCCCCCACACTTGTTTTCTGCCAAACAATGATCAAAAGGAATTCATATTGAGTCATGCGTTACTATGCTTCAAGAACAAAGGTATGGATGGTCCTAATCTAGGCTAGGTGAGGATAATGTGGGTTAACAAAGAACATAGGCTAAACAAGGCTCAACGGGGTTAAAACCTACAAAACATAATGAAATAGGGAGATACGGCAATTTGGCTATGGTGGTCACTACACAACTTCATCTTGAATATGTGTTATGCAAATCAATAACATGCTTAGAATGAATTGGGCATTAGTTCTAGTGTTTGGAACTAAATGATGAAACGCCTTCTAAGTAGCAACCAAGCAAAGAATGATGAGATCATGCAACGACTTTAGGAAACAATAAATGCACAGATTCTTAACTCTCCAAAGAACGTTAAAGGCTCAAGTCTCTCAGGGTTGTAGTGTTAATTTGAGTTTCTTCCTTCAAGCATGTTACAAAAACTGATTTTATCCTTTTTGTGATTACATGTGAATTCATGAATGTCAACTATAACCAAGCATAAACCAAAGAGCATATCAACCTTCCATCAATGTTTGTAACATTTTGTTAACAGTCATGCAATTAAAAACCAAATCCTCATCATTGTGTTGGAAGGTACCCTAAGACACAAACACACAAAAACGACTCTAAAAATGACTCTTTTTGGTATTTTGAAAACGTTTTCCAATTTTTTTTTGTAAATTTTCGTATGTTTCTTTCAAGACACATAAAAATACTTCAAAACACACTAAAAACACTCAAAAACAGTGAAAAACAACCTTAGAAGTGATAGGTGATAAAAACCCCGAATTTTTTTTCAATGAAAACACTGTTTACCCCCCCACACTTAAACCAAACATTGTCCTCAATGTTTCAAGCATAGACTCACAGAAAGCAAACAGCAAACAACACAACTAACTAACATAACAAATATGGCAAAGTAAAAGCAATAAAGAGTAGGGTTTAGAAACGCAAATCTGGTTGTGGAGCCGGAGAGGTCCTAGGTCTTCTTTATTTGCATGGGTTGCCTCCTAAGAAGCGCTTGCTTTAATGCTTCCAGCCGGACGAACCTTCCTTCTACTCTTCAATGGGGCCCACGGCATGGAAGGATGTGTCCTCCGCAATGTGCTCTTCAAAGTGCTCATAATATGGCTTCAATCGATGTCCATTCACTTTGAACTCTTGTCCGGTCTTTAAACTTTGAATTTGGACTGCACCATGAGGAAAAACATTAATAACCACAAAAGGACCAATCCACTTAGAACGCAACTTACCCGAAAACAATCGAAGGCGAGAATTGAAAAGTAACACTTTCTGCCCTATAGAGAACGTCTTGCTACGAATCATCTTGTCATGGAATGCCTTCGTTTTCTCCTTGTAGATCCATGCATTCTCATAAGCTTCATTCCTAATTTCTTCTAGCTCATTCAATTGAAGCTTCCTATGAAGACCTGCGGCATCAATGTCCATGTTGAATGTTTTGACGGCCCAATGTGCACAATGTTCTAACTCGACGGGAAGATGACATGGTTTCCCATAGACTAGCCGAAATGGGGACATTCCAATTGGGGTTTTATAGGCAGTGCGATATGCCCACAACACATCATTCAAACGCAAGCTCCAATCCTTTCGAGTTGGTCCAACCGTCTTCTCCAAAATCTGCTTGATTTCCCTATTAGAAACCTCGGCTTGCCCACTTGTTTGAGGATGATAAGGTGTGGCAACCTTGTGCGTGACATTATACTTCTTGAGCAGCGCCTCAATGGTTCGATTGCAAAAATGGGAACCCCCATCACTGATTAGGACTCTTGGCATTCCAAACCTTGCAAATATGTTAGTCTTAACAAAATCTGCAACTACTTTAGAATCATTAGTTCGGGTGGCTTTTGCTTCCACCCATTTCGACACATAATCCACAGCAAGTAAAATGTAAAGGAAACCATGCGAGGAAGGAAAAGGACCCATGAAATCAATACCCCATACATCAAAGATTTCAACACTAAATATGGGGTTTTGCGGCATTTGTTGTTTAGGACCTATATTGCCCGTTTTTTGACATCTATCACAAGTCATACAAAAAGTTCTAGCATCTCTAAAGATAGTAGGCCAATAAAATCCACATTCTAAAACTTTATGTGCTGTTCTTTGAGTACCAAAGTGACCTCCACATGCATAAGTGTGACAGAAAGTTAAAATTGAATTAAACTCAGAATCATGCACACACCTACGTAGAACCTGATCAGGGCAATATTTCCACAAGTATGGGTCATCCCAAACATAAAAACGTGCATCATTTTGAAGTTTATCACTTTGGTGCTTGTTTAGCTCTCTTGGAATGTGTTTAGAAACCAAATAATTCACTACATCAGTATACCATGGCTCACTTACCTTGATGGACAGAAGCTGCTCATCTGGGAATGTCTCTTGGATAGGCACGTCCTCCTCCTCATGCACCATACGGCTCAAGTGATCAGCCACCACGTTTACACTCCCTTTCTTATCCCGGATTTCAATATCGAACTCTTGGAGAAGGAGCATCCAGCGAATGAGTCTTGGTTTGGCCTCTTTCTTGGTGAACAAATACTTCAAAGCTGCATGGTCAGTGTAAATAATGACTTTAGTACCAAGTAAATATGAACGAAACTTATCTAAAGAAAACACAACAGCAAGAAGTTCTTTTTCAGTGGTGGAGTAATTCAATTGAGCATCATTCAAGGTCTGGGATGCATAATAGATGATGTGTGGCTTCTTGTCCTTTCTTTGTCCCAAGACAGCTCCTAATGCATAATCTGAAGCGTCACACATAAGCTCAAACAGAAGGCTCCAATCTGGTGGAACTATGATAGGGGCCGAAGTTAGCATCTCCTTGAGGTGTTTGAACGCCTTCTCACACTCCTCGTTGAAGTCAAAAGCCACATCTTTCTGGAGGAGACGGCAAAGAGCGTTTGAAATCTTTGAAAAATCCTTGATGAATCGCCTATAGAATCCTGCATGTCCAAGAAAAGAACGAACCTCTCTAACCGAAGTAGGAGAGGGTAAGTAGCGTACAAGATCTATTTTTGATTTATCAACTTCAATTCCCCTTTCTGAAACGATATGCCCTAAAACTATGCCTTGTTTAACCATGAAGTGACATTTTTCCCAATTTAACACAAGGTTAGTTTCAACGCATCGTTTCAAGATTAATGTGAGATTTTCCAAACAACCATCGAACGAATCACCAAAGACACTAAAGTCATCCATAAATACCTCAATAATCTTCTCTACAAAATCTGAAAATATACTTACCATACACCTTTGGAAGGTGGCAGGTGCATTGCATAAACCGAATGGCATGCGACGATAGGCAAAGGTACCAAAAGGGCACGTGAAAGTGGTATTTTCTTGGTCATCCGGAGCTATGACAATCTGATTATATCTAGAATAACCATCAAGAAAACAATAAAAAGAATGACCGGCTAACCTTTCAAGCATTTGATTAATGAACGGCAAAGGGAAGTGGTCATTCCTTGTGGTGGCATTGAGCTTCCTATAATCGATGCACACTCTCCAACCTGTTTGGATACGTGTAGGCACAAGTTCATTCTCGGCATTCTTCACCACAGTGACTCCGGATTTCTTTGGAACACATTGCACCGGTGAAACCCAACGACTATCCGAGATTGGATAAATCACTCCACAATCAAGAAGCTTGATAATCTCTTTCTTCACAACTTCCATCATTGGAGGGTTGAGTCGGCGTTGAGCCTCTCGAGTTGGTTTAGCCCCCTCCTCTAGAAGTATGCGATGCATGCATGTAGTAGGGCTAATTCCCTTAATATCGGCCAAAGTCCACCCAATGGCTGTTTTGTGTTCTTGCAACACCCGAACCAACTTTTCCTCCTCTATTGCCGTGAGTGATGAGGAGACAATGAAGGGCAGCATCTCGTTATCTCCCAAAAAGACGTACCTTAAATGGTCCGGCAATGGTTTAAGCTCAAGTACGGGTGCCTGAATCACTGAGGGTAATAGCTTATTAGTAGAAATGGGAATTGAAATTGGTTTTGAAGGCTTACCATGGTGTTGAGGCAATGACTCAAGTGCAGCAACCATCTCGGCCTCTTCTTCACTTCTAGGCACGACAATATTGGGTTTTTGCCCAATTCCTTGTGCAATTGTTGTTTCAAGGGGATCCCTCTCCAAGGAATCAAGATAATCCTGCGCCAATTCATCGAATATATCAATAGAAAAACAAGAATGATCTTCATTAGGAAATTTGATAGTTTCAGAAAGATTGAAATCAATAACTTCCCCATCAAATTCCATTGTTAGAGTCCCTTTGAACACATCTATCTTGGTGCGGGCTGTTTTCATAAAAGGTCTTCCAAGGAGGATCGGCAATGGGGTAGAATGGGGTGAATCCTCCATGTCAAGCACATAAAAGTCTGCTGGGAAAATCAAATTACCAACCTGCACCAAAACATCTTCCAAAACACCTTTTGGATATGCATTAGAATGATCGGCTAATTGAATAATCACACCATCGTTTTTAAGCTCTCCTAAGTTCATAGATGCATAAACAGAATATGGCATGACATTAATTGATGCACCTAAGTCTAACATGGCATGTTCAAACCGAGTATTGCCAATAACACAAGGAATTGTAAAACTACCCGGATCTTTGCATTTAGGGGGTAATTTCCTTTGTAACACAGCAGAAACGTTCTCACTTACTTGAACCACCTCTTTGTTCGAAATCCTTCTCCTTGTTGTACAAAGCTCTTTCAAAAATTTAGCATACCTTGGAACTTGCTTTATGGCATCAAGGAGTGGGATATTGACTTGAACTTTCCGGAATGTCTCTAGAATGTCCTTCTCGGCTTCTTCTTTCTTTGATTGCCTAAACCTGCCAGGAAAAGGTACATTTAGTGGAATGGAACTAGAAAAATTCGAATTTGGACTTACCTTGGTGGGTTGGGATGGCTTAGAGGCATTAGGTGGGTGCGGCATTGACTGGTCATCTTTTGCCGTGGGTTTTGCTCCATGATCCTATTCTTGCAGCAGCTTTTCATCCTCTTCTTGACTTGATTTGGATGGGTTGGGATCACTTCCGACCTGTTTACCACTCCTCAACATGATTGCCTTGGCGGTTTCAAAGCCTCCTTTAGGATTAACAACGGTTGAACTAGGCAATCTTCCTTGTTCTCTAATCTGCCCCATGAATTCCGCAATTTGCCCCATTTGCTTTTCCAAATTGTCCACCCTTTTGTCTTGCATTTGCCTTTCTTTGTTTTGAGTTTGTACTTCCTGCATCAAAGTAGTAAGTAACTTAACAACTTGATCATTATCCAAAGACATACCTGAGTTTGTTGGGGCAGATTGCATTTGGGTTTGATTTGGTACGAATGGCTTTGTATAAAAGCCTGGTGGTTTCTGCCTAAATCCTCTTTGTTATTGGGGTTGTTGAGGCTCCCTCCATTTGAAATTTGGGTGATCCCTCCAACCCGGATTGTATGTGTTTGAATATGGATCATTGCGTGGCTGATTTTGACTCCCAAAACCCATGGCATTGGCAGATTCCCAGCCTCCATTCTCAATCAATTGAGGGCATTGGTCAGTGAGATGTCCTTGCATAGAGCACACGCCACAAACACTTTGTCCATGTATCTTCATTCCCTCGGCCATCTGAGAAACAATAGAAGTAACGTTAGCTAATTGGGATTGAATGTCGGACATAGAACTTACCTCATTCACTCCTTGCCGTGGGGTGTCTCTCTGCCCAAGTCCTTCGTATTATTGTGCATTCAACGCTCGGTTGGCAATTAGGGTTTTTGCAGCCATGGGTGTTTTGTCAACCAATGCACCTCACGCTGAGGTATCTAGCATTTGTCGCTCAATTGGAAGAAGTCCTTCATAGAAGTATTGCAGTAGAAGCTCTTCTTTCATTTGATGTTGAGGGCAGGAAGCGATAAGAGCTTTGAAACGCTCATAGTATGTTGGAAAGGACTCCCCTTGTTGTTATTGAATGCCACTAATTTTCTTCCTTAAGAGAATGACCCTTGAGGTGGGGAAGAACTTCTCTAAAAACGCCATCTTCATGCTTTCCCAAGAAGTGACCGTTCCGGGTGCTAGTTCGTAAAGCCAATCTTTAGCCTTTTCCAAAAGAGAGAATGGAAAGGCTTTCATCATTAGAATGTTTCCATCGACATTGATGGGTGTCATGCTCGAACAAACCACTTCGAACTCCTTAAGATGCTTGTTTGGGTCTTCCATGGACATCCCATGGTATTTAGGAATGTGGTGCAACAAGCTTGACTTTAACTCGAACTCATCGGTTTTGCCTTGCGCAGCCGCGGGGTATTGAATGCAAAGGGGTGCGGCATTGGCCAACCCCGAGGCTGAAAGTTCCTTGATTGTACGATTATCCGCTGCCATGACTTCTTCTTCCTCTTCAAATTCAGATTCGGCCTCTGAACTTGAACTAGGTTCACTAGGTTCTGGATGCCTCCTCTTCCTTCTCAATGTTCGTTCAAAATCGTCGTCAAACTCCAAGATATGCTCACGAACTGGTTGAGAACTTCGAGTCATAAACTAGTACCTGCAACAAGGAAACAAAAACAGAAATTAGAAATCAAAGTAAAAGAAATAAAAACACACGGCAACAAGGGATTAGCAAAAATTTGCTAATCCCCGGCAACGGCGCCAAAATTTGATGTGAAGATTAACTTGACACACAAATTAAACCCTCTTTTTGACAGTTGTAGTATATGTATAAGTAGGGATTGTTCTGGACCGGGGATTAGGAGGGATTGCTAAACACTTGAAACTGACTCAAAAACGTAAAAACAAAGTTTAAAATAGTAAACTAGACTCAAAGAATGCAAAACTATACTTTAAAACACTAAAACAAACCAAAAGACTCAAAACTGCCTTAAAACCACTTTCTGGGCAGTTTCGAGCACTAAGGAAGAATTTGGACGAAAATATGTTATAACTTGACTCAAAAGACTAAAAGAAAACAGATTTAGACTCTAAAAACAAGACTTAAAAGCAAGGGGGATTGTTTTGACGAAATTGAAATTTAAAACCGAAACTTGTAACCAAACTTTAAAGAAAAACGATTTTTGATGAAATTGAGAAGGGTGAAAGGCTAGTTAGAGGGATCCTCATCCACACATGAACATATGTATACAACTTGATTCCCAGTTACTCTTTCGACAAACCATGAATGACAATGTTTCGAATTAATTGTATTGAACTAATCAATTCCCAGATTTCCCTAGATTCATTGAATTGAATGGATAACGCATCACAACCAAATTATTCTTTCTCAAACTCCCTAACTATGGAATACGCATGATAGAGACATTCAACAAAGATCATTAAGTTCAATGGAAATCATAAACATTGACAAGGCATTCATAACTATGCAAACGCATGTTAATCCAGCCTAGGGTTTACTTAACATGATTGTGACTAGCAACCTTTACTACTTGTGAATATAAGTTCATAACGATTAGATGAAATTCCCTTATATCCTAGCATCAAATTCATGCATGTAAACTAAGTATGCATCCTTAATCAACACACAAGAAAAAGTTCTTAATAAAACAGATAAGTAAACCACATTCACAATTTATGAAATCGTAACTGGAGTAAATCAAATCATAAGAAACATATATCCATGGCTTCAGATTCCCCCCCTAACTAATAGGTGTTTAGTTCCTCATGATAGCAATTAAACAAAGAAAACTGAATTGAAACATTAAAAACAAAGATAGACAACACCTAAGAACGCTCCAGCAATTCGACAGTCACGACTTAGAATGGCACCTTCTCCTTCCTTCCTTGAATAGTTGCGGCACAAGAGGGGTTTTCTGGGTTTGGGGATGGGTTTGGTGAAGGATGGGTGATGATGAATGGCGTGGGGGTATTTATAGAGAGGGCTGCGGATGAATGGGTGTGTGAAGGCAGAGAATGAATGGAAGGCTTTTTTTCTCCAAATTGCACGGCAAATAGGCTATTTATAGGGGTTAAGGTGCGGCATAAATGCTTTAGGAATCAGAGAAGAATTACACAATCTACACCCATCAGGAATAGGCCATCTAGAAGGTAGGAAATCCCAAAGGACAAGGATTCCATGCGGCAGATATGTGTGGTTTCCTAACAGGAAATTTGGTCTTCTAGGAGGAAATAAAACCACCTAGGAGAAGGGATAAGGGTGCGGCAAGGCTTAGGGTTTCTAGAAACTTAATTTAAATGTCCCCCAATCAGAAAATAAACCCTCATTGTACCAGGAATTGAATCGGCAAAGGATTAGGATAGGATAAGGTTAGTTAAGATAGGATAAGGATTGGATAAGATAAGATAAGATAAGGTTGTTTGGATAATGTTTTGGATAATTCTCCTTCTTTTGAGCTGATTCCTTATCTTCTTTGATTTGAATTTATTTCTCCAACCTTGAAACATATTCCTAGCTCCATTTGAACTCCAAATTCGTCCATCTTCTTGCCCATTGCTTGTGTTATCCATTCCAAGCCCATATTTGCTCTAAAATGCTCCAAAATGCATCTTTTTACCAACTTTGCTTCTTGGACCTAAAAACACACGAAAATGACTTTAAACACTATACTAAGCAACAAATAGCTAAGTAAATGCAAGAAAACACACTAACTAAGTAGCATAAATATGCTCATATCACCAAGCAATCCTCCTTCCTTGCAAATATGCGGCACAAAGGTGTGAGTGGTGAATGGATGGTCTAAGGGTTGCGGCAGGTTATGTAGAGAGGGTTAGGGGTGTGTAGAGAATCTGTGGTGATAGGTGATAGAGGATGGATAGGTAGATAGGTGGATGGAAGGTGGGTGGTGAAAAACTGCGGCAGAAAGTGTTTATGTAATTATAGGGTGAATGGACATGGCTTGGTTTAAGAAGGAATTAAAACTTAGCTATTTTAGTCCCACAATTAAAAAGGATAAGTAACAATCAGAAATTAAAGAGAGAATAGGAAATGGATATGAGGCAGAGAAGGAGAAATAAAGGGGAAGGTTGTCTCTTGTGCGGCAAGGAAGGGAAAGGGAAAGGAAAGGTGCGGCATCCCTCTTTGACTGGGATTAATCTTCCAAAATCTTGTAATTAAGGGTCCTAATATCTTTAGGAAGCTCTCTTGTGGCTGGAACCTTAGTAGATTAGGATTAAGATTTGACTAAGTTAAAATAAGGTAAGTTTGACTATTAATCCTTCTTCTTGCTGGATTCCTTTCTTCAAAATCTTTGACTTAAGTCTTCAAGCACATTCCTAATCCTTGTTAAACATCAATTTTGTCCATCCACCTTGCTCCAAGCATGTGCTATCCATTCCAAGCCCAAAACTGCTCCAAAAGGCACCAAAATGCACTTTCTTGCACTTTAGTTCTTTAAACCTACAAACACACGAAAATAGCTTAAACTACTAAAATAAATAAGAACTAACAACAAAAATGCCAAGAAACAAGCTAACTAAGTTGCATAAATATGCTCATATAATTCAGCCTCCTCCTTCGTTGATTACATAAATCTACGAGGAAATGGTACATTTGGAGGAATAACGTTAGAAGTAATTGAATTTGAACCTTTCTTACCTGTGGTGGATGAATTGGATGGATTAGGGAGTGTAGGAGGCTGGGGCAAGGTTGTTATCTTCCTTGTTGTGGCCTTGTCTTGCTCCTCCTCCTCAATCACCAACTTCTCGTCATCTTGGGGATGTGATTTGGAGGGTTATGGGTCTTTTCCAACTTGTTTTCCATTTCGCAACATGATGGCTTTTGCAGATTCGAATCCTCCATTTGGGTTGACAACGGTTGAGCTTGGTAGTTTGCCTTGTTCTCGAAACTGTCCTACAAACTCCGCAATCTGCCCAATTTGCTTTTCCAAGTGATCCACTCTTTTCTCTTGGTTTTGCATTACTTTGGTTTGATTTTCTTGCCCCTGAGACAAATTGGTGAGTAACTTAATAAGTGTGTCATTATCCAAAGAAGTACCTGAAGTGTTTTGGGCAGATTATTGTGGGGCTTGTGTTGGTGAGTATGGCTTTGTGTAGAAGCCCGGGGGTTGCTGCCTAAAGCCTCCTTGTTGTTGGGGTTCCCTCCACTTGAAATTTGGATGGTCTCTCCAACCTGGATTGTAGGTATTAGAGTATGGAACGTTCCTTAGCTGGTTTTGGCTTTGAAATCCAATTGCATTGGTGCTTTCCCATCCACCATTCTCAATCAATTGAAGGCACTTCTCAGAGGAGTGTCTGATAGGAGCATATTTATGTGACTTAGTAGCTTGTTTTCTTGCATATTTGTTGTTAGTTCTTAGTTATTTTAGTTTTTTAAGCTATTTTCGTGTGTTTGTAGGTCCAAAGGGCTAAAGGAGCAAGAAAGTGCATTTTGGAGCAGTTTTGGGCACTAAATGGATTGCACATGCTTGGAGCTAAGTGGATGGACGAAATTGAAGATCAAATGAGCTTAGGATCAAATGAACAATGAAGAGTTCAAAATTGGAAGCCAAAGTTTCTAAAGTTGGAAGTTTCTATTCTTAGAGGTTTCCATTCTTGAAAGTTTCTATGCTTGGTTTGGAAGTTTCCTAATCCTTCCTCACTTATGTTCCAGCCACAAAAGGATTCCAAAATATGTTAGGGCACTTAATTGGTTGTTCTAGAAGCCTAAACTTACCTTAAAAGTCCAAGCCGCACCCTCCTATTCATTTCCCCTTCCATGCCGTGCAAGAGAGGCTTTTCTTTCCTGTTTTCTGAACCAAATCACATTCCCTTTTTTGTTTCTTAACCGCATAAGGGAGAGGGTTCTTTCCTATTTTCTGCCTTGAAAGCACATTCCTTTTCCATTAAACTCCTCTGCCACATATCCTTACCCTTTTTCTCTAGGATTCTGATTTTATTTCCCTTCTTCTAAGGGATTTGAATTAATTTATGTTAACCAAATTAAGTTAGGGTTTTAAATTCCTTTTAGCTTTAAAATAAGCCCTTATGCTGCAGCCTACATCATTTCATTCTCCATCAGAAACACATCCCCAGCCATTCTCTCATACAATTCACCATCCAAACCATCAACCATACCTTGTGCCGCAGCAAAAAGGAAGAAGAAGAGCCCTTGGACGTGCTTGCCATTCAAGTTGGATTGCTGGAACATTTTAGGTGTAATTCATTCTTTGTTTTCAATGTTTAAGTTTATTTGTCTTTGTTTTGCTGTGAACATGAGGAACTAAACCCCTCTTAGCCAGGGGGCTATTCAATACCATGATTATACTTGCGTTATGAATTGATTACATCCAGTTGTGATTTCATAAGTTGTGAATTCAATTTACTTAACTGTTTCAATTAAAACTTGTTTGTGTATGTGGGTTGAGGGTGCACACTTAATTTGCATGCATGAATTCGATGCTAGAATATAAGGGAGTTTCACCTAATCGTTATGAACTTATATTCATAAGTAGTGAAAGTTGCTGGTCACGATCGAGTTAAGTAAATTCCTGGCAGGAGTATCATGCAGTTCATAGTTATGAATGCCTTGTCAATGCTTATGATTTTCATAGAACTTAATGATTCTTGATATGTATATCTATTATCCAGTTCATGTAGGGAACTATTGAGGAATACTTTGGGTTGTTGTATGCATTCATCCAATTCAATAAACTTAGGGAAATCTGAAGGTTAATTAGTGCATCACGGTTAACTTGGGGCGTTGAGGTTCATGGTTTATTGAAAAAGCAACTGGAAATCGATTTGTATGCAAGTGTGTCATGTGTGGAGAAGAACCCTCTAGCTAGCCCATCATCCATTCAAAACATCAATTTCGTGGCTAAATCTGTCTAGTTCTTAATTTACTTTGTTAGTTTTCAAATTGATCAAAACCAAACCCCCCCTTTACTTTAAAGTGTCAAATTACATAGAATCTGTCCAACTTTGTGTTTTTAAGTGTTTTGAGTCAAAGTAAAACCAATTTTCGTCCAGAATCACCCTTAGTGTCTGTTTTGATTCTAATTAGTTGTTTTAAGCTGTTTTGAGTCATTATAGTTAGTTTTGAGTCTTTTCAGTTTGTTTTGCATTCTTTGAGTCTAGTTTATTGTTTTAAACTTAGTTTTACATTTTTAAGTCAGTTTCAAGTGTTTTAGCAATCCCTCCTAATCCCCGGCCTAGAACAATCCCTACGTACATTCTTTACTACAATTGACAATAAGAGGGTTTAATTTGAGTGCTTATTTATTTCGCATGTCCCTGGATAGAACACACGCCACACACACTTGGTCCTTGCATCCTCATCCCTTAGGCCATCTGAGACACAATAGAAGTAAGATTAGCTAATTGAGATTGAATGTCGGCTGTGGCACTTACCTCATTTAGTTGCTGCCGTGGGGTGTCCCTTTGCCCAATGCCTTCATATTGTTGTACATTCAATGCACGATTTGCAATTAGTGTCTTTGCTGCCATAGGTGTCTTGTCAACCAACGCACCTCCCGCTGAAGCATCTAGCATTTGCCTTTCAATTGGAAGAAGGCATTCATAGAAGTATTGAAGTAGAAGCTCTTCTTTCATTTGGTGTTGAGGACATGATGCAACAAGGCTTTTGAAACGTTCATAATACGCTGGAAAAGACTCTCATTGGCTTTGTTGGATTCCACTAATTAATGTCATGCCTTATTCAATTTATGCATCTATGAACTTAGGCGAGCTGAAAAATGATGGTGTGATTATTCAATTGGCCGATCGTTCTAACGCTTATCCAAAAGGAGTTTTGGAAGATGTTTTAGTGCAGGTCAATCACTTAATCTTTCCGGCGGATTTCTACGTGCTTGAAATGGAAGACTCAGACCATTCTCCTTCATTGCCAGTCCTCCTTGGAAGGCCATTCATGAAAACTGCCCGCACCAAGATTGATGTGTTTAAAGGAACTTTGACAATGGAATTTGATGGGGAAGTTATTGATTTCAATCTTTCTGAATCTATCAAGTATCCTCATGATGATCATTCTTATTTTTCTATTGATATAATTGATTCATTGGCACAGGAACATCTTGAACAATTGAATGGAGATGCACTTGAAATGGTCATTACGAAGGGAATGGGCATCAAAAACGAAGGGACAGCACCCATGCTTATGTATGGCATACATGAACACACCCTTGCCGTGCCCCCTAGTCAAGATGTGATTGAGATAGTGGTTGCCCTCGAATCATTACCACCACAATCTAGTAAGCTTCTGTTCCCAATTTCAAGTTCAGTTTCGACTAATAAGTTACTGCCTTCAGTTGTGCAGCCACCTTCCCTTGGACTTAAACCATTGCCAAGCCATTTGAAATATGTTTTCTTGGGAGACCAATAGACTTTGCCTGTCATTGTCTCAAGCACACTCACGGCACAAGAGGAAGAAAAGTTGGTAAGGGTGCTAAAAGAGCATAAAACAGCAATTGATTGGACACTGGCCGACATCAAGGGAATCAGCCCTACCACTTGCATGCACCGTATACTTTTGGATCAGGGGTCTAAAACATCTCGAGAGGCTCAACGCCGACTCAACCCTCCAATGATGGAAGTTGTGAAGAAAGAAATAATGATGCTACTTGATTGTGGAGTGATCTATCCTATCTCAGATAGCCGTTGGGTTTCACCAGTTCAATGTGTTCCCAAGAAATCTAGAGTAACTGTGGTGCCAAATGTAGAAAACAAACTTGTGCCTACTCGAATCCAAACAGGTTGGAGGGTTTGCATCGATTATAGGAAGCTCAATGCCACCACAAGGAAGGATCACTTCCCTTTGCCATTCATTGATCAAATGCTTGAAAGGTTAGCCGGTCATGCTTTTTATTGTTTTCTTGATGGTTATTCAGGTTATAATCAGATTGTCATAGCACCGGAGGACCAAGAAAAGACCATTTTCACGTGCCATTTTGGTACATTTGCTTATCGTCGCATGCCATTTGGTTTATACAATGCACCTGCCACATTTCAAAGGTGCATGATGAGTATATTTTCAGATTATGTTGAGAAGATTATTGAGGTTTTTATGGATGATTTTAGCGTTTTTGGTGATTCATTTGATGGTTGTTTGAATAATCTCAGTTTGATCTTAAAACAATGCATTGAAACTATCCTTGTTTTAAATTGGGAATAGTGTCATTTTATGGTTAAACAAGGCAGAGTTTTAGGGCATATTGTTTCAGAAAATGGAATTGAGGTTGATAAATCGAAAATAGATCTTGTACGCTACTTACCCTCTCCTACTTCGGTTAGAGAGGTTCGTTCTTTTCTTGGCCATGCAGGATTCTATCGACGATTCATCAATGATTTCTCAAAGGTTTCCCAACCTCCTTGCCGTCTCCTTCAAAAGGCTATATCCTTTGACTTCAACGAGGAATGCAAGGCAGCTTTCAACCACCTCAAGCAGTTACTGACCACGGCCCCAATCATTGTTCCCCTAGAATGGAGCCTTACTTTTGAGCTCATGTGTGATGCTTCCGATTATGCTTTAGGGGCTGTTTTAGGCCAAAGGAAGGACAAGAAGCCCCATGTCATATACTACACATCCCGGACCTTGAATGATGATCAATTGAATTACTCCACCACTGAAAAAGAACTTCTTGCTGTTGTGTTTGCTTTAGATAAATTTCGTTCTTATTTAATTGGCACTAAAGTCATTGTTTACACTGATCATGCACCCTTGAAGTATTTGCTAACAAAGAAGAAAGCCAAGCCAAGACTCATTCGCTGGATGCTTCTACTTCAAGAGTTCGATATTGAAATTAGGGACAAGAAAGGGAGTGAAAACATGGTGGCTGACCACCTAAGCTGATTGGTGCATGAAGAAGAGTCCATTCCTATTCCAGAAATGTTTCCAGATAAGCAGCTACTATCCATTAAGGTAAGTGAGCCTTGGTATGCTGATTTGGTGAATTATTTGGTGTCTAAACGAACTCCAAGCAATCTAACCAAGCACCAACATGATAAACTTAAAAAGGATGCACGTTTTCATGTTTGGGATGACCCATATTTGTGGAAATATTGCCCTGATCAGATCGTACGGAGGTGTGTGCATGAATATGAGTTTCATTCAATTTTAAGCTTTTGCCATTCATATGCAGGTGGTGGTCATTTTGGCACCCAAATGACAACTTTTAAGGTTCTTGAATGTGGATTTTATTGGCTTACTTTGTTTAAAGATGCTAGAACCTTTTGCATAACATGTGATCGTTGCCAAATGACAAGAAATATAGGCCAAAGAGACCAAATGCCGCATGCCCCAATCCTTGTTGTTGAAATTTTTGATGTTTGGGGTATCGATTTTATGGGTCTTTTTCCTTCATCTTTTGGTTTCAATTACATTTTACTTGCGGTTGATTATGTTTCGAAGTAGGTGGAAGCAAAAGCCACCCGAACTAACGATTCTAAAGTTGTTGCGGATTTTGTGAAATCTAACATTTTTTCCAGATTTGGGATGCCTAAAGTGCTCATAAGTGATGGGGGTCTCATTTTTGCAATCGAACCATTGAGGCGTTGCTTAGGAAGTACAATGTGACACATAAGGTTTCAACACCTTATCACTTTCAAACAAGTGCCCAAGCCGAGGTTTCAACTGTTGGGCCAAATCAGAAAGATTGGAGAGCGTTTGGAGAATGCACTGTGGGCGTATCGTACGGGTTACAAAACGCCCATTGGTATGTCTCCATTTCCGTTTATCTATGGAAAACCATGCCATCTCCCCATGGAATTAGAGCACAAGGCACATTGGGGTGTCAAGACCTTCAATCTGGACGTAGATAAGGCTGGAATTCATAGAAAGCTTCAATTGAATGAGCTTGAAGAGATAAGGCATGGCGCTTATGAGAATGCTCGAATTTAGAAAGAGAAGACCAAGGCATTCCATGACAAGATGATTCGAGGCAAAACATTCTCAATAGAGTAAAAAGTGTTGCTATTCGATTCCTACCTTCGATTGTTCCCTAGTAAGTTACATTCTAAATGGATTGGCCCATTTGTTGTTACTAATGTTTTTACTCATGGTGCAGTCCAAATCCAAAGTTTGAAAACAGGACATGAGTTCAAGGTGAATGGGCATCGTTTGAAGCTCTACTATGCGAGTTTTTCTGAGCATGTCATGGAGGAACTACCCTTCCATGTCGTGGATTCCAATGAAGTTTAATTAGAGGTATTCGTCCGGCTGCACGATGTTAAAGCAAGCGCTTCTTGGGAAGCAACCCATGCATTCAACGAAGGAAGTTCTAGGAATCACCCAATAACCAGATTTGAGTTCCTAAACCCTTCTCTTTACTGATTTCATTTTGCTTTTTGTGAGTTTATGCTTGAAACATTGAGGACAATGTTTGATTTAAGTGTGGGGGGGGGGGGTAACAAAGTGTTTTTGATCCAAATTCGTGGGATTTTATCACCCCTTACTTCTAAAGTTGTTTCTCACTGTTTTTAAGTGTTTTTAAGCTGTTTTGGAGTGTTTTAGTATGTTTTGAAGTAAAAATCCGAAAATTTGATAAAAATTTGAAAAAACAGTTTGAAAAATACCAAAAAGAGTTGTTTTTGTGTGTTTGTGTCTTAGGGTACCTTCCAACACATTGATGAGGATTTGGTTTTTAATTGCATGACTGTTAAAGAAAGTTACAAACATGGATGGAAGTTTGATTTGCTCTTTGGTTTATGCTTGGTTATTGTTATAATTCACGAATTCACATGTAATCACAAAGGAAAAAAAAATCAGTTTTTGTAACATGCTTGAAGGAAGTAACTCAAACTAACGCTACAACCCTGAGAGACTTAAGCCTAAAACGTTCTTTGGAGAGTTATCAATCTGCATTTTGTTGTTTTCTAAAGTCGTTGCATGATCTCATTAATTCTTTGCTTGGTTGCTACTTAGAATGCATTTTCATCATTATAGAACCAAATGCTAGAACTCATACCTGTTTCATTCAAAGCATGATATTGAATTGCATAACACATATCAAGATGAAGTTGTTTAGTTGCCACCACAGCTAAATAGCCATACCATTCTACTTCATATGTTTTGTAGCTTTAAACCCCGTTTGAGCCTTGTTTAGCCTATGTTCTTTGTTAACCACATTAACCTCACCTAGCCTAGTGTAGGAATCTCCATACCCTTGTTCTTAAAGGATAGTGAAGCATAACTTAAAATGAATTCCTTTTGATCTACATTATGCAGAAAGTCAAGTGTGGGGAAAGGATTGGCTGTTTTAAGCTCAGTTATACGTTTTGTGTTTCAAAAGAAAAGAAAATTCGCGCAAAAGAAAATGAAAAAGAAAAGTGTGTAAAAAGACAGAAAAAGAGTTGAAAAGAAGTGAAAATAAGCTCACAAGTGTTGGTTGTTGAAGAAAGGGTCCAAAACATTGAATCTGGCCCTAAAATGTGTATATCTCCCCGTTTTGTTCAAAGTTAAATTTCTGCATTCAAAATTGAATTCTAAGTGTTGATTTCATTGCTTTGCGTACTATTTCTTTAAGAACCTTTGTTTTCCATATCCTTTCTTTCTTAGCCAATACCTTAGCCCCGTTACAACCATTGACTTCAATCTTGAGTGTTGTGTGTTTCAATATGTGGAGTTTGGGATTGGTATGAGCATATGGTGTCCCTGGTTCTTGCATCTAAGTAGTAGCATTCCGTTCATGAGATCATGTTCATATATGCATTAATAACTCCAGAAAAGTGTTTTCTTTGCTATAACATATGTGAGTGTTCGTTTTCATGTTTACATCAATCTTCTCACATATACCTAGTGTAGGATGTGTAGTCAAAAAATCTGAGTGAAAATTGAGTGCATATCTAGTAAGGAATTGAGTGAATTCTCTAAGGCATGTTACTACATTCAAAATGTTGTTTTAATTGATTAAATGCGAACTAGTGAATGGTGACTGTGATTAAGTATGAATTCAAGTGTAAGAATGATCAAAATTTGTGTAAGTGATGATTTTTAATATGTCATGTTCATTGGGAATCCCTGAGGCAATTGTTGGAAGGTCTAGATTGTGTTTTGTTTCTTTTGTTTGTTTCGTTTTGCTCGAGGACTAGCAAAAGCTAAGTGTGGGGGAATTTGATAGGAGCATATTTATGCGACTTAGTAGCTTGTTTTCTTGCATATTTGTTGTTAGTTCTTAGTTATTTTAGTTTTTAACCTATTTTCATGTGTTTGTAGGTCCAAAGGGCTAAAGGAGCAAGAAAGTGCATTTTGGTGCATTTTGGAGCAGTTTTGGGCACTAAATGGATTGCACATGCTGGGAGCTAAGTGGATGGACGAAATTGAAGATCAAATGAGCTTAGGATCAAATGAACAATGAAGTGTTTAAATTTGGAAGCCAAAGTTTCTAAAGTTGGAAGTTTCTATTCTTGGAGGTTTCCATTCTTGAAAGTTTCTATTCTTGGTTTGGAACTTTCCTAATCCTTCCTCACCTATGTTCCAGCCACAAAAGGATTCCAAAATATGTTAGGGCACTTAATTGGTTGTTCTAGAAGCCTAAACTTACCTTAAAAGTCCAAGCCGCACCCTCCTATTCCTTGCCCCTTCCTTGCCGTGCAAGGGAGGCTTTTCTTTCCTGTTTTCTGAACCAAATCACATTCCCCTTTTTGTTTCTTAACCTTGCCACACAACGAAGAGGGTTCTTTCCTATTTTCTGCCTTAAAAGCACATTCCTTTTCCTTTTAACTCCTCTGCCGCATATCCTTACCCTTTTTCTCTACGATTCTGATTTTATTTCCCTTTTTCTAAGGGATTTGAATTAATTTCTGTTAACCAAATTAAGTTAGGGTTTTAAATTCCTTTTAGCTTTAAAATAAGCCCTTGTGTTGCAGCCTACATCATTCCATTCTCCATTAGAAACACATCCCCAACCATTCTCTCATACAATTCACCATCCAAACCATCAACCATACCTTGTGCCGCATCAAAGAGGAAGAAGAAGAGCCCTTGGACGTGCTTGTCATTCAAGTTGGATTGCTGGAACGTTTTAGGTGTAATTCATTCTTTGTTTTCAATGTTTAAGTTTATTTGTCTTTGTTTTGCTGTGAACATGAGGAACTAAACCCCTCTCGATACCATGATTATACTTGCATTATGAATTGATTACATCCAGTTGTGATTTCATAAGTTGTGAATTCAATTTACTTAACTGTTGATAGGAGCATATTTATGCGACTTAGTTAGCTTGTTTTCTTGCATTTATGTTGTTAGTTTCTAGTTATTTATGTATTTTAAGCTATTTTCGTGTGTTTGTAGGTCTAAAGTGGAAAGTAGGCAAGAAAGTGCATTTTGGTGCTTTTTGGAGCAGTTTTGGGCACTAAATGGATTGCACATGCTTGGAGCTAAGTGGATGGACAAAATTGAAGATCAAATGAGCTTAGGATCAAATGAAGAATGAAGAGTTCAAAATTGGAAGCGAAGGTTTCTAGAGTTGGATGTTTCTATTCTTGGAGGTTTCCATTCTTGAAAGTTTCTATTCTTGGCTTGGAAGTTTCCTAATCCTTCCTCACCTATGTTCCAGCCACAAAAGGATTCCAAAATATATTAGGACACTTAATTGGTTGTTCTAGAAGCCCAAACCTACATTCCCTTTTCTCCACAACCTTGCCGCACAAGGGATCATTTTCTTCCATAATTTCTGAACCGAAATCACATTCCCTTTCCTATTTTCTGCCGTAAACCACTTTCCCTTTCTCTATAGGTCCTGCCGCAACCATACCTTTCCTTTTCTTCAAATCTGCTAAGTATCTCCCTTCCTGAATTCCTTAACTTTTGTTAACCTTTTCTTGGGGATTTGGAAAGTTAAAACCTTCCGTAAAAATACATTAAAGTCGTGGCCCTCCCTTGCTCTATAAATAACTCAATCTGCCGCAGCCTTTGAGAGGGTCAGAACACATTCTCTGTATCCATTCTATCCACCTATCTACCTATCCATCCTCTACCACCCATCACCACCCATTCTACACACCGTAACCCCTTGTGCCGCAGCTTTACAAAGGAAGAAGGAGAGGATTAACTTGAAGCCATGCCTAGCCATTCAAGACGTTGGATTGCTGGAACGTTTCTAGTTGTAATCTATCTTTGTTTTCAATGTTTAATTTAATTTGTCTTTGTTTTGCTGTGAACATGAGGAGCTAAACCCTTTTGGCTAAGGGGAATTTCAAAGCCATGAATATATATGTGATATGAGTTGATTACCTTCAGTTATTGTTTCATAAATTTTGAATGCAATTTGCTTAACTGTTTGATTTAAAACTTATTCTTATATGTTGATTAAGGAGGCCTACTTAGTTTGCATGCATGAATTTGATGCTAGAATGTAAGGGAGTTTCACCTTATCGTTATGAACTTATATTCACAAGTAGTGAAGGTTGCTGGTCACGATCGCGTTAAGTAAATTCCTGGCAGTAGTATCATGCAGTTCATAGTTATGAATGCCTGGCGTATGATTTTCATAGAACTTAATGATTCTTGATATGTATCTCTATTATGCAGTTCATGTAGGGAACTATTGAGGAATACTTTGGGTTGTTGTATGCATTCATCAAATTCAATAAACTTAGGGAAATCTGAAGGTTAATTAGTGCATCACGGTTAACTTGGGGCGTTGAGGTTCATGGTTTATTGAAATTGTAACTGGAAATCAGTTTTGTGTTCCATGTGTGTCATGTGTGGAGAAGAACCCTCTAGCTAGCCCATCATCCATCCAATTCACCAAATTCGACCAAATCTGTCTAAGTCTTTAGTTTATTTGTATTAGCTTAATTTCATCCAAAGCCTAATTCCCCTTTACTTTCTTGTGTCAACTTAGTTAGAATCTGTCTAAACTTGTGTCTTTTAGTGTTTTGAGTCAAGCAAAGTTAGGAATTCGTCCAATTTCTCCCTAGAGTTTGTTTTGAGTCTATTTGGTTGTTTTAAGCTGTTTTGAGTCTTTTAAGTTTGTTTTAAGTCTTGTGAGTCTTGTTAAGTGTTTTTAAGTTTGTTTTTGTTTTTTTAAGTCAGTTTAGAGTAGATTAGCAATCCCTCTTAATCCCCGGCCTATAACGATCCCTACTTGCATCTTTACTACAACTGTCAATAAGAGGGTTTAATTTGTGTGTTGTTTTACATCGCATCAACTGTTTGAATTAAAACTTGTTTGTGTATGTGGATGGGGGGTGCACACTTAATTTGCATGCATGAATTCGATGCTAGAATATAAGGGAGTTTCACCTAATCGTTTTGAACTTATATTCATAAGTAGTGAAGGTTGCTGGTCATGATCGTGTTAAGTAAATTCCTGGCAGGAGTATCATGCAGTTCATAGTTATGAATGCCTTGTCAATGCTTATGATTTTCATAGAACTTAATGATTCTTGATATGTATCTCTATTATCCTGTTCATGTAGGGAACTATTGAGGAATACTTTGGGTTGTTGTATGCATTCATCCAATTCAATAAACTTAGGGAAATTTGAGGGTTAATTAGTGCATCACGGTTAGCTTGGGGCGTTGAGGTTCATGGTTTATTGAAAAAGCAACTGGAAATCGATTTGTATGCAAGTGTGTCATGTGTGGAGAAAAACCCTCTAGCTAGCCCATCATCCATTCAAAACATCAATTTCGTGCCTAAATCTGTCTAGTTCTTAATTTACTTTGTTAGTTTTCAAATTCGTCAAAACCAAACCCCCCTTTACTTTAAAGTGTCAAATTAGTTGGAATCTGTCCAACTTTGTGTTTTTAAGTGTTTGGAGTCAAAGTAAAACCAATTTTCGTCCAAAATCACCCTTAGTGTCTGTTTTGATTCTAATTAGTTGTTTTAAGCTGTTTTGAGTCATTATAGTTAGTTTTGAGTCTTTTCAGTTTGGTTTGCATTGTTTAAGTCTAGTTTAGTGTTTTAAACTTAGTTTTATGTTTTTAAGTCAGTTTCAAGTGTTTTAGCAATCCCTCCTAATCCCCAGTCTAGAACGATCCCTACTTACATTCTTTACTACAATTGACAACAAGAGGGTTTAATTTGGGTGCTTATTTATTTCGCATGTCCCTGGATAGAACACACGCCACACACACTTGGTCCTTGCATCCTCATCCCTTCGGCCATCTGAGACACAATAGAAGTAAGATTAGCTAATTGAGATTAAATGTCGGATGTGGCACTTCCCTCATTTAGTTGCTGCCGTGGGGTGTCCCTTTGCCCAATGCCTTCATATTGTTGTACATTCAATACACGGTTTGCAATTAGTGTCTTTACTGCCATAGGTGTCTTGTCAACCGACGCACTTCCCGCTTAAGCATCTAGCATTTGCCTTTCAATTGGAAGAAGGCCTTCATAGAAGTATTGAAGTAGAAGCTATTCTTTCATTTGGTGTTGAGGACATGATACAACAAGGCATCTGAAACGCTCATAATATGCTGGAAAGGACTCTCATTGGCTTTGTTGGATTCCACTTATTCTTCCTCAAAAGAATGACTCTTGAAGTGGGAAAGAACTTCTCTAAGAACACCCTCTTCATGCTCTCCCAAGAAGTGACGGTTCCAGTGAAGGAAAAATTTTGTCCTAGCTAAGAACATCTGAGAATATTTGAACACATATGCAAACTAATAACACTTTAAAGTAGGCATGCATTAAAAAACAATTCTAAAACCCATGACTTTCAAAGCCTAGTGAATGGTGAACCACAAGACTCTTTAACAACATTAAAGAGAAGAAAGGATTTTGAGATTCATTACCCTTGAAGCTCATCCTTGTTTACACAAGGGATTCACCCAAGTGGAGGGCCTTCAAGTCACCTCCTAGCTCCTTGGATCTTCCTTGTGATTTACTTCCTTTTGTTACTCCTTTGCTCCTTGAAGATGTGAGGAATGGATCTCCAAAAACACCAAAGGTTTGGTGTCTCTAAGTCTTCACACCAAGGATGAGGTGTGAAGATGAAATGGATGACTTAGAGGAAGAAAGATTGCTAGCTATCCCTCCCCTAAGTGGCCGGCCTCTATGGAGAAAAAGAGAGAAAATATTTCTCTTCCTTGTCTCAAGAAAACCCTAATGAGGTAAAAGCTATAAAGATGCTTTTATACCACCTCACATGTGAGTGGCAAACTTGCAATTAACCCAAGTTTGATAACCCTCACCCTAGGCCGGTTTTGACTTTGTTTTTGGGTTAATTTCCATTTAGTTTTAGTTGTCACACAACCTAAACTCAATGGGCCTTGTAGACCAAAAACCCTTTTGGGCCCCGAAACCCAAAACCAACTTAAAAGCCCAATACGAACCTGTCGTAAGATTAATTAACTAATTAATTAATCTTGAATATTCTCAATTAAACTATTTAATTGCTTATCCATCTCATTTATATTTCTTCACTTTCACCCTTACTCGGTGTACGATCCATTAGGTTCCAATTAGCGAGGCAGTGGGCGATTGTTACTCTTAACGATCGATTGTGAATTGAAACTACATTTCAATTCTCCCTTTGATGAAGATTAGTGTTTGCTAATCCTCAAGGCTTCCACAAACCATGAGTGACACCTAGCAGTATGTCATGGCTACCCAAGCTAAGTAGAAGTGGTTGGAGAACATATCCAGTTACAATTACAATGCAATACGGTCCTTCTCTAATACAATACTCTTGATCACATTGTTTGAGTGATAGTTTGTTTCATGTCTACTATCCAATGTGATACTTCTCTATATGAATCAATTGAATATGACTTGGAACATGCTTCCTAAATCATATTCGTATGCTTTGGCCAAAGACTCTCGAATCATATCTCAAAGTATTCACCTTCCACCATGGAAGGTTAGAGATCCCTTGTTTTGCATTCACATGCCTACATGACTAGATAGCTTGACCCCAACAATGTCGTGGACACTCTCAATGGAATGCCTTTGACATAATCAAAGATCAATGACCTAACCATTATGTTGGAAATGTGCCCTAAAACCAATCATATGATGATACTTTACGGACATTTCACATGTTAAACTAATCTAGTTTAATATAAAGGGCAAAGATTATTGTTTTAAACCGTCTCATATAAATGTTATATGCTTAAACGATAAGTCCAAAGAATATGTAATAAGGAGAATGTGATCTAAAGAAGTTAGATTCATGAGACCATTCTCTTTCGAATACATATCCTAAATGTTCCTGATCATAGGATTGCCAATTGGGCATTGACAGTCCGTCAAGATCAGTACGTGCTATGTCTTCTCTTAGGAAGAGTGACTGGTCTCGAGTCATTGGTGTGACTGACACCAAGACAAGTACGTAGGTGCTCAATAGAGAATGAGTCCACTGAACGCGATCAACGAGGAGTTCTCATACTCATGTCACATGAGAACTCATAGTTGGGATAATGCAAAGTAGTCCTTTGACCTGAGGCATCATAGTTGTCTTGTGGTTAGGTCCTTGATCTTTGACTATGTCAAAGTCACTCCGTCAAAGAGTGTCCACGGCATAGTTGGGGTTAAGCCACTTAGCCATGGAGGCAAGTGAATGTGCAACAAGGGATCTCTAACCTTCAAACGTTGAGGGAGAATACTCTATGATATGATTAAGAATCTCTGGCCAGAGTATGAACGAGATTTAGGAACTCGTTCCAAATCACATTCAAGGTAATCATATAAGTAAGAGAATCACATTGGATAGTAGACATGAATAAACTATCAAACCAAACAATGTGGTCAAGAGTATTGTATTAGAGAAATACCGTATTGCATTGTAATCCCAAACTGAATAGGTTCTCCAACCTCTTCTGATTAGCTTGGGTAGCCATGACATACTGCTAGGTGTCACTCATGGCTTGTGGAAGCCCTGAAGATGTAAAATCACTAAAGGGAGAATTGAAAGTAAGTTTCAATTCACAATCGATTAGTAAGGGTTCTAATCGCCCACTGCCTCGCTAAAAGGAACCTAATGGATCGCACACCGTGTAAGGTAATGATTGAAGGATACAATGGAGATGAGTAAGGATAATTAAATGGTTTAATTATTTATGGCTAGGATTAATTAATATGTTAATTAATCAAACGAATAAGTTCGTTTTAGACCTCGGGTTAGTTTTAGGCCTCAAGGCCCAATGGGCTTCGAATGTCAAGCCCATTAACATAAGTTGTATGACAACTTATTGACTAAATACCCAAAAGGGCCCAAACAGCCCATAGCCTTAAGGAGGCCGGCCATATAGAGAAGGAAACGGTTTGTGGTTCTTTAAGTCACTTAATTGAAGGGACTATATAAAGAACTTTATAGCCAAAATTCATTTAGGGTTTCTTTTGGAGAAAATTGGAGAGAACATGTCTTTCCCTTTCTCTCTAAGAGGCCGGCCCCCTTGGAGGGTATTAGCTAGCAATCCTTCCTTCTCCAAGGTCACTCATCTTCTTCCTTCACCATCCTTGGTGTCGAAAATTAGAGGTCTCCTACGTTGGGGACTTTTGGAGAATCAATTCTTCCATCCATATCCATGGAGCCAAGGAGCAAGGAGACAAAGGAAAGAAGGCCCTCACATGGGTGATTAACCTTTGCTAAGCAAAGAGGTGCTTCAAAGGTATAAAAGTTTCTCAACTCCTTTCTTTAAGATTTGAGTTGAGTCATGGTTCACCATAACTACTAGGCTTTGAATTTCATGGGTAATGTTTCGTTTTGAGTGCATACAAGCATGATTCCGCCTTTAATTGTTAATTGCATGCCATAGATGTTGCTTAAATGAACATGTTTTTCACAAATTTTCCTTCAAGTGGTATCAGAGCCTAGGTCTAGTAGTTGGTGATTCCTTTTGGGTTTTGTAGTTCATAGTTTGTGATTTGAATGTTGTAATTGTTACAAGCTTTATTCTTGCTTCTTTGAATGTAAATTTTGTTAGAAAATTTGCCATCTCAAATGTTGTAGATGTAGTTCATATGAGCATGAATTTTTGAGCTAAAATTTGGTGCCATGTTTTTGGGGAAATTCGGCCAAATCCAAAGGGTGGATTTTTGGGTTCTTGTTTGTCTTGTTAAAAGTGTTTTAAAGTGACTTTTGGAACCCCTAAGTACCCTAGTATGGTAGTATGTTATTTCCCTTACGTTTGAGAGTTTTTGGGGTGTTTTTGGGTGAAAAATGTTCATGGAGCTCTTATGGGTTTTCATGGATGTTCTTCATTGTTCTTGATATGTTCTTGGCAAGAACAAAAAGTTTGGGAATTTTGATTCAAAAAGGTGTTTGGTTGTTTACTTGTTTTTGTTAGTGATGGATGGTTTGAATTTTCAAACTTCATCCATGCTTTTTCAACTATTCACACCATACCAATCACTTACATATTTCCATCACCTTTCAAACCTAAAAATCAACTCACACACATCACTCTCACCTACCAAAACCGACCAGTCCCTCAATGGGAGTACTTTTGGGGCTTTTATGTAATTACATAAAGTTTTGATACTTTTGTGTATTTGCACTTTGACCCAAAAGTTTATGTTTTTACGTAAAGGCCCAAAATCACTAAAGGACAAATTGTTTTGCTCCTTTAATGAAGTTTTTGCATTTGGTGAAATTTTTGGGTTCTAGTTGTAATTACATGAAGTAGTGGACTTTTGTGTTTTTACAAAGTGACCTCAAAAGTTTGTGTTTTGCAATATAGCCCAATGGTTGAGGTTATTGCTTTTTGGCCCAAATTAGTAGAGAACAAAATAGTTTTGTATCTTTAAATGAGAATTGGATTTTCATTTCTTTTAGCTCTATTTAAATCAATTCTATGGATACAAAAACCAAATGACAATGTTGCATTCTAGTTTAATTAGTTAAAGCGTTAATTAATTAAAGAAAGGGTGATTATGAACCTAAGCCTACGATAATTGAGCTATATGAAAGGCCGTCTCAAACTTGTTTGAACCATGGGAATGTGTAGATTAATTTTGGTTGTAATTTGATATGATCAAATGTTGTAAAAGAGCATAAGCTCTTCTTTACTTTAAAGTAATTTGTTTTGATCAAATGTTGTAAAAGAGCATAAGCTCTTCTTTACTCTGAAGTACTCCTTTCTTGTTTTTTTTTGATATGCATGAAATTGGAGTAGTTGGGTCCAACACGCAATAGGAGAAACACGCCTTAATATGATTAAACGCGTAACTAAAATCAATCACCATCCCTAGACCGAGATCCAACACTAGGCTCGTGTTGGATCGAATCAAAGGTTCATAGTCATCCTAAGGCCCTAAGGTAACTATATAGTCCATCAATGAATGCAAAGCTTATGTTAGTAGTACCATATACTCTTGCTTCAAAAACCGTTTTACAAGCTTAGTGGGAGTATCATATACTACTAAATCAATCAAATGGACCAATAGTTGTAATAGGACCGAATTGTTTTAATAAGATTAAAATAAATGCTTATATGTAATGAGACCTAAAACCCTCAACTAAACCATTATTAAGTTGATAAGCGTGAGAGTGCTTTGAACACTCTTTCGTGGCCTTCCACCGTGGTAAGCTCCGATCGTTTGTGACTTGTACACCGACTTCACCCTATCATGGGGGAGTACAAAGTGCGTGCTTACACTCAGGAAGAGTCCTATATGCATACATGATGTTGTGAAGGTAGGCAACGAGAATGATCAACATCATATCATTGTGAGGTTGTTCTTGAACCCCTACTCGAACTTGCATGGTGGGAATGACTTAACTAAGTGCAATGGAGTCAACATCATATCATTGTGAGGCTTCATTCTCTAGAGGCCAAATAAGATGGGTACTTACATTAGATGTAAATGAGTAAGCGTACTCTCTCATTATTATTGTTGCTAGCCAACATCATATCATTGTGAGGTGGGCTTGGTAATAGTGAGCCTCTCATACCCTACTAAGAGTTTTCTCCAAAACTCTCGAATTCCGATGAGGGATATGGAATTTGTCGAAAATAGTGGGTGGTGCTATTTGATTTAAAGACCCGGATCAAATGGCTTAAAATCAATCAATTTATATTCGTTATGTATTTATTTACCGATATATTTGCAAACGCTATCCAAAACTTGACAAAGAAAAGCCAAAGGCTTTAGTTTCCGAACTTGGTACAACAATCCCATAGATTGTCTTGAATGGATTGTATATGTGCCTAAATAGTCTCATCCTCACAATTTTCCTATTGATAATGTATCATTGGAAGAACATGTTAGATAAGTCTATCATAAAGAGGACAACAAAAACAACCAATGCTTATTCCTTTGTTGTATGAACAAAGGAACTTATGAATATTAGCACAAAGACATGAACACTTTTAGTGTCATAGTTCTTCACTTACAAATCGTTGTATGAAGAAATAAGAGTTGCTTAGAACAACCCTTAGTTAAATGCAAACACTAGTGCTTGTTTCTTTGTTACATGAACAAGGAACTTGAGAAGTAAGCACAAGGACATGGACACTTTATGTGCCATGATTCTTCACTTACAAATTGTTGTATGAAGAAATGAGAGTTGCCTTGAACAACTCTTGAATGTTTGTAATCTTGTTTAGAACAAGATGGTTGGTTGACAAAAATAGTCCATCAATATGGACTTAAGATGATTTTGAATCATTGAGTGTTGAAGTGTTAAACCACTTCACGAGACGGAAACTAGAGAAGGACTTCACCAATGAGTCCCTAACAAATGGTTCACTAAGTTTATAGTAAACTATATAGTGAACAATAACCGCACGCTCTCCAAATTGTTTGATGTGTTTAGCACAATTGAAATAAGTTTCAAGAGAGACAGTGGGAGTTTAGGGACCATGACTATTGTAGTCATTGGAGAAGTCAAGTGAACAAAGCTAAATAACTCCAAGGGAACAAACTTTCTTTATGAAAGGATGGACATTGGAAGGGGTAAATGCAAGAAATGTCTTGCAAGTGTCAAGAACACACCTTTCGAAGGTGTTGTAAATTGTTCTTGAATAGTTCAAAACAGTTGGTTCTTCTACTTGAATGCTTGATTCCGTATTAGTAACTATGTTTTACAATCGTTGTAAAAGTGTGACTAATAGGAAGTAGAAGATTAATGAGAGAAGAGAAAGTGCTTCACATTCGGAACGTGAATCAAATATAGATCTCTGCGAAAGCAGGTAGTACTTACTTCCTCATATGAACTACCAAAGAAATTGGAAAAACAAAGATTGTCTTTACATCCCAATTTGAATAAGGAACTTAATTCCGTCACTATAAGATATGGATGAATGTTTTGTTTGACAAAACATTGTTCTTTATTAATCAATGATTGGATTATTGTAATCTAATTGATTGTCTCTATAGTAGAGAAAATGTGGTAGTGTTAACTGTTTAGAATATGACGATGCTTAAAACCCAAAAGGTTGCAAGGTAGTGACTAATCCCAAACTGAGTTGTGATACCTCTAAAACATAAATTACGAGTTGGTCATAGATGGATGCTTAGGATCGTAAGATCCGGATCCAATACCTTCTTGTTGAAATTGTATAGAGGCGAAATGTTCGAATCTTTATTCTTTAGGAAAGAAGAAAGAATCACAAAGTAGTTGAGGTTAATTCACTTAGATGTTAGTGGCACTTGTCCACAACATAATACTACTCATGTTGTATGACATTCACTGAAGATCGCTCTCGGTTGGACTATCGTTTATTTTGAATAAACAAAAGTCCGAATACTTTGCAAAAGGTTTCAAAGAATTCAAGAGTGTAAGTTGATGAGTAAGACGTCTAAAGTATTTACCTCCTTAGATTTGATCCAAGGATTAATAACACTTTAGAAGAGTTTCCTTGAAGGATATCAAGGAAAGTAGCATCATAAGATAATGGATTTCTCCATTAGGAGAAGAACGAACTCGAAGAAGATTTAGTTCGTTGGATGTTATCAATTACCCATATATAGGATATATACTTCTAAGACAATATGATTGTCAATTAGAAGATCTTCCAAAATTTTCATGACTCCATAGGATGTAGTTGGAAAGAAAGACAAGTCTTAATCGTGTTAAGATTTGGGGTTGTGTGCTAATAAGCAATATTTGTTTGAGAACAATCTTGTGGGATATCCTTAAATTAACCTTTGGATATCACTTCTACAAACCAACTAACAAATGTTGTTTGTTGGGTAGTTCATTGTAATCCTACACTAGGATTTGCCTAAGATAGGGCAAATGAACGAGAGATAGAACTCAAAGAATGGGTTCTTTGAGTGACAAGATGATGATCAACAAATATAACAACCTAGTTCCTACACCACAAGCTCTAAATATAGTTGAGAAGGATTTATAAACCGTCTCAGTTGAATGGTTTGAACTTTATGACTATGTCATAGAGTTACACCTCTTAATTCGAAAGAAATAAGAATGAAAATCCTTATGAGTACATTGAGTGTATATACAACATATACTCAAGGAAATGGTATAGTACCATTTGACCTGAAATAATGAAACCTTCATAGCTAATTGGTAGCTTAAGGTGACTACAATCAAAGAGATTGGTTGACTTGGAAGAAACCATCTTTGACGTAGTCTTGGTTTCCATTAATTCGAGGATTGCTAACTACAACTAAACGGTGATTGAATGTTTGGACATAATATGGGTTTCCGTAACCATTACCAAGATAGTCTTGATAATATATGTCTAAAACTAAGAATCACAAGACGTGTAAGTTGTAAAGATCCATCCATCATGAATCTTAGCAAGCTAGTGGGAGCTGTAAGCGTCTTATGAGAGAAAGATCAAATCGTTTGATTTCTCATAAAGATGTAAATGAATCTTTTGTTTGCTAAGTTTACAAAAGATTAGTGGGAGTTAATCGTATTCTTAAATTAAAACATATATATGATATATTAAGTTTAGGAATTCTTCTTCGTTAAAGTAATGACTTTAAACATTCTATAATGATAGAATGTATATGGGAGACATAGTCTATATACATGAGATGGAAATCTATAATGATATATTTCAGTATATATAATTTGATTATATCAATCCCTAATGATAGACAAAAGATGCTAGGAAGTTTCTCATATGATGATAAACATTAGTCAGAAGGACAATTCTAGTAAGACTAGGAAGTTGCTCTTCATGAAGGGATTGTACCCCTTTGACTCCCAAAGAATTAATGCGTAAATAGAATCCTTTATGCGTACGCAGAAAGGTGATTTATGTATTTCATGTTGTATGAAAAGCGTTGATATGAGTTGTACCAAGATTGGTACAAGACGATATCAATGCAAGCCCAGGATCAGAACCAAGGCAACTGTCAAGTGAGTCCTTATGTATTTAAGAAATACTAAAGGATAGATTCCTCAAGAATGAGGAAGAATTAAAGTAACGCAATGGAAGCTTAAAAGTATTAGATTATGAATCTAATATCGTATCCATCATTGAATGTCTCTTCATTTTGAATGAAGAGATATTTGGATATCTCTTTATTATGACTGAAGATATATTTGGGTGGAAACATTAAAGGTAATGACTTTAGTGTCTTCCATCATGAATGCAAAATATATCTCACCATATAGAAGTTTACAACAATGTTGTTTGGATGGGAAAGTTCATTTATGAACTCTCCATTCGGTTCCAACCAGAAAGTGTCTCTAGTGTGCCGACACTACGACACTAATGGGGCGATAGCTCAAGCCAGGGAATCAAGGTCTCATCAAGATCCGAACTCAAATGAGAGACTGAACCACATGATTGAGAATCATGTATAATGGTGATGTCGTTATTCTCAAGGTTGCTTCTATGGATAACATATAGATATCCATTGTCTAGGCCTACTCCTCAGCCATTTTTGAAATGACTACAGAAGAGGTATCATCACTGATGACCAAGCTGATTGGCTCTAGTGCAAGTGGGAGATTGTTGGAAATGTGCCCTAAAACCAATCATATGATGATACTTTACGGACATTTCACATGTTAAACTAATCTAGTTTAATATAAAGGGCAAAGATTATTGTTTTAAGCCGTCTCATATAAATGTTATATGCTTAAACGATAAGTCCAAAGAATATGTAATAGGGAGAATGTGATCTAAAGAAGTTAGATTCCTGAGACCATTCTCTTTCGAATACATATCCTAAATGTTCCTGATCATAGGACTGCCAATTGGGCATTGACAGTCCGTCAAGATCAGTACGTGCTATGTCTTCTCTTAGGAAGAGTGACTGGTCTCGAGTCATTGGTGTGACTGACACCAAGACAAGTACGTAGGTGCTCAATAGAGAATGAGTCCACTGAACTCGATTAACGAGGAGTTCTCATACTCATGTCACATGAGAACTCATAGTTGGGATAATGCAAAGTAGTCATTTGACCTGAGGCATCATAGTTGTCTTGTGGTTAGGTCCTTGATCTTTGACTATGTCAAAGTCACTCCATCAAAGAGTGTCCACGGCATAGTTGGGGTTAAGCCACTTAGCCATGGAGGCAAGTGAATGCGCAATAAGGGATCTCTAACCTTCAAACGTTGAGGGAGAATACTCTATGATATGATTAAGAATCTCTGGCCAGAGTATGAACGAGATTTAGGAACTCGTTCCAAATCACATTCAAGGTAATCATATAAGTAAGAGAATCACATTGGATAGTAGACATGAATAAACTATCAAACCAAACAATGTGGTCAAGAGTATTGTATTAGAGAAATACCGTTTTGCATTGTAATCCCAAACTGAATAGGTTCTCCAACCTCTTCTGATTAGCTTAGGTAGCCATGACATACTACTAGGTGTCACTCATGGCTTGTGGAAGCCCTGAAGATGTAAAATCACTAAAGGGAGAATTGAAAGTAAGTTTCAATTCACAATCGATTAGTAAGAGTTCTAATCGCCCACTGCCTCGCTAAAAGGAACCTAATGGATCGCACACCGTGTAAGGTAATGATTGAAGGATACAATGGAGATGAGTAAGGATAATTAAATGGTTTAATTATTTATGGCTAGGATTAATTAATATGTTAATTAATCAAACGAATAAGTTCGTTTCAGACCTCGGGTTAGTTTTGGGCCTCAAGGCCCAATGGGCTTCGAATGTCAAGCCCATCAACATAAGTTGTATGGCAACTTATTGACTAAATACCCAAAAGGGCCCAAACAGCATATAGCCTTAAGGAGGCCGGCCATATAGAGAAGGAAAGGGTTTGTGGTTCTTTAAGTCACTTAATTGAAGGGACTATATAAAGAACTTTATAGCCAAAATTCATTTAGGGTTTCTTTTGGAGAAAATTGGAGAGAACATGTCTCTCCCTTTCTCTCTAGGAGGCCGGCCCCCTTGGAGGGGATTAGCTAGCAATCTTTCCTCCTCCAAGGTCACTCATCTTCTTCCTTCACCATCCTTGGTGTCGAAAATTAGAGGTCTCCTACCTTGGGGACTTTTGGAGAATCAATTCTTCCATCCATATCCATGGAGCCAAGGAGCAAGGAGACAAAGGAAAGAAGGCCCTCACATGGGTGATTAACCTTTGCTAAGCAAAGAGGTGCTTCAAAGGTTCAAAAGTTTCTCAACTCCTTTCTTTAAGATTTGAGTTGAGTCATGGTTCACCATAACTACTAGGCTTTGAATTTCATGGGTAATGTTTTGTTTTGAGTGCATACAAGCATGATTCCGCCTTGAATTGTTAATTGCATGCCATAGATGTTGCTCAAATGAACATGTTTTTCACAAATTTTCCTTCACATTAGACATCAATGATGCCTCAGGTCAAAGGACTACTTTGCATATTGCAACTTACGAGTTCTTACATGACATGTATGTTCGAACTCTCTTTTGATCGTTGTTCAGTGCACTCGTTTACCTTTTGAGCACCTATGTGTTTGTCTCAATGTCCAACACTAAATGACTTGAGACTAGTCATACTCACGCTTGAGTTAACATAACACATACTAACCTTAGTGGATTGTCAATGCCCAATTGGCAATCCTATGGCTAGGAACGTTTTAGGAATGTTCATAAGAGAAAGGTCTTGTTAATCTAACTTACTTAGATCACTTCTCTCTTAGATTAAATATATTACTTGGATTCCCTTATTGCTTAAACACATGATACAATAAATAGTGATTAACAATAAGCTTTGCCCTTCATTAAACATATGATAGTCTAATACAATAAGTATTCCAAAAGCTATTACATCAAATGAGTGGCTTTTTGGGCATACTTCCAACATCCAGAGGCCAATTCATATAACCAATCCTTAGCCTTCTTTAGAAGAGGAAAGGGAAAGGCTTTCATCTTCAAAATGTTGCCATCGACGTTGATTGGAGTCATTCTTGAACACACCACTTCGAACTCTTTCAAGTGCTTGGTTGGATCTTCCATGGACATCCCATGGAATTTGGGAATGTGGTGCAACAAGCTAGACTTCAATTCGAACTCATCGGTCTTGTCTTGGGCAGCCCTAGGATATTGAATGCATCAAGGAACGGCATTGCCTAATTTCGAGGCAGAAAGCTTCTTGATTGTTTGATTGTCCACTGCCATGGGTTGTGGTTCTTTTAAATTCCTTGTCGTGGGGTCTTCTTCCTCTTCTATCACTTGTTCTTCAAGCTCAGGTTCAGGGCTAGGTGGATTAGATTCTTGCTAGTTTCTCTGGCTTCTCAAAGTCCTCTCAAAATCGTCGTCAAAGTCCAAGATGTGCTCACGAATTGGTTGAGAACTTCGAGTCATAAACTAGTACCTAAAAACAAGAAACAAAACAAAGTCAGAAACAAACACACGAAAAAAAAACAAAAAGAAACAACGGGGGATTAGCAAAGTTGCTAATCCCCGGCAATGGCGCCAAAAATTTGATGTGAAATTTGGTGTGGTACGATTCGGGAAGAAAGGCAAGGTAAGTCTTAGATTCATCGGACCTTATTAGATCACCGAGCGAGTCGGTGAAGTTGCTTATAGACTTGAGTTGCCATCAGAGCTGTCTAAAGTACATAATGTGTTTCATGTCTCGATGCTTCGACATTATGTTGCAGATCTTTCACATGTGATACCTCATCAACCTTTGGAGATCAGTTCAGATTTGACTTATGACGAGGAGCTAGTGACTATTCTCGATTGGAAAGAAAAGGTTCTGAGGAATAAGACAGTGCGGTTGGTTAAAGTTTTGTGGAGGAATCATTCAGTGAAAGAAGTGACTTGGGAGACAGAGGATCGAATGAGAGAGATGTACCCGAGATTGTTTTATGAGTTCCAGTGGATGGTTTTGGTTATGTAAATTTCGGGGATGAAATTTTTATAAGGTGGGTAGATTGTAACAGCCCGTCCCTGGAAATTTGTGCAGTAGATGTGAATTGACGAAAATACCCTTGGAAATTACGTTGTAATATTGGTTAAGCTTGGTTTGGGCCAATTAAGTGGAGTCCTAATTGTGTCGAACCAATTAGGATTGGGTTTTGTGTATTTTGGGGTTATGGACCAATCCAAAACCTTATAACTCATTCTCTCTCCTCTCCCGTGCTTTCTCTTTCCCTCTCGCAGACTCTCTCTCTCTCTCATTCTCGGTGTTGTACGGACAAGCACCTAAAACACGTCGAAACTTTGCAGATCGTGGTCAAAGAGGACACCATTGTGTTCGTGAAGCTCAGATGAGTTGATTAGTACCCATTTCAGGTAAGGATACCTTCGAAATCTCATGAAACCGAACCCCTCGATTTTTTCACTATTTATGCTCACGTAAAACCTTGTGTTTTTGGAGATTTTAAGCTCATAGGGAGCTTAAGGAGGTCCTAAAGAAGCTCGGAGCGGTTCGTTGGAAGGTTTTGGAAGTCGGAGGACTGAGATCGACGTGTTTCTAAGTTTGCCAAATTATCGAGCTTCCTCAGGTAAAATCTAGTGGATTTTAAGCTTTGACACTTGTATGGTTGTGTTCTACATGCTCGTAGCTTCATTTTGGTACCAATTTTATGAAAAATGGTTGAAAAACGAGTGAGAAACCATGTTTGGAAGTTTACCCAGAAACCGGCTAACAGTCACCGACGACCGGCGACTCGCCGGAGAAAACAGAGCATATTCCGTTAAAATATGGGGATGATCCTGAGATTGTGTAGATCACTGTGGTATATTTATGTACCCAAATTGAGCAAAGTATGAGAAGTTATTAGCTAGAATTTTGTATGTGCTTAAAATAACGTTGTTATAGTTATTTCTCATATAGGCGAGACCTATCTAGAGGACGAGGTAGCCAGGCTAGACGTGGGGGTTACGACTCGTCTACATACCAGTGAGTGGGTAGTTCTTTTTAGTATATATATATGTATATGCTTGACGTTTTTCCCAGAAAACGTATTTTAATGGAATGTGATTTAAATGCCATGTTATGCCTACATTTTTAGCATATGCATTATCATAATTATGCATACTATTGGATGGTGCTGCGGAGGCCCAGGTAAGTATATTACGCTGTGATTGGTTATGAGATAGATGATGATGTTGAGATGATATTGAGCTCATTAATCTACACCACGGTGTTAGTGCCCCCGCCCAGAGTTAGGGGCATAGCTTCACATGATCGTTCACCTGCCGTACCACATGCTCACCTTGGATCCAAGATAGGTGCATAGCCTGTTGTATAGACCACTTTTAGTGGGTTCGACTTGTAGGTGACCTGCGATTAGCGCACAGCCTTCATGTGATTGTAGCACTTGAGCGTATTCATTATACACCCAGCCTATCGGTCAGACCACGTGAGGTGGTACCGACTTGTGTGCAGATATGTATAAATATGTTGAGATATGAGATTGAGATATGATTGAATTGAGCTCTAGTTATGCCGTATAGATCACGTCAGGTGACTTCGGCTAGCAGATTATTCATATTGAATTGCATCACCTGGCTTATTATTTGATATATTGTGATATTAGGCATAGCATATACATGGCATACATTCAAATGAATCTTGATTTACTAAGCATGTTTGACTTATATTTACGTATCCTATTTTCTGGGAAAGCTATACTTGTTTTACGGCGAGGGGTTAGTATATTCAAAGGAAAAGAAAGTTTTTATATAAGCGTTGTTTTACTGACCCACTCAGCTTTGTTTTGCACCCCACCAGGTATTAGGTAGCTTTGTTGGTGGCTCACGAGGATTCGGGGGGAAGTTCTGACAGTACATCATCCATGTAGGAATATTGGATACTGTTTAATTTAGTAATTCTATGCTTGACTGCACTTAGACTTAATTATGCTCTGAAGGTGTAGCAACACTTATTTCCTTTCTAGCCATTCTGGATGTTTGGTTTTTATTCATTCGAAATTTCTATATCTTAACGCTTCCGCATTGTGCATATGGCTTACGTCACGCTCACGTGACGGCCAGCATGCCTCGATCTCGGTTGAGGTGTGTCATTTGTGCCGTGTGCCCTAGCTATATATATATATATGTAAATATTGTGCCGCACCTAGGGGGAATTTTAGAGGGATTTTTAATATGATATATGTTTAATATGAATTGATTACATCTAGTGATTGTTTCATAAATCGTGAATGTGATTTACTTATCTGTTTGATTGATAACTTATTCTTCTATGTTGATTGAGGGTGCATACTTATTTTGCATGCATGAATTTGGTGCTAGAATATAAGGGAATTTCACCTAATCGTTATGAACTTGTATTTACAAGTAGTAAAAGTCGCTAGTCACAATTGTGTTAAGTAAATCCTAGGCAGGAGTATCATGTTTTTCATAGTTACGAATGCTGTGTGAATGTTTATGATTTTCATGGAACTTAATGATCTTTGATATGTTTCTCTATTATGCTGTTCATGTAGGGAACTTGATAAGAATAATTTGGTTGCTAATGCGTTCTCCGTCCAATTCAATGAACTTAGGAAAATCTGAGAATTAATTAGTGTTGTTCACAATTAATTTGGGGCGTTGTCATTCATGGTCTGAGAATTAATTAGTGCTGTTCACAATTAATTTGGGGCATTGTCATTCCTGGTTTATAGGAAGAATAACTAGAAATCGATTCATATGCATATGTGTCATGTGTGGAGAAGGACCCTCTAACTAGCCTTTCACCCTTTAATTCACCCAAATTCGTGTCTTTTAAAGTTTGTTTCTTTAATTTGCTTAGTTTCAGTTAAATTCGTCAAAAACAATCCCCAGTTAGTATTTTGAGTCTTCTTAGTTTAATTTTCGTCCAAATCATTCCTTAGTACTATTTTTGAGTCATAGAAACTTAGTTTGTGTGTTTTGAGTCATATTAGCTTGTTTTGAGTTGTTTAAGTCTAGTTTTCTGTTTTTAAGTCTAGTTAAGTGTTTTAGAGTCTCAATTGTGTAAATTAGCATCCCTTTTAATCCCCGGTCTAGAACGATCCCTACTTACATATACTACAATCATAGGGTTTTAATTTGAGTGTCATTTAATTTCATTTCAAATTTTGGCGCCGTTGCCGGGGATTAGCAAAATTGGTAATCTTCCCCTAGTATTGCCTTGTGTTTTACTTTGTTTTTGTTTTTGTTTTCTTGTGTTCTGATTTTGTTTTGCTTTGTTTTCTTTGTTTTAGGTACTAGTTTATGACTCGAAGTTCTCAACCTGTTCACGCACATATCTTGGAGTTTGACGACGATTTTGAACGAAGTTTGAGAAGCAAGAGGAAGCAACCAGAACCCAATCCTCCTAGTTCTAATTCTGAATCCGAATTTGAAGAAGAGGAAAGGAAGAACAAGCTATGGCTGTGGATAATCGTACAATCAAAGAACTTTCAGCCTCGGGATTGGACAATGCCGTGCCCTTATTGATGCAATGTAAAACAACACACAAATTAAACCCTCTTGTTGACAATTGTAGTAAAGATGTAAGTAAGGATTGTTCTAGGCGGGGGATTAGGAGGGATTGCTAATCTATGCAAAACTGACTTTAAAACACTAAACAAGACTTAAAAACACAAAACTAGGCTAAAGACACTTAACTAGACTCAAATAACTCAAAATTGACTAGAATGACTCAAAACAGCACAAAACAAGCAAATAGACTCAAAACAGACACTAAGAGTGATTTTGGACGAAAATTGGTTTTATCTAGACTCAAAACACTTAAAAACAAAAAGTTGGATAGATTCTAACTAGTTTGACACACAAAAGTAAAAGGGGGATTGGTTTTGGACGAATTTAAAGTAAAACAAATAAACTAAAAACTTAGACAGATTTGGGCATGAAATTGGTGAGTTGGATGGATGATGGGCTAGCTAGAGGGTTCTTCTCCACACATGACACACTTGCATACAAATCAATTTTCAGTTGTTCTTTCGATAAACCATGAAACTCAACACCCCAGGTCAATTAGGTATGCTTAAATTAACCCTCAAGTTCTCCTTAAGTTATTGAATTGGATGGGAAAGTGCATACAACAATTCAAAACATTCTCTAAAAGTCCCCTACGTGAACAGCACAATAGAGATACAATCAAAGATCATTAAGCTTCATGAAAACTATAAGTATTGACGAGGCATTCGTAACTATGATGAGCATGATACTCCTGCCAAGAATTCACTTAACACGATTGTGACTAGCAACCTCCACTACACATGAATATAAGTTCATAACGATTAGGTGAAATTCCCTTATATTCTAGCATCAAATTCATGCATGAAAACTAAGCGTGCACTCTTAATCAACATACAAGAATAAGTTATCAATCAAACAGTTAAGTGATGTGAAATTCAATTGCACTCAAACCTAAACCTTCTTGATGACAATTGTAGCAATGATGTAAGTAGGGATCGTTCTAGACCGGGGATTAACTAGGGATGCTGATCAACACAAATAAGACTCAAAATTGACTCAAAACACTAAAAATAGCAATAAACAATAAAAAAGACTCAATTCTAGACCTAACAATTTATTTTGACGAAAATTAAACTTAACTTAACTCAAAAGACTAAAAAAACAGATTTTGACTCAACTAACAAGATTTAATGAAAAGGGTTTTGTTTTGACGAATTTAAGAACTTAAAACAGAAACTTGTAAAACAAACTCAAAAGACACGAAATTGGGTGAATTAAGATGGTGAAAGGCTAGCTAGAGGGTCCTTCTCCACACATGACACATATGCAATACAAATCGATTTCCAGTTATTCTTTCTATAAACCACGAATGACAATGCCCCAAGTTAACCATGACTGGACGCATTAACCCTCAGATTTTCTTAAGTTCATTGAATTGGACGTAGCGCCGCAACCAAATTATTCTTATCAAGTTCCCTAAATGACTGCATACTTGAGATATATATCAAAGATCATTAAGCTCCGTGAAAATCATAAACATTGACATGACATTCGTGACTATGACTGCATGACAGTCCTGCCAAGAATTTACTTAACGCGATCGTTTATAAGTGACCTTCACTACTTATAAATATAAGTTTGTAATTACTAGGTGAAACTCCCTTATATTTTAGCATCAAATTCATGCATGCAAACTAAGTAGGCCTCCTTAATCAACATACAAGAATAAGTTTTCAATCAAACAGTTAAGCAAATTGCATTCACGATTTATGAAATAATAACTGGATGTAATTGATAGGAGCATATTTATGCGACTTGGTTAACTTGTTTCCTTGCATTTAGGTTGTTAGTTCTTTTAGTTATTTTAGTATTTTAAGCTATTTTCGTGTGTTTGTAGGTTTAAATGGCTAAAGTGGCAAGAAAGTACATTTTGGTGCATTTTTAGGCACTAAATGGATTGCACATGCTTGGAGCTAAGTGGATGGACGAAATTGAAGATCAAATGAGCTTAGGATGGAATGAAGATGTGAAGAATTGGATTCAAGACAAATGAAGAATGAACGGTTCAGAATTGGAAGCCAAAGTTTCTAAAGTTGGAAGTTTCTATTCTTGGAGGTTTCCATTCTTGAAAGTTTTTATTTTTGGCTTTGAAGTTTCCTAATCCTTCCTCACCTATGTTCCAGCCACAATGGGCTTCCTAAATAATTTAGGACACTTAAATATAGGGTTCTAGAAGACCTAGTCCTATCCCTATTCCTTGCCGCACAAGGGATTACCTTTCCTTATATTTCCTTTGTTGAAATCACCTTTCCCTTTCTCCAAATCCCTGCCGCACCTTCCCTTTCCCTTTCTTTTGTGGATTCTGACATTCAATTACCCTTTTTCCCTTAGGATTTGGTTTACAAATCTGTCTCCAAAATTAATTAGGGCTTTGACTTCCTTTCCCTTTCTCTTTATTTTCTGCCACACCTTAGCTTTAATTCCCTAGGGTTTTGACATACTTTGATATATATATATATATATTTAAGTGTGTGCGGCACTAATTCAAAGGGACACACTTTCTACCGAAAATCCACCCTCCATCTTTCACCATAACTCACCTACACCCATCCACCACCACAAATCACCACTAAAACTCACCACCATACCCTTGTGCCGCAGCAAAGGAGAAGAATGAGAGCTTTTGGACGTTTTGGCATTCAATTTGGATCGCTGGAGCGTTTAGGTGTTTTCTTTCTTTTGTTTTCAATGTATAAATCAGTTTACCTTTGTTTTGTGATTATAAGGAACTAAGCCCTTTTGGCTAAGGGGAATTTCAAAGCCATGAACATACTTGCAATATAAATTGATTATCTTCAGTTGTGATTTCATAAATTATGAATGCAATTTGCTTAACTACTTGATTGATAACTTATTCTTGTACGTTGATTAAGAGGACCCGCTTAGTTTGCATGCATGAATTTGATGCTAGAATATAAGGGAGTTTCACCTAATCGTTATGAACTTATATTTACAAGTAGTGGAGGTCGCTGATAGGAGCATATTTATGCGACTTGGTTAACTTATTTCCTTGCATTTAGGTTGTTAGTTCTTAGTTATTTTAGTATTTTAAGCTATTTTCATGTGTTTGTAGGTCCAAAGGCCTAAGGTGGCAAGAAAGTGCATTTTGGTGCCTTTTGGAGTAGTTTTGGGCATGGAAAGGATATCACATGCTTGGAGCAAGGTGGATGGACGAAATTGATGTTCAAGAAGGATTAGGAATGTGCTTGAAGACTTAAGTCAAAGATTTTGAAGAAAGGAATCAATGTAGAAGAAGGAATGTTAGCCAAGTTTCCTGATTTGGTCCTAATCCGAATTTACTTAATTTCCAGCTGCAAGGAGGATCTCAAATTAATTTAGGACACTTAAATAAATGTTCTAGAAGTCCTAAAACCTTTCCTAAACCCTTGTTGCACCTACTTACCCTTTCTTCCAAAATCTGCCACATAATTGCCTTTCCCTTTCTCTCTAGGTCCTGCTGCACCCTACTTACCCTTTTTTCCTATTGGGGTTCCGATTTGTTACCCTTTTTCTGGAGGATTTGGAGTCCTAAACCTTTCCAATTTAATTCCCAGCCGTGCCCTTTCCTTCTCCAATAAATAAAAGTCATTCTCGCACCAAAGAGAGCTCTGGACACATTCTCTGCATCCCTTCCATCCACCTATCTACCTATCCATCCTCTATCACCCATCTCCACAGATTCTCTACACACCCCTAACCCCTTGTACATAACCTGCTGCAACCCTTAGACCATCCATTCACCACTCACACCTTTGTCCCGCATATTTGCAACGAAGGAGGATTGCTTGGAGTTGTGCTAGCCATTCAATTTGGATTGCTGGAGCATTCTAGGTGTATTCTACTTTGGTTTTCAATGTTTATTTTCAATTGTTTCTGTTTAATTGCAAGTATGAGGAACTAAACTCCTTTTAGCTAGGGGGAATTTCAAAGCCATGAACATATTTGTAATATGAATTGATTACTTTCAGTTGTGATTTCATAAATTGTGAATGCAATTTGCTTAACTGCTTGATTGATAACTTATTCTTGTATGTTGATTAGAGGGCCCGCTTAGTTTGCATGCATGAATTTGATGCTAGAATATAAGGGAGTTTCACCTAATAGTTACAAACTTATATTTACAAGTAGTGGAGGTCGCTTATAAACGATCGCGTTAAGTGAATTCCTGGCAGGAGAATCCTACGTTCATAGTTACGAATGCCTTGTCAATGCTTATGATTTTCATCGAACTTAATGATCTTTGATATGTATCTCTATTATGCGTTCATGTAGGCAACTATTGTAGAATAATTTGGTTGCAGATGCGTTCATCCAATTCAATGACTTTAGGAAAATCTGATGGTTAATTTGTGCGTTCACAATTAACTTGGGGCGTTAAGGTTCATGGTTTATTGAAAGAGTAATTGGAAATCGATTTGTATGCATATGTGTGATGTGTGGAGAAGAACCCTCTAGCTAGTCTATCATCCATTCATTCACCCAAATTCGTACTAACCTTTGTTTAGTCTCTTAATTTGTTTGTTTTACTTTAAATTTGTCAAAACCCCAATCCCCTTTAATTAAATGTGTTAGATTAGTTAGAAACGTGTATGAATCTGTCCAATTTAGTGTTTTGAGTCTAATTGGTTGTTTTAAGTTGTTTTGAGTCTTTTAAGTTTGTTTTGAGTCTTTACAGTCTAGTTAAGTGTTTTTAAGTTTGTTTTTGTGTTTTTAAGTCAGTTTAGAGTTAATTAGCAATCCTTCCTAATCCCTGGCCTAGAACGATCCCTACTTGCATCTTTACTACAACTGTCAACAAGAGGGTTTAATTCGTGTGTTGTTTTACATCACATCAAATTTTTGGTGCCGTTGCCGGGGATTAGGAACTTTGCTAATCCCCCTTTGTTTCTTTTTTGTGTCTTTGTTTTAGTTGCTAACTTTGTTTCTGTTTGTGTTTCTGTCTTTTACTTTTGATGTTTGATTTAGTTTTAATGCTTTGATTTCAGGTACTAGAGTAGTAAGACATGGATTTTGCTAACATTCAAGCTTAATTGGCTAATCTTACTTCTCAATTGTCCCAGATTACCGAAAGAACCACAATGCACACTGCTCAAACTCATCAACGTCCTCAATTCACTACGAACGGAGGTACTTGGGGTTTTCAAGGCCATGACCAATCAAGGGACAACATGTTTTCCAACACTTACAATTCAGATTTGAGCGATCATTCAAACTCTATGTGGTGGGAATCTTAACAAGTTCAACCTGAAGGATATTGGCAACCATATGAGGAGTTCTATACAACGCCTATACAGCCACCACGGCCTCCCCCACAACAATTCCAATCGAATTCAAGTATGTCCATGAATTATGATGAAATTCTTGATGTACTAATTTCTTTAACGCAGGGCTCACGACAAGAAGAATATTTGCAGCCATCTGAGGAGTTCTATCAATGGCCATGTGCACCATCACAGCCTCCACCACAATCGTCCCAACCACATTCAGGTTTGTTCATGGATAATGATCAAATTATTCAATTACTAACCACTTTGGCACAAGGGCAGCAAAATCAAGCCCAAGTGATGAACGATTAGGACAAGAAGTGGGGTGAATTGAAGAATCAAATGGGAGAGATTGTAGAATTCATGGGACAAATTTAAGAACAAAGTGAACTCTCCAACTCAACTATTGTAAATTCAATGGGTGATTTTGAAATCGCTGAAGCCATCACCTTGGGAAGTAATATGAAGGTTGAAGCTGACCCAGAACCGTCCAAACACAGCTCGAACATGGATGAATTGCTGCTGCTAGAAGAAGAGGAGGAGGCCACACCTACGGCAAGGGTAGAACAACCCTTGCCCCAGCCCCCTAGAGTCCCTAGGCCGTCCAACTATGATAATATTGTTCCAAACTCAATTCATTCTAACATTATTCCACCAAATGTCCCTTTTCCTCGCAAGTTTTTAATTCCCAAGAAAGAAGTGAGTGAAAAAGACATCGTGGAAGCCTTCCCAAAGGTGCAAAGGGATATCCCAATTCTTGATACAGCAAATCAAATTCCAGAATGTGTTGAACTGTTCGAAGAGAATTGTACATCAAGAAGAATGATTCAAGAGCAAGAAGTGGCTGGAGCATATGTAGAATACATCAAAGAGGATGTTCATGAAACAACAAAGACCAAAGAAGTTGACTTTTATGACATGGGATAAGTCAAAACTATCACATTCAATCTGGCCAAGTCCAACATTCCTGAAACATTCAAAGACGTGGTGTTTGTCATTGAGTTTGTGTCGGAGCAAGCAAGTAAGCCATCTATTTCAATTTCAATTTTCTTTTCTACTAACTTGCTGATTTTAATGATTCAGGTACCCACACTAGAATTTAAACCATTGCAGGATCATTTCAAGTATCACCGTCCATTCCAAGATCAATCCATGCATTCGAAGAAGGGAGACCTAGGAATCGCCCCACAATCAGATTTGCTTTCCTAAACCCTTCTCTTTCCTGCATTTATCTTGCCATGTTTAGTTCGTTGTTTGTTTGTTTGCTTTCTGTGAGTTTATGCTTGAAACATTGAGGACAATGTTTGATTTAAGTGTTGGGGGGGTAACAAAGTGTTTTTGATGCAAATTCGCGGGATTTTATCACCCATTACTTCTAAAGTTGTTTCTCACTGTTTTTAAGTGTTTTCAAACTATTTTGAAGTGTTTTAGTGTGCTTTGAAGTAAAATTACGAAAATTTGAAAAAAAAAAAATCAGTTTTTGAAGTGTTTTTAGAGTCGTTTTTGTGTGTTTGTGTCTTAGGTATCTTCCAACACAATGATAAGGATTTGGTTTTTAATTACATGACTGTTAAAGAAAGTTACAAACATGGATTGAAGTTTGATATGCTCTTAGTTTATGCTTAGTTGTAGTTGTTGTTTACGAATTCAGATTTGATCACAAAAGGATAAAATCAGTTTTTGTAACATGCTTGAAGGAAGGAACTCAAACTAATGCTACATCCCTGAGAAACTTGAGCCTATGCTTCTTTTGGAGATTTATTAGTATGAGATTTCTTGTTTTCTAACGTCGTTGCATGATCTCATTATTTCTTTGCTTGATTGCTACTTAGAATGCATTTTCATCATTATAGATCCACATACTAGAACTCATGCCCGTTTCATTCAAAGCATGACATTGAATTGCATAACGCATATCAAGATGAAGTTGTTTAGTTGCCACCAAAGCCAAATAGCCGTACCCCATGTTTCATATGTTTTGTAGGTTTAACCTTTTTGAGCCTTATTTAGCTTATTTTCTATGTTAGCCCACACTATCCTTACCTAGCCTAGATTAGGACTATCCATACCCTTTGTTCTTAAAGGATAGTGAAGCATGACTTAAAATGAATTCCTTTTGATCTACATTATGCAGCAAATCAAGTGTGGGGGAGGGAATGGTTGTTTTAAGCTCATTTGTACGTTTTGTGTTTCAAAAGAAAAGAAAAAGATGAGAAAAACGTGTGAAATGTAACATGTGAAAAGAAAAGAAAGAAAAGAAAGAAAAAGAGTTGAAAACGAAGTGAAAATGAGTTTAAGAGTGTTGATTGTTGAAGAAAAGGTCCAAAACATCAAATCTGGCCCTAAAATGTGTAAATCTTCCCTTTTTGTTCAAAGTTAATTTCTGCATTCAAAAGTGAATTCTAAGTGTGATTTCATTGCTTTGCTTACTATTTCTTTAAGAACCTTTGTTTTTCCTTACCTTTCTTTGTTAGCCAATACCTTTAGCCTTGTTACAACCCATTGACTTCTATCTTGAGTGTTGTGTGTTTCAATATGTGCAGTTTGGAATTGGTATGAGCATATGGTGTCCCTGGTTCTTGCATCTAAGTAGTAGCATTCCGTTCATGAGATCGTATACATTTTAGATTAATAATTCCAGAAAAAATGCTTTCTTTGTTACAACATATGTGAGTACTAGTTTTCATGTTTACATCAATCTTCTCACATATACCTAGCGTAGGGAGTGTAGTCAGAAAATCTGAGTGAAAATTGAGTGTTTATCTAGTAAGGAATTGAGCGAATTCTCTAAGGCATGTTACTACATTTAAAATGTTGTTTTAATTGATTAAATGCGAACTAGTGAATGGTGACTGTGATTAAGTATGAGTTCAAGTGTAAGGACGACCAAAATCTGTGTAAGTGATGATTTTTAATATGTTACGTGCCTTGGAAATCCCTTAGGTAAATGTTGGAAGGTTTAGATTGTGTGTTGTTTCTTTTGTTTGTTTTGTTTTGCTCGAGGACTAGCAAAAGCTAAGTGTGGGGGAATTTGATAGGAGCATGTTTATGCGACTTGCTTAACTTATTTCCTTGCATTTAGGTTGTTAGTTCTTAGTTATTTTAGTATTTTAAGCTATTTTCATGTGTTTGTAGGTCCAAAGGGCTAAAGTGGCAAGAAAGTGCAGTTTGGTGCGTTCTGGAGCAGTTTTGGGCATGGAATGGATGTCACATGCTTGGAGCAAGGTGCACGGACGAAATTGATGTTCAAGAAGGATTAGGAATGTGCTTGAAGACTTAAGTCAAAGATTTTGAAGAAAGGAATCAGCTAAGAAGAAGGAATGTTAGCCAAATTTCTTGATTTGGTCCTAATTCGAATTTACTTAATTTCCAGCTGCAAGGAAGACCCCAAATTAATTTAGGACACTTAAATAAATGTTCTAGAAGTCCTAAAACCTTTCCTAAACCCTTGCTGCACCTACTTACCCTTTCTTCCAAAATCTGCCACATAATTGCCTTTCCCTTTCTCTCTAGGACCTACTGCAACCTACTTACCCTTTTTCCTATTGGGATTCTGATTTGTTACCCTTTTTCTAGAGGATTTGGAGTCCTAAACCTTTCTAATTTAATTCCCAGCCGTGCCCCTTCCTTCTCCAATAAATAAAAGTCCTTGCCGCACCAAAGAAAGTTCTGGACACATTCTCTGCATCCCTTCCATCCACCTATCTACCTATCCATCCTCTATCACCCATCACCACAGATTCTCTACACACCCCTAACCCTTTCTACATAACCTACCGCCACCCTTAGACCATCCATTCACCACTTACACCTTTGTCCCGCATATTTGCAAGGAAGGAGGATTGCTTGGAGTTGTGCTAGCCATTCAATTTGGATTGCTAGAGCATTCTAGGTGTATTCTACTTTGGTTTTCAATGTTTATTTTCAATTGTTTCTATTTAATTGCAAGTATGAGGAACTAAACTCCTTTTAGCTAGGGGGAATTTCAAAGCCATGAACATATTTGTAATATAAATTGATTACTTTCAGTTGTGATTTCATAAATTGTGAATGCAATTTGCTTAGCTGCTTGATTGATAACTTATTCTTGTATGTTGATTAAGAGGGCCCGCTTAGTTTGCATGCATGAATTTGATGCTAGAATATAAAGGAGTTTCACCTAATAGTTACAAACTTATATTTACAAGTAGTGGAGGTCCCTTATAAACAATCGCGTTAAGTGAATTCCTGGCAGGAGTATCATGCAATCATAGTTAGGAATGCCTTGTCAATGCTTATGATTTTCATAGAACTTAATGATCTTTGATATGTATCTCTATTATGCGTTCATGTAGGCGACTATTGAAGAATAATTTGGTTGCAGATGCGTTCATCCAATTCAATGACTTTACGAAAATCTGATGGTTAATTTGTGCGTTCACGATTAACTTAGGGCGTTGAGGTTCATGATTTATTGAAAGAGTAATTGGAAATCGATTTGTATGCATATGTGTCATGTGTGGAGAAGAACCCTCTAGCTAGTCCATCATCCATTCATTCACCCAAATTCGTACTAACCTTTGTTTAGTGTCTTAATTTGTTTGTTTTACTTTAAATTCGTCAAAAACCCAATCCCCTTTAATTAAGTGTGTTAGATTAGTTAGAAACGTGTTTGAATCTGTCCAATTTAGTGTTTTGAGTCTTACTAGTTTTAAATTCGTCCAAATAACTCCCTAGATTCTGTTTTGAGTCTAATTGGTTGTTTTAAGCTGTTTTGAGTCTTTAGAGTCTAGTTAAGTGTTTTTAAGTTTGTTTTTGTGTTTTTAAGTCAGTTTAGAGTTGATTAGCAATCCCTCCTAATCCCCGGCCTAGAACAATCCCTACTTGCATCTTTACTACAATTGTCAACAAGAGGGTTTAATTTGTGTGTTGTTTTACATCGCATCAGTCGCTTATAAACGATCGCGTTAAGTGAATTCTTGGCAGGAGTATTATGCTCATCATAGTTACGAATGCCTCGTCAATGCTTATAGTTTTCATGAAGTTTAATGATCTTTGATTGTATCTCTATTGTGTTGTTCACGTAGGGGACTTTTAGAGAATGTTTTGAATTGTTGTATTCGTTTTCCCATCCAATTCAATAACTTAAGGACAACTTGAAGGTTAAAAAAGTGCTGTCACGGTTAACCTGGGGTGTTGAGTTTCATGGTTTATCGAAAGAACAACTGACAATTGGTTTGTATGCAAGTGTGTCATGTGTGGAGAAAAACCTTCTAGCTAGCCCATCATCCATCAATTCACCCAATTTCGTCCAAGCTTTGTCTAAGTTTACAATCTGCTTGTTTTCATCTTAAATTCGTCAAAACCCAATCCCCCTTTAATTAAGTGTGTTAGATTAGTTAGGAGTGTGTTTAAATCTGTCCAATTTAGTGTTTTGAGTCTTACTAGTCTAGAATTCGTCCAAATCACTCCTTAGAGTCTGTTTTGAGTCAATTTACTTGCTTTGTGTTGTTTTGAGTCATTCTAGTTAGTTTTGAGTGTTTTCAGTTTATATTGAGTCTTTAGAGTCTAGTTAAGTGTTTTTAGCCCAGTTTTGTGCTTTTGAGTCAGTTTAGAGTTGATTAGCAATCCCTCATAATCCCCGGCCTAGAACGATCCCTACTTGCATCTTTACTGCAACTGTCAACAAGAGGGTTCAATTTGTGTGCTGTTTTACATCACATCAAATTTTTGGCACCGTTGCCGGGGATTAGCAACTTTGCTAATCCCTTTTTTCTTTTTCGTGTATTTTTTCTTAGTTTCTGACTTTGTTTTGTTTTCTTGTTTTCTTTAGCTAATCCCCCTTTGTTTCTTTTTCGTGTCTTTTGTTTTAGTTGCTGACTTTGTTTCTGTTTGTGTCTTTTACTTTTGATAGTTGATTTAGTTTTAATTCTTTGATTTCAGGTACTAGAGTAATAAGATATGGATTTTGCTAACATTCAAGCTCAATTGGCGAATCTTACTTCTCAATTGTCACAAATTGCTGAAAGAACTTCAATGCACACTGCCCCTACATTTGATGTACCCTATGGGCAAGGACATCAAACTCATCAATTCACTGTGAATGGAGGTGGTTGGGGTTATCAAGGCCATAACCAATCAAGAAGCAAATTGTGTTCCAACACTTACAATTCCGATTGGAGAGATTATGCCGATTATATGTGGGGGGAACGTCAACAATTGCAACAAGGTGGATATTGGCAGCAAGATGAGGAGTTCCATACAACGCATATGTAGCCATCACAGCCTCCCCCACAACAATTCTAATCGATTTCAATTATGATGAAATTCTTGATGTACTAACTTCCTTGACGTAGGGCTCACAACAAGAAGAATATTTGCAGCCATTTGAGGAGTTCTATCAATGGCCATATGCACCAAATCAACCTCAAGCACAACCTGCCCAAGCAAATTCAGGTACGTCGTTGGATAATGATACGCTTATTAAGTTACTCACCAATTTGTCTCAGGGGCAAGAAAATCAAAACAAAGCAATGCAAAATCAAGACAAAAGGGTAGACCACTTGGAGAAGCAAATTGGACAGATAGCGGAATTCGTGGTACAAATTCAAGAACAAAGTGAACTTTTCAATTCAATCGTTGTGAATCCAATGGGAGAATTTGAAATCGATGAAGCTATCACCATGGAAAGTGGCATGGAGGTCGGAGATGAACCCAAATCGTCCCAACACAGCCCGAACGTGGATGAATTGCTGCTGCTAGAAGAAGAGGAGGAGGCCACACCTACGGCAAGGGTAAAATAACCCTTGCCACAGCCACCTAGAGTCCGTAGGCCATCCAACTCTGGTAATATCATTCCAAACTCAATTCATTCTAACCCCATTCAACCAAATGTCCCTTTTCCTCGCAGGTTCATGATTTCCAAGAACGAAGAAAGTGAAAAAGACATCGTGGAAGCCTTCCCAAAGGTGCAAAGTGATATTCCAATCCTTGGTACACCAAATCAAATTCCAGAATGTGTTGAACTATTTGAAGAGAATTGTACGTCAAGAAGAATGATTCAAGAGAAAGAAGTGGCTGGAGAATAGAATGCATCAAAGAGGATGTTCATGAGACAACAAAGCCCAAAGAAGTTGAATTTTATGACAAGGGACAAGTCACAACCATCACATTCAATCTGGCCAAGTCCAAAGTTCCTGAAACTTTCAAAGATGTGGTGTTTGTCATTGAGTTTGTGTCGGAGCAAGCAAGTAAGCCATCTTCTCCAATTTCAATTTTGTTTTCTATTAACTTGCTTTTAATGATTCAAGCAGCCACACTAGAATTTAAACCATTGCCAATACAATGATTGTGTGTTTGTGTCTTAGGTACCTTCCAATACAATGATGAGGATTTGGTTTTTAATTGCATGACCGTTAAAGATAGTTACGAGCATGGATGGAAGTTTGATATGCTCTTTGGTTTATGCTTAGTTGTAGTTGTTGCTTACGAATTCAAATTTGATCACAAAAGGATAAAATCAGTTTTTGTAACATGCTTGAAGGAAGGAATTCAAACTAACGCTACATCCCTGTGAGACTTGAGCCTAAATGTTCTTTTGGAGAGTTATTAATCTGTGATTTTTGTTTTCTTCAGTCGTTGCATGATCTCAATATTTATTTGCTTGGTTGTTACTTAGAATGTGTTTTCATCACTATAGATCCAAATGCTAGAACTTATACCTGTTTCGTTCAAAGCATGACATTGAATTGCATAACACATATCAGGATGAAGTTGTTTAGTGAACCACCATAGCCAAACAGCTGTACTTCCCCATGTTTGATATGTTTTGTAAGTTTAACCCTTTTGAGCCTTATTTAGCTTATTTATCAGGATGAAGTTGTTAAGTGGATGGACAAAATTGAAGATCAAATCAGCTTAGGATCAAATGAAGAATGAAGAGTTCAAAATTGGAAGCTAAAGTTTCTAAAGTTGGAAGTTTCTATTCTTGGAGGTTTCCATTCTTGAAAGTTTCTATTCTTGGTTTGGAAGTTTCCTAGTCCTTCCTCACCTATGTTCCAGCCACAAAAGGGTTCCAAAACATGTTAGGTTGCCTAATTACATGTTTCTAGACGTCCTAGAACCTTTCCTTGGGGTTGCCGTACCCCCTATCCCTTTCCCCTTCCTTGCCGTGCAAGGGAGGCCTTTCTTCCCTAAATTCTGAACCAAAACACATTCCCCTTTTTGTTTCTTAACATTGCCGCACAAGGGAGAGGATTCTTTCCTATTTTCTGCCTTAAAAGCACATTCCCTTTCCTTTAAACCTTCTGCTGCATGTCCTTACCCTTTTTCCCCTAGGATTCTGATTTTATTTCCCTTTTTCTAGTGGATTTGAATTAATTCCTGTTAACCAAATTTAGTTAGGGTTTTGATTTCCTTTTTCCTTAAATAAAGCCTTTGTGCCGCAGCCTAAGAGGATTCATACACACACATATACATCCCAATTCATTCTCTGCCGCACCATGTACCTATCCTAACCATAACCTCACCTTCTCCTATTGATTCTTCCATTCATTCCACCACTCAAACCATAACCCATCCTTTGTGCCGTAGGAAAGGAGAAAAAGGAGAGCTTTTGGACGTTTTGGCATTCAATTTAGATCGCTGGAGCATTTAGGTGTTTTCTTTCTTTTGTTTTCAATGTATAAATCTGTTTACCTTTGTTTTGCGATTTTGAGGAACTAAGCCCTTTTGGCTAGGGGGCTATTCAATACCATGATTATACTTGCGTCATGAATTGATTAATTCCAGTTGTGATTTCATAAAGTGTGAATGCAATTTGCTTAACTGTTTTATTCAAAACTTATTCTTGTATGTTGATTAAGGATGCATACTTAGTTTGCATGCTTGAATCTGATGCTAGGATATAAGGGAGTTTCACATAATCGTTACAAACTTATATTCACAAGTAGTGAAGGTTGCTGATCACGATCACGTTAAGTTAAATTCCTAGCATGAGTATCATGATGTCATAGTTACGAATGCTTTGTCAAAGCTTATGATTTTCATAGAACGTAATGATCTTTGATTGTATCTCTATTTTGATGTGCATGTAGGGAACTTTTGAAGAATGTTTTGGGTTGTCGAATGATGTTCATCCAATCCAATAACTAAAGGAAAATCTGAGGGTTAATTAGTGATGGCACGGTTAATCTGGGGCATTATCATTCATGGTTTATTGAAAAAGCAACTGGAGATCAATTTGTATGCAAGTGTGTCAAGTGTGGAGAAGAACCCTCTAGCTAGTCCATTATGCATCCAAAACACCAATTTCGTGCCTAAATCTGTCTAGTTCTTAAGTTTTTGCACTTTACTTTATTAGTTTTCAAATTCGTCAAAACCAAACCCTATTTACTTTAAAGTGTCAAATTAGTTAGAATTTGTCCAACTTTGTTTTTTTAAGAGTTTTGAGTCAAAGTAAAACCAATTTTCGTCCAAAATCACCCTTACTGTCTGTTTTGATTCTATTTGGTTGTTTTAAGCTGTTTTGAGTCATTCTAGTTAGTTCTGAGTCTTTTCAATTTGTTTTGAATTCTTTGAGTCCAGTTTAGTGTTTTAAACTTAGTTTGACGTTTTTAAGTCAGTTTCAAGTGTTTTAGCAATCCCTCCTAATCCTCGGCCTAGAATGATCCCTACTCACATTCTTTACTACAATTGACAACAAGAGGGTTTAATTTGTTTGCTTATATATTTCGCATCAAATTTTTGGCACCGTTGCCGGGGATTGGCAACTTTGCTAATCCCCTGTTGTTTCTTTTTGTTTATTTTCTTGTGTTTTTGTTTTAGTTACTGACGTAGTCTTGTTTTTCTTGTTTTTAGGTGCTAGTTTATGACTTGAAGTTCTCAAACTGTTCATAAGAATATCTTGGACTTTGACGACGATTTTGAGAAGGCAGAAAAACGAGCAAGAATCTAATCCACCTAGCCCTGAACCTGAGCTTGAAAAACAAGTGATAGAAGAGGAAGAAGACCTCACAGCTTAAGTGTTGGAAGAAGTACAAGTCATGGCAGCAGACATTTGAACAATCAAGGAGCTCTCTGCTTCGGGATTGGATAATGCCGCACCGCTATGCATCCAATACCCCACGGCTACTCAAGGAAAGACCGAAGAGTTCAAATTGAAATCCAGTTTCTTGCACCACATCCTGAAATTCCATGGGCTGTCCATGGAGGATCCCAACAAACACTTGAAGGAATTTGAAGTTGTTTGCTCAAGTATGACCCCTGTCAATGTCGATGGAAGCATATTGAAGATGAAGGCCTTTCCATTCTCACTAATGGACAAAGCTAAGGATTGTTTGTATGAATTGGCACCTAGAACGGTTACCTCTTGGGAGAGCATGAAATGAGCATTCCTAGAGAAGTTTTTCCCAACCTCACGAGTCATTCTCTTGAGGAAGAGAATTAGTGGCATCCAACAAAACCAAGGAGAGTCGTTTCCAGCCTATTACGAGCGTTTTAAAACGCTAGTTGCCTCATGTCCACAACACCAAATGAAGGAAGAGCTTATCCTTCAATACTTCTATGAAGGACTTCTCCCCATTGAAAGACAAATGCTCAATGCTTCAGCGGGAGAAGCTTTGGTAGAGAAAACCCCGACGGCTGCAAAGATCTTAATTGCAAATAGGGCGTTAAATGCACAACAATATGAAGGCGCTGGAGGAAGAGACACCCCACGGCAACAATCACAAGTAAATGAGGTAGGTGCAATTTCTGAAATTCAATCTCAATTAGCTAACCTCACTACTCTTGTGTCACAGGTCGTAGATGTATCCAAAATGCAAAGTGTAGCTACTTATGGCATGTGCTCCATGCAAGGACATTTCACGGATCAATGCCCTCATTTGATCAAGAATTGAGGGTGGGAATCTGCCAATGCCGTGGGTTTTGGGAACCAAAACCAACTAAGGAGTGATTCTTTCTCGAATACATACAATCCAGATTGAAGAGATCATCCAAATTTCAAGTGGAGGGAGCCTCAACAAACCCAACAACAAAGTGCATTTAGGCAGCAACCTCTGCGATTTTACCAACGGCCATACGCACCCATTCAATCCTAACAACAATCTGCCCAATCCAACTCAGGTACGTTAATGAATGATGATAATACATGCAAGTTACTAACTACATTGGCCCAGGGAGTGCAAAATCAAGCCAAGGAGGTGGATGAGTTGAAGAAGCAAATGGGGCAGATTGCGGAGTTCATGGGCCAATTCAGAGAGCAAGGCAAGTTGCCTAGTTCAACCGTTGTCAACCGAAATGGAGGCTTTGAATCTACCAAGGCAATCATGTTAAGAAGTGGAAAAGAAGTAGGAACTGATCCCCAGCCATCCCATTCCAACAAAAATGAGGATGAGAAGTTGCAATTCGAGGAGGAAGACCAAGACAAGGCCACGACAAGGAAGAAAACAACCTTACCGCAGCCTCCTAAACTCCCTAATCCATCCCATATGTCCACCACAGGTAAGAAAGGTTCAAATTCGATTATTTCTAACGTTATTCCTCCAAATGTACCCTTTCCTAGTAGATTTATGCAATCAAAGAAGGAGGAGGCTGAGAAGGACATTTTGGAAACATTTAGAAAAGTTCAAGTCAGTATCCCACTATTGGATGGAATTAAACAAGTTCCTAAGTATACCAAGGAGGTGGTAAAGGTAAGTGAAAAAACTTTGCACAACCAGGAAGAGGATTTCGAACAAGGAGGTGGTAAAGGTAAGTGAAAACGTTTCAGCCGTCTTGCAAAGAAAACTACCCCCTAAGTACAAAGATCTTGGTAGTTTTACAATTCCTTGTGTTATTGGTAATACTAGCTTTGAACATGCCATGTTAGACTTAGGTGCATCTATTAATGTCATGCCTTATTCAATTTATGCATCTATGAACTTAGGTGAGCTGAAAAATGATGGTGTGGTTATTCAATTAGCCGATAGATCTAATGCCTATCCAAAGGGAGTTTTGGAGGTTGTTTTAGTGCAGGTTAGTCACCTAATCTTTCCGGCTAACTTCTATGTACTTGAGATGGAAGATTCGGCTCATTCCACACCATTGCCAATTCTACTTGGAAGGCCATTCATGAAAACAGCCCGCACCAAGATTGATGTGTTTAAAGGGACTTTGACAATGGAATTTGATGGGGAAGTTGTTGATTTCAATCTTTCTGAATCTATAAAGTACCCTAGTGATGATCATTCTTGTTTTTCTATTGATATAATTGATTCATTGGCGCAGGAACATCTTGAACAATTAAATGAAGATGCACTTGAAATGATCATTACAAGAGGAATGGCAATAAAAAACAATGGAGCAGCAACAATGCACAGCCACAGCATGCATGAAGAACCTCTTGCCGTGCCTCCTAATGAAGATGTGATTGAGATTGTGGCTGCCCTAGAGTCATTGCCATACCAAAATGGTAAGTCTTCAACCCCTGAGTCAATTCCCGTTTCTACTAATAAGTTACTTCCTTCAGTTATGCAGCCACCTTCCCTTGAACTTAAACCCTTACCAAGTCATTTAAAGTATGTTTTCTTGGGAGAACAAGAGACTTTGCCCATCATCATCTCCTCCACACTCACGGCACAAGAAGAAGAGAAGTTGGTGAGGGTGTTAAGGGAACACAAAACAGCCATTGGGTGGACCTTGGCTGACATCAAGGGTATAAGTCCTACAACTTGCATGCATTGTATACTCTTGGAGGAAGGAGCTAACCATCACGTGAAGCTCAACATCGACTCAACCCTCCAATGATGAAAGTTGTGAAGAAGGAGATAATCAAGCTACTTGATTGTGGAGTGATCTATCCAATCTCTGATAGTCATTGGGTTTCACCGATCTAAGTGGTTCCAAAGAAATCTGGAGTTACTGTGGTGAATAACAAAGAGAATGAGCTTGTGCCTACACGTATTCAAACCGGATGGAAAGTTTACATTAATTATAGGAAGCTAAACGCCCTCACAAGGAAGGATCATTTCCTTTTGCCATTCATTGATCAAATGCTTGAAAGGTTAGCAGGTTATGCATTTTATTGTTTTCTTGATGGTTATTCAGGTTATAATCAGATTGTAATAGCCCCGGAGGACCAAGAAAAGACCACTTTCACGTGCCCATTTGGTACCTTTGCTTATCGTCACATGCCATGTGGGTTATGCAATGCACCAGCCACATTCCAAAGATGCATGGTAAGTATATTTTCAGATTATGTTGAAAAGATCATTGAGGTCTTCATGGATGATTTTAGTGTGTTTGGTAAGTCCTTTGATGATTACTTGAATAATCTGACCTTAATCTTGAAACGATGCGTTGAAACTAACCTTGTTTTAAATTGGGAAAAATGTCAATTCACGGTTAAACAAGGCATAGTTTTCGGTCATATAATCTCTGAAAAAGGAATTGAGGTTGATAAGTCAAAAATAGATCTTGTACGCTACTTACCTTCTCCAACTTCGGTTAGAGAGGTTCGTTCTTTTCTTGGGCATGCAGGTTTCTATAGACAATTTATCAATGATTTTTCAATGATTGCATAGTCCCTTTGCCGTCTCCTTCAAAAGGAAGTGGCCTTTGAGTTCAACGAGGAATGTGAGAAGGCTTTCCAACACCTCAACGACATGCTTACTTCGGCCTCTATCATCCTTCCACCAGATTGGAGCCTTCCTTTTGAGCTAATGTGCGATGTATCAGATTACGCAATTGGAGCTGTTTTAGGCCAAAGGAAGAACAAGCAGCCATATGTCATATATTATGCATCCCGCACCTTGAATGATGCTCAATTGAACTACTCGACCACTGAAAAAGAACTTCTTGCTGTTGTGTTTAGATTAGATAAGTTTCGTTCTTATTTAATTGGTACTAAAGTCATTGTTTTCACTGATCATGCAGCTTTGAAGTATTTGCTCACCAAGAAAATGCTAAACCAAGGCTTATTCGATGGATGCTGCTACTTCAGGTGTTCGATATTGAAATTAGGGACAAGAAAGGGAGTGAAAACGTGGTGGTTGACCACTTGAGCCGTTTGGTGCATGATGAGGAGTCAATACCTATCCAAGACACATTCCCTGATGAGCAATTGCTGTCCATTGAGGTAAGTGAACCTTGGTATGCTGATTTGATGAATTATTTGGTGTCTAAACAAGTTCCAAACAACCTAAACAGGCACCAAATTGATAAACTTCAAAAAGATGCACGTTTTCATGTTTGGGATGACCTATATTTGTGGAAATATTGCCCTGAACAGATTGTACGTAGGTGTGTGCATGATTCTGAGTTTAATTCAATTTTAAGCTTCTGCCATACATATGCATGTGGTGGTCAATTTGACACTCAAATGACAGCACGTAAGGTTTTAGAATGTGGATTTTATTGGCCTACTATCTTTAAAGATGCTAGAACTTTTTGCATAACATGTGATCGTTGCCAAAGAACAGGAAATATAGGTGCAAAAGACCAAATGTCGCAAACTGCCATATTCAATGTCGAAATTTTTGATGTTTGGGGCATTGATTTCATAGGTCCTTTTCCTTATTCTTATGGTTTCACTTATATTTTGCTTGCGGTTGATGATGTATCGAAATGGGTGGAAGCAAAAGCCACGCGTACTAATGATTCTCGAGTGGTTGCAGATTTTATCAAAACTAACATCTTTTCCAGATTTGGAATGCCAAGGGTTTTCATAAGTGATGGAGGCTCTCATTTTTGCAATCGGACCATTGAGGCGTTGTTCAAAAAGCATAATGTCAAGAATAGGGTTTCGACACCTTATCACCCCCAAACAAATGGCCAAGCCGAGGTTTCAAATAGAGAAATCAAGCAGATGTTGGAGAAGACTGTTGGAGCAACTAGGAAAGATTAGAGTTTGCGTTTGGATGATGCACTGTCGGCATATCGTACAGCCTAGAAAACACCACTTGGGATGTCTCCATTTCGGCTAATCTATGGCAAACCATGCCATCTCCCTGTGGAATTAGAGCACAAGGCACATTGTGCTATCAAAACATTCAACATGGACACAGATGCAGCTGGAATGCATAGAAACCTCCAATTGAATGAACTTGAAAGAGATTAGGAATGAAGCATATGAGAATGCTCGAATTTACAAAGAGAAGACTAAGGTATTCCATGATAAGATGATTCGTGGCAAAACATTCTCTATAAGGCAGAGAGGGTTGCTTTTCAACTCTCGCCTACGGTTGTTTCCTGGTAAGTTGTGTTCTAAATGGATTGGCCCGTTTGTTGTTACTAATGTTTTTCCTTATGGTGCAGTCCACATTCAAAGCTTGAGGAATGGCGTAGAATTCAAAGTGAATGGGCATCGTTTAAAGCCATATTACGAGAATGTTGTGGGGCAGGTTGTGGAAGATATCCCCTTCCATGCCGTGGGCTCCAATGATGCTTAAATAGAAGTATCGTCCGGCTGCATGACGTTAGAGCAAGCGCTTCTTGGTAGGCAACCCATGCATTCAACAAAGGAAGTTCTAGGAATCACCCAATCTCCAGGCATTCCTAAACCCTTCTCTTTACTGCATTTATTTTGCTTTGATTAGTTAGTTGTGTTATTTGTTTGCTTTCTGTGAGTTTATGCTTGAAACATTGGGGACAATGTTTGATTTAAGTGTTGGGGGGGGTAACAAAGTGTTTTTGATGCAAATTCGTGAGATTTTATCACCCATTACTTTTAAGGTTGTTTCTCGCTGTTTTTAAGTGTTTTTAAGCTGTTTTGGAGTGTTTTAGTGTGTTTTGAAGTAATCATCCAAAAATTTGAAAAAAATCAGTTTTTGAGTTATTTTTAGAGTCGTTCTTATGTGTTTATGTCTTAGGTACCTTCCAACACAATGATGACGATTTGGTTTTTAATTACATGACTGTTAAAGAAACTTATGAACATGGATGGAAGTTTGATATGCTCTTTGGTTTATGCTTAGTTGTAGTTGTTGTTTACGAATTCAAATTTGATCACAAAAAAAAAAAAAAAAAAAAGTTTTTGTAACATGCTTGAAGGAAGAAACTCAAACTAACGCTACATCCCTATGAGACTTGAGCCTAAGCTTTCTTTAGAGAGTTATTAATCTCTGATTCTTTGTTTTCTAAGTCGTTGCATGATCTCATTATTCTTTGGTTGGTTGCTACTTAGAATGCATTTTCATCATTATAGTTCCAAATACTAGAACTCTTGCCCGTTTCATTCAAAGCATGACATTGAATTGAATAACACATAAACAAGATGAAGTTGTTTAGTTTCCACCACAGCCAAATAGCCGTACCCTTCTACTTCATATATCTTGTAGGTTTAACCCCGTTTAAGCCTTGTTTAGCCTATGTTCTTTGTTAACCACATTGTCCTTACCTAGCCTAGTGTAAGAATGTCCATATCCTTGTTCTTAAAGGATAGTAAGCATAACTTAAAAAGAATTCCTTTTGATTGTCATTATGCAGTAAATCAAGTGTGGGGGAAGGGATTTGTGTGTGGTTGTGTGCCAAGAAAAAGAAATAAGGCACGGGTTTGGTAAAGAAAAAGAAAAATTCGTGGAAAAAGAAAAAGAAAAGAAAAAGTTGTGAAAAGAATGCAAAAAAAGTTGAAAAATAAGAGAGAATGAGCTCACAAGTGTTGATTGTTGAAGGAAGGGTTCAAAACATTGAATATGGCTATAGAATGTGTAAATCTCCCCATTTTCTATGTTTAAAGTTGATTTCTGCATTCAAAATTAAATTCTAAGTGTCAATCTCATACTTTGCTTACTATTTCTTTAAGAACCTTTGTTTTTCCATATCCTTTCTTTGTTAGCCAACACCCTTAGCCCTGTACAACCCTTAACTTCTATCTTGAGTGTTATGTGTTTTAATATGTGAAGTTTGGAATTGGTATGAGCATATGGAATCACTGGTTCTTGTATCTAAGTAGTAGCATTTCTTTCATGAGATCATATTTATATACTCACTTATAACTCCAGAAAAGTGTTTTCTTTGCTATAACATATGTGAGTACTAGTTTTCATGTTTACATCAATCTTCTAACATATACCTAGTGTAGGGTGTGTAGTCAGAAAATCTGAGTGAAAATTGAGTGCATATCTAGCAAGGAATTGAGTGAATTCTCTAAGGCATGTTACTACATTCAAAATGTTATTTTAATTGATTAAATGCGAACTAGTGAATGGTGACTGTGATTAAGTATGAATTCAAGTGCACGCATGATCAAAATATATGTAAGTGATGATTTTTAATATGTCATGTTCATTGGGAATCCCTGAGGTAAATGTTGGAAGGTTTGGATTGTGTTTTGTTTCTTTTGTTTCTTTTGTTTTGCTCAAGGACAAGCAAAAGCTAAGTGTGGGGGTAATTGATAGGAGCATATTTATGCGACTTAGTTAACTTATTTCCTTGCATTTAGGTTTTTAGTTTTTAGTTATTTTAGTATTTTAAGCTATTTTCATGTGTTTGTAGGTTCAAAGGGTTAAAGAGGCAAGAAAGTGCATTTTGGAGCAGTTTTGGGCACTAAATGGATTGCACATGCTTGGAGCTAAGTCGATGGACGAAATTGAAGATCAAATGAGCTTAGGATCAAATGAAGAATGAAGAGTTTAAAATTGGAAGCCAAAGTTTCTAAAGTTGGAAGTTTCTATTCGTGGAGGTTTACATTCTTGAAAGTTTCTATTCTTGGTTTCGAAGTTTCCTAATCCTTCCTCACCTATGTTCCAGCCACAAAAGGGTTCCAAAACATGTTAGGTTGCCTAATTACATATTTCTAGACATCCTAGAACCTTTCCTTGAGGTTGCCGCAACCCTTATCCCTTTCCCCTTCCTTGCTGTGCAAGGGAGGCTTTTATTCCCTAAATTCTGAACCAAAACACATTCTTTTTTTTGTTTCTTAACCTTGCCGCACAAAGGAAAGGATTCTTTCCTATTTTCTGCCTTAAAAGCACATTCTCTTTCCTTTAAACCTTCTGCCGCATGTCCTTACCCTTTTTCCCCTAGGATTCTGATTTTATTTCCCTTTTTCTAGTGGATTTGAATTAATTCCTGTTAACCAAATTAAGTTAGGGTTTTGATTTCCTTTTTCCTTAAATAAAGCCCTTGTGCCGCAGCCTAAAGGGATTCATACACACACATATACATCCCAATTCATTCTCTGCCGCACCATATACCTATCCTAACCATAACCACACCTTCCCCTATCAATTCTTCCATTCATTCCACCACTCAAACCATAACCCATCCCTTGTGCCGTAGCAAAGGAGAAGAATGAGAGCTTTTGGACGTTTTGGCATTCAATTTGGATCGCTGGAGCGTTTAGGTGTTTTCTTTCGTTTGTTTTCAATGTATAAATCTGTTTACCTTTGTTTTGCGATTATGAGGAACTAAGCCCTTTTGGCTACGGGGCTATTCAATACCATGATTATACTTGCTTTATGAATTGATTAATTCCAGTTGTGATTTCATAAAGTGTGAATGCAATTTGCTTAACTGTTTTATTCAAAACTTATTCTTGTATGTTGATTAAGGATGCATACTTAGTTTGCATGCTTGAATCTGATGCTAGGATATAAGGGAGTTTCACATAATCGTTACAAACTTATATTCACAAGTAGTGAAGGTTGTTGATCACGATCGCGTTAAGTTAAATTCCTAGCATGAGTATCATGATGTCATAGTTACAAATGCTTTGTCAATGCTTATGATTTTCATAGAACGTAATGATCTTTGATTGTATCTCTATTATGATGTGCATGTAGGGAGCTTTTGAAGAATGTTTTGGGTTGTCGAAAGATGTTCATCCAATCCAATAACTAAAGGAAAATCTGAGGGTTAATTAGTGATGGCACGGTTAATCTGGGGCATTGTCATTCATGGTTTATTGAAAAAACAACTGGAGATCAATTTGTATGCAAGTGTGTCATGTGTGGAGAAGAACCCTTTAGCTAGTCCATCATCCATCCAAAACAGCAATTTCGTGCCTAAATCTGTCTAGTTCTTAAGTTTTTGCACTTTACTTTGTTAGTTTTCAAATTCGTCAAAACCAAACCCCCTTTACTTTAAAGTGTCAAATTAGTTAGAATATGTCCAACTTTGTGTTTTTAAGTGTTTTGAGTCAAAGTAAAACCAGTTGTTGACAGTTGTAGTAAAGATGCAAGTAGGGATCGTTCTAGGCCGGAGATTAGGAGGGATTGCTAATCAACTCTAAACTGACTTAAAAACACTAAAACAAACTTAAAAACACTTAACGAGACTCTAAAGGCTCAAAACATACTTGAAAGACTCAAAACAGGTTAAAACAACCTAAGAGACTCAAAATAGACTCTAGGGAGTTATTTGGACGAATTTAAGACTAATAAGACTCAAAACACTAAAAACACAAGTTTAAACAGATTCTAACTAAGTTGACACAAGAAAGTAAAGGGGGATTGGGTTTCTGACGAATTTAAGCTAAAACAAAACAGAAACTAAAACTAAACAGATTTGCACGAAATTGGTGAATTGGATGGATGATGGGCTAGCTAGAGGGTTCTTCTCCACACATGACACACTTGCATACAAACCAATTTCCAGTTGTTCTTTCAATAAACCATGAACCTCAACACCCCAAGTTAATCGTGAACGCACAAATTAACCATCAGATTTTCCTAAAGTCATTGAGTTGGATGAACGCATCTGCAACCAAATTATTCTTCAATAGTCCCCTACATGAACGCATAATAGAGATACATATCAAAGATCATTAAGTTCTATGAAAATCATAAGCATTCACAAGACATTCGTAACTATGAACGCGTGATACTCTTGCCAAGAATTCACTTAACGCGATCGTTTATAAGCGACCTCCACTACTTGTGAATATAAGTTCATAACGATTATGTGGAACTCCCTTATATTCTAGCATCGAATTCATGCCTGCAAACTAAGTGTCGACCCTCAATCAACATACAAGAATAAGTTATCAATCAAACAGTTAAGCAAATTGAATTCACAATTAATGAAATCACAAATGAAGGTAATCAATTCATATTGCAAGCATGTTCATGGCTTTGAACCTCCCCCAAGCCACAAGGGGTTTAGTTCCTCATAATCGCAAAACAAAGGTAAACAGATTTATACATTGAAAACAAAAGAAAGAAAACACCTAAACGCTCCAGCGATCCAAATTGAACAGCAAGCACGTCCAAAAACATTCCTTCTTCTCCTTTGCTGCGGCACAAGGGATTGGTGGTGATTTGGATGGCTGTTTGTATGGAAGAATGTGATGTGAAATTAAATTGCACTCAAACTTAAACCCTATCAATGTAGTATGTGTAAGTAGGGATCGTTCTAGCCGGGGATTAGAAGGGATGCTAATCTACGCAAATCTGACTTAAAAACACAAAACTAAACTTAAAAACACTTAACTAGACTCTAAAGACTCAAAACAACTTAAACAGCACAAAACTAACAACTAGACTCAAAACAGACTCTAGGGAGTTATTTGGACGAATTCTAACTTTAACTTGACTCAAAATGCTAAAAGACACAAAATTAAACAGATTCTAACTAAGTTGACACAAGAAAGTAAAGGGGATTGGGTTTTTGATGAAATTAACTAAAACTAAGCAAATTAAAGAAACAAAGTAACAAAGGTACGAAATTGGGTGCTTTGGATGGGTGAAAGGCTAGTTAGAGGGCCCTTCTCCACACATGAACATATGCATATAAATTGATTTCCAGTTATTCTTTCAACAGACTATGAATGACAATGCTCCAAATTAATTGTGTAGAACTAATTAATTCTCAGATTTCCCTAGACTCATTGAATTGGAAGAAAAGCATACGACAACCCAAATCATTCTTTATTAAGCTCCCTAACTATGAAAAGCATGATAGAGACACAAAACAAAGATCATTAAGCTTTGTGAAAATCATAAGCATTGACAAGGCATTCGTGACTATGAAAAGCATGACACTCCTGCCAGGAATTTACTTAACGCGATCGTGACTAGCAACCTCCACTACTTGTAAATATAAGTTCATAACGATTAGGTGAAATTCCCTTATATTTTAGCATCAAATTCATGCATGCAAACTAAGTATGCATCCTTAATCAACACACAAGAACAAGTTCTTAATAAAACAGTTAAGCAAACCACATTCACAATTCATGAAATCATAACTGGAGGAAATCAATTCATATAAAACATATGTCCATGGCTTTGAATTCGCCTCTAACTATAAAGAATTTAGTTCCTCATGTTCGCAATCAAACAAATATAAATAAAATTAAACATTGAACAAAGATAGAAAACACCTAGAAAACGCTCCAGATTCCTTCCTTCCTTGCTTGCAGGTTGCGGCACAATGAGGGTATGGCTGAATGGTAGTGTAGAGATGTGTGAATGAGAGATGATGGTGTAGGAAAAGGATTACAAAATGTAGTTTGTGTAGGAAAATAAAACACAATCCTAAGGGGAAAGGGTTTATGTAATCCTAGCAGGAAATAGGACATCTAGAAGGCTTGGGGCGCCACTTTTTTAGGGACTTCTAGAAAGGGTGTTATTTGGCTGATTTTGGGGTTTCTAGAAGGGGTTAGGTGCAGCACCTTTGTAGGAAGGGATAAGGTTCCTAGAAATCAGGTTTTAAGGTCTCCTAAACTGAAATTGAATCCCTTTTGCAGCAGGAATTAAGTTAGGAAAGGATTAGGATAGGATAGGATAAGGCATGGTAAGATAAGATAAGATAAGGTTTGGATAAGATAAGGATAAGATAAGGTAGTTTGGATAATGTTTTGGATAATTCTTCTTCTTTGTAGCTGATTCCTTATCTTCTTTGACTTGGTTTTATTTCTTCAACTCTTTTGCACATTCCTAGCCTCTCTTGAACTTCCAATTCGTCCATCCATCTTGCTCCAATCTTGTGATATCCATTCTTGGCCCAAAACTGCTCTAAAATGCTCCAAATTGCATCCTTTTGCCTACTTTGCTTCTTGGACCTATAAACACACGAAAATGACTCAAGACACTATAATAAGCAACAAATAACTAAGTAAATGCAAGAAAACACACTAACTAAATCGCATAAATATGCTCCTATCAAATTCCCCCACACTTAGCTTTTGCTAGTCCTCGAGCAAAACAAACAAACAAAACAAAACCTAAACCTTCCAACGTTTGCCTCAGGGATTTCCAATGAAACATAACATGTTAAAAATCATTACTTATATAGATTTTAGTTATCCTTACTCTCGAGCACATACTTAATCATAGTTACTACTCACTAGCTCGCATCCAATCAATTAAAACAATATTTTGAATGTAGTAACATGCCTTAGAGAATCCCTTAATTCCTTACTAGATATGCACTCTATTTTCACTCAGATTGTCTGACTACACTCCCTACACTAGGTATATGTGAGAATATTGATGTAAACATGAAAAACTAAACACTCACATATGTTTTAACAACGAAAGCAATTTCTGGAATGCATGTATATATATGATCTCATGAATGGAATGCCACTACTTAGACGCGAGAACCAGGGACACCATATGCTCATACCAATCCCAAACTCCACATATTGAAACACACAACACTCAAGATTAAAGTCAAGGGTTGTAACGGGGCTTGGGGAGTTGGCTAACAACGAAAGGTAAGGAAAACAAACGTTCTTAAAGCAATAGCAAGCAAAATAATGAATATGACACTTAGAACTCCCTTTTTAAATGCATAAAGGGAAGATCACACATACTTAGGGCCGAATTCAACCTTTTTGGACCCTTTCTTCAACAACCAACACTTGTGAGCTTTAATCTCACTTATTTTGAACACTTTTCACACTCTTTCACATACTTTTCTTTTTCTTTTCTTTTTCTCACGAATTTTCTTCTTTCTTCTTTTTTTTTTCTTCTACCCGTGCCCTTTTTGATATTTTGGCCCACAAAACCTTCTCCCACACTTGTTTGCTGCCTAATAACGATCAAAGGGAATTCACTCTAGGTCATGCTTCACTACGCCTTAAGAACAAGGGTAAGGATGGTCCTAATCTAGGCTAGGTAAGGATAATGTAGGCTAACAAAGAAAATAGGCTAATTATGGCTTAAAGGGGTTAAACCTACAATACATATGCAAAGGGTTAGGCTTTTTGGCTCTGGTTTTAACTAAACAACTTCATCTTGTTATTTGTTATGCTAATCAATTTCATGCTTTGAATGAAATGGGTATAAGTTCTAGTATTTGGAACTAAATAATGAAATGCATTCTAAGTAGCAACCAAGCAAAGAATGATGAGATCATGCAACGACTTTAGAAAACAAAGAATGTCAAGATTGATAACTCTCCAAACAAAGTTTAGGCTCAAGTCTCTCAGGGTTGTAACGTTATGTTGAGTTATTTCCTTCAAGCATGTTACAAAAACTGATTTTATCCTTTTTGTGATTACATGTGAATTCATGAATGTCAACTATAACCAAGCATAAACCAAAGAGCATATCAAACTTCAATCCATGTTTGTAACTTTCTTTAACAGTCATGCAATTAAAAACCAAATCCTCATCATTGTGTTGGAAGGTACCCTAAGACACAAACACACAAAAACGACTCTAAAAATGACTCTTTTTGGTATTTTGAAAACTTTTTCCAAATGTTTTTGTAAATTTTCGTATTTTTCTTTCAAGACACATAAAAACACTTCAAAACACATAAAAAAACACTCAAAAACAGTGAAAAACAACCTTAGAAGTGATAGGTGATAAAAACCCACAAATTTTTCAATGAAAACACTTGCTTACCCCCGCACACTTAAACCAAACATTGTCCTCAATGTTTCAAACATAGACGCACACACAAGCAAGCAAACAACACAACTAACAAACATGACAAATATGGCAAAGTAAAAGCAATAAAGAGTGGAGTTTAGAAATGCAAATCTGGTTATGGAGCCGGAGAGTTCCTAGGTCCTCTTTATTTGCATGGGTTGCCTCCCAAGAAGCGTTTGCTTTAACGTCTTCCAGCCGGACGAACCTTCCATCTATTCTTCAATGGGGCCCACGGCATTAAGGGTTATGTCCTCCACAATGTGCTCTTCAAAGTGCTCATAGTAGGGCTTCAAACGATGTCTGTTCACCTTGAATTCGTGCCCCGTCTTCAAACTTTGGATTTGAACTGCACCATGAGGAAAGATATTAGTAATAACAAACGGTCCAATCCACCTAGCACGTAACTTACCTGGAAATAATCGAAGACGGGAATTGAAAAGTAGAACTTTCTGCCCATTGGAGAACGTTTTGGTTCGAATCATCTTGTCATGAAAAGCCTTCGTCTTTTCTTTGTAAATTCACGCATTCTCGTAAGCTTCATTCCTAATCTCCTCAAGCTCGTTCAATTGAAGCTTCCGATGAATTCCAGCGACATCTATATCCATATTGAAGGTTTTGACTACCCAATGCGCCTTGTGTTCTAATTCAACGGGAAGATGGCATGGTTTCCCATAGATGAGCCGAAATGGGGACATCCAAAAGGGTGTTTTGTAGGCCGTACGATACGCCCATAGTACATCATTCAAGCGCAAACTCCAATCCTTCCTTGTTGGCCCAACTGTTTTCTCTAAAATTTGCTTGATTTCACGGTTTAAAACCTCAGCTTGCCCACTTGTTTGAGGATGATAAGGTGTAGAAACCTTATGCGTGACATTGTACTTTTTAAGTAACGCCTCAATGGTTCGATTGCAAAAGTGAGAGCCTCCATCGCTGATAAGTACTCGTGGCATGCCAAACCTTGCAAATATGTTAGTTCTAACAAAATATGCAACCACTTTAGAATCATTAGTTCGGGTGGCTTTTGCTTCCACCCACTTCGAGACATAATCAACCGCAAGTAAAATATATGTAAAACCATGCGATGAAGGAAAAGGACCCATAAAATCAATACCCCAAACATCAAAAATTTCGACAGTAAAGATAAGGGTTTGCGGCATTTGGTCATTTGGGCCTATATTTCCCATTCTTTGGCAACGATCACACGTCACACAAAAAGTTCTAGCATCCTTAAAGATCATAGGTCAATAAAACCCACATTCTAACACTTTAAGGGTTGTGCGTTGTGTGCCAAAGTGTCCCCCGCATGCATAAGTGTGACAGAAAGTTAAAATTGAGTTAAACTCCGAATTATGCACACACCTACGTATAATCTGATCGGGGCAATACTTCCACAAGTATGGATCATCCCAAACATAAAATCGTGCCTCTTTTTTCAATTTATCACCTTGTTGCTTGTTTAGGGTGTTTGGAACTTGTTTAGTAACCAAATAATTAACTAAATCGGCATACCATGGCACACTTACCTTAATGGACAGTAGCTGCTCATCTGGAAATGTCTCATGGATGGGAATTGGGTCTTCTTCTCGCACCAATCTGCTGAGGTGGTCAGCAACTACGTTTTCAACTCCTTTCTTGTCCCGGATTTCGATATCGAACTCTTGAAGTAGGAGCATCCATCGAATAAGCCTTGGTTTAGCCTCCTTCTTCGTAAGTAAGTATCTTAAAGCTGCATGATCAGAGTAAATAATGACTTTAGTACCAAGTAAATAGGAACGAAACTTATCTAACGCAAAGCCAACAGCAAGAAGTTCTTTTTCCGTCATAGAGTAGTTCAATTGAGCATCGTTCAAGGTCCTTGAGGCATAGTAGATGACGTGCATATTTTTGTCCTTCCTCTGTCCTAAGACAGCCCCCAATGCATAGTCGGAAGCATCGCACATTAGCTCAAACGGAAGATTCCAATCTGGTGGCATAATGATTGGTGCCGTGGTTAGCATCTCTTTGAGTTGGTTGAAAGCCTTCTCACATTGCTCGTCAAACTTGAAAGCCACTTCCTTTTGAAGGAGACGGCACAAAGGTTGAGAAATCTTTGAAAAATCCTTGATGAATCGCCTATAAAATCCTGCTCCAAGAAAAGAACGAACCTCTCTAACCGAAGTAGGAGAGGGTAAGTAGCGTACAAGATCTATTTTCGATTTATCAACCTCAATTCCCCTTTCTGAAATGATATGCCCTAAAACTATGCCTTGCGTAACCATAAAGTGACACTTTTCCCAATTTAAAACAAGGTTGGTTTCAACGCATCGTTTCAAGATTAATGTGAGATTTTCCAAACAACCATCAAACGAATCACCAAAGACGCTAAAATCATCCATGAATACCTCAATAATCTTCTCAACATAATCTGAAAAGATACTTACCATGCATCTTTGGAATGTGGCAGGTGCATTACATAAACCAAATGGCATGCGACGATAGGCAAAAGTACCAAAGGGGCACGTGAAGGTGGTCTTTTCTTGGTCGTCCGGAGCTATGACAATTTGATTATATCCCGAATAACCATCAAGAAAACAATAAAAAGAATGACCGGCTAACCTTTCAAGCATTTGATCAATGAACGGCAAAGGGAAGTGGTCCTTCCTTGTGGTGGCGTTGAGCTTCCTATAATCGATACACACTCTCCAACCTGTTTGGATACGGGTTGGTACAAGCTCATTCTCGGCATTCTTCACCACAGTGACTCCGGATTTCTTTGGAACAACTTGAACCGGTGAAACCCAACGGCTATCCGAAATTGGATAGATCACTCCACAATCGAGGAGCTTGATAATCTTCTTTTTCACAACTTCCATCATTGGAGGGCTGAGTCGGGGTTGAGCCTCTCGAGTTGGTTTAGCCCCCTCCTCTAGAAGTATGCGATGCATGCATGTTGTAGGGCTAATCCCCTTAATATCGGCCAATGTCCAACCAATGGCTGTTTTGTGCTCTTTCAACACCCGAATCAACTTCTCCTCCTCTATTGCCGTGAGTGATGCAGAGACAATGACGGGCAACGTCTCTTCATCTCCCAAGAAGACGTACTTTAAATGATCCGGCAATGGCTTAAGTTCAAGAATAGGGGCTTGAATCACAGAGGGTAACAACGTATTAGTAGAAACGGGAATTGGAATTGGGTTAGGAGACGTACCATGATGTCGTGGCAATGAGTCAAAGGCAGCCACAATCTCGGCTTGTTCTTCACTAGGTACGGCCAGATTGGGCTTCATTCCAATTCCTTGTGCAATTGTTGTTTCAAGGGGATCTTCATCCAATGAGTCAAGGAATTCCTGAGCCAATGAATCAAATGCATCAATAGAAAAACACGAATGATCGTCTTTAGGATATTTAATAGTTTCAGAAAGATTGAAATCAATCACTTCCCCATCAAATTCCATTGTTAAAGTCCCTTTGAACACGTCGATCTTGGTGCGTGCTGTTTTCATGAAGGGCCTCCCAAGTAGGATCGGAAATGGGGTGATATTGGGCGACTCCTCCATTTCTAAAACATAGAAATCTGCTGGGAATATCAAGTTATCCACCTGCACCAAAACATCTTCCAAAACTCCTTTCGAATATGCATTAGAACGATCGGCTAATTGAATTATAACACCATCGTTTTTAAGCTCTCCTAAATTCATAGATGCAAAAATTGAGTAAGGCATGACATTAATTGAAGCTCCTAAGTCTAACATAGCATGTTCAAACTTAGTATTGCCAATAACGCAAGGAATTGTAAAACTACCCGGATCTTTGCATTTAAGGGGTAATTTTCTTTGTAAAACAGCAGAGACATTTTCACTTACCTGGACAACTTCTTTGTTCGAAATTCTCCTCCTTGTTGTACAAAGTTCTTTCAAAAACTTAGCGTACCTTGGAACTTGCTTAATTGCATCAAGGAGAGGTATATTGACTTGCACTTTCCTAAATGTTTCCATAATGTCTTTCTCGTTCTCTTCCTTCTCTGATTGCCTAAACCTACTAGGAAAGGGTGCATTTAGTGGAATAGAACTTGAAAAATTCGAGTTAGGACTTACCTTGGCCGAATTGGATGGTTTGGCAGTGAAAGATGGCTGCGGCAAGGGTTGCTCCCCCCTTGCCGTGGGTTTGGCTTGTTCCTCCTCTTCAATCAGCAACTTTTCATCCTCTTTTTGGCTTGATTTGGATGGTTGTGGGTTGGTTCCAACTTCTTTTCCACTTCTCAACATAATGGCTTTGGCGGATTCAAATCCTCCCTTTGGATTCACAATGGTTGAGCTAGGAAGTTTGCCTTGTTCTTGGAATTGTCCTATGAACTCCGCCATCTGCCCCATTTGTTTCTTTAAATCGTTCACCTCTTTGTCTCTAATTTGCATGCTCTGCGACATAGAAGTTAGTAATTGAAAAATCTGATCATTATCAACGGACGAACCTGATTTGGTTTGGGCAGGTTGTGCTTGGGGTTGTGTAGGCACGTATGGTTTTGAATAGAACCTTGGAGGTTGCTGCCTAAATCCACATTGTTGTTGAGGTTGTTGAGGTTCTCTCCACTTGAAATTTGGATGATCTCTCCAGCCCGGATTGTAAGTGTTGGAGTATGGATCATTGCGTGGCTGATTTTGACTCCCAAAACCCATGGCATTGGCAGATTCCTAGCCTCCATTCTCAATCAATTGAGGGCATTGGTCAGTGAGATGTCCTTGCATAGAACGCACGCCACAAACACTTGGTCCTTGTATCTTCATTCCTTCGGCCATCTGAGTCACAATGGAAGTAAGGTTAGCTAATTGAGTTTGAATGTCAGAATTGGAACTTACCTCATGGACTTGCTGCCGTGGGGACTCTCTTTGTCCAAGTCCCTCATATGGTTGTGCATTCAATGCTTGGTTGGCAATTAGGGAATCAATTCACAATTGATGAGGATTGGAATGAATTTGATATTAGGCAGTTATGAATTTGATTTCAAAACCACAATTCAATTTCATGAAATCAATTCATCAATTGATGAAATCATAACTGCCTAATACCAATTGATGAATTGGTTCGCCTCTTCTACCCGTGCCCCTTTTTTTTACTTCTTTGGCACACAAAACCACTAAAAACCTTCCCCCACACTTATTTACTGCCTAATAACGAACGAAGGGAATTCACTCTAGGTCATGCTTCACTACGCCTTAAGAACAAGGGTAAGGATGGTCCTAATCTAGGCTAGGTAAGGATAATGTGGCTAACAAAGAAAATAGGCTAAATATGGCTCAAAGGGGCTAAACCTACAATACATATGCGAAAGGTTAGGCTTTTTGGCTCTGGTTTTAACTAAACAACTTCATCTTGTTATTTGTTATGCTAATCAATTTTATGCTTTGAATGAAACAGACATGAGTTCTCAAACTTCAATCCATGTTTGTAACTTTCTTTAACAGTCATGCAATTAAAAACCAAATCCTCATCATTGTGTTGGAAGGTACCCTAAGACACAAACACACAAAAACGACTCTAAAAACGACTCTTTTTGGTATTTTGAAAACTTTTTCCAAATGTTTTTGTAAATTTTCGTAGTTTTCTTTAAAGACACATAAAAATACTTCAAAACACACTAAAAACACTCAAAAATAGTGAAAAACAACCTTAGAAGTGATAGGTGATAAAAACCCACGAATTTTCAATGAAAACACTTGTTTACCCCCCCCAACACTTAAACCAAACATTGTCCTCAATGTTTCAAACAAAGACTCACACACAAAAGCAAGCAAACAACACAACTAACAAACATGACAAAGATGGCAAAGTAAAAGCAATAAAGAGTAGGGTTTAGACACGCAAATCTGGTTGTGGAGCTAGAGAGTTCCTAGTTCTTCTTTATTTGAACGCATGGGTTGCCTCCCAAGAAGCGCTTGCTTTAACGTCGTCCAGCTGGACGATACCTTCAATTATGCTTCATTGGAGGCCACGGCATGGAATTGATCTTTGAATGGAAGGTGATACTTGAAATGATTCGGCAATGGTTTAAATTCTAGTGTGGGTACCTGAATCATTAACAACATATTAGTATAAAACAAAATTGAAATTAGGGGAGGTGGCTTACCTGTGTTCTCCGACGAGAACTCAAGAATAAACACCACTTCTTTGAAAGTTTCAGGAATTTTGCACTTGGCCAGATTGAATGTGATGGTTGTGACTTGTCCCGTGTCATAAAATTCAACTTCTTTGGGCTTTGTTGTCTCACGAACATCATCTTTGACGCATTCTACATATTCTCCCGCCACTTCTTTCTCTTGAATCATTTTTCTTGATGTACCAGGTTCTTTAAGAAATTCAACACATTCTGGAATTTGATTTGGTGTATCAAGAATTGGGATATCACTTTGCACCTTTGGGAAGGCTTCCACAATGTCTTTTTCACTTTCTTCGTTCTTGGATGGCCTAGAAACACTAGGGGTCTGGGGCAAGGGTATTTCTTCTTCCTCCTCCTCAATTAGCAGCATCTGTTCATCCATGTTAGGGTTGTGTTTGGACGGTTCTGGGTCAGCTTCAACCTCCATAGCACTTTCTAAAGTGATAGCTTCAGTGATTTCGAAATCACCCATTGGATTTACAATGTTTGAGTTGAAGAGTTTGCTTTGTTCTTGCATTTGTGCCATGAACTCTACCATCTCTCCAAGTTGATTGTGCAATTCACCTATTGTCTTGGTTTGGTCCTGCATAGCCTGTGCCATAGTAGTTAGTAATTGAACAATTTGGTCATTATCCATGGACGAACCTGAATTTGGTTGGGCCGAATATGGTTGAGGCTGTGGTGGTTCATATGGCTTTTGATAGATCTCCTCAGATGGCTGCCAATACCCTTCTTGTTGTGAGCCCTGCTTCAAAGAGGTTAGTACGTCACGAATTTCATCATAACTCATAGGCATACTTGAATTCGATTGGAATTGTTGTGGGGGAGTTTGTGGTGGTTGCATAGGCGTTGTATAGAACTCCTCATATGGCTGCCAATATTCTCCTTGTTGAACTTCCTTAACTTGATTTTGTGAACCCTGCGCCAAAGAATTTAATTCATCAAGAATTTGATCATAATCTATTGACGAACCTGTGTTGGGCTGGGCATATTGTATATGAGGTTATGGTGGCTGCGCAGATCTTGAATAGAACTCCTCATCTTGCTGCCAATATCCACCTTGTTGAATTTGTTGGGGTTCCTCCCACATATAATCTGAATAATCTCTCCAATCTGAATTGTAAGCGTTGGAAAACATGTTGTCCCTTGATTGGTTATGGCTTTGATAACCCCAAGCACCTCCGTTCGCAGTGAATTGAGGACGTTGATGAGTTTGACATCCTTGCCCATAGGGCACCCCAAATGTAGGGGCAGTGTGCATTGTGGTTCTTTTTGCAATCTGGGACAGTTGAGAAGTAAGATTCGCCAATTGAGCTTGAATGTTGGCAATTGCCATGTCTAGTACCTGAAACAAAGAAAACGAAACAAAACAAAATCAAAAACTAAAATGTAAAGACAAAAACACAAACAGATACGGAGGATTAGCAAATTTGCTAATCCCCGGCAACGGCGCCAAAATTTGATGTGAAAATTAACTTGACACTCAAATTAAACCCTATTGATGACAATTGTAGTAAAGATGCAAGTAGGGATCGTTCTAAACCGGGGATTAACTAGGGATGCTAATCAACACAAATAAGACTCAAAAACACTAAACTAGACTCTAATGACTCAAAACTAACTTAAAACACTAAAAACAGCAAGAAACAATAAAAAAGACTCAAATCTAGACCTAACAAGTGATTTTGACGAAAATAGAACTTAAAAGACTCAAACAACTAAGAGAAAACAGGTTTTGACTCTAAAAACAAGTTTAAATGAAAGGGGGATTGTTTTTGACGAATTTAAAACTAAAACAGAAACTTTGCATAAAACACTTTATAAAAAACGAATTTTGTGATTTGAAAAGGGTGAAAGGCTAGTTAGAGGGCCATTCTCCACACATGAACATATGCATATAAATCGATTTCCAGTTATTCTTTCAACAAACCATGAATGACAATGCCCCAAATTAATTGTGTAGAACTAATTAATCATCAGATTTCCCTAGACTCATTGAATTGGATGAAAAGCATACGACAACCCAAATCATTCTTTATTAAGCTCTCTAACTATGAAAAGCATGATAGAGACACAAAACAAAGATCATTAAGCTTTGTGAAAATCATAAGCATTGACAAGGCATTCGCGACTATGAAAAGCATGACATTCCTGCCAGGAATTTACTTAACGCGATCGTGACTAGCAACCTCCACTACTTCTAAATATAAGTTTGTAACTATTAGGTGAAACTCCCTTATATTTTAGCATCAAATTCATGCATGCAAACTAAGTAGGCCTCCTTAATCAACACACAAGAAAAAGTTCTTAATAACTCAGATAAGTAAACCACATTCACGATTCATGAAATCATAACTGGAGGAAATCAATTCATATAAAACATATATCCATGGCTTCGAATTCGCCTCTAACTATAAAGAAATTAGTTCCTCATGTTCGCAATCAAACAAATATAAATAAAATTAAACATTGAAAACAAAGGATAGAATACACCTAGAAAACGCTCCAGATTCCTTCCTTCCTTGCAAGGCTGCAGCACAATGAGTGTGTGGTGGATGGATGTAGGTGAGTTATGGTAGAGGGTGGTGAATTGAATGGTGCAGCAAAAGGGTATATTTATAGGAGGAGGTGCGGCACAAACATTGGTGTAGGAAAAGGATTGCAAAACATAGTTTGTGTAGGAAAATAAAAACACAATCCTAAGGGGAAAAGTTTAAGTAATCCTAGCAGGAAGTAGGACATCTAGAAGGTCAAACATCAAAGGAATCTAGAAGGTTTGGGGCGCCACTTTTTTAGGGATTTCTATAAAGGGTGTTATTTGGCTGATTTTGGCACTTCTAGAAGGGATAGGTGCAGCACCAATGTAGGAGGGGATAAGGTTCCTAGAAATCAGGTTTTTAAGTCTCCTAAACTAAAATTGAATCCCTTTTGCAGCAGGAATTAAGTTAGGAAAGGATTAGGATAGGATAAGATAAGGCATGGTAAGATAAGATAAGATAAGGTTTGGATAAGATAAGGATAAGATAAGGTAGTTTGGATAATGTTTTGGATAATTCTCCTTCTTTGTAGCTGATTCCTTATCTTCTTTGACTTGGATTTATTTCTTCAACTCTTTTGAATATTCCTAGCCTCTCTTGAACTTCAAATTCGTCCGTCCATCTTGCTCCATACTTGTGATATCCATTCTAAGTCCAAAACTGCTCTAAAATGCTCCAAATTGCATCTTTTTGCCAATTTTGCCAATTGGACCTGAAAACACACGAAAATAGCTTAAATCACTATAATAAGTAGAAACTAACTAAGAAAATGCAAGGAAACAAGCTAACAAAGTCGCATAAATATGCTCCTATCAAATTCCCCCACACTTAGCTTTTGCTAGTCCTCGAGCAAAACAAAAAAACAAAACATAACCGAAACCCTCCAACGTTCGCCTCAGGGATTTCCAATGGTACATAACATGTTAAAAAAAAATCATTACTTACATAGATTTTAGTTATCCTTACTCTCGAGCACATACTTAATCATAGTTACTACTCACTAGCTCGCATTTAATCAATTAAAACAATATTTTGAATGTAGTAACATGCCTTAGAGAATCCCTCAATTTCTCACTAGATATACACTCTATTTTCTCACAGATTTTTTGACTACACTCCCTACACTAGGTATATGTGAGAAGATTGATGTAAACATGAAAACTAATACTCACATACTGGAATGCATGTATATATATGATCAAATGAATGGAATGCCACTACTTAGACGCGAGAACCAGGGACACCATATGCTCAAACCAATCCCAAACTCCACACATTGAAACACATAACAATCAAGATAGAAGTCTAAGGGTTGTAATGGGGCTAAGGGTATTGGCTAACAAACAAATGTAAGGAAAACAAACGTTCTTAAAGCAGTAGCGAGCAAAGTAATGAAATCATAACTGCCTAATAACGAATTCATGAAATTGAATCCTCATCAATTATGCATCCCCTTAAGCAAACCACATTCACAATTCATGAAATCATAACTGGAGGAAATCAATTCATATAAAACATATGTCCATGGCTTTGAATTCGCCTCTAACTATAAAGAATTTAGTTCCTCATGTTCGCAATCAAACAAATATAAATAAAATTAAACATTGAACAAAGATAGAAAACACCTAGAAAACGCTCCAGATTCCTTCCTTCCTTGCTTGCAGGTTGCGGCACAATGAGGGTATGGCTGAATGGTAGTGTAGAGATGTGTGAAAGAGAGATGATGGTGTAGGAAAAGGATTACAAAATGTAGTTTGTGTAGGAAAATAAAACACAATCCTAAGGGGAAAGGGTTTATGTAATCCTAGCAGGAAATAGGACATCTAGAAGGCTTGGGGCGCCACTTTTTTAGGGACTTCTAGAAAGGGTGTTATTTGGTTGATTTTGGGGTTTCCAGAAGGGGTTAGGTGCAGCACCTTTGTAGGAAAGGATAAGGTTCCTAGAAATCAGGTTTTTAAGGTCTCCTAAACTGAAATTGAATACCTTTTGCAGCAGGAATTAAGTTAGGAAAGGATTAGGATAGGATAGGATAAGGCATGGTAAGATCAGATAAGATAAGGTTTGGATAAGATAAGGATAAGATAAGGTAGTTTGGATAATGTTTTGGATAATTCTTCTTCTTTGTAGCTGATTCCTTATCTTCTTTGACTTGGATTTATTTCTTCAACTCTTTTGCACATTCCTAGCCTCTCTTGAACTTCCAATTCGTCCATCCATCTTGCTCCAATCTTGTGATATCCATTCTTGGCCCAAAACTGCTCTAAAATGCTCCAAATTGCATCATTTTGCCTACTTTGCTTCTTGGACCTATAAACACACGAAAATGACTCAAGACACTATAATAAGCAACAAATAACTAAGTAAATGCAAGAAAACACACTAACTAAATCGCATAAATATGCTCCTATCAGAATGGATAGGAGAAGGTATGGTTATGGTTAGGATAGGTGTATGGTGCGACAAAGGGGTGTAGAGAGGGTTAGGATGTGTGTAAGGATGGTAGAAGATGGATATGTAGATAGGTGGATGGAAGGGATGCAAAAAGTGTGTAGAGACCTTGAATGGTGCGGCAAAGGCCTTATTTATAGGGCTAGGGTATTCAGAAAATAATAGGAAAGGTTTATAACTTAGCTAATTTGTCCTACAAGAAATAAAAGTCAGAATTTAAAGAGAAAAGGAAAGGATAGGTGCGGCACAGATCTTGGAAGAAAAGGAAAGTGGTTTATGGCAGAAAATAGGAAAGGGAATGTGATTTTGGTTCAAAAATTAGGCAAGGAAAGGATCCCTTGTGCGGCAAGGTTGTGGAGAAAAGGGAATGTAGGTTTGGTTTAGAATTTAGGGAAGAAAGGCCTCCCTTGCATGGCAAGGAAGGGGAAAGAGATAGGGGGTGCGGCAAGGATTTTTATGGTATGTTTAGGCTTCTAGAACAACCAATTAAATGTCCTAACATATTTTGGAATCCTTTTGTGGCTGGAACATAGGTGAGGAAGGATTAGGAAACTTCCAAGCCAAGAATAGAAACTTTGAAGAATGGAAACCTCCAAGAATAGAAACTTCCAACCTTAGAAACTTTGGTTTCCAATTTTGTACTCTTCATTCTTCATTTGCCTTAATCCAATTCTTCACATCTTCATTCAATCCTAAGCTCATTTGATCTTCGATTTCGTCCATGCACTTAGCTCCAAGCATGTGATATCCATTCCAAGCCCAAAACTGCTCCAAAAGGCACCAAAATGCACTTTCTTGCCTACTTTGCACTTTAGACCTACAAACACACGAAAATAGCTTAAACTACTAAAATAACTAAGAACAACTTAAATGCAAGGAAACAAGCTAACTAAGTTGTATAAATATGCTCCTATCAAATACCCCCACACTTAGCTTTTTGCTAGTCCTCGAACAAAACAAAAGAAACAAAAGAAACAAAACACAATCTAAACCTTCCAACATTTGCCTTAGGGATTTCCAATGCACATGACGTTAAAAATCATCACTTACACAGATTTTGGTCATCCTTACACTTAAGCACATACTTAGTCACAGTCACCATTCACTAGTTCGTATTTAATCAAATAAAACAACATTTTGAATGTAGTAACATGCCTTAGAGAATTCGCTCAATTCCTTACTAGATAAACACTCAATTTTCACTCAGATTTTCTGACTACACTTCCTACACTAGGTATATGTGAGAAGATTGATGTAAACATGAAAACTAGTACTCACATATGTTGTAACAAAGAAATCATTTTTTCTGGAATTATTAATCTAACATGTATATGATCTCATGAACGGAAGGCTACTACTTAGATGCAAGAACCAGGGACACCATATGCTCATACCAATTCCAAACTCCACATATTGAAACACACTACACTCAAGATAGAAGTCAATGGGTTGTAACAGGGCTAAAGGTATTGGCTAACAAAGACAGGTAAGGAAAAACAAAGGTTCTTAAAGAAATAGTAAGCAAAGCAATGAAATCACACTTAGAATTCACTTTTGAATGCAGAAATTAACTTTGAACAAAAAAAAGGGAAGATTTAACATTCTAGGGCCAGATTTGATGTTTTGGGCCATTTCTTCAACAATCAACACTCTTAAACTCATTTTTTCTTCTTTTCAAACTCTTTTTCATTCTTTTCACAACTTTTTCTTTTCTTTTTCTTTTTCCACAAATTTTTCTTTTTCTTTACCAAACCCATGCCTTATTTCTTTTTCTTGGCACACAAACACACACAAATCCCTTCCCCCACACTTGTTTTTTTTGCAAAAGGACAATCAAAAGGAGTGCCTTCTAAGTCATGCTTCACTATTTTTTAAGAACAAGGGTATGGATTGTCCTATACTAGGCTAGATAGAGAGAAGTAACAAAGAACATAGGCTAAACATGGCTCAACGAGGTTTAAACCTACAAAACATATGAAAAAGGGGGTACGGCTGTTTGGCTATGGTGATTCACTAAACAACTTCATCTTGATATCTGCTATGCAATTCAATGTCATGCTTTGAATGAAACAGATATGAGTTATAGTATTTGGAACTATAATGATGAAAACACATTCTAAGTAGCAACCAAGCAAAGAATAATGAGATCATGCAACGACTTTAGAAAACAACAAAATGCAGATTAATAACTCTCCAAAATGCAACGACTTTACAAAATGCAGATTAATAATTCAAATTTGAATTCGTAAACAACAACTACAACCAAGCATAAACCAAGAGCATATCGAACTTCCATCCATGTTCGTAACTTTCTTTAACAGTCATGCAATTAAAAACCAAATCCTCATCATTGTGTTGGAAGGTACCTAAGACACAAACACACAAAAATGACTCTAAAAACACTTGAAAAACTGATTTTTTTTCAAATTTTCGTAATTTTACTTCAAAACACACAAAAACACTCCAAACAGCTTAAAAACACTTAAAAACAGTGAGAAACAACCTTAGAAGTAATGGGTGCTAAAATCCCACTAATTTTGCATCAAAAACACTTTGTTACCCCCCCCCAACACTTAAATCAAACACTGTCATCAATGTTTCAAGCATAAACTCATAGAAAGCAAACAAACAAACAACGAACTAAACACGGCAAGATAAATGCAGGAAAGAGAAGGGTTTAGGAACGCAAATCTGATTATGGGGCGATTCCTAGGTCTTCCTTCTTCGAATGCATGGATTGATCTTGGAATGGACGGTGATACTTGAAATGATCCGGCAATGGTTTAAATTCTATTGTGGGTGCCTGCATCATTAAAATCAGCAAGTTAGTAGAAAAGAAAATTGAAATTGAAATAGATGGCTTACTTGCTTGCTCCGACACAAACTGAATGACAAACACCACATCTTTGAATGTTTCAGGAATGTTGAACTTGGCCAGATTGGATGTGATGGTTGTGACTTGTCCCGTGTCATAAAATTCAACTTCTATGGGCTTTATTGTCTCATGAACATCCTCTTTGATGCATTCTACATATTCTTCAGCCACTTCTTTCTCTTGAATCATTCTTCTTGGTGTACAATTCTCTTCGAATAGTTCAAGACATTCTGGAATTTGATTTGGTGTATCAAGAATTGGGATATCACTTTGCACCTTTGGGAAGGCTTCCACGATGTCTTTTTCACTCACTTCTTTCTTGGGAATTAAAAACCTGCGAGGAAAATGGACATTTGGTGGAATAATGTTAGAATGAATTGAGTTTGGAACAATATTACCAGAGTTGGACGGCCTTGGGACTCTTGGGGGTTGCAGCAAAGGTTGTTCTACCCTTGCCGTAGGTGTGGCCTCCTCGTCTTCTTTTAGCAGCAGCAATTCATCCACATTCAAGCTGTGTTTGGACGGTTCTGGGTCAGCTTCAACCTCTATATTACTTCCCATGGTGATGGCTTCAGCGATTTCAAAATCTCCTATTGAATTTACAATAGTTGAGTTGGAGAGTTCACTTTGTTCTTGAATTTGTCCCATGAATTCTACAATCTCTCCCATTTGATTCTTCAATTCACCCCACTTCTTATCCTGATCGCTCATCAGTTGGGCTTGATTTTGCTGCCCCTGTGCCAAAGTGATTAGTAATTGAATAATTTGATCATTATCCATGGACGAACCTGAATGTGGTTGGGACGATTGTGGTGGAGGCTGTGATGGTGCATATGGCCATTGATAGAACTCCTCAGATGGTTGCAAATATTCTTCTTGTCGTGAGCCCTGCGTCAAAGAAGTTAGTACATCAAGAATTTCATCATAATTCATGGACATACTTGAATTCGATTGGAATTGTTGTGGGGGAGGCTGTGGTGGCTGCATAGGCGTTGTACAGAACTCCTCATATGGCTGCCAATATCCTTCGGGTTGAACTTGTTGAGATTCCCACCACATAGAGTTTGAATGATCACTCAAATCTGAATTGTAAGTGTTGGAAAACATGTTGTCCTTTGATTGGTTATGGCCTTGATAACCCCAAGCACCTCCATTCGCAGTGAATTGATGAGTTTGATGTCCTTACCCATAGGGTACATCAAATGTAGAGGCAGTGTGCATTGAAGTTCTTTTGGCAATCTGTGACAATTGAGAAGTAAGATTTGCCAATTGAGCTTGAATGTTAGCAAAATCCATATCTTACTACTCTAGTACCTGAAATCAAAGAAAGAAAACTAAATCAAATATCAAAAGTTAAAGACACGAACAGAAACAAAATTAGCAACTAAAACAAAAGTCCCGAAAACGAAACAAAGGGGGATTAGCTAAAGAAAACAAGAAAACAAAACAAAGTCAGAAACTAAGAAAAAATACACGAAAAAGAAACAAGGGATTAGCAAAGTTGCTAATCCCCGGCAACGGAGCCAAAAATTTGATGCGATGTAAAACAGCACACAAATTAAACCCTTTTGTTGACAGTTGTAATAAAGATGCAAGTAGGGATCGTTCTAGGCCGGGGATTATGAGGGATTACTAATCAACTCTAAACTGACTTAAAAACACAAAAACAAACTTAAAAACACTTAACTAGACTCTAAAGACTCAAAACATACTTAAAAGACTCAAAACAGGTTAAAACAACCTAATAGACTCAAAACAGACTCTAGGGAGTTATTTGGACGAATTTAGGACTAGTAAGACTCAAAACGCTAAAAACACAAGTTTAAACAGATTCTAACTAAGTTGACACAAGAAAGTAAAGGGGGATTGGGTTTTTGACGAATTTAAGCTAAAACAAAACAGAAACTAAAACTAAACAGATTTGCACGAAATTGGTGAATTGGATGGATGATGGGCTAGCTAGAGGGTTCTTCTCCACACATGACACATTTGCATACAAACCAATTTCCAGTTGTTCTTTCAATAAACCATGAACCTCAACACCCCAAGTTAATCATGAACGCACAAATTAACCATCAGCTTTTCCTAAAGTCATTGAGTTGGATGAACGCATCTGCAACCAAATTATTCTTCAATAGTCCCCTACATGAACGCATAATAGAGATACATATGAAAGATCATTAAGCTCTATGAAAATCATAAGCATTGACGAGGCATTCGTAACTATGAACGCATGATACTCCTGCCAGGAATTCACTTAACGCGATCGTTTATAAGCGACCTCTACTACTTGTGAATATAAGTTCATAACGATTAGGTGAAACTCCCTTATATTTTAGCATCAAATTCATGCATGTAAACTAAGTGTCAACCCTCAATCAACATACAAGAATAAGTTATCAATCAAACAGTTAAGCAAATTGAATTCACAATTTATGAAATCATAACTGAAGGTAATCAATTCATATTGCAAGCATGTTCATGGCTTTGAATCTCCCCCTAGCCACTAGGGGTTTAGTTCCTCATAATCACAAAACAAAGGTAAACAGATTTATACATTGAAAACAAAAGAAAGAAAACACCTAAATGCTCCAGCGATCCAAATTGAACAGCAAGCACGTCCAAAAACTTTCATTCGTCTCCTTTGCTGCGGCACAAGGGATTGGTGGTGATTTGGATGGCTGCTTGTATGGAAGAATGGATAGGAGAATGCATGGTTGTGGTTAGGATAGGTGTATGGTGCGGCAAAGGGGTTTAGAGAGGGTTAGGATGTGTGTAAGGGTGGTAGAGGATGGATAGGTAGATAGGTGGATGGAAGGGATACAGAGAGTGTGTAGAGACCTTGAATGGTGGGGCAAAGGCCTTATTTATAGGGCTAGGGTATTCAGAAAATAATAGGAAAGGTTTATAACTTAGTTAATTTGTCCTACAAGAAGTAAAAGTCAGAAATTAAAGAGAAAAGGAAAGGATAGGTGCGGCACAGATCTTGGAAGAAAAGGAAAGTGGTTTATGGCAGAAAATAGGAAAGGGATTGTGTTTTTGGTTTAGAAATTAGGCAAGGAAAGGATCCCTTGTGCGGCAAGGTTATGGAGAAAAGGGAATGTAGGTTTGGTTCAGAATTTAGGGAAGAAAGGCCTCCCTTGCACGGCAAGGAAGGGGAAAGAGATAGGGGGTGCGGCAAGGATTTTTGGGTAGGTTTAGGCTTCTAGAACAACCAATTAAATGTCCTAACATATTTTGGAATGCTTTTGTGGCTGGAACATAGGTGAGGAAGGATTAGGAAACTTCCAAGCCAAGAATAGCTCCAAGAATAGAAACTTCCCACTTTAGGAACTTTGGTTTCCAATTTTGAACTCTTCATTCTTCGTTTGCCTTGAATCCAATTCTTCACATGTTCATTCAATACTAAGCTCATTTGATCTTCAATTTCGTCCATGCACTTAGCTCCAAGCATGTGATATCCATTCCAAGCCCAAAACTGCTTCAAAAGGCACCAAAATGCACTTTCTTGCTACTTTGCACTTTAGATCTACAAACACATGAAAATAGCTTAAAATACTAAAATAACTAAGAACTAACAACCTAAATGCAAGGAAACAAGCTAACTAAGTCGCATAAATATGCTCCTATCACACACAAAACACACACACTTTGAAATCCATTCCCTCACACTTATTTTTCTGCATAATGTTCATCAAAAGGAATTCCCTCTAAGTCATGCTTCACTATCTTTTAAGAACAAGGGTATGGATGGTCCTATTCTAGGCTAGGTAAGGTAAATGTAAGCTAACAAAGAAAATAGGCTAAACAAGGCTCAAAAAGGGTTAAACCTACAAAACAAATGAAAAAAGGGGTATGGCTATTTGGCTTTGGTTCACTAAACAACTTGATCTTGTTATGTGCTATGCAATTCAATGTCATGCTTTGAATGAAACAGATATGAGTTCTAGTATTTGGTTTTATAATGATGAAAACGCATTCTAAGTAACAACCAAGCAAAGAAATAATGAGATCATGCAACGAATTTAGAAAACAAAGAATCACAAATTAATAACTCTCCAAAAGAAGCATAGGCTCAAATCTCTCAAGGATGTAGCATTAGTTTGAGTTCCTTCCTTCAAGCATGTTACAAAAATTGATTTTTTTCTTTGTGATTACATGTGAATTCGTAAACGACAACTACGACCAAGCATAAACCAAAGAGGATATCAAACTTCCATCCATTGTTGTAACTTTCTTTAACAGTCATGCAATTAAAAACAAATCCTCATCATTGTGTTGGAAGGTACCCTAAGACACAAACACACAAAAACGATAATTGTAGTAGAGATGCACAAAAACTGATTTTTTTCAAACTTTCATATTTTTACTTCAAAACACCTCAAAACATACTAAAAACACTTAAAAACAGTGAGAAACAACTTTAGAAGTAATGGGTGATAAAATCCCACGAATTTGCATAAAAAACACTTTGTTACTGGTGTGAGAATTAACTTAACACACAAATTAAACCCTATTGATGATAATTGTAGTAGAGATGCAAGTAGGGATCGTTCTAGACCAGGGATTAACTAGGGATGCTAATCAACACAAATAAGACTCAAAAACACTAAACTAGACTCTATTGACTCAAAATTAACTTAAGACACTAAAGACAGCAAGAAACAATAAAAAAGACTCAAATCTAGACCTAACAATTGGTTTTGTCGAAAATAGAACTTAAAAGACTCAAACAACTAAAAGAAAACAGGTTTTGACTCTAAAAACAAGACTTAAGAAAAAGGGATTTTGTTTTGACGAATTTAAGAACTTAAAACAGAAACTTGTAAACCAAACTCAAAAGACACGAAATTGGGTGAATGAAGATGGTGAAAGGCTAGTTAGAGGGTTCCTTCTCCACACATGAAACATATGCATACGAATCGATTTCCAGTTATTCTTTCGACAAACCATGAATGACAATGCCCCGAATTAATTGTATTGAACTAATTAATTCTCAAATTTCCCTAGACTCATTGAATTGAATGGATAACGCATCACAACCAAATTATTCTTTATTAAGCTCCCTAACTATGAAAAGCATGATAGAGACATGAAACAAAGATCATTAAGCTTTGTGAAAATCATAAGCATTGACAAGGCATTCATAACTATGAAAAGCATGTTACTCTTGCCTACAATTTACTTAACACAATCGTGACGAGCGACTTTTACTACTCATGAATATAAGTTCATAACGATTAGGTGAAATTCCCTTATCTCTAGCATCAAATTCATGCATGTAAACTAAGTATGCGTCCTTAATCACACACAAGAACAAGTTCTTAATAAAACAGATAAGTAAACCACATCCACGATTCATAAAATCATAACCGGAGGAAATCAATTCATATAAAACATATGTCCATGGCTTCGAATTCACCTCTAACTAAAAAGAAATTAGTTCCATATGTCTAACATAATTGAAAAGCAAATTAAATTAAACATTGAACCAAAACTAAGGATAGAAAGAGCCAGAAACGTCCCAGCCCTCCAATGGTAGATTTCGAACCCCCTTTGAATGGCTAAGCACACACAAATCTCCAAGAATTCTCCAAGAAACCTACAGCACTCTCTCTAAAACTCTCTCTGAAATAGATGGATGTGTATATAGGTGCATAACCGTGCAGAAAAATTATGTTTTACATATATATAGGCATAAGGCACGGCAAGGGTTTATAGGAGAAGGATTTGGACTCCAATTCAACAAGGAAAATGACTTCTAGAATTCAGAAATCCAAAGGGAATAGGGACATATGGTGCGGCACAGATTTAGGGGTTCTAGAAACCAAATTCCCAAGGGAAATAGGATGAAACACACGGCAGGAATTGGAGGGAAAAGGGGTTGGATTGCAAGGCAAGGCAAAGGCCTTCTAGAAGGGGAATAGGTGCCACCTTTGTACGAGAGGATAAGGTTTTCTAGAAACAATGTATTTTGTACAGAAATTGAGGCTTCTAGAAAGAACATGACATAGGACATGTAGCATGTTTTTAGGAACATGTTTGGATAATGTTGGATAAGATAAGGTTTGGATAAGGTTTTGGATAATGTTCCACATTTCTTGCTCTTTCCTTATTTTCTTTGTCTTGAATTTGTTCCTCCAACTTTGAAACACATTCCTAGCCTCCTTTAACCTTCAAATTCGTCCATTCCTTGTGCTTCGTATGCATACACTCCATTCCAGCCCAATTTTGCTCTAAAATGCACCAAAATGTACTTTCTTGCTAACTTTGCCAATTAAACCTACAAACACACGAAAATAGCTTAAATCACTATAATAAACAATAACTAACTATGTAAATGCAAGAAAACAAGCTAACTAAGTCACATAAATATGCTCCTATCAAATTACCCCACACTTAGCTTTTGCTAGTCCTCGAGCAAAACAAAGAAACAAAACATAACCTAAGCCTTCCAACATTCGCCTCAGGGATTTCCAATGGTACATGACATGCCAAAGATCACTACTCACATAGATTTTAGCCATCCCTACTCTCAAGCACATACTTAATCATGGTCATCACTTACTAGCTCACATTTAATCAATTAAAACAATGTTTTGAATGTAGTAACATGCCTTAGAGAATCCCTCAATTCTGATGCTATGTAAAACAACACACAAATTCAACCCACTTGTTGACAATTGTAGTATAGATGTAAGTAGGGATCTTTCTAGGCCGGGGATTATGAGGGATTGCTAAAACACTTGAAACTGACTAAAAAACACAAAACTAAGTTTAAAACACTAAATTAGACTCTAAAGACTCAATATACCCTGAAAAGACTCAAAACTAACTAGAATGACTCAAAACAGATTGTAAGGATGAATTTGGACGAATTTGGAATTCTAAAGACTCAAAACACTTAAAAACACAAAGTTGGACAGATTCTGACTAGTTTGACACACAAAAGTAAAGGGGATTGGGTTTTGGACTAATTTAAAACAAAACAAGTAAACTAAAGACTAAGACAGATTTAGGCACGAAATTGGTGTTTTGAATGGATGATGGGCTAGCTAGAGGGTTCTTCTCCACACATGACACACTTGCATACAAATCAATTTTCAGTTGTTCTTTCGATAAACCATGAAACTCAACACCCCAGGTGATAGGAGCATATTTCTGCGACTTAGTTAGCTTGTCTTCTTGCATTTACTTAGTTAGTTTCTAGTTATTATAGTGTTTTAAGCTATTTTCGTGTGTTTGTAGGTTCAAATAACAAAGTTGGCAAGAAAGTGCAATTTGGAGTATTTTAGAGCAGTTTTGGGCTTGGAATGGATAACACAAGTATGGAGCAAGATGGATGGATGAATTTGAAGTTCAAGAGAGGCTAGGAATGTGCAAAAGAGTTGAAGAAATTAATTCAAGTCATTGAAGATAAGGAATCAGCTAAAAAGAAGGAACATTATCCAAAACCTTATCCGACCTTATCTTATCCAAACTAACCTTATCTTACCTTATCTTATCTTATCCTATCCTAATCTTATCCTACCATAATTCCAGTTGCAAAGGGGACTCCTTTTCATATTAGGACACCTAAAACCTGTTTTTAGAAGGCCTTTTCCTTTTAGAAACATGCCACAACACTCCTTTCTTGAAGCCCTAAAAATCTGGCGCCCCAACCTTTCTAGAAGGCCTTTTCCTTGTTGGATTGGAGTCCTAAATCCTTTTCCTTGACAACCTAGGCCAAGTAATCCCTAGGCCTATATATACCCCAATCTGCCGCACCATTCAAACCACCACCCTCTACCATAACTCAACTACATCCATCCACCACACCATCCACCACACAACCTCTTGTGCAGCAGCTTTGCAAGGAAGGAGAAGGAATGAGCCATATGGAGCCGTGCTTGCCATTAAAGACATTGGATCGTTGGAGCGTTTCTAGGTGTATTCTATCCTTTGTTTTCAATGTTTAAATTTAATTATCTTTGTTTAGTTACGAACATGAGGAACTAATTTCTTTTTAGTTAGAGGCGAATTCGAAGCCATGGACTTATGTTTTATATGAACTGATTTCCTCCAGTTATTGTTTCATGAATCGTGGATGTGGTTTACTTACCCGTTTGATTGATTACTTGTTCTTGTGTGTTGATTAAGGATGCATACTTAGTTTACAGGCATGGATTTGATGCTAGAGTATAAGGGAATTTCACCTAATCGTTATGAACTTATATTCATCAGTAGTAAAAGTCGTTAGTCAGGATTCTATTAAGTAAATCCTAGGCAAGAGTAACATGCTTTTCATAGTTATGAATGCCTTGTCAATGCTTATGGTTTTCACAAAGCTTAATCATCTTTGTTTCGTGTCTCTATCATGCTTTTCATAGTTAGGGAGCTTAATAAAGAATAATTTGGTTGTGATGCGTTATCCATTCAATTCAATGAATCTAGGGAAATCTGAGAATTAATTAGTGCAATCCAATTAATTCGGGGCATTGTCATTCATGGTTTGTCGAAAGAATAACTGGAAATCGATTCGTATGCATAAGTTTCATGTGTGGAGAAGGAACCCTCTAACTAGCCTTTCACCATTCTATTTCATCAATTTCATGTCTTTTCAAAGTTGTTTTATAAGTTTCTGTTTTAAAGTTTCAATTTTGTCAAAATAAAATCCCTTTTCATTAAGTCTTGTTTATTGAGTCAAAACTTGTCTTTTAAGTTTTATTTTCGTCAAAACCAATTGTTAGGTCCAGAATTGAGTCTTTTTTATTGTTTCTTGCTGTTTTTATTGTTTTGAGTCAGTTTTGAGTCTATAGAGTCTAGTTTAGTGTTTTTGAGTCTTATTTGTGCTGATTAGCATCCCTAGTTAATCCCCGGTCTAGAACGATCCCTACTTATTCATACTACAACTATCTTAATAGGGTTTAATTTGTGTGTTAGTATATATCACATCACCAGATTAATTAGGTACGCTTAAATTAACCCTCAAGTTTTCCTTAAGTTATTGAATTAGACGGGAAAACGCATACAATAATTCAAAACATTCTCTAAAAGTCCTCTACGTGAACAGCACAATAGAGATACAATCAAAGATCATTAAGCTTCATGAAAACTATAAGCATTGACGAGGCATTCGTAACTATGATGAGCATGATACTCCTGCCAAGAATTCACTTAACGCGATCGTTTATAAGCGACCTTCACTACACATGAATATAAGTTCATAACGATTAGGTGAAATTCCCTTATATTCTAGCATCAAATTCATGCATGAAAACTAAGCGTGCACTCTTAATCAACATACAAGAATAAGTTATCAATCAAACAGTTAAGCAAATTGAATTCACAATTTATGAAATCACAACTGAAGGTAATCAATTCAAAACGCAAGTATAGTCATGGTATTGAATAGCCCCTAGCCAAAAGGGCTTAGTTCCTCATAATCGCAAAACAAAGGTAAACATATTTATACATTGAAAACAAAAGAAAGAAAACACCTATACGCTCCAGCGATCCAAATTGAACAGCAAGCACGTCTAAGAACTTTCCTTCCCTTTCTTTGCTGAGGCACAAGGTGTTGTTGACGGTTGAAGGGTTGTTTGTATGGAAGAATGGATGGGAAAAAATATGGTAGTGTTTAGGATGGATGGTTGATGCGGCAAGGAGGAATTAAAGTCAGAACATGTGAATGTTTGTGAAGGGTGAATGCGGTAGAGAGTGGAGAGGGATTAGGGATGTGTAAAGTCTCCTTTAGGCGGAGAAAGTTGTGGATTTATATAGCTAGGGCACGGCAAGGATGCAAGAAAGGGTTTTAAAGACTTAGCTATTTTGTCCCATAATTGAAAAAGTAAGAAACATTCAGAAATTGAAGAGAAGTAGGTAACAAAGGTGTGGCACAAAAATAGGAAAGGTATTTAAGGTCAGAAATAAAGGGAAGTAGGATGCGGCAGGGATTTAGGGGGAAAAGGGAATGTGGTTTAAGATAGAAAATATGAAAGAAAGGCCTCCCTTGTGCAGCAAGGAAGGGGAAAGGGATAGGGGGTGCGGCTTGGACTTTTAGGGTAGGTTTAGGCTTTTAGAAGAACCAATTAAGTGCCCTAACATATTTTGGAATCCTTTTGTGGCTGGAACATAGGTGAATAAGGATTAGGAAACTTCCAAGCCAAGAATAGAAACTTTCAAGAATGGAAACCTCCAATAATAGAAACTTCCAACTTTAGAAACTTTGGCTTCCAATTTTGAACTCTTCATTCTTCATTTGATCTTCAATTTCGTCCATGCACTTAGCTCCAAGCATGTGCAATCCATTTAGTGCCCAAAACTGCTCCAAAATGCACCAAAATGCACTTTCTTGCTCCTTTAGCCCTTTGGACCTACAAACACACGAAAATAGCTTAAAATACTAAAATAACTAAGAACTAACAACCTGAATGCAAGGAAATAAGCTAACTGAGACACATAAATATGCTCCTATCAAATACCCCCACACTTAGCTTTTTGCTAGTCCTCGAGCAAAACAAAACAAACAATAGAAACAAAACTCAATCTAAACCTTCCAACATTTGCCTCAGGGATTTCCAATGAACATGACATATTAAAAATCATCACTTGCACAGATTTTGATCATCCTTACACTTGAATTCATACTTAATCACAGTCGCCATTCACTAGTTCATATTTAATCAATTAAAACAACATTTTGAATGTAGTAACATGCCTTAGAGAATTCACTCAATTCCTTACTCGATATGCACTCAATTTTCACTCATATTTTCTGACTACACACCCTACACTAGGTATATGTGAGAAGATTGATGTAAACATGAAAACTAGTACTCATATATGTTATAACAAAGAAAGCACTTTCTGGAATTATCAATCTAATATGAATATGATCTCATGAATGGAATGCTACTACTTAGATGCAAGAACCAGTGATTCCATATGCTCATACCAATTCCAAACTCCACATATTGAAACACACAACACTCAAGATAGAAGTTAAGGGTTGTAACGGGGCTAAAGGTGTTGGCTAAGAAAGAAAGGTAAGGGATAAACAAAAGTTATTAAAGAAATAGCAAGCAAAGTAATGAAATTGACACTTAGAATTCACTTTTGAATGCAGAAATCAACTTTAAACACAAAGGGAAGATTTATGCAACAATTAGGGTCAAATTCAAACTTTTGGAACCTTTCTTCAACAACCAACACTTGTGAGCTTATTCTCACTTATTTTTCAACTCTTTTTCATTCTTTTCACAACTTTTCTTTTTCTTTTTCTTTTTCCACGAATTTTCTTTTCTTTTGAAACACAAAATGTAGAACTGAGCTTAAAACAACCAATCCTTCCCCCACACTTGATTTTCTGCATAATGTAGATCAAAAGGAATTCATTCTAAGTCATGCTTCACTATCCTTTAAGAACAAAGGGTATGGATAGTCCTACAATACATAGGCTAAGTAGGGCTTAAAAGGCTCAAAAGGGTTAAACCTACAATACATATTGATAGGAGCATATTTATGCGACTTAGTTAACTTATTTCCTTGCATTTAGGTTGTTAGTTCTTAGTTATTTTAGTATTTCAAGCTATTTTCATGTGTTTGTAGGTCCAAAGGGCTAAAGGAGCAAGAAAGTGCATTTTGGAGCAGTTTTGGGCACTAAATGGATTGCACATGCGTGGAGCTAAGTGGATGGACGAAATTGAAGATCAAATGAGCTTAGGATTGAAGATGTGTAGAATTGGATTCAAGAAAAATGAAGAATGAAGAGTTCAGAATTGGAAGCCAAAGTTTCTAAAGTTGCAAGTTTCTATTCTTGGAGGTTTCCATTCTTGAAAGTTTCTATTCTTGGAGATTTCCATTCTTGAAAGTTTCTATTCTTGGCTTGGAAGTTTCCTAATCCTTCCTCACCTATGTTCCAGCCACAAAAGGATTCCAAAATAAGTTAGGGCACTTAATTGGTTGTTCTAGAAGCCTTAGACATGCCCTAAAAGGCCATGCCGCAGCTCTCTATGATTTGATCCTTCCTTGCCGCACAAAACATCTTCTCCTTTCCTATTTTATGTTCTTAAAACCACATTCCTGTTTTGATCCTCCCTTTTTCTGCACATATCCCTCTTTCTTACCTATTTTCTGACCCAAAATTACATTCCCTTTTGTTTCAATTCTTGCCGCACAAGGGGAGATGATTCTTACCTATTTTGTGCCTCAAAACACATTCCTGAATCTGTCCTACACTTTCTGCCGAAATTCCTTTCCTATTGTCTTTAATTCCTGCACCTTACTTGCCTATTTTCCATTGATTTCTGACTTTTAATTATAGGACAAAATAGCTAAGTTGTTTCCTTCCCTAAAACACATCAAAACCGTGCCTTCCCCCTTTTAAATACATATGCCGCACCCTTTAATTGGGGGATCCCTGAACACATTCTCGGCATCCATTCCATCCACCTATCTACCTATCCATCCTGTACCACCCATCACCACCCATTCTACACACCTTAACCCCTTGTGCCGCAGCTTTACAAAGGAAGAAGGAGAGGATTATCTGGGAGCCTGATGTGATTAAAGTTAAGCACTCAAATTAAACCCTCTTGTTGTCAAATCGTAGTATAAATGCAAGTAGGGATCGTTCTAAACTGGGGATTAGGAGGGCTTGCTAAAACCTCTAAACTGACTTAAAATACAAAAACAAAGTTAAAAACGTTTGAAAAGACTCAAAGGACTCTAAATAGACTAGTAAGACTCAAAACAGGTTCAAAATACTCAAAACTGCTCAAAAACACTAATTGGACAGATTCTAGACACTAGACACAACTTTGGACGAAAATTGAATTAAACTTGACTCAAAACACACAAAAACACAAACTAAGACAGATTCTAACTAATTAGACTCAAACAAGTGAAGGGGGATTGGTTTTAGAGTGAAACTAAGTTAAAACTAACACAGACTTTAAACTAGGCAGATTTAGACGAAATTGGGTTTTTAGGACGGATGGTGAACTAGCTAGAGGTTTCCTTATCCACACATGACTTATATGCATATAACTTGACTTCCAGTTACGTTTTCATTGAATTACGAATGACAATGCCCCAGATTAACCGTGTCAATCACTAATTAACCCTCAGATTCTCCTAATTTCATTGAATTGGACGGACAACTCATCTACAACCAAATTATTCTCATCAATTTCCCTACATGACATCATAATAGAGACACAATCAGAGATCATTACGCTCAATGAGAATCATAAGCATTGACGAGGCATTCATAACTATGACATCATGTTACTCACACCAAGAATTGAACTTAACACGATTGTTCCAGCAACCTTTACTACTTGTGAACATAAGTTTGTAACGATTATGTGAAACTTACTTATATCCTAGCATCAAATTTATGCATGCCAATTAAGTGTCGACCCTCAATCAACAAACAGAAATAAGTTCTAATTCAAACAGTTAAGCCAATTGCATTCATACTTCAAGAATCTGTAACTGAAATTTATCAAGTCATATCACACACAAAATCATGGTTTCAAAGTAGCCTCTAGCTAAAAAACGAGTTTAGCCTCTCATGATTACAGCAAAACAAAGGAAAACTAAATTAATCAACGAAAACATAAGGTAGAAGACACCTAAGAACGCCCAGCACTCCAGATTGGGTGCAACACGCTCCAAAGCTGCCCCTCCTCTCCTTGCAGGGCTGCGGCACAAGTGGTTTAGGGTTTATGAATGGTGTTTGGAATGGCTGAGATGTGTAGAGGTGTGTAGAATTCGTATGGATGGGTGGTGGTGTGCGGCAGGGCTTGAAAATATGTATATATAGCATGGCAAACCCTAGGGAAATCAGTTTAGGACTTGGACTTAGCAGAAAAATAGGATTAGGGTGCGGCAATTACTTTTGAAAAGGAATTGTGGTCCAATTAATTTCTGAAAAGGATTTGTAGAACCCAAACCCACAAGGAAAAGGCCTAACAATCAGAATCCAAGAGGGAAAGGGCCTGAAAACCCACGGCACAAAGGAATAAGCATAGGGAATGCCTTACAAGGCAAGGAAAAAGGATTCTAGAAGGGAAGGAGACGCCAGATTTTTAGGCTTCTAGAAAGAATGTGTTTCTGGGCAGATTTTGGGGTTTCTAGAAGAGTTTGGGGCGCCACTTTTGTAGGGGAATGGATAGGACTTCTAGAAATCAGGTTTTAAGTCCCCTAAACTGAAGAAAACAGGTTAGGATAAGATTAGGATAAGATTGGATAAGGTAAGGTAAGATAGGATAAGGATTGGATAAGATAAGATAAGATAAGGTTGTTTTGGATAATGTTTTGGATAATTCTCCTTCTTTTGAGCTAATTCCTTATCTTCAATGATTTGAATTTATTTCTCCAACCTTGAAACATATTCCTAACTCCATTTGGACTCCAAATTCGTCCATCTTCATGCCCATTGCTTGTGCTATCCATTCCGAGCCCAGATTTGCTCTAAAATGCTCCAAAATGCATCTTTTTGCCAACTTTGCTTCTTGGACCTAAAAACACACGAAAATGACTTTAAACACTATATTAAGCAACAACTAGCTAAACAAATGCAAGAAAACACACTAAATAAGTAGCATAAATATGCTCCTATCAAATTCCCCCACACTTAGCTTTTGCTAGTCCTCGAGCAAAACAAAACAAACAAAACGTAACCTAAACCTTCCAACAATTGTCTCAGGGATTTCCAATGCACATGACATGTTAAAAATCATCATCCCCACAGATTGTGGTCATCTTTACGCTTAAGCACATACTTAATCACAGTCACTACTTACTAGTTCACAAATAACCAATTAAAACGATGTTTTGAATGCAGTAACATGCCTTAGAGAATTCCCTCAATTCCTTACTAGATATGCACTCTATTTTCACACACATTTTCTGACTACACACCCTACACTAGGTATATGTGAGAAGATTGATGTAAATATGAAAACGAACACTCACATATGTTTATAACAAAGAAAGCAATTCCTGGAGTTAATAAGCATGTATAGATATGATCTCATGAATGGAATGCTACTACTTAGATGCGAGAACCAGTGACACCATATGCTTATATCAATCCCAAACTCCACATATTGAAACACACAACACTCAAGATTGAAGCATAGGGTTGTAACGAGGCTTTGGGGAGTTGGCTAACAAAGAAAGGTAAAGAAAACAAACGTTCTTACAGCAATAGCAGGCAAAGTAATGAATATGACACTTAGAATTCCCTTTAGCATGCAGAAATCAACTTTGAAACACAAGGGAAGTTTCAAGCAACAATTAGGGCCGTATTCAATGTTTTGGACCCTTCATTCAACAAACAACACTTGAGAACTCTTCTTCACATCTTTTCAACTCTTTTTTCATTCCTTTCACAACTTTTTCTTTTTGTCTTTCTATTTTCTACGGATTTTTCTTCTTGTTTTTTTTTTTTTTTTTTTCTTTTTTTTTCTTTGCTGTGCCTCATTCAAGACTTTGGCACACCCACAACAAAACTCACTTCCCCCACACTTGTTTTCTGCCAAACAATGATCAAAAGGAATTCATATTGAGTCATGCGTTACTATGCTTCAAGAACAAAGGTATGGATGGTCCTAATCTAGGCTAGGTGAGGATAATGTGGGTTAACAAAGAACATAGGCTAAATATGGCTCAAAGGGGCTGAACCTACAATACATATGCAAAGGGTTAGGCTTTTTGGCACTGGTTTTAACTAAACACTTCATCTTGTTATGTGTTATGCGAATCAATTTCATGCTTTGAATAAAACGGATATGAGTTCTAGTATTTGGAACTAAATGATGAAACGCCTTCTAAGTAGCAACCAAGCAAAGAATAATGAGATCATGCAACGACTTTAGAAAACAACAAATGCACAGATTTTTTTTAACTCTCCAAAGAACGTTAAAGGCTCAAGTCTCTCAGGGTTGTAGCGTTAGTTTGAGTTCCTTCCTTCAAGCATGTTACAAAAACTGATTTTTCTTTTATGATTGCATGTGAATTCATAAGTTATAACCACAACCAAGCATAAACCAAAGAGTAAATCAAACTTTCATCCATGTTTACAACTCTCTTTAACAGTCATGCAATTACAAACCAAATCCTCATCATTGTGTTGGAAGGTACCTAAGACACAAACAAACACACAAAAACAACTCTTTTTGGGTTTTTTAAAACAATTTTTCAAATTTTTATGGGATTTTCGGATTTTTGAATCAAAGCACACTAAAACACTCCAAAACAGCTTAAAAACACTTAAAAACAGCAAGGAACAACATTAGAAGTTATGGGTGATAAAACCCTACGAATTTGCATCAAAACATTTTGGTTACCCCCCCACACTTAAATCAAACATTGTCCTCAATGTTTCAAGCAAGGACTCACACACAAGCAAGCAAACAACACAACTAACACACATAACAGATATGGCAAAACAAAAGCAATAAGAGTAGAGTTAAGAACGCAAATCTGGGTTTGAGCTGGTTGTTCCTAGTTCGTCTTTATTCGAATGCATGGGTTGCCTCCCAAGAAGCGCTTGCTTTAACGTCTTGCAGCCGGACGATTCCTCGGTTTAAGCATCATTGGAGCCCACGGCATGGAAAGGAACTTCTTCCATAACCTGCCCCACAATGTTCTCGTAGTATGGCTTCAAACGGTGCCCGTTCACCTTGAATTCTTGTCCGTTCCTTAAGCTTTGGACTTGGACTGCACCATGTGGAAAAACATTAGTAACAACAAAAGGACCAATCCACTTAGAACGTAACTTACCAGGGAATAAACGTAAACGGGAGTTGAAAAGCAACACTTTCTGCCCAATTGAAAATGTTTTGCCCCGAATCATCTTGTCATGAAACGCCTTTGTTTTCTCCTTGTAAATTCGGGCATTCTCATATGCTTCATTCCTTAGCTCCTCAAGTTCACTCAATTGGAGCTTTCTATGCACTCCAGCCGCATCTCTGTCCAAATTGAATGTTTTCACAACCCAATGCGCCTTGTGCTCTAGTTCCACAGGTAGGTGACACGGCTTGCCATAGATGAGCCGAAATGGAGACATCCCTAGGGGTGTTTTGTAGGCCGTACGATATGCCCACAGTGCATCGTCTAAACGCAAACTCCAATCCTTCCGGGTTGGCCCAACAGTCTTCTCCAAAATCTGCTTGATTTCCCTATTTGAAACCTCGGCTTGGCCACTTGTTTGAGAGTGATAAGGCGTTGCAACCTTATGCTTGACGTTATACTTCTTAAACAGCGCCTCAATGGTCCGGTTGCAAAAATGGGAGCCTCCATCACTTATAAACACTCTAGGCATACCGAATCTGGAGAATATGTTAGATTTAATGAAATCTGCAACCACTCGAGAATCATTACTACGGGTGGCTTTTGCTTCCACCCATTTCGATACATAATCAACCGCAAGCAAGATATAAATGAAACCATATGAAGAAGGAAAAGGACCCATGAAATCAATACCCCAAACATCAAAAATTTCGACATTGAAGATAGGGGTCTGCGGCATTTGATCCCTTGCACCTATGTTACCTGTTCTTTGACATCTATCACATGTTATGCAGAAAGTTCGAGCATCTTTAAACAATGTAGGCCAATAAAAACCACATTCTAACACCTTGAGTGCTGTTCTTTGGGTGCCAAAATGACCCTCACATGCATAAGTATGACAGAAAGCAAGAATGGAATTAAACTCAGAGTTATGCACACATCTTTGAATAATCTGATCCGGGCAATATTTCCACAAGTATAGATCGTCCCAAACATAAAATCTGGCATCCTTTTAAAGTTTATCACGTTTATATTTCTCTAGGGTGCTAGGGACACGTTTTGTGACCAAATAATTGACCAAATCAGCATACCAAGGCTCACTTACCTCTATGGACAGCAATTGCTCGTCTGGGAACGTTTCTGGAATGGGGAGGGGCTCTTCATTGTGCACCAATCGGCTTAGGTGGTCAGCCACCACGTTTTCACTCCCTTTCTTGTCCCTAATCTCAATGTCGAACTCTTGGAGTAAGAGCATCCAACGAATCAGCCTTGGTTTGGCCTCCTTCTTGGTGAGAAAGTACTTCAAGGCTGCATGGTCAGAATATACAATTACTTTAGTGCCAAGTAAATATGAGCGAAATTTATCTAAAGCAAAGACAACAGCAAGAAGTTCTTTTTCCGTGGTAGAATAGTTCAGTTGAGCATCGTTTAAGGTCCGAGAGGCGTAATAGATGACATGGGGCTGTTTGTTCTTCCTCTGGCCTAAAACAGCTCCAATTGCATAATCGGATGCATCACACATTAGCTCAAAAGGGAGGCTCCAATCTGGTGGAGTGATGATGGGGGCCGAAGTGAGCACTTCCTTGAGATGTGTAAAGGCCGTCTCACACTCCGCATTGAACTCAAAAGACACTTCTTTTTGAAGGAGACGGCATAGGGGCTGTGCAATTTTGGAGAAGTCCTTGATAAATCGCCTATAGAATCCTGCGTGGCCAAGAAAAGAACGAACCTCTCTCACCGAAGTGGGAGAGGGTAAGTAGCGTACAAGATCTATTTTAGACGTATCAACCTCAATTCCTTTTTCAGATATGATATGCCCTAACACTATACCTTGTTTGACCATAAAATGACACTTTTCCCAATTCAACACAAGGTTAGTTTCGATGCATCGTTTTAAAATCAAAGTAAGATTATCCAAACATCCATCAAATGAATCTCCAAAGACACTGAAATCATCCATAAAAACCTCAATGATCTTTTCCACAAAATCAGAGAAAATACTTACCATACACCTTTGGAACGTGGCTGGTGCATTGCACAAACCAAATGGCATTCGTCTATAAGCAAAGGTACCAAAGGGGCATGTGAAGGTGGTCTTCTCTTGGTCATCCGGGGCTATAACAATCTGATTGTAACCTGAATAGCCATCAAGAAAACAATAAAAAGCATGACCGGTTAACCTTTCAAGCATTTGATCAATAAAGGGCAACGGAAAGTGATCCTTTCTAGTTGTGGCGTTGAGCTTCCTATAGTCAATGCAAACTCTCCATTCGGTTTGGATTCGGGTAGGCACAAGCTCATTCTCTTCATTTTTGACCACAGTGACTCCGGACTTCTTAGGAACAACTTGGATCGGAGAGACCCATCGGCTATCAGAAATGGGGTAAATCACTCCGCAATCTAGTAGCTTGATTATTTCCTTCTTCACAACTTCCATCATGGGTGGATTGAGTCGGCGTTGTGCTTCTAGAGATGGTTTGGCTCCTTCTTCCAAAAGAATACGATGCATGCAAGTGGTGGGGCTAATTCCCTTGATATCGCCCAAGGTCCATCCAATGGCTGTTTTATACTCTCTCAAAACACGCACCAATCTGTCCTCTTCTTGTGCCGTGAGTGAGGATGAGATGATGACCGGCAATGTCTCATGATCTCCCAAGAAAACATACTTAAAGTGACTTGGTAACGGTTTAAGTTCAAGGGAGGGTGGCTGTATTACTGAAGGAAGCAACTTATTAGTCAAAATCGAATCTGAAATTGGGATTGGGGGCTTACCATATTGTTTTGGCAAAGATTCTAGGGCAGCCACCATCTCAGCTACATCATCACTAGGGGGCACGGCATGGTGTTCTTCAATGGTGCCGTGGGTTGTGCTTGGTTCTGCCCCATGGTTCTTGCATCCAATTCCATTTGTAAGAACCATTTCAAGTGCATCCTCATGCAATTGTTCCAAGTGCTCCTGCGCCATTGAATCAATTATATCAATTGCAAAGCAAGAATGATCATCATTAGGATATTTCATAGCTTCAGAAATTTTAAAATCAATAACATCCCCATCAAACTCCATTGTCAAGATCCCTGTGAACACATCAATCTTTGTGCGAGCTGTTTTCATGAATGGTCTTCCAAGTAGAATCGGCAATGGGGTGGAATGGGCCGAATCTTCCATCTCTAGCACGTAGAAATCAGCGGGGAAGATGAGATGATTAACCTGCACTAAGACATCCTCCAAAACTCCCTTTGGATAAGCGTTAGATCTATCGGCTAATTGAATAATCACTCCATCATTTTTCAATTCGCCCAAATTCATAGATGCATAAATAGAATAAGGCATGACATTTATTGATGCACCTAGATCTAACATTGCATGTTCGAACCTGGTATTACCAATAACACATGGAATTGTAAAGCTACCTGAGTCCTTGCATTTGGGAGGCAATTTGCGTTGCAACACCGCTGAAACATTTTCACTTACCCGAACAACCTCCTTAGTTGAAAATCTCGTCTTTGTTGTGCACAGCTCCTTCAAGAATTTGGCATATTTGGGAACTTGCTTGATTGCATCAAGGAGTGGAATGTTGACTTGCACCTTTCGAAACGTTTCTAGAATGTCCTTTTTGGTTTCCTCCTTCTTTGATTGCATAAATCTGCGAGGGAATGGTGCATTGGGTGGAACAAGGTTAGAATCAATCGAATTTGAACCCAACTTACCTGTGGTGGACGTTTTGGAGGGTTTAAGTGCATTGGAAGGCTGCGGCAAGGTTGGAGCAACCTTTGCCGTGGCTTTCTCTTGTTCTGCCTCCTCTTGTAACAACGTCTCATCCTCCTTTTGGGCAGATTCAGATGTTTTTGGATCGGTCCCAACCTCTTTGCCACTTCTTAGGGTCATGGCCTTGACAGATTCGAACCCTCCCTTCGGATTCACAGTGGTAGAACTAGGAAGTTTGCCATGCTCTCGAAACTGCCCCATAAACTCAGCCATTTGTCCTATCTGTTTCTTCAATTCAGTCACCTCCCGGGCTTGATTTTGCACCTCCTTGGCATAGTTTTGCATCTCTTTGGTTTGATTTTGCTGCCCCTGTGCCAAAGTAGTTAGTAATTGAATAACTTGATCATTATCAAGAGACGAACCTGAGTTATTTTGGGCAGATTGTGTTTGGGATTGCATGGTTGCATATGGCTTTGGAAACATCCCAGGGGTTGGTGGCCGGAATCCACCTTGCTGTTGAGGTTGTTGGGGTTCCCTCCACAGCAGATTTGGATGATCTTTCCAACCTGAATTGTAGGTATTTGCATATGGGTCATATCGGGGCTGATTTTGGCCTTGGAACCCAACAGCGTTGGCACTCTCCCATCCTCCATTCTCAATCAATTGAGGGCAACTTTCAGATTGGTGGCCTTGCATGGTGCACACGCCACAGATTGGTGGTGGTTGTGATTTTGGTCCTTCGACAACCTGAGACACAAGGAGAGTAAGATTAGCCAATTGTGATTGAATTTCAGAAATAACACTTACCTCATTGACATGTTGTTGCCGTGGGCTCTCTCTTTGTCCTACACCTTCATATTGTTGTGCATTGAGGGCTCGGTTCGCAATTAAGGTTTTGGCAGCCACAGGCGTCTTGTCAACCAATGCACCACCCGCTGATGCGTCTAGCATTTGGCGTTCAATGGGGATGAGTCCTTCATAGAAGTATTGAATGAGCAGTTCCTTCTTCATTTGGTGTTGAGGGCATGACGCAACTAGGCCCTTAAAACGCTCATAATATGCAGGGAAAGACTCTCCTTGATTTTGCTGAATACCACTAATCCGTTTCCTCAAGAGAATGACTCTTGAAGTTGGGAAAAACTTCTCCAAGAATGCTCGTTTCATACTTTCCCAAGATGTGACAGTTCCGGGCGCCAATTCGTACAACCAATCTTTAGCCTTTTCCAACAATGAGAATGGAAAGGCTTTCATTTTCAAAATATTCCCATCGACATTAATGGGTGTCATACTTGAGCAAACCACTTCAAATTCCTTCAAATGCTTGTTTGGATCTTCCATGGACAGCCCATGGTATTTGGGAATGTGATGCAACAAGCTAGACTTCAATTCGAACTCGTCGGTCTTATCTGGAGCTGCCCTAGGATATTGGATACATAGGGGTACTGCATTATCCAATCCCGAGGCCGAAAGCTCCTTAATGGTTCGATTATCTGCAGCCATAACTTCTTCAACCTCGGCCTCCTCTATCTCCTCAGATTCGGCCTCTTCTTGCTCCTCAACCTCGGCTTCAGAACTTGAACTAGGTGGGTGAGGTTCTGGGTTCTTTCTTTTCCTTCTCAAGGTTCATTCAAAATCGCCGTCAAAATCCAAGATATGCTCACGAACCACTTGAGAACTACGAGTCATAAACTAGTACCTGAAAACAAAGAAAACAAACTAGAATCAGAATCTAGACTAGACTAACACACACACGAAGATAAAAAAAAAAAATAACGGGGGATTAGCAAAGTTGCTAATCCCCGGCAACGGCGCCAAAATTTTGATGTGATTAAAGCTAAGCACTCAAATTAAACCCTCTTGTTGTCAAATCGTAGTATAAATGCAAGTAGGGATCGTTCTAAACCGGGGATTAGGAGGGCTTGCTAAAACCTCTAAACTGACTTAAAATACAAAAACAAAGTTAAAAACGTTTGAAAAGACTCAAAGGACTCTAAATAGACTAGTAAGACTCAAAACAGGTTCAAAATACTCAAAACTGCTCAAAAACACTAATTGGACAGATTCTAGACACTAGACACAACTTTGGACGAAAATTGAATTAAACTTGACTCAAAACACACAAAAACACAAACTAAGACAGATTCTAACTAATTAGACTCAAACAAGTGAAGGGGGATTGGTTTTAGAGTGAAACTAAGTTAAAACTAACACAGACTTTAAACTAGGCAGATTTAGACGAAATTGGGTTTTTAGGACGGATGGTGAACTAGCTAGAGGTTTCCTTATCCACACATGACTTATATGCATATAACTTGACTTCCAGTTACGTTTTCATTGAATTACGAATGACAATGCCCCAGATTAACCGTGTCAATCACTAATTAACCCTCAGATTCTCCTAATTTCATTGAATTGGACGGACAACTCATCTACAACCAAATTATTCTCATCAATTTCCCTACATGACATCATAATAGAGACACAATCAGAGATCATTACGCTCAATGAGAATCATAAGCATTGACGAGGCATTCATAACTATGACATCATGTTACTCACACCAAGAATTGAACTTAACACGATTGTTCCAGCAACCTTTACTACTTGTGAACATAAGTTTGTAACGATTATGTGAAACTTACTTATATCCTAGCATCAAATTTATGCATGCCAATTAAGTGTCGACCCTCAATCAACAAACAGAAATAAGTTCTAATTCAAACAGTTAAGCCAATTGCATTCATACTTCAAGAATCTGTAACTGAAATTTATCAAGTCATATCACACACAAAATCATGGTTTCAAAAAAACGAGTTTAGCCTCTCATGATTACAGCAAAACAAAGGAAAACTAAATTAATCAACGAAAACATAAGGTAGAAGACACCTAAGAACGCCTAGCACTCCAGATTGGGTGCAACACGCTCCAAAGCTGCCCCTCCTCTCCTTGCAGGGCTGCGGCACAAGTGGTTTAGGGTTTATGAATGGTGTTTGGAATGGCTGAGATGTGTAGAGGTGTGTAGAATTCGTATGGATGGGTGGTGGTGTGCGGCAGGGCTTGAAAATATGTATATATAGCATGGCAAACCCTAGGGAAATCAGTTTAGGACTTGGACTTAGCAGAAAAATAGGATTAGGGTGCGGCAATTACTTTTGAAAAGGAATTGTGGTCCAATTAATTTCTGAAACGGATTTGTAGAACCCAAACCCACAAGGAAAAGGCCTAACAATCAGAATCCAAGAGGGAAAGGGCCTGAAAACCCACGGCACAAAGGAATAAGCGCAGGGAATGCCTTGCAAGGCAAGGAAAAAGGATTCTAGAAGGGAAGGAGACGCCAGATTTTTAGGCTTCTAGAAAGAATGTGTTTCTGGGCAGATTTTGGGGTTTCTAGAAGAGTTTAGGGCGCCACTTTTGTAGGGGAATGAATAGGACTTCTAGAAATCAGGTTTTAAGTCCCCTAAACTAAAGAAAACAGGTTAGGATAAGATTAGGATAAGATTGGATAAGGTAAGGTAAGATAGGATAAGGATTGGATAAGATAAGATAAGATAAGGTTGTTTTGGATAATGTTTTGGATAATTCTCCTTCTTTTGAGCTGATTCCTTATCTTCAATGATTTGAATTTATTTCTCCAACCTTGAAACATATTCCTAACTCCATTTGGACTCCAAATTCGTCCATCTTCATGCCCATTGCTTGTGCTATCCATTCCGAGCCCAGATTTGCTCTAAAATGCTCCAAAATGCATCTTTTTGCCAACTTTGCTTCTTGGACCTAAAAACACACGAAAATGACTTTAAACACTATATTAAGCAACAACTAGCTAAACAAATGCAAGAAAACACACTAAATAAGTAGCATAAATATGCTCCTATCAGAGCCGTGCCTAGCCATTCAAGACGTTGCATTGTTGGAGCGTTTCTAGGTGTAATCTATCTTTGTTTTCTATGTTTAAATCTGATTATCTTTGTTTAGTTACAAGTATGAGAGGCTAAACCCCTTTTAGCTATGGGGAATTTCAAAGCCATGAACATATTTGCAATATGAATTGATTAATTCCAGTTGTGATATCATAAAGTGTGAATGCAATTTGCTTAACTGTTTTATTCAAAACTTATTCTTGTATGTTGATTAAGGAGGCCTACTTGGTTTGCATGCTTGAATCTGATGCTAGAATATAAGGGAGTTTCACATAATCATTACAAACTTATATTCACAAGTAATGAAGGTCGCTGGCCACGATCGCGTTAAGTTAAATTCCTGGCATGAGTATCATGATGTCATAGTTACGAATGCTTTGTCAATGCTTATGATTTTCATAAAGCTTAATCATCTTTGATTGTATCTCTATTATGATGTGTATGTAGGGAACTTTTGAAGAACTCTTTGGGTTGTCGAATGATGTCCATCCAATCTAATAACTAAAGGAAAATCTGAGGGTTAATTAGTGATGGCACGGTTAATCTGGGGCATTGTCATTCATGGTTTATTGAAAAAAGCAACTGGAGATCAATTTATATGCAAGTGTGTCATGTGTGGAGAAGAACCCTCTAGCTAGTCCATCATCCATCCAATTTAATCCAATTTCGTGCAAATTTGTTTAGTTTTAGTATCTGTTTTGTTTTTAGCTTAATTTCGTCCAAAACCCAATCCCCCTTTACTTTCTTGTGTCAACTTAGTTAGAATCTGTCCAAACTTGTATCTTTTAGTGTTTTGAGTCAAGTAAAGTTAGGAATTCATCCAAATAACTCCCTAGTGTCTGTTTTGTGTCTATTTGCTTGTTTTGTGCTATTTTGAGTCATTCTAGTTAATTTTGAGTCTTTTCAGTTTATATTGAGTCTTTAGAGTCTAGTGAAGTGTTTTTAGTCTAGTTTTGTGTTTTTGAGTCAGTTTTTAGTAGATTAGCAATCCCTCCTAATCCCCGGCCTAGAACGAACCCTACTTGCATCTTTACTACAACTGTCAACAAGAGGGTTTAGTTTGTGTGCTGTTTTACATCGCATCAAATTTTTGGCGCCGTTGCCAAGGATTAGTAACATTTCTAATCCCTTGTTTCTTTTTCGTGTATTTTTTCTTAGTTTCTGACTTTGTTTTGTTTTCTTGTTTTCTTTAGCTAATCCCCCTTTGTTTCCTTTTTCGTGTCTTTTGTTTAAGTTGCTGACTTTGTTTTTGTTTGTGTTTCTGTTTGTGTCTTTTACTTTTGATATTTGATTTAGTTTTAATTCTTTGATTTCAGGTATTGGAGAAGCAAGACATGGCAATTGCAAACATTCAAGCTCAATTGGCAAATCTTACTTCTCAATTGTCCTAGATTGCCAAAACAACCACAATGCACACTGCTCAAACACATCAACGTCCTCAATTCACTACAAACGGAGGTGCTTGGGGTTATCAAAGCCATAACCAATCAAGGGACAACATGTTTTCCCACGCTTACAATTTCGATTGAAGAGATTATTCAGATTATAGGTGGGGGGAACCTCAACAATTTGAACAAAGTGGATATTGGCAGTAAGATGAGGAGTTCTATTCAAGACTTATGCAGCCACCACAGCTTTCCCCACAACAATTCCAATCGAATTCAAGTATGTCGATGAATTATAATCAAATTCTCGATTAATTAATTTCTTTAACGCAGGGCTCACAACAAGAAGAATATTAGCAGCCATCTGAGGAGTTCTATCAATGGCCATATGCACCACCACAACCTCCACCACAATCTGCCCAAACAAATTCAGGTATGTCTTTGGATAATGATCAAATTATTCAATTACTCACTTCTTTGTCTCAAGGACAAGAAAATCAAAACAAAGCGATGCAAATTCAAGACTAAAGGGTGGACCATTTGGAAAAGTAAATTGGACAGATAGCAAAATTCGTGGTACAAATTGAAGAACAAAGTGAACTTTCCAATTCAACCGTTGTAAATCCAATGGGAGAATTTGAAATTGCTGAAGCTCTCACCTTGGCAAGTGGCATGGAGGTTGAAGATGAACCCAAGACGTCCGAACCAAGCCAAAAAAATGGATGAACAGCTACCAATTAAGGAGGAGGAAGAAGAAACATCCTTGCCGCAGCTTATCCTAGCTCCACCACCCTTGCCGCATGCCCCTAGTGCTTCTAAGCCATCCATTCCAGGTAAGTTGGGTTCAAATTCGGTTCAATCTAATGTTATTCCTCCAAATGTACCCTTCCCTCGCAGGTTTTTTATTCCAACGAATGAAGAAAGTGAAAAAGACATCGTGGAAGCCTTCCCAAAGGTGCAAAGTGATATTCCAATTCTTGGTGCAACAAATCAAGTTCCAGATTATGTTGAATTGTTCAAAGAACTTTGTACATCAAGAAGAATGATTCAAGAGAAAGAAGTGGCTGGAGAATATGTAGAATGCATCAAAGAGGATGTTCATGAGACAACAAAGCCTAAAGAAGTTGAATTTTATGACACGGGACAAGTCACAACCATCACATTAAATCTGGCCAAGTTCAAAGTCCCTAAAACTTTCAAAGAAGTGGTGTTCGTCCTTGAGTTCTTGTCTGAGCAAACAAGTAAGCCATCTTCTCCAATTTCAATTTTGTTTTCTACTAACAAGTTGTTGATGATTAAGGCACCCACTCTAGAATTTAAACCATTGCTGGATCATTTCAAGTATCACGTTCCATTCAAAGAACAATTCCATGCCATGGCCTCCAATGATGCTTAATTGGAGGTATCGTCCAGTTGGATGACGTTAAAGCAAGCGCTTCTTGGGAGGCAACCTATGCATTCAACTAAGGAACGATGGAATTTTCACTCCACATCCAGATTTGCGTTCCTACACCCTTCTCTTTACTGCATTTATTTTGCCTTGATTAGTTCGTTGTTTGGTTTGTTTGGTTTGTGTGAGTTTATGCTTGAAACATTGAGGACAATGTTTGATTTAAGTGTGGGAGGGGGGGTAACAAAGTGTTTTTGATGCAAATTCGTGTGAATTTATCACCTATCACTTCTATGTTGTTTGTCACTGTTTTAAAGTGTTTTTAGTATGTTTTGAGGTGTTTTTGTGTGTTTTCAAGTAAAAATACGAAAATTTGAAAAAAAAAATCAGTTTTTGAAGTGTTTTTAGAGTCGTTTTTGTGTGTTTGTGTCTTAGGTACTTTCCAACACAATGATGAGGATTTGGTTTTTAATTGCATGACTGTTAAAGAAAGTTATGAACATGGATGGAAGTTTGATATGCTCTTGGTTTATGCTTAGTTGTAGTTATTGTTTACGAATTCAAATTTGATCACAAAAGGATAAAATCAGTTTTTGTAACATGCTTGAAGGAAGGAACTTAAACTAACGCTACAACCCTGTGAGACTTGAGCCTAAATGTTCTTTTGGAGAGTTATTAATCTGTGATTCTTTGTTTTCTAAAGTCATTGCATGATCTCATTATTCTTTGCTTGGTTGCTACTTAGAATGCATTTTCATCATTATAGTTCCAAATGCTAGAATTGGAACCTTGATAGATTAGGATTAAGAGTTGACTAAGTCAAAATAAGGTAAGTTTGACTAGTCAATCCTTCTTCTTGCTGGATTCCTTTTCTTCCTTGAATTAATTCTTCCTTCTTTTAAACACATTCCTAGCCTCTTTAGGTCTTCAATTTCGTCCATCCACTTTGCTCCAAGCATATGCTATCCATTCCATGCCCAAAACTGCTCCAAAAGGCACCAAAATGCACTTTCTTGCCACTTTAGTCCTTTAAACCTACAAACACACGAAAATAGCTTAAAATACATAAATAACTAACAACTAACAACATAAATGCCAAGAAACAAGCTAACTAAGTCGCATAAATATGCTCGTATCAAATACCCCCACACGTAGCTTTTTCTAGTCCTCGAGCAAAACAAACAAAACAAACAAATAAAACACAATCTAAACCTTCCAACATTTGCCTTAGGGATTTCCAATGAACATGACATATTAAAAATCATCACTTGCACAGATTTTGGTCATCCTAGCTCGCATTTAATCAATTAAAACAACATTTTGAATGTAGTAACATGCCTTAGAGAATTCCCTCAACTCCTTACAAGATAAACACTCAATTTTCACTCAGATTTTCTGACTACACTCCCTACACTAGGCATATGTGAGAAGATTGATGTAAACATGTAAACGAACACTCACATATGTTGTAACAAAGAAAGCATTTTTCTGGAGTTATTAATCTAACATGTATATGATCTCATGAACGGAATGCTACTACTTAGATGCAAGAACCAGGGACACCATATGCTCATACCAATTCCAAACTCCACATATTGAAACACACAACACTCAAGATAGAAGTGTAAAGGTTGTAACGAGGCTAAGGGTATTGGCTAACAAAGAAAGATAAGGAAAAACAAAGGTTCTTAAAGAAATAGTAAGCAAAGTAATGAAATTGACACTTAGAATTCACTTTTGAATGTAGAAATCAACTTTAAACACAAAGGAAGATTCATGCAACATTTAGGGTCAAATTCAAACTTTTGGACCCTTTCTTCAACAACCAACACATGTGAGCTTATTCTCACTTATTTTTCAACTCTTTTTCTTTCTTTTTCTTTTCTTTTTACACACTTTTCTTTTCTTTTTCTTTTCTTTTGAAACCCAAAACGTACAATTGAGCTTAAAACAACCATTCCCTCCTCCACACTTGATGTACTGCATAATGTAGATCAAAAGGAATTCATTTTAAGTCATGCTTACTATCCTTTGAAAACAAGGGTATGGACATTCCTACACTAGGCTAGGTGAGGTTAATGTGGTTAACAAAGAACATAGGCTAAACAAGGCTCAAACGGGGTTAAACCTACAAAACATATGGAGTAGAAGGGTATGGCTATTTGGCTATGGTGGTTCACTAAACAACTTCATCTTGATATGTGTTATGCAATTCAATGTCATGCCATAAATGATACGGGCATGAGTTCTAGTATTTGGAACTATAATGATGAAAATGCATTCTAAGTAGCAACCAAGCAAAGACTAATGAGATCATGCAACGACTTTAGAAAAAAAAGAATCATAGATTAATAACTCTCCAAAAGAACGTTTAGGATCAAGTCTCACAGGGTTGTAGCGTTAGTTTGAGTTCCTTCCTTCAAGCATGTTACAAAAACTGATTTTATCCTTTTGTGATCAAATTTGAATTCGTAAACAACAACTACAACTAAGCATAAACCAAAAAGCATATCAAACTTCCATCCATGTTCGTAACTTTCTTTAATAGTCATGCAATTAAAAACCAAATCCTCATCATTGTGTTGGAAGGTACCTACGACACAAACACACAAAAACAACTCTAAAAACACTTCAAAAACTGATTTTTTTTTTTCAAATTTTCATAATTTTACTTCAAAGCACACTAAAACACTTCAAAACAGTCTAAAAACAGTGAGAAACAACTTTAGAAGTGATAGGTGATAAAATCCCACGATTTTGCATAAAAAAACACTTTGTTACCCCCCCACACTTAAATCAAACATTGTCCTCAATGTTTCAAGCATATACTCACAGAAAGCAAACAAACAAACAACTAACTAAGCAAAGCAAAATAAATGCAGTAAAGAGAAGGGTTTAGGAACGCAAATCTGATTGTGGGGCGATTCCTAGGTCTCCCTTCTTTGAATGTATGGATTGATCTTTGAATGGACGGTGATACTTGAAATGATCCGGCAATGGTTTAAATTCTAGTGTGGGTGCCTGAATCATTAAAATCAGCAAGTTAGTAGAAAACAAAATTGAAATTGGAGAAGATGGCTTACTTGCTTGCTCCGACATAAACTCAATGACAAACACCACATCTTTGAAAGTTTCAGGAACTTTGCACTTGGCCAGATTGAATGTGATGGTTGTGTTGGAAATATGCCCTAAAACCAATCATATGATGATACTTTACGGACATTTCACATGTTAAACTAATCTAGTTTAATATAAAGGGCAAAGATTATTATTTTAAGCCGTCTCATATAAATGTTATATGCTTAAACGATAAGTCCAAGGAATATGTAATAAGGGGAATGTGATCTAAAGAAGTTAGATTCATGAGACTATTCTCTTTCGTATACATATCCTAAATGTTCCTGATCATAGGATTGCCAATTGGGCATTGACAGTCCGTCAAGATCAGTACGTGCTCTGTCTTCTCTTAGGGAGAGTGATTGGTCTCAACTCATTGGTGTGATTGACACCAAGATAAGTACGTAGGTGCTCAATAGTAAATGAGTCCACTGAACGCGATCAACGAGGAGTTCTCATACTCATGTCACATGAGAACTCCTGGTTGGGATAATGCAAAGTAGTCATTTGACCTGAGGCATCATAGTTGTCTTGTGGTTAGGTCCTTGATCTTTGGCTATGTCAAAGTCACTCCATCAGAGGGTGTCCACGGCATAGTTGGGGTTAAGCCACTTAGCCATAGAGGCAAGTGAATGCGCAACAAGGGATCTCTAAACTTTAAACGTTGAGGGAGAATACTCTATGATATGATTTAGAATCTCTGGCCAGAGTATGAATGAGATTTAGGAATTTGTTCCAAATCACATTCAAGGTAATCATATAAGCAAGAGAATCACATTGGATAGTAGACATGAATAAACTATTAATCCAAACAATGTGGTCAAGAGTATTGTATTAGAGAAAGACCGTATTGCATTGTAATCCCAAACTGAATAGGTTATCCAACCTCTTCTGATTAGCTTGGGTAGCCATGACATACTGCTAGGTGTCACTCATGGCTTGTGGAAGCCCTAAAGATGTATAATCACTAAGGGGAGAATTGAAAGTAAGTTTCAATTCACAATCGATTAGTAAGAGTTCTAATCGCCCACTGCCTCGCTAAAAGGAACCTAATGGATCGCACACCGTGTAAGGTAATGATTGAAGGATATAACGAAGATGAGTAAGGATAATTAAATGGTTTAATTATTTATGGCTAGGATTAATTAATATGTTAATTAATCAAACGAATGAGTTCGTTTTAGACCTCGGGTTAGTTTTGGGCCTCAAGGCCCAATGGGCTTCGAATGTCAAGACCATTAACATAAGTTGTATGACAACTTATTGACTAAATACTCAAAAGGGCCCAAACAGACCATAGCCTTAAGGAGGCCGGCCATATAGAGAAGAAAAGGGTTTGTGGTTCTTTTAGTCACTTAATTGAAGGGACTATATAAAGAACTTTATAGCCAAAATTCATTTAGGGTTTCTTTTGGAGAAAATTGGAGAGAACATCTCTCTCCCTTTCTCTCTAGGAGGCCGGCCCCCTTGGAGGGGATTAGCTAGCAATCCTTCCTCCTCCAAGGTCACTCATCTTCTTCCTTCACCATCCTTGGTGTCGAAAATTAGAGGTCTCCTACCTTGGGGACTTTTGGAGAATCAAATCTTCCATCCATATCCATGGAGCCAGGGAGCAAGGAGACAAAGGAAAGAAGGCCCTCACATGGGTGATTAACCTTTGCTAAGCAAAGAGGTGCTTCAAAGGTATAAAAGTTTCTCAACTCCTTTCTTTAAGATTTGAGTTGAGTCATGGTTCACCATAATTACTAGGCTTTGAATTTCATGGGTAATGTTTTGTTTTGAGTGCATACAAACATGATTCCGCCTTTAATTGTTAATTGCATGCCATAGATGTTGCTCAAATGAACATGTTTTTCACAAATTTTCCTTCAGGTTGTCACTTGTCCCATGTCATAAAATTCAACTTCTTTGGGCTTTGTTGTCTCATGAACATCCTCTTTGATGCATTCTACATATTCTCTAGCCATTTCTTTCTCTTGAATCATTCTTCTTGATGTCAATTCTCTTCAAACAGTTCAACACATTCTGGAATTTGATTTGGTGTACCAAGAATTGGAATATCACTTTGCACCTTTGGGAAGGCTTCCACGATGTCTTTTTCACTTTCTTCGTTCTTGGAAATCATGAACCTGCGAGGAAAAGGGACATTTGGTGGAATGGGGTTAGAATGAATTGAGTTTGGAATGATATTACCAGAGTTGGACGGCCTAGGGACTCTAGGGGGCTGTGGCAAGGGTTGTTCTACCCTTACCGTAGGTGTGGCCTCCTCCTCTTCTTCTAGCAACAGTAATTCATCCACGCTCGGGTTGTGTTGGGACGGTTTGGGTTCATCTCCAATCTCTATGCCACTTTCCAAGGTGATGCTTCATCGATTTCAAATTCTCCCATTGGATTCACAACGGTTGAATTGGAAAGTTCACTTTGTTCTTGAATTTGTACCATGAATTCCGCTATCTATCCAATTTGCTTCTCCAAGTGGTCCACCCTTTTGTCTTGATTTTGCATTGCTTTGTTTTGATTTTCTTTCCCCTGAGACAAATTGGTGAGTAACTTAATAAGCGTATCATTATCCAACGACGTACCTGAATTTGCTTAGACAGGTTGTGTTTGAGGTTGATTTGGTGCATATGGCCATTGATAGAATGATATGAGCATATTTATGCGACTTAGTTAGCTTGTTTCCTTGCATTTACGTTGTTAGTTCTTAGTTATTTTAGTATTTTAAGCTATTTTCGTGTGTTTGTAGGTCCAAAGGGCTGAAGGAGCAAGAAAGTGCGTTTTGGAGCAGTTTTGGGCACTAAATGGTTTGCACATGTTTGGAGCTAAGTGGATGGACGAAATTGAAGAAGGATTCCTAGTTGAAGAAGGATTCCTAGAAGAATGGGGATTCCTACTCAAAGAAGGAATGTTAGCCAAGGTTTCCTACTTTGGTTTTGACCTTTCCTAATCCTAAAAATTCCCTAAGTTCCAGCAACAAAAAAGATTCCTAACCATATTAGGACACTAAATAAGAACTTCTAGAAGGCCCAAAGACCTTGCCGCACCTTTTCCTTGTTTCCTCTTCCTTGCCGTGAAAGGGAGAGTCTTTCTTTCCTATTTTCTGCCATAAAACACTTTCCCTTTCTTTTAAGTCACATTTCCCTTTCCTAAAGGCTGAGCCGCATACCCTATCCCTTTTTCCCTTAGGATTATGCTTTTATTTCCCTTTTCCTAATGGATTTGAATTAATTTCTGTTAACCAAAATAAGTTAGGGTTTTGATTTCCTAAAACCTTTAATTAAGGCCTTTGCCGCTGCTTAGGGGATAGATTCATATACATACACATCCAGCCACAACCATTCATCATTATTCACTCCCAAGCACATCCAAACACTCTTGCCGTAGCATTCCACTCAACTCTTCACATCCATTCATCTTCTCAGCCATTCTACCATACAAATCACCTTTCAAACCTTACCCAAATCCTTGTGCCACAGCAAAGAGAAGAAGGAGGACTCCTGGAGTGCTTGCTATTCACGTTTGGATTGCTGGATCATTCTTAGGTGTTTTCAATCTCTTGTTTTCAATGTTTAAGTTCAATTATCTTTGTTTTGTGAACATGAGGAACTAAACCCTTCCTAGTTAGGGGGGAATTCGAAACCATGACCATACTTGCAATATGATTACTTCTAGTTATGATTTCATAAATTGTGAATGCAATTTACCTAACTGTTTGATTGATAACTTATTCTTGTTTGTCAATTAAGGTGGCCAACTTAGTTTGCATGCAAGGATTTGAAGCTAGATTATAAGGGAGTTTCACCTAATAGTTACAAATTTATAATCATAAGTAGTGAAGGTCGCTGATCACGATCGCGTTAAGTGAATTCCTGGCAGAAGTATCATGCGTTCATAGTTACGAATGCCTTGTCAATGCTTATGATTTTCATAGAACTTAATGATCTTTGATATGTATCTCTATTATGCGTTCATGTAGGGGACTATTGAAGAATAATTTGGTTGCAGATGCGTTCATCCAATTCAATGACTTTAGGAAAATCTGATGGTTAATTTGTGCGTTCACAGTTAACTTAGGGCATTGTCATTCATGAATTATTGAAAAAGCAGTTGGAAATCAATTTGTCTGCAAGTGTGTCAAGTGTGGAGAAGAACCCTCTAGCTAGCCCATCATCCATCCAATTCACCAAATTCGTGCCTAAATCTGTCTTAGTCTTTAATTTACTTGTTAAACTTTAAATTCGTCCAAAACCCAATCCCCTTTACTTTTGTGTGTCAAACTAGTTAGAATCTGTCTAACTTTGTGTTTTTAAGTGTTTTGAGTCTTCATAGTTCCAAAATCATCCAAATTCATCCTTAGAGTCTGTTTGAGTATATTTGGCGGTTTTAAGCTATTTTGAGTCAATTTAGTTGTTTTGAGTCATTAGAGTCTAGTTTTGCATTCTTTGAGTCTAGCTTAGTGTTTTAAACTTAGTTTTACGTTTTTAAGTCAGTTTCAAGTGTTTTAGCAATCCCTCCTAATCCCCGGTCTAAAACGATCCCTACTTGCATCCTTACTACAATTGTCAACAAGAGGGTTTAATTTGTGTGCTGTTTTACAGTGCACCATAGAACTCCTCAGATGGCTGCAAATATTCTTCTTGTTGTGAGCCCTGCATCAAAGAAGTTAGTACATCAAGAATTTCATCATAATTCATGGACATACTTGAATTCGATTGGAAATGTTGTGGGGGAGGCTGTGATGGGTTGCATAGTCATTGTATAGAACTCCTCATCTTGCTGCCAATATCCACCTTGTTGAAATTGTTGAGGTTCCCCCCACATATAATCTGCATAATCTCTCCAATCGGAATTGTAAATGTTGGAACACAATTTGCTTCTTGATTGGTTATGGCCTTGATAACCCCAAGCACCTCCATTCGTAGTGAATTGATGAGTTTGATGTCCTTGCCCATAGGGTACATCAAATATAGGGGCAGTGTGCATTGAAGTTCTTTCGGCAATCTGTGACAATTGAGAAGTAAGATTCGCCAATTGAGCATGAATGTTAGCAAAATCCATATCTTACTACTCTAGTACCTGAAATCAAAGAATTAAAACTAAATCAAATATCAAAAGTAAAAGACACAAACAGAAACAAAGTCAGCAACTAAAACAACAGACACGAAAAAGAAAAAAAGGAAACAACGGGGGATTAGCAAAGTTGTTAATCCCCGGCAATGGCGCAAAAAATTTGATGCGATGTAAAACAACACACAAATTAAACCCTCTTGTTGACAGTTGTATAAAGATGCAAGTAGGGATCGTTCTAGGCCGGGGATTAGGAGGGATTGCTAATCAACTCTAAACTGACTTAAAAACACAAAAACAAACTTAAAAACACTTAACTAGACTCTAAAGACGCAATATAAACTGAAAAGACTCAAAACAGCTTAAAACAACCAAAAAGACTCAAAACAGACAATAGGGACTGATTTGGACGAATTCTAGACTAGTAAGACTCAAAACATTAAATTGGACAGATTTAAACACACTTCTAACTAATCTAACACACTTCATTAAAGGGGGATTGGGTTTTGGACGAAATTAAGCTAAAAACAAGCAGAAAGTAGAACTAGACAGATTTGCACGAAATTGGGTGAATTGATGGATGATGGGCTAGCTAGAGGGTTCTTCTCCACACATGACACACTTGCATACAAATCGATTTCCAGTTGCTTTTTCAATAAACCATGAACCTCAACGCCTCAAGTTAATTGCGAATGCACAGATTAACCATCAGATTTTCCTAAACTCATTGAATTGGATGAACGCATCTGCAACCAAATTATTCTTCAATAGTCCCCTACATGAACGCATAATAGAGATACATATCAAAGATCATTAAGTTCTATGAAAATCATAAGCATTGACAAGGCATTCGTAACTATGAACGCATGATACTCCTGCCAGGAATTCACTTAACGTGATCGTTTATAAGCGACCAACACTACATGTAAATATAAGTTTGTAACGATTAGGTGAAACTCCCTTATATTCTAGCATCAAATTCATGCATGCAAACTAAGTGTCGACCCTCAATCAACATACAAGAATAAGTTATCAATCAAACAGTTAAGCAAATTGAATTAACAATTTATGAAATCACAATTGAAGGTAATCAATTCATATTGCAAGTATGTTCACGGCTTTGAATCTCCCCCTAGCCAAAAGGGCTTAGTTCCTCATAATCGTAAAACAAAGGTAAATAGATTTATACATTGAAAACAAAAGAAAGAAAACACCTAAATGCTCCAGTGATCCAAATTGAATGCCAAAACATCCAAAAGCAATCCTTCTTCTCCTTTGCTGCGGCACAAGGGATTGGTGGTGAGTTTTAGTGGTGATTTGTGGTGGGGGATGGATGTAGGTGAGTTATGGTGAAGGATGGAGGGTGGATTTTCGGCAAAAAGTGTGTAGAATGGTCCAGGAGCCCTTTGATGTGCGGCAAGGCTCTTTATTTATAAGGGAAGGAAATGGCACGACTTAGAATTAAATTGGAAAGTTTTAGGACTCCAAATCCTCCAGAACAAGGGTAATAAATCAAAATCTCAATAGGAAAAAGGGTAAGTAGGGTGCAGCTGGTCCTAGAGAGAAAGGGAAAGGCAATTATGTGGCAGATTTTGGAAGAAAGGGTAAGTAGGTGCGGCAAGGGTTTAGGAAAGGTTTTAGGACTTCTAGAACATTTATTTAAGTGTCATAAATTAATTTGAGATCCTCCTTGCGGCTGGAAAATAGCTTCAGTCCTTTAAACATACAAACACACGAAAATAACTTAAAATACATAAATAACTAACAACTAACAACATAAATGCCAAGAAACAAGCTAACTAAGTCGCATAAATATGCTTCTATCAGTTATGAACTTATATTCACAAGTAGTGAAGGTCGCTGGTCATGATCGTGTTAAGTAGATTTCTGGCAGGAGTGTCATGCGCTTTCATAGTTACGAATGCCTTGTCAACGCTTATGATTTTCATAGAACGTAATGATCTTTGATTTTTTCTCTATTATGCGCTTTCATGTAGGGAACTCTTGAAGAATAATTTGATTGCAATGTGCTATTTCCGTCTAATTCAATGACATAAGTAAATCTGAGGGTTAATTTAAGCATATCTAATTAACTTGGGGGGTTGAGATTCATGGCTTATTGAAAGAAACAAATGGAGATTGATTTGCATGCAAGTGTGTCATGTGTGGGGAAGAACCCTCTAGCTAGCCCATCATCCACTCAAAACACCAATTTCATGCCTAAATCTGTCTAGTTCTTAACTTTACTTTGTTAGTTTTCAAATTCGTCAAAACCAAACCCCCCCCCTTTACTTTAAAGTGTCAAATTAGTTAGAATATGTCCAACTTTGTGTTTTGAGTCAAAGTAAAACCAATTCTCGTCCAAAATCACCCTTAGTGTCTGTTTTGATTCTAATTAGTTGTTTTAAGCTGTTTTGAGTCATTATAGTTAGTTTTGAGTCTTTTCAGTTTGTTTTCCATTCTTTGAGTCTAGTTTAGTGTTTTAAACTTAGTTTTACATTTTTAAGTCAGTTTCAAGTGTTTTAGCAATCCCTCCTAATCCCCGGCCTAGAACGATCGTTACTTACATTCTTTACTACAATTGACAACAAAAGGGTTTAATTTGTGTGCTTATATATTTCCCATCAAATTTTTGGCGCCGTTGCCGGGGATTAGCAACTTTGCTAATCCCCCATTGTTTCTTTTTCTTTATTTTCATGTGTTTTTGTTTTAGTTACTGACTTAGTTTTGTTTTTCTTGTTTTTAGGTACTAGTTTATGACTCGGAGTTCTCAAACTGTTCGTGAGCACATCTTAGACTTTGACGACGATTTTGAGAGGACATTGAGAAGAACAAGGAATCAATAAGAGAACCAACCACCTTAACCTGAACTTGAGCTTGGCAGCAGACAATCGAACAATCAAGGAGCTCTCTGCTTTGGGATTGGACAATGCCGCACCCCTATGCATCCAATACACCCCGGCTGCCCAAGGAAGGACCGAAGAGTTCGAGTTGAAATCCAGTTTGTTGCACCACATCCCAAAATTCCATGGGCTGTCCATGAAGGATCCCAACAAACACTTGAAGGAATTTGAAGTTGTTTGCTCAAGCATGACCCCTGTCAATGTCGATGGAAGCATATTGAAGATGAAGGCCTTTCCATTCTCACTAATGGACAAGGCTAAGGATTAGTTGTATGAATTGGCACCTGGAATGGTTACCTCTTCGGAGAGCATGAACCAAGCATTCCTAGAGAAGTTTTTCCTAACTTCATGAGTCATTCTCTTGAGGAAGAGAATTAGTGGCACCCCACAAAACCAAGGAGAGTTGTTTCCAGCATATTACGAGCGTTTTAAGACGTTAGTTGCTTCCTGTCCGCAACACCAAATGAAGCAAGAGCTTCTCCTTCAATACTTCTATGAAGGACTTCTCCCCATTGAAAGATAAATGCTTGACGCTTCAGCGGGATGAGCTTTGGTGGACAAAACCTCGACGACTGCAAAGATTTTAATTTCAAATAGAATGTTGAATGCACAACAATATGAAGGCGTTGGAGGAAGAGATACCACATGGCAATAATCACAAGTGAATGAGGTAAGTGCAATTTCTAAAATTCAATCTCAATTAGCTAACCTCACTACTCTTGTGTCACAGGTTGTAGATGTATCCAAAATGCAAAGTGTAGCTGCTTGTGGCGTATGCTCCATGCAAGGGCATCTCATGGATCAATGCCCTGAATTTATCGAGAATGGAGGGTAGGAATCTGCCAATGCCGTGGGTTTTGGGAACCAAAACTAACCAAGGAGTGATCCTTTCTCGAATACATACAATCTAGGTTTGAGAGATCATCCAAATTTCAAATGGAGGGAGCCCCAACAAACCCAATAACAAAGTGCATTTAGGCAGCACCCTCCAGGATTTTACCAACGGCCATACGCACCCATTCAATCCCTACAACAATCTGCCCAATCCAACTCAGGTACATTAATGAATGATGATAATACGTTCAAGTTACTAATTACATTGGCGCAGGGATGCAAAATCAAGCCAAGGAGGTGGATAAGTTGAAGAAACAAATGGGACAGTTTACGGAGTTCATGGGCCAATTCAGAGAGCAAGGCAAGTTGCCAAGTTTAACCGTTGTCAACCTGAAGGGAGGATACGAATCTGCAAAAGCCATCATGTTACGAAGTGGAAAACAAGTTGGAACAGACCTATAACCCTCCGAATCACATCCAAAAGAAGACGAGAAGTTGTTGATTGAAGAGGAGGAACAAGTACAACCCACGGCAAGGGTAGAAGCACCTATGCCGCAGCCACCTAAGCAACCTAATCCGTCCACCACAGGTAAGAAAGGCTCAAATTCGATTATTTCTAATGTTATTCCTCCAAATGTACCCTTTCCTCCTCGATTTATGCAATCAAAGAATGAGGAAGCTGATGCAAAATATATAAGCACACAAATTAAACCCTCTTGTTGACAATTGTAGTATGTGTATAAGTAGGGATCGTTCTAGACCGAGGATTATGAGGGATTACTAAACACTTGAAATTGACTCAAAAACGTAAAAACAAAGTTTGAATCGCTAAACTAGACTCAAAGAATGCAAAACTAAACTCTAGGACACTAAAACAACTTTAAAACACTCAAAACTGCCTAAAAACACAAACTGGGCAGTTTTGGACTCTAAACACAGCTTTGGACGAAAATAGGTTTTGACTAAACTCAAAACACTCAAAAACACAAACTAAATCAGTTTCTAACTAATATGACTCAACAAGGTAAAGGGGGATTGGGTTTTGACGAATTTGAAAACAAAACAAGAAACTTAAAGTACTAATGAAATCTGCACGAAATTGGGTGAAAAACTATGGATGATGGAATAACTAGGAGGTTCTTCTCCACACATGACACACTTGCATACAAAACAATTTCCAGTTGCTTTCCATAAACCACGAATCCTCAATGCCCCAGATTAACCGTGAATTGCACTAATTAACCCTTAGATTTCCCTAATTTTATTGAATTGGATGATTGCATACGACAACTCAAAACATTCCCCACAAGTTCCCTACATGAATTGCATAATAGAGATACAAGCAAAGATCATTAAGTTCTCTGAAAATCATAAGCATTGACAAGGCACTCGTAACTATGAATTGCATGATACCTATGCCAGGAATTTACTTAACATGATTGTGACCAGCAACCTTCACTACTTATGAATATAAGTTCATAACGATTAGGTGAAACTCCCTTATATTCTAGCGTCAAATTCATGCATGCAAACTAAGTTGGCCACCTTAATCAACACACACAAATCAGTTTTAATTCAAATAGATAAGTAAATTGAATTCACAATTTACTTATCACAACTGGATGTAATCAAATCATATTGCAAGTATAATCATGGTTTCGAATCCCCCCTAGCTAAGAGGGGTTTAGTTCCTCATACTCATAGAACAAAGATTATTGAATTGAAAAATTGAAAACAAAAGAAAGATTACACCTAAACGTTCCAGCAATCCTAACTTGAATGGCAGGCACGTCCAAGGGCTCTCCTCCTTCCTCTTTGCTGTGGCACAAGGTTTGGTGGTGAGTTTTTTGGGGTTATGAATGGTGTAGAAGGCTGGGTTTATGGCTAGGATGGATGTATGGTGCGGCAATGAGTGAATTAGGTCAGAAACTATGGAGAATGGTGAAGGATAGGTGCGGCTGAGAGTGAGGAAGGATTTCTGGCGAGAATGGGTTAATGAATGATGATTTTTGGCTGCAACAAGGAAGCTTATTTTTAAAGGTTTCAGGAATTAAAACCCTAGGTTATTTAGGTAAACAGAAATTAAGTCAAAAGCTCTAAAAAGAGGAAACAAAATCAGAAAACTAAGGGAAAGTGCAAGGGATTTGCGGCAAGGATCTAAATAAAAAGGGAATGTGTTTTAATGCAAGGAAACAGGAAAGAAAGAACTCCCCCTTGCACGGCAAGGAAGAGGGAAAGTCCAAAGGGTGCGGCAAGGGTCCTTAGGTGGTCTAGGTCCGTCAATTTGTGTCCTAGAATGCATAGGAAGCCTTCAAAGTTGCTGGAATTTAGGAACATTTAGGATTAGGAAAGGTCAAACCAAAATAGGAAACCTTGGCTTAACTTTCCTACTTCAAGTAGGAATCCTTGTTTGAGTAGGAATCCTCATGTGAGTAGGAATCCTCATTCTTCTAGGAATCCATCTTCAATTAGGAATCCTTCGTTGATTAGGAATCCTAACTTCTTCAAGTCTTCAATTTCGTCCATTCCTTTTGCTCCAAACATGTGATATCCATTCCAAGCCCAATTTTGCTCCAAAAAGCTCCAAAATGCATCTTCTTGCATACTTTGTCTTTAGAATCTGAAAACACACGAAAATGACTTTAAACCTTCCAACATTTGCCTCAGGGATTTCCAATGCACATGACATGTTAAAAATCATCATCCCCACAGATTTTAGTCAACTTAACACTTGAGCACATACTTAATCACAGTCACCACTTACTAGTTCACATTTAACCAATTAAAACGATGTTTTGAATGTAGTAACATGCCTTAAAGAATCCCTCAATTCCTTACAGGATATGCACTCAATTTTCACACACATTTTCTGACTACACACCCTACACTAGGTATATGTGAGAAGATTGATGTAAACATGAAAACGAACACTCACATATGTTATAGCAAATAAAGCAATTTCTAGAGTTAATAAGCATGTTTAGATATGATCTCATGAATGGAATGCTACTACTTAGATGCGAGAACCAGTGACACCATATGCTCATACCAATTCCAAATTCCACATATTGAATCTCATAACACTCAAGATTGAAGTTTAAGGGTTGAAACGGGGCTAGGGAGAATGGTTAAGAAAGAAAGGATATGGAAAACAAAGGTTCTTAAAGCAATAGCAAGCAAAGTAATGAAATTGACACTTAGAATTCAATTTTGAATGCAGAAATCAACTTTAAACACAAAAGGGAAGAAATACACATTCTAGGGCCAGATTTGATGTTTTGGACCCTTTCTTCAACAAGCAACACTTTAGAACTTTTTTCTCTTAAATTTCATCTCTTTTCACTCTTTTCACAACTTTTTCTTTTTTTTTTTTTCCACGAAATTACTTTTCTACCCGTGCCTTATTTCTTTTTCTTGGCACACACACACACATACATCCCTTCCCCCACACTTGTTTTTCTGCAAGAAGACAATCAAAAGGAATTCTTTTTAAGTCATGCTTCACTATGCTTCAGAAACAAGGGTGTGGATGGTCCTAATCTAGGCTAGGTGAGGATAATGTGGTTCACAAAGAAAATAGGCTAAACAAGGCTCAAAGGGGGGTTAAACCTACAAAACAAATGACACAGGGGGTACGGCTGTTTGGCTATGATGGTCACTACACAACTTCATCTTGATATGTGTTATGCAAATCAATGTCATGCTTTGAATGGAACGGGCATAAGTTCTAGTATTTGGAACTAAATGATGAAACGCCTTCTAAGTAGCAACCAAGCAAAGAATAATGAGATCATGCAACAACTTTAGAAAACAAGAATGCACAGATTATCAACTCTCCAAAGAACATTTTATGCGCAAGTCTCACAGGGTTGTAGCGTTAATTTGAGTTCCTTCCTTCAAGCATGTTACAAAAATTGATTTTTCCTTTATGATTACATGTGAATTCATAAATTATAACCTCAACCAAGCATAAACCAAAGAGTAAATCAAACTTTCATCCATGTTTAAAACTCTCTTTAACAGTCATGTAATTAAAAACTAAATCCTCATCATTGTGTTCGAAGGTACCCTAAGACACAAACAAACACACAGAAACAACTCTTTTTGGGTTTTTTCAAAACAATTTTTCAAAGTTTTCTGAGATTTTCGGATTTTTAAGCCAAAACAAACTAAAACACACCAAAACAGCTTAAAAACACTTAAAAACAGCTTGAAACAACTCTTGAAGTTAGGGGTGATAAAATCCCATGAATTTCATGCAAAAACACTTATTTACCCCCCACACTTAAATCAAACATTGTCCTCAATGTTTCAAACATAAATTCACACAAAAAACAAACAAACTAACAACAATGAATAAACACACTAAGCATGGCAGAAAAGAAACAACAACAAAGAGAAGGGTTTAGGAATGCAAATCTGGAATTGGAGTGATTCATAAGTCTTCCATTGTTGAATGCATGGGTTGCCTCCCAAGAAGCGCTTGCTTTAACGTCATGCAGCCGGACGAAGAACTCATTCACTCCCCATTGGGGCCCACAGCCTAGAGGGAGATGTCATCCACGACACGCTCCTCAAAGTGCTCGTAGTAAGGCTTCAAACGCTGTCCGTTTACTTGGAATTCATGACCTGTTTTGAGACTTTGAATCTGGATTGCACCATAAGGAGATATGTTAGTAATAACAAATGGTCCAATCCACTTTGAACGTAACTTACCTGGAAACAAACGGAGACGGGAATTAAACAATAGCACTTTTTTCCCTAAGGAGAATGTTTTGCCACGAATTAGTTTGTCATGGAAGCCTTGGTCTTCTCCTTGTAGATGCGAGCATTCTCATACGCCTCGTTCCTTATCTCATCAAGTTCATGTAATTGGAGCATCCTATGACTGCCTGCTGCACCTAAGTCCATGTTGAACTTCCTGACTGCCCAATGTGCTTTGTGCTCCAATTCAACGGGGAGATGGCATGGCTTGCCATAGATGAGTCGAAATGGGGACATCCCAATGGGTGATTTGTACGCTGTACGATATGCCCACAGTGCATCATCTAAACGTAAGCTCCAATCCTTTCATGTTGGTCCAACAGTCTTTTCCAAAATCTGCTTTATTTCTCGGTTAGACACCTCGGCTTGGCCATTCGTTTGAGGATGGTAAGGTGTAGAAACCTTATGTGTGACATTGTACTTCTTGAACAGCGCCTCAATGGTCCGATTGCAAAAGTGAGACCCTCTATCACTGATGATTACTCGTGGCATGCCAAACCTTGCAAATATGTTAGTCCTAATGAAATCTACAACCACTTTAGAATCATTAGTCCGGGTGGCTTTTGCTTCCACCCACTTTGACACATAATCAACTGCAAGCAGAATATACATGAAACCATACGAGGAAGGAAAGGGACCCATGAAATCAATACCCCAAACGTCAAAGATTTCAACATTGAGGATGGAAACCTGCGGCATTTGATCTCTTGCACTTATATTTCCTGTTCTTTGGCATTTATCACATGTTAAGCAAAAAGTTCTAGCATCCTTAAAGATACTAGGCCAATAGAATCAACATTGTAACACCTTAAGTGCTGTTCTCTGTGTGCCAAACTGACCACCACATGCATATGTATGACAAAAGCTTAAAATGGAATGAAACTCAGAGTCATGCACACATCGACGTACAATCTGATCAGGGCAATATTTCTATAGATATGGATCATCCCATACATAAAACCGTGCATCATTTTTGAGCTTATCACGCTGGTGTCTAGTGAAAGTGTTTGGAATTTGTTTAGACACCAAAAAGTTAACCAAATCAGCATACCAAGGTTCACTTACCTTAATGGACAGCAATTGTTCAGCAGGGAACGTTTCAGCAATGGGTAAGGACTCCTCATTATGCACCATTCGGCTTAGGTGGTCAGCCACCACGTTTTCACTTCCCTTTTTGTCTCGAATCTCAATGTCGAATTCTTGAAGAAGCAGCATCCATCGAATTATCCTTGGCTTGGCTTCCTTTTTTGTGAGCAAATATTTCAAAGCTGCATGATCAGTGAAATCAATTACTTTAGTACCAATTAGATATGATCTAAATTTATCTAAAGCAAAGACAACAGCAAGAAGTTCTTTTTCAGTTGTGGAATAGTTCAATTGGGCATCATTCAACGTCCGAGAGGCATAGTAGATGACATGCGGCCTCTTGTCCTTCCTTTGTCCTAAAACAGCCCTTAAAGCATAATCAGATGCATCACACATAAGCTCGAAAGGAAGGCTCCAATCAGGTGGAACAATAATTGGGGCCGTGGTCAGCAACTCCTTGAGTTGTTTGAAGGAGGCCGTGCACTCCTCATTGAAATCAAACACCACATTTTTTGAAGGAGATGGCAAAGAGGTTGGGAAACCTTTGAGAAATCTTTGATGAATCGTCGATAGAAACCTGCATGTCCAAGAAAAGAACGAACCTCTCTAACCGAAGTAGGAGAGGGTAAGTGACGTACAAGATCTATCTTTGACTTATCAACCTCAATACCAATTTCAGAGATGATATGACCTAAAACTATGCCTTGTTTAACCATGAAATGACATTTTTCTCAATTGAGAACAAGGTTAGTTTCAACGCATCGTTTTAAGATCAAACTGAGATTATGCAAACAACCATCAAATGAATCACCAAAAACACTGAAATCATCCATGAAAACTTCAATAATTTTCTCAACATAATCAGAAAATATGCTCATCATGCATCTTTGAAATGTGGCAGGTGCATTGCATAAACCAAATGGCATGCGACGATAAGCAAATGTACCAAATGGGCATGTGAAAGTGGTTTTTTCTTGGTCCTTAGGTGCTATGACAATTTGATTATAACCAGAATAACCATCAAGAAAACAATAGAATGCATAACCTGCTAACCTTTCAAGCATCTGATCAATGAATGGCAGTGGGAAGTGATCATTCCTTGTGGTGGCATTGAGCTTCCTATAATCGATACAAACCCTCCAACCTGTTTGGATTCGAGTAGGCACAAGCTCCTCTTCGGCATTCTTTACCACAGTCACTCCAGATTTCTTTGGAACACATTGCACAGGTGAGACCCAACGACTATCGGAGATTGGATAGATCACTCCACAATCAAGGAGCTTGATTATCTCCTTCTTCATAACTTCCATCATTGGAGGGTTGAGTCAGCGTTGAGCCTCTCGAGATGTTTTAGACCCCTCCTCCAAAAGTATACGATGCATACAAGTGGTAGGGCTGATTCCTTTGATGTCAGCCAATGTCCACCCAATTGCCGTCTTGTGCTTTTTTAGCACCCTCACCAACTTGTTCTCCTCTTGTGCCGTGAGTGCGCTTGAGATGATGACTGGCAACGTCTCATCTTCTCCCAAGAAAACATACTTCAAATGACTTGGCAATGGTTTGAGTTCAAGTGTAGGGGGCTGCATAACTGATGGAAGTAACTTGTTAGTCGAAACTGAAATTGAAATTGGGTCCAGAAACTTACCAGATTGTGGTGGCAATGATTCGAGGGCAGCCACCATCTCAATGACATCATCACTAGGGGGCACGGCAAGGGAAAATTCATGCATGCCGTGGGAATGCATGGTTGCTGCTCCATTGTTTGGAATGTCCATTCCTTGTGCAATGACCAATTCAAGTGCATCTTCCTTCAATTGTTCAAAATGGTCCTGCGCCAAAGAGTCAATTACATCAATAGAGAAACATGAGTGATCCTCACTAGGATACTTGATAGAATTTGAAAGATTGAAATTAATAACTTCCCCATCAAATTCCATTGTCAATGTTCCATTAAACACATCAATCTTAGTACGGGCAGTTTTCATGAATGGCCTTCCAAGAAGGATGGGCAATGAAGGAGAATGGTCTGACTTGTCCATTTCAAGCACGTAGAAGTCCGCTGGAAAGATTAAATGATTGACTTGCACTAAAACATCTTCTAAAACGCCTTTTGGATAGGCATTAGATCGATCGGCCAATTGTATAATCACACCATCATTTTTCAACTCGTCTAAGCCCATAGATGCATAAATTGAATATGGCATGACATTTATAGATGCACCTAAGTCTAGCATGGCAGATTCAAAACGAGTATTGCCAATAACACAAGGAATTGTAAAACTACCCGGATCCTTGCATTTTGGGGGCAGTTTGCGTTGCAAGATGGCTGAGACATTTTCACCTACCTTTACAACCTCCTTGGTCGGAATTCTCTTCCTGGTGGTACAAAGTTCTTTCAAAAACTTGGCATACCTTGGAACTTGCTTAATTGCATCCAAAAGTGGTATATTGACTTGAACTTTTCTGAATGTTTCCAAAATGTCATTTTTAGCCTCCTCCTTCTTTGACTGCATAAACCTACGAGGAAAGGGTACATTTGGAAGAACAACATTAGAACTCACCAAAATTGGAACTTCCTTACCTGTGTTGGCCGAATTGGATGGTTTAGGTGGCTGTGGCAAGGGTGGTGCTACCCTTGCCGTGGGTATGCATTGCTCTTCTTCTTCAATGAGCAACTCTTCAAACTCGTTGGAACGTGATTTGGAAGGTTGGGGATCAAATCCTACTTGTTTTCCATTTCGCAGACTCATGGCTTTGGCAGATTCAAATCCACCATTTGGGTTGACAACGGTTGAACTAGGCAACTTGCCTTGCTCTCGGAATTGGCCCATGAACTCTGCAATCTGTCCTACTTGCTTCTCCAACTCATCCACCTTTTTGTCCCTAGTTTGCATACCCTGCGCCATCGAAGTTAGTAATTGAAAAATCTGATCATTATCAACAGATGAACCTGATTTGGTTTGGGCAGGTTGTGCTTGGGGTTATGTGGGTGCGTATGGTTTTGAATAGAAACCCAGGGGTTGCTGCATAAATGCAACTTGTTGTTGGTTTTGTTGGGGTTCTCGCCATTTGAAATTTGGATGATCTCTCCAACCTGGATTGTATGTGTTGGAGAAAGGATCACTTCTTGGTTGTTGATTCCCAAAACCCATGGCATTGGCAGATTCCCACCCTCCATTTTCAATCAATTGTGGGCACTTATCAGAGGGATGTCCTTGCATGGAACACACATCACAAGCAGCCACACTTTGCACTTTTGGTCCTTCCACAACCTGAGAAAGAAGAGTGGTAAGATTAGCCATTTGATTTTGAAGTTCGGAAATAGCACTTACCTCATTCACTTGTTGTTGCCGTGAGGTGCTTCTTTGTCCAACACCTTCATATTGTTGAGCGTTCAAAGCTCGGTTAGCAATCAAGGTCTTGGCAGCCATGGGTGTCTTATCCACCAAAGCTCCTCCCACTGAGGCATCTAACATTTGACGTTCAATGGGGAGAAGCCCTTCGTAGAAATATTGAAGAAGAAGCTCCTCCTTCTTTTGATGCTGTGGACATGAAGCAACAAGAGTTTTAAAACGTTCATAATAAGTGGGAAACGATTCACCTTCATTTTGCTGAATGCCACTAATCCTTTTGCGTAGAAGAATGACTCGAGAAGTTGGGAAAAACTTATCTAAGAATGCCCGTTTCATGCTCTCCCAAGATGTGACAGTTCCAGGGGCTAGTTCATACAACCAATCCTTAGCTTTTTCCAAGAGAGAAAAAGGAAAAGCCTTCATCTTCAGTATGCTTCCATCAACATTGATAGGGGTCATGCTTGAACACACCACTTCAAACTCTTTCAAGTGCTTGTTTGGATCCTCCATGGATAGCCCATGGTACTTGGGAATGTGGTGCAGCAAGCTTGACTTCAACTCGAACTCCTCGGTCTTTCCTTGAGCAGCTGTAGGGCATTGAATGCAAAGGGGTGCGGCATTGTCTAATCCTGAAGCAGAAAGCTCCTTGATTGTTCGATTGTCTGCTGCCATCGCTAGTGCTTCCTCTAAAAACTAAGCCGTGGCCTCCTCTTCCACTTGTATTTCGTCTTCTTCAAGATTTGGTGCAGGTTGAGAGGGTTGGGGCTCTTGTTGATTCTTTTGCTTTCTCAAAGTCCTCTCAAAATCGTCGTCAAAGTCCAAAATATTCTTACGAACAGGTTGAGAGCTTCGAGTCATAAACTAGTACCTAAAAACAAGAGAACAAAACAAAGTCAGAAACTTAAACAAAAACTAAAAAAACAACAAACAGAAAGAAAAAATCCAAGGGATTAGAAACTTTGCTAATCCCCGGCAACGGCGCCAAACATTTGATGCAAAATATATATGCACACAAATTAAACCCTCTTGTTGACAATTGTAGTATGTGTATAAGTGGGGATCGTTCTAGACCGGGGATTAGGAGGGATTGCTAAACACTTGAAATTGACTTAAAAACGTAAAAACAAAGTTTGAAACACGAAACTAGACTTAAAGAATGCAAAACTAAACTCTAGGACACTAAAACAACTTTAAAACACTCAAAACTGCCTAAAAACACAAACTGGGCAGTTTTGGACTCTAAACACAGCTTTGGACGAAAATAGGTTTTGACTAAACTCAAAACACTCAAAAACACAAACTAAATCAGTTTCTAACTAATATGACTCAACAAGGTAAAGGGGGATTGGGTTTTGACGAATTTGAAAACAAAACAAGAAACTTAAAGTACTAGTGAAATCTGCACGAAATTGGGTGAAAAACTATGGATGATGGAATAACTAGGAGGTTCTTCTCCACACATGAAACACTTGCATACAAAACAATTTCCAGTTGTTTTCCATAAACCACGAATCCTCAATGCCCCAGATTAACCGTGAGTTGCACTAATTAACCCTCAGATTTCCCTAATTTTATTGAATTGGATGATTGCATACGACAACTCAAAACATTCCCCACAAGTTCTCTACATGAATTGCATAATAGAGATACAAGCAAAGATCATTAAGTTCTCTGAAAATCATAAGCATTGACAAGGCACTCGTAACTATGAATTGCATGATACTTATGCCAGGAATTTACCTAACATGATTGTGACCAGCAACCTTCACTACTTATGAATATAAGTTCATAATGATTAGGTGAAACTACCTTATATTCTAGCATCAAATTCATGCATGCAAACTAAGTTGGCCACCTTAATCAACACACATAAATCAGTTTTAATTCAAACAGATAAGTAAATTGAATTCACAATTGACTTATCACAACTAGATGTAATAAAATCATATTGCAAGTATAATCATGGTTTCGAATCCCCCCTAGCTAAGAGGGGTTTAGTTCCTTATACTCACAGAACAAAGATTATTGAATTGAAAAATTGAAAACAAAAGAAAGATTACACCTAAACGTTCCAGCAATCCTAACTTGAATGGCAGGCACGTCCAAGGGCTCTCCTCCTTCCTCTTTGCTGTGGCACAAGGTTTGGTGGTGAGTTTTTTGGGGTTATGAATGGTGTAGAAGGCTGGGTTTATGGCTAGGATGGATGTATGGTGCGGCAAGGAGTGGATTAGGTCAGAAACTATGGAGAAGGGTGAAGGATAGGTGCGGCTGAGAGTGGGGAAGGATTTCTGGCGAGAATGGGTGAATGAATGATGATTTTTGGCTGCAACAAGGAAGTTTATTTTTAAAGGTTTCAGGAATTAAAACTCTAGGTTATTTAGGTAAACAGAAATTAAGTCAAAAGCTCTAAAAAGAGGAAACAAAATCAGAAAACTAAGGGAAAGCAAGGATCTAAATAAAAAGGGAATGTGTTTTAATGCAAGGAAACAGGAAAGAAAGAACTCCCCCTTGCATGGCAATGAAGAGGGAAAGTCCAAAGGGTGCGGCAAGGGTCCTTAGGTTGTCTAGGTCCTTCAATTTGTGTCCTAGAATGCATAGGAAGCCTTGAAAGTTGCTGGAATTTAGGAACATTTAGGATTAGGAAAGGTCAAACCAAAATAGGAAACCTTGGCTTAACTTTCCTACTTCAAGTAGGAATCCTTGTTTGAGTAGGAATCCTCATGTGAGTAGGAATCCTCATTCTTCTAGGAATCCATCTTCAATTAGGAATCCTTCGTTGATTAAGAATCCTAACTTCTTCAAGTCTTTAATTTCGTCCATTCCTTTTGCTCCAAACATGTGATATCCATTCCAAGCCCAATTCTGCTCCAAAAAGCTCCAAAATGCATCTTCTTGCATACTTTGTCTTTAGAATCTGAAAACACACAAAAATGACTTTAAACACTAAAATAACTAAGGAAACACAACAAAAATGCACAAGAACAAGCCAATTAAGTTGCATAAATATGCTCCTGTCAGAAGCTGAAAATGACATTCTGGAAACGTTTAGAAAAGTTCAAGTCAATATCCCACTTTTGGATGCAATTAAACAAGTTCCAAGATATGACAAATTTTTAAAAGAACTTTGCACAACTGGGAAGTGAATTTCGAACAAGGAGGTTGTGAAGGTAAGTGTAAATGTCTCAGCCGTCTTGCAACGTAAATTGCCCCCTAAATGCAAAGATTCGGGTAGTTTTACAATTCCTTGTGTTATTGGCAATACTCAGTTTGAACATGCCATGTTAGACCTAGGTGCATCTATTAATGTCATGCCTTATTCAATTTATGCATCTATGAACTTAGGCGAGCTGAAAAATGATGGTGTGATTATTCAATTGGCCGATAGATCTAACGCCTATCCACAAGGAGTTTTGGAAGATGTTTTAGTGCAAGTCAATCACTTAATCTTTCCGACCGTCTTCTACGTGCTTGAAATGGAAGACTCGGACCGTTCTCCTTCATTGCCAATCCTCATTGGAAGGTCGTTCATGAAAACTGGCCTCACCAAGATTGATGTGTTTAAAGGACCCTTGACAATGGAATTTGATGGGGAATTTATTGATTTCAATCTTTCTGAATCTATTAAGTATCCTAGTGATGATCATTCTTGTTTTTCTATGGATATAATTGATTCATTGGCGCAGGAACATCTTGAACAATTGAATGAGGATGCACTTGAAACGGTCCTTACAAATGGAATGAGACTTAAGAACGAAGGGACAACACCTATACTCACCCACGGCATGCAGGAAGACATCCTTGCCGTGCCCCCTAGTCAAGCTGAGATTGAGATGGTGGCTGCAGTGGCTGCCCTCGAATCATTACCACCACAATCTGGTAAGCTTTTGCTCCCAATTTCAAGTTCAGTTTCGACTAATAAATTATTTCCTTCAATTGTGTAGCCACTTTCCCTTGAACTTAAACCATTGCCAAGCCATTTGAAGTATGTTTTGTTGGGAGAACAAGAGACTTTGCCCGCCATTGTCTCAAGCACACTCACGGCACAAGAGGAAGAGAAGTTGGTGAGGGTGTTAAAAGAGCACAAAACAGCAATTGGGTGGACATTGGCCGACATTAAGGGAATCAGCCCTACCACATGCATGCATCGTATACTTTTGGAGGAGGGGTCTAAAACATCTCAAGAGGCCCAACGCCGGCTCAACCCTCCAATGATGGAAGTTGTGAAGAAGGAGATAATCAAGCTACTTGATTATGGAGTGATCTATCCTATCTCTGATAGCCGTTGGGTTTCACTGGTTCAATGCGTTCCAAAGAAATCTGGAATCACTGTGGTGAAGAACGAAGAGAATGAACTTGTGCCTACCCATATCCTAACCGGTTGGAGAGTTTGCATCGATTATAGGAAGCTCAATGCTACCACAAGGAATGATCACTCCCCTTTGCCGTTCATTGATCAAATGCTTGAAAGGTTAGCCGGTTATGCTTTTTATTATTTTCTTGATGGTTATTCAGGTTATAATCAGATTCTCATAGCATCGGAGGACCAAGAAAAGACCACTTTCACGTGCCCTTTTGGTACATTTGCTTATCGTCGCATGCCATTTGGTTTATGCAATGCACCTGCCACATTTCAAAGATGCATGATGAGTATATTTTCATATTATGTTGAGAAGAGTATTGACGTTTTTATGGATGATTTCAGCGTTTTTGGTGATTCGTTTGATGGTTGTTTGAATAATCTCAGTTTGATCTTAAAAAGATGCATTGAAACCAACCTTGTTTTAAATTGGGAAAAGTGTCATTTTATGGTAAAACAAGGCATAGTTTTAGGGCATATTGTTTCAGAAAATGGAATTGAGGTTGATAAATCGAAAATAGATCTTGTACGCTACTTACTCTCTCCTACTTCGGTTAGAAAGGTTCGTTCTTTTCTTGGACATGCAGGATTCTATTGAAGTTTCATCAAGGATTTCTCAAAGGTTTCCCAACCTCTTTGCCGTCTCCTTCAAAAGGATGTGTCTTTTGACTTCAACGAGGAATGCAAGGCAGCCTTCAACCACCTCAAGCAGTTATTGACCATGGCCCCAATCATTGTTCCACCAGATTGGAGCCTTCCTTTTGAGCTCATGTGTGATGCTTCCGATTATGCTTTAGGGGTTGTTTTAGGCCAAAGGAAGGACAAGAAGCCGCATGTCATATACTACGCATCCCGGACTTTGAATGATGCTCAATTGAATTATTCCACCACTGAAAAAGAACTTCTTGCTGTTATGTTTGTTTTAGATAGGTTTCGTTCTTATTTAATTGGTACTAAAGTAATTGTTTACATTGATCATGCAGCTTTGAAGTATTTGCTCACAAAGAAAGAAGCCAAACCACGGCTTATTTGCAGGATGCTTCTTCTCCAAGAGTTCGATATTGAAATCAGGGACAAGAAAGGGAGTGAAAACGTGGTGGCTAACCACTTAAGCTGTATGGTGCATGATGAGGAGTCAATCCCTATCCAAGATACATTTCCTGATGAGCAATTGCTGTCCATTAAGGTAAGTGAACCTTGGTATGCTCATTTAGTGAATTATTTGGTATCCAAACAAGTTCCCAGCACCCTAAACAGGTTCCAACATGATAAATTGAAAAAGGATGCACGTTTTTATGTTTGGGATGATCCATACCTACGGAAATGTTGCTCTAATCACATTCTACGTAGGTGTGTGCATGATTCGGAGTTTAATTCAATTTTAACTTTCTGCCACACTTATGCATGTGGGGGATACTTCGGGACACAACGCACAGCACTTAAGGTTTTAGAATATGGATTTTATTGGCCAACTATATTTAGGGATGCTAGAACCTTTTGTATGTCTTGTGATCGTTGTCAAAGAACGGGTAATACAGGTGCAAGAGATCAAATGCTGCAAACTGTTATACTTCCTGTCGAAATTTTTGCTGTTTGGGGCATTGATTTTATGGGTCATTTTCCTTCTTCACATGGTTTCCTTTATATCTTACTTGTTGTGGATTATGTGTCGAAATGGGTGGAAGCAAGAGCCACTCGAACTAATGATTCTAGAGTGGTTGCAGGTTTCATTCGAACTAACATATTTGTCAGGTTTGGAATGCCAAGAGTAATCATAAGTGATGGAGGATATCACTTTTGCAATCGAACCATTGAGGCATTGTTCAAGAAGTACAATGTCACACATAAGGTTTTTACACCTTACCATCCTCAAACAAATGGCCAAGCCGAGGTTTCGAATAGAGAAATCAAACAGATTTTAGAAAAGATCGTTGGGCTAACAAGGAAGGATTGGAGCTTTCATTTGGATGATGCACTGTGGGCATATCGCACGGCCTACAAAACACCCATTGGCATGTCCCCATTTCCGCTTATCTATGGCAAACCATGCCATCTTCCTGTAGAATTGGAGCACAAGCCGCATTGGGTTGTCAAAACATTCAATATGGACATTGATGCCGTTGGAATCCATAGGAAGCTTCAATTGAATGAACTTGAAGAGATTAGGCACGAGGCTTATGAGAAAGCTCGAATTTACAAGGAGAAGACTAAGGCTTATCATGACAAGATGATTCGTGGCAAATCATTCTCAATTAGGCAGAAAGTGTTACTTTTTAATTCCCGCCTTCGTTTATTCCCTGGTAAGTTACTTTCCAAATGGGTTAGCCCTTTTGTTATTACTAATGTTTTTCCATATGGTGCAGTCCAAGTTCAAAGCTTGAAAACAAGACAAGAGTTCAAGGTGAATGGGCACCGTTTGAAGCCATACTATGAGCATTTTGAGGAGCATGTTGTGGAGGAAATACCCCTCCATGCCGTGGTGTCACATCCCAGCCCGGGCGGATCACTTCCTACCACGAAAACGTTGTGGAGGAGCATGTCATCTATTACGCCTCTGGGACCGTAAACGATGCTCAATTGAACTATTCTACCACGAAAAAAGAACTTCTTGCCGTTGTCTTTGCTTTAGATAAATTTCGTTCATATTTACTTGGCACTAAAGTAATTGTATATTCTGACCATGCAGCTTTGAAGTACCTTCTCACCAAGAAGGAGGCCAAACCAAGGCTGATTCGTTGGATGCTCTTACTCCAAGAGTTCGACATTGAGATTAGGGACAAGAAAGGAAGGAAAATGTGGTGGCTGACCACTTAAGCCGATTGGTGTACAATGAAGAGCCCCTCCCCATTCCAGAAACGTTCCCATATGAGCAATTGCTGTCCATAGAGGTAAGTGAGCCTTGGTATGCTGATTTGGTCAATTATTTGGTCACAAAACGTGTCCCTAGCACCCTAGACAAATATAAACGTGATAAACTCCAAAAGGATGCTAGATTTTATGTTTGGGACGATCCATACTTGTGGAAATATTGCCCGGATCAGATTATTCGAAGATGTGTGCATAACTCTGAGTTTAATTCCATTCTTGCTTTCTGTCATACTTATGCATGTGGGGGTCATTTTGGCACCCAAAGAACAGCACTCAAGGTGTTAGAATGTGGTTTTTATTGGCCTACATTGTTTAAAGATGCTCGAACTTTCTGCATAACATGTGATAGATGTGAAAGAACAGGTAACATAGGTGCAAGGGATCAAATGCCGCAGACCCCTATCTTCAATGTCGAAATTTTTGATGTTTGGGGTATTGATTTCATGGGTCCTTTTCCTTCTTCATATGGTTTCATTTATATCTTGCTTGCGGTTGATTATGTATCGAAATGGGTGGAAGCAAAAGCCACCCATACTAATGATTCTCGAGTAGTTGCATATTTCATCAAATCTAACATATTCTCCAGATTCGGGATGCCTAGAGTGTTTATAAGTGATGGAGGCTCCCATTTTTGCAACCGGACAATTGAGGCGCTGTTTAAGAAGTATAATGTCAAGCATAAAGTTGTAACGCCTTATCACCCTCAAACAAGTGGCCAAGCCGAGGTTTCGAATAGGGAAATCAAGCAGATTTTAGAGAAGACTGTTGGGCCAACCCGGAAGGATTGGAGTTTGCGTTTAGACGATGCACTGTGGGCATATCGTACGGCCTACAAAACACCCCTAGGGATGTCTCCATTTCGGCTCATCTATGGCAAGCCGTGTCACCTACCTGTGGAACTAGAGCACAAGGTGCATTGGGCTGTGAAAACATTCAATTTGGACATAGATGCGGCTGGAGTGCATAGAAAGCTCCAATTGAATGAACTTAAGGAGATAAGGAATGAAGCATATGAGAATGCCCGAATTTACAAGGAGAAAACAAAGGCGTTTCATGACAAGATGATTCGGGGCAAAACATTTTCAATTGGGCCAAAAGTGTTGCTTTTCAACTCCCGTTTACGTTTCTTCCCTGGTAAGTTACGTTCTAAGTGGATTGGACCCTTTGTTGTTACTAATGTTTTTCCACATGGTGCATTCCAAGTCCAAAGCTTAAGGAACGGACAAGAATTCAAGGTGAACGGGCACCGTTCGAAGCCATACTACGAGAACATTGTGGGGCAGGTTGTGGAAGAAGTTCCCTTCCATGCCGTCGGTACCAATGGAGCTTAAACCGAGGAATCGTCCGGCTGCAATACGTTAGTTAAAGCAAGCGCTTCTTGGGAGGCAACCCATGCATTCGAATAAAGAAGACCTAGGAACAACCGGCTCAAACCCAGATTTGCGTTCCCAACTCTACTCTTTATTGCATTTATTTTGCCATGTGTGTCAAGTTCGTTAGTTGTGTTGTTTGCTATTTGCTTTCTGTGAGTTTATGCTTGAAACATTGAGGACAATGTTTAGTTTAAGTGTGGGGGGGTAATTTTCGTGGGATTTTATCACCTATCACTTCGAATGTTGTTTTTCAGTGTTTTTAAGTTTTTTTAGTGTGTTTTGAAGCATTTTAGTGTGTTTTGAAAAGAAAATCCGAAAATACCATAAAAATTTGAAAAATTGTTTTGAAAAACCCAAAAAGAGTTGTTTTTGTGTGTTTGTTTGTGTCTTAGGGTACCTTCCAACACAATGATCAGGATTCGGTTTTTAATTGCATGACTATTAAGGACAGTTATAAACATGGATGGAAGTTTGAATTGCTCTCTGGTTTATGCTTGATTATGGTTATAATTCATGAATTCATGTTTAATCAAAAAGGAGAAAATCAGTTTTTGTAACATGCTTGAAGGAAGGAACTCAAACTAACGCTACAACCCTGAGAGACTTGAGCTTAAAACGTTCTTTGGAGAGTTAAACATCTGTGCATTTATTGTTTTCTAAAGTCGTTGCATGATCTCATCATTCTTTGCTTGGTTGCTACTTAGAAGGCGTTTCATCATTTAGTTCCAAATACTAGAACTCATACCAGTTTCATTCAAAGCATGAAATTGATTAGCATAACATATAAACAAGATGAAGTTGTGTAGTGAACCAGTGCCAAATAGCCGAACCTCCCTATGTTATTTGTTTTGTCGGATTAACCCCCGTTGAGCCTTGTTTAGCCTATGTTCTTTGTTAACCTGCATTATCCTTACCTAGCCTAGATTAGGACCATCCTTACCCTTGTTCTTAAGGCGTAGCTAAGCATGACTTAGAGTGAATTCCCTTTGTTCGTTATTGGGCAGCAAACAAGTGTGGGGGAAGGGAAGTGGTGTGTGGGTGTGTGCCAAAGTAAACAAAGAGGGCACGAGAAAAGGAAAAAGAAAAGAAAAAGAAAAAAAAAGAAAATTCGTGAGAAAAAGAAAAGAAAAAGAAAAGTATGTGAAAAAGTATGAAAAGTGTTCAAAATAAGTGAGAATAAGCTCACAAGTGTTGGTTGTTGAAGAAAGGGTCCAAAAAGTTGAATTCGGCCCTAAGTATGTGTGATCTTCCCTTTTATGTATCAAAGTTTGTGGCTGTGTTTCAAAAGGGAGTTCTAAGTGTCATATTCATTACTTTGCTCGCTATTGCTTTAAGAACGTTTGTTTTCCTTACCTTTCTTTGTTAGCCAATACCCCTAGCCCCGTTACAACCCTATACTTCTATCTTGAGTGTTGTGTGTTTCAATATGTGGAGTTTGGGATTGGTATGAGCATATGGTATCCCTAGTTCTCGCGTCTAAGTAGTAGCATTCCATTCATGAGATCATATCTAAACATGCATTGATAGCTCCAGAACTTGCTTTCTTTGTCATAAACATATGTGAGTGTTCGTTTTCATGTTTACATCAATCTTCTCACATATACCTAGTGTAGGGAGTGTAGTTAGAAAATCTGAGTGAAAATAAGAGTGTACCTGGTGAGGAATTGAGTGAATTCTCTAAGGCATGTTACTACATTCAAAACATTGTTTTAATTGGTTGAATGTGAGCTAATGAATGGTGACTATGATTGCTAGAGGGTGGGGATGACTACAATCTATGGTTATGATGATCTTGAATATGTCATGTGTGTTGGAAATCCTTGAGGTGAACGTTGAAAGGTCTAGTTTGTTTGGTGTTTGTTTTGTTGTGTTTTGTTTCGTTTGCTTGAGGACTAGCAAAAGCTAAGTGTGGGGGAATTTGATAGAAGCATATTTATGCGACTTAGTTAGCATGTTTTCTTGCATTTTCTTAGTTAGTTTCTACTTATTATAGTGTTTTAAGCTATTTTCGTGTGTTTGTAGGTTTTAAGTGTCAAGATGGCAAAAAGAAGCAATTTGGAGCATTCTAGAGCATTTTTGGGCCAAGATTGGGTAGTGCAAGCATGGAGGCAAGTTGATGGATGAAATTGAAGATATAAAGGCTTGAAATCAGCTAAGAAGATAAGGAATCAGCTATAAAGAAGGGGAATTATCCAAAACATTATCCAAATTACCTTATCTTATCCAAACCTTATCTTATCTTATCCAAATCTTATCTTATCTTATCCTAACCTGTTTTCTTCAGTTTAGGGGACTTAAAACCTGATTTCTAGAAGTCCTATCCCTTGTCCGATAAAAGTGGCGCCCTAAATACTTCTAGAAACCTCAAAATCTGCCACAAAACACATTCTTTCTAGAACCCTGAAAATCTGGCGTTTCCTTCCCTTCTAGAATCCTTTTTCCTTGCCTTGCAAGGCATTCCCTGCCCTTATCCTATTGTGCCGCACCTCTCAGGCCCTTTCCCTCTTAGATTCTGATTGTTAGGCCATTTTCCTTGTGGATTTGGGTTCTACAAATCCTTTTCAGAAATTAACTGGACCACAATTCCTTTTCCAAATTAATTGCCGCACCCTAGGGCCCTAATCCTATTTTTCTGCTAAGTCCAAGTCCTAAACTGATTTCCCTAGGGTTTGCCATGCTATATATACATATTTCCAAGGCTTGCCGCACACCACCACCCATCCATACGAATTCTACACACCTCTACACATCCCAGCCATTCCAAACACCATTCACAAACCCTAAACCGCTTGTGCCGCAGCCCTGCAAGGAGAGGAGGAGCAGCTTTGGAGCGTTTTGCACCCAATCTGGAGTGTTGGGCGTTCTTAGGTGTTTTCTACCTTATGTTTTCGTTGATTAAATTAGTTTTCCTTTGTCTTGCTGTAGTTATGAGAGGCTAAACTCGTTTTTAGCTAGAGGATACTTTGAAACTATGATTTTGTGTGTGATATGACTTGATAAATTTCAGTTACAGATTCTTGAAGTATGAATGCAATTGGCTTAACTGTTTGAATTAGAACTTATTCCTATTTGTTGGTTAAGGGTCGACATTTAATTGGCATGCATAAATTTGATGCTAGGATATAAGTGAGTTTCACATAATCGTTACAAACTTATGTTCACAAGTAGTAAAGGTTGCTGGAACAATCGTGTTAAGTTCAATTCTTGGGGTGAGTAACATGATGTCATAGTTATGAATACCTCATCAATGCTTATGATTCTCATTGAGCATAATGAGCTCTGATTGTGTCTCTATTATGATGTCATGTAGGGAAATTGATGAGAAAAATTTGGTTGTAGATGAGTTGTCCGTCCAATTCAATGAAATTAGGAGAATCTGAGGGTTAATTAGTGATTGACACGGTTAATCTGGGGCATTGTCATTCGTAATTCAATGAAAACGTAACTGGAAATCAAGTTATATGCATATAAGTCATGTGTGGATAAGGAAACCTCTAGCTAGTTCACCATCCATCCTAAAAACCCAATTTCGTCTAAATCTGCCTAGTTTGAAGTCTGTGTTAGTTTTAACTTAGTTTCACTCTAAAACCAATCCCCCTTCACTTGTTTGAGTCAAATTAGTTAGAATCTGTCTTAGTTCGTGTTTTTGTGTGTTTTGAGTGAAGTTTAATTCAATTTTTCGTCCAAAGTTGTGTCTAGTGTCTAGAATCTGTCCAATTAGTGTTTTTAACCAGTTTTGAGTGTTTTGAACCTGTTTTGAGTCTTACTAGTTTATTTAGAGTCTTTTGAGTCTTGTTTTGCTTATTTGAGTCAGTTTGTGTTAGATTAGCAAGCCCTCCTAATCCCCGGTCCAGAACGATCCCTACTTGCGTTTATACTACAATTGATAACAAGAGGGTTTAATTTGTGTGCTTAACTTTAATCACATCAGCTAGTCCTCGAGCAAAACAAAACAAACAAAATAAACAAAACATAACCTAAACCTTCCAATGATAGGCTCAGGGATTTCCAATGGAACATGACATGTTAAAAATCATTACTTACATAGATTTTAGTCATCCCTACCCTCGAGCTCATACTTAATCGCAGTAGCCACTCACTAGCTCGCATTTAATCAACTAAAACAACATTTTGAATGAAGTAACATGCCTTAGAGAATCCCTCACTTCCTCACAAGATATACTCTCTATTTTCACACAGATTTTCTGACTACACTCCATTTACTAGGTATATGTGAGAAGATTGATGTAAACATGTAGACTAGCATTCACATATGTATAACAAAGAAGACATTTTCTGGAATTATTAATACATGTATATGATCTCATGAACGGAATGCTACTACTTAGATGCAAGAACCAGAGATACCATATGCTCATACCAATCTCAAACTCCACATATTGAAACACATAACAATCAAGATAGAAGTCTAAGGGTTGTAACGGGGCTAAGGGTATTGGCTAACAAATAAAGATAAGGAAAAACAAAGGTTCTTAAAGAAATAGTAGCAAAGCAATGAAATCAACACTTAGAATTCACTTTTGATTGCAGAAATCAACTCTAAACACAAAGGGAAGATTCAAACATCACTTAGGGTCGGATTCAAACTTTTGGACCCTTTTTTCAACAACCAATACATGTGAGCTCATTCTCACTTATTTTGAACTCTTTTTCTTTCTTTTTCACACACTTTTTCTTTCTTTTTTTCTTTTTCCACGTTTTTTCCCTTTTTTTTCTTCTTTCTTTTGAAACAAACTCTACCCCAAAAGAACAAATCCTTCCCCCACACTTGTTGTTCTGCATAATGTCGATCTAAATGAATTCCCTCTAAGTCATGCTTCACTATCCTTTAAGAACAAAGGTATAGATAGTCCTATACTAGGCTAGGTAAGGATAATGTGGGCTAACAAAGAAAATAGACTAACTAAGGCTCAAAGGGGTTAAACCTACAATACATATGCAAAGGGATAAGGCTTTTTGGCTCTGGTTTTAACTAAACAACTTCATCTTGGTATTTGTTATGCAATCAATTTTGTGCCTTGAATGAAATGGGTATGAGTTCTAGTATTTGGAACTATAATGATGAAACGCATTCTAAGTAGCAACCAATCAAAGAAACAATGAGATCATGCAACGACTTTAGAAAACAAGAATGTCAAGATTAATAACTCTCCAAAGAACGTATAGGCTCAAGTCTCTCAGGGTTGTAGCGTTAGTTTGAGTTTCATCCTTCAAGCATGTTACAAAAACTGATTTTTCCTTTGTGGTTACATGTGAATTCGTAAACAACAACTACAACTAAGCATAAACAAAAGAGCATATCAAACTTTCATCCATGTTTGTAACTTTCTTTAACAGTTATGCAATTAAAAACCAAATCCTCATCATTGTGTTGGAAGGTACCCTAAGACATAAACAAAAACGACTCTTTTTGGTATTTTTCAAAACTTTTTCGAATTTTTTTGTAAATTTTCGTATTTTCTACTATAGGACACATTAAAACACTTCAAAACACACTTAAAACAGTGAAAAACAACTTTAGAAGTGATAGGTGATAAAATCCCACGAAAATCATGCAAAAATAGCTTGTTTACCCCCCCCCCCACACTTAAACCAAACATTGTCCTCAATGTTTCAAACATAGACTCACACACAAACAAACAAATAACACAACTAACAAACATAACAAAGATGGCTAAGTAAAAGCAATAAAGACTAGGGTTTAGGAACGCAAATCTGGTTGTAGGGCCGAAGCTTCCTAGTTCTTCTGTATTTGCATGGGTTGCCTCCCAAGAAGCACTTGCTTTAACGTCTTCCAGCCGGATGATACCTCCGTTTAAGCTTGAATAGGCCCCATGGTGTGGAATTTATCTTTGAAGGGTAGGTAATATTTGAAATGTTCCGGCAATGGTTTAAATTCTAGTGTGGGTGCCTGAATCATTAAAATCAGCAAGTTAGTAGAAAACAAAATTGAAATTGGAGAGGATGGCTTACTTGCTTGCTCCGATAAGAACTCAAGGACGAACACCACTTCTTTGAAAGTTTCAGGGGCTTTGAACTTGGCCAGATTTACTATCATGGTTGTGACTTGTCCCGTGTCATCAAACTCAACTTCTTTGGGCTTTGTTGTTTAATATACAGCCTCTTTGATGCATTCTTGATATTCTCCAGCCACTTCTTCCTCTTGAATCATTCTTCTTCGTGTACAAATTTCTTTGAACGATTCAACACAATCTGGAACTTGATTTGTTGTACCAAGAATTGGGATAGTACTTTGCACCTTGGGAAGGGCTTCCACTACGTCTTTTTCACTTTCTTCCCTGCGAGGGAAGGGTATATTTGGAGGAATAACATTAGATTGAACTGAATTTGAACCCAACTTACCTTGATTAGATGGCTTAGAAACACTAGGGGCCTGCAGCAATAGTGGTTATACCCTTGTTGTAGGTATGTCTTCTTCCTCCTCTTTGATCAGCATCATCTGTTCATCCATGTTTTGGCTTGGTTTGGACGTCTTGGGTTCATCTCCAACCTCCATACCACTTTCTAAAGTGATAGCTTCATCGATTGCAACATCTCCCATCAAATTGACAATAGTTGAGTTAAAGAGTTTGCATTGTTCTTGCATTTGTGCCATGAACTCTACCATCTCTCCAAGTTGATTGTTCAATTCACCCATTGTCTTGGTTTGGTCTTGCATATCCTGCGCTATAGTAGTTAATAATTGAACAATTTGGTCATTATCCATGGACGAACCTGAACTTGGTTGGGCCGAATATGGTTGAGGCTGTGGTGGTTCATATGGCTTTTGATAGATCTCATTAGATGGCTGCCAATATCCTTCTTGTTGTGAGCCATGCGTCAAAGAGGTTAGTACGTCGCAAATTTCATCATAACTCATAGGCATACTTGAATTCGATTAGAATTGTTGTGGGGGAGGCTGTGGTGGCTGCATAGGTGCTGTATAGAACTCCTCATATGGCTGCCAATATTCTCCTTGTTGAACTTCCTTAGCTTGATTTTGTGAACCCTGCGCCAAAGAATTTAATTCATCAAGAATTTGATCATAATCTATTGACGATCATGAGTTGGGTTGGGCATCTTATATATGAGGTTGTGGTGGCTGCACAGATCTTGAATAGAACTCCTCATCTTGCTGCCAATATCCACCTTGTTGAATTTGTTGAGGTTCCTCCCACATATAATCTGAATAATCTCTCCAATCCGAATTGTAAGCGTTGGAAAACATGTTGTCCCTTGATTGGTTATGGCTTTGATAATCCCAAGCACCTCTGTTTCCAGTGAATTAAGGACGTTGATGTGTTTGATATCCTTGCCCATAGGGCATCCCAAATGTAGGGGCAGTGTGCATTGTGGTTCTTTCGGCAATCTGGGACAATTGAGAAGTAAGATTCGCCAATTGAGCTTGAATGTTTGCAATTGCCATGACTAGTACCTGAAACAAAGAAAATAAAACAAAACAAAATAAAAAATCAAAACTAAAAGACACGAGTAGAAACAAAGGGGATTAGCAATTTTACTAATCCCTGGCAACAGCGCCAAAAATTTGATGTGAAATTAAATTGCACTCAAACTTAAACCCTATCAATGTAGTATGTGTAAGTAGGGATCGTTCTAGCCGGGGATTAAAAGGGATGCTAATCTACACTAATTAAACTCTAAAACACTAAACTAGACTCTAATGACTTAAAACAAACTAGAATGACTCAAAACAGCTTAAAACAAGCAAATAGACTCAAAACAAACACTGGGGAGTTATTTGGACGAAACTAGGACTAGTAAGACTCAAAACACTAAATTGGACAGACTCAAACACGTTTCTAACTAATCTAACACACTTAATTAAACGGGGGATTGATTTTGACGAATTTAAACTTTAAACAAACAAATTAAGACACTAAACAAAGGTTGGTACGAATTTGGGTGAATGGCTAGCTAGAGGGTCCTTTTCCACACATGACTATGAAGACTATGAATGACAACACCCCAAGTTAACCGTGATAGCACAAATTAACTATCAGATTCTCCTTAACTCATTGAATTGGATGGAATACGCATTGCAACCAAATTATCCTTATCAAGTTCCCTAACTATGAAAAGCATGATAGAAAAACATATCAAAGGTCATTAAGTTCTTTGAAAACCATAAGCATTGACGAGGCATTCGTAACTATGAAAAGCATGATACTCCTGCCTAGGATTTACTTAACACAATCATGACTAGTGACTTCCACTACTTGTGAATATAAGTTCATAACGATTAGGTGAAACTCCTTTATACTCTAGCATCAAGTTCATGCATACAAATTAAGTGTCGACCCTCAATCCACATACATAAACAAGTTTTGATAACTCAGATAAGCAAATCACATTCAAGACTCAAGAAACAATAACTTGACGTAATCAGTTCATATAAAACATATAATCATGGCTTTGAATTCACCTCTAACTATAAAGAAATTAGTTCCTCATGTTTGCAATTAAACAAAGATAAATAAATTTAAACATTGAAAACAAAGGATAGAATACACCTAGAAACGCTCCAACGATCCAACGCCTTGAATGGCAAGCACGGCTCCAGATGGCTCATTCCTTCTCCTTCCTTGCAAAGCTGCGGCACAATGAAGGTTGTTTGGTGGATGGATGTAGGTGAGTTATGGTAGAGGGTGGTGGTTTGAATGGTGCGGCAGATTGGGGTATATATAGGCCTAGGGATTACTTGGCCTAGGTTGTCAAGGAAAAGGATTTAGGACTCCAATCCAACAAGGAAAAGGCCTTCTAGAAAGGTTGGGGCGCCAGATTTTGAGGGCTTCTAGAAAGGAGTGTTGTGGCATGTTTCTAGAAGGAAAAGGCCATCTAAAAACAGGTTTTAGGTGTCCTAATATGAAAAGGAGTCCCCCTTGCAGCTGGAATTAAGGTAGGATAAGGTAAGATAAGGTTAGTTTGGATAAGATAAGGTTGGATAAGGTTTTGGATAATGTTTCTTCTTTTTAGCTGATTCCTTATCTTTAATGACTTAAATTAATTTCTTCAACTCTTTTGCACATTCCTAGCCTCTCTTGAACTTCAAATTCGTCCATCCATCTTGCTCCATCTATGTGCTATCCATTCCAAGCCCAAAACTGCTCTAAAATGCTCCAAATTGCACTTTCTTGCCAACTTTATCATTTGAACCTGAAAACACACGAAAATAGCTTAAAACACTCTAATAAACATAAACTAACTATGTAAATGCAAGAAACTAATCTAACTAAGTCGCATAAATATGCTCCTATCACCACCCGTACTAATGATTCTAAAGTGGTTGCAGATTTCATTAGAACTAACATATTTGCATGGTTTGGAATGCCAAGAGTTCTTATAAGTGACGGTGGTTCTCATTTTTGCAATCAAACCATTGAGGTGCTGCTCAAGAAATATAATGTCATGCATACGGTTGCAACACCTTATCACCCTCAAACCAGTGGCCAAGTCGAGGTTTCGAATAGAGAAATCAAGCAGATTTTGGAAAAGACCGTTGGAACCACTAGGAAAGATTGGAGCTTGCGTTTGGATGATACATTGTGGGCATGTCGCACCGCCTACAAAACACCCATTGGCATGTCCCCATTTCGGCTCATCTATGGCAAACCTTGCCATCTTCCCGTGGAATTAGAGCACAAGGCACATTGGGCTGTCAAAATGTTCAATATGGACCTAGATGCGGCTGGAATGCATAAGAAGCTTCAGTTGAATGAACTTGAAGAGATTCGGCATGAGGCTTATGAGAATGCTCGAATTTACAAAGAGAAGACAAAAGCATTCCATGACAAGATGATTCGTGGCAAAACATTCTCCAAACGACAGAAAGTATTGCTTTTCAACTTCCGTCTTCGATTGTTTCCCGGTAAGTTGCGTTCTAGATGGGTTGGTCCTTTTGTTATTACTGATGTCTTTCCTTATAGTGCAGTCCAAATTCAAAGTTTGAAAACGGGACATGAATTCAAAGCAAATGGACATCGTTTGAAGCCATATTATGAGAATGTTGAGGAGCATGTCGTGGAGGAAATCTCCCTCCATGCTGTGGGCTCCAATGAAGCTTCATTGGAGATATCGTCCGGCTGCATGACGTTAAAGCAAGCGCTTTTTGGGAGGCAACCCATGCATTCAACGAAGGAAGTTCTAGGAATCACCCAATCACCAGATTTGCGTTCCTAAACCCTTCTCTTTACTGCTATCATTTTGCTTTGATTAGTTAGTTGTGTTATTTGTTTGCTTTCTGTGAGTTTATGTTTGAATCATTGAGGACAATGTTTGATTTAAGTGTGGGGGGGGGGGGGGGTAACAAAATGTTTTGATGCAATTTCGTGGGATTTTATCACCTATCACTTCTAATGTTGTTTCTCACTATTTTTAAGTGTTTTTAAGCTATTTTGGAGTGTTTTTGTGTGTGTTTGAAGCAAAACTCCAAAAATTTGATAAAAAATTGAAAAAAAGTTTTGAAAAATACCAAGAAGAGTTGTTTTTGTGTGTTTGTTTGTGTCCTAGGTACATTCTAACACAATGATGAGGATTTGGTTTTTAATTGCATGACTGTTAAAGAAAGTTACAAACATGGATGGAAGTTTGCTCTTTGGTTTATGCTTGGTTATTGTTATAATTCACGAATTCACATGTAATCAAAAAGGAAAAAAAAAATCATTTTTTGTAACATGCTTGAAGGAAGTAACTCAAACTAACGCTACAACCCTGAGAGACTTGAGCCTAAAACGTTCTTTGGAGAGTTATCAACCTGCATTTTAATGTTTTCTAAAGTCGTTGCATGATCTCATTAATTCTTTGCTTGGTTGCTACTTAGAATGCATTTTCATCATTATAGAACTAAATGCTAGAACTCATATCTGTTTCATTCAAAGCATGATATTGAATTGCATAACACATATCAAGATGAAGTTGTTTAGTGAACCACCAAAGCCAAACAGCCGCACCCCCATTTTCATATGTTTTGTAGGTTTAACCCCGTTTTAGCCTTGTTTAGTCTATGTTCTTTGTTAACCACATTAACCTCACCCAGCCTAGTGTAGGAATGTCCATACTCTTGTTCTTAAAGGATAGTAAGCATGACTTAAAATGAATTCCTTTTGATCTACATTATGCAATAAATCAAGTGTGGGGGAAAGGATTTGTGTGTGTTTTGTGCCAAGAAAAAGAAAAATTTGTGGAAAAAGTAAAAGAAAAGGAAAAGTTGTGAAAAGAATGAAAAAGAGTTTGAAAAGAAGAAAGAATGAGTTTAAGAGTGTTGATTGTTGAAGAAGGGGTCCAAAACATCAAATCTGGCCCTAGAGTGTGTAAATCTTCCCTTTTTGTGTTTAAAGTTGATTTCTGCATTCAAAATTGAATTCTAAGTGTCAATCTCATTACTTTGCTTACTATTTCTTTAAGAACCTTTGTTTTTCTATATCCTTTCTTTGTTAGCCAACACCCTTAGCGCCGTTACAACCCTTAACTTATATCTTGAATGTTATGTGTGTTAATATGTGGAGTTTGGAATTGGTATGATCATATGATGTCACTGGTTCTTGCATCTTAGTAGTAGCATTCCTTTCATGAGATCATATTTTTATATTCATTCATAACTCCATAAAAGTGCTTTCCTTGTTAAAACATATGTGAGTGTTCATTTTCATGTTTACATCAATCTTCTCACATATACCTAGTGTAAGGTGTGTAGTCAGAAAATCTGAGTGAAAATTGAGTGCATATCTAGTAAGGAATTGAGGGATTCTCTAAGGCATATTCCTACATTCAAAATCCTGTTTTAATTGATTAAAAGCGAGCTAGTGAATGGTGACTATGATTAAGTATGTGCTCGAGGGTAGGGATAGCCAAAATTTGTGGAAGTAATGATTTTTGGCATGTCATGTTCATTAGAAATTCCTGAGGCAATTGTTGGAATGTCTAGATTGTGTTTTGTTTCTTTTGTTTTGCTCGAGGACTAGCAAAAGCTAAGTGTGGGGGAATTTGATATGAGCATATTTATGCGACTTAGTTAGCTTGTTTCCATGCATTTACGTTGTTAGTTCTTAGTTATTTTAGTGTTTTAAGCTATTTTCGTGTGTTTGTAGGTCCAGAGGACTAAAGGAGCAAGAAAGTGTGTTTTTGTGCATTTTGGAGCAGTTTTGGGCACTAAATGGTTTGCACATGCTTGGAGCTAAGTGGATGGACGAAATTGAAGACCTAAAAATGCAAGGATTCCTAATTGAAGAAGGATTTCTAGAAGAATGAGGATTCCTACTCAAAGAAGGAATGTGATCCAAGGTTTCCTACTTTGGTTTTGACCTTTCCTAATCCTAAAAATTCCCTAAGTTCTAGCAACAAAGAAGATTCCTAACCATATTAGGACACTAAATAAGAACTTCTAGAAGGCACAAGCACCCTTGCTGCACCTTTTCCTTGTTTCCTCTTCCTTGCCATGCAAGGGAGAGTCTTTCTTTCCTATTTTCTGCCATAAAACACTTTCCTTTTCTTTTAAGTCACATTCTCCTTTCCTAAAGACTGAGCCGCATACCCTATCCCTTTTTCCTTCAGGACTCTGATTTTATTTCCCTTTTCCTAGTGGATTTGAATTAATTTTTGTTAACCAAAATAAGTTAGGGTTTTGATTTCCTAAAACCTTTAATTGAAGGCTTTTGCCGCAGCTTAGGGGATACATACACATACACATATACATCCAACCACAACCATTCATCATCATTCACTCCCAAACACTCTTGCCGTAGCCTTCCACTCAACCATTCACATCCATTCATCTTCTCAGCCAATCTTCCATACAAATCACCCTTCAAACCTTACCCCAATCCTTGTGCTGCAGCAAAGAGAATAAGGAGGACTCTTGGAGTGCTTGCTATTCACGTTTGGATTACTAGATCATTCTTAGGTGTCTTCAATCTTTTGTTTTCAATGTTTAAATTCAATTATCTTTGTTTTGTGAACATGAGGAACTAAACCCCTCTTAGCTAGGGGAAATTTCGAAACCATGAAAATATTTGCAATATGAATTGATTAATTCCAGTTGTGATTTCATAAGTTGTGAATGCAATTTACTTAACTGTTTGATTGATAACTTATTCTTGTTTGTTGATTAAGGTGGCCAACTTAGTTTGCATGGAGGGATTTGAAGCTAGAATATAAGGGAGTTTCACCTAATAGTTACAAACTTATATTCATAACTAGTGAAGGTTGCTTAACACGATTGCGTTAAGTGAATTCTTGGCTGGAGCATCATGCGTTCATAGTTGCGAATGTCATGTCAATGCTTATGATTTTCGTAGAACTTAATGATCTTTGATATGTATCTCTATTATGCGTTCATGTAGGGAACTATTGAAGAATAATTTGGGTTGACGATGCGTTCATCCAATTCAATGAATGTAGGAAAATCTGATGGTTAAATTGTGCGTTCACAGTTAACTTAGGGCGTTGTCATTCATGCTTTATTGAAAAAGCAACTGGAGATCAATTTGTATGCAAGTGTGTCATGTGTGGAGAAGAACCCTCTAGCTAGCCCATCATCCATCCAAAACACCAATTTCGTGCCAAAAATCTGTCTAAGTTTTTAGTTTACTTGTTTTACTTTAAATTTGTCCAAAACCCAATCCCCTTTACTTTTGTGTGTCAAACTAGTTAGAATCTGTCCAACTTTGTGTTTTTAAGTGTTTTGAGTCTTCATAGTTCCAAATTCATCCAAATTCACCCCTAGAGTCTGTTTTGAGTCTTTTAGCTTGTTTTAAGCTGTTTTGAGTCACTAGAGTCTAGTTTTGCATTCTTTGAGTCTAGTTTAGTGTTTTAAAATTACTTTTTACGTTTTTAAGTCAGTTTCAAGTGTTTTAGAAATCCCTCATAATTCCCGGTCTAGAACGATCCCTACTTACATATATACTACAATTGTCAACAAGAGGGTTTAATTTGTGTGCTGTTTTACATTGCATCACGCATCACTTTTCTTGGGAGAACAAGAGACTTTGCCCGTCATAGTATCTTCCACACTCACGGCACAAGAGGAAGAGAAGTTGGTGAGGGTGCTAAAAGAGCACAAAACAGCAATTGGTTGGACATTGGCCGACATCAAGGGAATCAGCCCTACCACTTGCATGCATTTTATACTTTTGGATGAGGGGTCTAAAACATCTCGAGAGGCTCAACGCCGACTCAACCTTTTAATGATGGAAGTTGTGAAGAATGAGATAATCAAGCTACTTGATTGTGGAGTGATCTATCCCATCTCTGATAGCCGTTGGGTTTCACCGGTTCAATGTGTTCCAAAGAAATCTGGAATCACTGTGGTGAAGAACGAAGAGAATGAACTTGTGCCTACCCGTATCCTAACCGGTTGGAGAGTTTGCATCGATTATAGGAAGCTCAACGCCACCACAAAGAAGGATCACTTCCCTTTGCCATTCATTGATCAAATGCTTGAAAGGTTAGCTGGTCATGCCTTTTATTGTTTTCTTGATGGTTATTCAGGTTATAATCAGATTGTCATAGCACTAGAGGACTAAGAAAAGACCACTTTCACGTGCCCTTTTGGTACATTTGCTTATCGTCGCATGCCATTTGGTTTATACAATGCACCTGCCACATTTCAAAGATGCATGATAAATATATTTTCAGATTATGTTGAGAAGATTATTGAGGTTTTTATGGATGATTTCAGCGTTTTTGGTGATTCATTCGATGGTTGTTTGAATAATCTTAGTTTGATCTTAAAACGATGCATTGAAACTAACCTTGTTTTAAATTGGGAAAAGTGTCACCTTATGGTAAAACAAGGCATAGTTTTAGAGCATATTGTTTCAGAAAATGGAATTGAGGTTGATAAATCAAAAATAGATCTTGTACGCTACTTACCCTCTCCTACTTCGGTTAGAAAGGTTCGTTCTTTTCTTGGACATACATGATTCTATAGGCCATTTATCAAGGATTTTTCAAAAATGGCACAGCCCCTAAGCCGTCTCCTCCAAAAAGAAGTGGCTTTTGAGTTCAACGGGGAATGCGAGAAGGCTTTCAAACACCTCAAGGACATGCTTACTTTGGCCCCAATCATCATTCCACCTGAATGGAGCCTTCCTTTTGAACTAATGTGTGATGCATCAGATTATGCAATTGGAGCTGTTTTAGGCCAACGGAAGAACAAACAGCCACATGTCATCTATTATGCTTCCCGGACCTTGAATGATGCCCAATTGAGTTACTCCACAACTGAAAAAGAACTTCTTGATGTTGTATTTGCATTAGATAAGTTTCGTTCTTATTTAATTGGCACTAAAGTCATTGTTTACACTGATCATGCATCTTTGAAGTATTTGCTCACAAAGAAGGAAGCCAAGCCAAGGCTAATTCAATGGATGCTTCTTCTCCAAGAGTTCAATATTGAAATCAGGGACAAGAAAGGGAGTGAAAACATGGTGGTTGACCACTTGAGCCTTATGGTGCATGATGAGGAGTCAATCCCTATCCAAGATATGTTTCCTGATGAGCAATTGCTGTCCATTAAGGTAAGTGAACCTTGGTATACTAATTTGGTGAATTATTTGGTGTCCAAACAAGTCCCCAGCACCCTAAACAGGTTCCAACATGATAAATTGAAAAATGATGCATGTTTTTATGTTTGGGATGATCCATACTTGTGGAAATATTGCTCTGATCAGATTCTACGTAGGTGTGTGCATGATTCGGAGTTTAATTCAATTTTAAATTTCTGCCATACTTATGCATGTGGGGGACACTTTGGGACACAACGCACAGCCCTTAAGGTTTTAGAATGTGGATTTTATTGGCCAACTATATTTAGGGATGCTAGAACCTTTTGTATGTCTTGGGATCGTTGTCAAAGAACGGGTAATATAGGTTCAAGGGATCAAATGCCGCAAACTGTTACACTTCCTGTTGAAATTTTTGATGTTTGTGGCATTGATTTTATGGGTCCTTTTCCTTCTTCACATGGTTTCCTTTATATCTTACTTGCTGTGGATTATGTGTCGAAATGGGTGGAAGCAAAAGCCACTCGAATTAATGATTCTAGCGTGGTTGCAGATTTCATTAGAACTAACATATTTGCAAGGTTTGGAATGCCAAGAGTAATCATAAGTGATGGAGGTTTGATGCGATGTAAAAGCCAAGAGTAATCATAAGCAAAAGCCACACAAATTAAACCCTCTTATTGACAGTTGTAGTAAAGATGCAAGTAGGGATCGTTCTAGGCCGGGGATTAGGAGGGATTGCAAATCTACTCTAAACTGACTTAAAAACACAAAAACAAACTTAAAAACACTTAACAAGACTCACAAGACTCAAAACAAACTTAAAAGACTCAAAATAACTTAAAACAACTAAAAAGACTCAAAACAGACACTAAGGTTGATTTTGGATGAATTTGGAACTATAAAGACTCAAAACACTTAAAAACACAAAGTTGAATATATTCTAACCTAATTGACACAAGAAAGTAAAGGGGATTGGGTTTTGGACGAATTTAAAGTAAAACAAGTAAATTAAAGACTTAGACAGATTTAGGCACGAAATTGGTGAATTGAATGGATGATGGGCTAGCTAGAGGGTTCTTCTGCACACATGACACACTTGCATACAAATCGATTTCCAGTTGCTTTTTCACTAAACCATGAACCTCAACGCCCCAAGTTAACCGTGATGCACTAATTAACCTTCAGATTTCCCTAAGTTTATTGAATTGGATGAATGCATACAACAACCCAAAGTATTCCTCAATAGTTCCCTACATGAACTGCATAATAGAGATACATATCAAGAATCATTAAGTTCTACGAAAATCATAAGCATTGACAAGGCATTCATAACTATGAACTACATGATACTTCTGCCAGGAATTTACTTAACGCGATCGTGACTAGCAACCTTTACTACTAGTGAATATAAGTTCATAACGATTAGGTGAAACTCTCTTATATTCTAGCATCGAATTCATGCATGCAAATTAAGTGTGCACCCTCAACCCACATACACAAACAAGTTTCAATTCAAACAGTTAAGTAAATTGAATTCACAACTTATGAAATCACAACTAGATGTAATCAATTCATAACGCAAGTATAATCATGGTATTGAATAGCCCCCTAGCCAAAAGGGCTTAGTTCCTCATAATCGCAAAACAAAGGTAAACAGATTTATACATTGAAAACAAAAGAAAGAAAACACCGAAACGCTCCAGCGGTCCAAATTGAATGCCAAAACGTCCAAAAGCTCTCATTCTTCTCCTTTGCTATGGCACAAGGGATTGGTGGTGAGTTTTAGTGGTGATTTGTGGTGGTGGATGGATGTAGGTGAGTTATGGAGGGTAGATTTTCGGCAGAAAGTGTGTATAATGGTCCATTGAGGCCTTTGATGTGCGACAAGGAAAGAGCACGGCTGAGGTGAATTAGGAATGTATTTAGGACTCCAAATCCTCGAAGAAAAAGGGTAACAAATCAGAATCCTAAGGGGAAAAAGGTAAGTAAGGTGCGGCAGGTCCTAGAGAGAAAGGGAAAGGCAATGATGTGGCAGATTTTGGAAGAAAGGGTAAAGAGATATGGGGCAAGGAGTTTAGGAAAGGGGAAACATAGAATTAAGTGTCCTAAAGTATTTAGGACACTCCTTTGCTGCTGGAACCTTGATAGATTAGGATTAAGAGTTGACTAAGTCAAAATAAGGTAAGTTTGACTAGTCAATCCTTCTTCTTGCTGGATTCATTTTCTTCCTTGAATTAATTCTTCCTTCTTTTAAACACATTCCTAGCCTCTTTAGATCTTCAATTTCATCCATCCACTTTGCTCCAAGCATATGCTATCCATTCCATGCCCAAAACTGCTCCAAAAGGCACCAAAATGCACTTTCTTGCCACTTTAGTCCTTTAAACCTACAAACACACGAAAATAGCTTAAAATACATAAATAACTAAGAACTAACAACATAAATGCCAAGAAACAAGCTAACTAAGTCACATAAATATGCTCCTATCAAGGTTCTCACTTTTGCAATAGAACCATTGAGGCGCTGTTCAAGAAGTACAATGTCACACATAAGGTTTCTACACCTTACCATCCTCAAACAAATGGCCAAGCTGAGGTTTCGAATAGAGAAATCAAGCAAATTTTAGAAAAGATCGTTGGGCCAACAAGGAAGGATTGGAGCTTGCGTTTGGATGATGCACTGTGGGCATATCGCAAGGCCTACAACACACCCTTTGGCATGTCCCTATTTCGGTTCATCTATGGCAAACCATGCCATCTTCCTGTAGAATTGGAGCACAAGGCGCATTGGGCTATCAAAACATTCAACATGGACATTGATGCCGCTGGAATTCATAGGAAGCTTCAATTGAATGAACTTGAAGAGATTAGGCACGAGGCTTATGAGAACGCTCGAATTTACAAGGAGAAGACCAAGGCTTATCATGACAAGATGATTCGTGGCAAATCATTCTCAATTGGCAAATCATGACAAGATTAATCTGGGACATTCTTGTTTTCTAAAGCCGTTGCATGATCTCATTATTTCTTTGCTTGGTTGCTACTTAGAATGCGTTTTCATCATTATAGATCCAAATACTAGAGCTCATGCCCGTTTCATTCAAAGCATAAAATTGATTGCATAACAAATAACAAGATGAAGTTGTTTAGTTAAGACCAGAGTCAAAAAGCCTCACCCTTTGCATATATGATGTGAAATTAAATCGCACTCAAACTTAAACCCTATCGACGTAGTATATGAAAGTAGGGATCGTTCTAGGCCAGGGATGAAAAGGGATAGTAATCTACACAAACTAGACTTTAAAATACTAAACTAGACTCAATGATAGAAAACTAGACTCTAGACAACTCAAAACAAGCTAATATGACTCAAAACAGCACAACTAAGTTAAATAGACTCAAAACAGACACTAGGAAGTTATTTGGACGAATTCTAGACTAGTAAGACTCAAAACACTAAAGAAAACCTAATTTAGACAGGTTCTAACTAATTTGACACAACAAGGTAAAGGGAATTGGGTTTTTGACAAAATTAACTAAAACTAAGCAAATTAAAGAAACAAAGTAACAAAGGTACGAAATTGGGTGTTTTGGATGGGTGAAGGGCTAGCTAGAGGGTCCTTCTCCACACATGACACATATGCAACACAAGTCGATTTCCAGTTATTATTCCTATAAACCATAAACCTCAAAGCCCCAAGTTAACCGTGACAGCACAAATTAACCATCAGATTTTCCTTAACTCATTGAATTGGATGGGATACGCATCGTCAACCCAAATTATTCTCCAATAGTTCTCTACATAAAAAGCATAATAGAAATACAAACAAAGATCATTAAGCTCTGTGAAAATCATAAGCATTGACAAGGCATTCGTGACTATGAAAAGCATGACACTCCTGCCAGGAATTTACTTAACGCGATCGTGACTAGCAACCTCCACTACTTGTAAATATAAGTTTGTAACTACTAGGTGAAACTCCCTTATATTTTAGCATCAAATTCATGCATGCAAACTAAGTGTGCACCCTTAATCAACATACAAGAATAAGTTTTCAATCAAACAGTTAAGCAAATTGCATTCAGGATTTATGAACTAATAACTGGATGTAATCAACTCATATCACATATATGTTCGTGGCTTTGAATTCTCCCCTAGCTAAAACGAGTTTACTTCCTCATGTTCGTAATAAAACAAAGATAAATTAATTTAAACATTGAAAGGAAAAGAGAGAATACACCTAGAAACGCTCCAACAATCCAAGGCTTTGAATGATAGGCACGGCACTAAGGGATTCCTCTCCTTTCTCCTTGCTAAGCTGCGGCACAATGAAGGCTATTTGGTGAATGGTGTGAATTGTGGTCTGATGGTAGAGGGTGGTGAAGGTTGGGGAATGGTATTGAATGGTATTTATAAGGCAAAGGGGCACAGCAAAGGCTGTCAAGGAGAAGGATTTAGGACTCCAAACCAACAAGGAAAAGGACATCTAGAAGCCAAAAACCAAAGAGAACAAGGATAGGGACCAAGCGCCAGATTTTTAGGGCTTCTAGAAAGGAGTGTTGTGGCATGTTTCTAGAAGGAAAAGGCTTTCTAAAAACAGGTTTTAGGTGTCCTAATCTAAAAATAATTCCCTAATGCAGCTAGAATTAAGGTAGGATAAGATTAGGATAGGATAAGATAAGATAGGGTAAGATAAGGTTAGTTTGGATAAGACAAGGTTGGATAAGGTTTTAGATAATGTTCCTTCTTTTTAGCTGATACCTTATCTTCAATGACTTGAATTAATTTCTCCATCTCTTTTGCACATTCCTAGCCTCTCTTAAACTTCAAATTCGTCCATCCACCTTGATCCATGCATGTGCCATCCATCCAAGCCCAAAACTGCTCTAAAATGCTCCAAATTGCATCTTCTTGCCAAATTTTGTCATTTGGACCTACAAACACACTAAAATAGCTTAAAACACTCTAATAAACAATAACTAACTAAATAAATGCAAGAAAACATGCTAACTAAGTCGCATAAATATACTACTACCAAATTCCCCCACACTTAGCTTTTGCTAGTCCTCGAGCAAAACAAACAAAACATAACCTAAACCTTCCAACGCTCGCCTCAGGGATTTCCAATGAAACATGACATGTTAAAAATCACTACTTACATAGATTTTAGTCATCCCTACCCTCGAACTCATACTTAATCGTAGTAGCCACTAACTAGCTCGCATTTAATCAATTAAAAACGACGTTTTGAATGTAGTAACATGCCTTAGAGAATCCCTCAATTCCTTACAAGATATACACTCTATTTTCACACAGATTTTCTGACTACACTCCCTACACTAGGTATATGTGAGAAGATTGATGTAAACATGTAGACTAAACACTCACATATGTTATAACAAAGAAGGCACTTTCTGGAATTATTAATGCACATATGAATATGATCTCATGAACAGAATACTACTACTCAGATGCGAGAACCAGAGACACCATATGCTCATACCAATCCTAAACTCCACATATTGAACACATAACAATCAAGATAGAAGTCTAAGGGTTGTAACGGGGCTAGGGGTATTGGCTAACAAAGAGAGGTAAAAGATAAGCAAAAGTTCTTAAAGAAATAGTAAGCAAAGCAATGAAATCAACACTTAGAATTCCCTTTTGATTGCAGAAACTAACTTTTAATACAAAGGGGATATTCATACAACTTTTAGGGCCATATTCAAACTTTTGGACCCTTTCTTCAACAACCAACACTTGTGAGCTTATTCTCACCTGTTTGAAACTCTGTTTTCTTTCTTTTCACAACTTTTTCTTTTCTTTTTCTTTTTCCAAGTTTTTTTTTCTTTTTTTTTCTGAAACAAACTCTACCCCAAAAGAACAAATCCTTCCCTCACACTTGTTTTTCTGCAATATGTTGATCAAAAGGAATTCCTTCTAAGTCATGCTTCACTATCCTTTAAGAACAAGGGTGTGGATAGTCCTATACTAGGCTAGGTAAGGATAATGTGGGCTAACAACAAAAATAGGCTAACTAAGGCTCAAAGGGTTAAACCTGCAATACATATGCAAAGGGTGAGGCTTTTTAGCACTGGTTTAACTAAACAACTTCATCTTGTTATTTGTTATGCAATCAATTTAATACTTTGAATGAAACGGGTATGAGCTCTAGTATTTGGATCTATAATGTTGAAAACGCATTCTAAGTAGCAACCAAGCAAAGAAATAATGAGATCATGCAACGACTTTAGAAAACAAAAACATCACAGATTAATAACTCTCCAAAAGAAGTATAGGCTCAAGTCTCTCGGGGTTATAGCGTTAGTTTGAGTTTCATCCTTCAAGCATGTTACAAAAATTGATTTTTTCCTTTGTGATTACATGTGAATTTGTAAACGACAACTACAACTAAGCATAAATCAAAGAGCATATACAATTTCCACCCATGTTTGTAACTTTCTTTAACAATCATAGAATTAAAAACTAAATCCTCATCATTGTGTTGGAAGGTACCCTAAGACACAACACACAACAAAAATGACTCTTTTTTGGTATTTTTCAAAACTTTTTGGAATTTTTTTTTGTAAATTTTCGTATTTTTCTTTCAAGACACATAAAAACACTTCAAAACACACTAAAAACACTTAAAAACAGTGAGTAACAACTTTAGAAGTGATAGGTGATAAAAACCCACGAAAATATCAATTAAAACACTTTGTTTACCCCCCCCCCCCCCCACACTTAAACCAAACATTGTCCTCAATGTTTCAAACATAGACTCACACACAAGCAAGCAAACAACACAACTAACAAACATGACAAATATGGCAAAGTAAAAGTAAACGCAATAAAGAGTAGGGTTTAGAAATCCAAATCTGGTTGTGGAGCCGGAGAGTCCTAGGTCTTCTTTATTCGAACGCATGGGTTGCCTCCCAAGAAGCGCTTGCTTTAATGTCTTCTAGCCGAACGATACCTCCAATTTAAGCTTCATTGGAGCCCTCGGCATGGAGGGGTATTTCCTCCACGACATGCTCCTCAAAATTCTCGTGCATTAGGTCTATGAATGGTAAGGGATAGTGGTCCTTCCTAATTTCGATGTTGAGCTTCCTAACATCAGTGTGAAGTGTCCCACCACCTTGAATTCGATTAGGAACCTGCACCAAAGACAGTAACAACCTATTAGTTGAAATGGGAATTGGAATTGGGATTGGTGGCTCACCAATGTATTGCGATGAAGTGGCAGCACTGTCAACAGATTCACAAGGGGTGGTCTCGGCCAGATTTGGTGGTTTGAGGATTGGGGTGTGTCCCTTGTGCTCTAATCCAATTCCCTCTTCATTGGTAGTTCGAAATACATCCTTCTTGATTGGTGCTGAACATTCCTGCCCTATATTTTTAATTACATCAATGGCAAAACAAGAACGAACATCATTAGTATGCTCAACAAATTCAGAAACTTTAAAGTTAATCATATCACCACCAAACTCCATAGTTAACGCTCCCTTGGCCACATCAATCTTGGTGTGGGCTGTTTTCATGAAAGGTCGGCCAAGTAAGATTGGCGATGGTGGAGAGTGGGCTGAGTCCTCCATGTCAAGCACATAGAAATCTGCAAGAAAAATCAAGTGGTCTACCTGCACCAAAGCATCTTCCAAAACTCCTTTCGGGTATGCATGATGCGAAAAATATAAGCACACAAATTAAACCCTCTTGTTGACAATTGTAGTAATGATGCAAGTAGGGATCGTTCTAGACCGGGGATTAGGAGGGATTGCTAAAACACTTGAAACTGACTTAAAAACGTAAAACTAAGTTTAAAACACTAAACTAGACTCACAGAATGCAAAACTGACTTTAATGACTCAAAACAACACAAAACAAACTAATAGACTCAAAACAGACTCTAGGGAGGAATTTGGACGAATTTGGAACTATAAAGACTCAAAACACTTAAAAACCACAGAGTTGACAGATTCTAACTAATTTGACACTTTAAAGTAAATGGGGGTTTGGTTTTGACGAATTTGAAAACTAACAAAGTAAATTAAGAACTAGACAGATTTAGGCACGAAATTGGGTTCTTTCAATGAATGATGGGCTAGCTAGAGGGTTCTTCTCCACACATGACACACTTGCATACAAATCGATTTTCAATTGTTCTTTCGATAAACCATGAAACTCAACACCCCAGATTAATTAGGTATGCTTAAATTAACCCTCAAGTTTTCCTTAAGTTATTGAATTGGATGGGAAAGCGCATGCAACAATTCAAAACATTCTCTAAAAGTTCCCTACGTGAACAACACAATAGAGTTACAATCAAAGATCATTAAGCTTCATGAAAACTATAAGCATTGACGAGGCATTCGTAACTATGATGAGCATGATACTCCTGCCAAGAATTCACTTAACACCATTGTTTATAAGCAACCTTCACTACACATGAATATAAGTTCATAACGATTAGGTGAAATTCTGATGCGATGTAAAACAGTACACAAATTAAACCCTCTTGTTGACAGTTGTAGTAAAGATGCAAGTAGGGATCGTTCTAGGCCGGGGATTAGGAAGGATTGCTAATCTACTCTAAACTAACTTAAAAACACAAAAACAAACTTAAAAACACTTAACAAGACTCATAAGACTCAAAACAAACTTAAAAGACTCAAAGCAGCTTAAAACAACCAAATTAACTCAAACTAGACACTAGGGACTGATTTGGACGAAAATAAACTCAAAGGACTAACTAGACACAAATCTAAACAGATTCGAACTAAACTAACATAACTTAAAGATGGGGGGTTTGGTTTCTACGAAAATTGAATCTAAAACTAAGTAACTTGCAGATTCTAAACAAAGACATAAAACTAAGGTGATTCAATGGATGATGGGTTAGCTAGAAGGTTTTTCTCCACACATGACACACACACATACAAATCGATTTCCAGTTGCTTTTTCATTAAACCATGAACCTCAATGCCCCAAGTTAACCGTGATGCACTAATTAACCTTCACATTTCCCTTGAATTGGATGAATGCATACAACAACCCAAAGTATTCCTCAATAGTTCCCTACATGAACTGCATAATAGAGATACATATCAAGAATCATTAAGTTCTACGAAAATCATAAGCATTGACAAGGCATTCATAACTATGAACTGCATGATACTCCTGCCAAGAATTTACTTAACACGATCGTGACTAGCAACCTCCACTACTTGTGAATATAAGTTCATAACGATTAGGTGAAACTCCCTTATATTCTAGCATCAAATTCATGCATGCAAACTAAGTATGCATCCTTAATCAACATACAAGAATAAGTTCTGAATCAAACAGTTAAGCAAATTGCATTCACAATTTTTGAAATCACAATTGAAGGTAATCAATTCATATTGCAAATATATTCATGGCTTTGAAATTCCCCCTAGCCAAAAGGGTTTAGCTCCTCATGTTCACAGCAAAACAAAGAGAAATTAAATTAAACATTGAAAACAAAGATAGATTACACCTAGAAACGTTCCAGCAATCCAACGTCTTGAATGGCTAGGCACGTCCAAGGGGTCTCCTTCTTCTTCCTTTGTAAAGCTGCGGCACAAGGGTTAGGGTGTGTAGATGATGTGCAAATTATATGACACTCAAATTAAAACCCTATGGTTGTAGTACATGCAAGTAGGGATCGTTTTAGGCCGAGGATTAGAAGGGATGCTAATCTACACAATTTAAACTTTAAAACACTAAACTAGACTCAAAAACAGAAAACTAGACTCTTATGACTCGAAACTGACCAAATTGACTCAAAACAGATACTAGAGAGTGAATTGGACAAATTCTAGACTAGTAAGACTCAAAACACTAAAAGGGGACAGATTTGGACGAATTTAAGAAAACTAAAACACAAATAAGAACTGAGGGGGTTTTCGGACGAATTTAACAAAACTAATTGTATTGCAGCAAACAAAATAAACTAAAACGAAATTAGGGTGAATTCAAGGGTGAAAAGCTAGTTAGAGGATCCTTCTCCACACATGAAACATATGCATACAAATTGATTTCCAGTATTGTTTCTTTAAACCATGAATGACAATGCCCCAAATTAATCGTGAATGCACAAATTAACTTTCAGATTTTCCTTAATTCATTGAATTGGATGGATGACGCATCGAAAATCAAATTATTCTCATCAAGTTCCCTACATGGAATACGCATAACAGAGATACATTCAAAGATCATTAAGTTCTATGAAAATCATAAGCATTGACAAGGCATTCGTAACTATGAAAAGCATGATGATACTCCTACCATGGATTCACTTAACATAATGATGACTAGTGACTTTTACTACTTGTGAATATAAGTTCATAACGATTAGGTGAAATTCCCTTATACTCTAGCATCAAATTCATGCATGCAAACTAAGTGTGCACCCTCAATCAACATACAAGAATAAGTTTTAATCAAACAGATAAGTGAATCGCATTCATGTTTTACGAAACAATAACTGGAGGTAATCAATTCATATCAAACATATGTCCATGGCTTCAAATTCACCTCTAACTAAAAAGAAATTAGTTCCACATGTTCAACATAATTGAAAAGCAAATTAAATTAAACATGGAAACGAAACGAGGGAAGAAAGAACTCTGAAACTCCCCAATGGTTGCATGTAGGCTTACGACACACTCCTCCTTCTCCAATGGAAGCCACGGCAAGGTCTTATCTTTTATCCTCTGCAGCAAAATATGGATTTCTGAATGTGTGGTTGTGTAGAACGAATTATGGTGTGGTATAGGGGGTTGTAGGTTGTTTTTTGCGCAGAAAATATGTATATATAGGCAGAGAAGACTCGGCACAAACTCCTGGAAGGAATGGGATAATTTCAACCCAATTCAAGAGGGAAAATGACTAATTAAATTAAGAATCCAGGAAGGAAAGGGAGTGGAAGGTGCGGCAAGAATTGGAGGGAAAAGGGATGGAGTGCAAGGTAAGGCAAAGGCCTTCTAGAAAGGTTTGGGGCGCCAGATTTGTAGGGATTCTAGAAACAATGTGTTTTGTGGCTAATTTCTAGAAGAACAAGGGCTAAAACATGTGGCACCAATGTAGGAAAGGATAAGGCTTTCTAGAAAGAATGTTATGACAGATTTTAAGTCTCCAAATACGAAAAGGAATCCCCCTTCCAGTTGGAATTAAAGTAGGATAAGATTAGAATAAGATAAGATAAGATAAGGTTGGTTTGGATAATGTTCCATGTTTGTAGCTGATTCTTTATCTTCTTTGACTTGAATTTATTTCTCCAACTCTTTTGCACACTCCTCGCCTTTCTTGATCTTCAAATTTGTCGATTCCTTGTCCTCCACATTCATGCAATCCATTTCATCCCAGAATTGCTCAAAAATGCTCAAAAATGCACTTTCTTGCCAACTTTGCCAATTGGACCTACAAACACATGAAAATAGCTTAAAACACTATAATAAACATAAACTAAGTAAATGCAAGGAAACAAACTAACTAAGTCGCATAAATATGCTCCTATCAGTAGAATGGGTGGTGATGGGTGGTAGAGGATGGATAGGTAGATAGGTGGATGGAAGGTGGATGCAGAGAATCTGTAGTGCTTGAATGGTGCAGCAAATGGCTTATTTATAGGGCTAGGGTATTCAGAAAATAATAGGAAAGGTTTATAACTTGCTAATTTGTCCTATAAGGAGTAAAAGTCAGAAATTAAAGAGAAAAGGAAAGGAAAGGTGCGGCAGGATCTTTAGAGAAAGGGAAAGTGGTTTATGGCAGAAAATAGGAAAGGGAATGTGATTTTGGTTCAGAAATTAGGGAAGAAAAGCATCCCTTGTGCGGCAAGGTTGTGGAGAAAAGGGAATGTAGGTTTGGGCTTCTAGAACAACCAATTAAATTTCCTAATATATTTTAGAATCCTTTTGTGGCTGGAACATAGGTGAGGAAGGATTAGGAAACTTCCAAGCCAAGAATAGAAACTTTCAAGAATGGAAACCTCCAAGAATAGAAACTTCCAACTTTAGAAACCTTGGCTTCCAATTTTGAACTCTTCATTCTTCATTTGATCCTAAGCTCATTTGATCTTCAATTTCATCCATCCACTTAGCTCCAAGCATGTGCAATCCATTTAGTGCCCAAAACTGCTCCAAAAAGCACCAAAATGCACTTTCTTGCCTACTTTGCACTTTAGATCTACAAACACACGAAAATAGCTTAAAATACTAAAATAACTAAGAACTAACAACCTAAATGCAAGGAAACAAGTTAACCAAGTCGCATAAATATGCTCCTATCAAATTCCCTTATATTCTAGCATCAAATTCATGCATGAAAACTAAGCGTGCACTCTTAATCAACATACAAGAATAAGTTATCAATCAAACAGTTAAGCAAATTGAATTCACAATTTATGAAATCACAACTGAAGGTAATCAATTCATATTGCAAGCATAGTCATGGCTTTGAATAGCCCCCTAGCCAAAAGGGCTTAGTTACTCATAATCGCAAAACAAAGGTAAACAAATTTATACATTGAAAACAAAAGAAAGAAATATAAGGGAATTTGATAGGAGCATATTTATGCGACTTGTTTGATTGATAACTTATTCATATTGAATTCATATTCATAAATTGAATTCAATCGCAGCATATACCATTCATTGTTTAATCGCAAAACAAAGGTAAAAAGATTTATACATTGAAAACAAAAGAAAGAAAACACCTAAACGCTTCAATGATCCAAATTGAATAGCAAGCATGTCCAAGAACTTTCCTTCTTCTCCTTTGCTGCGGCACAAGGTGTTGGTGATGGTTTGAAAGGTTGGTTGTTTGAAGGATTGGGTAGAAGGCTGAATGGTTGAAGGATTGAGATGATGGGCTGCAGCAGAGATTGAATTGGGATGTGTATGGGAATCAATGAATGGTATATGCTGCGGCAAGCGTTTTATTTAAGGCTAAAAGGAAATCAAAACCCTAGCTTAATTTGGTTAACAGAAATTAATTCAAATCCCTTAGAAGAAGGGAAAATAAAATCAGAATCCTAGAGAAAAAGGGTAAGGATGGTACGGAAAGGATTAGAAAGAAAAGGGAATGTGATTTGGTTTAGAAAACAGGAAAGAAACGACTTCCTTGCATGGCAAGGAAGGGGAATAGAAAAGGAATGTGCTTTAAAGCTGAAATTGGGCAAGGAGAGGATCCTTTGTGCGGCAAGGTTGTGGAGAAAAGGGAATGTAGTTTTAGGCTTCTAGAACAACCAATTAAGTGTCCTAACATATTCTAGAATCCTTTTGTGGCTAGAACATAGGTAAGGAAGGATTAGGAAACTTCCAAGCCAAGAATAGAAACTCTCAAGAATGGAAACCTTCAAGAATAGAAATTTCCAACTTTAGAAACTTTGGCTTCCAATTTTGAACTCTTCATTCTTCAATTGTCTTGAATCCAATTTTTCATATCTTCATTCAATCCTAAGCTCATTTGATCTTCAATTTTGTCCATCCACTTAGCTCTAAGCATGTGTAATCCATTTAGTGCCCAAAACTGCTCCAAAATGCACCAAAATGCACTTTCTTGCTCCTTTAGCCCTTTGAACCTACAAACACACGAAAATAGCTTAAAATACTAAAATAACTAAGAACTGACAACCTAAATGCAAGAAATAAGTTAACCAAGTCGCATAAATATGCTCCTATCAATGCATTAGATCGATCGGCTAATTGGATAATAACACCATCATTTTTAAGCTATCCTAGATTCATAAATGCATAAACAGAATATGGCATGACATTAATTGATGCACCTAAATCTAGCATAGCATGTTCAAACCTTGTATTACCAATTGCACAAGGGATAGTGAAACTACCTGGATCTTTGCATTTAGGTGACAGCTTTCTTTGCAACATCGTGGAGACATTTTCACTTACTTGTACCACCTCTTTCTCCCAAATCCGTTTCCTTGTTGTACAAATCTTCATCAAAAACTTAGTGTACTTGGCGATTTGCTTTTTCGCATCAAAATCTGTGTAAGTGATGATTTTTAATATGTCATGTGCATTGCAAATCCCTGAGGTAAATGTTGGAAGGTTTAGTTTGAGTTTAGTTTCTTTTGTTTTGCTCAAGGACTAGCAAAAGCTAAGTGTGGGGGAATTTGATAGGAGCATATTTATGCGACTTAGTTATGTTGTTTCCTTGCCTTTACGTTGTTAGTTCTTAGTTATTTTAGTGTTTTAAGCTATTTTCGTGTGTTTGTAGGTCCAAAGGGCTAAAGGAGCAAGAAAGGGCATTTTGGTGCATTTTGGAGCAGTTTTGGGCACTAAATGGATTGCACATGCTTGAAGCTAAGTGGATGGACGAAATTGAAGATCAAATGAGCTTAGGATTGAATAAAGATGTGAAGAATTGGATGAAGAATGAAGATTTCAAAATTGGAAGCCAAAGTTTCTAAAGTTGGAAGTTTCTATTCTTGGAGGTTTCCATTCTTGAAAGTTTCTATTCTCGGCTTAGACGTTTCCTAATCCATCCTCACCTATGTTCCAGCTATTAAAGGGTGCCAAAACATGTTAAGTTGCCTAATTACATGTTTCTAGAAGTCCTAGAACCTTTCCTTGAGGTTGCCACACCCCCTATCCCTTTCCCCTTCCTTGCCGTGCAAGGGAGGCCTTTCTTCCCTAAATTCTAAACCAAAACACATTCCCCTTTTTGTTTCTTAACCTTGCCGCACAAGGGAGAGGATTCTTTCCTATTTTCTACCTTAAAGCACATTCACTTTCCTTTAAACCTTCTGCCGCATGTCCTTACCCTTTTTCCCCTAGGATTCTGATTTTATTTCCCTTTCTCTAGTGGATTTGAATTAATTCCTGTTAACCAAATTAAGTTAGGGTTTTGGTTTCCTTTTTCCTTAAATAAAGCCCTTGTGCCAGAGCCTAAGAGGATTCATTCTCTCGCATATACATCCCAATTCATTCTCAGCCGCACCATATACCTATCCTAACCATTCGACTCATCTAAACACATTCCCAGCCATTCTCTCATACAATTCACCATTCAAACCATAACCCATCCCTTGTGCCGTAGCTAAGGAGAAGAATGAGAGCTTTTGGACGTTTTGGCATTCAATTTGGATCGCTGGAGCATTTAGGTGTTTTCTTTCTTTTGTTTTCAACGTATAAATCTGTTTACTTTTGCTTTGCGATTATGAGGAACTAAGCTCTTTTGGCTGGGGCGCTATTCAATACCATGATTACACTTGCGTTATGAATGGATTACATTTAGTTGTGATTTAATAAGTTGTGAATTCAACTTACTTAACTGTTTGAATTAAAACTTGTTTGTGTATGTGGGTTGAGGGTGCACACTTAATTTGCATGCATGAAGTCGATGCTAGAATATAGGGGAGTTTCACCTAATCGTTATAAACTTATATTCACAAGTAGTGAAGGTTGCTGGTCACGAACGTGTTAAGTAAATTCCTGGCAGGAGTATCATGCAGTTCATAGTTATGAATGCCTTGTCAATGCTTATGATTTTCATAGAACTTAATGATTCTTGATATGTATCTCTATTATGCAATTCATGTAGGGAACTATTGAGGAATATTTTGGGTTGTTGTATGCATTCATCCAATTCAATAAACTTAGGGAAATCTGAGGGTTGATTAGTGCATCACGGTTAACTTGGGGCGTTGAGGTTCATGGTTTATTGAAAAAGCAACTGGAAATCGATTTGTATGCAAGTGTGTCATGTGTGGAGAAGAACCCTCTAGCTAGCCCATCATCCGTCCAATTCATCAACTTCATGCTAAAATCTGTTTAAGTTTATAATTTGCTTGTTTTGCTTTAAATTCGTCAAAAACCCAATTCCCTTTACTTTGGAGTGTCAAACTAGTTAGAATCTGTCCAACTTTGTGTTTTAAAGTGTTTTGAGTCTTTGAAGTCTCAAATTCGTCCAAAATCAACCCTAGAGTCTGTTTTGAGTCTATTTGGTTGTTTTAAGTTGTTTTGAGTCTTTTAAGTTTGTTTTGAGTCTTGTGAGTCCTGTTAAGTGTTTTTAAGTTTGTTTTTGTGTTTTTAAGTCAGTTTAGAGTAGATTAGCAATCCCTCCTAATCCCCGGTCTAGAACGATCCCTACTTGCATCTTTACTACAATTGTCAACAATAGGGTTTAATTTGTGTGCTGTTTTACATCGCATCAAATTTTTGGCGCCGTTGCCGGGGATTAGCAACTTTGCTAATCCCCCGTTGTTTCTTTTTGTTTACTTTCGTGTGTTTTAGTTTTAGTTACTGACTTAGTTTTGTTTTTCTTGTTTTTAGGTACTAGTTTATGACTCGAAGTTCTCAAACTATTCGTAAGAATATCTTGGACTTTGACGATGATTTTGAGAGGACTTTGAGAAGGCAGAGAAACCAGCAAGAATCTAATCTACCTAGCCTTGAACCTAAGCTTGAAGAACAAGTGATAAAAGACCCCACGACAAGGAATTTAGAAGAACCACAAGCCATGGCAGTGGACAATCGAACAATCAAGGAGCTCTCTTCTTCGGGATTGGACAATGCCGCACCCCTATCCATCCAATACCTCACGGTTGCTCAAGGAAAGACCGAAGAGTTCGAGTTGAAATCTAGTTTGTTGCACCACATCCCGAAATTCCAGGGGCTGTCCATGGAGGATCCGAACAAACACTTGAAGGAATTTGAAGTTGTTCACTCAAGTATGACCCCTGTCAATGTCGATGGAAGCATATTGAAGATGAAGGCCTTTCCATTCTCACTAATGGACAAGGCTAAAGATTGGTTATATGAATTGGCACCTGGAACGGTTACCTCTTGGAAGAGCATGAAACGAGCATTCCTAGAGAAGTTTTTACCAACCTCACGAGTCATTCTCTTGAGGAAGAGAATTAGTGGCATCCAACAAAACCAAGGGGAGTCGTTTCCAGCCTATTACGAGCGTTTTAAGACGTTAGTTGCTTCCTGTCCACCACACCAGATGAAGGAAGAGCTTCTCCTTCAATACTTCTATGAAGGACTTCTCTCCATTGAAAGACAAATGCTTGACGCTTCAGCGGGAGGAGCTTTGGTAGACAAAACCCCGACAGCTGCAAAGATCTTAATTGCAAATAGAGCATTGAATGCACAACAATATGAAGGTGTTGGATGAAGAGACATCCCACGGTAACAATCACAAGTGAATGAGGTAAGTGTAATTTCTGAAATTCAATCTCAATTAGCTAACCTCACTACTCTTGTGTCACAGGTCGTAGATGTATCCAAAATGCAAAGTGTAGCTGCTTGTGGCGTGTGCTCCATGTAAGGGCATCTCACGGATCAATGCCCTCAATTGATCGAGAATGGAGGGTAGGAATCTGCCAATGCCGTGGGTTTTGGGAACCAAAACTAACCAAGGAGTGATCCTTTCTCAAATACAAACAATCCAGGTTGGAGAGATCATCCAAATTTCAAGTGGAATGAGCCCCAACAAACCCAACAACAAAGTGCATTTAGGCAGCAACCTCCGGGATTTTACCAAAGGCCATACCCACCCACACAACCCCAAACACAACCTACCCAAACCAAATCAGGTTCGTCCATAGATAATGATCAAAATTTTCAATTATTAACTTCTGTGGCACAGGGAATGCAAACTCGAGACAAAAAGGTGGATGAATTGGAAAAGCAAGTAGGGCAGATTGCGAAGTTCATGGGCCAATTCAGAGAGCAAGGCAAGTTGCCTAGTTCAACCGTTGTTAACCCAAATGGAGGATTTGAGTCTGCCAAGGTCATCAGTTTGCGAAGTGGAAAACAAGTTGGAACAGACCCACAACCCTCCAAATCACATTCGAAAGAGGACGAGAAGTTGCTAATTGAAGAAGAGGAACAAGCACAACCCATGGCAAGGGTAGAACCACCTTTGCCGCAGCCACCTAAGTAAACCAATCCGTCCACCATAGGTAAGAAGGTTCCAAATTCGATTATTTCTAACGTTGTTCCTCCAAATGTACCATTTCCTCACAGATTTATGCAATCGAAGAAGGAGGGGGCTGAAAATGACATTCTGGACACGTTTAGAAAAGTACAAGTCAATATACCACTTTTGGATGCAATTAAACAAGTTCCAAGGTATGCCAAGTTTTTAAAAGAACTTTGCACAACTAGGAAGAGAACTTCGAACAAGGAGGTTGTGAAGGTAAGTGAAAATGTCTCAGCCGTCTTGCAATGTAAACTGCCCTCTAAATGCAAAGATCCGGGTAGTTTTACAATTCCTTGTGTTATTGGCAATACTCGATTTGAACATGCCATGTTAAACCTAGGTTGTCTATTAATGTCATGCCTTATTCAATTTATGCATCTATGAACTTAGGCGAGTTGAAAAATGATGGTGTGATTATTCAATTGGCCAATCATTCTAATGCCTATCCAAAAGGAGTTTTGGAAGATGTTTTAGTGCAGGTCAATCACTTAATCTTTCCGGCGGACTTCTACGTGCTTGAAATGGAAGACTCGGACCATTCTCCTTCATTGCCAATCCTCATTGGAAGGCCATTCATGAAAACTGCCCGCAACAAGATTGATCTGTTTAAAGGGTCCTTGACAATGGAATTTGATGGGGAAGTTATTGATTTTAATCTTTCTGAATCTATCAAGTATCCTAGTGATGATCGTTCTTGTTTTTCTATTGATATAATTAATTCATTGGTGCAGGAACATCTTGAACAATTGAATGAAGATGCACTTGAAATGGTCATTACGAAGGGAATGGGCATCAAAAACGAAGGGACAGCACCCATGCTCATGCACGACATGCATGAACACAACCTTGCTGTGCCCCCTATTCAAGAAGTGATTGAGATGGTGGCTGCACCTAAATCATTGGCACCACAATTTGGTAAACTGTTGCTCCCAATTTCAAGTTTAGTTTCGACTAATAAGTTACTGCCTTCAATTGTGCAGCCACCTTCCCTTGAACTTAAACCATTACCAAGCCATTTGAAGTATGTTTTCTTGGGAGACCAAGAGACTTTGCCCGTCATTGTCTCAAGCACACTCACGGCACAAGAGGAAGAAAAGTTGGTAAGGGTGCTAAAAGTGCACAAAACAGCAATTGGTTGGACATTGGCCGACATCAAGGGAATCAGACCTACCACTTGCATGCATCGTATAATTTTGGTGGAGGGGTCTAAAACATCTCGAGAGGCTCAACGTCGACTCAACCCTCCAATGATGAAAGTTGTGAAGAAAGAGATAATCAAGCTACTTGATTGTGGCGTGATCTATCCTATCTCTGATAGCCGCTGGGTTTCACCGGTTCAATATGTTCCCAAGAAAACTGGAGTAACTGTGGTGCCAAATGCAGAAAACAAACTTGTGCCCACTCGAATCCAAACAGGTTGGAGGGTTTGCATAGATTATAGGAAGCTCAACGCCACCACAAGAAATGATCACTTCCCCTTGCCATTCATTGATCAAATGCTTGAAAGGTTAGCCAGTCATGCTTTTTATTGTTTTCTTGATGGTTATTCAAGTTACAATCAGATTGTCATAGCACCGGAGGACCAAGAAAATACCACTTTCACGTGCCCTTTTGGTACATTTGCTTATCATCGCATGCCATTTGGTTTATGCAATGCACCTGCCACATTTCAAAGATGCATGATGAGTACATTTTCAGATTATGTTGAGAAGATTATTGAGGTTTTTATGGATGATTTCAACATTTTTGGTGATTCATTCGATGGTTGTTTGAATAATCTCAGTTTGATCTTAAAACGATGCATTGAAACTAACCTTGTTTTAAATTAGGAAAAGTGTCATTTTATGGTAAAACAAGGCATAGTTTTAGGGCATATTGTTTCAGAAAATGGAATTGAGGTTGATAAATCGAAAATAGATCTTGTACGCTACTTACCTTCTCCTACTTTGGTTAGAGAGGTTCGTTCTTTTCTTGGCCATGCAGGATTCTATCGACGATTCATCAAGGATTTCTCAAAGGTTTCCCAACCTCTTTGCTGTCTCCTTCAAAAGGATGTGTCCTTTGACTTCAACGAGGAATGCAAGGCAGCCTTCAACCACCTCAACCAGTTACTGACCACGGCCCCAATCATTGTTACACCAAATTGGAGCCTTCCTTTTGCGCTCATGTGTGATGCTTCCGATTATGCTTTAGGGGCTGTTTTAGGCCAAAGGAAGGACAAGAAGCCGCATGTCATAAACTACGCATCCCGGACCTTGAATGATGCTCAATTGAATTACTCCACCACTGAAAAAGAACTTCTTGCTGTTGTGTTTGCTTTAGATAAATTTCGTTCTTATTTAATTGGCACTAAAGTCATTGTTTACACTATTCATGTAGCCTTGAAGTATTTGCTAACGAAGAAGGAAGCCAAGCCAAGACTCATTCGCTGGATGCTTCTACTTCAAGAGTTCGATATTGAAATTAGGGACAAGAAGGGGAGTGAAAACGTGGTGGCTGACCACCTAAGCCGATTGGTGCATGAAGAATAGTCCATTCCTATTCCAGAAACGTTTCCAGATGAGCAGCTACTGTCCATTAAGGTAAGTGAGCCTTGGTATGCTGATTTGGTGAATTATTTGGTGTCTAAACAAACTCCAAGCAATCTAACCAAGCACCAACATGATAAACTTAAAAAGGATGTGCGTTTTTATGTTTGGGATGACCCATATTTGTGGAAATATTGCCTTGATTAGATCGTACGTAGGTGTGTGCATGAATCTGAGTTTCCTTCAATTTTAAGCTTTTGCCATTCATATGCATGTGGTGGTCCTTTTGGCACCCAAAAGACAGATTTTAAGGTTCTTAAATGTGGATTTTATTGGCCTACTTTGTTTAGAGATGCTAGAACTTTTTGCATAACATGTGATCGTTGCCAAAGGACAGGAAATATAGGCCAAATAGACCAAATGCCGCAGGCGCCAATCCTTGTTGTTGAAATTTTTGATGTTTAGGGTATCAATTTTATGGGTCCTTTTCCTTCATTTTTTGGTTTCAATTACATTTTACTTGTGGTTGATTATGTTTCGAAGTGGGTGGAAGCAAAAGCCACTAGAACTAACGATTATAAAGTTGTTGCAGATTTTGTGAAATCTAACATTTTTTCCATATTTAGGATGCCTAGAGTGCTCATAAGTGATGGGGGGTCTCATTTTTGCAATCGAACCATTGAGGCGCTGCTTAAGAAGTACAATGTGACACATAAGGTTTCAACACCTTATCACCCTCAAACAAGTGGCCAAGCCGAGGTTTCAAATAGAGAAATGAAGTAGATTTTGGAGAAGACTGTTGGGCCAAATAGGAAAGATTGGAGCTTGCGTTTGAAGGATGCATTATGGGCGTATCGTACTGCTTACAAAACACCCATTGGTATGTTTCCATTTCGGCTCATCTATGGCAAACCATGCCATCTCCCTGTGGAATTAGAGCACAAGGCACATTGGGCTGTCAAGACCTTCAATCTGGACGTAGACAAGGCTGGAATTCATAGAAAGCTTCAATTGAATGAACTTGAAGAGATAAGGCATGACGCTTATGAGAATGCTCGAATTTACAAAGAGAAGACCAAGGCATTCCATGACAAGATGATTTGAGGCAAAACATTCTCAATAGGGCAGAAAGTGTTGCTATTCGATTCCCGCCTTTGATTGTTCCCTGGTAAGTTACATTCTAAATGGATTGGCCCGTTTGTTGTTACTAATGTTTTTACTCATGGTGCAGTCCAAGTCCAAAGTTTGAAAACAGGACATGAGTTCAAGGTGAATGGGCATCGTTTGAAGCCTTACTATGTGAGTTTTTCTGAGCATGTTGTGGAGGAACTACCCTTCCATGCTGTGGACTCCAATGATGCTTAATTGGAGGTATCGTCCGGCTGCACGACGTTAAAGCAAGCGCTTCTTGGGAGGCAACCCATGCATTCAACGAAGGGAGTTCTAGGAATCGTCCAATAGCTAGATTTGCATTCCTAAACCCTTCTCTTTACTGATTTCATTTTGCTTTGATTAGTTAGTTGTGTTATTTGTTTGCTTTCTTTGAGTTTATGCTTGAAACATTGAGGACAATGTTTGATTTAAGTGTGGGGGGTAACAAAGTGTTTTTGATGCAAATTCGTGGGATTTTATCACCCATTACTTCTAAAGTTGTTTCTCACTGTTTTTAAGTGTTTTTAAGCTGTTTTGGAGTGTTTTAGTGTGCTTTGAAGTAAAAATCCGAAAATTTGATAAAAATTTGAAAAAACAGTTTGAAAAATACCAAAAAGAGTTGTTTTTGTGTGTTTGTGTCGTAGGTACCTTCCAACACAATGATGAGGATTTGGTTTTTAATTGCATGACTGTTAAAGAAGGTTACGAACATGGATGGAAGTTTGATATGCTCTTGGTTTATGCTTGGTTGTCGTTGTTGTTTATGAATTCAAATTTGATCACAAAAGGATAAAATCAGTTTTTGTAACATGCTTGAAGGAAGGAACTCAAACTAACGCTACAACCCTGTGAGACTTGAGCCTAAACGTTCTTTTGGAGAGTTATTAATCTGTGCTTTTATTCTTTGCTTCGTTGCTACTTAGAATGCATTTTCATCATTATAGATCCAAATGCTAGAACTCATATCTGTTTCATTCAAAGCATGACATTGAATTACATAACACATATCAAGATGAAGTTGTTTAGTTGCCACCAAAGCCAAATAGCCGTACCTTATTTCATTTGTTTTGTAGGTTTAACCCCGTTAAGCCTTGTTTAGCCTATTTTCTTTGTTAACCACATTAACCTTACCTAGCCTAGAATAGGACCATCCATACCCTTGTTCTTAAGGCATAGTGAAGCATGACTTAGAAGGAATGCCTTTTGATTATCCTTATGCAGAAAAACAAGTGTGGGGGAAGGGATTTGTGTGTGTTTGTGTGCCAAGAAAAAGAAATAAGGCACGGGTTTGGTAAAGAAAAAGAAAAATTCATGGAAAAAGAAAAGAAAAAAAAAAGAAAAGTTGTGAAAAGAATGAAAAGGAGTTGACAAATAAGTGAGAATGAGCTCACATGTGTTGGTTGTTGAAGAAAGGGTCCAAAACATCAAATCTGGCCCTAGAATGTGTAAATCTTCCCTTTTTTGTGTTTAAAGTTGATTTCTACATTCAAAATTGAATTCTAAGTGTCAATCTCATACTTTGCTTACTATTTCTTTAATAAGCCTTGTTTTTCCATATCCTTTCATTGTTAGCCAACACCCTTAGCCCCGTACAACCCTTAACTTCTATCTTGAGTGTTATGTGTTTCAATATGTGGAGTTTGGAATTGGTATGAGCATAAGGAATCACTGGTTCTTGCATCTAAGTAGTAGCATTCCTTTCATGAGATCATATTTATATACTCACTTATAACTCCAGAAAAGTGCTTTCTTTGTTATAACATATGTGAGTGTTCGTTTTCATGTTTACATCAATCTTCTCACATATACCTGGTGTAGGGTGTGTAGTCAGAAAATCTGAGTGAAAATTGAGTGCATATCTAGTAAGGAATTGAGTGAATTCTCTAAGGCATGTTACTACATTCAAAATGTTGTTTTAATTGATTAAATATGAACTAGTGAATGGTGACTGTGATTAAGTATGAGTTCAAGTGTAAGAATGACCAAAAGCTGTGTAAGTGATGATTTTTAATATGTCATGTGCATTGCAAATCCCTGAGGTAAATGTTGGAAGGTTTAGTTTGAGTTTTGTTTCTTTTGTTTTGTTTGTTTTGTCTTGCTCGTGGACTAGCAAAAGCTAAGTGTGGGGCAATTTGATAGGAGCATATTTATGCGACTTAGTTAACTTGTTTCCTTGCCTTTACGTTGTTAGTTCTTAGTTATTTTAGTGTTTTAAGCTATTTTCGTGTGTTTGTAGGTCCAAAGGGCTAAAGGAGCAAGAAAGGGCATTTTGGTGCATTTTGGAGCAGTTTTGGGCACTAAATGGATTGCACATGCTTGGAGCTAAGTGGATGGATGAAATTGAAGATCAAATGAGCTTAGGATTTAATGGAGATGTGAAGAATTGGATGAAGAATGAAGATTTCAAAATTGGAAGCCAAAGTTTCTAAAGTTGGAAGTTTTTATTCTTGGAGGTTTCCACTCTTGAAAGTTTCTATTCTCGGCTTAGACGTTTCCTAATCCGTGCTCGCCTATGTTCCAGTTATTAAGGGGTGCCAAAACATGTTAAGTTGCCTAATTACATGTTTCTAGAAGTCCTAGAACCTTTCCTTGAGGTTGCCGCACCCCCCTATCCCTTTCCTCTTCCTTGTCGTGCAAGGGAGGCCTTTCTTCCCTAAATTCTGAACCAAAACACATTCCCCTTTTTGTTTCTTAACCTTGCCGCACAAGGGAGAGGATTCTTTCCTATTTTCTACCTTAAAGCACATTCCCTTTCCTTTAAACCTTCTGCCGCATGTCCTTACCCTTTTTCCCCTAGGATTCTGATTTTATTTCCCTTTCTCTAGTGGATTTGAATTAATTCCTGTTAACCAAATTAAGTTAGGGTTTTGATTTCCTTTTTCCTTAAATAAAGCCCTTGTGCCAGAGCCTAAGAGGATTCATTCACTCGCATATACATCCCAATTCATTCTCAGCCGCACCATATACCTATCCTAACCATTCGACACATCCAAACACATTCCCAGCCTTCTCTCATACAATTCACCATTCAAACCATAACCCATCCCTTGTGCCGCAGCAAAGGAGAAGAAGGAGAGCTTTTGGACGTTTTGGCATTGAATTTGGATCGCTGGAGCGTTTAGGGGTTTTCTTTCTTTTGTTTTCAATGTATAAATCAATTTACTTTTGCTTTGCGATGAGGAACTAAGCTCTTTTGGCTAGGGGGCTATTCAATACCATGATTACACTTGCGTTATGAATTGATTACATCCAGTTGTGATTTCATAAGTTGTGAATTCAATTTACTAAACTGTTTGAATTAAAACTTGTTTGTGTATGTGGGTTGACGGTGCACACTTAATTTGCATGCATGAAGTCGATGCTAGAATATAAGGGAGTTTCACCTAATCGTTATAAACTTATATTCACAAGTAGTGAATGTTGCTGGTCACGATCGCATTAAGTAAATTTCTGGCAGGAGTATCATGCAGTTCATGGTTATGAATGCCTTCTCAATGCTTATGATTTTCATAGAACTTAATGATTCTTGATATGTATCTCTATTATGCAGTTCATGTAGGGAACTATTGAGGAATACTTTGGGTTGTTGTATGCATTCATCCAATTCAATAAACTTAGGGAATTCTGAGGGTTGATTAGTGCATCACGGTTAACTTGGGGCATTAAGGTTCATCGTTTATTGAAAAAACAACTGGAAATCGATTTGTATGCAAGTGTGTCATGTGTGGAGAAGAACCCTCTAGCTAGCCCATCATCCGTCCAATTCATCAACTTCGTGCTAAAATCTGTTTAAGTTTATAATTTGCTTGTTTTACTTTAAATTCGTCAAAAACCAATTCCCTTTACTTTGGAGTGTCAAACTAGTTAGAATATGTCCAACTTTGTGTTTTTAAGTGTTTTGAGTCTTTGAAGTCTCAAATTCGTCCAAAATCAACCCTAGAGTCTGTTTTGAGTCTATTTGGTTATTTTAAGTTGTTTCGAGTCTTTTAAGTTTGTTTTGAGTCTTGTGAGTCCTATTAAGTGTTTTTAAGTTTGTTTTTTTGTTTTTAAGTCAGTTTGGAGTAGATTAGCAATCCCTCCTAATCCCCGGTCTAGAACGATCCCTACTTGCATCTTTACTACAATTGTCAACAAGAGGGTTTAATTTGTGTACTGTTTTACATCACATCAAACATTGAAAGCAAAAGATAGAATACACCTAGAAACGCTCCAACAATCCAAGGCTTTGAATGGCAGGCACGGCACTAAGGGATTCCTTTCCTTTCTCCTTGCTAAGCTGCGGCACAATGAAGGCTGTTTGGTGAATGGTGTGAATTGTGGTCTGATGGTAGAGGGTGGTGAAGGTTGGTGAATGGTATTGAATGGTATTTATAAGGCAAAGGGGCATAACAAAGGCTGTCAAGGAGAAGGATTAGGGACTCCAAACCAACGAGGAAAAGGACATGTAGAAGCCAAAAACCAAAGAGAACAAGGATAGGGACTAGGCGCCAGATTTTTCGAACTTCTAGAAAGGAGTGTTGTGGCTTGTTTCTAGAAGGAAAATGCCTTCTAAAAACAGGTTTTAGGCGTCCTAATCTTAAAATAATTCCCTCATGCAGCTAGAATTAGGGTAGGATAAGATTAGGATAGGATAAGATAAGATAGGGTAAGATAAGGTTAGTTTGGATAAGATAAGGCTGGATAAGGTTTTAGATAATGTTCCTTCTTTTTAGCTGATTCCTTTTCTTCAATGACTTGAATTAATTTCTCCATCTCTTTTACACATTCCTAGCCTCTCTTGAACTTCAAATTCGTCCATCTACCTTGATCCATGCATGTGCCATCCATTCCAAGCCCAAACCTGCTCTAAAATGCTCCAAATTGCATCTTCTTGCCAACTTTTGCCATTTGGAACTACAAACACTCGAAAATAGCTTAAAACACTCTAATAAACAATAACTAACTAAATAAATGCAAGAAAACATGCTAACTAAGTCGCATAAATATGCTCCTATCAATATATAATGTAGGTTTAACCCCTTTGAGCCTTATTTAGCCTATTTTCTTTGTTAGCCACATTAACCTTACCTAGCCTAGCATAGGACCATCCATACCCTTGTTCTTAAAGAATAGTGGAGCATAACTTAGAGGGAATTCCTTTTGATCGACATTTTGCAGAAAAACAAGTGTGGGGGAAGGATTTGTTCTTTTGGGGTAAAGTTTGTTTCAAAAGAAAGAAGAAAAAGAAAAAAGAGTTGAGAAATAAGTGAGAATTGATAGGAGCATATTTATGCGACTTAGTTAGCTTGTTTCTTGGCATTTATGTTGTTAGTTCTTAGTTATTTATGTATTTTAAGCTATTTTCGTGTGTTTGTAGGTTTAAAGGACTAAAGTGGCAAAAAAAGTGCATTTTGGTGCCTTTTGGAGTAGTTTTGGGCATGGAATGGATAGCATATGCTTGGAGCAAAGTGGATGGACGAAATTGAAGACCTAAAGAGGCTAGGAATGTGTTTAAAAGAAGGAAGAATTAATTTAAGGAAGAAAAGGAATCCAGCAAGAAGAAGGATTGACTAGTCAAACTTACCTTATTTTGACTTAGTCAACTCTTAATCCTAATCTATTAAGGTTCCAGCTACAAAGGAGTGTCCTAAATACTTTAGGACACTTAATTCTATGTTTCCCCTTTCCTAAACACCTTGCCGTATATCTCCTTACCCTTTCTTCCAAAATCTGCCACATAATTGCCTTTCCCTTTCTCTCTAGGACCTGCTGCACCCTACTTACCCTTTTCCATATTGGGATTCTGATTTGTTACCGTTTTTCTGTAGGATTTGGAGTCCTAAACGTTTCCAATTTAATTCTAAGTTGTGCCCTTTCTTTCCCTTATAAATAAAGAGCCTTGCCGCACATCAAAGGGCTCTCTGAACCACTCTACACACTCTCTGCATTCCTACCACCCATCCACCCATCCACCCTTCACCATAACTCACCTACATCCATCCACAACCATAATTCACCACTAAAACCTTCACCCAAACCTTGTGCCGCAGCAAAGAAGAAGGAGGAAGGCCTTGGACGTGCTTGCCATTCATGTTTGGATTGCTGGAGAATTCTAGGTGTTTTCTTTCTTTTGTTTTCAATGTATAAGTTTTATTATCTTTGTTTTGTGAACATGAGGAACTAAACCCCTTGTGGCTAGGGGGAGATTCAAAGCCATGAACATACTTGCAATATGAATTGATTACCTTCAGTTGTGATTTCATAAATTGTGAATTCAATTTGCTTAACTGTTGAATTGATAACTTATTCTTGTATGTTGATTGAGGGTCGACACTTAGTTTGCATGCATGAATTTGATGCTAGAATATAAGGGAGTTTCACCTAATCGTTATGAACTTATATTCATGTGTAGTGGAGGTCGCTTATAAACGATCGCGTTAAGTAAATTCCTGGCAGGAGTATCATGCAATTCATAGTTATGAATGCTTTGTCAATGCTTATGATTTTCATAGAACTTAATGATTCTTGATATGTATCTCTATTATGCAGTTCATGTAGGGGAACTATTGAGGAATACTTTGGGTTGTTGTACGCATTCATCCAATTCAATCAACATAGGGAAATCTGAAGGTTAATTAGTGCATCACGGTTAACTTGGGGCGTTGAGGTTCATGATTTAATGAAAAAACAACTGGAAATCGATTTGTATGCAAGTGTGTCATGTGTGGAGAAGAACCCTCTAGCTAGCCCATTATCCATCCAATTCATCAATTTCATGCTAAAATCTGTTTAAGTTTATAATTTGCTTGTTTTGTTTTAAATTCGTCCAAAACCCAATCCCCTTTACTTTTGTGTGTCAAACTAGTTAGAACCGGCCTAACTTTGTGTTTTTAAGTGTTTTGAGTCTTCATAGTTCCAAATTCGTCCAAATTCACCCCTAGAGTCTATTTTGAGTCTTTTAGCTTGTTTTGAGCTGTTTTGAGTCAATTTAGTTGTTTTTGAGTCATTAGAGTCTAGTGTTGCATTTTTTAGTCTAGTTTAGTGTTTTAAACTTAGTTTTACGTTTTTAAGTCAGTTTCAAGTGTTTTAGCAATCCCTCCTAATCCCCAGTCCAGAATGATCCATACTTGCATCTTTACTACAATTGTCAACAAGAGGGTTTAATTTGTGTGCTGTTTTACATCGCATCAAGAATAAGCTCACAAGTATTGGTTGTTGAAGAAAGGGTCCAAAAGTGTGAATCTGACCCTAAGTTGCATGAATCGCCCATTTGTGTTTAAAGTTGGTTGCTGCATTCAAAAGTGAATTCTAAGTGTTGATTTCATTGCTTTGCTTACTATCACTTTAAGAACCTTTGTTTATCCTTAACCTTTCTTTGTTAGCCAATACCTTAGCCCCGTTACAACCCTTAGACTTCTATCTTGATTGTTGTGTTCAATATGTGGAGTTTGGGATTGGTATGAGCATATGGTATCCATGGTTCTTGCATCTAAGTAGTAGCATTCGGTTCATGAGATCATATTTATATGTGTATTAATAATTCCAGAAAGTAGGGGTAAAACAACACACAAATTAAACCCTCTTGTTGACAATTGTAGTAAAGATGCAAGTAGGGATCGTTCTAGACTGGGGATTAGGAGGGATTCCTAATCTACTCTAAACTGACTTAAAAACACAAAAACAAACTTACAAGACTCAAAACAACTTAAAACAACCAAATAGACTCAAAACAGACTCTAGGCAGAAATTTGGATGAATTTAAGACTAGTAAGACTCAAAACACTAAAAACACAAATTTGGACAGATTCTAACTAATTTGACACACCAAAATAAAGGGGGATTGGGTTTTGGACGAATTTAAAGTAGAACAAGTCAGAAACTAAAACTAGACAGATTTGCACGAAATTGGGTGTTTTGGATGGATGATGGGCTAGCTAGAGGGTTCTTGTCCACACATGACACACTTGCATACAAATCAATTTTCTGTTGTTCTTTCGATAAACCATGAAACTCAACACCCCAGGTTAATTAGGTACGCTTAAATTAACCCTTAAGTTTTCCTTAAGTTATTCAATTGGACGGGAAAGCACATACAACAATTCAAAACATTCTCTAAAAGTCCCCTACATGAAAACGCATAATCGAGATACAATCAAAGATCATTAAGCTTCATGAAAACTATAAGCATTGATGAGGCATTTGTAACTATGATGAGCATGATACTCCTGCCCAGAATTCACTTAACGCGATCGTTTATAAGCGACCTCCACTACACATGAATATAAGTTCATAACGATTAGGTGAAGTTCCCTTATATTCTAGCATCAAATTCATGCATGCAAACTAAGTGTCGACCCTCAATCAACATACAAGAATAAGTTATCAATCAAATAGTTAAGCAAATTGAATTCACAATTTATGAAATCACAACTGAAGGTAATCAATTCATATTGCAAGTATGTGCATGGCTTTGAATTTTCCCCTAGCCAAAAGGAGTTTAGCCTCTCATGTTCACAACAAAACAAAGAGAAATTAAATTAAACATTGAAAACAAAGATACATTACACCTAGAAACGTTCATGATACTCCAACTTGAATGACAAGCACGTCCAAGGGGTCTCCTTCTTCTTCCTTTGTAAAGCTGCGGCACAAGGGTTAGGGTGTGTAGAATGGGTGGTGATGGGTGGTAGAGGATGGATAGGTAGATAGGTGGATGGAAGGTGGATTTTCGGCAGAAAGAGTGTAGAGAATTTAAATGGTGCGGCAAGCTTTGTTTAAAGGGCTAGGTACTCATAAAATAATAGGAAAGGTTTATAACTTAGCTAATTTGTCCTATAAGGAGTAAAAGTCAGAAATTAAAGAGAAAAGGAAAGGGAGGTGCGGCACAAAGAATAGGAAAGGCTACTTAGCAGATTTTGTGGAGAAAAGGGAAAGTCTTGCAAGGCAAGGAAAAGAGGAAATCTAGAAGGGATAGGGTGCGGCACAAATTAGGAATGGGATTAGGTCTTCTAGAATCATTTATTTAGTGTCCTAAACTGAAAATAATCCCCCCTTGCAGTAGGGATGAAAGTAAATTCGGATTAGGACCAAATCAGGAAACTTGGCTAACACTCCTTCTAAACTGATTCCTTTCTTCAAAATCTTTGACTTAAGTCTTCAAGCACATTCCTAATCCTTGTTGAACATCAATTTCGTCCATCCACCTTGCTCCAAGCATGTGATATCCATTCCAAGCCCAAAACTGCTCCAAAAGGCACCAAAATGCACTTTCTTGCCACTTTAGCCCTTTGGACCTACAAACACACGAAAATAGCTTAAAATACTAAAATAACTAAGAACTAACAACCTAAATGCAAGGAAATAAGTTAACCAAGTTGCATAAATATGCTCCTATCAATATGTGAGTGTTTAGTCTACATGTTTACATCAATCTTCTCACATATACCTAGTGTAGGGAGTGTATTTAGAAAATCTGTGTGAAAATAGAGAGTATATCCGGTGAGGAGTTGAGGGATTCTTTAAGGCATGTTACTACATTCAAAATGTTGTTTTAATGGATTAAATGCGAACCAGTGAATGGTGACTATGATTAAGTATGCTCGAGGGTAAGGATGACTAAAATTTATGTGAGTAGGGATTTTTAACATGTTATGTTTCATTGGAAATCTGATGCGAAATATATAAGCACACAAATTAAACCCTCTTGTTGACAGTTGTAGTAAAGATGCAAGTAGGGATCGTTCTAGGCCGAGGATTAGGAGGGATTGCTAATCTACTCTAAACTGACTTAAAAACACAAAATAAGACTTAAAAACACTTAACAAAACTCACACGACTCAAAACAAACTTAAAAGACTCAAAACAGCTTAAAACAGCCAAATAGACTCAAAACAGACACTAGAGAGTACTTTGGACGAATTCCTAACTTTACTTGACTCAAAACACTAAAAGACACAATTTAGACAGGTTTTAACTAAGTTGACACAAGAAAGTAAAGAGGGATTGGGTTTTGGACGAAATTAAGCTAAAAACAAAACAGTTACTAAAACTAAATAGGTTTGCACGAAATTGGTTTAAATTGGATGGATGATGGACTAGCTAGAAGGTCCTTCTCCACAAATGACACACTTGCATATAAATTGATCTCCAGTTGTTTTTTTCAATAAACCATGAATGACAATGCCCCAGATTAACCGTGCCATCACTAATTAACCCTCATATTTTTCCTTAGTTATTGGATTGGATGGACATCATTCGACAACCCAAAGCATTCTTCAAAAGTTCCCTACATGCACATCATAATAGAGATACAATCAAAGATCATTACATTCTATGGAAATCATAAGCATTGACAAAGCATTCGTAACTATGACATCATGATACTCATGCTAGGAATTTAACTTAACGCGATCGTGACCAACAACCTTCACTACTTGTGAATATAAGTTTGTAACGATTATGTGAAACTCCCTTATATTCTAGCATCAAATTCAAGCATGCAAACTAAGTAGGCCTCCTTAATCAACATACAAAAATAAGTTTTGAATAAAACAGTTAAGCAAATTGCATTCATACTTTATGAAATCACAACTGGAATTAATCAATTCATATTGCAAATATGTTCATGGCTTCGAAATTCCCCCTAGCTAAGAGGGGTTTAGCCTCTCATGTTCACAGCAAAGCAAAAAGAAAATAAATTGAACATTGAAAACAAAAGAGAGAAAAACACCCAGAAACCGTCCAGCAATCCAACTTGAATGGCAAGCACGTCCAAGGCTCTCCTTCTTCTTCTTTGCAACGACACAAGGGTTAGGTGAAGGGTTGGGTGTTGATTTATGGTGGTGAAAGGTGGATGGTGGATTTTTGGCAGAAAGTGTGTAGAGTGGTCCAGGGAGCCCTTTGATGTGCGGCAAGGCTCTTTTATATAGGGGAAGGAAGGAGCATGGCTGAGATGAATTAGGAATGTATTTAGGACTCCAAATCCTCCAAGAAAAAGGGTAAGTAAGTTGCGGCAGGTCCTAGAGAGAAAGGGAAAGGCAATTATGTGGCAGATTTTGGAAGAAAGGGTAAGGAGATATGCGGCAAGGGGTTTAGGAAAGGGGAAACATATAATTAAGTGTCCTCAAGTATTTAGGACACTCCTTTGCAGCTGGAACCTTGATAGATTAGGATTAAGAGTTGACGAAGTCAAAATAAGATAAGTTTGACTAGTCAATCCTTCTTCTTGCTGGATTCCTTTTCTTCCTTGAATTATTTCTTACTTCTTTTAAACACATTCCTAGCATCTTTAGATCTTCAATTTCGTCGATCCACTTTGCTCCAAGCATGTGATATCCATTCCATGCCCAAAACTGCTCCAAAAGGCACAAAAATGCACTTTCTTGCCACTTTAGTCCTTTAAACCTACAAACACACGAAAATAACTTAAAATATATAAATAACTAGAAACTAACAACATAAATGCAAGAAAACAAGCTAACTAAGTCACATAAATATGCTCCTATCAAATACCCCCACACTTAGCTTTTGCGAGTCCTCGAGCAAAACAAACAAAACACAATCTAAACCTTCCAACATTTGCCTTAGGGATTTCCAATGCACATGACATATTAAAAATCATCACTTACACAGATTTTGGTCATCCTTATACTTGAACTCATACTTAATCACAGTCACCATTCACTAGTTCGCATTTAATCAATTAAAACAACATTTTGAATGTAGTAACATGCCTTAGAGAATTCCCTCAATTCCTTACTAGATATCTCTCTATTTTCACTCAGATTTTCTGACTACACTCCCTATAGTAGGTATATGTGAGAAGATTAATGTAAACATGAAAACGAACACTCACATATGTTGTAACAAAGAAAGCACTTTCTGGAGTTATTAATGCATAAATGAATATGATCTCATGAACGGATTGCTACTACTTAGATGCAAGAACCAGGGATACCATATGCTCATACCAATCCCAAACTCCACATATTGAAACACATAACACTCAAGATAGAAGTCAATGGGTTGTAACGGGGCTAAGGGTATTGGCTAACAAAGAAAGGTAAGGAAAAACAAGAGTTCTTAAAGCGATAGTAAGCAAAGTAATGAAATTGACACTTAGAATTCACTTTTGAATGCAAAAACTCAACTTTTGACCAAAAAGGGGAGATTTACACATTTTAAGGCCAGATTCAATGTTTTGGACGCTTTCTTCAACAATCAACACTCTTAAACACATTTTCACTTCTTTTTCTTTCTTTTTCTTTTCTTTTTACACACTTTTCTTTTTCTTTTTCTTTTGCATGAAAATCCTTTCCCCCACACTTGTTTTTTCTGCATATTGTAGATAAAAAAGAATTCATTTTAAGTTATGCTTCACTATTCTTTAAGAACAAAGGTATGGATAATCCTAAACTAGGGTAGGTAGGGTTAATGTGGTTAACAAAGAAAACAGGTTAAACAAGGCTCAAAGGGGTTAAACCTACATAACACATGAAAAGGGAAGTATGGCTATTTGGCTTTGGTGGTTCACTAAACAACTTCATTTTGATATGTGTTATGCAATTCAATGCCATGCTTTGAATGAAACAGATATGAGTTCTAGTATTTGGTTCTATAATGATGAAAAACGCATTCTAAGTAGCAACCAAGCAAAGAATAATGAGATCATGCAACGACTTTAGAAAACAAAGAATCACAGATTAATAACACTCCAAAGAAGGTAAAGGCTCAAGTCTCTCAGGGATATAGCGTTAGTTTGAGTTCCTTCCTTCAAGCATATTACAAAAACTGATTTTGTGATCAAATTTGAATTCGTAAACAACTACAGCTAAGCATAAACCAAGAGCATATCAAACTTCCATCCATGTTCGTAACTTTCTTTAACAGTCATGCAATTAAAAACCGAATCCTCATCATTGTGCTGGAAGATAACTAAGACACAAACACACAAAAACGACTCTAAAAACAACTCTTTTTGGTATTTTTCAAAACTTTTTTGAATTTTTTTTCAAATTTTCGTATTTTTTTGTCAAGACACATAAAAACACTTAAAAATAATGAGAAACAACTCTAGAAGTGATAGGTTATAAAATCCCACAAAAATCAGTGAAAAACACTTTGCAGAAAGCAAACAAACAAACAACAAACTAATCATGGCAAAATAAATGCAGGAAAGAGAAGGGTTTAGGAACGCAAATCTGATTGTGGAGCGAAAATTCCATTGTTCCTTAGTTGAATGCATGGGTTGCCTCCCAAGAAGCGCTTGCTTTTACATCGTGCAGCCGGACGATACCTCCAATTAAGCATCACTGGAGGCCACGGCATATAGGTGATCTTTGAATTGGAGGTGATACTTGAAATGATCCGGCAATGGTTTAAATTCTAGTGTGGGTGCCTGAATCATTAAAATCAGCAAGTTAGTAGAAAACAAAATTGAAATTGGAGAAGATGGCTTACTTGCTTGCTCTGACACAAACTCAATGACAAACACCACATCTTTGAAAGTTTCAGGAACTTTGCACTTGGCCAGATTGAATGTGATGGTTGTGACTTGTCCCGTGTCATCAAACTCAACTTCTTTGGGCTTTGTTGTCTCAAATACATCCTCTTTGATGCATTCTCCATCTTCCCTAGCCACTTCTTTCTCTTGAATCCTTCTTCTTGATGTACAATTCTATTCAATAAATTCAACACATTCTGGAACTTGTTTTGTTGTAACAAGTATCGGGATATCACTTTGCACCTTGGGAAGGGCTTCCATGATGTCTTTTTCACTCACTTCATTCTTTGGAATCAAAAACCTGTGAGAGAAAGGTACATTTGGAGGAATAACATTAGATTGAACCGAATTTGAACCCAACTTACCTTGATTGGATGCCTTAGAAGCACTAGGGGCCTGCGGCAATGAGTGTTCTTCCCTTGCCGTGGATGTGTCTTCTTCCTCCTCTTTGATCAATAGCATGTGTTCATCCATGTTTTGGCTTGGTTTGGACGTCTTGGGTTCATCTCCAACCTCCATGCCACTTTCCAAGGTGATAGCTTCATCGATTTCAAATTCTCCCATTGGATTCACAATGGTTGAATTGGAAAGTTCACTTTGTTCTTGAATTTGTACCGTGAATTCCACTATCTGTCCAATTTGCTTCTCCAAGTGGTCCACCCTTTTGTCTTGATTTTGCGTTGCTTTGTTTTGATTTTCTTGCCCCTGAGACAAATTGGTAAGTAACTTAATCAACGTGTCATTATACAAAGACGCACCTGAATTGTTTTGGGCAGGTTGTAGTTGGGACTGTGTTGGTGCGTATTGTTTTGTATAGAACTCTTCATATGGCTGCCAATATCCTTCGTGGTGTGAACCCTGCATCAAAGAAGTTAGTACATTGAGAATTTCATCAATATCCATGGATATACTTGAATTCGATTGAAATTGTCATGGGGAAGGCTATGGTGGCTGCATAGGTCTTGAATAGAACTCCTCATCCTGCTACCAATATCCACCTTGTTGAACTTGTTGAGGTTCCTCCCACCTATAATCTGAATAATCTCTCCAATCGGAATTGTAAGCATTGGAAAACATGTTGTCCTTTGATTGGTTATGGCTTTGATAACCCCAAGCACCTCCGTTTGCAGTGAATTGAGGACGTTGATGAGTTTGAGCAGTGTGCATTGTGGTTGTTTCTGCAATCTGGGACAATTGAGAAGTAAGATTTGCCAATTGAGCTTGAATGTTTGCAATTGCCATGTCTTGCTTCTCCAATGCCTGAAATCAAAGAATTAAAACTAAATCAAATATCAAAAGTAAAAGACACAAACAGAAAGACAAACAAAAACAAAGTCAGCAACTAAAACAAAAGACACGAAAAAGGAAACAAAGGTGGATTAGCAAAGTTGCTAATGCCCGGCAATGGCACCAAAAATTTTGATGCGAAATATATAAGCACACAAATTAAACCCTCTTGTTGACAGTTGTAGTAAAGATGCAAGTAGGGATCGTTCTAGGCCGGGGATTAGGAGGGATTGCTAATCTACTCTAAACTGACTTAAAAACACAAAATAAGACTTAAAAATGATAGGAGCATATTTATGTGACTTGGTTAACTTATTTCCTTGCATTTAGGTTGTTAGTTCTTAGTTCTTTTAGTACTTTAAGCTATTTTCGTGTGTTTGTAGGTCCAAAGGTCTAAAGTGGCAAGAAAGTGCATTTTGGTGCTTTTTGGAGTAGTTTTGGGCTTGGAATGGATATCACATGCTTGGAGCAAGGTGGATGGACGAAATTGATGTTCAACAAGGATTAGGAATGTGCTTGAAGACTTAAGTCAAAGATTTTGAAGAAAGGAATCAGTTTAGAAGAAGGAATGTTAGCCAAGTTTCCTGATTTGGTCTTAATCCGAATTTACTTTAATTCCTGCTGCAAGGGGGGATTATTTTCAGTTTAGGACACTAAATAAATGATTCTAGAATACCTAATCCCATTCCTAATCTATGCCGCACCCAATCCCTTCTAGATTTCCTCTTTTCCTTGCCTTGCAAGACTTTCCCTTTTCCTTACTTCTTGCCACAGCCTTACTTACCTTTTCTCTACAAAATCTGCTAAGTAGCCTTTCATATTCTTTGTGCCGCACCTCCTTTTCCATTTCTCTTTAATTTCTGACTTTTACTCCTTGTAGGACAAATTAGCTAAGTTATAAATCTTTCCTATTATTTTCTGAGTACCCTAGCCCTTTAAATAAAGCTTGCCGCACCATTTAAATTCTCTACACACTTTCTGACAAAAATCCACCTTCCATCCACCTATCTACCTATCCATCCTCTACCACCCATTCTACACACCCTAACCCCTGTGTCGCAGCTTTACAAAGAAAGAAGAAGGAAACCCCTTGGACGTGCTTGCCATTCAAGTTGGATTGCTGGAACATTTCTAGGTGTAATCTATCTTTGTTTTCAATGTTTAATTTAATTTCTCTTTGTTTTGCTGTGGACATGAGAGGCTAAACCCCTTTTGGCTAGGGGGAAATTCAAAGCCATGAACATACTTGCAATATGAATTGATTACCTTCAGTTGTTATTTCATAAATTGTGAATTCAATTTGCTTAATTGTTTGATTGATAACTTATTCTTGTATTCTGATTGAGAGTGCACGCTTAGTTTTCATGCATGAATTTGATGCTAGAATATAAGGGAATTTCACCTAATCGTTATGAACTTATATTCATATGTAGTGGAGGTTGCTAGTCATAATCGTGTTAAGTGAATTCTTGGCAGGAGTATCATGCTCATCATAGTTACGAATGCCTCGTCAATGCTTATACTTCTCATGAAGTTTAATGATCTCTGATTGTATCTTTATTATGCTGTTCACATAGGGGACTTTTAGAGAATGTTTTGAATTGTTGTATGCGCTTTCCCGTCCAATTCAATAACTTAAGGAGAACTTGAAGGTTAATTTAAGCGTACCTAATTAATCTGGAGTGTTGAGTTTCATGGTTTTTCGAATGAACAACTGAAAATTGGTTTATATGCAAGTGTGTCAAGTGTGGAGAATGATAGGAGCATATTTATACGACTTAGTTACGTTGTTTTCTTGCATTTACATATTTAGTTATTGATTATTATAGTGATTTAAGCTATTTTCGTGTGTTTGTAGGTCCAATTGGCAAAGTTGGCAAGAAAGTGCATTTTAGAGCATTTTGGAGCAATTATTGTGACATCCCACATCGCCCAAGGGAGTGATCCTTAAGTGTTTATTCCCATCCCTACCTAGCACGAGGCCTTTTGGGAGCTCACTGGCTTTGGGTTCCGTAGGAACTCCGAAGTTAAGCGAGAAAGGGGCCAGAGCACTCCCATGATGGGTGACCCACTGGGAAGTTGCTCGTGAGTTCCCAGAAAAAAAACCGTGAGGGAATGGTAAGCCCAAAGTGGACAATATCGTGCTACGGTGGTGGAGCGGGCCCGGGAGGTGGCTGGGCCCGGGCCGAGATGTGACAATTGGTATCAGAGCCAATCCCTGGCCGGAAGTGTGCCGACGAGGACGTCGGGCCCCTAACTGGGGTGGATTATGACATCCCACATCGTCCAGGGGAGTTATCCTTAAATGTTTATTCCCATCCCTACCTAGCACGAGGCATTTTGAGAGCTCACTGGCTTTGGGTTCCGTAGGAACTTCGAAGTTAAGCGAGAAATGGGCCAGAACACTCCCATGATGGGTGACCCACTGGGAAGTTGCTCGTGAGTTCCCAGAAACAAAACCGTAAGGGAATGGTAAGCCCAAAGCAGACAATATCGTGCTAATGTGGTGGAGCGGGCCCGGAAGGTGGCTGCGCCTGGGCCGGGATGTGACAATTATGGGCTGAAATGGATTGCATGCATGTGGAGGACAAGGAATGGATGAATTTGAAGATCAAGAAAGGCTAGGAGTGTGAAAAAGAGTTGGAGAAATAAATTCAAGTCAAAGAAGATAAGGACTCAGCTACAAACATGGAACATTATCCAAACCAACCTTATCTTATCTTATCTTATTCTAATCTTATCCTACTTTAATTCCAACTGAAAGGAGGATTCCTTTTCCTATTTGGAGACTTAAAATCTGTCATAACATTCTTTCTAGAAAGCCTGATCCTTTCCTACATTGGTGCAACATGTTTTAGCCCTTGTTCTTTTAGAAATCAGCCACAAAACACATTGTTTCTAGAATCCCTACAAATCTGGTGCCCCAAACCTTTCTAGAAGGCCCTTGCCTTGCCATCCCTTTTTCCCTCCAATTCCTGCCCCACCTTCATTTCCCTTTCCTTCATGGATTCTGATTTTAGTTAGTCATTTTCCCTTTTGAATTAGGCTGAAATTATCCCATTCCTTCCAGGAGTTTGTGCCGAGTTTCCTCTCCTTATATATACATATTTTCTGCGTAAAAATCAACCTACCATCCCCTAGACCACACAAGACATCCATAATTCCATTAGAATTCGTAGCCATCACCATACATACACAGAACCACCCTTTTGTGCAGCCTTAGGAGAACAAGAGCTTTTCCGTGGCTTCTATTGAAGGAGGAGGACCTTGTGTCGCAAGCCACCTGTAACCATTGGAGTTCTAAGAGTTCTTTCTTCCCTCGTTTCGTTTCCATGTTTCATTTAATTTGCTTTTCAATTATGTTGAACATGTGGAACTAATTTCTTTTTAGTTAGAGGTGAATTCAAAGCCATGGACATATGTTTAATATGAATTGATTACCTCCAGTTATTGTTTCATAAAACATGAATGCGATTCACTTATCTGTTTGATTAAAACTTATTCTTGTATGTTGATTGAGGGTGCACACTTAGTTTGCATGCATGAATTTGATGCTACAGTATAAGGGAATTTCACCTAATCCTTATGAACTTATATTCACAAGTAGTAAAAGTCACTAGTCATGATTGTGTTAAGGGAATCCATGGCAGGAATGCCTTGTCAATGCTTATGATTTTCATATAACTTAATGATCTTTGAATGTATCTCTGTTATGCGTATTCCATGTAGGGAACTTGATGAGAATAATTTAATTGTCAATGCGTCATCGATCCAATTCAATGAATTAAGGAAAATCTGAAAGTTAATTTGTGCATTCACGATTAATTTGGGGCATTGTCATTCATGGTTTAAAGAAACAATACTGGAAATCAATTTGTATGCATATGTTTCATGTGTGGAGAAGGATCCTCTAACTAGCTTTTCACCCTAATTTCGTTTTAGTTTATTCTGTTTGCTGCAATGCAATTAGTTTTCTTAAATTCGTCCAAATTTGTCCTCTTTTAGTGTTTTGAGTCTTACTAGCCTAGAATTTGTCCAATTCACTCTCTAGTATCTGTTTTGAGTCTATTTAGCTTAGTTTGTGTGTTTTGAGTCAATTTGGTCAGTTTTGAGTCATAAGAGTCTAGTTTTCTGTTTTTGAGTCTAGTTTAGTGTTTTAAAGTTTAAATTGTGTAGATTAGCATCCCTTCTAATCCCCGGCCTAAAACGATCCCTACTTACATGTACTACAACCATAGGGTTTTAATTTGAGTGTTAGAATATTTCACATCAAATTTTGGCGCCTTTGCCGGGGATTAGCAAAATTGCTAATCTTCCCTTTGCCGTTAGTTTCATTAGTTTTCTGTTTTTGTTTTTCTTGTGTTTCTGAGATTGTTTTCTTTGTTTTAGGTACTAGTTTATGACTCGTAGTTCTCAACCTATTCGTGAGAATATATTGGAGTTTGACGATGATTTTGAACGAACATTGAGAAGAAAGAGGAAGCAGCCAGAACCCAATTCACCTAGTTCTAGTTTTGAATCCGAATTTGAAGAAGAAGAAGAGGAAGAACAAGCCATGGCTGTGCACAATCGAACAATCAAAGAACTTTCAGCCTCGGGATTGGACAATGACGTGCCTCTATGCATTCAATATCCTAGGGCAGCTCAAGGCAAGACCGATGAGTTCGAATTGAAGTCAAGCTTGCTGCATCATATTCCCAAATATCATGGGCTGTCCATGGAAGATCCAAATAAGCACTTGAAGGAGTTTGAAGTGGTGTGTTCAAGCATGACATCAATCAACGTAGATGGGATTATTCTGAAGATGAAAGCCTTTCCATTCTCTCTTGTGGATAAGGCTAAAGATTGGCTTTATGAACTAGCACTTGGAACCGTCACTTCTTAGGAAAGCATGAAGAAAGCATTCCTAGAGAAATTCTTCCTAACTTCAGGAGTCATTCTTTTGAGGAAGAGAATTAGTGGAATTCAACAAAACCAAGGAGAATCGATTCCAGCATATTATGAGCGTTTTAAGGCGTTGGTTGCATCCTGCCCACAACACCAAATGAAGGAAAAGCTTTTGATTCAATATTTCCACGAAGGACTTCTCCCAATTGAGAGACAAATGCTTGATGCTTCAGCGGGAGGTGCTTTGGTTGACAAGACACCAGTCGCTGCCAAGATCTTAATTGCAAATCGAGCCTTGAATGCACAATAATACGAAGGTGTTGGACAAAGAAACCCCCCACGGCAGCAAGTTAATGAGGTAAGTTCCTGAAGGGAAATAATGAGATTTATGTGGGATTTCTAGTGACTAGCATGCATATACAATTCAAAATTTATATACAAGAGCAACGGAAGCATGGTATCACATAATATCAAAGCTATAGTCATGCAAATCCCCTTCAAGAAGCATAGGTTCATATATGATGCATCTAAGGAAATATTGAAGAACAAAGTGAAGTTATAGTTTTATACCTCTTGATCTAGACTTGAGACCAAGGATGGACCACCTCCAAGCCCTTTGTTCTTGGAACTCCTTGAGTCTAGCCTCCCTCCTAGCTTCCTCCACCTTGAAAGATTTAGAGCTCATTTCTCCTTTAGTCTCCAAAGTAGAAGACCTCTAAAGATCCACACCCACTAATGTAGTGAGATGGATAATGGAATAACCAAAGGGAGAGAAGATGATTAGCTAAATCTCCCTTTTGGTGGCCGGCTATTTTGTGTGTGGAGAGAGAGAGACTTGTTTTTCTCTTTTGTGAAAAGGACACACAAAAACCCTAATGAAACTTTTTCATTAAGCTTTCTTTATAAATGTCAAAGAAGTGAGTCAACAACTTGACTTCCCCTCTCTCTATCCTCATCCTTGGCCGGCCCCCTTTGTGTTGTTTGGGCTTTGGGCTTTTATTAATTCAAGTCATCCTATGTTTGGATAAAAGCCCAATGGGTTTGGGCCCGAATGAACCCAAACTTTTCTTTAAGCCCAAAACGATCTTTTATCGCTTCTATGATTTCTTTAGACTTTCTAATTTATCATAACACTTAATTAATCCAATTAATTAACTCCATCATCCTTTAGTTGTCTCACCACAAGAGTGCATCGGTGTACAATCGTTTAAGGTTCTAATTAGCAAGGCAGTGAGGTGATTGGTACCATTCCAATTGATTAGTATTTATCCAATCACTTAGTGAATTAAAACTTACTTTTAATTCTCCTTCTTCTATGATGACTACTTGTTTAATCATCTAGAAGAACCCACAAGCCATGAGTGACATCTAATCATATATCATGGCTACCCAAGCTAATTTAGAATTTGTTCGGAGAACCTATTCAATTGGAATTACAATGTAATTCGATCCTTCTCTAACACAATACTCACAATCACATTACTAGGGTATGGATACTTAATGTCAAACCCCTAATGTGATCATATCAAGTTATATGATTCTATTGAGTCGTATAGGAACGCTTTCCATCATTACGCTCGATACTTCGGCCGAAGATTCCCGAATCATATCTTAGAGTATTCTTCCTCTCATAACGAAGATTAGAGATCCCTTGTTGATCATTCACATGCCTCTGAGAATAAATCACTGACCCAACAATGCATAGAACACATCCAAGATGAGATGTGATCACGTCTCATTATCAAATGATCAGCAACATATCCCCAAGACAACTATGATGTCTCAGGTCAAAGGATTACTTACATTATTCCAACCAATAGAGTTACTTGCTTGACATGTGAGTAGACCTCCATGCAAGTACTCTCATTTGATTGTATTCAGTGAACTCATTCCCTTAATGAGCATCTACATACTTGTCTTAGTGTCACTACACGAATGGCATAAGACTTGCCATCCTTCTACCTTGGAAGGGGACATAGTATGTACTGGTCTATGTATTGTCAGTGTCCCTCTGACAATCCTATGACCAGGAACCTTTTTGGACATCATGGTATGTTAAGAAGGTCTCTACAGTCTAACATCATTAGATTACTTCTTCCATCGATCCATTGTCCATGGATTCACTATTTAGGACGTATACCGTTTATTTGAGATAATCCTAATGAGTGACTTTGCCCTTTTGATGTATTAGAGTTATCTATACATATAGACATTGTCCTGAAAGATTTCTTCCAAAGATTGACTTTCAGGGCATATTTCCAACAATCTCCCACTTGCACTAAAGTCATTCAGTATTGCTTCTTATAGATACTAGTCGAGTGAACTTGAGCTCGTAGGTTAACTAGGTTATACATTAATCCTTTTAACTTAAAAGGATTTACTTATTAAATGTTTCCAAAACATTTAATGTTGTCTCTTCTTTGTGTTCAAATACTTTGATGAGACCTTGATTCCATGGCTTGAGCTATCGCCCCATTACGTCGTAGTATCCTACTAACGACCTTATGGTTTGGATTCAATCATTGGTTCAATATGAACCCCGTCTATTCGAAACACCTTTTGAAGCAGTTTCTAAAACTTTAATATATATCGACATATATTTCGTTTGTATACTTTATACAGACCTTGCTCCAACCTTGAGACCATTGTAGTACCATACTAACAATACAGTCATATGATTAATACTTCATCCATCATGAAGTTCCATTTGTTAAAATGGGTTATTGTCACTTTGGTTTGTAACCTAAGTGAATGCATGCTTCCAGAGTCTCACTCTGATATTCCTTTCTCAAAGGTAATAATACTCTATCAGTTGCTACTGTTTTGATCCTGGGCTATAACAATATCTTAAAGTGACAACCCCGATGGTTATTCACCTTTGGATATCAACTCACAAGTCCATACATGTGTCCCTTTTGTGATTTTGTGACATATTCTTTATAAGGGTCAAGAAAGTAATTTTCTATCATGTTGTAGAAATACTTTCTCAAATCTTCAACGTTTGAGATTCAATTTCCCTATATAACATTCTTGAGACAACCTTGCTGTATCATTAAGTCCATTTTTAAGTTTGTACTTCAAAATTGACCGTGTCACAATTTGTCATTTTGAGTAACATCTATTTTTCATTAAGTCTATCAAATAGACTTCATTCATAACGTGTTGCTCAAAAGTATGACATCACTCCAACTGACCTTGTTGTAACTAAGCATTCATTCGAAACTTTAAGAAAAACATAACACTTATATTTTTCTTTATTTGAATGCATATAGCTCCCACTAACTTGTCTTGGATCTATTGACAATCTTTAAGATCCATTAGCTTATTGATGATGTCTCAACAGTTTTGAGACAATCAACAACTCTAGATAACACAAGTTATTTAAACGAACATACACAAAAGAATTCCTTCTTAAGTAATCCCATTTGAAATGTGTGACTTGTTTTATCAAGTCCATTCATTTAAATTATATGGTGTCATACACCATACTTCAAGTTTTAGTCATACTAAGACCTTTAAAGTAGTCATATAAGAATTATCCAAATCATTAGTGGAAGCATGGCTCCTACTAAGGATATAGGAATTCAACCATTCCGTCTAGGTGGTTGATATAATTCTTTATGAAAACTACTTAGAGCATTATAGTTACATGAGGTGTCGAAATCGGATTGTCTTGTTGTTAAACTATATGTTGTGACTCATTTTGAAACTATTCCCTTTTGTTTCATCAACTTGTCCATTTGCTTTGTTCTTAGCTAGTTCTCGTAAAAGAGAATGATGGACAACTCTCAACATAGAACCATTTTATGCTAGGTTGGTGAAACCAACATTCATAGATTATTCTTAGAATGTTACACAACATCGGATTTTAACGCTTCGAAGAGCTTGAGACCTTTTAACAATTAAAATTACAAGCTCATTAATAATAGTGATGTACTATTAATTTTAGACAGCTATAAACCAATCATATTTAAGTTTATATCCTTTTCTCACCTCCCACTGTTTCTCATGACCTTAATGAGAAATCGCATTATACATTCATAGTGTATAATTATGAAGTATACGGGTAGAGGACAGTGTGGAGTAGCTTAGAACCTTTTAAGCTTATTGTTCCAACTCCACTAAGTTCATGTCTTGTTATTAAGTGACTAAAGTCTTTAAACCTTTTATAGATTTAGACACTTCATCATTTGTTTGATCACTAACTTATTTGACATTTCTTAAAACAATTTAAGAATGTCCAATTAGTTGTTCAAAACTACTAATTGAACCAAGAGTGATCTTGGTTATTTAAGTAAGTGATTACCATATAAGAAACGTTTTTCTTATGTCATTATAATGTGATCTCCCTTTTCTTCAAGAAAGGAATCTCTAGACTTTCTCAATTCATATAGTACTCATATGTAGGCAATTGGAACCAAATCTAAAGATTCATTGTATCCATCTATGGCCAACATGTAAAGTCTATCCATAATTGATAGATCCAAAGTTTGGATATCGCATTATATAAGTGATACATTTCTTGTATCTTAACTTGAATACAACAAGACAATATTCAATTCATAACACTACTTTGAGGAACAAGTATAGTATAAGGCATTCATCACATTACATTGATATGATAAGTTAAACATTCATAATGTTCAATACAAAAGAATTAGCTCTTACATTAGAGACTAATTATATACCTTCATATAGGCACCAAAAGTGGGTCTTCCATCATATGAAGCCACATAATAAGTTCTTAGCAAAATAAGAAAGTTTAAAGACTATCTTTAAGTGCCTAACAAACTTCCTAAGTAGTTAGCAAAATAATGGCCGAACTCTTCACTCCATCTTTTCTTTGCTCGTCCATCTTCTACTTGGCTCCTTCACCTACATACAGTTGCATAAGTGATTAGCATTTTATATCAAATATAAAGATTAGAAGATCTAACATTAGAATTGAAGATAAGAACAAAAACCATACCTTGTGGCTTGTCCTTCAGAGATGCAAGGTATAACCTGCAATTCCTCTTCCAATGCCCGTCCTTTCCACAGTGGTGGCAGGTCCCCTTGGGCTCCTTTGCCTTCTTCTTCCTCACTCCTCCTTGGGCCTTAGGAGTGAATGACTTCTTCTCTTTTCCTTTGCCTTTGCCTTTCGGCTTGGCCTTGGAAGTGGATGGCTTGTTGTAGGCTACTGCTGAAGTCCCCACAACATTCTCTTTCTTCATAGTCTTCTCAGCGGTTACTAACATGTTTAGTAACTCAGAGAGAGTGCTATCCATCTTGTTCATGTTGTAGTTCATAACGAACTGAGATAACGAATCAGAAAGAGAAGCCAAGATGAAGTCCTGGGCCAATTCCCCGTCAAGTGGAGTACCTAGGTTCTCCAATTGTTCAATGAGTCCAATCATCTTCAGTACATGTTGATGCACTGGGGCTCCCTTGACCATTTTGGTCTTCACAAGTTCACTGACAGTGCTGAAGCGACGGTTGCGCGTCCCTTCACCATATAACTCCGTAAGATGGAGTATGATGGAGGATGCACTGTCCATACCCTCGTGCTGTCTTTGTAGCTCCTCATTCATGGAAGCCAACAGATAGCACTTGGCTTGTGTGTCATCCTCAACGTGCTTGTCATACTTAGCACACTCATCCTCAGTGGCCTCAGGGCCAAGAGGTATGTGAGGTGGAGCCTTGTCTAGTACGTAAACAATTTTCTCCAAGGTTAGGAGAATCTTGACATTACGGTACCATGATGGGAAATTGTGCCCCTTAAGGCAATGTTCGTCGAGTATCTTTGATAGTGTGCTTCCAACCATATCTAAATACATAACAATAAAATAAATTAGTTTGATTGTTGATTAAGTCAAACGATTCGGGTCTTTAAACCGAATGACATGATGCGAAATATATAAGCACACAAATTAAACCCTCTTTTTATCAATTGTAGCAAAGTATGTAAGCAGGGATCGTTCTAGGCCGGGGATTAGGAGGGCTTGCTAAAACCTCTAAACTGACTCAAAAACTTAAAACAAAGTTAAAACACTAAATTAGACTCAAAGAATGCAAAACTATACTCTAAACCACTAAAACAAACCAAAAGACTCAAAACAGCAAACAAACACTCAAAACTGCCTTAAAACCACTTTCTGGGCAGTTTTGAGCACAAGGGAGAATTTGGACGAAAACAGTTTATAACTTGACTCCAGACACTTAAAAACACAAACTAAATTGATTTCTAACTAATTTGACACTTCAAAATAAAGGGGGAATTGGTTTTGACGAAATTGAAAACAAAACATAAACTTTGAAGTACAAATGAAATCTGCACGAAATTGGGTGAAAACTCTGGATGATGGGATAACTAGGAGGTTCTTCTCCACACATGACATACTTGCATACAAAACGATTTCTAATTGCAATTCAATAAACCACGAATTCTCAACACTCCAAGTTAATTAGGTCCGCTTAAATTAACTTTCAGATTTCCCTTATGTCAATGAATTGGACTGAAATTGCGCATCACAATCAAATTATTCTTCAAGAGTTCTCTATATGAAAGCACATACTAGAGATACAATCAAAGATCATTACGTTCAATGGAAATCATAAGTATTGACGAGGCACTTGTAACTATGAAAGCGCATGATACTTATGCCAAGAATTTACTTAACACAATTGAGATCATCAACCTTTACTACTTGTGAATATAAAGTTGTAACGATTAGGTGAAACTTCCTTATATCCTAGCATTAGATTTATGCATGACAATTAAGCGTGCACTCTCAACCAACACACACAAATCAGTTTAATTCAAATAGATAAGTAAATTGAATTCACAACTTATGAAACGCAATTAGAGGTAATCAAGTCATATAGCAAGCATAAACATGGTTTCGAATCACCCCCTAGCCAAAGGGGGTTTAGTTCCTCATACTCACAGAACAAAGAGTATTGAATTTAAACATTGAAATCAAAGGAAAGAAAACACCTAAAACTTCCAGCAATTCAAACTTGAATGGCATGCACGTCCCAGGGCTCCTTCTCCTCCTCTTTGCTGCGGCACAAGGTCTTGGGACAGGTTTAGGGGGTTATGAATGGTGCAGAAGGCTGGGTTAATGGCTAGGATGGATGTATGGTGCGGCAGGTAGTGAATTAGGTCAGAAATTATGGAGAATGGTGAAGGATGGGTGCGGCAGAGAGTGGTGAAGAGTTTCTGGCGAGAATGGTGTGTATGGAGGGTGTGTACACGGCAAAGGGTGGAGAAATATATATATAGGCACCAAAAACCCTAGGTGAATCAGATTAGGACTTCTAGAAAGCCAAATCCATCCAGAAATAGGTTTAAAACAATCAGATTTCTCATGGGAAAAGGCCTAAGGTGCGGCAGGTTTGGATAAGGAGGGATAAGGCTTCTAGAAAGCCTTGCAAGGCAAGGAAAAAGGATTCTAGAAGGGAAGGAGACGCCAGATTTATAGGGTTCTAGAAAGAATGTGTTTTGTGGCAGATTTTGGGGCTTCTAGAGGGATTTGGGGCGCCACTTTTGTAGGGGAATGGATAGGACTTCTAGAAATCAGGTTTTAAGTCCCCTAAACTGAAGAAAACAGGTTAGGATAAGAGTAGGATAAGATTGGATAAGATAAGGTAAGATAAGATAAGGATTGGATAAGATAAGATAAGATAAGGTAAGGATTGGATAATGTTTTGGATAATTCTCCTTCTTTTGAGCTGATTCCTTATCTTCTTTATCTTTGACTTCTTTCTTCCATCTTCTTAGCTGATTTCAAGCCTTTATATCTTCAATTTCGTCCATCAACTTGCCTCCATGCTTGCACTACCCAATCTTGGCCCAAAAATGCTCTAGAATGCTCCAAATTGCTTCTTTTTGCATACTTGCCCTTAGAACCTGAAAATACATCAAACTAGCTTAAAAGACTACTTTAACTAAGGAAAAACAACATAAATGCACAAGAACAAGCTAACTAAGGTGCATGAATATGCTCCTATCAAATTCCCCCACACTTAGCTTTTGCTAGTCCTCGAGCAAAACAAAATGAAACAAAACAAGTATAACACAACCTAAACCTTCCAACAATTGTCTCAGGGATTTCCAATGCACATGATATGTTAAAAAATCATCATTCCCACAGATTTTGGCCATCTTTACGCTTAAGCACATACTTAATCATAGTCACTACTTACTAGTTCACAAATAACCAATTAAAACGATGTTTTGAATGTAGTAACATGCCTTAGAGAATTCCCTCAATTCCTTACTAGATATGCACTCTATTTTCACACACATTTTCTAACTACACACCCTACACTAGGTATATGTGAGAAGATTGATGTAAATATGAAAACGAACACTCACATATGTTTATAACAAGAAAACAATTTCTGGAGTTAATAAGCATGTTTAGATATGATCTCATGAATGGAACGCTACTACTTAGATGCGAGAACCAGTGACACCATATGCTCATACCAATCCCAAACTCCACATATTGAAACACACAACACTCAAGATTGAAGTTAAGGGTTGTAACGGGGCTTGGGGAGTTGGCTAACAACGAAAGGATATGGAAAACAAAGGTTCTTAAAGCAATAGCAAGCAAAATAATGAAATTGAACTTAGAATTCCCTTTAGCATGCAGAAATCAACTTTTAAACACAAAGGGAAGATTCAAGCAACAATTAGGGCCGGATTCAATGTTTTGGACCCTTCCTTCAACAAACAACACTTGAGAACTCTTTTTCACATCTTTTCAACTCCTTTTTCATTCTTTTCACAACTTTTTCTTTTTTCCTTTCTATTTTCCACGAATTTTTCTTCTTCTCTTTTTTTCCTTTTTTTTCTTTTCTTTTCTTTTCTTTGCCGTGCCTCATTCAAGACTTTGGCACACCCACAACAAAACTCACTTCCCCCACACTTGTTTTCTGCCAAACAATGATCAAAAGGAATTCATATTGAGTCATGCGTTACTATGCTTCAAGAACAAAGGTATGGATGGTCCTAATCTAGGCTAGGTGAGGATAATGTGGGTTAACAAAGAACATCGGCTAAACAAGGCTCAACGGGGTTAAAACCTACAAAACACAATGAAATAGGGAGATACGGCAATTTGGCTATGGTGGTCACTACACAACTTCATCTTGAATATGTGTTATGCAAATCAATAACATGCTTAGAATGAATTGGGCATGAGTTCTAGTGTTTGGAACTAAATGATGAAACGCCTTCTAAGTAGCAACCAAGCAAAGAATAATGAGATCATGCAACGACTTTAGAAAACAACAATGCACAGATTATTAACTCTCCAAATAAACGTTTAGGCTCAAGTCTCACAAGGTTGTAGCGTTAGTTTGAGTTCCTTCCTTCAAGCATGTTACAAAAACTGATTTTTCTTTTATGATTGCATGTGAATTCATAAGTTATAACCACAACCAAGCATAAACCAAAGAGTAAATCAAACTTTCATCCATGTTTACAACTCTCTTTAACAGTCATGCAATTAAAAACCAAATCCTCATCATTGTGTTGGAAGGTACCCTAAGACACAAACAAACACACAAAAACAACTCTTTTCTTGGGTTTTTTAAAACAATTTTTCAAATTTTTATGAGATTTTCGGATTCTTGAGTCAAAACACACTAAAACACACCAAAACAGCTTAAAAACACTTAAAAACAGCAAGGAACAACATTAGAAGTTATGGGTGATCAAACCCTACGAAATTGCATCAAAACATTTTGGTTACCCCCCCACACTTAAATCAAACAATGTCCTCAATGTTTCAAGCATAAACTAACACAAATAAACAACAAACAAACAAAACAGCAACTCAACAATAAACAAGGCAGAAACGAAAACAACAACAACAAAGAGAAGGGTTTAGGAACGCAAATCTGGAATTGGAGTGCTCCCTAGGTCTTCCTTTGTTGAATGCATGGGTTACCTCCCAAGTAGCGCTTGCTTTAACGTCGTACAGCCGGACAAAACCTCCAATTAAGCTTCATGGGAGGCCACGGCATGGAATTGATCTTTGAATGGAAGGTGATATTTGAAATGATCCGGCAATGGTTGAAACACTAATGTGGGTGCCTGAATCATCAAAATCAGCAAATTAGTAGAAAACAAAATCAAAATTGGAGAAGATGGCTTACTTGCTTGCTCCGACATAAACTCGATTACAAACACCACATCTTTGAAAGTTTCAGGGACTTTGAACTTGGCCAGATTTACTGTGATGGTTGTGACTTGTCCCGTGTCATAAAATTGAACTTCTTTGGGCTTTGTTGTCTCAAGAACATCCTCCTTGATACATTCTTCATATGCTCCAGCCACATCTTGCTCTTGAATCATTCTTCTCGACATACAAGGTTCTTTGAACACTGCAACACAGTGTGCCAAGAATTGGGATATCACTTTGCACCTTTGGAAGGGTTTGCATGATGTCCTTTTCACTCTCTTCTTTCTTGGGAATCAAAAACCTGCGAGGAAAAGGGACATTTGGAGGAATATCATTAGAATTAAATGAATTTGGGACGTCCTTACTTGTGGTGGGTGGTTGAGAGAGCTTAGGGGGCTGCGGCAAGGGTTGTTCTTCCCTTGCTGTGGGTGTGTCTTCTTCCTCCTCCTCAATCAGCAGCTCCACATCCACTTCTAGGCTATGTTTGGACGTTTTTAGGTCAGCTCCAACCTCCATAGCACTTTCCAAAGTGATAGCTTCAGCAATTTCAAAGTCTCCCATCGAATTGACAGTAGTTGAGTTGGAGAGTTCACGTTGTTCTTGAATTTGTGCCATGAACTCCATAATCTCTCCCATTTGATTCTTCAATTCGCTCATCCTTTGGTCTTGATTCTCTGCTTCCTGTGTCAAAGAGGTGAGTAATTGAACAATTTGGTCATTATCCATTGACGTACCTGAATTTATTTGGGAAAATTGTGGTGGAGGCTGTGATGGTGCATATGGCCATTGATAGAACTCCTCAGATGGCTGTGAGTATTCTTCTTGTTGTGAGCCCTGCGTCAAAGAGGTTAGTACATCAAGAATTTCATCATAACTCATGGGCATACATGAATTCGATTGCAATTGTTGTGGGGGAGGCGGTGGTGGCTGCATAGGTCTTGAATAGAACTCCTCTTCTTGCTGCCAATATCCACCTTGTTGGAATTGTTCAGGTTCTCCCCACATGTAATCTGAATAATCTCTCCAATCCGAATTGTAAGCGTTGGAAAACATGTTGTCCCATGATTGGCTATGGCCTTGATAACCCCAAGCACCTCCGTGTGCAGTGAATTGAGTACGTTGATGAGTTTGAGCAGTGTGCATTGTGGTTGTTTCGGCAATCTGGGACAATTGAGATGTAAGATTCGCCAATTGAGCTTGAATGTTAGCAAGTGCCATGTCTTACTTCTCTATGTACCTGAAACCAAAGAAGTAAAACTAAATCAAATATCAAAAGTAAAAGACACAAACAAAAACAAAGGGGATTAGCAAAAGAAAACAAGAAAACAACACAAAGTCAGAAACTAAAACAAAATAAACGAAAAGAAAAGAACCAAGGGATTAGCAAAATTGCTAATCCCTGGCAACGGCGCCAAAAATTTGATGCGAAATATATAAGCACACAAATTAAACCCTCTTTTTATCAATTGTAGCAAAGTATGTAAGCAGGGATCGTTCTAGGCCGGGGATTAGGAGGGCTTGCTAAAACCTCTAAACTGACTCAAAAACTTAAAACAAAGTTAAAACACTAAATTAGACTCAAAGAATGCAAAACTATACTCTAAACCACTAAAACAAACCAAAAGACTCAAAACAGCAAACAAACACTCAAAACTGCCTTAAAACCACTTTCTGGGCAGTTTTGAGCACAAGGAAGAATTTGGACGAAAACAGTTTATAACTTGACTCCAGACACTTAAAAACACAAACTAAATTGATTTCTAACTAATTTGACACTTCAAAATAAAGGGGGAATTGGTTTTGACGAAATTGAAAACAAAACATAAACTTTGAAGTACAAATGAAATCTGCACGAAATTGGGTGAAAACTCTGGATGATGGGATAACTAGGAGGTTCTTCTCTACACATGACATACTTGCATACAAAACGATTTCTAATTGCAATTCAATAAACCACGAATTCTCAACACTCCAAGTTAATTAGGTCCGCTTAAATTAACTTTCAGATTTCCCTTATGTCAATGAATTGGACTGAAATTGCGCATCACAATCAAATTATTCTTCAAGAGTTCTCTATATGAAAGCGCATACTAGAGATACAATCAAAGATCATTACGTTCAATGGAAATCATAAGTATTGACGAGGCACTTGTAACTATGAAAGCGCATGATACTTATGCCAAGAATTTACTTAACACAATTGAGATCATCAACCTTTACTACTTGTGAATATAAAGTTGTAACGATTAGGTGAAACTTCCTTATATCCTAGCATTAGATTTATGCATGACAATTAAGCGTGCACTCTCAACCAACACACACAAATCAGTTTAATTCAAATAGATAAGTAAATTGAATTCACAACTTATGAAACGCAATTAGAGGTAATCAAGTCATATAGCAAGCATAAACATGGTTTCGAATCACCCCCTAGCCAAAGGGGGTTTAGTTCCTCATACTCACAGAACAAAGAGTATTGAATTTAAACATTGAAATCAAAGGAAAGAAAACACCTAAAACTTCCAGCAATTCAAACTTGAATGGCATGCACGTCCCAGGGCTCATTCTCCTCCTCTTTGCTGCGGCACAAGGTCTTGGGACAGGTTTAAGGGGTTATGAATGGTGTAGAAGGCTGGGTTAATGGCTAGGATGGATGTATGGTGCGGCAGGTAGTGAATTAGGTCAGAAATTATGGAGAATGGTGAAGGATGGGTGCGGCAGAGAGTGGTGAAGAGTTTCTGGCGAGAATGGTGTGTATGGAGGGTGTGTACACGGCAAAGGGTGGAGAAATATATATATAGGCACCAAAAACCCTAGGTGAATCAGATTAGGACTTCTAGAAAGCCAAATCCATCCAGAAATAGGTTTAAAACAATCAGATTTCTCATGGGAAATGGCCTAAGGTGCGGCAGGTTTGGATAAGGAGGGATAAGGCTTCTAGAAAGCCTTGCAAGGCAAGGAAAAAGGATTCTAGAAGGGAAGTAGACGCCAGATTTATAGGGTTCTAGAAAGAATGTGTTTTGTGGCAGATTTTGGGGCTTCTAGAGGGATTTGGGCCGCCACTTTTGTAGGGGAATGGATAGGACTTCTAGAAATCAGGTTTTAAGTCCCCTAAACTGAAGAAAACAGGTTAGGATAAGAGTAGGATAAGATTGGATAAGATAAGGTAAGATAAGATAAAGATTGGATAAGATAAGGTAAGATAAGGTAAGGATTGGATAATGTTTTGGATAATTCTCCTTCTTTTGAGCTGATTCCTTATCTTCTTTATCTTTGACTTCTTTCTTCCATCTTCTTAGCTGATTTCAAGCCTTTATATCTTCAATTTCGTCCATCAACTTGCCTCCATGCTTGCACTACCCAATCTTGGCCCAAAAATGCTCTAGAATGCTCCAAATTGCTTCTTTTTGCATACTTGCCCTTAGAACCTGAAAATACATCAAACTAGCTTAAAAGACTACTTTAACTAAGGAAAAACAACATAAATGCACAAGAACAAGCTAACTAAGGTGCATGAATATGCTCCTATCATGACACCACCCACTATTTTTGGCAAATCCCATATCCCTCAAGATGGAATCCGGGAGATTTCTAAGAAAGCTCCTAGCGGGTTATGGGAGGCTCACTATTACCAAGCCCACCTCACGATGATACGATGTCGGCTAGCAAAAATAATAATGAGAGGGTATGGCTACGCATTCACAACAACCTCTTGTGATTACCCATCTAATTGGCCTCTAGAGAACAATGCCTTGCAATGATATGATATTGGCATCATTTCTCTTAGTTAAGTTTTGACCCACCATGCCTGTTCGGATAGGGGTCCAAGTATGACCTCACGATGATACGATGTCGGCCATACTCGTTACCTACCTTCACCACATCAAATGTTTGAAATAGACTCCTCCTGAGTATAAGCACATACTTTGAACTCCCCCATGATAGGGTGAAGGCGGTGTATGAGTCATAAACGATTGGAGCCTACCATGGTGGAAGGCCATGAAGAAGTGTTCAAAAGCACCTCACCGCTTTCAACTTAATATTGGATGTTGGTTGAGGGATTTTAAGGTCTCATCATTTTATTTAATCAAATTATAATAATTGTGTCCTATTACAACTACTAGTCCAAAGTAAATGAAATTAGTAGCATATGATATCTCCACTATTCGTTTTCTCAAAACAAATCAATATCAAAACAATTTTCAAAATATTGGAGATATATATTACTACTAATTGTGTTCATTTTAGTTTAGTAGCGTATGATACTCCCACTATTTGTTTTGAGAAAAACAAATCAATATCAAAAAGAAATTTTTCAAATATTGGAAGTAACTACTACTACTAAGGTTTTTGCACTCCTTTAAATTTGGACTTTATAGTTATCTTAGGCTCTTTGGATGACTATGGACTTATTAGGTTGATTCAACAACGAGCCAACATTGTTGAATAAGATCTAGGGAAAATAGTATCATTTTAATTACGTGCTTTCAATGCAATTAAAACATTTTTCATTGAGCCATTAGAAACGAAAGACAATCATTCATTGCTAATTAGGGCGTTGGACCCAACAAATCTTTAATCTCATGAAAACCCCTTTTAATATGTCTCCTTACCAATAGTTAAAGAAACTCTAGTCTAGTACTAGAGGGAATCAACTAATTGAAAGAGATAAAGAAGTAATAAGAATTACAAGCCGATTTGTACAAATTCCTACAAATTACATATACTAAGAGGGAGAGAAAGATTAACGTCTAACGTGTTGAGGTCCAATTGAAATAGCAATTAAAACACATTCCCAAGGTTCAAACCATTTGAATTTAGCGGCCTTTCTCATAGCTCAATTATCGTTTAAGGCACAAGTCCATAGTCAACCATTTTTCTAACTACTTAATCACATTAAATAATTTAATTGGAATGCAACATAATCAATTAGATTTAGTACATATGGGCATAATTGTATGATGAGTTTAAACTACAAACAAAATTAAAATCAAAGTATTTTGACCTCTTAGAGAGGTGGGGCCAAAATGCAAATATAGAAAGTTAGGGGTCAAACCGCAAATACTAGAAAGTATAAACAACTTTTAAAATTGCAAAAGAGCCCATAAAGGACTCATCATTAGGGGTGGCCGGTTATGTGATGGGGAGAGGAAGAGATGTCAATCTTGTTCCCTTAATTTCAAAATAAAGCAAGAGCCCATACTTTTCCTTGTCACCTTTTGTACTTGTTGACTTAAAGGGGTGGTTAGGGTATGGCCTTCTAGTCAAGTCTATGATGGATAGGGAAAGCTATTGATGGAAAGTTTATCACCCAAATTCAAAAACAAAGTATGAACACAAGAATATGGGTATGAACACTAAGAACAAAACCATGAACACCATGAACAAAACCATGAAAATAATTTCAAGATTTGCACTTTCTTGGTGACTTTTCAAACCAAAAACAAAAGTGACAAGGCCTTGACTTCCTAGCTTCAAAGTGTGTGTGTGTGTGACTTAAAATAAAACACAAACACAAGCCAAAAAAAAAACTCCCCAAAACCGTGCCCTCCCCTATGGTACAAAAGCCCCAAATTTTGTTCAAAAAACTCAATCTTCATTCATGCATCCAAAACACTTTTTGCATACATATCTTTTTCAACTCTTGAAACACATTTTTCAACATTTGAAAAACAAAAGATAAACATATTTTGAATGAAGAAATAATATGTCAAACATAAAATTAAAACCCATATGTATAAAATCCAAAAGGACACATCAAATATAAACCTTTGGCTCTTGATACCACTTGAAGGGAAATAATGAGATTTATGTGGGATTTCTAGTGACTAGCATGCATATACAATTCAAAATTTATATACAAGAGCAACGGAAGCATGGTATCACATAATATCAAAGCTATAGTCATGCAAATCCCCTTCAAGAAGCATAGGTTCATATATGATGCATCTAAGGAAATATTGAAGAACAAAGTGAAGTTATGGTTTTATACCTCTTGATCTAGACTTGAGACCAAGGATGGACCACCTCCAAGCCCTTTGTTCTTGGAACTCCTTGAGTCTAGCCTCCCTCCTAGCTTCCTCCACCTTGAAAGATTTAGAGCTCCTTTCTCCTTTAGTCTCCAAAGTAGAAGACCTCTAAAGATCCACACCCACTAATGTAGTGAGATGGATAATGGAATAACCAAAGGGAGAGAAGATGATTAGCTAAATCTCCCTTTTGGTGGCCGGCTATTTTGTGTGTGGAGAGAGAGAGACTTGCTTTTCTCTTTTGTGAAAAGGACACACAAAAACCCTAATGAAACTTTTTCATTAAGCTTTCTTTATAAATGTCAAAGAAGTGAGTCAACAACTTGACTTCCCCTCTCTCTATCCTCATCCTTGGGCGGCCCCCTTTGTGTTGTTTGGGCTTTGGGCTTTTATTAATTCAAGTCATCCTATGTTTGGATAAAAGCCCAATGGGTTTGGGCCCGATGGGCGCGAATGAACCCAAACTTTTCTTTAAGCCCAAAACGATCTTTTATCGCTTCTATGATTTCTTTAGACTTTCTAATTTATCATAACACTTAATTAATCCAATTAATTAACTCCATCATCCTTTAGTTGTCTCACCACAAGAGTGCATCGGTGTACAATCGTTTTAGGTTCTAATTAGCAAGGCAGTGAGGTGATTGGTACCATTCCAATTGATTAGTATTTATCCAATCACTTAGTGAATTAAAACTTACTTTTAATTCTCCTTCTTCTTTGATGACTACTTGTTTAATCATCTAGAAGAACCCACAAGCCATGAGTGACATCTAATCATATATCATGGCTACCCAAGCTAATTTAGAATTTGTTCGGAGAACCTATTCAATTGGAATTACAATGTAATTCGATCCTTCTCTAACACAATACTCACAATCACATTACTAGGGTATGGATACTTAATGTCAAACCCCTAATGTGATCATATCAAGTTATATGATTCTATTGAGTCGTATAGGAACGCTTTCCATCATTACGCTCGATACTTCGGCCGAAGATTCCCGAATCATATCTTAGAGTATTCTTCCTCTCATAACGAAGATTAGAGATCCCTTATTGATCATTCACATGCCTCTGAGAATAAATCACTGACCCCAACAATGCATAGAACACATCCAAGATGAGATGTGATCACGTCTCATTATCAAATGATCAGCAATGTATCCCCAAGACAACTATGATGTCTCAGGTCAAAGGATTACTTACATTATTCCAACCAATAGAGTTACTTGCTTGACATGTGAGTAGACCTCCATGCAAGTACTCTCATTTGATTGTATTCAGTGAACGCATTCCCTTAATGAGCACCTACATACTTGTCTTAGTGTCACTACACGAATGGCATAAGACTTGCCATCCTTCTACCTTGGAAGGGGACATAGTATGTACTGGTCTATGTATTGTCAGTGTCCCTCTGACAATCCTATGACCAGGAACCTTTTTGGACATCATGGTTATGTTAAGAAGGTCTCTGCAGTCTAACATCATTAGATTACTTCTTCCATCGATCCATTGTCCATGGATTCACTATTTAGGACGTATATCGTTTATTTGAGATAGTCCTAACGAGTGACTTTGCCCTTTTGATGTATTAGAGTTATCTATACATATAGACATTGTCCTGAAAGGTTTCTGATAGGAGCATATTTATGCTACTTAGTTAGTGTGTTTTCTTGCATTTGCTTAGCTATTTGTTGCTTAGTATAGTGTTTAAAGTCATTTTCGTGTGTTTTTAGGTCCAAGAAGCAAAGTTGGCAACAAGATGCATTTTGGAGCATTTTAGAGCAAATCTGGGCTTGGAATGGATAGCACAAGCAATGGGCATGAAGATGGACGAATTTGGAGTTTAAATGGAGTTGGGAATATGTTTCAAGGTTGGAGAAATAAATTCAAATCATTGAAGATAAGGAATCAGCTCAAAAGAAGGAGGATTATCCAAAACATTATCCAAACAACTTTATCTTATCTTATCTTATCCAACCCTTATCTTATCTTAACAAACCTTATCCTATCCTAATCCATTTCTAATTCAATTCCTGGTACAATGAGGGTTTATTTTCTGATTGGGGGACATTTAAATTAAGTTTCTAGAAACCCTAAGCCTTGCCGCACCTAGCTTCCCAGAAAACCTGATTTCCTTGCCTTGCAAGGCTTTCTAGAAGCCTTATCCCTCCTTATCCAAATCTGCCGCACCTTAGGCCCTTTCCCATTGGAAATCTGATTGTTTTGAGCCTATTTCTGGATGGATTTGGCTTTCTAGAAGTCCTAATCTGATTCACCTAGGGTTTTTGGTGCCTATATATAGATTAATTCACCCTTTGCCGTGCACACCACCCTCCATATACATCATTCACGCCAGAAATCATCCACCACTCTCTGCCGCCCCTTTCCTTCACCATTCTCCATAGTTTCTGACCTAATTCACCCCCTGCCGTGCCATATCATCCACACAAACCCAGAAAACCCCTCTTGTGCCGCAGCTATTCAAGGAAGGAAGGAGAAGGTGCCACTCTAAGTCGTGACTACTGCTGGAGCGTTCTTAGGTGTTGTCTATCCTTGTTTTCAATGTTTCAATTCAGTTTTCTTTGTTTAATTGCTATCATGAGGAACTAAGCCCCTATTAGTTAGAGGGGGAATTTGAAGCCATGAATATATGTTTCTTATGATTTGATTTACTCCAGTTATGATTTCATAAATTGTGAATGTGGTTTACTTATCTGTTTTATTAAGAACTTGTTCTTGTGTGTTGATTAAGGATGCATACTTAGTTTACATGCATGAATTTGATGCTAGAATATAAGGGAATTTCACCTAATCGTTATGAACTTATATTCACAAGTAGTAAAGGTTGCTAGTCACAATCATGTTAAGTAAACCCTAGGCTGGATTAACATGCGTCTTCCATAGTTATGAATGCCTTGTCAATGTTCATGATTTCCATTGACCTTAATGATCTTTGTTGAATGTCTCTATCATGCGTATTCCATAGTTAGGGAGTTTGAGAAAGAATAATTTGGTTGTCATGCGTTATCCATTCAATTCAATGAATCTAGGGAAATCTGGGAATTGATTAGTTCAATACAATTAATTCGGAACATTGTCATTCATGGTTTATCGAAAGAGTAACTGGGAGTCAAGTTGTATGCATATGTTTATGTGTGGATAAGGATCCCTCTAACTAGCCATTCACCCATTTAAATCACCAATTTCGTGCCTTTTTAAGTTGTCTTTACAATTTTGTTTGTTTAAGTTTAAATTCGTTCAAAAACAATCCCCTGCTTTTAATTTGTGTTAAGATAGTCTAAATTCGTCAAATCTTGAGTCTTTTAGTCTTTTGAGTCAATTTGAATCTTAATTTCGTTCAAATCAATCTTAGGTGTGAGTTTTGAGTCTAGATAACTTGTTTTGTGTGTTTTAGGTCTATTTAGCTTGTTTTGAGTCTCTAGAGTCCAGAAACTGTTTAATTGAATTCTATTTGCTGTTTTGAGTTTGTTTTGAGTTATTTGAGTCAAGTTAGGTTGTTTAAAGGTGTCTAGAGTTAAAATTCGTCCAAATTGATCCCTAGTACTTGTTTTCATTGTTTTAAGTCCAGTTTAGTGTTTTAGAGTGTAATTTGTGTAGATTAGCATCCCTGCTAATCCCCGGCCTAAAACGATCCCTACTTTCATATACTACGTCGATAGGGTTTTAATTTGAGTGACAAGTAATTCTCACATCAAATTTTGGCGCCGTTGCCGGGGATTAGCAAACTTGCTAATCTCCCTATTTTGTGCCGTGTGTCTTAGTTGTTTTTGTTTTTCTTTGTTTTCTGAGTTCGTTTTGTTTTCTTAGTTGTAGGTACTAGTTCTAGCTCTGAATCTGAATTTGAAGAACAAGAAGAGAAAGAACAAGCCATGGCTGCAGATAACCGAACAATCAAAGAACTTTCAGCCTCGGGATTAGACAATGCGACCCCTTTATGCATTCAATATCCTAGGGCGGCTCAAGGCAAGACTGATGAGTTTGAATTGAAGTCCAGCTTGTTGCACCACATCCCCAAATTCCACGGGTTGTCCATGGAAGATCCGAACAAGCACTTGAAGGAATTTGAAGTGGTTTGTTCAAGCATGACCCCTGTCAATGTTGATGGGAGTATATTGAAGATGAAAGCCTTTCCATTCTCTCTTTTGGAAAAGGCTAAGGATTGGCTCTACGAACTAGCACCTGGAACCGTTACTTCATGGGAAAGCATGAAGCGCGCATTCTTAGAGAAAGTTTTCCCAACTTCAAGAGTCATTCTCTTGAGGAAAAGGATAAGTGGCATTCAACAAAACCAAGGGGAATCGTTTCCAGCCTATTATGAGCGTTTCAAGGCGCTTGTTGCTTCTTGTCCACAACACCAAATGAAGGAAGAGCTTCTCCTCCAATATTTCTATGAAGGACTTCTCCCCATTGAGAGACAAATGCTTGATGCTTCAGCGGGAGGAGCTTTGGTTGACAAAACACCCGTGGCTGCCAAGACTCTAATTGCAAATCGAGCCTTGAATGCGCAACAATACGAAGGAGTTGGACAGAGAGAAGGGCCACGGCAACAACAAGTGAATGAGGTAAATGCAATTTCAGAATTACAATCTCAAATGGCTAATCTCACTCTTCTTTTGTCACAGGTTGTGGATGGAACCAAAGCACAAGGGCCAGCCATATGTGGAGTGTGTTCTATGCAGGGACATCTCAACGATCAATGCCCTCAATTGATTGAGAATCGGGGGTGGGAAACTGCCCAAGCCGTGGGTTTTCAAAGCCAAACCCAACAAAGACACGACCCATACTCAAACACATACAATCCGGGATGGAGAGATCATCCAAACTTCAAGTGGAGGGACTCTCAACAAGCACAACAACAAGGCGAATTTAGACAGCCCCCTGGGTTGTTTCCAAGGCCATATGCAGCCACACAACCTCAACCAATTTCGGCCCAAACCAATTCAGGTTCGTTGTTAGATAATGATAAAATTCTTCAAGTACTAACCTCTTTGACGCAGGACATACAGAGCATAAAGAATCAAGCTAAAGAGGTGGCCGAATTGAAGAAACAAATGGGGCAAATGGCTGAATTCATGGGCCAATTCAGAGAACAAGGCAGATTGCCTAGTTCAACCGTTGTTAATCCTAAAGGAGGATTTGAAACCGCCAATGCAATCACGTTGAGAAGTGGTAAGCAGGTTGGAACTGATTCACAACCATCTAGATCAAGTCAAGAAGAGGACACAAAGCTGCAATTGGAGGAGGATGAATCACCCAAACCCACGGCAAGGAAAGAGACATCTTTGCCGCAGCCAATTCCCACTTCTAAACCGTCCCCAACCATCAAGGTAAGTTCCAATATGAATTCTTCTAGCTCTACTCCACTAATTGTGCCCTTTCCTGGCAGGTTGCAGCAATCAAAGAAAGAGGATGCTGAAAAGGACATTCTAGAGACATTCCGGAAAGTTCAAGTCAATATCCCACTCCTTGATGCAATAAAGCAGGTCCCAAGGTATGCTAAGTTTTTGAAAGAGCTTTGTACAACAAGGAGAAGGATTTCTAACAAAGAAGTGGTTCAAGTAAGTGAGAATGTCTCTGCTGTTTTACAAAGGAAATTACCCCCTAAATGCAAAGATCCGGGTAGTTTTACAATTCCTTGTGTTAATGGAAATACTCGTTTTGAATCTGCCATGTTAGACTTAGGTGCATCTATAAATGTCATGCCATATTCTGTTTATGCATCTATGAATTTAGGAGAGCTTAAAAATGATGGTGTTATTATCCAATTAGCCGATCGATCTAATGCATACCCAAAAGGAGTTTTGGAAGATGTTTTGGTGCAGGTAGACCACTTGATTTTTCCTGCAGATTTCTATATGCTTGACATGGAGGATTCAGACCATTCCCATCCATTACCACTCTTACTTGGCAAACATGAAAACAGCCCAAACCAAGATTGATGTGGCCAAGGGAACGTTAACTATGAAGTTTGGTGGTGATAAGATTAAATTTAATGTTTCTAAGTCTGTTGAGAATCCTAACATTGTTCGTTCTTGTTTTGACATGGATAAAATAAAAAAGATAGGGCCGGACCTTTCAAGCACAAAGGATACATCAAGAACCATACAAAACGAGGGAATTGGAGTGGAGCACAAGGACCATACAGCCACTGCCCTCAAGATGCCCCAATTGGTCGACAATATCATGGGGAAGAATGTTCATAGTGCTGCCACTTCATTGCAGTACATTGGTAAGCCATCTATTCCATATTCGATTCCCATTTCAACTAATAGGTTGTTACCTTGTATGGTGCAGATTCCCAATCAAATCCAAGTTGGTGGGCACGATTACATTGATTTTAGGATGTTCAATGCCACAATCCGGAAGGATCACTATCCCTTACCATTCAAAGATCCAATGCACGAGCTGTTTGAGGAACATGTGGTGGAAGAACTACCTCTGCATGCCGTGGGTACCATGGGAACTTAAACGGAAGAATCGTCCGGCTGGAAGACGTTAAAGCAAGCGCTTCTTGGGAGGCAACCCATGCAAATAAAGACGACCTAGGCACTCTCCGGCTCCACAACCAGATTTACGTTTCTAAACCCTACTCTTTATTGTTTTTCCTTTGCCATCTTTGTTATGTTAGTTAGTTGTGTTGGTTGCTGTTTGCTTTCTGTGCGTCTATGTTTGAAACATTGAGGACAATGTTTGGTTTAAGTGTGGGGGGGTAACCAAGTGTTTTTTGCATGAAATTCGTGGGTTTTTATCACCTATCACTTTGAATGTTGTTTTCAGTGTTTTTAAGTGTTTTTAAGCTGTTTTGGAGTCTTTTAGTGTGTTTTGACAAGAAAATCCGAAAATACCATAAAAATTTGAAAAATTGTTTTGAAAAACCCAAAAAGAGTTGTTTTTGTGTGTTTGTTTGTGTCTTAGGGTACCTTCCAACACAATGATGAGGATTTGGTTTTTAATTGCATAACTGTTAAAGAAAGTTACAAACTTGGATTGACGTTTGATATACTCTTTGGTTTATGCTTGGTTGTAGTTGACATTCATGAATTCACATGTAATCACAAAAAGGATAAAATCAGTTTTTGTAACATGCTTGAAGGAAGTAACTCAAACTAACGCTACAACCCTGAGAGACTTGAGCCTTTAACGTTCTTTGGAGAGTTAAAAATCTGTGCATTCTTTGTTTTCTAAAGTCGTTGCATGATCTCATTATTCTTTGCTTGGTTGCTACTTAGAATGCGTTTCATCATTTAGTTCCAAATACTAGAACTCATACCCGTTTCATTCAAAGCATGAAATTGATTAGCATAACACATATTCAAGATGAAGTTGTTTAGTTTAAAACCAGAGCTAAAAAGCCTAACCCTTTGCATATGTATTGTAGGTTTAACCCTTTTTGAGCCTTGTTTAGCCTATGTTCTTTGTTTACCCACATTATCCTTACCTAGCCTAGATTAGGACCATCCTTACCCTTGTTCTTAAGGCATAGTGAGCATGACCTAGAGTGAATTCCTTTTGTTCGTTATTTGGGTGGCAAAACAAGTGTGGGGGAAGGGATTTATGTGTCTGATTGTGTGCCAACAAGACAAACAAGGGCACGGGTGAAGAAAAAAGAACAATTCGTGTGAAAAAGAAAAGAAGAAGAAAAGTTGTGAAAAAGTATGAAAAGTGTTCAAAATAAGTGAGATTAGAGCTCACAAGTGTTGATTGTTGAAGAAGGGGTCCAAAAAGTTGAATTCGGCCCTAAAATACGTGTAATCTTCCCCTTTGTGTTCAAAGTGTGCGGCTGCATTCAAGAAAGGGAGTTCTAAGTGTCATATTCATTACTTTGCTTGCTATTGCTTTAAGAACGTTTGTTTTCCTTACCTTTCTTTGTTAGCCAATACCCCCTAGTCCCGTTATAACCCTATACTTCAATCTTGAGTGTTGTGTGTTTCAATATGTGGAGTTTGGGATTGGTATGAGCATATGGTGTCCCTGGTTCTCGCGTCTAAGTAGTAGCATTCCATTCATGAGATCATATCTATACATGCATTCCAGAAATTACTTTTCTTGCTATACATATATGTGAGTATTAGTTTTCATGTTTACATCAATCTTCTCACATATAACTAGTGTAGGGAGTGTAGTCAGAAAATCTGTATGATTGAGTGCATATCTAGTAAGGAATTGAGGGATTCTCTAAGGCATGTTACTACATTCAAAATGTTGTTTTAATTGATTAAATGCGAGCTAATGTGTGGTAACTTTGATTAAGTATGTGCTCAAGGGTAGGGATAACTAAAATCTGTGGGAGTAATGATCTTTGGAATGTTATGTATCATTGAAGATCCCTGAGGTGAACGTTGGAAGGTTTAGGTTACGTTTTGTTTGTTTTGTTTTGCTTGAGGACTAGCAAAAGCTAAGTGTGGGGGAATTTGATAGGAGCATATTTATGCTACTTAGTTAGTGTGTTTTCTTGCATTTGCTTAGCTATTTGTTGCTTAGTATAGTGTTTAAAGTCATTTTCGTGTGTTTTTAGGTCCAAGAAGCAAAGTTGGCAAAAAGATGCATTTTGGAGCATTTTAGAGCAAATCTGGGCTTGGAATGGATAGCACAAGCAATGGGCATGAAGATGGACAAATTTGGAGTTTAAATGGAGTTGGGAATATGTTTCAAGGTTGGAGAAATAAATTCAAATCATTGAAGATAAGGAATCAGCTCAAAAGAAGGAGGATTATCCAAAACATTATCCAAACAACTTTATCTTATCTTATCTTATCCAACCCTTATCTTATCTTAACAAACCTTATCCTATCCTAATCCATTTCTAATTCAATTCCTGGTACAATGAGGGTTTATTTTCTGATTGGGGGACATTTAAATTAAGTTTCTAGAAACCCTAAGCCTTGCCGCACCTAGCTTCCCAGAAAACCTGATTTCCTTGCCTTGCAAGGCTTTCTAGAAGCCTTATCCCTCCTTATCCAAATCTGCCGCACCTTAGGCCCTTTCCCATTGGAAATCTGATTGTTTTGAGCCTATTTCTGGATGGATTTAGCTTTCTAGAAGTCCTAATCTGATTCACCTAGGGTTTTTGGTGCCTATATATAGATTAATTCACCCTTTGCCGTGCACACCACCCTCCATATACATCATTCACCCCAGAAATCATCCACCACTCTCTGCCGCCCCTTTCCTTCACCATTCTCCATAGTTTCTGACCTAATTCACCCCCTGCCGTGCCATATCATCCACACAAACCCAGAAAACCCCTCTTGTGCCGCAGCTATTCAAGGAAGGAAGGAGAAGGTGCCACTCTAAGTCGTGACTACTGCTGGAGCGTTCTTAGGTGTTGTCTATCCTTGTTTTCAATGTTTCAATTCAGTTTTCTTTGTTTAATTGCTATCATGAGGAACTAAGCCCCTATTAGTTAGAGGGGGAATTTGAAGCCATGAATATATGTTTCTTATGATTTGATTTACTCCAGTTATGATTTCATAAATTGTGAATGTGGTTTACTTATCTGTTTTATTAAGAACTTGTTCTTGTGTGTTGATTAAGGATGCATACTTAGTTTACATGCATGAATTTGATGCTAGAATATAAGGGAATTTCACCTAATCGTTATGAACTTATATTCACAAGTAGTAAAGGTTGCTAGTCACAATCATGTTAAGTAAACCCTAGGCTGGATTAACATGCGTCTTCCATAGTTATGAATGCCTTGCCAATGTTCATGATTTCCATTGAACTTAATGATCTTTGTTGAATGTCTCTATCATGCGTATTCCATAGTTAGGGAGTTTGAGAAAGAATAATTTGGTTGTCATGCGTTATCCATTCAATTCAATGAATCTAGGGAAATCTGGGAATTGATTAGTTCAATACAATTAATTCGGAACATTGTCATTCATGGTTTATCGAAAGAGTAACTGGGAGTCAAGTTGTATGCATATGTTTATGTGTGGATAAGGATCCCTCTAACTAGCCATTCACCCATTTAAATCACCAATTTCGTGCCTTTTTAAGTTGTCTTTACAATTTTGTTTGTTTAAGTTTAAATTCGTTCAAAAACAATCCCCTGCTTTTAATTTGTGTTAAGATAGCCTAAATTCGTCAAATCTTGAGTCTTTTAGTCTTTTGAGTCAATTTGAGTCTTAATTTCGTTCAAATCAATCTTAGGTGTTAGTTTTGAGTCTAGATAACTGGTTTTGTGTGTTTTAGGTCTATTTAGCTTGTTTTGAGTCTCTAGAGTCCAGAAACTGTTTAATTGAATTCTATTTGCTGTTTTGAGTTTGTTTTGAGTTATTTGAGTCAAGTTAGGTTGTTTAAAGGTGTCTAGAGTTAAAATTCGTCCAAATTGATCCCTAGTACTTGTTTTCATTGTTTTAAGTCCAGTTTAGTGTTTTAGAGTGTAATTTGTGTAGATTAGCATCCCTGCTAATCCCCGGCCTAAAACGATCCCTACTTTCATATACTACGTCGATAGGGTTTTAATTTGAGTGACAAGTAATTCTCACATCAGTTTCTTCCAAAGATTGACTTTCAGGGCATATTTCCAACAGTTCCATGTCCGAAATTCAATCCTAATTAGCTAACCTCACTGTTATTGTGTCACAGATGGCCGAAGGAATGAAAGTGCAAGGAATTACACCAAATGTGTGTGGCGTGTGCTCTATGCAAGGACACCTTTCTGAGCAATGCCCTCAATTAATAGAGAATGGGGGATGGGAAAGTGCCAACGTCATTGGCTTTGAAGCCCAAAATCAGCCAAGGTTTGAACATGCTATGCTAGATCTAGGTGCATCAATTAATGTCATGCCATACTCTGTTTATGTATATATGAATCTAGGAGAGCTTAAAAAAGATGGTGTTATTATCCAATTAGCCAATCGTTCTAATGCATATCCGAAAGGAGTTTTGGAAGATGTTTTGGTGCAGGTAGACCACTTGATTTTTCCTACAGATTTCTATGTGCTTGACATAGAGGACTCAGCCCACTCTCCACCATCGCCACTCTTACTTGGACGACCTTTCATAAAAACTGCTCAAACCAAGATTGACGTGGCCAAGGGTGCAGTAACTATGGCGTTTGGTGGCGATATGATTAACTTTAAAGTTTCTGAATCTATTGAGAATACTAATGATGTTCATTCTTGTTTTGTCATTGATGCAATCAAAAATAAAGGGCATGAACATTCAGCACCAATCAAGAAGGATGCATTTAGAACCACCAACGAAGAAGGAATTGGAGTGAAGTACAAGGATTGCACGGCCACAACCCTCAAACCCCAAAATCTGGCTGAGAGCACCCCACATGCATTTGTTGATAGTGCTGCCACTTCATTGCAGTACATTGGTAAGCCACCTATTCCAATTTCGATTCCCATTTCAACTAATAGGTTGTTACCTTGTATGGTGTAGGTCCCCAATCGAGTCCAAGTTGGTGGGAATGATTACATTGACTATAGGATGCTCAACGCCCCAATCAGGAAGGATTACTATCCTCTTCCATTCATAGAGTCAATATATGAGAATTTTGAGGAGCATGTCATGGAGGATGTACCCCTCCATGCCGTGGGCCAAGATGGAGCTTAAAAGGAGGTATCGTCTGACTGGAAGACATTAAAGCAAGCGCTTCTTGGGAGGCAACCCATGTGTTTAAACGAGGAGAAAAAGGAATTTTAGCTCCACAACCAGAGTTGCATTTCTTAACCCTACTCTTTATTGCTCTTACTTCGCCATATTTGTCGTGTTTGTTAGTTATGTTGTTTGTTTGTTTGTGTGTGAGTCTATGTTTGAAACATTGAGGACAATGTTTGATTTAAGTGTTGGGGGGGTAAACAAAGTGTTTTTAATAAAAATTCGTAGTATTTTGTCACCCATCACTTCTGAAGTTGTTACTCACTATTTTTAAGTGTTTTTAGTGTGTTTTGAAGTGTTTTTGTGTCATATAACAAAAAAAGAAAGAAAAAATCGAAAAAAGTTTGTAAAATACAAAAAGAGTCGTTTTTGTGTGTTTGTTTGTGTCTTAGGGTACTTCCAACACAATGATGAGGATTTGGTTTTTAATTGCATGACTGTTAAAGAAAGTTACAAACATGGATAGAAGTTTGATATGCTCTATGGTTTATGCTTAATTGTAGTTGTTGTTTATGAATTCACATGTAATTACAAAGAAAAAAAATCAGTTTTTGTAACATGCTTGAAGGAAGTAACTCAAACTAACGCTACAACCTTGAGAGACTTGAGCCTAAATGTTTATTTGGAGAGTTATTAATCTGTGCATTCTTGTTTTCAAAAGTCGTTGCATGATCTCATCATTCTTTGCTTGGTTGCTAGTTAGAATGTTTTTCATCATTTAGTTCCAAATACTAGAACTCATGTCTGTTTCATTCAAAGCATGAAATAGATTAGCATAACAAATAACAAGATGAAGTTGTTTAGTTTAAACCAAAGCCAAAAAGCCTTCACCCTTTGCATATGTATTGTAGGTTTAACCCCGTTGAGCCTTGTTTAGCCTAATTTTCTTTGTTAGCCACATTATCCTTACCTGGCCTAGCATAGGACTATCGATACCCTTGTTCTTAAAGGATATTGAAGCATTACTTAGAGGGAATTCCTTTTGATCAAAATTATGCAGAAAAACAAGTGTGGGGGAAGGTTATGTGTGCCAAAGAGAAAGGGCACGAAAAAGATAAAAAAAAAAAAAGAGAAGAGAAAAAACGTGAAAAGAAAAGAAAAAGAAAGGAAAAGAAGTTTCAAAATAAGTGAGAATGAGCTCACAAGTGTTGGTTGTTGAAGAAAGGGTCCGAAAGTTTGAATCTGGCCCTAAGTGTTGTATGAATCTTCCATTTGTGTTAAAAGTTAGTTGCTGCATTCAAAAGTGAATTCTAAGTGTTGATTTATTGCTTTGCTTACTATTTCTTTAAGAACTTTTGTTTATCTTTACCTCTCTTTGTTAGCTAATACCCTAGCCCCGTTACAACCCTTTAACTTCTATCTTGATTGTTATGTGCTTCAATAATGTGGAGTTTGGGATTGGTATGAGCATATGGTATCCCTGGTTCTCGCGTCTAAGTAGTGGCATTCCGTTCATGAGATCATATACATGCATTAATAATTCTAGAAAGTGCCTTCTTTGTTGAAAACATATGTGAATGTTTAGTCTACATGTTTACATCAATCTTCTCACATATACCTAGTGTAGGGAGTGTAGTCAGAAAATCTGTGTGAAAATAGAGTGTATCCAGTAAGGAATTGAGTTAATTCTCCAAGGCATGTTGCTACATTCAAAACATTGTTTTAATTGATTAAATGCGAGCTAGTAAGTGATGACTATGAATAAGTATGTGCTTGAGAGTAGGGATGGCTAAAATCTATGTGAGTAGTGATCTTTGGCATGTCATGTACCATTGGAAATCCCTGAGGCGAACGGTGGAAGGTTTAGGTTACGTTTTGTTTGTTTTGTTTTGCTCGACGACTAGCGAAAGCTAAGCGTGGGGGAATTTGATAGGAGCATATTTATGCGACTTAGTTAGGTTGTTTCCTTACATTTACATAGTAAGTTATTGATTATTATAGTGACTTAAGCTATTTTCGTGTGTTTGTAGGTCCAATTGGCAAAGTTGGCAAGAAAGTGCATTTTAGAGCATTTTGGAGCAATTCTGGGCTGAAATGGATTCCATGCATGTGGAGGACAAGGAATGGACGAATTTGAAGATCAAGAAAGGCTAGGAGTGTGCAAAAGAGTTGGAGAAATAAATTCAAGTCAAAGAAGATAAGGAATCAGCTCCAAACATGGAACATTATCCAAACCAACCTTATATTATCTTATCTTATTCTAATCTTATCGTACGTTAATTCCAACTGAAAGGGGGATTCCTTTTCCTATTTGGAGACTTAAAATCTGTCATAACATTCTTTCTAGAAAGCCTTATCCTTTCCTACATTGGTGCAACATGTTTTAGCCCTTGTTCTTCTAGAAATCAGCCACAAAACACATTGTTTCTAGAATCCCTACAAATCTGGTGCCCCAAACCTTTCTAGAAGGCCTTTGCCTTGCCTTGCACTCCATCCCCTTTCCTTCCAATTCTTGCCTCACCTTCCTTTCCCTTTCCTTCTTGGATTCTGATTTTAGTTAGTCCTTTTCCCTCTTGAATTGGGCTGAAATTATCCCATTCTTTCCAGGAGTTTGTGCCGAGTTTCTTCCCCCTATATATACATATTTTCTGTGCAAAAATCAACCTATCACCCCCTAGACCACACAAGACAACCATATTTCCATCTGAATTCGTAGCCATCACCATACATACACAGAACCACCCTTTTGCGCAGCCTTGGGAGAAGAAGAGTTTTACCATGGCTTCTATTCAAGGAGGAGGACCTTGTGCCACAAGCCACCTGCAACCAGTGGAGTTCTAAGAGTTCTTTCTTCCCTCGGTTCGTTTCCATGTTTAATTTAATTTGCTTTTCAATTTTGTTGAACATGTGGAACTAATTTCTTTTTAGTTAGAGGTGAATTAAAGCCATGGACATATGTTTAATATGAATTGATTACCTCCAGTTATTGTTTTGTAAAACATGAATGCGATTCACTCATTTGTTTGATTAAAACTGATTCTTGTATGTTGATTGAGGGTGCACACTTAGTTTGCATACATGAATTTGATGCTAGAGTATAAGGGAATTTCACCTAATCGTTATGAACTTATATTCACAAGTAGTAAAAGTCACTAGTCATGATTGTGTTAAGTGAATCCATGGCAGGAATGCCTTGTCAATGCTTATGATTTTCATAGAACTTAGTGATCTTTGAATGTATCTCTATTATGCGTATTCCATGTAGGGAACTTGATGAAAATTATTTGATTGTCGATGCGTCATCCATCCAATTCAATGAATTAAGGAAAATCTGAAAGTTATTTTTTGCATTCACGATTAATTTGGGGCATTGTCATTCATGGTTTAAAGAAACAATACTGGAAATCAATTTGTATGCATATTTTTCATGTGTGGAGAAGGATCCTCTAATGATAGGAGCATATTTATGCTACTTAGTTAGTGTGTTTCCTTGCATTTGCTTAGCTATTTGTTGCTTAGTATAGTGTTTAAAGTCATTTTCGTGTGTTTTTAGGTCCAAGAAGCAAAGTTGGCAAAAAGATGCATTTTGGAGCATTTTAGAGCAAATCTGGGCTTGGAATGGATAGCACAAGCAATGGGCATGAAGATGGACGAATTTGGAATTTAAATGGAGTTGGGAATATGTTTCAAGGTTGGAGAAATAAATTCAAATCATTGAAGATAAGGAATCAGCTCAAAAGAAGGAGGATTATCCAAGACATTATCTAAAACAACCTTATCTTATCTTATCTTATCCAATCCTTATCTTATCTTAACACACCTTATCCTATCCTAATCCTTTTCTAATTCAATTCCTGGTACAATGAGGGTTTATTTTCTGATTGGGGGACATTTAAATTAAGTCTCTAGAAACCCTAAGCCTTGCCGCACCTAGCTTTTCAGAAAACTTGATTTCCTTGCCTTGCAAGGCTTTCTAGAAGCCTTATCCCTCCTTATCCTATTGTGCCGCACCTAAGGCCCTTTCCCATTGGAAATCTGATTGTTTTGAGCCTATTTCTGGATGGATTTGGTTTTCTAGAAGTCCCAATCTGATTCACTTAGGGTTTTTGGTGCCTATATATATTAAAACACCCTTTGCCGTGCACACACCACCCTCCATATACAACCATTCACGCCAGAAATCATCCACCACCCCCTGCCGTGCCATATCATCCACACAAACCCAGAAAACACCTCTTGTGCCGCAGCTATTCAAGGAAGGAAGGAGAAGGTGCCACTCTAAGTCGTGACTATTGCTGGAGCGTTCTTAGGTGTTGTCTATCCTTGGTTTCAATGTTTCAATTTAGTTTTCTTTGTTTAATTGCTGTCATGAGGAACTAAACCCCTATTAGTTAGAGGGGGAATTTGAAGCCATGAATATATGTTTCTTATGATTTGATTCACTCCAGTTACGATTTCATAAATTATGAATGTGGTTTACTTTTCTGTGCTTATTAAGAACTTGTTTATGTATGTGGGTTGGGGGTCGACACTTGATTTGCATGCATGAATTTGATGCTAGGATATAAGGGAATTTCACCTAATCGTTATAAACTTATATTCACAAGTAGTAAAGATTGCTAGTCACAATTGTGTTAAGTAAACCCTAGGCTGGATTAACATGCGTCTTCCATAGTTATGAATGCCTTGTCAATGTTTATGATTTCCATGGAACTTAATGATCTTTGATATGTATCTCTAACATGCGTATTCCATAGTTAGGGAACTTGATAAGAATAATTTGGTTGTGATGCGTTATCCATTCAATTCAATAAACTTAGGGGAATCTGGGAATTAATTAGTTCAATACAATTAATTCGGAACATTGTCATTCATGGTTTATCGAAAGAGTAACTGGGAATCAAGTTGTATGCATATGTTTATGTGTGGATAAGGATCCCTCTAACTAGCCATTCACCCATTCAAATCACCAATTTCGTGCCTTTTTAAGTTGTCTTTACAATTTTGTTTGTTTAAGTTTAAATTCGTTCAAAAACAAATCCCCCTTTATTTTGAAGTGTTAGAATAGTTAAAATCTGTTTTGATTTGTGTTTTTAAGTGTCTTGAGTCAAGTTAAAGTCTATTTTCGTCCAAAGTAGTGTTTAGAGTTCAAAACTGCCCAGTTTGTGTTTTTAGGCAGTTTTGAGTGTTTTTGTGCTGTTTTGAGTCTTTTGAGTTGTTTTAGTGTTTTAGAATTTAGTCTTACATTCTTTGAGTCTAGTTTAGTGTTTTAAACTTTGTTTTTACGTTTTTAAGTCAGATTCAAGTGTTTAGCAATCCCTTCTAATCCCCGGCTAGAACGATCCCTACTTACACATACTACATTGATAGGGTTTTAATTTGAGTGTCAAGTAATTCTCACATCAAATTTTGGCGCCGTTGCCGGGGATTAGCAAACTTGCTAATCTTCCTAGTTTCTGCCGTGTATTTTAACTTGTTTTTGTTTCTGTTTTGCTTAGTTTTCTGATTTGTTTTGTTTTCTTTGTTTTAGGTACTAGTGTATGACTCGAAGTTCTCAACCCGTTCACGCACATATCTTGGAGTTTAACGACGATTTTGAGCGAGATTTGAGAAGGAAGAGGAAGCACCCAGAACCTGATCTACTTAGTTCAAGTTCTAATTCCGAATCTGAAGTTGAAATTGAAGAGGATTTGGAAGAGGAGCACGACATGGCTGCAGATAACCGAACAATCAAAGAACTTTCAGCCTCGGGATTGGACAATGCGACCCCTTTATGCATTCAATATCCTAGGGCGGCTCAAGGCAAGACTGATGAGTTTGAATTGAAGTCTAGCTTGTTGCACCACATCCCCAAATTCCACGGGTTGTCCATGGAAGATCCGAACAAGCACTTGAAGGAATTTGAAGTGGTTTGTTCAAGCATGACCCCTGTCAATGTTGATGGAAGTATATTGAAGATGAAAGCCTTTCCATTCTCTCTTTTGGAAAAGGCTAAGGATTGGCTCTACGAACTAGCACCTGGAACCGTTACTTCATGGGAAAGCATGAAGCGCGCATTCTTAGAGAAATTTTTCCCAACTTCAAGAGTCATTCTCTTGAGGAAAAAGATAAGTGGCATTCAACAAAACCAAGGGGAATCGTTTCCAGCCTATTATGAGCGGTTCAAGGCGCTTGTTGCTTCTTGTCCACAACACCAAATGAAGGAAGAGCTTCTCCTCCAATATTTCTATGAAGGACTTCTCCCCATTGAGAGACAAATGCTTGATGCTTCAGCGGGAGGAGCTTTGGTTGACAAAACACCCGTGGCTGCCAAGACTCTAATTGCAAATCGAGCCTTGAATGCGCAACAATACGAAGGAGTTGGACAGAGAGAAGGGCCACGGCAACAACAAGTGAATGAGGTAAATGCAATTTCAGAATTACAATCTCAAATGGCTAATCTCACTCTTCTTTTGTCACAGGTTGTGGATGGAAACAAAGCACAAGGGCCGGCCATATGTGGAGTGTGTTCTATGCAGGGACATCTCAACGATCAATGCCCTCAATTGATTGAGAATGGGGGGTGGGAAACTGCCCAAGCCGTAGGTTTCCAAGGCCAAACCCAACAAAGACACGACCCATACTCAAACACATACAATCCGGGATGGAGAGATCATCCAAACTTCAAGTGGAGGGATTCTCAGCAAGCACAGCCACAAAGCGGATTTAGACAGCCCCCTGGGATGTTTCCAAGGCCGTATGCAGCCCCACAACCTCACCCAACTTCGGCCCAAACCAATTCAGGTTCGTCGTTAAATAATGATAAAATTCTTCAAGCACTAACCTCTTTGACGCAGGACATGCAGAGCATAAAAAATCAAGCTAAAGAGGTGGATGAATTGAAGAAACAAATGGGTCAAATGGCTGAATTCATGGGCCAATTCCGAGAACAAGGCAGGTTGCCTAGTTCAACCGTTGTTAATCTTAAGGGAGGATTTGAAACTGCCCAAGCAATCACGTTGAGAAGTGGTAAGCAGGTTGGAACTGATTCACAACCATCTAGATCAAGTCAAGAAGAAGACAAGAAGCTGCAATTGGAGGAGGATGAAGCACCCAAACCCACGGCAAGGAATGCACAATCCTTGCCGCAGCCAATCCCCACTTCTAAACCGTCCTCAACCATCAAGGTAAGTCCCAATATGAATTCTTCAAGCTCTACTCCACTAATTGTGCCCTTTCCTGGCAGGTTGCGGCAATCAAAGAAAGAGGATGCTGAAAAAGACATTCTAGAGACATTCCGGAAAGTTCAAGTCAATATCCCACTCCTTGATGCAATAAAGCAAGTCCCAAGGTATGCTAAGTTTTTGAAAGAGCTTTGTACAACAAGAAGAAGGATTTCTAACAAAGAAGTGGTTCAAGTAAGTGAGAATGTCTCTGCTGTTTTACAAAGGAAATTACCCCCTAAATGCAAAGATCCGGGTAGTTTTACAATTCCTTGTGTTATTGGAAATACTCGTTTTGAATCTGCCATGTTAGACTTAGGTGCATCTATAAATGTCATGCCATATTCTGTTTATGCATCTATGAATTTAGGAGAGCTTAAAAATGATGGTGTTATTATCCAATTAGCCGATCGTTCTAATGCATATCCAAAAGGAGTTTTGGAAGATGTTTTGGTGCAGGTTGGAAATCTGATTTTTCCAGCGGATTTTTATGTGCTTGACATGGAGGATACACCCCATTCTACCCCATTGCCGATCCTCCTTGGGAGACCTTTCATGAAAACAGCCCGCACCAAGATCGATGTGTTCAAAGGGACGTTGACAATGGAATTTGATGGGGAAGTTATTGATTTCAATCTTGCTGAAACTATTAAATTTCCTAAAGAAAATCATTCTTGTTTTGCTATTGATATATTTGATGAATTGGCGCAGGATTACCTTGATTCCTTGGATAGGGATCCCCTTGAATCAACAATTGCACAAGGAATTGGGCAAAAACCCAATATTGCCGTGCCTATAAGTGAAGAAGAGGCCGAGATGGTGGCTGCCCTAGAGTCACTACCTCAGCACCATGGTAAGCCTTCAAAACCAATTTCAATTCCAATTTCTACTAACAAGTTGTTACCCTCAGTGATTCAGGCACCCGTACTTGAGCTTAAACCATTGCCGGATCATTTGAAGTACGTCTTTTTGGGAGATAACGAGACATTGCCCGTCATTGTATCCTCCACACTCACGGCAACAGAGGAAGGAAAGTTAATTCAGGTGTTGAAAGAGCACAAAACAGCCATTGGATGGACATTGGCCGATATTAGGGGGATTAGCCCTACAACATGCATGCATCGCATACTTCTAGAGGAGGGGGCTAAACCAACTCGAGAGGCTCAACGCCGACTCAACCCTCCAATGATGGAAGTTGTGAAGAAGGAAATTATAAAGCTTCTTGATTGTGGAGTAATTTATCCAATCTCATATAGCCGTTGGGTTTCACCGGTGCAATGTGTTCCAAAGAAATCCGGAGTCACTGTGGTGAAGAATGCCGAGAATGAACTTGTGCCCACACGTATCCAAACAGGTTGGAGAGTGTGCATTGACTATAGGAAGCTAAACGCCACCACGAGGAAGGACCACTTCCCTTTGCCGTTCATTGATCAAATGCTTGAAAGGTTAGCCGGTCATTCTTTTTATTGTTTTCTTGATGGGTACTCTGGATATAATCAGATTGTTATAGCTCCGGATGACCAAGAAAAGACCACTTTCACGTGCCCCTTTGGTACCTTTGCCTATCGTCGCATGCCATTCGGGTTATGCAATGCACCTGCCACCTTTCAAAGATGCATGGTAAGTATCTTTTCAGATTTTGTGGAGAAGATTATTGAGGTATTCATGGATGATTTTAGTGTTTTTGGGGATTCGTTTGATGGGTGCTTAGATAATCTCACTTTGATTCTAAAACGTTGCATTGAAACTAACCTTGTTTTGAATTGGGAAAAATGTCACTTTATGGTAAAACAAGGCATAGTTTTAGGTCATATCATTTCAGAAAGGGGAATTGAGGTTGATAAATCAAAAATAGATCTTGTACGCTACTTACCCTCTCCTACTTCGGTTAGAGAGGTTCGTTCTTTTCTTGGACATGCAGGATTCTATAGGCGATTCATCAAGGACTTTTCAAAGATTTCAAACCCTCTTTGCCGTCTCCTCCAGAAAGATGTGGCTTTTGACTTCAACGAGGAATGTGAGAAGGCATTCAAACACCTCAAAGAGATGCTAACTTCGGCCCCCATCATAGTCCCACCAGATTGGAGCCTTCCTTTTGAGCTTATGTGTGATGCTTCGGATTATGCATTAGGAGCTGTTTTGGGACAAAGGAAGGACAAGAAGCCCCATGTCATCTATTATGCATCTCGGACCTTGAATGATGCACAATTGAATTACTCTACCACTGAAAAAGAACTTCTTGCTGTTGTGTTTGCTTTAGATAAGTTTCGTTCTTATTTACTTGGTACTAAAGTTATTATTTACACTGACCATGCTGCTTTGAAGTATTTGTTCACCAAGAAAGAGGCCAAACCAAGACTCATTCGCTGGATGCTTCTTCTCCAAGAGTTCGATATTGAAATCCGGGACAAGAAGGGGAGTGAAAACGTGGTGGCTGATCACTTGAGCCGTATGGTGCAAGAGGAGGATGCCGTGCCTATCCAAGAGACATTCCCAGATGAGCAGCTGCTGTCCATCAAGGTAAGTGAGCCATGGTATGCCGATGTAGTAAATTATTTGGTGTCTAAACACATTCCAAGAGAACTAAACAAGCACCAAAGTGATAAACTTAAAAAGGATGCACGTTCTTATGTTTGGGATGACCCATACTTGTGGAAATATTGCCCTGATCAGGTTCTACGTAGGTGTGTGCATGATTCTGAGTTTAATTCAATTTTAACTTTTTGTCACACCTATGCATGTGGAGGTCACTTTGGTACGCAAAGAACAGCACATAAAGTTTTAGAATGTGGATTTTATTGGCCTACTATCTTTAGAGATGCTAGAACTTTTTGTATGACTTGTGATAGATGTCAAAGAACGGGCACTATAGGTCCTAAACAACAAATGCCGCAACACCCCATATTTAGTGTTGAAATCTTTGATGTTTGGGGTATTGATTTCATGGGTCCTTTTCCTTCCTCACATGGTTTCCTTTATATTTTGCTTGCTGTGGATTATGTGTCGAAATGGGTGGAAGCAAAAGCCACCCGAACTAATGATTCTAAAGTGGTTGCAGATTTTGTTAGAACTAACATATTTGCTAGATTTGGAATGCCAAGAGTCCTAATCAGTGATGGGGGTTCCCATTTTTGCAATCGAACCATTGAGGCGCTGCTCAAGAAGTATAATGTCACGCATAAGGTTTCAACACCTTATCACCCTCAAACCAGTGGGCAAGCCGAGGTTTCAAATAGAGAAATCAAGCAGATTTTGGAGAAAACTGTAGGGCCAACTCGGAAGGATTGGAGCTTGCGTTTGAATGATGCATTGTGGGCATATCGCACTGCCTATAAAACCCCAATTGGAATGTCCCCATTTCGGCTAGTCTATGGGAAACCATGTCATCTTCCCGTCGAGTTAGAACATCGTGCACATTGGGCTGTCAAAACATTCAACATGGACATTGATGCCGCAGGTCTTCATAGAAAGCTTCAATTGAATGAGCTAGAAGAAATTAGGAATGAAGCTTATGAGAATGCACGGATCTACAAGGAGAAAACAAAGGCATTCCATGACAAGATGATTCGTAGCAAGCTGTTCTCTATAGGGCAGAAAGTGTTACTTTTCAATTCTCGCCTTCGTCTATTTCCAGGTAAGTTGCGTTCTAAGTGGATTGGTCCTTTTGTGGTTACTAATGTTTTTCCTCATGGTGCAGTCCAAATTCAAAGTTTAAAAACGCAACAAGAATTCAAAGTGAATGGACATCGATTGAAGCCATATTATGACCACTTTGAAGAGCACATTACCGAGGACATATCCTTTAATGCCGTAGGCCTCATTGAAGACTAGAGGGCAGGTTCGTCCGGCTGGAAGACGTTAAAGCAAGCGCTTCTTGGGAGGCAACCCATGCAAATAAAGACGACCTAGGAACTCTCCGGCTCCAAAACCAGATTTGCGTTTCTAAACCCTACTCTTTATTGCTTTTCCTTTGCCATCTTGTTATGTTAGTTAGTTGTGTTGATTGCTGTTTGCTTTCTGTGAGTATATGTTTGAAACATTGAGGACAATGTTTGGTTTAAGTGTGGGGGGGTAACAAAGTGTTTTTGCATGAAATTCGTGGGTTTTTATCACCTATCACTTTGAATGTTGTTTTCAGTGTTTTTAAGTGTTTTTAAGCTGTTTTTCAGTCTTTTAGTGTGTTTTGAAAAGAAAATCCGAAAATACCATAAAAATTTGAAAATACCATAAAAATTTGAAAAATTGTTTTGAAAAACCCAAAAAGAGTTGTTTTTGTGTGTTTGTTTGTGTCTTAGGGTACCTTCCAACACAATGATGAGGATTTGGTTTTTAATTGCATAACTGTTAAAGAAAGTTACAAACATGGATGAAAGTTTGAATTGCTCTTTGGTTTATGCTTGGTTGTAGTTAACATTCATGAATTCACATGTAATCACAAAAAGGATAAAATCAGTTTTTGTAACATGCTTGAAGGAAGTAACTCAAACTAACGCTACAACCCTGAGAGACTTGAGCCTTTAACGTTCTTTGGAGAGTTAAAAATCTGTGCATTCTTTGTTTTCTAAAGTCGTTGCATGATCTCATTATTCTTTGCTTGGTTGTTACTTAGAAGGCGTTTCATCATTTAGTTCCAAATACTAGAACTCATACCCGTTTCATTCAAAGCATGGAATTGATTAGCATAACACATAATCAAGATGAAGTTGTTTAGTTTAAAACCAGAGCCAAAAAGCCTAACCCTTTGCATATGTATTGTAGGTTTAACCCTTTTGAGCCTTGTTTAGCCTATGTTCTTTGTTTACCCACATTATCCTTACCTAGCCTAGCTTAGGACCATCCTTACCCTTGTTCTTAAGGCATAGTGAGCATGACCTAAGAATGAATTCCCTTTGTTCGTTATTTGGGCAGCAAACAAGTGCGGGGGAAGGGATTTATGTGTCTGATTGTGTGCCAACAAAGTATCAAACAAGGGCACGGGTAGAAGAAGAAGAAAAAAAAAGAGAAAAAAAAAACAAAGAAAAGAAAAATTCGTGGAAAAAGAAAAAGAAGAAGAAAAAGTTGTGAAGAAGTATGGAAAGTGTTCAAAATAAGTGAGATTAAAGCTCACAAGTGTTGGTTGTTGAAGGAAGGGTCCAAAACATTGAATCCGGCCCTAATTGTTGCTTGAAACTTCCCTTTGTGTTTAAAGGTTGATTTCTGCATGCTGAAGGGAATTCTAAGTGTCATATTCATTGCTTTGCTTGCTATTGCTTTAAGAACGTTTGTTTTCCTTACCTTTCTTTGCTTGCATTCTTTGAGTCTAGTTTAGTGTTTTAAACTTTGTTTTTACGTTTTTAAGTCAGATTCAAGTGTTTAGCAATCCCTTCTAATCCCCGGCTAGAACGATCCCTACTTACACATACTACATTGATAGGGTTTTAATTTGAGTGTCAAGTAATTCTCACATCATCTAACTAGCTTTTCACCCTTGAATTCACCCTAATTTCGTTTTAGTTTATTATGTTTGCTGCAATACAATTAGTTTTCTTAAATTCATCCAAATCTGTCCCCTTTTAGTGTTTTAAGTCTTACTAGTCTAGAATTTGTCCAATTCACTCTCTAGTATCTGTTTTAAGTCTGTTTAACTGAGTTTGTGTGTTTTGAGTCATAAGAGTCTAGTTTTCTATTTTTGAGTCTAGTTTAGTGTTTTAAAGTTTAAATTGTGTAGATTAGCATCCCTTCTAATCCCCGGCCTAAAACGATCCCTACTTGCATGTACTACAACCATAGGGTTTTAATTTGAGTGTTAGAATATTTCACGTCAGTTAAGAACCCTCTAGCCAGCCCATCATCCATCCAAAACACCCAATTTCGTGCAAATCTGTCCAGTTTTAGTTTCCGACTTGTTTTACTTTAAATTCGTCCAAAACCCAATCCCCATTTAATTAAGTGTGTTAGATTAGTTAGAAGTGTGTTTAAATATGTCCAATTTAGTGTTTTGAGTCTTTATAGTTCCAAATTCGTCCAAATTCATCCCTAGGGTCTGTTTTGAGTCTATTTGGCTGTTTTAAGCTGTTTTGAGTCAATTTAGTTGTTTTGAGTCTTTTTAGTTTGTTTTGCATTCTTTGATTCAAGTTTAGTGTTTTAAACTTAGTTTTACGTTTTTAAGTCAGTTTCAGGTGTTTTAGCAATCCCTCCTAATCCCCAGCCTAGAACGATCCCTACTTGCATCTTTACTACAACTATCAACAAGAGGGTTTAATTTGTGTGCTGTTTTACATCGCATCAAAAAACACTTAACAAAACTCACAAGACTCAAAACAAACTTAAAAGACTCAAAATAGCTTAAAACAGCCAAATAGACTCAAAACAGACACTAAAGAGTACTTTGGACGAATTCCTAACTTTACTTGACTCAAAACACTAAAAGACACAAGTTTAGACAGATTCTAACTAAGTTGACACAAGAAAGTAAAGAGGGATTGGGTTTTGGACGAAATTAAGCTAAAAACCAAAACAGATACTAAAACTAAACAGGTTTGCACGAAATTGGATTAAATTGGATGGAAGATGGACTAGCTAAAGGGTCCTTCTCCACACATGACACACTTGCATATAAATCGATCTCCAGTTGCATTTTTCAATAAACCATGAATGACAATGCCCCAGATTAACCGTGCCATCACTAATTAACCCTCAGATTTTGCCCTTAGTTATTGGATTGGATGGACATCATTCGATAAACCAAAGCATTCTTCAAAAGTTCCCTACATGCACATCATAATAGAGATACAATCAAAGATCATTACATTCTATGGAAATCATAAGCATTGACAAAGCATTCGTAACTATGACATCATGATACTCATGCTAGGAATTTAACTTAACGCGATCGTGACCAGCAACCTTCACTACTTGTGAATATAAGTTTGTAACGATTATGTGAAACTCCCTTATATTCTAGCATCAAATTCAATCATGCAAACTAAGTAGGCCTTCTTAATTAACATACAAAAATAAGTTTTGAATAAAACAGTTAAGTAAATTGCATTCATACTTTATGAAATCGCAACTAGAATTAATCAATTCATATTGCAAATATATTCATGGCTTCGAAATTCCCCCTAGCTAAGAAGGGTTTAGCCTCTCATGTTCACAGCAAAGCAAAAAGAAAATAAATTGAACATTGAAAACAAAAGAGAGAAAAACACCCAGAAATCGTCCAGCGATCCAACTTGAATGTCAAACACATCCAAGGCTCTCCTTCTTCTTCTTTGCTGCTGCACAAGGGTTAGGTGAAGGGTTGGGTGGTGATTTATGGTGGTGAAGGGTGGATGGTGGATTTTCGGCAGAAAGTGTGTGGAGTGGTCCAAGGAGCCCTTTGATGTGTGGCAAGGCTTTTTTATATAGGGGAAGGAAGGAACACGGCTGAGATGAATTAGGAATGTATTTAGGACTCCAAATCCTCCAAGAAAAAGGGTAACAAATCAGAATCTTGAGGGGAAAAGGGTAAGTAAGGTGCGGCAGGTCCTAGAGAGAAAGGGAAAGGCAATTATGTGGTAGATTTTGGAAGAAAGGGTAAGGAGATATGCGGCAAGGGGTTTAGGAAAGGGGAAACATATAATTAAGTGTCCTCAAGTATTTAGGACTCTCCTTTGCAGCTGGAACCTTGATAGATTAGGATTAAGAGTTGACTAAGTCAAAATAAGGTAAGTTTGACTAGTCAATCTTTCTTCTTGCTGGATTCCTTTTCTTCCTTGAATTAATTCTTCCTTCGTTTAAACACATTCCTAGCCTCTTTAGATCTTCAATTTCGTCCATCCACTTTGCTCCAAGCATTTCATATCCATTCCATGCCCAAAACAGCTCCAAAAGGCACAAAAATGCACTTTCTTGCAACTTTAGTCCTTTAAACCTACAAACACACGAAAATAGCTTAAAATACATAAACAACTAGAAACTAACAACAGAAATGCAAGAAAACAAGCTAACTAAGTCGCATAAATATGCTCCTATCAAAATCCTTGAGGCGAACGTTGGAAGGTTTAGGTTATGTTTTGTTTGTTTTGTTTGTTTGTTTTGCTCGAGGACTAGCAAAAGCTAAGTGTGGGGGAATTTGATAGGAGCATATTTATGCGACTTAGTTAGCTTGCTTCCTTGCATTTATTTAGTTAGTTTCTACTTATTAGAGTGTTTTAAGCTATTTTCGTGTGTTTTCAGGTTCAAATGACAAAGTTGGCAAGAAGGTGCAATTTGGAGCATTTTAGAGCAGTTTTGGGCTTGGAATGGATAGCACAAGTATGGAGCAAGATGGATGGACGAATCTAAAGTTCAAGAGAGGCTAGGAATTTGCAAAAGAGTTGAAGAAATTAATTCAAGTCATTGAAGATAAGGAATCAGCTAAAAAGAAGGAACATTATCCAAAACCTTATCCAACCTTATCTTATCCAAACTAACCTTATCTTACCTTATCTTATCTTATCATATCCTATCCTAATCTTATCCTACCTTAATTCCAGCTACAAGGGGGACTCCTTTTCATATTAGGACACCTAAAACCTGTTTTTAGAAGGCCTTTTCCTTCTAGAAACATTCCACAACACTCCTTTCTAGAAGCCTTAAAAATATGGCGCCCCAACCTTTGTAGAAGGCCTTTTCCTTGTTGTATTGGAGTCCTAAATCCTTTTCCTTGACAATCTAGGCCAAGTAATCCCTAGGCCTATATATACCCCAATCTGCCGCACCATTCAAACCACCACCCTCTACCATAACTCACCTACATCCATCCACCACACCATCGACCACACAACCTCTTGTGCCGCAGCTTTGCAAGGAAGGAGTAGGAAGGAGCCATCTGGAGTCGTGCTTGCCATTCAAGACGTTGGATCGTTGGAGTGTTTCTAGGTGTATTATATCCTTTGTTTTCAATGTTTAAATTTATTTATCTTTGTTTAATTGCGAACATGAGGAACTAAACTCGTTTTAGCTAGAGGTGAATTCAAAGCCATGATTATACGTTTTATATGAATTGATTACGTCCAGTTATTGTTTCTTAAGTCTTGAATGTGATTTGCTTATCTGAGTTATCAAAACTTGTTTATGTATGTGGATTGAGGGTCGACACTTAATTTGTATGCATGAACTTGATGCTAGAATATAAGGGAGTTTCATCTAATCGTTATGAACTTATATTCACGAGTAGTGGAAGTCACTAGTCATGATTATGTTAAGTAAATCCTAGGCAGGAGTATCATGCTTTTCATAGTTACGAATGCCTCGTCAATGCTTACGGTTTTCATAGAACTTAATGACCTTTGATATGTTTTTCTATCATGCTTTTCATAGTTAGGGAACTTGATAAGGATAATTTGGTTGTGATGCGTACTCCATCCAATTCAATGAGTTAAGGAAAATCTAATGGTTAATTTGTGCTATCACGGTTAACTTAGGGTGTTGTCATTCATAGTTTAAAGGAATAATAACTGGAAATTGGTTTATATGCATATGTCATGTGTGGAGAAGGACCCTCTAACTAGCCCTTCACCCTTTTCAATTCACCAAATTCGTTTTATAAAGTGTTTTATGCAAAGTTTCTGTTTTAAGTTTTAAATTCGTCAAAATCTTGTTATTTGGGTCAAAATCTGTTCTCTTTTAGTTTTTGAGTTAAGTTAAGTTTAATTTTCCTCAAAATAAATTGTTAGGTCTAGAATTGAGTCTTTTTTATTGTTTATTGCTGTTTTTAGTGTTTTGAGTCAGTTTTGATTCTATAGAGTCTATTTTAGTATTTTTGAGTCTTATTTGTGTTGATTAGCATCCCTAGTTAATCCCCGGTCTAGAACGATCCCTACTTACATCATTGCTACAATTGGCATCAATAGGGTTTAAGTTTGAGTGCAATTTAATTTCACATCACAACATACATTTCCTGATGAGCAATTGCTGTCCATTAAGGTAAGTGAACCTTGGTATGCTGATTTGGTGAATTATTTGGTGTCCAAACTGATGCGATGTAAAACAGCACACAAATTAAACCCTCTTGTTGACAGTTGTAGTAAAGATGCAAGTAGGGATCGTTCAAGGCCGGGGATTAGGAGGGATTGCTAATCAACTCTAAACTGACTTAAAAACACAAAAGCAAACTTAAAAACACTTAACTAGACTCTAAAGACTCAAAACATACTTAAAAGACTCAAAACAGGTTAAAACAACCCAATAGACTCAAAACAAACTCTAGGGAGTTATTTGGACGAATTTAGGACTAGTAAGACTCAAAACACTAAAAAAACAAGTTTAAACAGATTCTAACTAAGTTGACACAAGAAAGTAAAGGGGGATTGGGTTTCTGACGAATTTAAGCTAAAACAAAACAGAAACTAAAACTAAACAGATTTGTACGAAATTGGTGAATTGGATGGACGATGGGCTAGCTAGAGGGTTCTTCTCCACAAATGACACACTTGCATACAAACCAATTTCCAGTTGTTCTTTCAATAAACCATGAACCTCAACACCCCAGTTAATCGTGAACGCACAAATTAACCATCAGATTTTCCTAAAGTCATTGAGTTGGATGAACGCATCTGCAACCAAATTATTCTTCAATAGTTCCCTACATGAACGCATAATAGAGATACATATCAAAGATCATTAAGTTCTATGAAAATCATAAGCATTGACAAGGCATTCGTAACTATGAACGCATGATACTCCTGCTAGGAATTCACTTAACGCGATCGTTTATAAGTGACCTCCACTACTTGTGAATATAAGTTCATAACGATTAGGTGAAACTCCCTTATATTCTAGCATCAAATTCATGCATGCAAACTAAGTGTCGACCCTCAATCAACATATAAGAATAAGTTATCAATCAAACAGTTAAGCAAATGATTTTTATCCTTTTATGATCAAATTTGAATTCGTAAACAACAACTACAACTAAGCATAAACCAGGAGCATATCAAACTTGCATCCAAGTTTGTAACTTTCTTTAACAGTCATGCAATTAAAAACCGAATCCGCATCATTGTGTTGGAAGCTACCTAAGACACAAACACACAAAAACGACTCTAAAACAACACTTTTTCGAATTTTCCAAAACTGGTTTTCAAATTTTTATCAAATTTTCGGATTTTTACTTCAAAACAAACAAAAACACTCCAAAACAGCTTAAAAACACTTAAAAATAGTGAGAAACAACCTTAGAAGTAATGGGTGATAAAATCTCACGAAGTTGCAAAAAACACTTTGGTACCCCCCCACACTTAAATCAAACATTGTTCTCAATGTTTCAAGCATAAACTCACAGAAAGCAAACAAGTAACACAACTAACTAATCAAAGCAAAATGAAATCAGTAAAGAGAAGGGTTTAGGAATACAAATCTGGTTATTGGGCGATTCCCAGGTCTCCCTTCTTTGAATGCATGGGTTGCCTCCCAAGAAGCGCTTGCTTTAACGTCGTGTAGCCGAACGATACCGCCATTTAAGTTGCCATGGAGCCCACGGCATGGAAAGGTAGTTCCTTCATGACATGCTCAGAAAAACTCGCATAGTAGGGCTTCAAACAATGCCCATTCACCTTGAACTCATGTCCTGTTTTCAAACTTTGGACTTGGATTGCACCATGAGTAAAAACATTAGTAACAACAAACAGCCCAATCCATTTGGAACGTAACTTACCAGGGAACAATCGAAGGCGGGAATCGAATAGCAACACTTTCTGCCCTATTGAGAATGTTTTGCCTCGAATCATCTTGTCATATAATGCCTAGGTCTTCTCTTTGTAAATTCGAGCATTCTTATAAGCGTCATGCCTTATCTCTTTAAGTTCATTCAATTGAAGCTTTCTATGAATTCCAACCTTGTCCATGTCCAGATTGAAGGTCTTGACAACCCAATGTGCCTTGTGCTCTAATTCCACGGGGAGATGGCATGGTTTGCCATAGATGAGCCGAAATTGAGACATACCAATGGGTGTTTTGTAAGCTGTACGATACGCCCACAGTGTATCCTCCAAACGCAAGCTCCAATCTTTCCTATGTGGCCCAACAGCTTTCTGCAAAATTTGCTTGATTTCTCTATTTGAAACCTCGGCTTGGCCACTTGTTTGAGGGTGATAAGGTGTTGAAACCTTATGTGTCACATTGTACTTCTTAAGCAATCCCTCAATGGTTCGATTGCAAAAATGAGACCCCCCATCACTTATGAGCACTCTAGGCATCCCAAATCTGGAAAAAATATTAGATTTCACAAAATCTGTAACAACTTTAGAATCGTTAGTTCTGGTGGCTTTTGCTTCCACCCACTTCGAAACATAATCAACCGCAAGTAAAATGTAATTGAAACCAAAAGATGAAGGAAAAGGACCCATAAAATCGATACCCCAAACATCAAAAATTTCAACAACAAGGATTGGGGCCTGCGGCATTTGGTCTTTTTGACCTATATTTCCTGTCCTTTGGCAACGATCACATGTTATGCAAAAAGTTCTAGCATCTTTAAACAAAGTACGCCAATAAAATCCACATTCAAGAACCTTAAAAGCTGTCTTTTGGGTGCCAAAATGACCACCACATGCATATGAATGGCAAAAACTTAAAATTGAATGAAACTCAAATTCATGCACACACCTACGTACGATCTGATCAGGGCAATATTTCCACAAATATGGGTCATCCCAAATATAAAAATGTCCATCCTTTTGAAATTTATCATGTTGGTGCTTGGTTAGATTGCTTGGAGTTCGTTTAGACACCAAATAATTCACCAAATCAACATACTAAGGCTCACTTACCTCAATGGACAGTAGATGCTCATCTGGAAACGTTTTTGGAATAGGAATGGACTTTTCTTCATGCACCAATCGGCTTAGGTGTTCAGCCACCACGTTTTCACTCCCTTTCTTGTCCCTAATTTCAGTATCGAACTCTTGAAGTAGAAGCATCCAGCGAATGAGTCTTGGCTTAGCTTCCTTCTTCGTTAGCAAATACTTCAAGGCTGCATGATCAGTGTAAACAATGACTTTAGTGCCAATTAAATAAGAACGAAATTTATCTAAAGCAAACACAACAGCAAGAAGTTCTTTTTCAGTGGTGGAGTAATTCAATTGATCATCATTCAAGGTCCGGGATGCGTAGTACATGACATGGGGCTTCTTGTCCTTCCTTTGGCCTAAAACAGCCCCTAAAGCGTAATCGGAAGTATCACACATGAGCTCAAAAGGAAGGCTCCAATCTGGGGGAACACTGATTGGGGCCGTGGTCAGTAACTGCTTGAGGTGGTTGAAAGCTGCCTTGCATTCCTCGTTGAAGTCAAAGGACACATCCTTTTGAAGGAGACTGCAAAGAGGTTGGGAAACCTTTGAGAAATCCTTGATGAATCGTCGATAGAATCCTGCATGGCCAAGAAAAGAACGAACCTCTCTAACCGAAGTAGGAGAGGGTAAGTAGCGTACAAGATCTATTTTCGATTTATCAACCTCAATTCCATTTTCTAAAACAATATGCCCTAAAACTATGCCTTGTTTTACCATAAAATGACACTTTTCCCAATTTTAAACAAGGTTAGTTTCAATGCATCGTTTTAAGATCAAACTGAGATTATTCAAACAACCATCGAATGAATCACCAAAAACGCTGAAATCATCCATAAAAACCTCAATAATCTTCTCAACATAATCTAAAAATATACTCATCATGCATCTTTGAAATGTGGCAGGTGCATTGCATAAACCAAATGGCATGCGACAGTAAGCAAATGTACCAAAAGGGCATGTGAAGTGGTCTTTTCTTGGTTCTCCAGTGCTATGACAATCTGATTATAACCTGAATAACCATCAAGAAAACAATAAAAAGCATGACCGGCTAACCTTTCAAGCATTTGATCAATGAATGGCAAAGGGAAGTGATCATTCCATGTGGTGGCATTGAGCTTCCTATAATCGATGCAAACCCTCCAACCTGTTTGGATTCGAGTAGACAAAAGTTCTTTTTCTACATTTGGCACCATAGTTACTCCAAATTTCTTGGGAACACATTGAACCGGTGAAACCCAAGGGCTATCTGAGATAGAATAGATCACTCCACAATCAAGTAGCTAGATTATCTTTTTCTTCACAACTTCTATCATTGGAGGGTTGAGTCGGCGTTGAGCCTCTCGAGATGTTTTAGACCTCTCCTCCAAAAGTATACGATGCATGCAAGTGGTAAGGCTGATTCCCTTGATGTCGGCCAATGTCCAACGAATTGCTGTTTTGTGCTCTTTTAGCACCCTCACCAACTTTTCTTCCTCTTGTGCCGTGAGTGTGCTTGAGACAATGACGGGAAAAGTCTCTTGTTCTCCCAAGAAAACATACTTCAAATGGCTTGGCAATGGTTTAAGTTCAAGGGAAAGTGGCTGCACAACTGAAGGAAGTAACTTATTAGTCGAAACTGAACTTGAAATTGGAAGTAAAAGCTTACCAGATTGTGGTGGCGTTGATTCAAGTGCAGCCACTATCTCAATCACTTCTTGAATAGGGGGCACGGCAAGGATAGGGTCATGCATGTCGTGGGTGAGCATGCGTGCTGTCCCTTCGTTCTTGAGTCCCATTCCATTTGTAAGGACTGTTTCAAGTACCTCCTCATTCAATTGTTCAAGATGTTCATGCGCCAATGAATCAATTATATCAATAGAAAAACAAGAATGATCATCACTAGGATACTTGATAGATTCAGAAACATTGAAATCAATAACTTCCCCCATCAAATTCCATTGTCAAGGTTCCTATAAACACATCAATCTTGGTGCAGGCAGTTTTCATGAATGGCCTTCCAAGTAGAATTGGCAATGGTGTGGAATGAGCCGAATCTTCCATCTCAAGTACATAGAAGTCAGCCGGAAAGATTAGGTAATTAACCTGCACTAAAACATCTTCCAAAACTCCCTTTGGATAGGCATTAGATCTATCGGCTAATTGAATAACCACACCATCATTTTTCAGCTCACCTAAGTTCATAGATGCATAAATTGAATATGGCATGACATTAATAGATGCACCTAAGTCTAACATGGCATGTTCAAAGCGAGTATTACCAATAACACAAGGAATTGTAAAACTACCAGGATCTTTTCACTTACGGGGTAGTTTTCTTTGCAAGACGGCTGAAACGTTTTCACTTACCTTTACCACCTCCTTGTTCGAAATCCTCTTCCTGGTTGTGCAAAGTTCTTTCAAGAATTTGGCATACTTAGGAACTTGTTTAATTGCATCCAAGAGTAGGATATTGACTTGAACTTTTCTAAATGTTTCCAGAATGTCCTTCTTAGCCTCCTGATTGTTTGATTTCATAAATTTGCGAGGAAATGGTACATTTGGAGGAACAACGTTAGAAATAATCGAATTTGGAACCTTTTTACCTATGGGGGACGGATTGGGTTACTTAGGTGGCTGCGGCAAGGGTGGTTCTACCCTTGCCGTGGGTTGTACTTGTTCCTCCTCTTCAATCAGCAACTTCTCGTCCTCTTTTGGATGTGATTCGGAGGGTTGTGGGTCTATTCCAACTTGTTTTCCACTTCGTAACATGATGGCTTGTGCAGATTCGAATCCTCCATTTGGGTTGACAACGGTTGAACTTGGCAACTTACTTTGCTCTCTGAATTGGCCAATGAACTCCGCAATCTGTCCCATTTACTTCTTCAACTCATCCACCTCCTTGGCTTGATTTTGCACTCCCTGCGCTAATGTAGTTAGTAACTTGAACGTATTATCATCATTCATTAACGTACCTGAGTTGGATTGGGCAGATTGTTGTTGGGTTTGAATGGGTGCGTATGGCCATTGGTAAAATCCAAGAGGTTGCTGCCTAAATGCACTTTGTTGTTGGGTTTGTTGAGGCTCCCTCCACTTGAAATTTAGATGATCTCTCCAACCTGGATTGTATGTATTCGAGAAATGATCACTCCTTGGTTGGTTTTGGTTCCCAAAACCCACGGCATTGGCAGATTCCCACCTTCCATTCTCAATCAATTGAGGGCATTGATCCGTGAGATGCCCTTGAATGGAGCATACGCCATAAGCAGCTACACTTTGCATTTTGGATACATCTACGACCTGTGACACAAGAGTAGCGAGGTTAGCTAATTGAGATTGAATTTCAGAAATTGCACTTACCTCATTCACTTGTGAATGTTGTCGTGGGGTGTCTCTTCCTCCAATGCCTTCATATTGTTGTGCATTCAACGCTCTATTTGCAATTAAGATCTTTGTAGCCGTCGGGGTTTTGTCCACCAAAGCTCCTCTCGCTGAAGCGTCAAGCATTTGTCTTTCAATGGGGAGAAGTCCTTCATTGAAGTATTGAAGAAGAAGCTCTTCCTTCATCTGGTGTTGTGGACAGGAAGCAACTAACGTCTTAAAACGCTCGTAATAGGCTGGAAACGACTCCCCTTGGTTTTGTTGGATGCCACTAATTCTCTTCCTCAAGAGAATGACTCGTGAGGATGGGAAAAACTTTTCTAGGAATGCTCGTTTCATGCTCTCCCAAGAGGTAACCGTTCCAGGTTCCAATTCATACAACCAGTCCTTAGCCTTGTCCATTAGTGAGAATGGAAAGGCCTTCATCTTTAATATGTTTCCATCGACATTGATAGGGGTCATACTTGAGCAAACAACTTCAAATTCCTTCAAGTGTTTGTTGGGATCCTCCATGGACAGCCCATGGAATTTCGGGATGTGGTGCAACAAACTGGATTTCAACTCGAACTCTTTGGTCTTTCCTTGAGCAGCCGTGGGGTATTGGATGCATAGGGGTGCGGCATTGTCCAATCCCGAAGTAGAGAGCTCCTTAATTGTTCGATTGTCCGCTGCCATGACTTGTACTTCTTCCAACACTTGAGCCGTGGGGTCTTCTTCCTCTTCTATCACTTGTTCTTCAAGCTTAGGTTCAGGGCTTGGTGGATTAGATTCTTGCTTGTTTCTTTGCCTTCTCAAAGTCTTCTCAAAATCGTCGTCAAAGTCCAAGATATTCTTATGAACAGTTTGAGAACTTCGAGTCATAAACTACCACCTAAAAACAAGAAAAACAAGACTACGTCAGTAACTAAAACAAAAACACACGAAAATAAACAAAACGAAACAACGGGGGAATAGCAATGCTAATCCCCGAGAACAGCGCCAAAAATTTGATGCGATGTAAAACAGCACACAAATTAAACCCTCTTGTTGACAATTGTAGTATATATGTAAGTAAGGATCGTTCTAAACTGGGGATTAGGAGGGATTGCTAAAACACTTGAAACTGACTCAAAAACGTAAAACTAAGTTTAAAACACTAAACTAGACTCAAAGAATGCAAAACAAACTGAAAATACTCAAAAATGACTAGAATGACTCAAAACAGCTTAAAACAACCAAATAGACTCAAAACATACTCTAGGGACAACATTGGACGAAAATTGGTTTTGACTTCACTCAAAACACTTAAAAACACAAGTTAAACAGATTCTAACTAAGTTTGACACTTTAAAGTAAAGGGGATTGAGTTTTGGATGAATTTAAAGTAAAACAAGCAAACTAAAGACTTAGACAGATTTTGGCACGAAATTGGTGTTTTGAATGGATGATGGGCTAGCTAGAGGGTTCTTGTCCACACATGACACACTTGCATACAAATCGATTTCCAGTTGCTTTTTCATTAAACCATGAAGCTCAACGCCCCAAGTTAACCGTGATGCACTAATTAACCTTCAGATTTCCCTAAGTTTATTGAATTGGATGAATGCATACAACAACCCAAAGTATTCCTCAATAGTTCTCTGCATGAACTGCATAATAGAGACACATATCAAGAATCATTAAGTTCTATGAAAATCATAAGCATTGACAAGGCATTCATAACGATGAACTGCATGATAATCCTACTAGGAATTTACTTAACGCGATCGTGACCAGCAACCTTCACTACTTGCGAATATAAGTTCATAACGATTAGGTGAAACTCCCTTATATTCTAGCATCGAATTCATGCATGCAAATTAAGTGTGCACCCTCAACCCACATACACAAACAAGTATTAATTCAAATAGTTAAGTAAATTGAATTCACAACTTATGAAATCACAACTGGATGTAATCAATTCATATTGCAAGTATAATCATGGTTTCGAATTCCCCCTAGCCAAGAGGGGTTTAGTTCCTCATGTTCACAGCAAAACAAAGATAAATAAACTTAAACATTGAAAACAATGAATGAATTACACCTAAAACATTCCAGCAATCCAACTTGAATGGCAAGCACGTCCAAAGGCTCTTCTTCTTCCTCTTTGCTGCGGCACAAGGTATGGTTGATGCTTTGGGTGGTGAACTATATGAGAGAATGGCTGGGAGAAAGTATGGTGGTGTTTAGGATAGGTGAGTGGTGCGGCAATGAGGGATTAAGGTCAGAAAGTGTGAAAGTTTGTGAAAAGAGAATACGGAAGAGAGTAGAGAGGGATTAGGGATTGTATAGAGAATGATTTTGGCTGAGAAAGTTATGTATTTATATAGCTAGGGCACGACAAAGGCTTAGGGAAAGTGAATGAAACTTAGCTATTTTGTCCACAAAGATTAGAGGTCATAAATCAATCAAAATAAGTAAGAAAGATACAGAATTTAAAGAGAATAGGAAAAGATATGTGGCAGGAATTTATATAGGAAAAGGAATGTGATTGTGGGTCAAAAAATAGATAAGAAAGGAGAGAAAGGTGAGGCATTGACTTTAAAGAAAGGGAATGTGGTTTTAAGATCAGAAAACATGAAAGAAACAACCTCCTTGTGCGGCAAGGAAGAGGAATGTGCAAGGGTGGTGCGGCATGGACTTTAAGGAAGGTTTAGGGCATCTAGAACAAGTAATTAAGTGTCTTAACATATTTTGGAATCCTCTTGTGGCTGGAACATAGGTGAGGAAGGATTAGGAAACTTCCAAGCCAAGAATAGAAACTTTCAAGAATGGAAACCTCCAAGAATAGAAACTTCCAACTTTAGAAACTTTGGCTTCCAATTTTGAATTCCTCATTCTTCATTTTCATTTCTTCATTTCTTTCATCTCTTTATTCATTCCTAGCCTCCTTTGATCTTCAATTTCGTCCATCATGATGCGATGTAAAACAGCACACAAATTAAACAGCACACAATTTCGTCCATCATGACAATTGTAGTATATGTATAAGTAGGGATCGTTCTAGACCGGGGATTAGGAGGGATTGCTAATCTAAACTAAACTGACTTTAAAACACAAAAACACAAAAAGAAACTTAAAAACACTTAACTAGACTCTATAGACTCAATACAAACTGAAAAGACTCAAAACTAACTAGAAAGACTCAAAACAGCACAAAACAATGAAATAGACTCAAAACTGACTCTAGGGAGTTATTTGGACGAAAATTAACTTGAACTTGACTCAAAACACTTAAAAACACAAATTGGACAGATTCTAACCTAATTAACACAACAAAGTAAAGGGGGATTAGGTTTTGGACGAAAATAAAGTAAAACAAAACAGAAACTAGAACTAGACAGATTTGGACGAATTTGGTGAATTGGATGGATGATGGGCTAGGTAGAAGGTTTTTCTCCACACATGACACACTTGCATACAAATCGATTTCCAATTGCTTTTCAATAAACCATGAATTCTCAACGCCCCAGATTAACCGTGAATTGCACTAATTAACCCTCAGATTTTCCTAATTTCATTGAATTGGATGATTGCATACAACAACCCAAAGAATTCTCCACAAGTTCCCTACATGAATTGCATAATAGAGATACGAGCAAAGATCATTAAGTTCTATGAAAATCATAAGCATTGACAAGGCACTCGTAACTATGAAAAGCATAATGATACTCCTACCATGGATTCACTTAACACGATTGTGACTAGCAACCTTTACTACTCATAAATATAAGTTCATAACAATTAGGTGAAATTCCTTTATATTTTAGCATCAGATTCATGCATGCAAACTAAGTGTGCACCCTTAACCCACATACAAGAATAAGTTTTAATCAAACAGATAAGTGAATCGCATTCATGTTTTACGAAACAATAACTGGAGGTAATCAATTCATATCAAACATATGTCCATGGTTTCGAATTCACCTCTAACTAAGAAAAACTTAGTTACACATGTTCATGACAATTGAAAAGCAATCTGAAATAAACATTGAAACTAAAACAAGGGAAGAAAGAACTCAGGAAGTCTCCAATGGTTGTAGGTTGTTGCGGCACAAGGTCCTCCTTCAATGAAAGCCACGGCAAAGCTCTCCTCCTATCCTTCTTGCGGCAAAGGGTGTTTCTGTGTATGGATGGTGATGGCTACGAATTATGGTGTGGTATAGGGGGTGGTCCGGCACAAACATGTAGTGTAGGAAAAGCATTACAAAATGTAGTTTGTGTAGGAAAATAAAAACACAATCATAAGGGGAAAAGGTTATGTAATCCTAGCAGGAAATAGGACATCTAGAAGGTCAAAAACCAAAGGGATTTAGGAGAAAGTGCGGCTGGATCATGCATCTAGAAGGCTTGGCGCGCCACTTTTTTAGGGACTTCTAGAAAGGATGTTATTTGGCTGACTTTCTAAACGTATAGGCTCATTTTGCCCCACAATGCATCATTTAAACGCAAGCTTCAATCTTTGCGGTTTGGCCCTACGGTCTTCTCCAAAATCTGCTTGATTTTTCTATTTGAGACCTCGGCTTGCCCACTTGTTTAAGGGTGATAAGGTGTTGCCACCTTATGCGTGACATTATATTTCTTGAGTAGGGCCTCAATGGTTCGATTGCAAAAGTGTGAACCCCCATCACTGATAAGCACTCTTGGCATTCCAAATCTAGCAAATATGTTAGTTCTAACAAAATCTGCAACCACTTTAGAATCATTAGTACGGGTGGCTTTTGCTTCCACCCATTTCGAAACATAATCAACCGCAAGTAGAATGTAAACAAAACCATGAGATGAAGGAAAAGGACCCATGAAATCAATGCCCCAAACATCAAAAATTTCGACACCAAAGATAGGGACCTGCGGCATTTGGTCTTTTGGTCCTATGTTTCCGGTTCTTTAACAACGATCACATGTTATGCAAAAAGTTCTAGCATCCTTAAAGATAGTAGGCCAATAAAAACCACATTCAAGTACTTTACGTGCAGTCCTTTGAGTGCCAAAGTGACCTCCACATGCATAAGTGTGACAAAAATTTAAAATTGAATGAATTTCATAATCATGCACACATCTACAAATGATTTGATCAGAGCAATATTTCCACAAATAAGGATCATCCCACACATAATTTCGTGCATCATGCTTGAGTTTATCACGTTGGTTCTTGTTTAGCTCATTTGGAATCACTTTAGACACTAAATAATTGACTAAATCAGCAAACCAAGGTGTATTTACCTTAATGGACAGCAGCTGCTCATCTGGGAACGTCTCTGGGATGGGAATTTGGTCCTCTTCACGCACTAATCTGCTTAGGTGGTCAGCCACTACGTTTTCAACTCTTTTCTTGTCATGGATTTCGATATCGAACTCTTGAAGTAGGAGCATCCATCGAATAAGTCTTGGTTTAGCCTTCTTCTTCGTAAGTAGGTATTTCAAAGCTGCATGATCAGAGTAAATAATGACTTTAGTACCAAGTAAGTATGAACGAAACTTATCTAAAGCAAAGACAACGGCAAGAAGTTCTTTTTCCGTCGTAGAGTAGTTCAATTGAGCGTCGTTCAAGGTCCTTGAGGCATAGTAGATGACATGCAAATTCTTATCCTTCATTTGTCCTAACACGGCTCCTAATGCATAATGATTGGATCGCATTTTAGCTCAAACGGAAGACTCCAGTTGGGTGGTATAATGATTGGTGCCGTGGTGAGCTTCTCTTTGAGTTGGTTGAAAGCCTTTTCACATTCCTCGTCAAATTTGAACGCTACTTCCTTTTGAAGGAGACGGCACAAAGGTTGAGAAATCTTCGAAAAATCTTTGATGAATCGCCTATAGAATCCTGCATGACCAAGAAAAGAACGAACCTCTCTCACCGAAGTAGGAGAGGGTAAGTAGCGTACAAGATCTATTTTTGACTTATCAACCTCAATTCCTCTTTCTGAAACGATATGACCTAAAACTATACCTTGTTTTACCATAAAATGACATTTCTCCCAATTTAAAACAAGGTTAGTTTCAACACATCGTTTTAAGATTAGTGTAAGGTTATCCAAACATTTATCAAACAAATCACCAAATACACTAAAATCATCCATGAATACCTCAATAATCTTCTCTACGAAATCTGAAAAGATACTTACCATGCATCGTTGAAATGTGGCAGGTGCATTGCATAAACCGAATGGCATGCAACGATAAGCAAAGGTACCAAAGGGGCACGTGAAAGTGGTCTTTTCTTGGTCATCCGGAGCTATGACAATCTGATTATATCCTGAGTAGCCATCAAGAAAACAATAAAAAGAATGATCGGTTAACCTTTCAAGCATTTGGTCAATGAATGGCAAAGGGAAGTGGTCCTTTCTTGTGGTGATGTTGAGCTTTCTATAATCGATGCATACTCTCTAACCTGTTTGGATACGGGTTGGCACAAGCTCATTTTCAGCATTCTTCACCACTGTCACTCCAGATTTCTTTGGCACAACTTAAATTGGTGAAACCCAAAGGGCTATCCGAGATGGGATAAATCACTCCACAATCCAGAAGCTTGATAATCTCTTTCTTCATAACTTCCATCATTGGCGGGTTTAGTCGACGTTAAGCCTCTCGAGTTGGTTTAGACTCCTCCTTTAGAAGTATGCGATGCATGCAAGTTGTAGGGCTAATACCTTTAATGTCGGCCAAGGTCCACCCTATGGCTGTTTTGTGCTCTTTCAACACCCGAATCAGTTTCTCTTCCTTCCTTGTTTGCTTAAACCTGCTAGGAAATGGCACATTTAGTGGAATAGAACTTGAATGGGTCGAATTCTTACTTACCTTGGGTGTAGGATACGACATAGGTGCATTTGAAGGTTGCGACATTGTTTCTTTCTTCCTTGCCGTGGCTACCTCATTCCCTTCTTCTTCTTGCATCAGTTTGTTATCCTTTTGGTGGCCTTGTTGGGATACTTTTGAATTGTCTCCAAGTTCCTTACCACTTCTCAATATAATGGCTTTGGCAGATTCAAATCCTCCCATTGGATTCACAATGGTTGAGCTAGGAAGTTTGCCTTATTCTCGGAATTGTCCTAGGAACTCTGAAATCTGCCCTACTCGCTTGTCCAACTCATCCACCTTTTTGTCTCTAATTTGCATGCTCTGCGACATAGAAGTTAGTAATTGAAAAATCTGATCATTATCAACGGACGAACCTGATTTGGTTTGGGCAGGTTGTTCTTCGGGTTGTGTGGGTACGTATGGTTTTGAATAGAAACCCGGAGGTTGCTGCCTAAATCCACTTTGTTGTTGTGGTTGTTGAGGCTCCCTCCACTTGAAATGTGGATGATCTCTCCAGCCCGGATTGTAAGTGTTGGAATACAGATCATTGCGTGGCTGATTTTGGCTCCCAAAACCTATGGCATTGGCAGATTCCCACCCTACATTCTTAATCAATTGAGGGCATTGATCATTGAAGTGCCCCTGCATAGAGCACACTCTACATATGGCCGGACCTTGCATTTTGGATCCATCGACAACCTGTGACAAAAGAACAGTGAGATTAGTCATTTGAGATTAAAGTTCAGAAATTGCACTTACCTCATTCACTTGTTGTTGCCGTGGGGGGTTTCTTTGTCCAAGGCCTTCGTATTGTTGTGCATTCAACGTTCGGTTGGCGATTAGGATCTTTGCAGCCATTGGTGTTTTGTCAACCAATGCACCTCCCGCTAAAGCATCTAGCATTTGTCGCTCACTTGGAAGAAGTCATTCGTAGAAGTATTGAAGTAAAAGTTCTTCTTTCATTTGATGTTGAGGACATGAGGCGACAAGGGCCTTAAAACGCTCATAGTATGCTGGAAATGTCTCTCCTTGGCTTTGTTGAATTCCACTAATCTTCTTCCTTAAGAGAATCACTCTCGAAGTGGGGAAGAACTTCTCTAAAAATGCCCTCTTCATGCTTTCCCAAGAAGTGACCGTTCCGGGTGCTAATTCATAAAGCCAATCTTTAACCTTTTCCAAAAGAGAGAATGGAAAAGCCTTCATCATCAAAATGTTCCCATTGACATTGATGGGTGTCAAGCTCGAACAAACCACTTCGAACTCCTTAAGATGCTTGTTTGGATCTTCCATGGATAGCCCATGGTATTTGGGAATGTGATGCAACAAGCTTGACTTCAATTCTAACTCATCGGTCTTGCCTTGAGCAGCCGCGGGGTATTGAATGCAAAGGGGTGCGGCATTAGCCAACCCCGAGGCTGAAAGTTCCTTGATTGTATGATTATCCATAGCCATGGGTATAAGTTCTAGTATTTGGAACTATAATGATGAAACGCATTCTAAGTAGCAACCAAGCAAAGAATGATGAGATCATGCAACGACTTTAGAAAACAAAGAATGTCAAGATTAATAACTCTCCAAAGAACGTATAGGCTCATCTTTTAAACGCAAAGATTGGAGCTTGCGTTTAGAAAACAAAGAATGTCAAGATTAATAACTCTCGCTCGGCAACGGCGCCACATCACTTGGCTCCAAGCATGTGTTATCCTTCCAATGCCCAAAACTGCTCCAAAATGCACCAAAATGCACTTTCTTGCTCCTTTAGCCACTAAAACCTACAAACACACGAAAATAGCTTAAAGTACCAACATAACTAAGTACTAACAACGTAAATGCAAGGAAACAAGCTAATTAAATCGGATAAATATGCTCCTATCAGTCTCTTGTTCTCCCAAGAAAACATACTTCAAATGGCTTGGTAATGGTTTAAGTTCAAGGGAAGGTGGCTGGACAACTGAAGGTAACATTTTATTAGTCGAAACTGAACTTGAAATTGGGAGCAAAACCTTATCATTTTGTTGTGGCAATGACTCTAGGGCAGCCACCATCTCAATTACTTCTTCATTAAGGTGCACTGCAAGGGTTGCTTCATGAATGCTGTGGATATGCATAGTTGCTGCTCCATTGTTTTTTAGGCCCATTCCTTGTGTAATGACCGTTTCAAGTGCATCTTTATTCAATTGTTCAAGATGTTCCTGCGCCAATAAATCAATTATATCAATAGAAAAACAAGAGTGATCATCACTAGGATACTTGACAGATTTAGAAATATTGAAATTAATAACTTCCCTATCAAATTCCATTGTCAAGGTTCCTTTGAACACATCAATCTTTGTGCGGGCTGTTTTCATGAATGGCCTTCCAAGGAGGATTGGCAATGAAGGAGAGCGGTCCGAATATTCCATTTCAAGCACATAGAAGTCTGCCGGAAAGATTCAGTGATTGACATGCACTAAAACATCTTCCAAAACTCCTTTTGGATAGGCGTTAGAACGATCGGCCAATTGAATGATCACACCATCATTTTTCAGTTCTCCTAAGTTCATAGATGCATAAATTGAATAAGGCATGACATTAATAGATGCACCTAAGTCTAACATGGCATGTTCAAACCGAGTATTGCCAATAACACAAGGAATTGTAAAACTACCCGGATCTTTGCATTTAGGGGGCAATTTACGTTGCAAGACAGCTGACACGTTTGCACTTACCTTTACCACCTCCTTGTTCGAAATTCTTTTCCTGGTTCTGCAGAGTTCTTTTAAGAACTTGGCATACCTTGGAACTTGCTTGATTGCATCTAGGAGTGGTATATTGACTTGTACTTTTCTAAACGTTCCCAGAATGTCCTTTTCAGGCCTCCTCCTTCTTTGATTGCATAAATCTACGAGGGAAGGGTACATTTGGAGGAATAACGTAAGAAATAATCGAATTAGAACCTTTCTTACTGATGTGAAATAAATGTAGCACACAAATTAAACCCTATTGATGACAATTGTAGTAAAGATGCAAGTAGGGATCGTTCTAGACCGGGGATTAACTAGGGATGCTAATCAACACAAATAAAACTCAAAAACACTAAACTAGACTCTAATGACTCAAAACTAACTTAAAACACTAAAAACAGCAACAAACAATAAAAAAGAATCAATTCTAGACCTAACAAGTGATTTTGACGAAAATAGAACTTAAAAGACTCTAACAACTAAAAGAAAACAAGTTTTGACTCTAAAAACAAGATTTAATGAAAGGGGGATTGTTTTTGACAAATTTAAAACTTAAAACAGAAACTTTGCATAAAACACTTTATAAAAACGAATTTGGTGAATTGAAAAGGGTGAAAGGCTAGTTAGAGGGTTCCTTCTCCATACATGAAACATATGCATATGAATCGATTCCCAGTTATTCTTTCAACAAACCATGAATGACAATGCCCCAAATTAATTGTATTGAACTAATTAATTCTCAGATTTCCCTAGATTCATTGAATTGAATGGATGATGCATTACAACCAAATTATTCTTTATTAAGCTCCCTAACTATGAAAAGCATGATAGAGACACGAAACAAAGATCATTAAGCTTTGTGAAAACCATAAGCATTGACAAGGCGTTCATAACTATGAAAAGCATGTTACTCTTGCCTAGGATTTACTTAACACAATCGTGACTAGCGACTTTTACTACTCATGAATATAAGTTCATAATGATTAGGTGAAATTCCCCTATACTCTAGCATCAAATTCATGCATGTAAACTAAGTATGCATCCTTAATCAGCACACAAGAACAAGTTATCAATCAAACAGATAAGTAAACCACATTCACGATTCATGAAATCATAACTGGAGGAAATCAATTCATATAAAACATAAGTCCATGGCTTCAAATTCACCTCTAACTATAATGAAATTAGTTCCTCATGTTCGCAATCAAACAAAGATAAATAAAATTAAACATTGAAAACAAAGATAGAAAACACCAAGAAACGCTCCAGATCCCTTCCTTCCTTCCTTTGCAAAGCTGCGGCACAAGAGGGGTGTATGGCTGATTGTGGTGTATAGAAGTGTGAATGATAGAGGGTGGTGACTTGAATGGTGCAGCAAAAGAGTGTATTTATAAGTGGAGGTGCGGCACAACACTTGGTGTAGGAAAAGGATTGCAAAACATAGTTTGTATAGGAAACTAATAACACAATCCTAAGGAGAAAAGGTTATGTAATCCCAACAGGAAATAGGATATCTAGAAGGTCAAAAACCAAAGGGAACTAGGACAAAAGGTGCGGCTGAAACTAGGGTCTAGAAGGTTAGGGCGCCACCTATTTAGGGATTTCTAGAAAGGGTGTTATTTGGCTGAATTTGGGACTTCTAGAAGGAATAGGTGCAGCACCAATGTATGAGAGGATAAGGTTTCTTCTAGAACATATTTTTACATCTCCTAAACTGAAAGCAAATCCCTTTTGTAGCAGGAATTAAGTTAGGAAAGGATTAGGATAGGATAAGATAAGGTTTGGATAATATAAGGATAAGATAAGGTAGTTTGGATAATGTTTTGGATAATTCATCTTCTTTGTAGCTGATTCTGAAGGAAAAATTTTGTCCTAGCTAAGAACATGTGAGAACATTTGAACACATATGCAAACTAATAACACTTTAAAGTAGGCATGCATTCAAAAACAATTCTAAAACCCATGACTTTCAAAGCCTAGTGAATGGTGAACCACAAGACTCTTTAACAACATTAAAGAGAAGAAAGGATTTTGAGATTCATTACCCTTGAAGCTCATCCTTGTTTACACAAGGGATTCACCCAAGTGGAGGGCCTTCAAGTCACCTCCTAGCTCCTTGGATCTTCCTTGTGATTTACTTCCTTTTGTTACTCCTTTGCTCCTTGAGGATGTGAGGAAAGGATCTCCAAAAACACCAAAGGTTTGGTGTCTCTAAGTCTCCACACCAAGAATGAGGTGTGAAGATGAAATGGATGACTTAGAGGAAGAAAGATTGCTAGCTATCCCTCCCCTAAGTGGCCGGCCTCTATGGAGAAAAAGAGAGAAAATACTTCTCTTCTTTGTCTCAAGAAAACCCTAATGAGGTAAAAGCTATAAAGATGCTTTTATACCACCTCACATGTGAGTGGCAAACTTGCAATTAACCCAAGTTTGATAACCCTCACCCTAGGCCGGTTTTGACTTTGTTTTTGGGTTAATTTCCATTTAGTTTTAGTTGTCACACAACCTAAACTCAATGGGCCTTGTGGACCAAAAACCCTTTTGGGCCCTGAAACCCAAAACCAACTTAAAAGCCCAATACGAACCTTTCGTAAGATTAATTAACTAATTAATTAATCTTGACAATTCTCAATTAAACTATTTAATTGCTTATCCATCTCATTTATATTTCTTCACTTTCACCCTTACTCGGTGTACGATCCATTAGGTTCCAATTAGCGAGGCAGTGGACGATTGTTACTCTTAACGATCGATTGTGAATTGAAACTACATTTCAATTCTCCCTTTGATGAAGATTAGTGTTTGCTAATCCTCAGGGCTTCCACAAACCATGAGTGACACCTAGCAGTATGTCATGGCTACCCAAGCTAAGTAGAAGTGGTTGGAGAACCTATCCAGTTACAATTACAATGCAATATGGTCATTCTCTAATACAATACTCTTGATCACATTGTTTGAGTGATAGTTTGTTTCATGTCTACTATCCAATGTGATACTTCTCTATATGAATCAATTGAATATGATTTGGAACATGCTTCCTAAATCATATTCGTATGCTTTGGCCAAAGACTCTCGAATCATATCTCACAGTATTCACCTTCCACTATGGAAGGTTAGAGATCCCTTGTTGTGCATTCACATGCCTACATGACTAGATAGCTTGACCCCAACAATGTCGTTGACACTCTCAATGGAATGCCTTTGACATAATCAAAGATCAAGGACCTAACCATTAGACATCAATGATGCCTCAGGTCAAAGGACTACTTTGCATATTGCAACTTACGAGTTCTTACATGACATGTATGTTCGAACTCTCTTTTGATCGTTGTTCAGTGTACTCGATTACCTTTTGAGCACCTATGTGTTTGTCTCAGTGTCCAACACTAAATGACTTGAGGCTAGTCATACTCACACTTGAGTTAACATAACACATACTAACCTTAGTGGATTGTCAATGCCCAATTGGCAATCCTATGGCTAGGAACGTTTTAGGAATGTTCATAAGAGAAAGGTCTCGTTAATCTAACTTACTTAGATCACTTCTCTCTTAGATTAAATATATTCCTTGGATTCCTTTATTGCTTAAACACATGATACAATAAATAGTGATTAACAATAAGCTTTGCCCTTCATTAAACATATAATAGTCTAATATAATAAGTATTCCAAAAGCTATTACATCAAATGAGTGGCTTTGTGGGCATACTTCCAACAGATTCCTTATCTTCTTTGACTTGAATTTATTTCTTCAACTCTTTTGCACATTCCTAGCCTCTCTTGAACTTCAAATTCGTCCATCCATTTTGATCCATGCATGTGACATCCATTATTGGCCCAAAACTGCTCTAAAATGCTCCAAATTGCATATTTTTGCCCACTTTGCTTCTTGGACCTATAAACACACGAAAATGACTTAAGACACCTATAATAAGCAACAAATAACTAAGTAAATGCAAGAAAACACACTAACTAAGTCGCATAAATATGCTCCTATCAAATTCCCCCACACTTAGCTTTCGCTAGTCCTCGAGCAAAACAAAGAAACAAAACATAACCTAAACCTTCCAACATTCGCCTCAGAGATTTCCAATGGTACATAACATGCCAAAAATCACTACTCACATAGATTTTAGCCATCCTTACTCTCGAGCACATACTTAATCATAGTCATCACTTACTAGTTCGCATTTAATCAATTAAAACAATGTTTTGAATGTAGTAACATGCCTTAGAGAATTCCCTCAATTCCTTACTAGATATACACTCCTCAGATTTTCTGACGACACTCCCTACACTAGGTATATGTGAGAAGATTGATGTAAACAAGAAAACTAGTACTCACATATGTTTAAAACAAAGAAGGCATTTTCTGGAATTATTAATGCATGTATATATATATATGATCTCATGAATGGAATGCACTACTTAGACACGACAACCAGTGATACCATATGCTCATACCAATCCCAAACTCCACATATTGAAACACACAACAATCAAGATAGAAGTCTAAGGGTTGTAACATGACTAAGGGTATTGGCTAACAAAGAAAGGTCAAGATAAACAAAAGTTCTTAAAGAAATAGTAAGCAAAGCAATGAAATCAACTTAGAATTCCCTTTTAAAATGCAGCAATCAACTTTGAACACACATGGGAGATTCAGACAACTTTTAGGGCCAGATTCAAACTTTTGGACCCTTTCTTCAATAACCAATACTTGTGAGTTCTTTCTCACTTATTTTCAACTCTTCTTCTTTCTTTTCACAACTTTTTCTTTTCTTCTTCTCTTTTTCTGAGAAATTTTTTCTTTTTTTCTTTTTTTCTTTTTTTTTCTACCCGTGCCCTTTCTATTCCTTTGGCACACAAAACCTTCCCCCACACTTGTTTTTCTGCAATTTGTAGATCAAAAGGAATCCCTCCAAGTTATGCTTTACTATCCTTTAAGAACAAGGGTATGGATAGTCCTATACTAGGCTAGGTAAAGATAATGTGGGCTCACAAAGAAAATAGGCTAATTATGGCTCAAAAGGGGTTAAACCTACAATACATATGCTAAGGGTTAAGGCTTTTTGGCTCTGGTTTTTACTAAACAACTTCATCTTGTTATTTGTTATGCTCATCAATTTTATGCCTTGAATGAAATGGGTATGAGTTCTAGTATTTTGATCTATAATGATGAAACGCATTCTAAGTAGCAACCAAGCAAAGAAACAATGAGATCATGCAACGACTGTAGAAAACAAGAATGTCAAGATTAATAACTCTCCAAATAATGTATAGGCTTAAGTCTCTCAGGGTTGTAGCGTTAGTTCGACTTTCTTCCTTCAAGCATGTTACAAAAACTGATTTTATCCTTTTGTCATTACATGTGAATTCATGAATGTCAACTATAACCAAGCATAAACCAAAGAGCATATCAAACTTCAATCCATGTTTGTAACTTTCTTTAACAGTCATGCAATTAAAAACCAAATCCTCATCATTGTGTTGGAAGGTACCCTAAGACACAAACACACAAAAACGACTCTTTAAAACAACTCTTTTTGGCATTTTTCAAAACTTTTCTCGATTTTTTTCAAATTTTCGGATTTTCTGCTATAGGACACTTTAAAACACACTAAAAACACTTAAAACAGTGAAAACAACTTTAGAAGTGATAGGTGAAAAAATCCTACAAATTTTGCATGAAAAACACTTTATTTACCCCCCCCCCCCACACTTAAACCAAACATTGTCCTCAATGTTTCAAGCATAGACTCACACACAAGCAAGCAAACGACACAACGAACAAATATGACAAATATGGCAAAGTAAAAGCAATAAAGAGTAGGGTTTAGAAACGCAAATCTAGTTGTGGAACCGGAGAATTCCTAGGTCTTCTTTATTTGCATGGATTACCTCCCAAGAAGCTCTTGCTTTAACGTGTTCCAGCCAGACGATACCTCCGGTTAAGCTCCATTGGAGCCCTGGGCATGGAGGGATATGTCTTCCACAATGTGCTCCACGGAATACTCATACATTGGCTCTATGAATGGAAGGGGATAGTAATCCTTCCTGATTGGGGTGTTGAGCATCCTAAAGTCAATGTAACCATTCCCACCAGCTTGAATTCGATTGGGGACCTGCACCATACAAGGTAACAACCTATTAGTTGAAATTGGAATCGAAATTGGAATAGGTGGCTCACCAATGTACTACAATGAAGTGGCAGCACTATCAACAAATGCATGTGGGGTGCTCTCGGCCAGATTTGGGGGTTTGAGGGTTGTGGCCATGCAATCCTTGTGCTTTACTCCAATTCCCTCTTCGTTGGTGGTTCGAAATGCATTTTTCTTGATTTGGGCTGAATGTGCTTGCCCTTTATTTTTTATTACATCAATGACAAAACCAGAACGAACGTCACTAGTAATCTCAATAGATTCAGAAACATTAAAATTAATCATATCACCACCAAACGCCATAGTTACTGCTCCCTTGGCCACGTCAATCTTGGTTTGAGCAATTTTCATGAAAGGGCGTCCAAGTAAGAGTGGCGATGGTGGAGAGTGGGCTGAGTCCTCCATATCAAGCACATAGAAATCTGCAGGAAAAATCAAGTGGTCTACCTGTACCAAAACATCTTCCAAAACTCTTTTCGGATGTACATTAGATCGATCGGCTAATTGAATAATAACACCATCATTTTTAAGCTCTCCTAGATTCATGGATGTATAAACGGAATATGGCATGACATTTATTGATGCACCTAAATCTAGCATAGCGTGGTCAAACCTTGTATTACCAATTACATAAGGGATTGTGAAACTACTTGGATCTTTGCATTTAGATGGCAGCTTTCTTTACAACATTGCAGAGACATTCTCACTTACATGTACCACCTCTTTCCCCCGAATCCGTTTCCTTGTTGTACATAGCTTCTTTAAGAACTTAGCGTACTTCGGGATTTGCTTTATAGCATCAAGAAGCGGGATATTGACATGCACCTTCCTAAAGGTCTCTAGAATGTCTTGTTCATTCTCTTCGTTCCTAGCTTGCATAAACCTACTAGGGAAAGGCAAATTTGGTGGAATAGAACTCGAGAAATTTGAATTTGGACTTACCTTGATGGTTGGGGACGGTTTAGAAGTGGGAAGTGGCTGCGGCAAGGGTTGTGCATCCCTTGCCGTGAGTTTGGCTTGTTCTTCCTCCTCAATTTGCAGCTTTTTGTCCTCTTCTTGACTTGATTTGGATGGTTTTGGATCAGTTCCAACCTGCTTACCACTTCTCAACATGATTGCTTTGTCGGTTTCAAATCCTCCTTTAGGATTAACAACGGTTGAACTAGGCAATCTACCTTGTTCTCTGAATTGGCCCATGAATTCCGCCATTTACCCCATTTGTTTCTTCATTTCGTCTACCTCTTTAGCTTGATTTTTTACGCTTTGCACTTCCTGTGTCAAAGAGGTTAGTACTTGAAGAATTTTATCATTATCTAACAATGAACCTGAATTGGTTTGGACCGAAAGTGGTTGAGGTTGTGTTGGTGCATACGGCCTTGGAAACATCCCAGGGGGCTGTCTAAATCTGCCTTGTTGCTATGCTTGTTGAGAGTCCCTCCACTTGAAGTTTGGATGATTTCTCCATCCCGGATTGTATGTATTTGAGTATGGGTCATTCCTTTGCTAGTTTTGGCCTTGAAATCCCACGGCATGGGCAGTTTCCCACCCTCCCTTCTCAATCAACTGAGGGCATTGATCGTTGAAATGTCCCTGCATAGAACACATTCCACAAACTGCCGCACCTTGCACTTTGGTTCCATCAACAACCTGTGACAAAAGAAGAGTGAGATTAGCCATTTGAGATTGCAATTTTGAAATTGCACTTACCTCATGCACTTGTTGTTGCCGTGGGGGGTTTCTTTGTCCAACTCCTTCATATTGTTGTGCATTCAACGCTCGGTTGGCAATTAGGGTCTTTGCAGCTATTGGTGTTTTGTCAACCAATGCACATCCCGTTGAAGCATTTAGCATTTAGCGTTCAATTGGAAGAAGTCTTTCGTAGAAGTATTGAAGTAGAAGTTCTTCTTTCATTTGATGTTGAGGACATGACGCGACAAGGGCCTTGAAACGCTCATAGTATGCTGGAAAGGACGCTCATTGGCTTTGTTGGATTCCACTAATCTTCTTCCTCAAGAGAATGACTCTCGAAGTGGGGAAGAACTTCTCTGAAAATGCCCTCTTCATGCTTTCCCAAGAAGTGACCGTTCCAGGTGCTAATTCATAAAGCCAATCTTTAGCCTTTTCCATAAGAGAGAATGGAAAGGCCTTCATCTTCAAAATGTTCCCACAGACATTGATGGGTGTCATGCTTGAACAAACCACTTCGAACTCCTTGAGATGCTTGTTTGGATCTTCCATGGACAACCCATGGTATTTGGGAATGAGATGCAACAAGCTAGACTTCAATTCAAATTCATCGGTCTTGCCTTGAGTAGCCACGGGGTATTGAATGCATAAAGGTGCGGCATTGTCCAACCCCGAGGCTGAGAGTTCTTTGATTGTACGATTGTCCGCTACCATGACTTCTTCTTCTTCTTCTTCAAATTCAGATTCGGCCTCTGAATTTGAACTAGGTTCACTAGGTTCTGGGTGCCTCCTCTTTCTTCTCAAAGTTCGTTCAAAATCGTCGTCAAACTCCAAAATGTGCTTACGAACAGGTTGAGAAGTTCGAGTCATAAACTAGTACCTAAACAAAGAAAACAAAAAAAAATCAGAAAACAAAGTTAAAGAAACACAAAACACACGGCAAACAAGGGATTTGCAAATTTGCTAATCCCCGGCAACGGCGCCAAAATTTGATGTGATATAAATGTAGCACACAAATTAAACCCTATTGATGACAATTTTAGTAAAGATGCAAGTAGGGATCGTTCTAGATCGGGGATTAACTAGGGATGCTAATCAACACAAATAAGACTCAAAAACACTAAACTAGACTCTAATAACTCAAAACTAACTTAAAACACTAAAAACAGCAACAAACAATCAAAAAGACTCAATTCTAGACCTAACAAGTGATTTTGACGAAAATAGAACTTAATAGACTCTAACAACTAAAAGAAAATAGGTTTTGACTCTAAAAACAAGATTTAATGAAAGGGGGATTGTTTTTGACGAATTTAAAACTTAAAACAGAAACTTTGCATAAAACACTTTATAAAAACGAATTTGGTGAGCATTACTAGTCGATATCAATCTAACCCAGTATCAGAACACTGGGCAGCTGTCAAGACGGTCCTTAAGTACTTAAGAAGAACTAAGGACATGTTCCTCGTTTACAGAGGAGTGACAGAGTTGCAAGTAGAAGCATATACAGACGCAAATTTCCAATCTGACGTCGATGATAGAAGTTCCAACTCTGGATATGTGTTCACTCTGAATGGTGGGGCTGTTAGTTGGAAAAGCAAGAAACAATCTGTAATTGCTGATTCCACGACAGAGGCTGAATATGTCGCTGCAGCTGAAGCCGGCATAGAAACGTTCTGGATGAAAAAGTTCGTTACTGAACTTGGAGTGGTTCCAACCATTACATCACCAGTAACTTTGTACTATGATAATAGTGGGGCGATAGCTCAAGCCAAGGAACCCAGGGCTCATCAAAAGAACAAGCATTTTGACAGACACTTTAATATCATTAGAAGATATGCTGCCGAGGGGAAAGTCAACATCCTCAAGGTTGCCTCAGCCGATAACGTAGCAGATCCACCGACGAAGCCAATGTCTCAAATCCAACTTGACCGCCATATGGAAAGGATGGGTATTAGATACATAGAAAGGTGGCTTTGAGTGCAAGTGGGAGATTATTGGTAGTATGCCTACAAAGCCACTTATTTGATGTAATAGCTTTTGGAATACTTATTGTATTAAACTATTATATGTTTAATGAAGGGCAAAGCTTATTGTTAATCACTATTTATTGTATCATATGTTTAAGCAATAAGGGAATCCAAGGAATGTATTTAATCTAAGAAAGAAATGATCTAAGTAAGTTAAATTAACGAGGCCTTTCTCTTATGAACATTCCTAAAACGTTCCTAGCCATAGGATTGCCAATTGGGCATTGACAATCCACTAAGGTTAGTATGTGTTATGTTAACTCAAGCGTGAGTATGACTAGTCTCAAGTCATTTAGTGTTGGACACTGAGACAAACACATAGGTGCTCAAAAGGTAATCGAGTACACTGAACAACGATCAAAAGAGAGTTCGAACATACATGTCATGTAAGAACTCATAAGTTGCAATATGCAAAGTAGTCCTTTGACCTGAGGCATCATTGATGTCTAATGGTTAGGTCCTTGATCTTTGATTATGTCAAAGGCATTCCATTGAGAGTGTCCACAACATTGTTGGGGTCAAGCTATCTAGTCATGTAGGCATGTGAATGCATAACAAGGGATCTCTAACCTTCCATGGTGGAAGGTGAATACTCCGAGATATGATTCGAGAGTCTTTGGCCAAAGCATACGAATATGATTTAGGAAGCATGTTCTAAATCATATTCAATTGATTCATATAAAGAAGTTTCACATTGGATAGTAGACATGAAACAAACTATCACACCAACAATGTGATCAAGAGTATTGTATTAGAGAAGGACCGTATTGCATTGTAATTATAACTAGATAGGTTCTCCAACAACTTCTAGTTAGCTTGGGTAGCCATGACATACTGCTAGGTGTCACTTATGGTTTGTGGAAGCCCTGAGGATTAGCAAACACTAATCTTCATCAAAGGGAGAATTGCAATGCAGTTTCAATTCACAATCGATCGTTAAGAGTAACAATCGCCCACTGCCTCGCTAATTGGAACCTAATGGATCGTACACCGAGTAAGGATGAAAGTGAAGAAATATAAATGAGATGGATAAGCAATTAAATAGTTTAATTGAGAATGGTCGAGATTAATTAATTAGTTCATTAATCTTACGAAAGGTTCGTATTGGGCTTTTAAGTTGGTTTTGGGTTTCGGGGCCCAAAAGGGTTTTTGGTCCACAAGGCCCATTGATTTTAAGTTGTGTGACAACTCAAATTAAGTGGAAATTAACCCAAAAACAAAGTCAAAACCGGCCTAGGGTGAGTGGTAGCAAACTTAGGTTATTTGCAAGTTTGCCACTCACATGTGAGGTGGTATAAAAGCATCTTTATAGCTTTTACCTCATTAGGGTTTTCTTGAGGCAAAGAAGAGAAACATTTTCTCTCTTTTTCTCTAAAAGAGGCCGGCCACTTAGGGAAGAAATAGCTAGCAATCTTTTCTTCTCTAAGTCATCCATTTCATCTTCACACCTCATCCTTGGTGTGGAGACTTAGAGACACCAAACCTTTGGTGTTTTTGGAGATCCTTTCCTCACGTCCTAAAGGAACAAAGGAGTATCAAAAGGAAGTAAATCACAAGGAAGATCCAAGGAGCTAGGAGGTGAGTTAAAGGCCTTCTACTTGGGTGAATCCCTTGTGTAAACAGGGATGAGCTTCAAGGGTAATGGATCTTAAAATCCTTTCTTCTCTTTAATGTTGTTAAAGAGTCTTGTGGTTCACCATTCACTAGGCTTTGAAAGTCATGGGTTTTAGAATTGTTTTTTAATGCATGCTTACTTTAAAGTGTTATTAGTTTGCATATGTGTTCAAATGTTCTCACATGTTCTTAGCTAGGACAATATTTTTCCTTCACCCTACACTAGGTATATGTGAGAAGATTGATGTAAACATGTAGACTAAACACTCACATATGTTTTCAACAAAGAAGGCACTTTCTGGAATTATTAATGCATGTATATGATCTCATGAACGGAATGCCACTACTTAGATGCGAGAACCAGGGATACCATATGCTCATACCAATTCTAAACTCCACATTATTGAAACACATAACAATCAAGATAGAAGTCTAAGGGTTGTAACGGGGCTAGGGTATTGGCTAACAAAGAGAGGTAAAGATAAACAAAAGTTCTTAAAGAAATAGTAAGTGATAGGAGCATATTTACATCACTTAGTTAGCTTGTTTCCTTGCATTTATGTTGTTAGTTGTTAGTTATTTATGTATTTTAAGCTATTTTCGTGTGTTTGTAGGTCTAAAGTGCAAAGTAAGCAAGAAAGTGCATTTTGGTGCATTTTGGAGCAGTTTTGGGCACTAAATGGATTGCACACGCTTGGAGCTAAGTGGATGGACGAAATTGAAGACCAAAGAAGGTTAAGAATGAGCAAAGAGATGGAAGAAATGGATTCAAGACAAATGAAGAATGAAGAGTTCAGAATTGGAAACCAAAGTGTCTAAAGTTGGAAGTTTCTATTCTTGGAGGTTTCATTCTTGAAAGTTTCTATTTTTGGCTTGGAAGTTTTCTAATCCTTCCTCACCTATGTTCCAGCCACAAGGGACTTCCTAAATAATTTAGGACACTTAAATATAGGGTTCTAGAAGTCCTAAATCTGTCCTAACCCTATGCCGCACCTCCTAAAGCACTTTCCTTTTCTTGTCACACCAAATCTGCAAGGAAGACATATTCCCCTTTTGTTTCTTCCTTTGCCGGACAAACCATAACCTTCCTTGCCTATTTTGTGACTTAAATACATTCCCTTTGTGTTCTATGCCTTGCCGCACAAGGAGGAGGCCTCTCTTTCCTATTTTCTGACCTTTAAACACATTCATTTTTTCTCCTACACAATTCTGCTGAATTTCACATTCCTATTTCTCTTTAAATTCTGATTCTTTCTTACCTATTCAATTGTGAGACAAATTAGCTTAGTTATGAACCTTTCCTATTATTTTCTGATTGCCTTTCAACCCTAGCCCTATAAATAAAGCCATCCGCACCATTTAGTCTCTCTCTCCCTGTCTACATAATTCCTGCATCCATTCCATTCACCTGCTCACCTATCCATCTCCTACCACCCTTCCATATTCTCTAAACCTCTCTAAATTTCCATCCCTTCATCCAATTGATCCATCCATTCATTCACCCATTCACACCAGAAATCAACTCTCACTCTCTGCTGCATCCATCCTTCACCATTCTCCATAGTTTATGACCTTATTCACCCCTTGTCGCACCATACACCTATCCTAACCATAAACCCAGCCTTCTACACCATTCATAACCCCTAAAATTCACCACCAAACCTTGTGCCGCAGCAAAGAGGAAGGAGGAGAGCCCTTGGACGTACTTGCCATTCAAGTTAGGATTGCTGGAATGTTTTAGGTGTAATCTTTCTTTTGTTTTCAATGTTTCAATTCAATAATCTTTGTTTTGTGAGTATGAGGAACTAAACCTCTCTTAGCCAGGGGGAAATTCGAAACCATGGTTATACTTGCACTATGATTTGATTACATCCAGTTGTGATTCATAAGTTATGAATTCAATTTACTTATCCGTTTGAATTAAAACTGATTTGTGTGTGTTGGTTGAGAGTGCACGCTTAATTTTCATGCATAAATCTAATGCTAGTTTGATAGGAGCATATTTATGCGACTTAGTTAGCTTGTTTTCATGCATTAACGTCCTTAGTTCTTAGTTAATTTTGTATTTTAAGCTATTCTCGTGTGTTTGTAGGTTCTAAGTGTCAAAATGGCAAAAAGAAACGATTTGGAGCATTCTAGAGCATTTTTGGGCCAAGATTGGGTAGGGCCAAGATTGGGTAGTGCCAGCATGGAGGCTAGTTGATGGACGAATTTGAAGATAAAAAGGCTTGAAATCAGCCACAAAACACTCTTTCTAGAAGTTCTATCCCTTGTCCTACAAAAGTGGCACCCCAAACCCTTCTAGAAGTCCCAAAATCTGTCATAAAATACATCCTTTCTAGAACCCTAAAAATCTAGCGCCTCCTTCCTTTCTAGAAGGCTTTTGCCTTGCCTTGCACTAAATTCCCATCCCTCCTATTGTGCCGCACCTCTCAAGCCCTTTCCCTCTTGGATTCTGATTTGTTAGGCCCTTTTCCTTGTGGATTTGGGTTCTACAAATCCTTTTCAGAGATTAATTGGACCACATTTCCTTTTCCAAATTCAATGTCGCACCCTAGGCCTTTATTCCTTAATTTCTGTTAAGCCCAAGTAACATTCTGATTTCTCTAGGGTTTTGAGATGCATATATATACATATTTGAGACCACCATTCACCACAGAAATTCCTTTAGCCGCACTTCATCCACCATTCTACACATCCAAACATAATTCCAGCCATCCTCCTTCCCTTGCCACAACTCACATCCAACCTTAACCCATCTCTGACCCTTTCATACATCCATACACATCCTTAGACTCTTGTGCCGCAGCAAGGTGGGGAAGAAGGAGAACCTTGGCGTTTCATGCTTGCAGATTGGAGCGTTTTAGGTGTACTTCGTTCTTGTTCTCAATGTTTATTTTGTTATTACTTTTCTGATTTTGCTATAATCATGAGTGGCTAAATCCCTATTTAGTTAGGGGGAAGTTTGAAGCCATGAACATGTTTGAGATATGAATTGATTTCTTCCAATTGTGATTTGTTAAGTTGTGATTGCAATTCAATTATCTGTTTTATTCATAACTGATTTGTGTATGTTTATTAAGGATGCATACTTAGTTTTCATGCATGAATCCGATGCTAGAATATAAATGAGTTTCACCTAATCGTTACAAGTTTATATTCCTGAGTAGTGAAGGTTGATTGTCACAATCGCGTTAATTGAATTCTTGGCAAACGTATCATGCATTCATAGTTACAATTGCCTCGTCAACACTTATGATTTTCATGAAACGTATTGATCTCTGATTGTATCTCTATTATGCATTCATGTTGGGGACTTTTGAAGAATGATTTGGGTTGTCGCATGCATTCATCCAATTCAAGGAGTAAAGGAAAATCTAAGGGTTAATTTGTGCATCACGGTTAATCTGGGGTGTTGAGCATCATAGTTTATTGAAAAGCAATTGGAAATCGATTCATGTACAAGTGTGTCATGTGTGGAAAACGGACCTCTAACTAATCCATCCATCATATTATTTCCTAAATTCGTTTTACAATCTGTTTAGTTTTACAATTTGTTTGTTTGTTTGGATTTCGTCAAAACCAAAACCCCCCTTTTACTTTCTTGTTTCAAAGTGTTTAAAATCTGTTTTGTTTGTGTTTTAGAGTGTTTTGAGTCAAGTCAGAACCCTAAATTCGTCCAAAGTTGTGTTTAGAGTCCAAAACTGCCCAGTTTGTGTTTTTAGGCAGTTTTGAGTGTTTTTGAGTTGTTTTAAGTCTTTTGAACCTGTTTTGAGTCCCTTGAGTCTTTCCAAACGTTTTTAACTTTGTTTCTGTGTTTTGAGTCAGTTTAGAGGTTTTAGCAAGCCCTCCTAATCCCTGGTTTAGAACGATCCCTACTTACATTTATACTACGATTTGACAACAAGAGGGTTTAATTTGAGTGCTTAATTTTTATCACATCAAATTTTGGCGCCATTGTCGGGGATTAGCAACTTTGCTAATCCCTTGGTTCTTTTCTTTTAGTTTAGTTTGTTTTTATTTTAGTTTCTGACTTGTTTTGTTTTCTTGTTTTTAGGTACTAGTGTATGACTTGAAGTTCCCAACCTGTTCGTGAGCACATCTTAGACTTTGACGATGATTTTGAGCGAACCTTGAGAAGGAAAAGAAAGAATCAAGAACCTCACCTACCTAGTTCAAGTTCTAAAGCTGAGGTTGAGGAGGAAGAAGAGGCCGAATCTAAGGAGATGGAGAAGGCCGAGGTTGAATAGGTTATGGCTGCAGATAATCGAAGCATTAAAGAGCTTTCTGCCTCGGGTGTGGATAATGCCGTGCCTCTATGCATCCAATATCCTAGGGCAGCTCCAGATAAGACCGCCGAGTTCGAATTGAAGTCAAGCTTGTTACATCATATTCCGAAGTACCATGGGCTATCCATGGAGGATCCAAACAAGCACTTGAAGGAGTTTGAAGTAGTTTGTTCGAGCATGACCCCGGTGAATGTCGATGGCAGCATCTTGAAGATGAAAGCTTTTCCATTCTCTCTAATGGATAAAGCTAAAGATTGGTTGTATGAACTAGCACCTGGGATGGTTACATCTTGGGAAAGTATGAAACGAGCATTCTTGGAGAAATTTTTCCCAACTTCAAGAGTCATTCTCTTGAGGAAACGAATTAGTGGCATCCAACAAAATCAAGGTGAGTCGTTCCCAGCTTATTATGAACGTTTTAAAACTCTTGTTGCTTTATGTCCACAGCACCAAATGAAGGAGAAACTGCTCATTCAATACTTCTACGAATGACTCATCCCCATTGAACGCCAAATGTTAGATGCCTCGGTGTGTGGTGCATTGGTTGACAAGACCCCGGTGGCTGGCACGACTTTGATTGCAAACAGAGCAATGCACAACAATATGAAGGTGTTGGACAGAGAGAGAACCCACGACAGAAACATGTAAATGAGGTAAGTGCAATTTCTGAAATTCAATCACAATTAGCTAACCTTACCTCTCTTGTGTCTCAGGTTGTAATTGGGTCCAAAGTACAAGAAAATCAAGTTTGCACCGTGTACTCCATCCAAGGGCATCTATCCAAGAATTGCCCTCAGTTGATCGAGAATGGTGGATGGGAATCTGCCAATGCTATTGGATTCCAAGGCCAAAATCAAACCAAATACAATCCATACTCGAACACATACAACAACGGATAGAGAGATCACCCTAATATGAAGTGGAGAGAGCCCCAACAACCTGCACAACAAGGGGGATTTCGGCAAAACCCCCTTGGGTTCCCACGGCCATATCAACAAAATCAACCACTTTGCACGAAATTAGGTGTTTTGGATGGATGATGGACTAGCTAGAGGGTTCTTCTCCACACATAACACACTTGCATACAAATCGATCTCCAGTTGCTTTTTCAATCAACCATGAATGACAATGCCCCAGATTAACCGTGACATCACTAGTTAACCCTCACATTTTCCTTGTATTATTGGATTGGATGACATCATTCGACAACCCAAAACATTCTTCAAAAGTTCCCTGCATGACATCATAATAGAGATACAATCAAAGATCATTACATTCTATGAAAATCATAAGCATTGATAAAGCATTCGTAACTATGACATCATGATACTCATGCTAGGAATTTAACTTAACGCGATCGTGACCAGCAACCTTCACTACTTGTGAATATAAGTTTGTAACGATTATGTGAAACTCTCTTATATTCTAGCATCAGATTCAAGCATGCAAACTAAGTAGGCCTCCTTAATCAACATACAAGAATAAGTTATCAATAAAACAGTTAAGCAAATTGCATTCACACTTTATGAAATCACAACTGGAGTTAATCAATTCATATTGCAAATATGTTCATGGCTTTGAAATTCCCCTAAGCCAAAAGGGTTTAGCTCCTCATGTTCACAAAACAAAGATACATAAACTTAGACATTGAAAACAAAAGAATGAAAACACCTAAGAATGTTCCAGCAATCCAATCTTGAAGGGCAAGCACTCCAAGGGTCTTCCTTCTTCTCTTTGCTGCGGCACAAGGTGTTGGAGATGGTTTGAAGGGTTGTTTATAGTGGTGAATGGATATAGGTGAGTTATGGTGAAAGGTGGATGGTGGATGGTGGATTTTCGGCAGAAATTGTGTTGAGAGATTTAAATGGTGCAACAAGCTTTATTTAAAGGGCTAGGGTACTCAGAAAATAATAGGAAAGGTTCAATACTTAGCTATTTTGGTTCCACAATTTAATAGGTAAGAAAGAATCAGAAAATCAAAGAGAATAAGAATGTGAAATTTGGCAGAATATGTAGGAGAGAAAAAGAATGTGTTTTAAAGGTCAGAAATTAAGAGAAAAAGGGAAATAAGGTGTAGCATTGATTTGTAAGAGAAAGGGGAAGTATTTTTGGGTAGAAAATAGGCAAGAAAACCTCTCCCTTGTGAAGCAAGGATTAAAACAAAAGGGGAATGTGTTAGGCACGGTTTTGGGCTTCTAGAATGAGTTAATTAGGCAACCTACATGTTTTGGAAACCCCAAAAATGGAAACCTCCACAAATGGAAACTTGCACAAATGGAAACCTTCACAAATAGAAACTTCCAACATTAGAAACCTTGGCTTCCAATTTTGAACTCTTCATTCTTCATTTGATTCTAAGCTCATTTGATCTTCAATTTCGTCCATCCACTAAGCTCCAAGCATGTGCAATCCATTCCAAGCCCAAAACTGCTCCAAAAGGCACAAAAATGCACTTTCTTGCTCCGTTAGCCCTTAGAACCTGAAAACACACAAAAATGGCTTAAAAGACTAAAATAACTAAGAACTAACAACGTAAATGCAAGGAAACAAGCTAACTAGGTGATGTAAATATGCTCCTATCAAATACCCGCACACTTAGCTTTTGCTAGTCCTCGAGCAAAACAAAAGAAACAAAAGAAACAAAACTCAATCTAAACCTTCCAACAATTGCCTTAGGGATTTCCAATGCACATGACATGTTAAAAATCATCATTCCCACAGATTGTAGTCATCTTCACACTTGAGCACATACTTAATCATAGTCACCACTTACTAGTTCACATTTAACCAATTAAAACGATGTTTTGAATGTAGTAACATGCCTTAGAGAATTCCCTCAATTCCTTACTAGATATGCACTCAATTTTCACACAGATTTTGTAACTACACTCCCTACACTAGGTATATGTGAGAAGATTGATGTAAACATGAAAACTAATACTCACATATGTTGCAACAAATAAGGTACTTTTCTGGAGTTATTAATGCATATATGAATACGATCTCATGAACGGAATGCTACTACTTAGATATGAGAACCAGTGACACCATATGCTCATACCAATTCCAAACTCCACATATTGAAATACACAACATCCAAGATCGAAGTTAAAGGGTTGAAACGGGGCTAAGGGTGTTGGCTAACAAAGAAAGGATATGGAAAACAAAGGTTCTTAAAGAAATAGTAAGCAAAGTAAAGAAATTGACACTTAGAATTCAATTTTGAATGCAAAAATCAACTTTAAACACAAAAGGGAAGATTTACACACTCTAGGGGCGAATTTTGATGTTTTGGACCCTTCCTTCAACAGTCAACACTCGTGAGCTCATTTTCACTTATTTTCAACTCTTTTTCATTCTTTTCACAACTTTTTCTTTTTCTTTTCTTTTGAATACGTTTTTCTCTTCTTTTTCTTTTCTTTTCTACCCATGCCTTATTAAGGACTTTGGCACACACACACACACAAAAATCACTTCCTCAACACTTGTTTTTCTGCAAAAGTTCAACAAAAGGAATTCCATCGAAATTATGCTTTACTATGCTTCAAGAACAAGGGTATGGATGGTCCTAATCTAGGCTAGGTGAGGATAGTGTGGTTAACAAAGAACATAGGCTAAATAAGGCTCAAAAGGGGTTAAACCTACAAAACATATGACAAAGGGGTTCGGCTATTTGGCTGTGGTGGTAACTAAACAACTTCATCTTGATCATGTGTTATGCAAATCAATGTCATGCTTTAAATGGAACGGGCATGAGTTCTAGTATTTGGAACTAAATGATGAAACGCCTTATGAGTAGCAACCAAGCAAAGAAATAATGAGATCATGCAATGACTTTAGAAACAAGAATGCACAGATTAATACCTCTCCAAATAAACGTTTTGGGCTCAAGTCTCTCAAGGTTGTAGCGTTAATTTGAGTTTCTTCCTTCAAGCATGTTACAAAAACTGATTTTTCCTTTATGATTGCATGTGAATTCATAAATTATAATTACAACCAAGCATAAACCAAAGAGTAAATCAAACTTTCATCCATGTTTATAACTCTTTTTAACAGTCATGTAATTAAAAACCAAATCCTCATCATTGTGTTGGAAGGTACCCTAAGACACAAACACACAAAAACGACTCTAAAAACACTTTTAAAACAGATTTTTTTTTTCAAATTTTCGTATTTTACTTCAAAGCACACTAAAACACTTCAAAACAGTCTAAAAAGACTTCAAAACAGTGAGAAACAACTTTAGAAGTAATGGGTGATAGAATCCCACGAAAAATCATGCAAAAACAGCTTGTTTACCCCCCCACACTTAAATCAAACATTGTCCTCAATGTTTCAAGCATAAACTTACACAAAAATAAGCAAACTAACAAACAATGAATCAACAAACTAAACATGGTAGAATAGAAACAACAACAAAGAGAAGGGTTTAGGAACGCAAATCTGGAATTTGAATGATTCCTAGGTCCTCCTTTGTTGAATGCATGGGTTGCCTCCCAAGAAGCGCTTGCTTTTACGTCGTGCAGTCAGACGATACCTCCAATTAAGCTTCATTGGAGGCCACGGCATGGAATTGATCTTTGAATGGAAGGTGATACTTGAAATGATCCGGCAATGGTTTAAATTTTAGTGTGGGTGCCTGAATCATCAAAATCAGCAAGTTAGTAGAAAACAACATTGAAATTGAAATAGATGGCTTACTTGTTTGCTCTGACACAAACTCAATTACAAACACCACATCTTTGAATGTTTCAGGAACTTTGCACTTGGCCAAATTGAATATGATGGTTGTGACTTGTCCCATGTCATAAAAGTTAACTTCTTTGGGCTTTGTTGTCTCATGAACATCCTCTTTGATGCATTCTTCATATGCTCCAGCCACTTCTTGCTCTTGAATCATTTTTCTTGATGTACAATTCTCTTCGAACAGTTCAACACATTCTAGAATTTGATTTGGTGTATCAAGAACTGGAATATCACTTTGCACCTTTGGGAAGGCTTCCACGATGTCGTTTTCACTCTCATCTTTCTTGGGAATTAAAAATCTGCGAGGAAAAGGTGCATTCGGAGGAATAACATTAGAATGAATTGAATTTGGGACGTCCTTACTTGTGGTGGGTGGTTGAGAGGGCTTAGGGGGCTGCGGCAAGGGTTGTTCTACCCTTGCCTTGTGTATGTCTTCTTCCTCCTCCTCAATCAGCAGCTCCTCATCCACTTCTAGGCTATGTTTGGACGTTTTTAGGTCAGCTCCAACCTCCATAGCACTTCCCAAAGTGATAACATCATGGATTTCCCAATCGTCCTTTGAATTTGCAAAAGTTGAGTTGGAGAGTTCACTTTGCTCTAGAATCTGTCCTATGAATTCTACAATCTCTCCCATTTGATTCTTCAATTCACCCCACTTTTTGTCTTGATTTTGCATCGCTTTGTTTTGATTTTCTTGTCCCTGAGACAAATTGGTAAGCAACTTAATCAACGTGTCATTATCCAAAGACATACCTGAATTTGTTTGGGTAGATTGTGGTGAAGGCTGTGGTGGTACATATTGCCATTGATAGAACTCCTCATCTTGCTGCCAATATCCACCTTGTTGAAATTGTTGAGGTTCCCCCCACATATAATCTGAATAATCTCTCCAATCGGAATTGTAAGTGTTAGAAAACATGTTGTCCCTTGATTGGTTATGGCCTTGATAACCCCAAGCACCTCCATTCGTAGTGAATTGAGGACGTTGATGAGTTTGAGCAGTGTGCATTGTGGTTGTTTCGGCAATCTGGGACAATTGAGAAGTAAGATTTGCCAATTAAGCTTGAATGTTTGCAAAATCCACATCTTACTACTCTAGTACCTGAAATCAAAGAATTAAAACTAAATCAAATATCAAAAGTAAAAGACACAAACAGAAACAAAGAAGAAAAAAATACACAAAAAGGAAACAAGGGATTAGCAAAGTTGCTAATCCCCGGCAATGGCGCCAAAAGCATTCCTAATTTGATAGGAGCATATTTATGCAACTTAGTTAGCTTGTTTCTTGGCATTTGTGTGGTTAGTTCTTAGTAATTTTAGTATTGTAAGCTATTTTCGTGTGTTTGTAGGTCTAAAGTGCAAAGTAAGCAAGGAAGTGCATTTTGGTGCATTTTGGAGCAGTTTTGGGCATTGGATGGTTAGCTTATGCTTGGAGCTAAGTGGATGGACGAAATTGAAGATCAAATGAGCTTAGGATCAAATGAAGAATGAAGAGTTCAAAATTGGAAGCCAAGGTTTCTAAAGTTGGAAGTTTCTATTTGTGAAGGTTTCCATTTGTGCAAGTTTCCATTTGTGGAGGTTTCCATTTTTGGGGTTTCCAAAACATGTAGGTTGCCTATTTACTCATTCTAGAAGCCCAAAACCGTGCCTAACAGATTCCCCTTTTGTTTCAATCCTTGCTGCACAAGGGAGAGGTTTTCTTGCCTATTTTCTGCCCAAAAATACTTCCCCTTTCTCTTACAAATCAATGCTATACCTTCTTTCCCTTTTTCTCTTAATTTCTAACCTTTAAAACACATTCCTTTTCTCTCCTACATATTCTGCCGAATTTCACATTCTTATTCTCTTTGATTTTCTAATTCTTTCTTACCTATTAAATTTTGGAACCAAAATAGCTAAGTAATGAACCTTTCCTATTATTTTCTGAGTACCCTAGCCCTTTAAATAAAGCTTGTTGCACCATTTAAATCTTTCTACACAATTTCTGCCGAAAATCCACCATCCACCCTTCACCATAACTCACCTATATCCATTCACCACCATAAACAACCCTTCAAACCATCTCCAATACCTTGTGCCGCAGCAAAGAGAAGAAGGAAGACTCTTGGTTTTTAATTGCATGACTGTTAAAGAGAATTATAACCATGGATGGAAGTTTGATTTACTCTTTGGTTTATGGTTGGTTGTGCTTATAATTTATGATTTCACATGCAATCATAAAAGAAAAAAAATCAGTTTTTGTAACATACTTGAAGGAAGGAACTCAAATTAACGCTACAACCCTGAGAGACTTGAGCCTAAACGTTCTTTGGAGAGTTAAAAATCTGTGCATTTATTGTTTTCTAAAGTCGTTGCACGATCTCATCATTCTTTGCTTGGTTGCTACTTAGAAGGCATTTCATCATTTAGTTCCAAATACTAGAACTCATACCCGTTTCATTCAAAGCATGATATTGAAGTGCATAACACCTAAACAAGATGAAGTTGTGTATTGAACCAGTGCCAAAAAGCCTTATCCCTGTGCATTAAGTTTTGTAGGATTAACCCCCGTTGAGCCTTGTTTAGCCATTTTCTTTGTTTACCCACATGTTCCCTACCTAGCCTAGATTAGGACCAACCTTACCCTTGTTCTTAAGGCGTAGTGAAGCATGACCTAGAGTGAATTCCCTTTGTTCGTTATTAGGCAGCAAACAAGTGTAGGGGAAGGGATTTTTGTGTGTGGGTGTGTGCCAATGTATCAAAAGAGGCACGGGTGATAGGAGCATATTTATGCGACTTAGTTAGTGTGTTTTCTTGCATTCACTTAGTTATTTGTTGCTTATTATAGTGTTTTAAGCTATTTTCGTGTGTTTTAAGCTATTTCCTATTTTGGTTTGACCTTTCCTAACCCTAAATATTCCTAAGTTCCAGCAACATTGAAGGCCTTATATGCATTCTAGACACAAACCAAAGGTTCTAGAAACCCTATCCCTTTATTTCCACCCTTGTCGCACCTAAACCCTTCTAGAATCCTTTTTCCTTGCCTTGCAAGGCATTCATTGCCCTTATCCTCCCAGCCGCACCTCTCAGCCCTTTCCCTCTTGGATTCTGATTTGTTAGGCCATTTTCCATGTGGATTTGGGTTCTACAAATCCTTTTCAGAGATTAATTGGACCACATTTCCTTTTCCAAATTTAATGCCGCACCCTAGGCCTTTATTCCTTAATTTCTGTTAAGCCCAAGTACCAATCTGATTTCTCTAGGGTTTTGAGATGCCTATATATACATATTTTAGGGTTGTGCCGAAGAGAAGACCACCATTCACCACAGAAATTGATTCAGCCGCACTCCATCCACCATTCTACACATCTAAACACAATTCCAGCCATCCTCCTTCCCTTGCCGCAACTCACATCCAACCTAAACCCATCTCTGACGCTTTCATACATCCATACACATCCTTGGACTCTTGTGCCGCAGCAAGGTGGGGAAGAAGAAGAACCTTGGCGTTTCACGCTTGCAGATTGGAGCGTTTTAGGTGTACTTCGTTCTTGTTTTCAATGTTTATTTTGTTATTACTTTCTGATTTTGCTATAATCATGAGTGGCTAAATCCCTATTTAGTTAGGGGGAAGTTTGAAGCCATGAACATGTTTGAGATATGAATTGATTTCTTCCAATTGTGATTTGTTAAGTTGTGATTGCAATTCAATTATCTGTTTTAATCATAACTGATTTTTGTATGTTTATTAAGGATGCGTACTTAGTTTTCATGCATGAATCAGATGCTAGAATATAAATAAGTTTCACCTAATCGTTACAAGTTTATATTCATGAGTAGTGAAGGTTGATTGTCACGATCGCGTTAATTGAATTCTTGGCAAACGTACCTTGCATTCATAGTTACAATTGTCTCGTCAACACTTATGATTTTCATGGAACGTAATGATCTCTGATTGTATCTCTATTATGCATTCATGTAGGGGACTTTTGAGAATGATTTGGGTTGTCGTATGCATTCATCTAATTCAATGAGTAAAGGAAAATCTGAGGGTTATTTTGTGCATCACGGTTAATCTGGGGTGTTGAGCATCATAGTTTATTGAAATACAATTGGAAATTGATTCATGTACAAGTGTGTCATGTGTGGAGAACGGACCTCTAACTAATCCATCCATCATATTATTTCCTAAGTTCGTTTTACAATCTGTTTAGTTTTACAATTTGTTTGTTTGTTTCTATTTCGTCAAAACCAAAACCCCCTTTTACTTTCTTGTTTCAAAGTGTTTAGAATCTGTTTTGTTTGTGTTTTAGAGTGTTTTGAGTCAAGTCAAAACCCTAAATTCGTCCAAAGTTGTGTTTAGAGTTCAAAACTGCCCAGTTTGTGTTTTTAGGCAGTTTTGAGTGTTTTTGAGTTGTTTTAAGTCTTTTGAACCTGTTTTGAGTCCCTTGAGTCTTTCCAAACGTTTTTAACTTTGTTTTTGTGTTTTGAGTCAGTTTAGAGGTTTTAGCAAGCCCTCCTAATCCCCAGTTTAGAACGATCCCTACTTGCATTTATACGATTTGACAACAAGAGGGTTTAATTTGAGTGCTTAATTTTTATCACATTAGTTTACCCCCCCCCCCCAACAATTAAATCAAAAATTGTCCTCAATGTTTCATACATAGACTCACACACAAGCAAACAAACAACACATCTAACAAACATTACAATTATGGCAAAGTAAAAGCAAGAAAAAGAAGGGTAAAAGAAAGCAAATCTGGTTGTTGGAGCTAGAATTCCATCTTCTCCTCGTTTGAACACATGGGTTGCCTCCCAAGAAGCGCTTGCTTTAACGTCTTCTAGCCGGATGATACCTCCTTTTAAGCTCCATCTTGGCCCACGGCATAGAGGGGTACATCCTCCGTGACATGCTCTTCAAAATTCTCGTACATTGGCTCTATGAATGGAAGGGGATAGTAATATTTCCTGATTGGGGCGTTGAGCATCTTATAGTCAATGTAATCATTCCCACCAGCTTGGACTCGATTGGGGACCTGCACCATACATGGTAACAACCTATTAGTTGAAATGGGAATCAAAATTGGAATAGGTGGCTTACCAATGTACTGCAATGAAGTGGCAGCACTATCAACAAATGCATGTGGGGTGCTCTCGGCCAGATTTTGAGGTTTTAGGGTTGTGGCCGTGGAATCCTTGTGCTTCACTCCAATTCCCTCTTCGTTGGTGGTTCGAAGTGCATCCTTCTTGATTGGTGCTAAATGTTCCTACCTTTTATTTTTGATTACATCAATGACAAAATAGGAACGAACGTCATTAGTATTCTCAATAGATTCAGAAACTTTAAAGTTAATCATATCGCCACCAAACACCATAGTTACTACTCCCTTGGCCATGTCAATCTTGGTTTGAGCAATTTTCATGAAAGATCGTCCAAGTAAGACTGGCGATAGTGGAGAGTGGGCCGAGTCCTCCGTGTCAAGCACATAGAAATCTACAGGAAAAATCAAGTGGTCTACCTGCACCAAAACATCTTCCAAAACTCCTTTCGGATATACATTAGAACGATCGGCTAATTGGATAATAACACCATCATTTTTAAGCTCTCCTAGATTCATAGATGCATAAACAGAATATGGTATGACATTTAGGTGGCATCTTTCTTTGCAACATTGCAGAGACAATCTCACTTACATGTACCACCTCTTTCTCCCAAATCCGTTTCCTTGTGGTACATAGCTTCTTTAAGAACTTAGCGTACTTTAGGATTTGCTTTATAGCATCAAGGAGCGGGATATTGACATGCACCTTCCTAAACATCTCCAGAATGTCTTGTTCGTTCTCTTCGTTCCTAGCTTACATAAACCTGCTAGGAAAGGGTGCATTCAGTGGAATAGAACTAGAAAAATTTGAATTTGGACTTACCTTGGTAGTTTAGGATGGTTTTCAGGCCTTAGGGGGCTGCGGAAAAGGTTGGTCTTCCTTTGCCGTGGCTCTTGCTTCCTGTTCTTCTTCAATCAACAACTTTTCATCTTCCTTTTGGCTTGATTTGGATGGTTTTGGGTCAGTTCCAACTTCTTTTCCACTTCTTAACATGATGGCTTTAGCGGTTTCAAATCCTCCATTCGGATTCACAACGGCTAAGCTAGGTAGTTTACCTTCTTCTCGAAACTGCCCAAGGAACTTTGAAATCTACCCTATTTGCTTCTTCATGTCGCTCAACTCCTTGTCTTGATTCGCTATTCGATTATTTTGATTTTGTAATCCCTACGCTACAGAAGTTATTAGTTGAATAGTTTGGTCATTATCAAATAACGAACCTGAGTTTGGTTGAGCAGAGTGTGGTTGAAGTTGCATTGGTTCGAATGGCCTTTGATAGAACCCGGGAGTTTGCTGTCTAAATCCACCTTGTTCTTAAGGTTGTTGAGGCTCCCTCCACTTGAAGTTTAGGTGATCTCTCCAGCCCGGATTCTAAGTATTTGAGTATGGATCATTCCTTTGCTGATTTTGGCCTTGAAAGCCAATGGCGTTGGCACTTTCCCATCCCCCATTCTCTATTAATTGAGGGCATTGCTCAGAAAGGTGTCCTTGCATAGAGCACACGCCACACACATTTGGTGTAATTCCTTGCACTTTCATTCCTTCGGCCATCTGTGACACAATAACAGTGAGGTTAGCTAATTAGGATTGAATTTCGGACATGGAACTTACCTCATTAACTTGCTACCGTGGGGGGTCTCTTTGTCCAACACCTTTGTATTGTTGTGCATTCAAGGCTTGATTTGCAATTAAGATCTTGGCAGCGACTGGGGTCTTGTCAACCAAAACACCTACAGCTGAAGCATCAAGCATTTGTCTCTTAATTGGAAGAAGTCATTCGTAGAAATATTGAGTCAAAAGCTCTTCCTTCATTTGGTGTTGTGGGCAGGATGCAATCAACGCCTTAAAACGCTCATAATATGCTGGAAACGATTCTCCTTGGTTTTGTTGAATTCCACTAAATCTCTTCCTCAAAAGAATGACTCTTGAAGTTGGGAAGAATTTCTCTAGGAATGCTCTCTTCATGCTTTCCCAAGAAGTGACGGTTCTAGGTGCTAGTTCATAAAGCCAATCTTTAGCCTTATCCACAAGAGAGAATGGAAAGGCTTTCATCTTCAGAATACTCTCATCTATGTTGATTGGTGTCATGCTTGAACACACCACTTCAAACTCCTTCAAGTGATTGTTTGGATCTTCCATGGACAGCCCATGGTATTTGGGAATATGATGCAGCAAGCTTGACTTCAAGTCAAACTCATCGGTCTTGCCTTGAGCTGCCCTAGGATATTGAATGCATAGAGGCACAACATTATCCAATCCCGAGGCTGAAAGTTCTTTGATTGTTCGATTGTCCACAGCTGTGGCTTGATCTTCCTCTTCTTCCTTTTCAAATTCGGATTCAAAACTAGAACTAGGTGGATTGGGTTCTGGCTGCTTCCTCTTTCTTCTCAATGTTCGTTCAAAATCGTCATCAAACTCCAATATATTCTCACGAACAGGTTGAGAACTACGAGTCATAAACTAGTACCTAAAACAAAGAAAACAACAGAAAACAAACTCAGAAACACAAGAAAAACAAAAAAAAGAAAACTAATGAAACTAAAGGCAAAGGGAAGATTAGCAATTTTGCTAATCCCCGGCAATGGCGCCAAAATTTGATGTGCAAATTATATGACACTCAAATTAAAACCCTATGGTTGTAGTACATGCAAGTAGGGATCATTTTAGGCCGGGAATTAGAAGGGATGCTAATCTACACAATTTAAACTTTAAAACACTAAACTAGACTCAAAAATAGAAAACACACAAACTAAGCTAAATAGACTCAAAACAGATACTAGAGAGTAAATTGGACAAATTCTAGACTAGTAAGACTCAAAACACTAAAAGGGGACAGATTTGGACGAATTTAAGAAAACTAAAACACAATTAAGACCTGAGGGGGTTTTTGGACGACTTAAACAAAACTAATTGTATTGCAACAAACAAAATAAACTAGAACAAAATTAGGGTGAATTCAAGGGTGAAAAACTAGTTAGAGGATCCTTCTCCACACATGAAACATATGCATACAAATTGATATCCAGTATTGTTTCTTTAAACCATGAATGACAATGCCCCAAATTAATCACGAATGCACAAATTCACTTTCAGATTTTTCTTAATTCATTGAATTGGATAGATGACGCATCGACAATCAAATTATTCTCATCAAGTTCCCTACATGGAATACGCATAACAGAGATACATTCAAAGATCATTAAGTTCGATGAAAATCATAAGCATTGACAAGGCATTCGTAACTATGAAAAGCTTGATGATTGATAGGAGCATATTTATGCAACTTAGTTAGCTTGTTTCCATTTACGTTGTTAGTTCTTAGTTATTTTAGTATTTTAAGCTATTTTCGTGTGTTTGTAGGTCTAATGTGCAAAGTATGCAAGAAAGTGCATTTTGGTGCATTTTGGAGCAGTTTTGGGCACTAAATGGATTGCACATGCTTGGAGCTAAGTGGATGGACGAAATTGAAGATCAAATGAGCTTAGGATCAAATGAAGAATGAAGAGTTCAAAATTGGAAGCCAAGGTTTCTAAAGTTGGAAGTTTCTATTTGTGAAGGTTTCCATTTGTGCAAGTTTCCATTTTTGGGGTTTCCAAAACATGTAGGTTGCCTAATTACTCATTCTAGAAGCCCAAAACCGTGCCTAACACATTCCTCTTTTGTTTCAATCCTTGCTGTACAAGGGAGAGGTTTTCTTGCCTATTTTCTGCCCAAAAATACTTCCATTTTCTCTTACAAATCAATGCCACACCTTCTTTCCCTTTCTCTCTTAATTTCTGACCTTTAAAACTCATTCCTTTTTCTCCTACATATTCTGCCGAATTTCACTTTCTTATTCTCTTTGATTTTCTGATTCTTTCTTACCTATTAAATTGTGGAACCAAAATAGCTAAGTATTGAACGTTTCCTATTATTTTCTGAGTACCCTAGGCCTTTAAATAAAGCTTGTTGCACCATTTAAATCTCTCTACACAATTTCTGCCGAAAATCCACCTTCCACCCTTCACCATAACTCACCTATATCCATTCACCACCATAAACAACCCTTCAAACCATCTCCAACACCTTGTGCCGCAGCAAAGAGAAGAAGGAAGAACCTTGGAGTGCTTGCCATTCAAGATTGGATTGCTGGAACATTCTTAGGTGTTTTCATTCTTTTGTTTTCAATGTCTAAGTTTATGTATCTTTGTTTTGCGATTATGAGGAACTAAGCCATTTTGGCTAGGGGGAAATTCAAAGCCATGAACATACTTGCAATATGAATTGATTACCTTCAGTTGTGATTTCATAAATTGTGAATTCAATTTACTTAACTGTTTTATTCAAAACTTATTCTTGTATGTTGATTGAGGTGGCCAACTTAGTTTGCATGCTTGAATTTGATGCTAGAATATGACGGAGTTTCACCTAATCGTTATGAACTTATATTCATAAGTAATGGAGGTTGCTAGTGATGTGAAATATTCTAACACACAAATTAAACCCTATTGATGACAATTGTAGTAGAGATGCAAGTAGAGATCGTTCTAGACTAGGGATTAACAAGGGATGCTAATCAACACAAATAAGACTCAAAAATACTAAACTAGACTCTATAAACTCAAAACTAACTCAAAACACTTAAAACAGCAACAAACAATCAAAAAGACTCAATTCTAGACCTAACAAGTGATTTTGACGAAAATTAAACTAAACTTGACTCAAAAGACTAAAAGAAAACAGATTTTGACTCAACTAACAAGACTTAATGAAAGGGGGATTGTTTTTTACGAATTTAAAACTTAAAATAGAAACTTTGCATAAAACACTTATAAAAACGAATTTTGTGAATTGAAAAGGGTGAAAGGCTAGTTAGAGGGTCCTTCTCCACACATGACATATGCATATGAACCAATTTCCAGTTATTATTCCTTTAGACTATGAATGACAACACCCCAAGTTAACCGTCAATGCACAAATTAACCATCAGATTTTCCTTAGTTCATTGAATTGAATGAAAGATGCATTACAACCAAATTATCCTTATCAAGTCTCCTAACTATGACAGCATGATAGAAAACATATCAAAGGTCATTAAGTTCTTTGAAAATCATAAGTGTTGACGAGGCATTCGTAACTATGACAGCATGATAGAAAACATATCAAAGGTCATTAAGTTCTTTGAAAATCATAAGTGTTGATGAGGCATTCGTAACTATGACAGCATAATACTCTTGCCTAGGACTTACTTAACATGATTGTGACTAGCAACCTTTACTACTTGTGAATATAAGTTCATAATGATTAGGTGAAATTCCCTTATACTTTAGCATCAAATTCATGCATGCGAATTAAGTGTCGACCCCCAATTAACACACATAAACAAGTTTTAATAACTCAGATAAGCAAATCACATTCTAGTCTTAAGAAACAATAACTGAACGTAATCAATTCATATATAACATATAATCATGGCTTCAAATTGATAGGGGCATATTTATGCACCTTAGTTAGCTTGTTCTTGTGCATTTATGTTGTTTTTCCTTAGTTAAAATAGTCTTTTAAGCTAGTTTGATGTATTTTCAGGTTCTAAGGGCAAGTATGCAAAAATAAGCAATTTGGAGCATTCTAGAGCATTTTTGGGCCAAGATTGGGTAGTGCAAGATTGGAGCAAGATGGATGGACGAATTTGAAGTTCAAGAGAGGCTAGGAATGTGCAAAAAAGTTGGAGAAATAAATTCAAGTCAAAGAAGATAAGGAATCAGCTACAAAGAATGAGAATTATCCAAAACATTATCCAAAACTACCTTATCTTATCCTTATCTTATCCAAACCTTATCTTATCTTATCTTACCATGCCTTATCTTATCCTATCCTAATCCTTTCCTAACTTAATTCCTGCTGTAAAAGGGTTTTAATTTCAGTTTAGGAGACATAAAAATCTGATTTCCTTGCCTTGCAAGGCTTTCTAGAAGCCTTATCCCTCCTTATCCAAACCTGCCGCACCTTAGGCCTTTTCCCATTAGAAATCTGATTGTTTTAAACCTTTTTCTGGATGGATTTGGCTTTCTAGAAGTCCTAATCTGATTTACCTAGGGTTTTTGGTGCCTATATATATATATATATATTTCTACACCCTTTGCCGCAGACACCACCCTCCATATACATCATTCACGCCAGAAATCATCCACCACTCTCTGCCGCACCCTTCCTTCTCCATTCTTCATAGTTTCTGACCTAATTCACTACCTTCCGCACCATACATCCATCCTAGCCAATAACCCAGCCTTCTACACCATTCATAACCCCTAAAATCTGTCCCTAGACCTTGTGCCGCAACAAAGAGGAGGAGAAGGAGCCCTGGACGTGCATGCCATTCAAGTTTGAATTGCTGGAAGTTTTAGGTGTTTCCTTTCCTTTGATTTCAATGTTTAAATTCAATACTCTTTGTTCTGTTATTATGAGGAACTAAACCCCCTCTGGCTAGGGGGGGGATTCGAAACCATGTTTATGCTTGCTATATGACTTGATTACCTCTAGTTGTGATTCATAAATTGTGATTTCAATTTACTTATCTATTTTGAATTAAACTGATTTGTGTGTGTTGGTTGAGAGTGCACGCTTAATTGTCATGCATAAATCTAATGCTAGGATATAAGGAAGTTTCACCTAATCGTTACAGAATTATATTCACAAGTAGTAAAGGTTGATGATCTCAATTGTGTTAAGTAAATTCTTGGCATAAGTATCATGCACTTTCATAGTTACAAGTGCCTCGTCAATGCTTATGGTTTTCATAGAACTTAATGATTCTTGCTTGTATCTCTATTATGCAATTCATGTAGGGAACTTGTGGGGAATGCTTTGGGTTGTCGTATGCAATCATCCAATTCAATAACGTTAGGAAAATCTGAGGGTTAATTAGTGCAATTCACGGTTAATCTGGGGTGTTGAGAATCCATGGTTTATTGAAAAGCAATTAGAAATCGTTTTGTATGCAAGTATGACATGTGTGGAGAAGAACCCCTTAGCTAGCCTTCCATCCATTCATTTAAACCAAATTCGTTTTAAAATCTGTTTTGTTTTACAAAGTTTATGTTTTGTTTTCAAATTCGTCAAAACCAAATCCTCCTTTATTTTGAAGTGTCAAATTAGTTAGAAACTGTTTTAGTTTGTGTTTTTGAGTGTTTTGAGTCAAGTTAAAACTTATTTTCGTCCAAAATTGTGTTTAGAGTCCAAAACAGCCAGTTTGTGTTTTTAAGGCAGTTTTGAGTGTTTGTTTGCTGTTTTGAGTCTTTTGGTTTGTTTCAGTGTTTTAGAGTATTGTTTTGCATTCTTTGAGTCTAATTTAGTGTTTTAACTTTGTTTTAAGTTTTTGAGTCAGTTTTCAAGTGATTTAGCAATCCCTCCTAATCCCCGGCCTAGAACGATCCCTACTTACATACTTTGCTACAATTGATAAAAAGAGGGTTTAATTTGTGTGCTTATATATTTTGCATCAAATTTTTGGCGCCGTTGCCGGGGATTAGCAACTTTGCTAATCCCTTGGATTGTTATTTTCGTTTGGGTTAGTTGTCTAGTCTTCTGATTTTGTTTTGTTTTCTTTGTTGTAGGTACTAGTGTATGACTCGAAATTCTCAACGCGTTCACCACATATCTTGGATTTTAACGACGATTTTGAGCGAGATTTGAGAAGGAAGAGGAAGCACCCAGAACCTGATCTCCTTAGTTCAAGCTCTAATTCTGAATCTGAAGTTGAAATTGAATATGAATTTGAAGAGGAAGTGGAAAACATGGCTGTGGACAATCGTACAATCAAAGAGCTTTCAGCCTCAGGACTTGACAATGCCGTGCCCTTATGCATTCAATATCCTAGGGCAGCCGAGGGCAAAACTGATGAGTTTGAATTGAAGTCAAGCTTGTTGCATCACATTCCTAAGTACCATGGGCTGTCCATGGAAGATCCAAACAAGCATTTGAAGGAATTTGAGGTGGTGTGCTCAACCATGACACCAATCAACGTAGATGGGAATATTCTGAAGATGAAAGCCTTTCCATTCTCTCTATTTGAAAAGGCTAAGGATTGGTTATTCGAATTGGCACCTGGAACGGTCACTTCTTAGGAAAGCATGAAAAGAGCGTTTTTAGAGAAATTCTTCCCAACTTCGAGAGTTATTCTTTTGAGGAAGAGAATTAGTGGCATTGAACAAAGCCAAGGAGAATCTTTTCCAGCATATTATGAGCGTTTTAAGGCCCTAGTTGCATCCTGCCCACAACACCAAATGAAGGAAGAGCTTTTGATTCAATATTTCTATGAAGGACTTCTTCCAATTGAGAGACAAATGCTTGATGCTTCAGCGGGAGGTGCCTTGGTTGACAAAACCCCGGTGGCTGCCAAAATCTTAATTGCAAACCGAGCCTTGAATGCACAACAGTACGAAGGTGTTGGACAAAGGGACCCCCCACGGCAACAACATGTGAATGAGGTAAGTGCAATTTCAGAATTGCAATCTCAAATGGCTAATCTCACTTTTCTTTTGTCACAGGTTGTTAATGGAACCAAAGTGCAAAGTCCGGCCATATGTGGAGTGTGTTCTATGCAAGTACATCACAACGATCAATGCCCTCAATTGATTGAGAATGGAGGGTGGGAATCTGCCAATGTCGTGGGATTTGGGAGCCAAAATCAGCCACGCAATGATCCATATGCAAACACATACAATCCGGGTTGGAGGGATCACCCAAATTTCAAGTGGAGGGGGCCTCAACAACCCCAACAACAAGGAGGATTTAGGCAGCAACCACCAGGCTTTTATACAAAGCCATTCGTACCAAATCAAACCCAAATGCAATTTGCCCCAACAAACTCAGGTATGTCTTTGGATAATGATCAAGTTGTTAAGTTACTTACTACTTTGACGCAGGAAGTACAAACTCAAAACAAAGAGAGGCAAATCCAAGACAAAAGGGTGGACAATTTGGAAAAGCAAATGGGGCAAATAGCGGAATTCATGGGCCAATTCAGAGAATAAGGCAGATTGCCTAGTTCAACCGTTATTAATCCTAAAGGAGGATTTGAAACCGCCAATGCAATCACGTTGAGAAGTGGCAAACAGGTTGGAGCCGACCCACAACCATCCCAATCAAGTCAAAAGGAGGATGAAAAGTTGCTGATTGAGGAGGAAGAGCAAGTGAAACCCACGGCAAGAAAAGAGACACCATTGCCGCAACCTCCTAAGCACCCTATGCCATCCGCTTTAACTAAGGTAGGTCGAAATTGGATTCCTTCTAATGTTATTCCATCAACTGTGCCTTTTCCTAGCAGATTCATGCAATCAAAGAAGGAAGAGGATGAAAAAGACGTTCTGGAGACGTTTAGGAAGGTGCATGTCAATATCCCGCTCCTTGATGCAATAAAGCAAATTCCGAAGTATGCTAAGTTGTTGAAGAAGCTGTGCACAACCAAGAAACGACTTCAAGAGAAAGAAGTGGTGCATGTGAGTGAAAATGTCTCAGCCATCTTGCAACGTAAACTGCCCCCTAAGTGCAAAGATCCGGGTAGTTTTACAATTCCTTGTGTTATTGGTAATACTCGATTTGAACATGCCATGTTAGACTTAGGTGCATCAATTAATGTCATGCCATATTCTGTTTATGCATCTATGAATCTAGGAGAGCTTAAAAAGGATGGTGTTATTATCCAATTAGCCGATCGATCTAATGTATACCCAAAAGGAGTTTTGGAAGATGTTTTGGTGTAGGTAGACCACTTGATTTTTCCTGCAGATTTCTATGTGCTTGACATGGAGGATTCAGCCCACTCTTCAACATTGCCAATTACTTGGACGACCTTTCATGAAAACAGCTCAAACCAAGATTGACGTGGCCAAAGGAGCAGTAACTATGGAGTTTGGTGGTGATATGATTAATTTTAATATTTCTGAATCTGTTGAGAATACTAATCGTGTTCGCTCTTGTTTTGTCATTGATAAAATAAGAAATAAAGGGCAGGAACGTTCAGTATCATTCAAGAAAGATGCATTTCGAACCACCAACGAAGAGGGAATTGGATTGAAGCACAAGGATTGCACGGCCACAACCCTAAAACCCCCAAATCTGGCCGAGAGCACCCCACATGCATTTGTTGATAATGCTGCCACTTCATTGCAGTACATTGGTAAGCCACCTATTCCAATTTCGATTCCCATTTCAACTAATAGGTTGTTACCTTGTATGGTGCATAATACCAATCGAATCCAAGCTGGTGGGCATGATTACATGGACTTTAGAATGCTCAACACCCCAATCAGAAAGGATTACTATCCCCTTCCATTTATAGATCCAATGCATAAGCTGTTTAAGGAGCATATGGTGGAAGAACTACCTCTGCATGCCGTGGGTACCAACCTGGAATGAATGGGCGTTTCGTCCGGCTGTACGACGCTAAAGCAAGCGCTACTTGGGAGGCAACCCATGCATTCAACAAAGGAAGACCTAGGGAGCACTCCAATTCCAGATTTGCGTTCCTAAACCCTTCTCTTTGTTGTTGTTTTCGTTTCTGCCTTGTTTATTGTTGAGTTGCTGTTTTGTTTGTTTGTTGTTTATTTGTGTTAGTTTATGCTTGAAACATTGAGGACAATGTTTGATTTAAGTGTGGGAGGGTAACCAAAATGTTTTTGATGCAAATTCGTAGGGTTTTATCACCCATAACTTCTAATGTTGTTCCTTGCTGTTTTTAAGTGTTTTTAAGCTGTTTTGGTGTGTTTTAGTGTGTTTTGACTCAAAAATCCGAAAATCCCATAAAAATTTGACAATTTGTTTTAAAAAACCCAAAAAAGAGTTGTTTGTGTGTGTTTGTTTGTGTCTTAGGGTACCTTCCAACACAATGATGAGGATTCGGTTTGTAATTGCATGACTGTTAAAGAGAGTTGTAAACATGGATGAAAGTTTGATTTACTCTTTGGTTTATGCTTGGTTGTGGTTATAACTTATGAATTCACATGCAATCATAAAAGAAAAATCAATTTTTGTAACATGCTTGAAGGAAGGAACTCAAACTAACGCTACAACCTTGTGAGACTTGAGCCTAAACGTTTATTTGGAGAGTTAATAATCTGTGCATTGTTGTTTTCTAAAGTCGTTGCATGATCTCATCATTCTTTGCTTGGTTGCTACTTAGAATGCGTTTCATCATATAGTTCCAAATACTAGAACTTATACCCATTTCATTCAAAACTAAAATTGATTAGCATAACATAGACAAGATGAAGTTGTTTAGTAAACCAAGAGCCAAATAGCCGCACCCCACGTTCATTTGATTTGTAGGTTTAACCCCGTTGAGCCTTGTTTAGCCTATGTTCTTTGTTAGCCCACATGTTCCCTACCTAGCCTAGATTAGGACCATCCTTACCCTTGTTCTTAAGGCGTAGTGAAGCATCACCTAGAGTGAATTCCCTTCGTTCGTTATTAGGCAGCAAACAAGTGTGGGGGAAGGGATTCTTGTGTATGTGCCAAAAAAGAAAAAAAAGGGCACGGGTAGAAGAAAAAAAAAAGCAAAAAAAAAGAAGAAAATTCGTGAGAAAAAGAAAAGAAAAAGAAAAGTATGTGAAAAAGTGTGAAAAGTGTTCAAAATAAGTGAGATTAAGCTCACAAGTGTTGGTTGTTGAATAAAGGGTCCAAAACATTGAATCCGGCCCTATTTGTTGTTTGAATCTTCCCTTTGTGTTTAAAAGTTGATTTCTGGATGCTAAAGGGAATTTTAAGTCGAATTCATTATTTTGCTTGCTATTGCTCTAAGAACGTTTGTTTTTCCTATCCTTTCATTGTTAGCCAACTCCCCAAGCCCCGTTACAACCCTTGACTTTAATCTTGAGTGTTGTGTGTTTCAATATGTGGAGTTTGGGATTGGTATGAGCATATGGTGTCACTGGTTCTCGCATCTAAGTAGTAGCGTTCCATTCATGAGATCATATCTAAACATGTTATTAACTCCAGAAATTGTTTTTCTGGTTATACATATATGTGAGCGTTCGTTTTCATATTTACATCAATCTTCTCACATATAACTAGTGTAGGGTGTGTAGTTAGAAATTCTGAGTGAAAATTGAGTGCATATCTTGTAAGGAATTGAGGGAATTCTCTAAGGCATGTTACTACATTCAAAACATCGTTTTAATTGGTTATTTGTGAACTAGTAAGTAGTGACTATGATTAAGTATGTGCTTAAGCGTAAAGATGGCCAAAATCTGTGGGAATGATGATTTTTAACATGTCATGTGCATTGAAAATCCCTGAGACAATTGTCGGAAGGTTTAGGTTGTGTTATACTTGTTTTGTTTTGTTTTGTTTACTTTGTTTCGTTTTGTTTTGCTCGAGGACTAGCAAAAGCTAAGTGTGGGGGAATTTGATAGGGGCATATTTATGCACCTTAGTTAGCTTGTTCTTGTGCATTTATGTTGTTTTTCCTTAGTTAGAGTAGTCTTTTAAGCTAGTTTGATGTATTTTCAGGTTCTAAGGGCAAGTATGCAAAAAGAAGCAATTTGGAGCATTCTAGAGCATTTTTGGGCCAAGATTGGGTAGTGCAAGATTGGAGCAAGATGGATGGACGAATTTGAAGTTCAAGAGAGGCTAGGAATGTGCAAAAGAGTTGGAGAAATAAATTCAAGTCAAAGAAGATAAGGAATCAGCTACAAAGAAGGAGAATTATCCAAAACATTATCCAAAACTACCTTATCTTATCCTTATCTTATCCAAACCTTATCTTATCTTATCTTACCATGCCTTATCTTATCCTATCCTAATCCTTTCCTAACTTAATTCCTGCTGTAAAAGGGTTTTAATTTCAGTTTAGGAGACATAAAAATCTAATTTCCTTGCCTTGCAAGGCTTTCTAGAAGCCTTATCCCTCCTTATCCAAACCTGCCGCACCTTAGGCCTTTTCCCATTAGAAATCTGATTGTTTTAAACCTATTTCTGGATGGATTTGGCTTTCTAGAAGTCCTAATCTGATTTACCTAGGGTTTTTGGTGCCTATATATATATTTCTACACCCTTTGCCGCAGACACGACCCTCCATATACATCATTCACGCCAGAAATCATCCACCACTCTCTGCCGCACCCTTCCTTCACCATTCTTCATAGTTTCTGACCTAATTCACTACCTTCCGCACCATACATCCATCCTAGCCAATAACCCAGCCTTCTACACCATTCATAACCCCCAAAATCTGTCCCTAGACCTTGTGCCGTAGCAAAGAGGAGGAGAAGGAGCCCTGGACGTGCATGCCATTCAAGTTTGAATTGCTGGAAGTTTTAGGTGTTTCCTTTCCTTTGATTTCAATGTTTAAATTCAATACTCTTTGTTCTGTGATTATGAGGAACTAAACCCCCTCTGGCTAGGGGGGGATTCGAAACCATGTTTATGCTTGCTATATGACTTGATTACCTCTAGTTGTGATTCATAAATTGTGATTTCAATTTACTTATCTATTTTGAATTAAACTGATTTGTGTGTGTTGGTTGAGAGTGCACGCTTAATTGTCATGCATAAATCTAATGCTAGGATATAAGGAAGTTTCACCTAATCGTTACAGAATTATATTCACAAGTAGTAAAGGTTGATGATCTCAATTGTGTTAAGTAAATTCTTGGCATAAGTATCATGCGCTTTCATAGTTACAAGTGCCTCGTCAATGCTTATGGTTTTCATAGAACTTAATGATTCTTGCTTGTATCTCTATTATGCAATTCATGTAGGGAACTTGTGGGGAATGCTTTGGGTTGTCGTATGCAATCATCCAATTCAATAACGTTAGGAAAATCTGAGGGTTAATTAGTGCAATTCACGGTTAATTTGGGGTGTTGAGAATCCATGGTTTATTGAAAAGCAATTAGAAATCGTTTTGTATGCAAGTATGACATGTGTGGAGAAGAACCCCTTAGCTAGCCTTCCATCCATTCATTTAAACCAAATTCGTTTTAAAATCTGTTTTGTTTTACAAAGTTTATGTTTCGTTTTCAAATTCGTCAAAACCAAATCCCCCTTTATTTTGAAGTGTCAAATTAGTTAGAAACTGTTTTAGTTTGTGTTTTTGAGTGTTTTGAGTCAAGTTAAAACTTATTTTCGTCCAAAATTGTGTTTAGAGTCCAAAACAGCCAGTTTGTGTTTTTAAGGCAGTTTTGAGTGTTTGTTTGCTGTTTTGAGTCTTTTGGTTTGTTTCAGTGTTTTAGAGTATAGTTTTGCATTCTTTGAGACTAATTTAGTGTTTTAACTTTGTTTTAAGTTTTTGAGTCAGTTTTCAAGTGATTTAGCAATCCCTCCTAATCCTCGGCCTAGAACAATCCCTACTTACATACTTTGCTACAATTGATAAAAAGAGGGTTTAATTTGTGTGCTTATATATTTTGCATCACAAATTCACCTCTAACTATAAAGAAATTAGTTCCTCATGTCCACAAGCAAACAAACATAAATAAATTTAAACATTGAAACAAAGATAGAAAACACCTACAAATGCTCCAGATTCCTTCCTTCCTTTGCAAAGTTGCGGCACAAGAGGGTGTATGGCTGATTGTAGTGTAGAGATGTATGAATGATAGATGGTGGTGTGTTGAATGGTGCAGCAAAAGGGTATATTTATAGGATAAGATAAGATAAGGTTGGTTTGGATAAGATAAGGTTGGATAAGGTTTTGGATAATTCTCCTTCTTTGTAGCCGATTCCTTATCTTCTTTGACTTGAATTTGATTTCTTCAACTCTTTTGCACATTCCTAGCCTCTCTTGAACTTCAAATTCGTCCATCCACGTTGCTCCATACTTGTGATATCCATTCTTGGCCCAAAACTGCTCTAAAATGCTCCAAATTGCATCTTCTTGCATACTTTGTCTTTAGAACCTGAAATTGCACGAAAATGACTTAAGACACTATAATAAGCATAAACTAACTATGTAAATGCAAGAAAACACACTAACTAAGTAGCATAAATATGCTCCTATCAAATTCCCCACACTTAGCTTTTGCTAGTCCTCGAGCAAAACAAAGAAACAAAACAAACAAAACATAACCTAAACCTTCCAACGTTCGCCTCAGGGATTTCCAATGGTACATAACATGCCAAAGATCACTACTCACGTAGATTTTAGCCATCCCTACTCTCAAGCACATACTTAATCATAGTCATCACTTACTAGCTCGCATTTAATCAATTAAAACAACATTTTGAATGTAGTAACATGCCTTAGAGAATCCCTAAATTCCTCACAAGATATACACTCTATTTTCACACAGATTTTCTAACTACACTCCCTACACTAGTTATATGTGAGAAGATTGATGTAAATATGAAAACTAGCACTCACATATGTTTATAACAAAGAAAGCATTTTCTGGAGTTATTAATGCATGTATACATATGATCTCATGAATGGAATGCTACTACTTAGACGCGAGAACTAGGGATTCCATATGCTCATACCAATCCCAAACTCCACATATTGAAACACATAACAACCAAGATAGAAGTCAAGGGTTGTAACGGGGCTAAGGTATTGGCTAACAAAGAAAGGTAAAAGATAAGCAAAAGTTCTTAAAGAAATAGCAAGCAAAGCAATGAAATCAACACTTAGAATTCACTCTTCAATGCAAAAACCAACTTTGAACACAAAGGGAAGATTCAAAAAACACTTAGGGGCCAGATTCAAACTTTTTGGACCGTTTCTTCAACAACCAACACTTGTGAGCTCATTCTCACTTATTTTTCCACTCTTTTTCTTTCTTTTTCACAACTTTTTCTTTTCTTCTTCTTTTTCTACGAATTTTTTTTCTTTTCTTCTGTGGCACACAAAACCTTCCCCCACACTTGTTTTTCTGCATAATGTCGATCTAAACGAATTCCCTCTAAGTCATGCTTCACTATCCTTTAAGAACAAGGGTATGGATAGTCCTATACTAGGTTAGGTAAGGATAATGTGGGTTAACAACGAACATAGGCTAATCAAGGCTCAAAGGGGTTAAACCTACAATACAAATGAGAAAGGGGTGCGGCTGTTTGGCTCTGGTTTAACTAAACAACTTCATCTTGGTATTTGTTATGCTAATCAATTTTATGCTTTGAATGAAATGGGCATGAGTTCTAGTATTTGGAACTATAATGATGAAAACGCATTCTAAGTAGCAACCAAGCAAAGAAATAATGAGATCATGCAACGACTTTAGAAAACAAGAATGTCAAGATTAATAACTCTCCAAAGAACGTATAGGCTCAAGTCTCTCATGGTTGTAGCGTTAATTTGAGTTTCTTCCTTCAAGCATGTTACAAAAACTGATTTTTTGTCTTTTTGTGATTACATGTGAATTCATGAATGTCAACTATAACCAAGCATAAACCAAAGAGCATATCAAACTTCAATCCATGTTTGTAACTTTCTTTAATAGTCATGCAATTAAAAACCAAATCCTCATCATTGTGTTGGAAGGTACCCTAAGACACAAACAAACACACAAAAACAACTCTTTTTGGTATTTTTCAAAACTTTTTCGATTTTTTTTTTTTGTAAATTTTCGGATTTTCTGCTCAAGACACATTAAAATACTTCAAAACACACTAAAAACACTTAAAAACAGTGAAAAACGACTTTAAAAGTGATAGGTAATAAAATCCCACGAATTTTTCATGAAAACACTTTGTTTTACCCCCCCACAAGCAAGCAAACAACACAACTAACAAACATGACAAATACGGCAAATTAAAAGCAATAAAGAGTAGGGTTGAGAAACGCAAATCTACTTGTGGAGCCGCAGAGTTCCTAGGTCTTCTTTATTTGCATGGGTTGCCTCCCAAAAAGCGTTTGCTTTAACGTCTTCCAGCCGGACGAACCTTCCTTCTATTCTTCAATGGGGCCCACGGCATGGAAGGATGTATCCTCTGTGATGTGTTCTTCAAAGTGCTCATAGTAAGGCTTCAAACGTTGTCCATTCACTTTGAACTCTTGTCCCGTCTTTAAAATTTGAATTTGGACTGCACCATGAGGAAATACATTAGTAACAATAAACGAACCAACCCACTTAGAACGTAACTTACCTGGAAATAGACGAAGGCGGGAATTGAAATGTAACACTTTCTGCCCCTTGGAGAACGTTTTGGTGCGAATCATCTTGTCATGAAAGACCTTTGTCTTCTCTTTGTAAATTCGAGCGTTCTCAAAAGCTTCATTCCTAATCTCTTCAAGCTCGTCCAATTGAAGCTTTCTATGGATTCCTGCGGCATCTATGTCCATATTGCAGGTCTTGACTGCCTAATACGCCTTGTGCTCCAATTCAACGGGAAGATGGCATGGTTTCCAATAGATGAGCCGAAATAGGGACATTGCAATTGGTGTTTTGTAGGCCGTACGAAACGCCCACAATGCATCATTTAAGCGCAGGCTCCAATCTTTGCGGTTTGGCCCTACGGTCTTCTCCAAAATCTGCTTGATTTCTCTATTTGAAACTTCAGCTTGCCCACTTGTTTGAGGTTGAGAAGGTGTTGCCACCTTTTGCGTGACATTATATTTCTTTAGTAGCGCCTCAATGGTTCGATTGCAAAGTGTGAACCCCCATCACTGATAAGAACTCTTGGCATTCCAAATCTAGCAAATATGTTAGTTCTTACAAAATCTGCAACCACTTTAGAATCATTAGTACGGGTGGCTTTTGCTTCCACCCATTTCGAAACATAATTAACCGCAAGTAGAATGTAAACAAAACCATGAGATGAAGGAAAAGGGCCCATGAAATCAATGCCCCAAACATCAAAAATTTCGACACCAAAGATAGGGACCTGCGGCATTTGGTCTTTTGGTCCTATGTTTCCGGTTCTTTGACAACGATCACATGTTATGCAAAAGGTTCTAGCATCCTTAAAGATAGTAGGCCAATAAAAACCACATTCAAGTACTTTACGTGCAGTCCTTTGAGTGCCAAAGTGACCTCCACATGCATAAGTGTGACAAAAATTTAAAATGTACTGAATTTCAGAATCATGCACACACCTACGAATGATTGGTCAGAGCAATATTTCCACAAATAAGGATCATCCCACACATAATTTCGTGCATCATGCTTGAGTTTATCACGTTGGTTTTTGTTTAGCTCACTTGGAATCACTTTAGACACTAAATAATTGACTAAATTAGCATACCAAGGTGTACTTACCTTAATGGATAGCAGCTGCTCATCTGGGAACGTCTCAGGGATGGGAATTTGGTCCTCTTCACGCACTAATCTGCTTAGGTGGTCAGCCACTACGTTTTCAACTCCTTTCTTATCCCGGATTTCGATATCGAACTCTTGAAGTAGGAGCATCCATCGAATAAGCCTTGGTTTAGCCTCCTTCTTCGTAAGTAAGTATTTCAAAGCTGCATGATCAGAGTAAATAATGACTTTAGTACCAAGTAAATACGAACGAAACTTATCTAAAGCAAAGACAACGGCAAGAAGTTCTTTTTTCGTCGTAAAGTAGGTCAATTGAGCCTCGTTCAAGGTCCTTGAGGCATAGTAGATGACGTGCAGGTTCTTGTCCTTCCTTTATCCTAACACAGCTCCTAATGCATAGTTGGAAGCATCGCATATTAGCTCAAACGGAAGATTCCAATCTGGTGGCATAATGATTGGTGCCGTGGTGAGCATCTCTTTGAGTTGGTTGAAAGCCTTCTCACATTCCTCGTTAAACTTGAACGCTACTTCCTTTTGAAGGAGACGGCACAAAGGTTGAGAAATCTTTGAGAAATCTTTGATGAATCGCCTATAGAATCCTGCATGACCAAGAAAAGAACGAACCTTTCTCACCGAAGTAGGAGAGGGTAAGTAGCGTACAAGATCTATTTTCGACTTATCAACCTCAATTCCCCTTTCTGAAACGATATGACCTAAAACTATACCTTGTTTTACCATAAAATGACATTTCTCCCAATTTAAAACAAGGTTTGTTTCAACACATTGTTTTAAGATTAATGTAAGGTTATCCAAACAATTATCAAACGAATCACCAAATACACTAAAATCATCCATGAATACCTCAATAATCTTCTCTACGAAATCTGAAAAGATACTTACCATACATCGTTGAAATGTGGCAGGTGCATTGCATAAACCGAATGGCATGCGACGATAAGCAAAGGCACCAAAGGGGCACGTGAAAGTGGTCTTTTCTTGGTCATCCGGAGCTATGACAATCTGATTATATCCTGAATAACCATCAAGAAAACAATAAAAAGAATGACCGGCTAACCTTTCAAGCATTTGATCAATGAATGGCATAGGGAAATGGTCTTTTCTTGTGGTGGCGTTGAGCTTTCTATAATCAATGCATACTCTCCAACCTGTTTGGATACGGTTTGGCACAAGCTCATCTTCGGCATTCTTCACCACTGTCACTCCGGATTTCTTTGGCACAACTTGAATCGGTGAAACCCAATGGCTATCCAAGATAGGATAAATCACTCCACAATCAAGAAGCTTGTCAATCTCCTTCTTCACAACTTCCATCACTAGAGGGTTGAGTCGACGTTGAGCCTCTCGAGTTGGTTTAGCCCCCTCATCTAGAAGTATGCGATGCATGCAAGTTGTAGGGCTAATACCTTTAATGTCGGCCAAGGTCCACCCTATGGCTGTTTTGTGCTCTTTCAACACCCGAATCAGTTTTTCTTCCTCTAATGCCGTGAATGTTGAAGAAATTATGACTGGTAAGGTTTCTTTGTCTCCTAAATAGGCGTACTTCAAATGACTTGGCAATGGTTTAAGTTCATGAATCGGGGCCTGAATCACTTAAGGTAACAACTTATTAGTAGAAACGGGAATTGAAATCGAGATTGGAGACTTACCATGATATTGTGGCAATGCTCCTAGGGCAGCCACCATCTCGCTAATTTCTTCACTAGGCACGGCCAGATTGGGTTTTAGGCCCAATCCCTTGGCAATTGTTGTTTCAAGGGGATCTTTGTCCAATGAATCAAGAAATTCTTGCGCCATTGAATCAAATGCATCAATAGAAAAGCAAGAATGATCATCTTTAGGGAATTTAATAGCTTCAGAAATATTGAAATCAATCACTTCCCCATCAAATTCCATCGTTAACGTCCCTTTGAACATGTCGATCTTGGTGCGTGCTGTTTTCATGAAGGGCCTCCCAAGTAGGATCGGCAATGGGGTAACATTGGGTGCTGTTTTCATAGAAATCTGCTGGGAATATCAAATTGTTAACCTGCACCAAAACATCATCCACAACTTCATTTGGATATGCATTAGAACGATCGGCCAATTGAATAATCACACCATCGTTTTTAAGCTCTCCTAAGTTCATAGATGCATATATTGAATAAGGCATAACGTTAATTGAAGCTCCTAAGTCTAACATGGCATGTTCAAACTTATTATTTCCAATAACACAAGGAATTGGAAAACTACCCGGATCTTTGCATTTAGGTGGTAATTTCCTTTGTAACACCGCAGAAACATTTTCACTTACCTGGACCACCTCTTTGTTTGAAATCCTTTTCCTTGTTGTGTAAAGCTCTTTCAAAAATTTTGCATACTTTGGAACTTGCTTGATTGCATCATGGAGCGGAATATTGACTTGTACTATCCTAAAGGTCTCCAGAATGTCCTTCTCGTTCTCTTCTTTCCTTGATTGCTTAAACCTGCTAGGAAATGGCACGTTTAGTGGAATAGAACTTGAATGGGTCGAATTCTTACTTACCTTGGAGTTTGGGGACGGTTTAGGATTGGAATGTGGATGCGGCAAGGGTTGCTCCACCCTTGCCGTGGGTTTGGTTCCCTCCTCCTCTTTGATCAGCAACTTTTCATCCTCAATATGACCAGATTTGGATGGTTGTGGCTCAGTTCCAACTTCTTTTGCACTTCTAAACATAATGGCCTTGGCGGATTCAAATCCTCCATTTGGATTCACCACGGTTGAGCTAGGAAGTTTGCCTTGTTCTCGGAATTGCCCTAGTAACTCTGAAATCTGCCTACTTGTTTCTCCAACTCATCCACCTTTTTGTCTCTATTTTGCATGCTCTGCGACATAGAAGTTAGTAATTGAAAAATCTGATCATTATCAACGGACGAACCTGATTTGGTTTGGGTAGGTTGTGCTTTGGGTTGTGCGGGTGCGTATGGCTTTGAATAGAAACCCGGAGGTTGATGCAAAATAAGTTAAGCACACAAATTAAACCCTCTTGTTGTCAAATTGTAGTAAAGATGCAAGTAGGGATCGTTCTAGACCGGGGATTAGGAATGTGTTTAGGGTGAATGGAAATTACGGCAAAGGTGTGAGGATGAATTCTGGCGTGAATGGATGAAGGGGTGAATGAATGGAACATTTGGTGCAGTACAAAGATGTTTTATTTAAAGACTTTTGGGTAATAAAGCTAGGAAACAATTTAGGAAACAGAAATTAAACCAAAACTTTAAGGGAAATAGGAATTAAAGTCAGAATCCTAAGGGAATTGGGCAAGTAGGTGCGGCAAGGATGGAAAGGGTAAGGGAATGCCTTGCAAGGCAAGGAAAAAGGATTTCCTTGCTGATTTAGGTCCAAAAATTAGGCAAGTGAGAGATCCCTTGCATGGCAAGGATGGGAAATAAAGGAATAGTGCGGCAAGGACTGATTTGGTGCGAGGAAAGTTCACTTTGTGTCCTAAAATGCATAGGAGGCCTTCAATGTTGCCGGAACTTGGGAATATTTAGGTTGAGGAAAGGTCAAACCAAAATAGGAAACCTAGGCTTAACTTTCCTACTTCAAGTAGGAATCCTTCTTCAATTAGGAATCCTAACATCTTCAAGTTTTCAATTTCGTCCATTCCTTTTGCTCCAAGCATGTGATAATCATTCCAAGCCCAATTTTGCTCCAAAAGGCTCCAAAATGCACCTTCTTGCATACTTTGCCCTTAAAACCTGAAAACGGCTTAAAAGACTAAAATAACTAAAGAATAACAACATAAATGCACAAGAACAAGCCAACTAAGTCGCATAAATATGCTCCTATCAAATTCCCCCACACTTAGCTTTTGCTAGTCCTCGAGCAAAACGAAACAACAAAAGAAAACAAAACGAAACAAAACAAACACAACCTAAACTTTCCAACATTTGCCTCAAGGATTTCCAACGCACATGACATGTCAAAAATCATCATTCCCACATATTTTAGTCATCTTCACACTTGAACACATACTTAATCACAGTCACCACTTACTAGTTCACAATTAACCAATTAAAACGATGTTTTGAATGTAGTAACATGCCTTAGAGAATTCCCTCAATTCCTTACTAGATATGCACTCAATTTTCACTTCGATTTTCTGACTACACACCCTACACTAGGTATATGTGAGAAGAATGATGTAAACATGAAAACTAGTACTCATATATGTTATAGCAAAGGAAGCAATTTCTGGAGTTAATAAGCATGTTTAGATATGATCTCATGAATGGAATGCTAATACTTAGATGCGAGAACCAGTGACACCATATGCTCATACCAATTCCAAACTCCACATATTGAATCACATAACACTCAAGATTGAAGTTTAAGGGTTGAAACGGGGCTTGGGGAAATGGTTAAGAAAGAAAGGATATGGAAAACAATGGTTCTTAAGGCAATAGCAAGCAAAGTAATAAAATTGACACTTAGAATTCAATTTTGAATGCAGAAATCAACTTTAAACACAAAGGGAATGATATACACATTCGAGGGCCATATTTGATGTTTTAGACCCTTCCTTCAACAATCAACACTTGTGAGCTCATTCTCACTTATTTTTCAACTCTTTTTCACTCTTTTCATAACTTTTTCTTTTTCTTTTTCTTTTCCCACGAAATTTTCTTTTTTTCTACCCAAGCCTTATTTCTTTTTCTTGGCACACACACACACAAATCCCTTCCCCCACACTTGTTTTTCTGCAAAAGGACAATCAAAAGGAATTCATTTTTAGTCATGCTTCACTATGCTTTAAGAAAAAGGGTATGGATGGTCCTAATCTAGGCTAGGTAGGAATGATATGGTTCACAAAGAAAATAGGCTCAACGGGGTTTAAACCTACAAAACAAATAACAGAAGGGGGTTCGGCTATTTGGCTCTGGTGGCAACTAAGCAACTTCATCTTTGAATGGAATGGGCATGAGTTCTAGTATTTGGAACTAAATGATGAAACGCCTTCTAAGTAGCAACCAAGCAAAGAATAATGAGATCATGCAACGACTTTAGAAAACAAGAATGCACAGATTATCAACTCTCCAAATAAACCTTTTAGGCTCAAGTCTCTCAAGGTTGTAGAGTTAATTTGAGTTCCTTCCTTCAAGCATGTTACAAAAACTGATTTTTCCTTTATGATTGCATGTGAATTCATAAATTATAACCACAACCAAGCATAAACCAAAGAGTAAATCGAACTTTCATCCATGTTTATAACTTTCTTTAACAGTCATGCAATTAAAAACCAAATCCTCATCATTGTGTTGGAAGGTACCCTAGACACAAACACACCAAAACAACTCAAAAACAACTATTTTTGGGTTTTTCAAATGTTTATGAGATTTTTGGAATTTTATGCCAAAACACACTAAAACACACCAAAACAGCTGAAAAACACTTAAAAACAACAAGGAACAACTTTTGAAGTAATGGGTGATAAAATCCCACGAATTTGCATTAAAAACACTTAAACACTTTGTTACCCCCCACACTTAAATCAAACATTGTCCTCAATGTTTCAATCATAAACTCAGAAAACAAACAAACACTGAATAAACACACTTAACATGGCAGAAAGGAAACAACAACAAAGAGAAGGGTTTAGGAACACAAATCTGGAAGTGGACTGATTCCTAGGTCTTCCTTTGTTGAATGCATGGGTTGCCTCCCAAGTAGCGCTTGCTTTAACGTCATGCAGCCCGACGAAAAACTCATTCATTCCCCATTGGAGCCCACGGCTTGGAGAGAGATCTCCTCCACAACCTGCCCCACGGCACTCTCATAGTATGGCTTCAATCGATGTCTGTTTACCTTGAATTCTTGTCCATTCCTTAAGCTTAGGACTTGAACTGCACCATATGGAAAAACATTAGTAACAACAAAATGTCCAATCCACTTAGAACGTAACTTACCAGGAAATAAACGTAAACGGGAGTTGAAAAGCAACACTTTCTGCCCAATGGAGAATGTTTTGCCTCGAATCATCTTGTCATGAAATGCCTTGGTATTCTCCTTGTAAATTCGGGCATTCTCATATGCTTCGTTCCTTAGCTCCTCAAGTTCATTCAATTGGAGCTTTCTATGCATTCCAGCGGCATCTAAGTCTAAATTGAATGTTTTCACAGCCCAATGCGCCTTATGCTCTAGTTCCACAGGTAGGTGACACAGCTTGCCATAGATGAGCCGAAATGGAGACATCCCTAGGGGTGTTTTGTAGGCAGTTTGATACGCCCACAGTGCATCGTCTAAACGCAAGCTCCAATCCTTCCGGTTTGGCCCAACGGTCTTCTCCAAGATTTGCTTGATTTCCCTATTCGAAACTTCAGCTTGGCCACTTGTTTGAGGATGGTAAGGTGTCGAAACCTTATGCTTGACATTGTATTTCTTAAACAGCGCCTCAATGGTCCTATTGCAAAAATGTGAGCCTCCATCACTGATGAACACCTGTCGCATCCCAAATCTAGAGAAAATGTTAGTTTTGATGAAATCTGCAACCACTCTAGAATCATTAGTACGGGTAGCCTTTGCTTCTACCCATTTGGAAACATAATCAACTGCAAGCAAGATATAAGTGAAACCATATGAAGAAGGAAAGGGACCCACGAATCAATACCCCAAACATCAAAAATTTCAACATTAAAGATAGGGTTTTGCGGCATTTGATCTTTGGCACCTATGCTACCTGTTCTTTGACATCTATCACATGTTAAACAAAACATTCGAGCATCTTTAAACAATGTAGGCCAATAAAAACCACATTCTAACACCTTGAGGGCTGTTCTTTGGGTGCCAAAATGACCCCCACATGCATAAGAGTGGCAAAAGGCCAGAATGGAATTAAACTCAAAATTGTGCACACATCGTCGAACAATCTGATCTGGGCAATACTTCCACAAATATGGATCATCCCACACATAAAATCGTGCATCATTCTTAAGTTTGTCACGTTGGGGTTTAGTGAAAGTGGTTGGAAAACGTTTAGTTACCAAGTAGTTCACCAAATCTGCGTACCATGGTTCACTTACCTTGATGGGCAACAATTGCTCATCCGGGAATGTCTCTAAAATAGGGAGAGAGTCCTCTTCATGCACCATATAGCTCAGGTGGTCAGCCACCACGTTTTCACTCCCTTTCTTGTCCCGAATTTCAATGTTGAATTCTTGTAGTATGAGCATCCAATGAATCAGCCTTGGTTTGGCCTCCTTCTTGGTGAGAAGAAACTTCAAGGCTGCATGGTCAGAATATACAATCACTTTAGTGCCAATTAAGTATGAACGAAATTTATCTAAAGCAAAGACAATAGCTAGAATTCTTTTTCCGTTGTGGAGTAGTTCAATTGGGCATCATTCAATGTCCGTGAGGCATAGTAGATGACATGCGGCCTCTTGTCCTTCCTTTGTCCTAAAACAGCCCCTAAAGCATAATCGGATGCGTCACACATGAGCTCGAAAGGAAGACTCCAATTAGGTGGAACAATAATTGGGGCTTTGGTCAGCAACTCCTTGAGTTGTGTGAATGATACCGTGCACTCCTCATTGAAATCAAACGCCACATCTTTTTGAAGAAGTCGGCAAAGAGGTTGGGAAACCTTTGAGAAATCTTTGATGAATCGTCGATAGAAACCTGCATGTCCAAGAAAAGAACGAACCTCTCTAACCGAAGTAGGAGAGGGTAAGTGACGTACAAGATCTATCTTTGACTTATCAACCTCAATACCGTTTTCAGAGATGATATGACCTAAAACTATGCCTTGTTTAACCATAAAATGACACTTTTCCCAATTAAGAACAAGGTTAGTTTCAATGCATCGTTTTAAGATCAAACTGAGATTATGCAAACATCCATCAAATGAATCACCAAAAACGCTGAAATCATCCATAAAAACTTCAATAATTTTCTCAACATAATCTGAAAATATGCTCATCATGCATCTTTGAAATGTGGCAGGTGCATTGCATAAACCAAATGGCATGTGACGATAAGCAAATGTACCAAATGGGCATGTGAAAGTGGTTTTTTCTTGGTCCTCAGGTGCTATGACAATTTGATTGTAACCAGAATAACCATCAAGAAAACAATAGAATGCATAACCTGCTAACCTTTCAAGCATTTGATCAATGAACGGCAAAGGGAAGTGATCCTTCCTTGTGGTGGCGTTGAGCTTCTTATAATCGATACAAACCCTCCAACCTGTTTGGATTCGAGTAGGAACAAGCTCATTCTCTTCATTCTTCACAACCGTCACTACGGACTTCTTAGGACCACTTGGACTGGAGAGACCCAACGGCTATCAGAAATTGGGTAGATCACTCCACAAGCTAAGAGCTTGATGATTTCCTTCTTCACAACATCCATAATTGGTGGATTGAGTCGGCGTTGTGCTTCTCTAAATGGTTTAGCACCTTCTTCCAAGAGTATTCAATGCATGCAAGTGGTTGGGCTAATTCCCTTTATATCGGCCAATGTCCACCCAATGGCAGTTTTGTATTCCCGAAGCACTCTCACCAACTTTTCCTCCTCTTGTGCCGTGAGTGAAGAAGAGATGATGATGGGCAGCGTCTCTTGTTCTCCCAAAAACACATACTTCAAATGGCTAGGCAAGGGTTTAAGCTTTAGGGAAGGTGGCTGGATTATGGAAGGAAGCAACTTGTTAGTCGAAATGGGAAGTAAAGTTTGGTTAGGAAACTTACCAATATGTTCTGGATTTGACTTGAGGGCAGCAACCATTTCCACCAATTCCTCTTGAATAGGCACGGCAAGGTTGTCCTTGTTATTGCCGTGGGTATGCCTAAGTGCCAACCCTTCGTTTTTGAGTCCAATGCCTTGTGTGAGGGTCTGTTCAAGTGCATCCGCACTCAAATTGTCAAGGAATTCCTGCGCAAAAGAGTCAATGATATCAGTAGAGAAACAAGAGTGATTATCATGAGGATATCTCATAGCATCATAAATATTGAAATCAATCACCTCCCCATCAAATTCCATGGTCAATGTTCCTTTGAATACATCTATCTTTGTTCGGGCAGTCTTCATGAATGGTTGGCCAAGTAAGAGTGGTAATGGAGGGGAACGGTCCGAGTCTTCCATTTCAAGCACGTAGAAGTCCGCCGGAAAGACTAGGTGATTCACCTGCACTAAAACATCATCCAAAACACCTTTTGGATATGCGTTTGATCTATCGGCCAATTGAACAATGACTCCATCATTTTTCAATTCACCCAAGTTCATAGATGCATAAATCGAATATGGCATGACATTTATTGATGCACCTAAGTCTAACATGGCAGATTCAAAACGAGTATTGCCAATAACACAAGGAATTGTAAAACTGCCAGGATCTTTGCATTTAGGAGGTAATTTTCGTTGCAAAACGGCTGATACATTCTCACTTACTCTTACCACCTCTTTGTTTGAAGCCCTCTTCCTTGTAGTGCACAACTCCTTCAGAAACTTAGCATACTTGGGAACTTGTTTAATGGCATCTAGAAGTGGAATGTTGACTTGCACTTTCCTAAATGTGTCCAAAATGTCCTTTTCGATTTCCTCCTTCTTTGTTTGCATGAATCTGCGAGGAAAGGGTGCATCGGATGGAATAAGGTTAGAATTAACACAATTTGAACCCAACTTACCTGTGGTGGCCGATTTAGAGCTGCAAGGAGTGCACGGCAAGGTTGTCTTCTTCTTTGCCGTGGGTGTGTGTTGGGCATCCTCTTCTTGTTGCAACTTCTCGTCTTCCGTTTGGGCAGATTTTGATGCTTGGGGGTCCGTTCCAACTTCTTTTCCACTTCTCAACAAAATGGCCTTGGCAGATTCAAATCCTCCATTTGGATTCACAATGGTTGAGCTAGGAAGTTTGCCTTGTTCTCGGAATTGCCCCATGAACTCCGCTATTTGGCCCGTTTGTTTCTTCAACTCATCCACCTCCTTAGCTTGATTGAGCATTGTTTTGGTTTGATTTTGCTGCCCCTGCACCAAAGAGGTCAATAATTGAACAACTTGATCAGTATCCATAGATGTACCTGAATTAGTTTGAGCAGGTTGTGGTTGAGGTTGTGTTGGCGTGTAGGGCTTTAGGTATATCCCAGGGGGTGTTGGCTGAATTCCTTGAGGTTGTTGAGACTCCTTCCATTTGAAATTTGGGTGATCACGCCATCCCGGATTGTAAGTGTTGGCATATGGATCATATCGGGGCTGATTTGGGCCTTGATAGCCAATGGCGTTTGCACTTTCCCATCCACCATTCTCAATCAATTGAGGACACTTCTCAGATTGGTGGCCTTGAATGGAGCATACACCACACACTAGAGCATATTCCTTGCGTTTTGCATCTTTCCATAAACTGCGAAAACATAGAAGTAAGGTTAGTTATTTGAGATTGCAAATCAGAAACGGCACTTACCTCATTGACTTGCTGCTGTGGGAGGTCTCTTTGCCCAACACCTTCATATAGTTGTGCATTATGGGCTCGGTTTGCAATTAGAGTTTTTGTAGCCACCGGAGTCTTGTCAACCAATGCACCACCCGTGATAGGAGCATATTTATGCGATTTAGTTAGTGTGTTTTCTTGCATTTACTTAGTTATTTGTTACTTATTATAGTGTCTTAAGTCATTTTCGTGTGTTTGTAGGTCTAAGAAGCAAAGTTGGCAAAAAGATGCAATTTGGAGCATTTTAGAGCAGTTTTGGGCTTGGAATGGATAGCACAAGTATGGAGCATGATGGATGGACGAATTTGAAGTTCAAGAGAGGCTAGGAATGTGCAAAAGAGTTGGAGAAATAAATTCAAGTCATTGAAGATAAGGAATCAGCTACAAAGAAGGAGAATTATCCAAAACCTTATCCAACCTTATCTTATCCAAACTAACCTTATCTTATCTTACCTTATCTTATCCTATCCTAATCCTTTCTTAACTTAATTCCTGCTATAAAAGGGTTTTAATTTCAGTTTAGGAGACATAAAAACCTGATTTCTAGAAACCTTATCCTCTCCTACAAAGGTGCCGCACCCTTGTCCTTGATCCCTTGGGTTTTTGACCTTCTAGATGTCCTATTTCCTGCTGGGATTACATAACCTTTTCCCCTTAGGATTGTGTTATTATTTTCCTACACAAACTATGTTTTGCAATCCTTTTCCTACACTAAAGGTTTGTGCCGCACCTCCCCCTATAAATATACCCTTTTGCTGCACCATTCAGAACACCACCATCTATCATTCACACATCTCTACACTACAATCAGCCATACACACCCTCTTGTGCCGCAACTTGCAAGGAAGGAAGGAATATGGAGTGTTTTCTATCCTTTGTTTTCAATGTTTAATTTTATTTATATTTGTTTGATTGCGAACATGAGGAACTAATTTCTTTATAGTTAGAGGCGAATTCAAAGCCATGGACATATGTTTTATATGAATTGATTTCCTCCAGTTATAATTTTATGAATCGTGAATGTGGTTTACTTATCTGAGTTATTGAGAACTTTTTCTTATGTGTTGATTAAGGAGGCCTACTTAGTTTGCATGCATGAATTTGATGCTAAAATATAAGGGAGTTTCACCTAATAGTTACAAACTTATATTTACAAGTAGTGAAGGTTGCTAGTCACGATCGCGTTAAGTAAATTCCTAGCAGGAGTGTCATGCTTTTCATAGTCATGAATGCCTTGTCAATGCTTATTATTTTCACAAAGCTTAATGATCTTTGTTTCGTGTCTCTATCATACTTTTCATAGTTAGGGAGCTTAATAAAGAATGATTTGGGTTGTCGCATGCTTTTCATCCAATTCAATGAGTCTATGGAAATCTGAGAATTTATTAGTTCTACACAATTAATTTGGGGCATTGTTATTCATGGTTTGTTGAAAGAATAACTGGAAATCGATTTATATGTATATGTTCATGTGTGGAGAATGACCCTCTAACTAGCCTTTCACCCTTTTTAATTCACAAAATTCGTTTTTATGAGTGTTTTATGCAAAGTTTTAGTTTTAAGTTTTAAATTCGTCAAAAACAATCCCCCTTTCATTTAATCTTGTTTTTAGAGTCAAAACCTGTTTTCTTTTAGTTGTTTGAGTCTTTTAAGTTCTATTTTCGTCAAAACCAATTATTAGGCCTAGATTTGAGTCTTTTTTATTGTTTCTTGCTATTTTTAGTGTTTTAAGTTAGTTTTGAGTCATTAGAGTCTAGTTTAATGTTTTTGAGTCTTATTTGTGTTGATTAGCATCCCTAGTTAATCCCCGGTCTAGAACGATCCCTACTTGCATCTCTACTACAATTGTCATCAATAGGGTTTAATTTGAGTGTCATATAATTTCACATCAAATTTTGGCGCCGTTGCCGGGGATTAGCTAATCCCCCGTGTTTCTGTTTCCGTTTTTTGTTTTTACGTTTTAATTTTTGATTTTGTTTTGTTTTGTTTTCTTTGTTTCAGGTACTAGACATGGCAATTGCCAACATTCAAGCTCAATTGGCGAATCTTACTTCTCAATTGTCCCAGATTGCCGAAAGAACCACAATGCACACTGCCCCTACATTTGGTGTACCCTATGGGCAAGGATATCAAACTCATCAACGTCCTCAATTCACTACGAATGGAGGTGCTTGGGGTTATCAAGGCCATAACCAATCAAGGGACAACATGTTTTCCATTACTTACAATTCCGATTGGAGAGATTATTCAGAATATATGTGGGGGGAACCTCAACAATTTCAACAAGGTGGATATTGGCAGCAAGATGAGGAGTTCTATTCAAGATTTGCGCAGCCACCACAACCTCCCCTACAACAATTCCAATTAAATTCAAGTATGCCTATGAGTTATGATGAAATTCATGACGTACTAACCTCTTTGAAGCAGGGCTCACAACAAGAAGGGTATTGGCAGCCATCTGAGGAGATCTATCAAAAGCCATATGAACCACCACAGCCTCAACCATATTCGTCCCAACCAAGTTCAAGTTCGTCAATGGATAATGATAAAATTCTTGAGTTACTCACTTCTTTATCTCAGGAACAAGAAAATCAAAACAAAAGGGTCCCTTAGAGTTTAGTTTAGTGTTTTTGAGTCTTATTTGTGTTGATTAGCATCCCTAGTTAATCCCCGGTCTAGAACGATCCCTACTTGCATCTCTACTACAATTGTCATCAATAGGGTTTAATTTAAGTGTCATATAATTTCACATCAACTCGCCGAGGCATCTAGCATTTGGCGTTCAATAGGGAGGAGTCCTTCGTAGAAATATTGAATGAGCAGCTCCTCCTTCATTTGATGCTGTGGACATGAAGCAACAAGAGTTTTAAAACGTTCATAATAAGCTGGAAACGATTCACCTTGATTTTGTTGGATGCCACTAATCCGTTTCCTCAAGAGAATGACTCTTGAAGTTGGGAAAAATTTCTCCAAGAATGCGCGTTTCATGCTCTCCCATGAAATAACTGTTCCGGGTGCCAATTCATACAACCAATCCTTAGGCCTTGTCCATAAGTGAGAATGGAAAGGCTTTCATCATTAATATGCTGCAATCGACCTTAACTGGGGTCATGCTTGAACAAACTACTTCAAATTCCTTCACGTGCTTGTTTGGGTCCTCCATGGATAGCCCATGGAACTTTGGAATGTGGTGCAGCAAGCTTGACTTCAACTCGAACTCTTCGGTCTTGCCTTGAGCAGCCGTGGGGTATTGGATGCATAAGGGTGCAGCATTGTCCAATCCTGAGGCAAAAAGCTCCTTGATTGTTCGATTGTCCGCTGCCATGAGTTGTATCTCCTCTAAAATTTGAGCCGTGGCCTCCTCTTCCACTTGTACCACGCCTTCTTCAAGATTTGGTGCAGGTTGAGATGGTTGGGGCTCTTGGGGATTCTTATTCTTTCTCAAAGTCCTCTCAAAATCGTCGTCAAAGTCCAAAATATTCTTACGAACAGGTTGAGAGCTTCGAGTCATAAACTGGTACCTACAAACAAGAAAACAAAGCAAAGTCAGAAACTTAAACAAATTAAAAATAAACAGAAAGAAAAATCCAAGGGATTAGCAAAGTTACTAATCCCCGGCAATGGTGCCAAAAATTTGATGCGAAATAAGTTAAGCACACAAATTAAACCCTCTTGTTGTCAAATTGTAGTAAAGATGCAAGTAGGGATCATTCTAGCCCGGGGATTAGGAATGTGTTTAGGGTGAATGGAAATTGCGGCAAAGGTGTGGGGATGAATTCTGGCGTGAATGGATGAAAGGGTGAATGAATGGAACCTTTGGTGCGGCACAAAGATGTTTTATTTAAAGACTTTAGGGTAATAAAGCTAGGAAACAATTTAGGAAATAGAAATTAAACCAAAACTTTAAGGGAAATAGGAATTAAAGTCAGAATCCTAAGGGAATTGGGCAAGTAGGTGAAGCAAGGATGGAAAGGTAAGGGAATGCCTTGCAAGGCAAGGAAAAAGGATTTCCTTGCTGATTTAGGTCCAGAAATTAGGCAAGTGAGAGATCCCTTGCACATCAAGGATGGGAAATAAAGGAATGGTGCGGCAAGGACTGATTTGGTGCAAGGAAAGTTCAATTTGTGTCCTAAAATGCATAGGAGGCCTTCAATGTTGCTGGAACTTGGGAATATTTAGGTTTAGGAAAGGTCAAACCAAAATAGGAAACCTAGGCTTAACTTTCTTACTTCAAGTAGGAATCCTTGTTCAATTAGGAATCCTTCTTCAATTAGAAATCCTAACATCTTCAAGTCTTCAATTTCGTCCATTCCTTTTGCTCCAAGCATGTGATAATCATTCTAAGCCCAATTTTGCTCCAAAAGGCTCCAAAATGCACCTTCTTGCATACTTTGCCCTTAGAACCTGAAAACACACGAAAATGGCTTAAAAGACTAAAATAACTAAAGAATAACAACATAAATGCACAATAACAAGCCAACTAAGTCGCATAAATATGCTCCTATCAGAGGTTGTTGCCTAAATCCACTTTGTTGTTGTGGTTGTTGAGGCTCCCTCCACTTGAAATTTGGATGATCTCTCCAGCCCGGATTGTAAGTGTTGGAGTAAGGATCATTGCGTGGCTGATTTTGGCTCCCAAAACCCACGGCATTGGCAGATTCCCACCCTCCATTCTCAATCAATTGAGGGCATTGATCATTGAGGTGCCCTTGCATAGAGCACACGCCACATACACTTTGTGTAATCCCTTGCAATTTGGTTACATCAACAACCTGCGACACAAGCATAGTGAGGTTATCTAATTTGGATTGAATTTCAGAAATTGAACTTACCTCATGCACATTTTGTTGGCGTGGCCCTTCTCTTTGTCCAATGCCTTCATATTGTTGTGCGTTCAAGGCTTGATTTGCGATTAAGATCTTTGCATCAACAGATGTTTTGTCCACCAAAGCACCACATGCCGAAGCATCAAGCATCTACCTCTCAATTGGAAGAAGTCATTCGTAAAAGTATTGAATGAGAAGCTCTTCTTTCATTTGATGTTGAGGACACGATGCAATGAGACCCTTGAAACGTTCATAATATGCTGGAAAGGATTTGCCTTGGTTTTGTTGAATTCCACTGATCTTCTTCCTTAAAAGAATAACTCTCGAAGTTGGGAAAAATTTCTCCAAAAACGCTATTTTCATGCTTTCCCAAGATGTGACAGTTCTAGGTACCAATTCAAATAACCAATCCTTAGCCTTGTCCATAAGAGAGAATGGAAAGGCCTTCATCTTCAAAATGTTCCCATCTACGTTGATTGGGGTCATGCTTGAACATACTACTTCGAATTCCTTTAAGTGCTTGTTTGGATCCTCCATGGACAGCCCATAGTATTTTGGAACGTGATGCAACAAGCTAGACTTTAATTCAAACTCATCGGTCTTGCCTTGAGTAGCCACAGGGTATTGAATGCATAGAGGCGCGGCATTGTCCAACCCCAAGGCTAAAAGCTCCTTAATTGTACGATTATCCATAGCCATGGCTTGTTCTTCTTCTTCAAATTCAGATTTGGCCGCTGAACTTGAACTATGTTCACTAGGTTCAGGATGCCTCCTCTTCCTTCTCAATGTTCGTTCAAAATCGTCGTCAAACTCCAAAATGTGCTCACGAACAGGTTGAGAATTTCGAGTCATAAACTAGTACCTAAAACAAGAAAACAAAATCAGAAAACAAAGTAAAAAAAAAACAAACAAAACACACGGTAACAAAGGATTAGCAAAGTTGTTAATCCCCGGCAACAGCGCCAAAATTTGATGTGAAATATTCTAACACACAAATTAAACCCTATTGATGACAATTGTAGTAGAGATGCAAGTAGGGATCGTTCTAGACCGGGGATTAACTAGGGATGCTAATGAACACAAATAAGACTAAAAAATACTAAACTAGACTCTATAAACTCAAAACTGACTCAAAACACTTAAAACAGCAACAAACAATCAAAAAGACTCAATTCTAGACCTAACAAGTGATTTTGACGAAAATTAAACTAAACTTGACTCAAAAGACTAAAAGAAAACAGATTTTGACTCAACTAACAAGACTTAATGAAAGGGGGATTGTTTTTGACGAATTTAAAACTTAAAGTAGAAACTTTGCATAAAACACTTATGAAAACGAATTTTGTGAATTGAAAAGGGTGAAAGGCTAGTTAGAGGGTCCTTCTCCACACATGACATATGCATATGAACCAATTTCCAGTTATTATTCCTTTAGACTATGAATGACAACACCCCAAGTTAACCATGAATGCACAAATTAACCATCAGATTTTCCTTAGTTCATTGAATTGAATGAAAGATGCATTCCAACCAAATTATCCTTATCAAGTCTCCTAACTATGACAGCATGATAGAAAACATATCAAAGGTCATTAAGTTCTTTGAAAATCATAAGTGTTGACGAGGCATTCGTAACTATGACAGCATGATACTCTTGCCTAGGACTTACTTAACATGATTGTGACTAGCAACCTTTACTACTTATGAATATAAGTTCATAACGATTAGGTGAAACTCCCTTATACTGTAGCATCAAATTCATGCATGCGAATTAAGTGTCGACCCCCAATTAACACACATAAACAAGTTTTAATAACTCAGATAAGCAAATCACATTCTAGTCTTAAGAAACAATAACGGAACTTAATCAATTCATATATAACAAATAATCATGGCTTCAAATTCACCTCTAACTATAAAGAAATTAGTTCCTCATGTCCACAAGCAAACAAACATAAATAAATTTAAACATTGAAACAAAGATAGAAAACACCTAGAAACACTCCAGATTCCTTTCTTCCTTTGCAAAGTTGCGGCACAAGAGGGTGTATGGCTGATTGTAGTGTAGAGATGTGTGAATGATAGATGGTGGTGTGTTGAATGGTGCAGCAAAAGGGTATATTTATAGGGGGAGGTGCGGCACAAACATTTAGTGTAGGAAAAGGATTGCAAAACATAGTTTGTGTAGGAAAAAAATAACATAATCCTAAGGGGAAAAGGTTATGTAATCCCAGCAGGAAATAGGACATCTAGAAGGTCAAAAACCAAGGGGATTTAGGACAAAAAGGTGCGGCTGAATCATGAATCTAGAAGGTTTGGGAAAGGATTAAGATAGGATAAGATAAGATAAGGTTGGTTTGGATCAGATAAGGTTGGATAAGGTTTTGGAAAATTCTCCTTCTTTGCAGCTGATTCCTTATCTTCATTGACTTGAATTTGATTTCTTCAACTCTTTTGCACATTCCTAGCCTCTCTTGAACTTCAAATTCGTCCATCCACCTTGCTCCATACTTGTGATATTCATTCTTGGCCCAAAACTGCTCTAATATGCTCCAAATTGCATCTTCTTGCATACTTTGTCTTTAGAACCTGAAATTGCACGAAAATGACTTAAGACACTATAATAAGCATAAACTAAGTATGTAAATGCAGGAAAACACACTAAGTAGCCTAAATATGCTCCTATCAGCTAGTCACAATCGTGTTAAGTAAATTCCTGGCATAAGTTTCATGCAATTCATAGTTACGAGTGCCTTGTCAATGGTTATGATTTTCATAGAACTTAATGATCTTTGCTCGTATCTCTATTATGCAATTCATGTAGGGAACTTGTGGAAAATGCTTTGGGTTGTTGTATGCAATCATCCAATTCAATGAAATTAGGAAAATCTGAGGGTTAATTAGTGCAATTCACGGTTAATCTGGGGCGTTGAGAATTCATGGTTTATTGAAAAGCAATTGGAAATCGATTTGTATTCAAGTGTGTCATGTGTGGAGAAAGACCCTCTAGCTAGTCCGTCATCCATCCAAAACACCTAATTTCGTGCAAATCTGTCTAGTTCTAGTTTTTGTTTTGTTTTACTTTATTTTCGTCCAAATTCCAATCCCCCTTTACTTTGTTGTGTTAATTAGGTTAGAATCTATCCAATTTGTGTTTTTAAGTGTTTTGAGTCAAGTTCAAGTTAATTTTCGTCCAAATAACTTCCTAGAGTCAGTTTTGAGTCTAATTTATTGTTTTGTGCTGTTTTGAGTCTTTCTAGTTAGTTTTGAGTCTTTTTCAGTTTGTATTGAGTCTATAGAGTCTAGTTAAGTGTTTTTAAGTCAGTTTAGAGTTGATTAGCAATCCCTCCTAATCCCTGGTCCAGAACGATCCCTACTTATACATATACTACAATTTTCAAAAGAGGGTTTAATTTGTGTGTTGTTTTACAACGCATCAAATTTTTGGCGCCGTTGCCGGGGATTAGCAACTTTGCTAATCCCTTAGTTCTTTTCTTTTCGTTTATTTTGTTTTTGTTTTAGTTTCTGACTTTGTGTTGTTTTCTTTAGCTAATCCCCTTTGTTTTTGTTTGTGTCCTTTACTTTTGATATTTGATTTAGTTTTAATTCTTTGATTTCAGGTACATAGAGAAGTAAGACATGGCACTTGCTACCATTCAAGCTCAATTAGCAAATCTTACTTCTCAATTGTCCCAGATTGCTGAAAGAACCACAACGCGCACTGCCTCTACATTTGGTGTACCCTATGGGCAAGGATATCAAAGTCATCACCGTCCTCAATTCGCTGTGAATGAAGATGCTTGGGGCTATCAAGGCTATGATCAACCAAGCAACAACATGTTTTCCAACACTTACAATTCGGATTGGAGAGATTATTCAGATTATATGTGGGAGGAACCTCAACAATTTCAACAAGATGGATACTGGCAGCAAGAAGAGGAGTTCTATTCAAGACCTATGCAGCCACCACAGCCTCCCCCACAACAATTCCAATCGAATTCAAGTATGCCCATGAGTTATAATGAAATTCTTGAAGGACTAATCTCTTTGACGCAGGGCTCACAAAAAGAAGAACAATTGCAGCCATCTGAGGAGTTTATCAATGGCCACATGCACCATTACAGCCTCCACCACAATCTGCCCAAACAAACTCAGGTATGTCTTTGTGTAATGATAACATTATTCAATTAATCATCTCTTTGACACAGGGAGTAGAAAATCAAAACAAGGAGATGAAAGACCGAGTCAAAAGAGTGGACGAATTGGAGAAGCAAGTTGGGCAGATTATGGAGTTCATGGTGCAGATTCAAGAGCAAAGTGAACTCTCCAACTCAACTATTGCAAATTCGAAGGAAGATTATGAAATCCATGATGCTATCACTTTGGGAAGTGCTATGAAGGTTGGAGCTGACCTAAAAACGTCCAAACATAGTCTAGAAGTGGATGAGGAGCTGCTGATTGAGGAGGAGGAAGAAGACATACACACGGCAAGGATAGAACAACCCTTGCCGCATCCCCCTAAGCCCTCTAAACCACCCACCACAAGTAAGGATGTCCCAAATGCATTTAATTCTAATGTTATTCCTCCAAATGTCCCTTTTCCTTGCAGGTTTTTGATTCCCAAGAAAGAAGAGAGTGAAAAGGACATCATGGCAACCCTTCCAAAGGTGCAAAGTACTATCTCAATTCTTGGTACACCAAATCAAGTTCCAGATTGTATTGAAGTGTTCAAAGAACTTTGTACATCAAGAAGAAGGATTCAAGAGAAGGAAGTGGCTGGAGAATACCAAGAATTCATCAAAGAGGACATGTATGAGACAACAAAGCCCAAAGAAGTTGAGTTTGATGACACGGGACAAGTCACAACCATCATAGTAAATCTGGCCAAATGCAACATTCCTGAAACATTCAAAGATGTGGTGTTTGTAATTGAGTTTGTGTCGGAGCAAGCAAGTAAGCCATCTTCTCCAATTTCAATTCTGTTTTCTACTAACTTGCTGATTTTCATGATTCAAGCACCCACATTAGAATTTAAACCATTGCCGGATCATTTCAAGTATCACCTTCCCTTCAAAGATAAATTCCATGCCGTGGCCTCCAATGACGCTTCATTGGAGGTATCGTCCGGCTGCAAGACGTTAAAGCAAGCGCTTCTTGGGAGGCAACCCATGCATTCAACACAGGAGGACCTAGGAATCACTCCAATTCCAGACTTGCGTTCCCAAACCCTTCTCTTTGTTGTTGTTTCTATTCTGCCATGTTTAGTTTGTTTATTTGTTGTTTGTTAGTTTGCTTGTTTTTCTGTGAGTTTATGCTTGAAACATTGAGGACAATGTTTGATTTAAGTGTGTGGGGGGGGGGGGGGGGGTAACAAAGTGTTTTTGATGCAAATTCGTGGGATTCTATCACCCATTACTTCTAAAGTTGTTTCTCACTGTTTTAAGTGTTTTTAAGCTGTTTTGGGGTACTTTTGTGTGTTTTGAAATAAAAATCCGAAAATTTGATAAAAATTTGAAAAATTGTTTTGAAAAACCCAAAAAGAGTTGTTTTTGTGTTGTTTTGGTGTGTTTGTGTCTTAGGTACCTTCCAACACAATGATGAGGATTTGGTTTTTAATTACATGACTGTTAAAGAGAGTTATAAACATGGATGAAAGTTTGATTTACTCTTTGGTTTATTCTTGGTTGTGTTTATAATTTATGAATTCACATGCAATCATAAAGGAAAAATCAGTTTTTGTAACATGCTTGAAGGAAGAAACTCAAACTAATGCTACATCCTTGAGAGACTTGAGCCTAAAACGTTCTTTGGAGAGTTAATAATCTGTGCATTCTTGTTTTCTAAAGTCGTTGCATGATCTCATTATTCTTTGCTTGGTTGCTACTTAGAAGGCGTTTCGTCATTTAGTTCCAAATACTAGAACTCATGCCCATTCCATTCAAAGCATGACATTGATTTGCATAACACACGATCAAGATGAAGTTGTTTAGTTTCCACCACAACCAAAAAGCCGAACCCCTTTGTCATATGTTTTGTAGGTTTAACCCCGTTGAGCCTTGTTTAGCCTATGTTCTTTGTTAACCACATTATCCTTACCTAGCCTAGTTTAGGATTATCCAACCCTTTGTTCTTAAAGGATAGTGAAGCATGACTTAAAATGAATTCCTTTTTATCTACATTATGCAGTAAATCAAGTGTGGGGGACGGATTGGTTGTTTTAAGCTCAGTTCTACATTTTGTGTTTCAAAAGAAAAGAAAATTCGTGGAAAAAGAAAAAGAAAAAGTTGTGAAAAGAATGAAAAAGAGTTGAAAAATAAGTGAGAATGAGCTCACAAGTGTTGATTGTTGAAGGAAGGGTCTAAAACATCAAAATTTGGCCCTAGAATGTGTAAATCTTCCCTTTTGTGTTTAAAGTTGATTTCTGCATTCAAAATTGAATTCTAAGTGTCAATTTCATTGCTTTGCTTACTATTTCTTTAAGAACCTTTGTTTTCCATATCCTTTCTTTCTTACCCAACACCCTTAGCCCCGTTTCAACCCTTTAACTTCGATTTTGGGTGTTGTGTGTTTCAATATGTGGAGTTTGGAATTGGTATGAGCATATGGCATCACTGGTTCTCGCATCTAAGTAGTAGCATTCCGTTCATGAGATCATATTCATATATGCATTAATAACTCCAGAAAAGTGCTTTCTTTGTTGCAACATATGTGAGTATTAGTTTTCATGTTTACATCAATCTTCTCACATATACCTAGTGTAGGGTGTGTAGTCAGAAAATCTGAGTGAAAATTGAGTGATTATCTAGTAAGGAATTGAGGGATTCTCTAAGGCATGTTACTACATTCAAAATGTTGTTTTAATTGATTAAATGCGAGCTAATGAATGGTGACCATAATTAAGTATGTGCTTAAGGGTAAGGATGACCAAAATCTGTGTAAGTGATGATTTTTAATATGTCATGTGCATTGGAAATCCCTAAGGCAAATGTTGGAAGGTTTAGAATGTGTTTTGTTTCTTTTGTTTGTTTTGTTTTGCTCGAGGACTAGCAAAAGCTAAGTGTGGGGGAATTTGATAGGAGCATATTTATGCAACTTAGTTAGCTTGTTTCCTTGCATTTACGTTGTTAGTTCTTAGTTATTTTAGTATTTTAAGCTATTTTCGTGTGTTTGTAGGTCTAATGTGCAAAGTATGCAAGAAAGTGCATTTTGGTGCTTTTTGGAGCAGTTTTGGGCAGTAAATGGATTGCACATGCTTGGAGCTAAGTGGATGGACGAAATTGAAGATCAAATGAGCTTAGGATCAAATGAAGAATGAAGAGTTCAAAATTGGAAGCCAAGGTTTCTAAAGTTGGAAGTTTCTATTTGTGAAGGTTTCCATTTGTGCAAGTTTCCATTTTTGGGGTTTCCAAAACATGTAGGTTGCCTAATTACTCATTCTAGAAGCCCAAAACCGTGCCTAACACATTCCTCTTTTGTTTCAATCCTTGCTGCACAAGGGAGAGGTTTTCTTGCCTATTTTCTCGCCAAAAATACTTCCCCTTTCTCTTACAAATCAATGCCACACCTTCTTTCCCTTTCTCTCTTAATTTCTGACCTTTAAAACACATTCCTTTTCTCTCCTACATATTCTGCCGAATTTCACTTTCTTATTCTCTTTGATTTTCTTATTCTTTCTTACCTATTAAATTGTGGAACCAAAATAGCTAAGTATTGAACCTTTCCTATTATTTTCTGAAGACCCTAGGCCTTTAAATAAAGCTTGTTGCACCATTTAAATCTCTCTACACAATTTCTGCCGAAAATCCACCTTCCGCCTTCCACCCTTCACCATAACTCACCTATATCCATTCACCACCATAAACAACCCTTCAAACCATCTCCAACACCTTATGCCGCAGCAAAGAGAAGAATGAAGACCCTTGGAGTGCTTGCCATTCAAGATTGGATTGCTGGAACATTCTTAGGTGTTTTCATTCGTTTGTTTTCAATGTCTAAGTTTATGTATCTTTGTTTTGCGACTATGAGGAACTAAGCCCTTTTGGCTAGGGGGAAATTCAAAGCCATGAACATACTTGCAATATGAATTGATTACCTTCAGTTGTGATTTCATAAATTGTGAATTCAATTTACTTAACTGTTTTATTCAAAACTTATTCTTGTATGTTGATTGAGGTGGCCAACTTAGTTTGCATGCATGAATTTGATGCTAGAATATAACGGAGTTTCACCTAATCGTTATGAACTTATATTCATAAGTAGTGGAGGTTGCTAGTCACAATCGTGTTAAGTAAATTCCTGGCATAAGTATCATGCAATTCATAGTTACGAGTGCCTTGTCAATGCTTATGATTTTCATAGAACTTAATGATCTTTGCTCGTATCTCTATTATGCAATTCATGTAGGGAACTTGTGGAGAATGCTTTGGGTTGTTGTATGCAATCATCCAATTCAATGAAATTAGGAAAATCTGAGGGTTAATTAGTGCAATTCACGGTTAATCTGGGGCGTTGAGAATTCATGGTTTATTGAAAATTAATTGGAAATCGATTTGTATGCAAGTGTGTCATGTGTGGAGAAAGACCCTCTAGCTAGTCCATCATCCATCCAAAACACCTAATTTCGTGCAAATCTGTCTAGTTCTAGTTTTTGTTTTGTTTTACTTTATTTTCGTCCAAATTCCAATCCCCCTTTACTTTGTTGTGTTAATTAGGTTAGAATCTGTCCAATTTGTGTTTTTAAGTGTTTTGAGTCAAGTTCAAGTTAATTTTCGTCCAAATAACTTCCTAGAGTCAGTTTTGAGTCTAATTCATTGTTTTGTGCTGTTTTGAGTCTTTCTAGTTAGTTTTGAGTCTTTTTCAGTTTGTATTGAGTCTATAGAGTCTAGTTAAGTGTTTTTAAGTTTCTTTTTGTGTTTTTGTGTTTTTAAGTCAGTCTAGAGTTGATTAGCAATCCCTCCTAATCCCCGGTCCAGAACGATCCCTACTTATACATATACTACAATTGTCAAAAGAGGGTTTAATTTGTGTGTTGTTTTACAACGCATCAATGATACTCCTGCCATGGATTCACTTAACACAATCATGACTAGTGACTTTTACTACTTGTGAATATAAGTTCATAACGATTAGGTGAAATTCCCTTATACTCTAGCATCAAATTCATGCAAACTAAGTGTGCACCCTTAACCCACATACAAGAATAATCAAACAGATAAGTGAATCGCATTCATGTTTTACGAAACAATAGCTGGAGGTAATCAATTCATATTAAACATATGTCCATGGCTTTGAATTCACCTCTAACTAAAAAGAAATTAGTTCCACATGTTCAACATAATTAAAAAGCAAATTAAATTAAACATGGAAACGAAACGAGGGAAGAAAGAACTCTGAAACTCCCCAATGGTTGCAGGTAGGCTTGCGGCACACTCCTTCTTCTCCAATGGAAGCCACGACAAGGTCTTGTCTTCTCTCCTCTGCGGCAAAATATGGATTTCTGAATGTGTGGTGGTGTAGAACGAATTATGGTGTGGTATAGGGGGTTGTAGGTTGATTTTTGCGCAGAAAATATGTGTATATAGGGAGAGGAAACTCGGCACAAACTCCTGGAAAGAATGGGATAATTTCAGCCCAATTCAAGCGGGAAAATGACTAACGAAAATCAGAATCCAAGAAGGAAAGGGAGAGGAAGGTGCGGTAAGAATTGGAGGGAAAGGGGATGGAGTGCAAGGCAAGGCAAAGGCCTTCTAGAAAGGTTTGGGGTGCCAGATTTGTAAGGATTCTAGAAACAATGTTTTTTGTAGCTGATTTCTAGAAGAACAAGGGCTATAACATGTTGCACCAATGTAGGAAAGGATAAGGCTTTCTAGAAAGAATGTTATGATAGATTTTAAGTCTCCAAATAGGAAAATGAATCTCCCTTTCAGTTGGAATTAAAGTAAGATCAGATTAGAATAAGATAAGATAAGATAAGGTTGGTCTGGATAATGTTCCATGTTTGTAGCTGATTCCTTATCTTCTTTGACTTCAATTTATTTCTCCAAATCTTTTGCACACTCCTAGCCTTTCTTGATCTTCAAATTCGTCCATTCCTTGTCCTCCACATGCATCCAATCCAACAAGGAAAAGGCCTTCTAGAAAGGTTGGGGCGCCAGATTTTTAGGGCTTCTAGAAATGAGTGTTGTGGCCTGTTTCTAAAAGGAAAAGGCCTTCTAAAAACAAGTTTTAGGTGTCCTAATATGAAAAGGAGTCCCCCTTGCAGCTAGGATTAAGGTAGGATAAGATTAGGATAGGATAAGATAAGATAAGGTAAGATAAGGTTAGTTTGGATAAGATAAGGTTGGATAAGGTTTTACATAATGTTCCTTCTTTTTAGCTGATTCCTTATCTTCAATGACTTGAATTAATTTCTCCATCTCTTTTGCTCATTCCTAGCCTCTCTTGAACTTCAATTTCGTCCATCCACCTTGATCCATGCATCTGTTATCCATTCCAAGCCCAAAACTGCTCTAAAATGCTCCAAATTGCATCTTCTTGCCAACTTTGTCATTTGAACCTGAAAACACATGAAAATAGCTTAAAACACTCTTATAAGCAATAACTAACTAAATAAATGCAAGAAAACATGCTAACTAAGTCGCATAAATATGCTCCTATCAAATTCCCCCACACTTAGCAAAACAAACAAAACATAACAAAACCTAAACCTTCCAACGTTCGCCTTAGGGATTTCCAATGAAACATGACATGTTAAAAATCATTACTTACATAGATTTTAGTCATCCCTACCCTCGAACTCATACTTAATCACAGTAGCCACTCACTAGCTCGCATTTAATCTATTTAATTTGTTTGAATGTAGTAACATGCCTTAGAGAATTCCTCAATTCCTTACAAGATATACACTCTATTTTCACACAGATTTTCTGACTACACTCCCTACACTAGGTATATGTGAGAAGATTGATGTAAACATGTAGACTAAACACTCACATATGTATAACAAAGAAGGCACTTTCTGGAATTATTAATGCACATATGAATATGATCTCATGAACGGAATGCTACTACTTAGATGCAAGAACCAAAGATACCATATGCCCATACCAATCTCAAACTCCACATATTGAAACACATAACAATCAAGATAGAAGTCTAAGGGCTATAACGGGGCTAAGGTATTGGCTAACAAAGAAAGGTAAGGATAAACAAAAGTTCTTAAAGAAATAGCAAGCAAAGCAATGAAATCAACACTTAGAATTCACTTTTGAATGCAGCAAATAACTTGAAACACTAAGGGGATTTCGTACAACTTAGGGTCATATTCAAACTTTTTGGACCCTTTCTTCAACAACCAACACTTGTGAGCTCAATCTCACTTATTTTGAAACTTCTTTTCCTTTCTTTTTCTTTTCTTTTCACGTTTTTTTTTTCCTTCTTTCTTTTGAAACAAACTCTACCCCAAAAGAACAAATCCTTCCCCCACACTTGTTTTTCTGCATAATGTCGATCTAAATGAGTTCCCTCTAAGTCATGCTTCACTATCCTTTAAGAACAAGGGCATGGATAGTCCTATACTAGGCTAGGTAAGGATAATGTGGCTAACAAAGAAAATAGGCTAAATAAGGCTCAAAGGGGTTAAACCTACAATATATATGCAAGGGATAAGGCTTTTTGGCTCTGGTTTACCTAAACAACTTCATCTTGTTATATGTTATGCACTCAATTTCATGCTTTGAATGAAACGGGCCTGAGGTCTAGTATTTGAAACTATAATGATGAAAACGCATTCTAAGTAGCAACCAAGCAAAGAAATAATGAGATCATGCAACGACTTTATAAAACAAGAACTCACAGATTAATAACTCTCCATATAAAGTATAGGCTCAAGTCTCTCAGGGTTGTAGTGTTAGTTTGAGTTTCTTCCTTCAAGCACGTTACAAAAACTGATTTTTTCCTTTGTGAGTGATTACATGTGAATTCGTAAACAACAACTACAACTAAGCATAAACCAAAGAGCATATCAAACTTCTATCCATGTCTGTAACTTTCTTTAACAGTCATGCAATTAAAAACCAAATCCTCATCATTGTGTTGGAAGGTACCCTAAGACACAAACAAATACACAAAAACAACTCTTTTTGTATTTTTGAAACTTTTTTCGATTTTGTTTTTGTAAATTTTCGTATTTTCTGCTATACGACATATTAAAACACTTCAAAACACGCTAAAAACACTTAAAACAGTGAGTAACAACTTTAGAAGTGATAGGTGATAAAATCCAACGAATTTTTCATGAAAACACTTTGTTTACCCCCCCACACTTAAACCAAACATTGTCCTCAATGTTTCAAACATAGACTCACACACAAACAAGCAAACAACACAACTAACAAACACGACAAATATGGCAAAGTAAAAGCAATAAAGAGTAGAGTTTAGAAACGCAAATCTGGTTGTGGAGCCGGAGAGTCCATCTTCTCCTCGTTTGAACACATAGGTTGCCTCCCAAGAAGCGTTTGCTTTAACGTCTTCCAGCCGGACGATACCTCCTTTTAAGCTCCATCTTGGCCCATGGCATGGAGGGGTACATCCTCCACGACATGCTCCTCAAAACTTCCATACATTAGATCTATAAACGGCATGGGATCGTGATCCTTCCTGATTGTGGCGTTGAGCTTCCTAATGTCAATGTAAGGTGTCCCACCACCTTGAATTCGACTACGTACCTGCACCAAAGAAGGTAACAACCTATTAGTCGAAATGGGAATTAGAATTGGAGGAGGAAACTCACCAATGTACTGCGATGAAGTGGCAGCACTGTCAACAGATGCACAAGGTGTGCTCTCGGCCAGATTTGGGGGTTTGAGGGTTGTGGCTGTGCAATCCTTATGCTTCACTCCAATTCCCTCTTCGTTGGTGGTTCGAAACGCATCCTTCTTGATTGGTGCTGAATGTTCCTGCCCTTTATTTTTAATTACATCAATGGCAAAACAAGAACGAACATCATTAGTATGCTCAACATATTCAGAAACTTTAAAGTTAATCATATCACCACCAAACTCCATAGTTAACGCTCCCTTGGCCACGTCAATCTTGGTGTGGGCTGTTTTCATGAAAGGTCGGCCAAGTAAGATTGGCGATGGTGGAGAGTGGGCCGAGTCCTCCATGTCAAGCACATAGAAATCTGCATGAAAAATCAAGTGGTCTACCTGCACCAAAACATCTTCGAAAACTCCTTTCGGATATGCATTAGAACGATCGGCTAATTGGATAATAACACCATCATTTTTAAGTTCTCCTAGATTCATACATGCATAAACAGAATATGGCATGACATTAATTGATGCACCTAGATCTAGCATAGTATGTTCAAACCTTGTATTACCAATTACACAAGGGATAGTGAAACTACCTGGATCTTTGCATTTAGGTGGCAGCTTTCTTTGCAACATTGCAGAGACATTCTCACTTACTTGTACCACCTCTTTCTCTCGAATCCGTTTCCTTGTTGTGCAAAGTTTCTTCAAAAACTTAGCGTACTTTGGGATTTGCTTTATCGCATCAAGGAGCGAGATATTGACGTGCACCTTCCTAAACGTCTCCAGAATGTCTTTTTCATCCTCTTCCTTCTTTATTTGCATGAATCTGCTAGGAAATGGCACATTTGGTGGAATAACGTTAGAAGGAATCCAATTTCGACCTACCTTAGTTAAAGTGGAAGGCATAGGGTGTTTACGGGGCTGTGGCAAGGTTGGTTCCACCCTTGCCGTTGGCTTGTCTTGCTCATCCTCTTCAATCCGCAACCTTTCATCTTCCTTTTGGTTTGATTTGGATGGTTTTGGATCAGTTCCAACTTCTTTTCCACTTCTCAACATGATGGCTTTAACGGTTTCAAATCCTCCCTTTGGCTTCACAATGGTTGAGCTAGGTAGTTTATCTTCTTCTCGAAACTGCCCAAGGAACTCTGAAATCTGCCCTATTTGCTTCTCCAATTCATCCACCTTTTTGGCTTGATTTTGCATTGCTTGGGCTTGATTTTAGACTCCCTGCGCCAAAGTGGTTAATAATTGAACAATTTGATCATTATCCATGGACGAACCTGTTTTTGGTTGGGCAGATTGTGGTTAGGATGGATTTGGTGCGAATGGCCTTGGATAAAAGCCCGGAGGTTGCTGTCTAAATCCACCTTATTGTTAAGGTTGTTCAGGCTCCCTTCATGATGCGAAATATATAAGCACACAAATTAAACCCTCTTGTTGTCAAATTGTAGTAAAGATGCAAGTAGGGTTCGTTCTGGACCGGGGATTATGAGGGCTTGCTAAAACCTCTAAACTGACTCAAAAACATAAAAACAAAGTTAAAAACGTTTGAATAAACTCAAAAGACTCAAGGCAAGTTCACAAGACTCAAAATAAGCTAAAAACACTCAAAACTGCCTAAAAACACTAACTAGGTAGTTTTTGACACTAAACACAATTTTGGACGAAAATAACGGTTGGGTTTGACTTAAAACACTTAAAAACACAAACAAAACAACTTTCAAGCTATTTGAAACAAGAAAGTAAAGGGGGGTTTTGCTTTGGACGAATTTAAACTAACAAAACAGATTGTAACTTTAAAAACTAATTTAAAAACGATTTGGGAAATTAGATGGATGATGGGCTAGCTAGAGGCTCTTTCTCCACACATGACATGTATGCAAACGACTCGATTTCCAGTTACTCCTTCATTGAATTATGAACGACAATGCCCCAAATTAACCGTGACATCATTAGTTAACCCTCAGATTTTCCTTGTATTATTGGATTGGATGACATCATTCGACAACCCAAAGCATTCTTCAAAAGTTCCCTACATGACATCATAATAGAGATACAATCAAAGATCATTACGTTCAATGAAAATCATAAGCATTGACAAAGCACGTGCAACTATGACATCATGTCACTCATGCTAGGAATTGAACTTAACGCGACCGTGACTAGCAACCTTCACTACATATGAATTTAAGTTTGTAACGATTATGTGAAACTCCCTTATACTCTAGCATCAGATTTATGCATGCCAATTAAGTGTCGACCCTCAATCAACAAACACAAATAAGTTATCAATCAAACAGTTAAGCCAATTGCATTCACGATTCAAGAATTCATAATTGGAATTTATTAACTCATATTGCACACATAATCATGGCTTTGAAATCACCCCTAGCCAAGAGGGCTTTAGCCACTCATGTTCACAGCAAAACGAAAGAAAAAGAAATTAAACATTGTAAACATAGAACGAATTACACCTAGAATGGTCCAACAATCAAGCTCGAACATCCAAGAGTCCTTCCTTCTTTCTCCTTGCTGCAGTACAAAGGTGGATGAAGTGTATGAGATGTGTTTTGGGGTCAGGAATGTGTTTTACATTGAATGGGAGTTGCGGCCAGGGTGTAGAGATGGCTGGGAATTTGTAGATTAGTGTAAAGGTTGTGTGAATTGGTGAATGATCTCTAAGGCTGCGGCAAGACTTGGTATTTAAAGGACAAGGCAATAAATTAAATTAGGTAATCAGGAATTATTCTAAAACTTAAAGGAAATAGGAAATTAGAACCAAAATCCCAAGGGAAATAGGTAACAAGGTGCGGCTGAGAGGGAAAGGGCAAGGGAATGCCTTGCAAGGCAAGGAAAAAGGGTTTCCTTCCTGATTTAGGTGCAGCAAAGGTCCTAATTCTAAAGGGAATGGGTTATCTTGTGCGGCAAGATAAGGGATGTGAAGGGGAAGGTGCGGCTGGATCCTAGGGGATAAGGGAATTGTTTTGCAATGTCCTAGGGGGAAAAGGAAAGGTTTTTACATGGTTTAGGGATAAGGAAACATGGCAAGGGAAAATGTTGTACAAGAGGAGACGAGGGAACACAAAGGGGACAAGGTGCCACCTTTGTAGGAGTGGGTCAATTTATGTTTTTCTTTGTCTTCCAAGCTTCCAAACTGATTTCTCTTGACTTCTAGCACCTTTCTAGCCTCATTTGGTCTTCAATTTCGTCCATTCCTTTTGCTCCAAGCATGTCATATTGATAGGAGCATATTTAGGCGACTTAGTTGGCTTGTTCTTGTGCATTTACGTTGTTATTTCTTAGTTATCTTAGTCTTTTAAGCCATTTTCGTGTGTTTTCAGGTTCTAAGGACAAAGTATGCAAGAAGGTGCATTTTGGAGCCTTTTGGAGCAAAATTGGGCTTGGAATGGATATCACATGCTTGGAGCAAAAGGAATGGACGAAATTGAAGATTTGAAGATGTTAGTTTTCCTAATCAACGAAGGATTCCTAATCAAATGAGGATTCCTAATCAAATGAGGATTCCTAATTGAAGATGGATTCCTACTTAAACAAGGATTCCTACTTGAAGTAGGAAAGTTAAGCCAAGGTTTCCTATTTTGGTTTGAAATTTCCTAATCCTAAATGTCCCTAAATTCTAGCAACCTTGAAGGCCTCCTATGCATTCAAGGACACAAACTAAAGGACCTAGAACACCCATGGACCCTTGCCACACCTTATTCTTGGTTTCCTCTTCCTTGCCGTGCAAGGGAGAGTCCCTCTTTCCTATTTCCTGCATTAAAACACATTCCCCTTTTAATTTAAGTCCTTGCCGCATATCCCTTGCACTTTCCCTTAGTTTCCTTACTTTATTTCCTCTTTCTAGAAGCTTTTGACTTAATTTCTGTTACCTAAATTATTTCTTAGCTTTTATTTCCCTAAAGCCTTGAAATAAACCTTCCTTAGCCGCACCAAGGATCCATTCATTCACCCATTCACGCCAGAGATCAATCCCTACTCTCTGCCGCATCCATCCTTCACCATTCTCCATAGTTTCTGACTTTATTCATCCCTTGTCGCACCATACACCTATCCTAACGATAAACCTAGCGTTCTACACCATTCATAACCCCCAAAAAACTCACCACCAAACCTTGTTCCGCAGCAAATAGGAAGCATGAAAGCCCTTGGACGTGCCTGCCATTCGAGTTAGGTTTGCTGCAACGTTTTAGGTGTAATCTTTCTTTTCTTTTCAATGTTTCAATTCAATAATCTTTGTTTTGTGAGTATCAGGAACTAAACCCCTCTTAGCTAGGGGGAATTCGAAACCATGGTTATACTTGCAGTATGATTTGATTACATCCAGTTATGATTCATAAGTTGTGAATTCAATTTACTTATCTGTTTGAATTAAAACTGATTTGTGTGTGTTGGTTGAGAGTGCACGCTTAATTTTCATGCGTAAATCTGATGCTAGGATATAAGGGAGTTTCACCTAATCGTTACGAACTTATATTCATAAATAGTGGAGGTTGCTAGTCACAATCATGTTAAGCAAATTCTCGTCAATGCTTATGATTTTCATATAACTTAATGATCTTTGCTCGTATCTCTATTATGCAATTCATGTAGGGAACTTGTGGAGAATGCTTTGGGTTGTTGTATGCAATCATCCAATTCAATGAAATTAAGAAAATCTGAGGGTTAATTAGTGCAATTCACGGTTAATCTGGGGCATTGAGAATTCATGGTTTATTGAAAAGCAACTGGAAATCGTTTTGTTTGCAGGTGTGTCATGTGTGGAGAAGAACCTCCTAGCTAGCCCATCATTGCAGATTTCATTAGTTCTTTAATTTACTTGTTTTGTTTTCAAATTCGTTAAAACCAAATCCCCCTTTACTTTGTTGAGTCATATTAGTTAGAAACTGATTTAGTTTGTGTTTTTAAGTGTTTTCAATCTAGTCAAAACCTATTTTTGTCCAAATTTCCGCTTAGTGGCAGATTTCTGTCTCTTAGCTTGTTTTGTGCTGTTTTGAGTCTTTTGAGTTGTTTTAGTGTTTTAGAGTTTAGTTTTGCATTCTTTGAGTCTAGTTTAGTGTTTTAAACTTAGTTTTACGTTTTTGAGTCAGTTTCAAGTGTTTTAGCAATCCCTCCTAATCCCCGGTCTAGAACGATCCCTACTTATACATATACTACAATTGTCAAAAGAGGGTTTAATTTGTGTGCTTATATATTTCGCATTAGATATCCATTGTAAGCCCAATTTTGCTCCAAAAGGCTCCAAATTGCACCTTTTTGCATACTTTGTCCTTCAAACCTGAAATTGCACGAAAATGACTTTAAACACTAAAATAAGAATAACAACATAAATGCATGAAAACAAGCTAGCTAAGTCGCATAAATATGCTCCTATCAAATTCCCCCATAGTTAGCTTTTGCAAGTCCTCGAGCAAAACGAAACAACAAAACAAAACCAAGTAAACAAAACACTCTAATCCTTCCAACATTTGCCTCAGGGATTTCCAACGCACATGACATGTGAAAAATCATCATTCCCACAGATTTTAGTCAACTTAACACTTGAGCACATACTTAATCACAGTCACCACTTACTAGTTCAAATTTATCCAATTAAAACGATGTTTTTGAATGTAGTAACATGCCTTAGAGAATTCCCTCAATTCCTTACTAGATATGCACTCAATTTGCACTCAGATTTTCTGACTACACACCCTACACTAGGTATATGTGAGAAGATTGATGTAAACATGAAAACTAGTACTCACATATGTTATAACAAAGAAAGCAATTTCTGGAGTTAATAAGCATGTTTAGATATGATCTCATGAATGGAGTGCTACGACCTAGATGCGAGAACCAATGACACCATATGCTCATACCAATTTCAAACTCCACAAATTGAAACACAAAACACTCAAGATTGAAGTCAAGGGTTGTAACGGGGCTTGGGGGTAATGGCTAACAAAGAAAGGATAGGGATAACAAACGTTCTTAAAGTGATAACAAGCAAAGTAATGAAATTGACACGTGGAATTCACTTTTAGAATGCAGAAATTAACTTTTAAACACAAAGGGAAATTCAAGAAACACTTAGGGCCGAATTCAATGTTTTGGATCCTTTCTTCAACAAACAACACTTAAGAACTCTTTTTCTCATAATTTTCAACACTTTTTAACTCTTTTCACAACTTTTCTTTTTTTCTTTCTATTTTCCACGATTTTTTTTTCTTTTCTTTACTACCCATGCCTTATTAAGGACTTTGGCACACACACACACAAAAATTACTTCCTCAACACTTGTTTTTCTGCAAAAGTTCAACAAAAGGAATTCCATCGAAATTATGCATTACTATGCTTCAAGAACAAGGGTATGGATGGTTCTAATCTAGGCTAGGTGAGGATAGTGTGGGTTGACAAAGAACATAGGCTACACAAGGCTCAACGGGGTTAAACCTACAAGACATATGAAGTAGAAGGGTACGGCTGTTTGGCTGTGGTGGCCACAACACAACTTCATCTTGAATATGTGTTATGCAAATCAATAGCATGCTTTGAATGAAATGGGCATGAGTTCTAGCATTTAGAACTAAAATGATGAAAATGCGTTCTAAGTAGCAACCAAGCAAAGAATAATGAGATCATGCAACGACTTTAGAAAACAAGAATGCACAGAATAGTAACTCTCCACAGAACATTTTAGGCTCAAGTCTCACAAGGTTTTAGCGTTAATTTGAGTTCCTTCCTTCAAGCATGTTACAAAAACTGATTTTTCCTTTATGATTGCATGTGAATTCATAAATTATAACCACAACCAAGCATAAACCAAAGAGTAAATCAAACTTTCATCCATGTTTATGACTCTCTTCAACAGTCATGTAATTAAAAACCAAATCCTCATCATTGTGTTGGAAGGTACCCTAAGACACAAACAAACACACAAAAACAACTCTTTTCGGGTTTTTCAAAACAATTTTTCAAATTTTTATGAGATTTTCGGATTTTTATGTCAAGACACACTAAAACACTCCAAAACAGCTTAAAAACAGCAAGGAACAACTTTTGAAGTAATGGGTGATAAAATCCCACGAATTTGCATCAAAAACACTTATTTACCCCCCCCCCCCCCCCCACACACACTTAAAACAAACATTAACCTCAATGTTGCAAGCATAAACTCACACAAAAACAAGCAAACTAACAAAAAATGAATAAACAAACTAAACATGGCAGAATAGAAACAACAACAAAGAGAAGGGTTTAGGAACGCAAATCTGGAATTGGAGTGATTCCTAGGTCTTCCATTGTTGAATGCATGGGTTGCCTCCCAAGAAGCACTTGCTTTAACGTCTTGCAGCCGGACGAAGAACTCAGTCACTCCCCATCGGAGCCCACGGCTTGGAGAGGGATCTCCTCCACAATCTGCCCCACGGCACTCTCATAGTATGGCTTCAATCGATGTCCATTTACCTTGAATTCTTGTCTATTCCTTAAGCTTTGGACTTGAACTGCACCATATGGAAAAACATTAGTAACAACAAAAGGTCCAATCCACTTAGAAAGTAACATACCAGGGAATAAATGTAAACGGGAGTTGAAAAGCAGCACTTTCTGCCCAATGAAGAATGATTTGCCCGAATCATCTTGTCATGAAACGCCTTTGTTTTCTCCTTGTAAATTCGGGCATTCTCATATGCTTCGTTCCTTAACTCTTCAAGTTCATTCAATTGGAGCTTTCTATGCATTCCAGCAGCATCTAAGTCCAAATTGAATGTTTTCACAACCCAATGCGCCTTGTGCTCTAGTTCCACAGGTAGGTGACACGGCTTGCCAAAGATTAGCCGAAATGGAGATATCTCTAGGGGTGTTTTGTAGGCAATTCGATACGCCCACAGTGCATCGTCTAAACACAAGCTCCAATTCCGGGTTGGCCCAACGGTCTTCTCCAAGATTTGCTTGATTTCTCTATTCGAAACTTCGGCTTGGCCACTTGTTTGAGGATGGTAAGGTGTCGAAACCTTATGCTTGACATTGTATTTCTTAAACAGCGCTTCAATGGTCCGATTGCAAAAATGTGAGCCTCCATCACTGATGAACACCTGTGGCATCCCAAATCTAGAGAAAATGTTAGTTTTGATGAAATCTGCAACCACTCTAGAATCGTTAGTACGAGTAGCCTTTGCTTCTACCCATTTGGAAACATAATCAACCGCAAGCAAGATATAAGTGAAACCATGCGAAGAAGGAAAGGGACCCATGAAATCAATACCCCAAACATAAAAAATTTCGACATTGAAGATAGGGGTTTGCGTCATTTGGTCCTTAGCACCTATGGTACTTGTTCTTTGACATCTATCACATGTTAAGCAAAACATTTGAGCATCTTTAAACAATGTAGGCCAATAAAAACCACATTCTAACACCTTGATGGCTGTTCTTTGGGTACCAAAATGACCCCCACATGCATAAGAGTGGCAAAAGGCTAGAATGGAATTAAACTCAGAATTGTGCACACATCGTCGAACAATCTGATCTGGGCAATACTCCACAAATATGGATCATCCCACACATAAAATCGTGCGTCATTCTTAAGTTTGTCACGTTGGGGTTTAGTGAAAGTGGTTGGAAAACGTTTAGTTACCAAGTAGTTCACCAAATCTGGGTACCACGGTTCACTTACCTCGATGGACAACAATTGCTCATCTAGGAATGTCTTTGAAATAGGGAGAGAGTCATCTTCATGCACCATACGGCTGAGGTGGTCAGCCACCACGTTTTCACTCCCTTTCTTATCCCGAATTTCAATGTCGAATTCTTGTAGTAGGAGCATCCAACGAATCAGCCTTGGTTTGGCCTTCTTCTTGGTGAGAAGATACTTCAAGGCTGCATGGTCAAAATATACAATCACTTTAGTGCCAATTAAGTATGAACGAAATTTATCTAAAGCAAAGATAATAGCAAGAAGTTCTTTTTCCGTTGTGGAATAGTTCAATTGGGCGTCATTTAAGGTGCGGGACGCATAATAGATGACGTGTGGCTGTTTGTTCTTCCTTTGTCCCAAAACAACTTCAATTGCATAATCCGAGGCATCGCACATGAGCTCAAAAGGAAGGTTCCAATCTGGTGGAGTGATGATGGGGGTCGAGGTGAGTGATTCTTTGAGACTTTTGAATGCCGTTTCACACTTCTTGTTAAACTCAAAGGCCACTTCCTTTTGAAGCAATCAGCATAGGGGTTGTGCAATCTTTGAAAAGTCCTTGATGAATCGCCTATGAAACCCTGTATGGCCAAGAAAAGAACGTACCTCTCTAACCGAAGTAGGAGAGGGTAAGTAATGCACAAGATTTACTTTAGACTTATCGACCACAATGCCTTTTTAAGAGATTATGTGACCAAAACAATACCTTGTTTTACCATAAAATGACATTTCTCCCAATTTAACACAAGGTTTGTTTCAATGCAACGTTTCAAGATTAGAGTGAGATTATTCAAGCAACCATCAAATGAATCACCAAACACACTAAAATCGTCCATGAATATCTCAATGATTTTTTCAACATAATCAGAGAATATACTAACCATACACATTTGAAACGTGGTAGGAACATTGCATAGACCGAAAGGCATGCGTCGATAGGCAAATGTACCAAAGCGGCACGTGAATGTGGTCTTTTCTTGGTCATCCGGCGCTGTAATAATCTGATTATACCCAGAATATCCATCAAGAAAACAATAAAACACATGACCGGCTAACCTTTCCAACATTTGGTCCAGAAACGGCAAAGGGAAGTGATCATTCCTTGTTGTGGCGTTGATCTTCCTATAGTCGATGCACACCCGCCAACTGATTTGGATTCAGGTGGGCACAAGCTCGTTCTCTTCATTTTTCACAACCGTCACTTCGGACTTCTTAGGGACAACTTGGACTGAAGAGACCCAACAGCTATCAGAACTTGGGTAAATCACTCCACAATCTAGGAGCTTGATGATTTCCTTCTCCAAAATGTCCATCATGGGTGGATTGAGTCGGCATTGTGCTTCTCTGGATGGTTTGGCGCCTTCTTCCAAAAGTATTCGATGCATGCAAGTGGTTGGGCTAATTCCCTTTATATCGGCCTATGTCCATCCAATGGTAGTTTTGTATTCCTGAAGCACTCTCATCAACTTCTTCTCCCCTTGTGCCGTGAGTGAAGAAGAGATGAAGATGGGCAGCGTCTCTTGTTCTCCCAAAAACACATAATTCAAATGGCTAGGCAATGGTTTAAGCTCTAGGGAATGTGGCTGGATTATGGAAGGAAGCAACTTGTTAGTCGAAACGGGAAGTGAAATTTGGTTAGGAGACTTACCAATATGTTCTAGATTTGACTCGAGGGCAGCAACCATTTCCACCAATTCTTCTTGAATAGGCACGGCAAGGTTTTCCTTGTTGTTGCCGTGGGTATGCCTAAGTGCTAACCCTTCGTTTTTGAGTCCAATGCCTTGTGCAAGGGTCTTTTCAAGTGCATCCTCACTCAAATTATCAAGGAATTCCTGCGCAAAAGAGTGAATTATATCAATAGAGAAACAAGAGTGATTATCATGAGGATATCTCATAGCATCATAAATATTGAAATCAATCACTTCCCCATCAAATTCCATGGTCAATGTTCCTTTGAATACGTCTATCTTTGTTTGGGCAGTCTTCATGAATGGTCGGCCAAGTAAGAGTGGTAATGGAGGGGAACAGTCTGAGTCTTCATTTCAAGCACGTAGAAGTCTGCCGGAAAGACTAGGTGATTCACCTGCACTAAAACATCCTCCAAAACACCTTTTGGACACGCGTTAGATCTATTGGCCAATTGAATAATCACTCCATCATTTTTCAAATCACCCAAGTTCATAGATGCATAGATTGAATAAGGCATGACATTTATTGATGCACCTATATCTAACATGGCATTTTCAAAGCGAGTATTGCCTATAACGCAAGGAATTGTAAAATTGCCGGGATCTTTGCACTTAGGAGGTAATTTTCGTTGCAAAACGGTTGAGACATTCTCACTTACTTTTACCACTTCTTTGTTCGAAGCCCTCTTTCTTGTAATGCACAACTCCTTCAGGAACTTAGCATACTTGGGGACTTGTTTAATTGCATCTAGAAGTGGAATGTTGACTTGCACCTTCCTAAATGTGTCCAAAATGTCCTTTTCGCTTTCCTCCTCATTTTTTTTCATGAATCTGCGAGGAAATGGTGCATCGGATGGAATAAGGTTAGAATTAACACAATTTGAACCCAACTTACTTGTGGTGGACGATTTAGGGATGCTAGGAGTGCACGGCAAGGTTGTTTCCTTCCTTGCCATGGGTGTGTGTTGGACATCCTCTTCTTGTTGCAGCTTCTCGTCCTCCGTTTTGGCAGATTTTGATGCTTGGATGTCCGTTCCAACTTCTTTTCCACTTCTCAACATAATGGCCTTGGCGGATTCAAATCCTCCCTTTGGATTCACAATGGTTGAGCTAGGAAGTTTGCCTTGTTCTCGGAACTGCCCAAGGAACTCTGAAATCTGCCCTACTTGCTTCTCCGACTCATCCACCTTTTTGTCTCTATTTTGCATACCCTGCACCATAGAGGTTAGTAATTGAAAAATCTGATCATTATCAATGGACGAACCTGATTTGGTTTGGGCAGGTTATGCTTGGGGTTGTGTGGGTGCGTATGGTTTTGGATAGAAACCCAGGGGTTGCTGCCTAAATCCTCCCTGTTGTTGTGGTTGTTGAGGCTCCCTCCATTTGAAATTTGGATGATCTCTCTAACCGGGATTGTATGTGTTAGAGAAAGGATGATAGGAGCATATTTATGCGACTTAGTTAGCTTGTTCTTGTGCATTTACTTTGTTAGTTCTTAGTTATTTTAGTCTTTAAAGCCAAATTCGTGTGTTTTCAGGTTCTAAGGACAAAGTATGCATGAAGGTGCATTTTGGAGCCTTTTGGAGCAAAATTGGGCTTGAAATGGATTGCATGCATATGGAGCACAAGGAATGGACGAATTTGAAGTTCAAATGAGGCTAGGAATGTGTTTAAAAGTTGGAGAAATAAATTCAAGTCAAAGAAGATAAGGAATCAGCTACAAAGAAGGGGAATTATCCAAAACATTATCCAAACTACCTTATCTTATCCAAACCTTATCTTATCCTATCCTAATCTCATCCTACCTTGTTTCCAGCTACAAAAGGGATTTAATTTCAGTTTAGGAGACTTAAAACCCGATTTCTAGAAGTCCTTATCCCTTGTCCTACAAAAGTGGCGCCCCAAACCCTTCTAGAAGTCCTAAATTCTGCCACGAAACACATTCTTTCTATAACCCTAAAAATCTGGCTCCTGGACCCTTTCTAGAAGCTCTAGAACCTGCAATCTTTTTCCTCCAAGGATTGTGCAATCCTTTTCCCTTCAGATTTTGGTGCTAAACCATATTCTTTTCCTTTATAAATTCGTGCTATGCCCTAGGCCTATAAATACATCCTTTGTGCCACATATTTTACACACCATTCACCATCCACCCTTCACCATAACTCACCTACATCCATCCACCACCAACCATTCATCACAGAAATCCTCCTTCCCTTGCCGCAACTCACATCCAACCTAATCTATCTCTGTTCCATTCATACATCCATACACATCCATAGTCTCTGGTGCCGCAGCAAGGTGGGGAAGAAGAAGAACCTGTGTGTTTCATGCTTGCAGATTGGAGCGTTTTAGGTGTACTTCGTTCTTGTTTTCAATGTTTATTTTGTTATTACTTTCTGATTTTGTTGTAACCATGAGTGGCTAAATCCCTATTTAGTTAGGGGGAAGTTTGAAGCCATGAACATGTTTGAGATATGAATTGATTTCTTCCAATTGTGATTTGATAAGTTGTGATTACAATTCAATTAACTGTTTTATTCATAACTGATTCTTGTATGTTGATTAAGGATGCATACTTAGTTTTCATGAATGAATTTGATGCTAGAATATAAATGAGTTTCACCTAATCGTTATAAGTTTATATTCATGAGTAGTGAAGGTTGCTTGTCACAATCGCGTTAATTGAATTCTTGGCAAACGTATCAGGCATTCATAGTTACAATTGCCTCGTCAACACTTATGATTTTCATGGAACGTAATGATCTTTGATTGTATCTCTATTATGCGTTCATGTAGGGGACTTTTAGAGAATGATTTGGGTTGTCGCATGCATTCATCCAATTCAATGAGTTAAGGAAAATCTGAGGGTTAATTTGTGCATCACGGTTAATCTGGGGTGTTGAGCATCATAGTTTATTGAAAAGCAATTGGAAATCGATTCATGTACAAGTGTGTCATGTGTGGGGAACGGACCTCTAACTAATCCATCCATCATCTTATTTCCTAAATTCGTTTTACAATCTGTTTAGTTTTACAATTTGTTTGTTTGTTTCAATTTCATCAAAAACCAAAACCCCCTTTTACTTTCTTGTTTCAAAGTGTTTAAAATCTGTTTTGTTTGTGTTTTAGAGTGTTTTGAGTCAAGTCAAAACCCTAAATTCGTCCAAAGTTGTGTTTAGAGTCCAAAACTGCCCAGATTGTGTTTTTAGGCAGTTTTGAGTGTTTTTAGCTTGTTTTGAGTCTTTTGAGTTTGTTTTGAGTCCCTTGAGTCTTTCCAAACGTTTTTAACTTTGTTTTCGTGTTTTAAGTCAGTTTAGAGGTTTTAGCAAGCCCTCCTAATCCCCGGTTTAGAACGATCCCTACTTGCATTTATACTACCATTTGACGATCCCTACTTGCATTTATACTACCATTTGACAACAAGAGGGTTTAATTTGAGTGCTTTAAGTTGTTGTATGCAATCATCCAATTCAATAAAATTAGGAAAATCTGAGGGTTAATTAGTGCAATTCACGGTTAATCTGGGGCGTTGAGAATTCATGGTTTATTGAAAAGCAACTGGAAATTGCTTTGTTTGCAAGTGTGTCATGCGTGGAGAAGGACCTCCTAGCCAGCCCATCATCCATAGTTTTACCTAAATTCGTGCAGATTTCATTAGTTCTTTAATTTACTTGTTTTATTTTCAAATTCGTCAAAACCCAATCCCCATTTACTTTGTTGAGTCATATTAGTTAGAAACTGATTTAGTTTGTGTTTTTAAGTGTTTTGAGTCAAGTCAAAACCTATTTTCGTCCAAATTTACTCTTAGTGGCAGATTTGAGTCTTTTAGCTTGTTTTGTGCTGTTTTGAGTCTTTTGAGTTGTTTTAGTGTTTTAGAGTTTAGTTTTGCATTCTTTGAGTCTAGTTTAGTGTTTTTAACTTAGTTTTACGTTTTTGAGTCAGTTTCAAGTGTTTTAGCAATCCCTCCTAATCCCCAGTCTAGAACGATCCCTACTTTCATCTATACTACAATTGTCAACAAGAGGGTTTAATTTGTGTGCTGTTTTACATCGCATCAGATTTTTGGCGCCATTGCCGGGGATTAGCAACTTTGCTAATCCTTTGGATCTTTTCTTTCTGTTTACTTTTAATTTGTTTAAGATTCTGAATTTGTTCTGTTTCCTGTTTTTAGGTACTAGTTTATGACTTGAAGGTCTCAACCTATTCATAAGAATATTTTGGACTTTGACGACGATTTTGAGAGGACTTTGAGAAAGAATAAGAATCAGCAAGAGTGTAATCCACATAGCCCTGAACCTGAGCTTGAAGAACTTCTAATTGAGGAGGAAGAGGAGCCCACGGCACAAGTTGTGGAGGAAATACAAGTCATGGCAGCAGACAATCGAACCATCAAAGAGCTTTCTGCCTCGGGTGTGGGCAAAGCTATGCCCCTATGCATCCAATACCCCACGGCAGCCCAAGGGAAGACAGAGGAGTTCGAATTAAAGTCAAACCTGTTGCATCACATTCCGAAGTACCATGGGCTGTCCATGGAAGATCCAAACAAGCACTTGAAGGAGTTCGAAGTGGTTTGTTCGAGCATGACCCCAGTGAATGTTGATGGCAGCATCTTGAAGATGAAGGCTTTTCCATTCTCTCTAATGGACAAAGCTAAAGATTGGTTGTATGAACTAACCCCCGGAACTATCACATCATGGGAGAGCATGAAACGGGCGTTCTTGGAGAAGTTTTTCCCAACTTCTCGAGTCATTCTTCTACGCAAAAGGATTAGTGGCATTCAGCAAAATGAAGGTGAATTGTTTCCCACTTATTATGAACGTTTTAAAACTCTTGTTGCTTCATGTCCACATCATCAAATGAAGGAGAAGCTTATTCTTCAGTAATTCTACGAAGGGCTTCTACCAATTGAACATCAAATGCTAGATGCCTCAGCGGGAGGAGCTTTGGTGGACAAAACACCTATGGCAGCCAAGACACTAATTGCAAACCGTGCATTAAATGCACAACAATACGAAGGCATTGGGCAAAGGGACACCCCACGGCAGCAAGTGAATGAGGTAAGTTCCACATCCGACATTCAATCCCAATTAGCTAATCTTACTTCTATTATGTCTCAGATGGCCGAAGGGATGGAGATGCAAGGACCAAGTGTGTGTGGCGTGTGTTCTATCCAAGGACACCCCTCTGATAAGTGCCTGCAACTGATTGAGAATGGTGGATGGGAATCTGCCAATGCAGTGGGTTTTGGAGGCCAAAACCAGCCAAGGAATGATCCATACTCTAATACCTACAATCCAGGTTGGAGAGACCACCCAAATTTCAAGTGGAGGGAGCCCCAACAACCCCAACAACAAGGAGGACTTAGGCAGTAACTCCCGGGCTTCTATTCAAATCAATATGAACCCACACAAGCCCCACAACAATCTGCCCAAAACACTTCAGGTATTTCTTTGGATAATGACACACTTCTTAAATTACTCACCAATTTGTCTCAAGGGCAGGAAAATCAAACCAAAGCAATGCAAAGCCAAGACAAAAGGGTGGACCAATTGGAGAAGCAAATTGGGCAGATTGCAGAGTTTGTGGGACAATTTCGAGAACTAGGCAAGTTGCCTAGTTCAACCGTTGTCAACCCAAATGGAGGATTCGAATCTGCCAAAGCCATGAGTTTGCGAAATGGAAAACAAGTTGGATCTGATCCCCAACCTTCCAAATCACGTTCCAATGAGGTTGAGAAGTTGCTGATTGAAGAGGAGGAGCAAGCACAACCCACGGCAAGGGTAGAACCACCCTTGCCGCACCCTCCTAAGCACCCTTTGCCGTCCTCTTTAATTAAGGTAGGTCGAAATTGGATTCCTTCCAACGTTATTCCATCAAATGTGCCTTTCCATCATAGGTTTTTACAAGCTAAGAGTGAAGAGAATGAAAAGGATGTTCTAGAGACCTTTAGGAAAATCCAAGTCAATATTCCGCTTCTCGATGCAATAAAGCAAATTCCGAAGTATGCTAAGTTTTTGAAGAAGCTTTGCACAACCAAGAAACGAATTCACGAGAAAGAAGTGGTGCATATGAGTGAAAATGTCTCAGCCATCTTGCAATGTAAACTGCCCCCTAAATGCAAAGATCCGGGTAGTTTTACAATTCCTTGTGTTATTGGCAATACTCGTTTTGAATCTACCATGTTAGACTTAGGTGCATCAATTAATGTCATGCCTTATTCTATTTATGCATCTATGAACTTAGGCGAGTTGAAAAATGATGGTGTGATTATTCAATTGGCCGATCGTTCTAACGCATATCCAAAAGGGGTTTTGGAAGATGTTTTGGTGCAGGTTGATCATCTGATTTTTCCGGCGGATTTCTATGTACTTGACATGGAGGACTCAGCCCATTCTCCACCATCGCCACTCTTACTTGGACGACCTTTTATGAAAACAGCTCAAACCAAGATTGACGTGGCCAAAGGAGCAGTAACTATGGCGTATGGTGGTGATATGATCAACTTTAATATTTCTGAATCTGTTGAGAATACTAATGGTGTTCGTTCTTGTTTTGTCATTGATAAAATAAAAAATAAAGGGCAGGAACATTCAGTATCATTCAAGAAGGATGCATTTCAACCCACCAGCAAAGAGGGACTTGGAGTGAAGCACAAGGATTACACGGCCACAACCCTCAAACCTCCAAATCTGGCCGAGAGCATCCCACATGCATTTGTTGATTGTCCTGCCACTTCATTGCAGTGCATTGGTAAGCCACCTACTCCAGATTCGATTCCCATTTCAACTAATAGGTTGTTACCTTGTAGGATGCAGATTCCCAGTCGAATCCAAGTTGGTGGGCATGATTACATTGATTTTAGGATGTTCAACGCCACAATCCGGAAGGATCACTACTCTTTACCATTCATAGACCCAATGCACGAGCTGGTTGAGGAGCATGTGGTGGAAGCACTATCCCTGCATGCCGTGGGCTCCAATAGGGAGTGAATGAGGTCTTCGTCTGGCTGCACGACGTTAAAGCAAGCGCTACTTGGGAGGCAACCCATGCATTCAACAAAGGAAGACCTAGGAATCACTCCACTTCCAGATTTGCATTCCTAAACCCTTCTCTTTGTTGTTGTTTCTTTTCTGCCATATTGAGTGTGTTTATTTGTTGTTTGTTTGTTTTCTGAGTTTATGCTTAAAACATTGAGGACAATGTTTAATTTAAGTGTTGGGGGGGGGGGGTACACAAGTGTTTTTGCATGAAATTCGTGGGATTTTATCACCCATTACTTGAAAAGTTGTTCCTTGCTGTTTTTAAGTGTTTTTAAGCTGTTTTGGAGTCTTTTAGTGTGTTTTGGCATAAAAATCCGAAAATCTCATAAAAATTTGAAAAATTGTTTTGAAAAACCCAAAAAGAGTTGTTTTTGTGTGTTTGTTTGTGTCTTAGGGTACCTTCCAACATACTGATGAGGATTTGGTTTTTAATTACATGATTGTTAAAGAGAGTAATAAACATGGATGAAAGTTTGATTTACTCTTTGGTTTATGCTTGGTTGTGGTTATAATTTATGAATTCACATGTAATCATAAAGGAAAAATCAGTTTTTGTAACATGCTTGAAGGAAAGAACTCAAATTAACGCTACAACCTTGAGAGACTTGAGCCTAAAACGTTCTTTGGAGAGTTGACAATCTGCGCATCCTTGTTTTCTAAAGTCGTTGCATGATCTCAATATTCTTTGCTTGGTTGCTACTTAGAAGGCGTTTCATCATTTAGTTCCAAATACTAGAACTCATACCTATTTCATTCAAAGCATGCTATTGATTTGCATAACACATATTCAAGATGAAGTTGTGTAGTGACCACCAGCCAAATAGCCGAACCCCCTTTGTCATTTGTTTTGTAGGTTTTAACCTCGTTAACCCTTATGTAGCCTATGTTCTTTGTTAACCCACACTATCCGCACCTAGCCTAGATTAGGACCATCCATACCCTTGTTCTTGAAGCATAGTGACGCATGACTTAGAAAGAATTCTTTTTTATTGACTTCTTGCAGAAAAACGAGTGTGGGGGAAGGGATTTGTGTGTGTGTGTGCGCCAAGAAAAAGAAATAAGGCATGGGTAGAAAAGAAAAAGAAAAAAGTTATGGAAAGAGTGAAAAGAAGTTGAAAATAAGTGAGAATGAGCTCACAAGTGTTGATTGTTGAAGGAAGGGTCCAAAACATCAAATATGGCCCTAGAATGTGTTTGTCTTCCCTTTTGTGTTTAAAGTTGATTTCTGCATTCAAAATTGAGTTCTAAGTGTCAATTTCATTACTTTGCTTGCTATTGCTTTAAGAACCATTGTTTCCCATATCCTTTCTTTCTTAACCAATTCCCTTAGCCCCGTTTCAACCCTTAAACTTCAATCTTGAGTGTTATGTGATTCAATATGTGGAGTTTGGGATTGGTATGAGCATATGGTGTCCCTGGTTCTCGCATCTAAGTAGTAGCATTCAATTCATGAGATCATATCTAAACATGCTCATTAACTCCAGAAATTGCTTTCTTTGCTATAACATATGTGAGTACTAGTTTCCATGTTTACATCAATCTTCCACATATACATAGTGTAGGGTGTGTAGTCAAAAAAATCTGAGTGAAAATTGAGTGCATATCTAGTAAGGAATTGAGGGAATTCTCTAAGGCATGTTACTACATTCAAAACATCGTTTTAATTGGTTAAATGTGAACTAGTAAGTGGTGACTGTGATTAAGTATGTACTTAAGTGTTAAGTTGACTAAAATCTGTGGGAATGATGATTTTTAACATGTCATGTGCGTTGGAAATCCCTGAGGCAAATGTTGGAAGGATTAAAGTGTGTTTTGTTTACTTGGTTTTGTTTTGTTGTTTCGTTTTGCTCGAGGACTAGCAAAAGCTAAGTATGGTGGAATTTGATAGGAGCATATTTAGGCAACTTAGTTGGCTTGTTCTTGTGCATTTATGTTGTTATTCTTTAGTTATTTTAGTCTTTTAAGCCATTTTCGTGTGTTTTCAGGTTCTAAGGACAAAGTATGCAAGAAGGTGCATTTTGGAGCCTTTTGGAGCAAAATTGGGCTTGGAATGGTTATCACATGCTTGGAGCAAAAGGAATGGACGAAATTGAAGATTTGAAGATGTTAGGATTCCTAATCAAAGACGGATTCCTAATTGAACAAGGATTCCTAATTGAACAAGGATTACTAATTGGAGGTGGATTCCTACTCAAACAAGGATTCCTACTTGAAGTAGGAAAGTTAAGCCAAGGTTTCCTATTTTGGTTTGACCTTTCCTAATCCTAATTATTCCTAAGTTCCAGCAGCATTGAAGGCCTCCTATGCATTTTAAGACACAAATTGAACCTTCCCTGCACTAAACCAGCCTTTGCCGCACCATCCCTTTATTTCCCATCGATGCCGTGCAAGGAATCCTTTTCTTGCCTAAAATCTGGACCTAAATTAGCAAGGAAATCATTTTTCCTTGCCTTGCAAGGCTTTCCCTTACCCTTTCCACCCTTGCCGCACCTAATTGCCCAATTCCCTTAGGATTCTGACTTTAATTCCTATTTCCCTTAAAGTTTTGGTTTAATTTCTGTTTCCTAAATTGTTTCCAAGTTTTATTACCCTAAAGTCTTTAAATAATACTTCCTTGGCTGCACAAAAGAGGGCATTCACTCACCCATTCATCCATTCACGCCAGAATTCATCCCTATACCTTTGCCGCAACTTCCTTTCATCCAAAACACATTCCTGACCCCAAAACACATCCCATACACTTCACCCACCTTTGTGCCGCAGCAAAGAGGAAGGAGGAGAGCCCTTGGACGTGCCTGCCATTCGAGTTAGGATTGCTGGAACGTTTTAGGTGTAATCTTTCTTTTGTTTTCAATGCTTCACTTCAGTAATCTTTGTTCTGTGAGTATGAGGAACTAAACCCCTCTTAGCTAGGGGGAATTCGAAACCATGGTTATACTTGCAATATGATTTGATTACATCCAGTTGTGATTCATAAGCTGTGAATTCAATTTACTTATCTGTTGAATTAAAACTGATTTGTGTGTGTTGGTTGAGAGTGCACGCTTAATTTTCATGCATAAATCTGATGCTAGGGTATAAGGGAGTTTCACCTAATCGTTACAAACTTATATTCATAAGTAGTGAAGGTTGCTAGTCACAATCGCGTTAAGTAAATTCTTGGCATAAGTTTCATGCAATTCATAGTTACAAGTGCCTCGTCAATGCTTATGATTTTCAGAGAACTTAATGATCTTTGCTCGTATCTCTATTATGCAATTCATGTAGGGAACTTGTGGAGAATGCTTTGAGTTGTTGTATGCAATCATCCAATTCAATAAAATTAGGAAAATCTGAGGGTTAATTAGTACAATTCACGGTTAATCTGGGGCGTTGAGAATTCATGGTTTATTGAGAAGCAACTGGAAATTGTTTTGTTTGCAAGTGTGTCATGTGTGGAGAAGGACCTCCTAGCTAGCCCATCATCCATAATTTTACCTAAATTCGTGCAGATTTCATTAGTTCTTTAATTTACTTGTTTTGTTTTCAAATTCATCAAAACCCAATCCCCATTTACTTTGTTGAGTCATATTAGTTAGAAATTGATTTAGTTTGTGTTTTTAAGTGTTTTGAGTCAAGTCAAAACCTATTTTCGTCCAAATTTACTCTTGGTGGCAGATTTGAGTCTTTTAGCTTGTTTTGTGCTGTTTTGAGTCTTTTGAGTTGTTTTAGTGTTTTAGAGTTTAGTTTTGCATTCTTTGAGTCTAGTTTAGTGTTTTTAACTTAGTTTTACGTTTTTGAGTCAGTTTCAAGTGTTTTAGCAATCCCTTCTAATCCCCGGTCTAGAACGATCCCTACTTGCATCTATACTACAATTGTCAACAAGAGGGTTTAATTTGTGTGCTGTTTTACATCGCATCACTGCATTATCCAATCCCGAGGCCGAGAGCTCATTAATGGTTTGATTATCTGCAGCCATAACCTTTTCAACCTCGGCCTCCTCTATCTCCTCAGATTCGGCCTCTTCTTCCTCCTCAACCTCGGCTTCAGAACTTGAACTAGGTGGGTGAGGTTCTGGATTCTTTCTTTTCCTTCTCAAGGTTCGTTCAAAATCATCGTCAAAATCCAAGATATGCTCACGAACCGCTTGAGAACTACGAGTCATAAACTAGTACCTGAAATCAAAGAAAACAAACTAGAATCAGAATCTAAACTTAACACACACGAAAATAAAACAAAAAGAGACAACGGGGGATTAGCAATTGCTAATCCCCGGCAACGGCGCCAAAAATTTGATGCGAAATATATAAGCACACAAATTAAACCTTCTTGTTGTCAAATTGTAGTAAAGATGCAAGTAGGGATCGTTCTGGACCGGGGATTAGGAGGGCTTGCTACAACCTCTAAACTGACTCAAAAACATAAAAACAAAGTTAAAAACGTTTGAATAGACTCAAAAGACTCAAGACAAGTTCACAAGACTCAAAAGAAGCTAAAAACACTCAAAACTGCCTAAAAACACTAACTAGGCAGTTTCTGACACTAAACACAATTTTGGACGAAAATAAGTGTTGGGTTTGACTTAAAACACTTAAAAACACAAACAAAACAACTTTCAAGCTATTTGAAACAAGAAAGTAAAGGGGGGTTTTGCTTTGGACGAATTTAAACTAACAAAACAGATTGTAACTTTAAAAACTAATTTGAAAATGATTTGGGAAATTGGATGGATGATGGGCTAGCTAGAGGTTGTTTCTCCACAGATGACATGTATGCAAACGACTCAATTTCCAGTTACTCCTTCATTGAATTATGAACGACAATGCCCCAAATTAACCGTGACATCACTAGTTAACCCTCAGATTTTCCTTGTATTATTGGATTGGATGACATCATTTGTCAACCCAAAGCATTCTTCAAAAGTTCCCTACATGACATCATAATAGAGATACAATCAAAGATCATTACGTTCAATGAAAATCATAAGCATTGACAAAGCACTTGCAACTGTGACATCATGTCACTCATGCTAGGAATTGAACTTAACGCGATCGTGACTAGCAACCTTCACTACAGATGAATATAAGTTTGTAATGATTATGTGAAACTCCCTTATACTCTAGCATCATATTTATGCATGCCAATTAAGTGTCGACCCTCAATCAACAAACACAAATAATTTTTCAATCAAACAGTTAAGCCAATTGCATTCACGATTCAAGAATTCATAACTGGAATTTATCAACTCATATTGCACACATAATCATGGCTTTGAAATCACCCCTAGCCAAGAGGGGTTTAGCCACTCATGTTCACAGCAAAACAAAAGAAAAAGAAATTAAACATTGTAAACATAGAACGAATTACACCTAGAATGCTCCAACAATCAAGCTCGAACATCCAAGAGTCCTTCCTTCTTTCTCCTTGCTCCGGCACAAAGGTGGATGAAGTGTATGAGATGTGTTTTGGGGTCAGGAATGTGTTTTAGGTTGAATGGGAGTTGCGGCCAGGGTGTAGAGATGGCTGGGAATTTGTAGATTAGTGTAAGGTTTTGTGAATATGTGAATGGTCTCTAAGGCTGCGGCAAGACTTGGTATTTAAAGGACAAGGCTCCAAATTAAATTAGGTAATCAGGAATTATTCTAAAACTTAAAGGAAATAGGAAATTAGAACCAAAATCCCAAGGGAAATAGGTAACAAGGTGCGGCTGAGAGGGAAAGGGCAAGGGAATGCCTTGCAAGGCAAGAAAAAAGGGTTTCCTTCCTGATTTAGGTGCAGCAAAGGTCCTAATTCTAAAGGGAATGGGTTATCTTGTGTGGCAAGGTAAAGGATGTGAAGGGGAAGGTATGGCTGGATCCTAGGGGATAAGGGAATTGTTTTGCAATGTCCTAGGGGGAAAAGGAAAGGTTTTTACATGATTTAGGGATAAGGAAACATGGCAAGGGAAAATGTTGTACAAGAGGAGACAAGGAGGGAACACAAAGGGGACAAGGCGCCACCTTTGTAGGAGTGGGTCAATTTGTGTTTTTCTTTGTCTTCCAAGCTTCCAAACTGATTTGTCTTGACTTCTAGCACCTTTCTAGCCTCTTTTGGTCTTCAATTCCGTCCATTCATTTTGCTCCAAGCATGTGATATCCATTCTAAGCCCAATTTTGCTCCAAAAGGCTCTAAATTGCACATTTTTGCATTCTTTGTCCTTCAAACCTGAAATTGCACGAAAATGACTTTAAACAGTAAAATAACTAAGGAATAACAACATAAATGCATGAAAACAAGCTAGCTAAGTTGCATAAATATGCTCCTATCACTCCACTTGAAGTTTGGGTGATCTCTCCAGCCCGGATTGTAAGTATTGAAGTATGGATCATTCCGTGGCTGATTTTGGCCTTGATAGCCCACAACATTGATGTGATAAAAGTTAAGCACACAAATTAAACCCTCTTTTGACAATTGTAGTATATGTATAAGTACGGATCGTTCTGGACCGAGGATTAGGAGGGATTGCTAATCTAAACTAAACTGACTTTAAACCACAAAAACACAAAAAAAGCTTAAAACCACTTAACTAGACTCTATAGACTCAATACAAACTGAAAAGACTCAAAACTAACTAGAAAGACTCAAAACAGCACAAAACAATGAAATAGACTCAAAACTGACTATAGGGAGTTATTTGGACGAAAATTATCTTGAACTTGACTCAAAACACTTAAAAACACAAATTGGACAGATTCTAACCTAATTAACACAACAAAGTAAAGGGGGATTGGGTTTTGGACGAAATTGGGTGTTTTGGATGGGTGAAAGGCTAGTTAGAGGGTCCTTCTCCACACATGACATATTCATATGAACCAATTTCCAGTTATTATTCCCTTAGACATGAATGACAACACTCCAAGTTAACCGTGATAGCACAAATTAACCATCAGATTTTCCTTAACTTATTGAATCGAATGAAAGGTGCATTACAACCAAATTATCCTTATCAAGTCTCCTAACTATGACAGCATGATAGAAAACATATCAAAGGTCATTAAGTTCTTTGAAAATCATAAGTGTTCACGAGGCATTCGTAACTATGACAGCATGATACTCTTGCCTAGGACTTACTTAACATGATTGTGACTAGCAACCTTTACTACTTGTGAATATAAGTTCATAACGATTAGGTGAAACTCCCTTATACTCTAGCATCAAATTCATACATGCAAATTAAGTGTCGACCCCCAATTAACACACATAAACAAGTTTTAATAACTTAGATAAGCAAATCACATTCTAGTCTTAAGAAACAATAACTGGACGTAATCAATTCATATATAACATATAGTCATGACTTCAAATTCACCTCTAACTATAAAGAAATTAGTTCCTCATGTTTGCAATTAAACAAAGATAAATAAATTTAAACATTGCAAACAAAGGATAGAATACACCTAGAAACGCTCCAACAATCCAAGGCTTGAATGGCAAGCACGGCTCCAGATGGCTCCTTCCTTCTCCTTCCTTGCAAAGCTGCGGCACAAGAGGGATTTTCTGAGTTTAAAGCTCTTGTGTGTGGTGGATGGATGTAGGTGAGTTATGGTAGAGGGTGGTATAGGAGGTGGTCTGAATGGTGCGACAAATTGGGGTATATATAAGCCTAGGGATTACTTGGCCTAGGTTGTCAAGGAAAAGGATTTAGGACTCCAATCCAACAAAGAAAAGGCATCTAGAAAGGTTGGGGCACCAGATTTTTAGGGCTTCTAGAAAGGAGTGTTGTGGCATGTTTCTAGAAGGAAAATGCCTATTAAAAATAGGTTTTAGGTGTCCTAACATGAAACTTAGTATATCTCGATTCTCAACCACACCACACAACATCCAAGATGAATTGAGGGCTTACCTAACCAGAGAAGGATCAAGAGAACTCGCAGGAAAGTTCCTGGGTTCCACTGTCCTAGCTGCACCAAGAGAAAGGGATAGAGAGACGAGGTTTAGATGGTGATGATGATGTTGTTAACGGAGTACTACGAAGGGCGTAGAGGGTGCCGATGGGGGTAGAGTTCACGGGAGATTGAGACGGCGCCGACGAGGCGGAATACGCAGACGATGAGGAAAGCGAGGGAGGAGCAGAAGGCCATGTGGGAGAAAGATCGAGAGACTGAGGTCTCTGTGCGTGTGTGTGGGAGAAGGGAGAAGGGAGAAGGAAGATGAGAGAAGGATCCAGAGACCTCAGTCTCTGTGTGCGTGTGTGATCTGTGTGTGCGTGTGTTGTGCGTGTGTGATCTGTGTGTGCGTGTGTGGTGGCATGTGAGAGTCTGTGAGTGTGTGTGTGTGTGTGAGAAAAAAAAAGCATCCAAATAATTCAACTTTTACAGCTTTTATAGCTTGTACAACTTTTGACAAGACAAAAATAATGGCGTGTATCTAGCAAGTTTTATAACTTGTACAATTTTTTACAAGACAAAAATAAGGTGGTTTCATGCATCAAGATTCAAAACCGTGTGCCACGCGTGATATTCTTTCACATTCTCAGGGGTGGAGTATCAGATGATCACACATTTTTTGACCCTTCGAAAATTGAAAAACCTCTGTTACACCTTTTCGTTTCTTCTTCTTCCCTTAGCCCTTTCAGAGCCATTCCAGATCCATTCCAGAGCCATTTCAGAGCTTCAAACTGAATAAATGGATCTGCAGCTCGCGCCACTCCAAATTAAATGTTAAATACCTTCTTTCTCTCTCATGTATTCACAGACGGCAAGCTGCAGAGGATCGTCGAGGTTTTCCTGCTACGTACGACATCAAAAGTTCTAGATTTGTTACATTTGTGTAATTTTTATTTTATTGTTGCTCCACGTAGAATCTATTTGGCCTTTACACAAAGGGTTCCATATTTAAGGTAAGTTTACGAACTTATATTTATATTATTGTAATTTATACTTGCATGTTAATTTTTTGAAGTAATTAAGTAATGTTGTATAATTATTCCCTAGAATAATTTTAATATGTTTAATGTTATTTATTATTTTATATCAAATTGGATTATTATTCATTAATATTAGGTTTTATTATTCCATATTATTTTTATAATTACTTAAATTCTTACAATCATTTTCTTTACTTCCTATTTAATTCTTCTGTAGAATAACTTTACTTCCTATTTAATATGTTTCCGTCACTAAACTCACTACTATATTTTTTTCTGTAGAATAACTTTACTTCCTATTTTCTTTACTTCCTATTTAATATGTTTCCGTCACTAAACTCACTACTATATTTTTTGGCCAAAAAATAATTGCCTAATTTTCATGAAAAATAAATATAGGTACGTTTAAGATGTCCAGTGGAGCTAAATGTGATCCAGCTTGGGAACATGGAGACCCAATAGACGGAAACAAACATGGCACAATTTGTAAATATTGTGGTCGGGTAATGAAGAGTGGTGGAGTGACACAACTTAAGTACCATCTTAGTGGATTAGATCCAGGAAATAATGTCCAACGATGCGATAATGTCCCCCCAGAAGTGAAGGCATTCATCACCACATTATTAAAAAATAAAAAACACCATAACGAAAAGAAAATGCATGGAATGGAAAATATTCGAGTTGGGCTACGAGGAGAAGTCATTGGCCAAGCGGTTGACAGTGATGATGATGACGATGAGGATGAATGTGATGATGACATGGGACCTGAAGAACGACGCAGTTTCAAACAAGCATTACATGCCTCTAAACAGTCAGCATGGGAAAGAGAACACCTTCATAAAATTCCTAATAGAGCACAAGGTTCTGGGACAAGTGGTGGTGCACAAATGAGACGGGGAGCAAGTGTTAGAGAATCACAACCAACACCACCAATAGCCCCAAGTTTATATAAGTCATCCAAAGCACGTCAAAAGAGTGTTTGGAGTTATTTCACTGGAGGTAATGTGAAGGAGGGAATGGGGCATCTAATTAGCAAGTTCTTTATCTACGAAAATGTCCCTGCTGAGAAGGCATCATCACATCATTTCAAAAATATGGTATTGGGATGTCAACAGGCCGGTGTTGGAGTACAACCTCCAATTCCCTATGAGGTAAGAAACAAATATTTGAAAATGGAGTATAAAGACATTGGCGACTATGTTAACAAGTTGAGGTCAAAGTGGGAAACTAATGGTTGCACAATTATGTGTGACGGATGGACTGGCCCGACCAGATTATCTATCATAAACTTCATGGTATACTCCAAGGGAAAGACAATTTTTTTGAAGTCTGTTGATGTTTCAGACCATATAAAGAACTACAAGTATATTTACAAATTATTGAGGGATGTAATCATGGAGGTGGGAGAGCATAATGTTGTCCAAGTCGTGACCGACAACGGTTCTGCATTTGTCAAAGCTGGAAAAAAGTTAATGAAGCATCATAATGTGTTTTGGACATCATGTGCAGCACATTGTATTGATCTCATGTTTGAGGCAATGGGGAAGAGAGAGAATATTGCTACTGTCGTAAAAAGAGCTAGAACGATCACAAATTATATTTACAATCACAGTTGGTTGTTGGCAAAGATGCGTGAATTTTGCAAAGGAGAAATTATTCGCCCAGCTCCCACTCGATTCGCCACCAACTATATTGCATTAGACAGCCTACTTAAAAAGAAAGCAGGGTTGAAGAAACTATTCACTAGTGACGATTGGGCCAACTGATGTGAAAATTACTTGACACTCAAATTAAAACCCTATCGACGTAGTATATGAAAGTAGGGATCGTTTTAGACCGGGGATTAGAAGGGATGCTAATCTACACAAGTTAAACTCTAAAACACTAAACTAGACTCTAGACAACTCAAAACTGACCAAATTGACTCAAAACAGCAAAACTAATTTAAATAGACTCAAAACAGGTACTAGAAAGTGAATTGGATGAATTTTAGACTAGTAAGACTCAAAACACTAAAAGGAGACAGATTTGGACGAATTTAAGTAAACTAAAACACAAATAAGAACTAAGGGGGTTTTTAGACGAATTTATCAAAACTAAGAAGATTTCAGCAAACAAAGTAAATTAAAGAGAGGTGAAGGTGAATTCAAGGGTGAAAAACTAGTTAGAGGGTTCTTCTCCACACATGAACATATGCATACGAATTGATTTCCAGTTATTCTTTCGATAAACCATGAATGACAATGCTTCGAATTAATTGTATTGCACTAATCAATTCTCAGATTTCCCTAAATTCATTGAATTGAATGGATAACCATCACAACCAAATTATTCTTATCAAGTTCCCTAACTATGGAATACGCATGATAGAGACACATATCAAAGATCGTTAAGTTCCATGGAAATCATAAACATTGACAAGGCATTCATAACTATGAACTGCATGATAATTCTGCCTTGGATCTACTTAACACAATCGTGACTAACGACCTTTACTACTTGTGAATATAAGTTCATAACGATTAGGTGAAATTCCCCTATATCCTAGCATCAAATTCATGCATGTAAACTAAGTATGCATCCTTAATCAACACACAAGCACAAGTTCTTAATAAAACAGATAAGTAAACCACATCCACACAATTTATAAAACAATAACTGGAGGTAATCAATTCATACTAAACATATGTCGATGGCTTTGAATCCACCTCTAACTAAAACGAAATTAGTTCCACATGTTCAACATAATTGAAAAGCAAATTAAATTAAACATGGAAACGAAACAAGAGAAGAAAGAACTCTAAGAACTCCAATGGTTGCAGGTAGGCTACGGCACAACCCTTCCTCTCCAATGGAAGCCACGGCACAAGTCCTTCTCTCATCTCCAAAGGCTGCGGCAAAGGGGATGAGCGAATGTAGATGGATTGCTGTGATGTAGAATGAATTGTGATGTGTATCGGGGGTGGTGAAACCTGCGGCATCCCTCTAAACTTGTATATATAGGCACCACAAACCCTAGGATAATCAGATTAGGGCTTGGACTTAGCATAAGCAAAGGATTAGGGCTCTAGGTGTGGCAAGATGTGTAAATCCATTAGGAAAAAGTATTATGGCCCGATTAATTTCTTAAAAGGATTTGCACAACCAAATCCACAAGGAAAAGGGCTAGGCACGGCTAGGGTTTTTAGAAAAGGGATTTGAACTCCAATCTGAGAAGGAAAAGGGTTTAACAATCCACTCCAACAAGGAAAAGGGCTTCTTGATAGGAGCATATTTATGCTACTTATTTAGTGTGTTTTCTTGCATTTGTTTAGCTAGTTGTTGCTTAATATAGTGTTTAAAGTCATTTTCGTGTGTTTTTAGGTCCAAGAAGCAAAGTTGGCAAAAAGATGCATTTTGGAGCATTTTAGAGCAAATCTGGGCTTGGAATGGATAGCACAAGCAATGGGCATGAAGATGGACGAATTTGGAGTCCAAATGGAGTTAGGAATATGTTTCAAGGTTGGAGAAATAAATTCAAATCATTGAAGATAAGGAATCAGCTCAAAAGAAGGAGAATTATCCAGAACATTATCCAAAACAACCTTATCTTATCTTATCTTATCCAATCCTTATCCTATCTTACCTTACCTTATCCTAATCTTATCCTAACCTGTTTTCTTCAGTTTAGGGGACTTAAAACCTGATTTGTAGAAGTCCTATCCATTCCCCTACAAAAGTGGCGCCCCAAACTCTTCTAGAAACCCCAAAATCTGCCCAGAAACACATTCTTTCTAGAAGCCTAAAAATCTGGCGTCTCCTTCCCTTCTAGAATCCTTTTTCCTTGCCTTGCAAGGCATTCCCTGCGCTTATTCCTTTGTGCCGTGGGTTTTCAGGCCCTTTCCCTCTTGGATTCTGATTGTTAGGCATTTTCCTTGTGGATTTGGGTTCTACAAATCCTTTTCAGAAATTAATTGGACCACAATTCCTTTTCAAAAGTAATTGCCGCACCCTAATCCTATGTTTCTGCTAAGTCCAAGTCCTAAACTGATTTCCCTAGGGTTTGCCATGCTATATATACATATTTTCAAGCCCTGCCGCACACCACCACCCATCCATACGAATTCTACACACCTCTACACATCTCAGCCATTCCAAACACCATTCATAAACCCTAAACCACTTATGCCGCAGCCCTGCAAGGAGAGGAGGAGCAGCTTTGGAGCGTGTTGCACCCAATCTGGAGTGCTGGGCGTTCTTAGGTGTCTTCTACCTTATGTTTTCGTTGATTAATTTAGTTTTCCTTTGTTTTGCTGTAATCATGAGAGGCTAAAATCGTTTTTTAGCTAGAGGCTACTTTGAAACCATGATTTTGTGTGTGATATGACTTGATAAATTTCAGTTACAGATTCTTGAAGTATGAATGCAATTGGCTTAACTGTTTGAATTAGAACTTATTTCTGTTTGTTGATTGAGGGTCGACACTTAATTGGCATGCATAAATTTGATGCTAGGATATAAGTAAGTTTCACATAATCGTTACAAACTTATGTTCACAAGTAGTAAAGGTTGCTGGAACAATCGTGTTAAGTTCAATTCTTGGTGTGAGTAACATGATGTCATAGTTATAAATGCCTCGTCAATGCTTATGATTCTCATTGAGCGTAATGATCTCTGATTGTGTCTCTATTATGATGTCATGTAGGGAAATTGATGAGAATAATTTGGTTGTAGATGAGTTGTCCGTCCAATTCAATGAAATTAGGAGAATCTGAGGGTTAATTAGTGATTGACACGGTTAATCTGGGGCATTATCATTCGTAATTCAATGAAAACGTAACTGGAAGTCAAGTTATATGCATACAAGTCATGTGTGGATAAGGAAACCTCTAGCTAGTTCACCATCCGTCCTAAAAACCCAATTTCGTCTAAATCTGCCTAGTTTAAAGTCTGTGTTAGTTTTAACTTAGTTTCACTCTAAAACCAATCCCCCTTCACTTGTTTGAGTCTAATTAGTTAGAATCTGTCTTAGTTTGTGTTTTTGTGTGTTTTGAGTCAAGTTTAATTCAATTTTCGTCCAAAGTTGTGTCTAGTGTCTAGAATCTGTCCAATTAGTGTTTTTGAGCAGTTTTGAGTATTTTGAACCTGTTTTGAGTCCTACTAGTCTATTTAGAGTCCTTTGAGTCTTTTCAAACGTTTTTAACTTTGTTTTTGTATTTTAAGTCAGTTTAGAGGTTTTAGCAAGCCCTCCTAATCCCCGGTTTAGAACGATCCCTACTTGCATTTATACTACGATTTGACAACAAGAGGGTTTAATTTGAGTGCTTAACTTTAATCACATCAAAATTTTGGCGCCGTTGCCGGGGATTAGCAACTTTGCTAATCCCCCGTTATTTTGTTTTTTTTATCTTCGTGTGTGTGTTAGTCTAGTCTAGATTCTGATTCTAGTTTGTTTTCTTTGTTTTCAGGTACTAGTTTATGACTCGTAGTTCTCAAGTGGTTCGTGAGCATATCTTGGATTTTGACGGCGATTTTGAACGAACCTTGAGAAGGAAAAGAAAGAACGCAGAACCTCACCCACCTAGTTCAAGTTCTGAAGCCGAGGTTGAGGAGCAAGAAGAGGCCGAATCTGAGGAGATAGAGGAGGCCGAGGTTGAAGAAGTTATGGCTGCAGATAATCGAACCATTAAGGAGCTTTCGGCCTCGGGATTGGATAATGCAGTACCCCTATGTATCCAATATCCTAGGGCAGCTCCAGATAAGACCGACGAGTTCGAATTGAAGTCTAGCTTGTTGCATCACATTCCCAAATACCATGGGCTATCCATGGAAGATCCAAACAAGCATTTGAAGGAATTTGAAGTGGTTTGCTCAAGTATGACACCCATTAATGTCGATGGGAATATTTTGAAAATGAAAGCCTTTCCATTCTCATTGTTGGAAAAGGCTAAAGATTGGTTGTACGAATTGGCGCCCGGAACTGTCACATCTTGGGAAAGTATGAAACGAGCATTCTTGGAGAAGTTTTTCCCAACTTCAAGAGTCATTCTCTTGAGGAAACGGATTAGGGGTATTCAGCAAAATCAAGGAGAGTCTTTCCCTGCATATTATGAGCGTTTTAAGGGCCTAGTTGCGTCATGCCCTCAACACCAAATGAAGGAGGAACTGCTCATTCAATACTTCTATGAAGGACTCCTCCCCATTGAACGCTAAATGCTAGATGCATCAGCGGGTGGTGCATTGGTTGACAAGACGCCTGTGGCTGCCAAAACCTTAATTGCGAACCGAGCCCTCAATGCACAACAATATGAAGGTGTAGGACAAAGAGAGAGCCCACGGCAGCAACATGTCAATGAGGTAAGTGCTATTTCTGAAATTCAATCACAATTGGCTAATCTTACTCTCCTTGTGTCTCAGGTTGTCGAATGACCAAAATCACAACCACCACCAATCTGTGGCGTGTGCACCATGCAAGGCCACCAATCTGAAAGTTGCCCTCAATTGATTGAGAATGGAGGATGGGAGAGTGCCAACGCTGTTGGGTTCCAAGGCCAAAATCAGCCCCGATATGACCCATATGCAAATACCTACAATTCAGGTTGGAAAGATCATCCAAATCTGCGTTGGAGGGAACCCCAACAACCTCAACAGCAAGGTGGATTCCGGCCACCAACCCCTGGGATGTTTCCAAAGCCATATGCAACCATGCAATCCCAAACACAATCTGCCCAAAATAACTCAGGTTCGTCTCTTGATAATGATCAAGTTATTCAATTACTAACCACTTTGGCACAGGGGCAGCAAAATCAAACCAAAGAGATGCAAAACTATGCCAAGGAGGTGCAAAATCAAGCCCGGGAGGTGACTGAATTGAAGAAACAGATGGGACAAATGGCTGAGTTTATGGGGCAGTTTCGAGAGCATGGCAAACTTCCTAGTTCTACCACTGTGAATCCGAAGGGAGGGTTCGAATCTGTCAAGGCCATGACCCTAAGAAGTGGCAAAGAGGTTGGGACCGATCCAAAAACATCTGAATCTGCCCAAAAGGAGGATGAGACGTTGTTACAAGAGGAGGCAGAACAAGAGAAAGCCACGGCAAAGGTTGCTCCAACCTTGCCGCAGCCTTCCAATGCACTTAAACCCTCCAAAACGTCCACCACAGGTAAGTTGGGTTCAAATTCGATTGATTCTAACCTTGTTCCACCCAATGCACCATTCCCTCGCAGATTTATGCAATCAAAGAAGGAGGAAACCGAAAAGGACATTCTAGAAACGTTTCGAAAGGTGCAAGTCAACATTCCACTCCTTGATGCAATCAAGCAAGTTCCCAAATATGCCAAACTCTTGAAGGAGCTGTGCACAACAAAGAGGAGATTTTCAACTAAGGAGGTTGTTCGAGTAAGTGAAAATGTTTCAGCGGTGTTGCAACGCAAATTGCCTCCCAAATGCAAGGACCCAGGTAGCTTTACAATTCCATGCGTTATTGGTAATACCAGGTTCGAACATGCAATGTTAGATCTAGGTGCATCAATAAATGTCATGCCTTATTCTATTTATGCATCTATGAATTTGGGCGAATTGAAAAATGATGGAGTGATTATTCAATTAGCCGATAGATCTAACGCTTATCCAAAGGGAGTTTTGGAGGATGTCTTAGTGCAGGTTAATCATCTCATCTTCCCCGCTGATTTCTACGTGCTAGAGATGGAAGATTCGGCCCATTCCACCCCATTGCCGATTCTACTTGGAAGACCATTCATGAAAACAGCTCGCACAAAGATTGATGTGTTCACAGGGATCTTGACAATGGAGTTTGATGGGGATGTTATTGATTTTAAAATTTCTGAAGCTATGAAATATCCTAATGATGATTATTCTTGCTTTGCAATTGATATAATTGATTCAATGGCGCAGGAGCACTTGGAACAATTGCATGAGGATGCACTTGAAATGGTTCTTACAAATGGAATTGGATGCAAGAACCATGGGGCAGAACCAAGCACAACCCACGGCACCATTGAAGAACACCACGCCGTGCCCCCTAGTGATGATGTAGCTGAGATGGTGGCTGCCCTAGAATCTTTGCCAAAACAATATGGTAAGCCCCCAATCCCAATTTCAGATTCGATTTTGACTAATAAGTTGCTTCCTTCAGTAATACAGCCACCCTCCCTTGAACTTAAACCGTTACCAAGTCACTTGAAGTATGTTTTCTTGGGAGATCATGAGACATTGCCGGTCATCATCTCATCCTCACTCACGGCACAAGAAGAGGACAGATTGGTGCGTGTTTTGAGAGAGTATAAAACAGCCATTGGATGGACCTTGGCCGATATCAAGGGAATTAGCCCCACCACTTGCATGCATCGTATTCTTTTGGAAGAAGGAGCCAAACCATCTCGAGAAGCACAACGCCGACTCAATCCACCCATGATGGAAGTTGTGAAGAAGGAAATAATCAAGCTACTAGATTGCGGAGTGATTTACCCCATTTCTGATAGCCGATGGGTCTCTCCGATCCAAGTTGTTCCTAAGAAGTCCGGAGTCACTGTGGTCAAAAATGAAGAGAATGAGCTTGTGCCTACCCGAATCCAAACCGGATGGAGAGTTTGCATTGACTATAGGAAGCTCAACGCCACAACTAGAAATGATCACTTTCCGTTGCCCTTTATTGATCAAATGCTTGAAAGGTTAGCCGGTCATGCTTTTTATTGTTTTCTTGATGGCTATTCAGGTTACAATCAGATTGTTATAGCCCCGGATGACCAAGAGAAGACCACCTTCACGTGCCCCTTTGGTACCTTTGCTTATAGACGAATGCCATTTGGTTTGTGCAATGCACCAGCCACGTTCCAAAGGTGTTTGGTAAGTATTTTCTCTGATTTTGTGGAAAAGATCATTGAGGTATTTATGGATGATTTCAGTGTCTTTGGAGATTCATTTGATGGATGTTTGGATAATCTTACTTTGATTTTAAAACGATGCATCGAAACTAACCTTGTGTTGAATTGGGAAAAATGTCATTTTATGGTCAAACAAGGTATAGTGTTGGGGCATATCATATCTGAAAAAGGAATTGAGGTTGATAAGTCTAAAATAGAACTTGTACGCTACTTACCCTTTCCCACTTCGGTGAGAGAGGTTCGTTCTTTTCTTGGCCACGCAGGATTCTATAGGCGATTTATCAAGGACTTCTCCAAAATTGCACAGCCCCTATGCCGTCTCCTTAAAAAAGAAGTGTCTTTTGAGTTCAATGCGGAGTGTGAGACGGCCTTTACACATCTCAAGGAAGTGCTCACTTCGGCCCCCATCATCACTCCACCAGATTGGAGCCTCCCTTTTGAGCTAATGTGTGATGCATCCGATTATGCAATTGGAGCTGTTTTAGGCCAGAGGAAGAACAAACAGCCCCATGTCATCTATTACGCCTCTCGGACCTTAAACGATGCTCAACTGAACTATTCTACCACGGAAAAAGAACTTCTTGCTGTTGTCTTTGCTTTAGATAAATTTCGCTCATATTTACTTGGCACTAAAGTAATTGTATATTCTGACCATGCAGCCTTGAAGTACCTTCTCACCAAGAAGGAGGCCAAACCAAGGCTGATTCGTTGGATGCTCTTACTCCAAGAGTTCGACATTGAGATTAGGGACAAGAAAGGGAGTGAAAACGTGGTGGCTGACCACCTAAGCCGATTGGTGCACAATGAAGAGCCCCTCCCCATTCCAGAAACGTTCCCAGACGAGCAATTGCTGTCCATAGAGGTAAGTGAGCCTTGGTATGCTGATTTGGTCAATTATTTGGTCACAAAACGTGTCCCTAGCACCCTAGACAAATATAAACGTGATAAACTTCAAAAGGATGCTAGATTTTATGTTTGGGACGATCCATACTTGTGGAAATATTGCCCGGATCAGATTATTCGAAGATGTGTGCATAACTCTGAGTTTAATTCCATTCTTGCTTTCTGTCATACTTATGCATGTGGGGGTCATTTTGGCACCCAAAGAACAGCACTCAAGGTGTTAGAATGTGGTTTTTATTGGCCTACATTGTTTAAAGATGCTCGAACTTTCTGCATAACATGTGATAGATGTCAAAGAACAGGTAACATAGGTGCAAGGGATCAAATGCCGCAGACCACTATCTTCAATGTCGAAATTTTTGATGTTTGGGGTATTGATTTCATGGGTCCTTTTCCTTCTTCATATGGTTTCATTTATATCTTGCTTGCGGTTGATTATGTATCGAAATGGGTGGAAGCAAAAGCCACCCGTACTAATGATTCTCGAGTGGTTGCAGATTTCATTAAATCTAACATATTCTCCAGATTCGGTATGCCTAGAGTGTTTATAAGTGATGGAGGCTCCCATTTTTGCAACCGGACCATTGAGGCGCTGTTTAAGAAGTATAACGTCAAGCATAAGGTTGCAACGCCTTATCACCCTCAAACAAGTGGCCAAGCCGAGGTTTCAAATAGGGAAATCAAGCAGATTTTGGAGAAGACTGTTGGGCCAACCCGGAAGGATTGGAGTTTGCATTTAGACGATGCACTGTGGGCATATCGTACGGCCTACAAAACACCCCTAGGGATGTCTCCATTTCGACTCATCTATGGCAAGCCGTGTCACCTACCTGTGGAACTAGAGCACAAGGCGCATTGGGCTGTGAAAACATTCAATTTGGACATAGATGCGGCTGGAGTGCATAGAAAGCTCCAATTGAGTGAACTTGAGGAGCTAAGGAATGAAGCATATGAGAATGCCCGAATTTACAAGGAGAAAACAAAGGCGTTTCATGACAAGATGATTCGGGGCAAAACATTTTCAATTGGGCAGAAAGTGTTGCTTTTCAACTCCCGTTTACGTTTATTCCCTGGTAAGTTACGTTCTAAGTGGATTGGTCCTTTTGTTGTTACTAATGTTTTTCCACATGGTGCAGTCCAAGTCCAAAGCTTAAGGAACGGACAAGAATTCAAGGTGAACGGGCACCGTTTGAAGCCATACTACGAGAACACTGTGGGGCAGGTTGTGGAAGAAGTTCCTTTCCATGCCGTGGGCTCCAATGATGCTTAAACCGAGGAATCGTCCGGCTGGAAGACGTTAAAGCAAGCGCTTCTTGGGAGGCAACCCATGCATTCGAATAAAGACGACCTAGGAACAACCAGCTCAAACCCAGATTTGCGTTCTTAACTCTACTCTTTATTGCTTTTGTTTTGCCATATCTGTTATGTGTGTTAGTTGTGTTGTTTGCTTGCTTGTGTGTGAGTCCTTGCTTGAAACATTGAGGACAATGTTTGATTTAAGTGTGGGGGGGTAACCAAAATGTTTTGATGCAAATTCGTAGGGTTTTATCACCCATAACTTCTAATGTTGTTCCTTGCTGTTTTTAAGTGTTTTTAAGCTGTTTTGGAGTGTTTTAGTGTGTTTTGATTCAAAAATCCGAAAATCCCATAAAAATTTGAAAAATTGTTTTAAAAAACCCAAAAAGAGTTGTTTTTGTGTGTTTGTTTGTGTCTTAGGGTACCTTCCAACACAATGATGAGGATTCGGTTTGTAATTGCATGACTGTTAAAGAGAGTTGTAAACATGGATGAAAGTTTGATTTACTCTTTGGTTTATGCTTGGTTGTGGTTATAACTTATGAATTCACATGCAATCATAAAAGAAAAATCAGTTTTTGTAACATGCTTGAAGGAAGGAACTCAAACTAACGCTACAACCCTGAGAGACTTGAGCCTTTAACGTTCTTTGGAGAGTTAAAAAAAAATCTGTGCATTTGTTGTTTTCTAAAGTCGTTGCATGATCTCATTATTCTTTGCTTGGTTGCTACTTAGAAGGCGTTTCATCATTTAGTTCCAAATACTAGAACTCATATCCGTTTTATTCAAAGCATGAAATTGATTCGCATAACACGTAACAAGATGAAGTGTTTAGTTAAAACCAGTGCCAAAAAGCCTAACCCTTTGCATATGTATTGTAGGTTCAGCCCCTTGGAGCCATATTTAGCCTATGTTCTTTGTTAACCCACATTATCCTCACCTAGCCTAGATTAGGACCATCCATACCTTTGTTCTTGAAGCATAGTAACGCATGACTCAATATGAATTCCTTTTGATCATTGTTTGGCAGAAAACAAGTGTGGGGGAAGTGAGTTTTGTTGTGGGTGTGCCAAAGTCTTGAATGAGGCACGGCAAAGAAAAGAAAAAAAAAAAAAAAAAAAGAAGAAAAATCCGTGGAAAATAGAAAGACAAAAAGAAAAAGTTGTGAAAAGAATAAAAAAGGAGTTGAAAAGATGTGAAGAAGAGTTCTCAAGTGTTGTTTGTTGAAGGAAGGGTCCAAAACATTGAATACGGCCCTAATTGTTGCTTGAAACTTCCCTTGTGTTTCAAAGTTGATTTCTGCATGCTAAAGGGAATTCTAAGCGTCATATTCATTACTTTGCCTGCTATTGCTGTAAGAACGTTTGTTTTCTTTAACCTTTCTTTGTTAGCCAATTCCCCAAAGCCCCGTTACAACCCTATGCTTCAATCTTGAGTGTTGTGTGTTTCAATATGTGGAGTTTGGGATTGATATGAGCATATGGTGTCACTGGTTCTCGCATCTAAGTAGTAGCATTCCATTCATGAGATCATATCTATACATGCTTATTAACTCCAGAAATTGCTTTCTTTGTTATAAACATATGTGAGTGTTCGTTTTCATATTTACATCAATCTTCTCACATATACCTAGTGTAGGGTGTGTAGTCAGAAAATGTGTGTGAAAATAGAGTGCATATCTAGTAAGGAATTGAGGGAATTCTCTAAGGCATGTTACTGCATTCAAAACATCGTTTTAATTGGTTATTTGTGAACTAGTAAGTAGTGACTATGATTAAGTATGTGCTTAAGCGTAAAGATGACCAAAATCTGTGGGGATGATGATTTTTAACATGTCATGTGCATTGGAAATCGCTGAGACAATTGTTGGAAGGTTTAGGTTACGTTTTGTTTGTTTTGTTTTGCTCGAGGACTAGCAAAAGCTAAGTGTGGGGGAATTTGATAGGAGCATATTTATGCTACTTATTTAGTGTGTTTTCTTGCATTTGTTTAGCTAGTTGTTGCTTAATATAGTGTTTAAAGTCATTTTCGTGTGTTTTTAGGTCCAAGAAGCAAAGTTGGCAAAAAGATGCATTTTGGAGCATTTTAGAGCAAATCTGGGCTTGGAATGGATAGCACAAGCAATGGGCATGAAGATGGACGAATTTGGAGTCCAAATGGAGTTAGGAATATGTTTCAAGGTTGGAGAAATAAATTCAAATCATTGAAGATAAGGAATCAGCTCAAAAGAAGGAGAATTATCCAGAACATTATCCAAAACAACTTTATCTTATCTTATCTTATCCAATCCTTATCCTATCTTACCTTACCTTATCCTAATCTTATCCTAACCTGTTTTCTTCAGTTTAGGGGACTTAAAACCTGATTTCTAGAAGTCCTATCCATTCCCCTACAAAAATGGCGCCCCAAACTCTTCTAGAAACCCCAAAATCTGCCCAGAAACACATTCTTTCTAGAAGCCTAAAAATCTGGCGTCTCCTTCCCTTCTAGAATCCTTTTTCCTTGCCTTGCAAGGCATTCCCTGCGCTTATTCCTTTGTGCCGTGGGTTTTCAGGCCCTTTCCCTCTTGGATTCTGATTGTTAGGCCTTTTCCTTGTGGATTTGGGTTCTACAAATCCTTTTCAGAAATTAATTGGACCACAATTCCTTTTCAAAAGTAATTGCCGCACCCTAATCCTATGTTTCTGCTAAGTCCAAGTCCTAAACTGATTTCCCTAGGGTTTGCCATGCTATATACATATTTTCAAGCCCTGCCGCACACCACCACCCATCCATATGAATTCTACACACCTCTACACATCTCAGCCATTCCAAACACCATTCATAAACCCTAAACCACTTGTGCCGCAGCCCTGCAAGGAGAGGAGGAGCAGCTTTGGAGCGTGTTGCACCCAATCTGGAGTGCTGGGCGTTCTTAGGTGTCTTCTACCTTATGTTTTCGTTGATTAATTTAGTTTTCCTGTGTTTTGCTGTAATCATGAGAGGCTAAACTCGTTTTTTAGCTAGAGGCTACTTTGAAACCATGATTTTGTGTGTGATATGACTTGATAAATTTCAGTTACAGATTCTTGAAGTATGAATGCAATTGGCTTAACTGTTTGAATTAGAACTTATTTCTGTTTGTTGATTGAGGGTCGACACTTAATTGGCATGCATAAATTTGATGCTAGGATATAAGTAAGTTTCACATAATCGTTACAAACTTATGTTCACAAGTAGTAAAGGTTGCTGGAACAATCGTGTTAAGTTCAATTCTTGGTGTGAGTAACATGATGTCATAGTTATGAATGCCTCGTCAATGCTTATGATTCTCATTGAGCGTAATGATCTCTGATTGTGTCTCTATTATGATGTCATGTAGGGAAATTGATGAGAATAATTTGGTTGTAGATGAGTTGTCCGTCCAATTCAATGAAATTAGGAGAATCTGAGGGTTAATTAGTGATTGACACGGTTAATCTGGGGCATTATCATTCGTAATTCAATGAAAACGTAACTGGAAGTCAAGTTATATGCATATAAGTCATGTGTGGATAAGGAAACCTCTAGCTAGTTCACCATCCGTCCTAAAAACCCAATTTCGTCTAAATCTGCCTAGTTTAAAGTCTGTGTTAGTTTTAACTTAGTTTCACTCTAAAACCAATCCCCCTTCACTTGTTTGAGTCTAATTAGTTAGAATCTGTCTTAGTTTGTGTTTTTGTGTGTTTTGAGTCAAGTTTAATTCAATTTTCGTCCAAAGTTGTGTCTAGTGTCTAGAATCTGTCCAATTAGTGTTTTTGAGCAGTTTTGAGTATTTTGAACCTGTTTTGAGTCCTACTAGTCTATTTAGAGTCCTTTGAGTCTTTTCAAACGTTTTTAACTTTGTTTTTGTATTTTAAGTCAGTTTAGAGGTTTTAGCAAGCCCTCCTAATCCCCGGTTTAGAACGATCCCTACTTGCATTTATACTACGATTTGACAACAAGAGGGTTTAATTTGAGTGCTTAACTTTAATCACATCACTTCTAGAAGTCAGAAAACCAAGGGAAACAAAGGATAAGGTGCGGCACAAAGATAGGGGTTCTTGAAATTAGGTTTTAAGTCTCTTAAACTGAAATTAAATCCCTTTTGTAGCTGGAAACAAGGTAGGATAAGATTAGAATAGGATAAGATAAGGTTTGGATAAGATAAGGTAGTTTGGATAATGTTTTGGATCATTCTCCTTCTTTGTAGCTGATTCCTTATCTTCTTTGACTTGAATTTATTTCTCCAATTCTTTTGCACATTCCTAGCCTCTCTTGAAATTCAATTTCGTCCATCCATTTTGATCCATGCATGTGACATCCATTCTTGGCCCAAAACTGCTCCAAAATGCTCCAAATTGCTTATTTTTGCCATCTTGACACCTAGAACCTACAAACACACGAAAATAGCTTAAAATACAAAATTAACTAAGAACTAACAACGTAAATGCATGAAAACAAGCTAACTTAGTCGCATAAATATGCTCCTATCAAATTCCCCCACACTTAGCTTTTGCTAGTCCTCAAGCAAAACGAAACAAAACAAACCCCAAACAAACTAGACCTTCCAACTTTCACCTCAAGGATTTCCAACACACATTACATATTCAAGTTCATCATAACCATAGATTTTAGTCATCCCCACCCTTTAGTACATACTTAATCATAGTCACCATTCATTAGCTCGCATTTAACCAATTAAAACAATGTTTTGAATGTAGTAACATGCCTTAGAGAATTCACTCAATTCCTCACAAGGTATACACTCTATTTTCACACAGAATTTCTAACTACACTCCCTATTCTAGGTATACGTGAGAAAATTGATGTAATCATGAAAACGAACACTCACATATGTTTATAACAAAAAAAGCAATTTCTGGAGTTATTAAGCATGTATAGATATGATCTCATGAATGGAATGCTACTACTTAGATGCGAGAACCAGGGACACCATAGGCTCATACCAATCCCAAACTCCACATATTGAAACACACAACACTCAAGATTGAAGTATAGGGTTGTAACGGGGCTAGGGGTATTAGCTAACAAAGAAGGATAAGGAAAACAACCGTTCTAAAAGCAATAGCGAGCAAAGTAATAAATATGACACTTAGAACTCCCTTTTGAAACGCAGCCACAAACTTTGATACATAAAGGGAAGATCACACATACTTAGGGCCGAATTCAACTTTTTGGACCCTTTCTTCAACAACCAACACTCGTGAGCTTAATCTCACTTATTTTGAACACTTTTCACAGTTTTTCACATACTTTTCTTTTCCTTCTCACGAATTTTTTTCTTTGTTTTTCTTTTTTTTTTTTCTTTTCTACCCGTGCCTCTTTGATACCTTGGTACACATGAATGTACAACTTCCCCCACACTTGTTTGCTGCCAAATAACGAACAAAGGGAATTTACTCTAGGTCATGCTTCACTACGCCTTAAGAACAAGGGTAAGGATGGTCCTAATCTAGGCTAGGTAGGGAACATGTGGGTAAACAAAGAAAATGGCTAAACAAGGCTCAACGGGGTTAAACCTACAAAACTTAATGCACCGGGATAGGCTTTTTGACACTGGTTCACTACACAACTTCATCTTGTTTATGTGTTATGCACTTCAATATCATGTTTTGAATGAAACGGGTATGAGTTCTAGTACTTGGAGCTAAATGATGAAACGCCTTCTAAGTAGCAACCAAGCAAAGAATAATGAGATCATGCAACAACTTTAGAAAACAAGAATGCACAGAATATTAACTCTCCAAAGAACGTTTTAAGCTCAAGTCTCTCAGGGTTGTAGCACTAGTTTGAGTTCCTTCCTTCAAGCATGTTACAAAAACTGATTTTTTTCCTTTTTGATTGAACATGAATTCATGAATTATAACCACAATCAAGCATAAACCAGAGAGCAATTCAAACTTCCATCCATGTTTATAACTTTCCTCAATAGTCATGCAATTAAAAACCGAATCCTCATCATTGTGTTGGAAGGTACCCTAAGACACAAACAAACACACAAAAACAACTCTTTTTGGGTTTTTCAAAACAATTTTGTCAAATTTTTATGAGATTTTCGGATTTTTATGTCTAGACACACTAACATGCTTCAAAACACACTAAAAACACTTAAAACAGTGAAAACAACATTCGAAGTGATAGGTGATAAAAACCCACGAATTTCATACAAAAACACTTTGTTACCCCCTCACACTTAAATCAAACATTGTCCTCAATGTTTCAAACATAAACTCACACAAAAGCGAGCAAAGAACACAACTAACACACATAACAGATATGGCAAAACAAAAGCAATAAAGAGATAGAGTGGAGGAACGCAAATCTGGTTTTGGAGCTAGAATGCCATCATTCTCTCATTTGAACACATGGGTTGCCTCCCAAGAAGCGCTTGCTTTAACGTCTTCCAGCCGGACGGTACCTCCATTTATGCTGCAATAGGGCCAACGGCATGGAGGGGTACATCCTCCACAACATGCTCCTCAAAAGTCTCGTAATATGGCTTCAACCGATGTCCATTCACTTTAAACTCTTGTTCCGTCTTCAAACTTTAAATTTGGACTGCACCATGAGAAAAAACATTAGTAACAACAAAAGGACCAATCCACTTAGAACGTAACTTACCTGGAAACAACCGAAGCCGAGAATTGGAAAGTAACACTTTCTGCCCCACAGAGAACGTTTTGCTACGAATCATCTTGTCATGGGCAGCCTTTGTTTTCGCCTTGTAAATGTGAGTGTTCTCATAAGCTTCATTCCTTATCTCTTCAAGCTCATTCAATTGAAGCTTCCTATGAATTCCAGTGGCATCAGTGTCCATATTGAATGTCTTAACAGCCCAATGTGCCCGATGCTCTAACTCAACGGGAAGGTGACATGGTTTCCCATAAATGAGCCGAAATGGGGACATCCCAATTGATGTTTTGTAGGCGGTACGATACGCCCACAATGCATCATTCAAACGCAAGCTCCAATCCTTCCGAGTTGGTCCAACTGTCTTCTCCAAAATCTGCTTGATTTCCCTATTAGAAACCTCGGCTTGCCCACTTGTTTGAGGATGATAAGGTGTTGAAACCTTATGCGTGACATTGTACTTCTTGAGCAGGGCCTCAATGGTTCGATTGCAAAAATGGGAACCCCCATCACTGATTAGTACTCTTGGCATTCCAAACTTTGCAAAAATGTTAGCTTTAACGAAATCTGCAACCACTTTAGAATCATTAGTACGGGTGGCTTTTGCTTCTACCCATTTCGACACATAATCCACACCAAGCAAAATATAAAGGAAACCATGTGAAGAAGGAAAGGGCCCCATGAAATCAATACCCCAAACATCAAAGATTTCGATAGAATATATAGGTTGCTGCGGCATTTGGTTTCTTGCACTTATATTACCCGTTCTTTGACAACGATCATAAGTCATACAAAAAGTTCTAGCATCTCTAAAGATAGTAGGCCAATAAAATCCACATTCTAAAACTTTATGTGCTGTTCTTTGAGTACCAAAGTGACCTCCACATGCATAAGTGTGACAGAAAGTTAAAATTGAATTAAACTCATAATCATGCTCACACCTATGAAGAATCTGATCAGGGCAATATTTCCACAAGTATGGGTCATCCCAAACATAAAAACGTGCATCCTTTTGAAGTTTATCACGTTGGTGCTTGTTTAGCTCTCTTGGAATGTGTTTAGACACCAAATAATTCGCTAAATCAACATTCCATGGCTCACTTACCTTGATAGACAGCAACTGCTCATCTGGGAATGTCTCTTGGATAGGCACGACATCCTCCTCATGCACCATACGGCTCAAGTGGTCAGCCACCACGTTTTCACTCCCTTTCTTGTCCCGGATTTCAATATCGAACTCTTGGAGAAGAAGCATCCAACGAATAAGCATCCAACGAATGAGTCTTGGTTTGGCCTCTTTCTTGGTGAACAAATACTTCAAAGCTGCATGGTCAGTGTAAATAATAACTTTAGTACCAAGTAAATAAGAATGAAACTTATCTAAGGTAAACACAACAGCAAGAAGTTCTTTTTCAGTGGTGGAGTAGTTCAATTGCGCATCATTCAAGGTCCGGGATGATGACATGGGGTTTCTTGTCCTTTCTTTGTCCCAAGACAGCTCCTAATGCATAATCGGAAGCATCACACATAAGCTCAAAAGGAAGGCTCCAATCTGGTGAAACTATGATAGGGGCCGAAGTTAGCATCTCTTTGAGGTGTTTGAACGCCTTCTCACATTCCTCATCAAACACAAAAGCCACATCTTTCTGGAGGAGACGGCAAAGGGGGTTGGAAATCTTTGAAAAATCCTTGATGAATCGCCTATAGAATCCTGCATGTCCCAAAAAAGAACGAACCTCTCTAACCGAAGTAGGAGAGGGTAAGTAACGCACAAGATCAATTTTCGATTTATCAACCTCGATTCCCCTTTCTGAAATGATATGACCTAAAACTATGCCTTGTTTGACCATAAAGTGACATTTTTCCCAATTCAAAACAAGGTTAGTTTCAATGCAACGTTCTAGAATCAAAGTGAGATTATCTAAGCACCCATCAAACGAATCACCAAAAACCCTAAAATCATCCATGAATACCTCAATAATCTTCTCTACAAAATCTGAAAAAATACTTACCATGCATCTTTGAAAGGTGGCAGGTGCATTGCACAAACCGAATAGCATGCGACGATAGGCAAAGGTACCAAAGGGGCACGTGAAAGCGGTCTTTTCTTGGTCATCCAGAGCTATGACAATCTGATTATATCCAGAATAACCATCAAGAAAACAATAAAAAGAATGACCGGCTAACCTTTCAAGCATTTGATCAATGAACGGCAAAGGGAAGTGGTCATTCCTCGTGGTGGCGTTTAGCTTCCTATAGTCGATGCACACTCTCCAACCTGTTTGGACACATGTGGGCACAAGTTCAGTTTCTGCATTCTTCACCACAATGACCCCAGAGTTCTTTGGAACACATTGAATTGGTGAAACCCAACGGCTATCTGAGATTGGATAAATCACTCCACAATCAAGAAGCTTGATAATCTCCATCTTCACAACTTCCATCATTGGAGGGTTGAGTCGGCGTTGAGCTTCTTGAGTTGGTTTAGCCCCGCCCTCTAGAAGTATACGATGCATGCATGTTGTCGGGCTAATTCCCTTGATGTCAGCCAAGGTCCATCTGATGGCTGTTTTATGCTCTTTCAACACCCGAATCAACTTTTCCTCCTCTATTGCCGTGAGTGATGAGGAGACAATGACGGGCAACGTCTCATTATCTCCCAAAAAGACGTACTTTAAATGATCCGACAATGGTTCAAGCTCAAGTACGGGTGCCTGAATTACTGAGGGTAACAACTTATTAGTAGAAATGGGAATTGAAATTGGTTTTGAAGGCTTACCACGGTGCTGAGGTAGTGACTCAAGGGCAGCAACCATCTTGGCCTCTTCTTCACTTCTAGGCACGGCAATATTGGGTTTTTGCCCAATTCCTTGTGCAATTGTTGTTTCAAGGGGATCCCTCTCCAAGGAATCAAGATAATCCTGCGCCAAATCATCGAATATATCAATAGAAAAACAAGAATGATCTTCTTTAGGAAATTTGATAGTTTCAGAAAGATTGAAATCAATAATTTCCCTATCAAATTCCATTGTTAAAGTCCCTTTGAACACATCGATCTTGGTGCGGGCTGTTTTCATGAAAGGTCTCCCAAGGAGGATCGGCAATGGGGTAGAATGGGGTGAATCCTCCATGTCAAGCACGTAAAAGTCCACTGGAAAGATCAAATTGCCAATCGGCACCAAAACATCTTCCAAAACTCTTTTTGGATATGCATTAGAACGATTGGCTAATTGAATTATAACACCATCGTTTTTAAGCTCGCCTAAGTTCATAGATGCATAAATAGAGTATGGCATGACATTAATTGAAGCTCCTAAGTCTAACATAGCATGTTCAAACTTAGTATTTCCAATAACGCAGGGAATTGTAAAACTACCCGGATCTTTACATTTAGGGGGTAATTTCCTTTGCAACACCGCAGAAACATTCTCACTTACTTAAACCACTTCTTTGTTAGAAATCCTTCTCTTTGTTGTACAAAGCTCGTTCAAAAACTTAGCATACCTTGGGACTTGCTTTATTGCATCAAGGAGTGGGATATTGACTTGAACTTTCCGGAATGTCTCTAGAATGTCCTTGTCAACATCTTCTTTCTTTGATTGCCTAAACCTGCCAAGAAAGGGCACAATCAGTGGAGTAGAACTAGAAGAATTCGAATTGGAACCTACCTTGATGGTTGGGGATGGTTTAGAAGTGGGAAGTGGCTGCGGCAAGGGTTGTGCATCCCTTGCCGTGAGTTTGGCTGGTTCTTCCTCCTCCATTTGCAGCTTCTTGTCCTCTTCTTGACTTGATTTAGATGGTTTTGGACCAGTTCCAACCTGCTCACCACTTCTCAACATGATTGCTTTGGCGGTTTCAAATCCTCCTTTAGGATTAACAACAGTTGAACTAGGCAATTTGCCTTGTTCTCTGAATTGGCCCATGAATTCAGCCATTTGCCCCATTTGTTTCTTCAATTCGTCGACCTCTTTAGCTTGATTTTTTATGCTTTGCACTTCCTGCGTCAAAGAGGTTAGTACTTGAAGAATTTTATCATTATCTAACGATGAACCTGATTTGGTTTGGGCCGAAATTGGTTAAGGTTGTGTGGCTGCATATGGCCTTGGAAACATCCCAGGGGGCTGTCTAAATCCGCTTTGTTGCTGTGCTTGTTGGGAGTCCATCCACTTGAAGTTTGGATGATCTCTCCATCCCGGATTGTATGTATTTGAGTGTGGGTCATTTCTTTGTTGGTTTTGACCTTGAAATCCCACGGCATGGGCAGTTTCCCACCCCCCATTCTCAATCAACTAAGGGCATTGATCGTTGAGATGTCCCTGCATAGAACACACTCCACAAACTGTTGTACCTTGCACTTTGGTTCCATCAACAACCTGTGACAAAAGAAGAGTGAGATTAGCCATTTGAGATTGCAATTCTGAAATTGCACTTACCTCATTCACATGTTGCCGTGGCCTTTCTCTCTGTCCAACTCCTTCATATTGTTGCGCATTCAAGGCTCGATTTGCAATTAGAGTCTTGGCAGCCACTGGAGTTTTGTCAACCAAAGCTTCTCCCGCTGAAGCAATTAGCATTTGTCTCTCAATTGGAAGAAGTCATTCATAGAAATATTGAAAGAGAAGCTCTTCTTTCATTTGGTGTTGTGGACAAGAAGCTACAAGCGCCTTGAAACGCTCATAATAGGCTGGAAACGATTCTCCTTGGTTTTGTTGAATGCCACTAATCCTTTTCCTCAAGAGAATGACTTTTGAAGTTGGGAAAAATTTCTCTAAGAATGCGCGCTTCATGCTTTCCCAAGAAGTAACGGTTTCAGGTGCTAGTTCGTAGAGCCAATCCTTAGCCTTTTCCAAAAGAGAGAATGGAAAGGCTTTCATCTTCAATATACTTCCATTGACATTGACAGAGGTCATGCTTGAACAAACCACTTCAAATTCCTTCAAGTGCTTGTTTGGATCTTCCATGGACAACCCGTGGAATTTGGGAATGTGGTGCAACAAGCTGGACTTCAATTCGAATTCATCAGTCTTGCCCTCGGCTGCCCTAGGATATTGAATGCATAAAGGGGTTGCATTGTCCAATCCCGAGGCTGAAAATTCTTTGTCGTTCGATTATCTGCAGCCATGTCTTGCTCCTCTTCTGAATCCTCTTCAATTTCAACTTCAAATTCAGAATTAGAACTCGAACCAAGTAGATCAGGTTCTGGGTGCTTCCTCTTCCTTCTCAAATCTCGTTCAAAATCGTCGTTAAAATCCAAGATATGTGCGTGAACGGGTTGAGAACTTCGAGTCATACACTAGTACCTAAAACAAAGAAAACAAAACAACTCAGAAAACAAAGCAAAACAAAAACAAAAATAAACTAAGACACACGGCAGAAAATAGGGAGATTAGCAAGTTTGCTAATCCCTGGCAACGGCGCCAAAATTTGATGTGAAAATTACTTGACACTCAAATTAAAACCCTATCGACGTAGTATATGAAAGTAGGGATCGTTTTAGGTCGGGGATTAGAAGGGATGCTAATCTACTTAAACTCAACACTAAACTAGACTCTAGACAACTCAAAACTGACCAAATTGACTCAAAACAGCAAAACTAATTTAAATAGACTCAAAACAGGTACTAGAAAGTGAATTGGATGAATTTTAGACTAGTAAGACTCAAAACACTAAAAGGAGACAGATTTGGACGAATTTAAGTAAACTAAAACACAAATAAGAACTAAGGGGGTTTTTGATAGGAGCATATTTAGGCGACTTAGTTGGCTTGTTCTTGTGCATTTATGTTGTTATCTCTTAGTTATTTTAGTCTTTTAAGCCATTTTTGTGTGTTTTCAGGTTCTATGGAGAAAGTATGCAAAAAGGTGCATTTTGGAGCTTTTTGGAGCAAATTTAGGCTTGGAATGGTTATCACATGCTTGAAGCAAAAGGAATGGATGAAATTGAAGTCTTGAAGAAGTTAGGATTCCTACTCAAACAAGGATTCCTACTTGAAGTAGGAAAGTTAAGCCAAGGTTTCCTATTTTGGTGTGACCTTTCCTAATCCTAAATGTCCCTGAATTCCAGCAACTTTGAAGGCCTCATATGCATTTTAGGACACAAACTACACATTCCTTGCACCATTAAAGTCCTTGCCGCACCTTTCCCATTCTCCATTTCCCTTGCCGTGCAAGGGGACCCCCTTTCCCTTTCGTTTCAGGACACTTTCCCTTTCCTAATCATCCAGCCGCACCTCCTTACCCTTTCTTCTTCCTTACCGTGCAAGGGAGATGGTTATTTCCTGTTTCCTTGCATTTAAAGTACATTCCTTTTTTAATTTAGATCCTTGCCGCAAATCCCTTGTACTTTCCCTTAGTTTTCTGATTTTGTTTCCTCTTTCTAGAGCTTTTGACTTAATTTCTGTTTACCTAAATAACCTAGGGTTTTAATTCCTGAAACCTTTAAAATAAACTTCCTTGTTGCGGCCACAAAACATCATTCATTCACCCATTCACGCCAGAAATCATCCACCACTCTCTGCCAAACCCTTCCTTCACCATTCTCCATAGTTTCTGACCTTAAACAACCCTTGCTGCACCATACATCCATCCTAGCCATAAACCCAGCCTTCTACACCATTCATAACCCTAAAAACTCACCACCAAACCTTGTGCCGCAGCAAAGAGGAAGGAGGAGAGCCCTTGGACGTGCCTGCCATTCGAGTTAGGATTGCTGGAACGTTTTAGGTGTAATCTTTCTTTTGTTTTCAATGTTTCAATTCAATAATCTTTGTTCTGTGAGTATGAGGAACTAAACCCCTCTTAGCTAGGGGGGAATTCGAAACCATGGTTATACTTGCAATATGATTTGATTACATCCAGTTGTGATTCATAAGTTGTGAATTCAATTTACTTATCTGTTGAATTAAAACTGATTTGTGTGTGTTGGTTGAGAGTGCACGCTTAATTTTCATGCATAAATCTGATGCTAGGATATAAGGGAGTTTCACCTAATCGTTATGAACTTATATTCACAAGTAGTGAAGGTTGCTGGTCACAATCGTGTTAAGTAAATTCTTGGCATAAGTGTCATGCGTTTTCATAGTTACGAGTGCCTCGTCAATACTTATGATTTTCATTGAACTTAATGATCTTTGATTGTATCTCTATCATGCGCTTTCATGTAGGGAACTTTTGAAGAATAATTTGATTGTGATGCGCTTTTTCCATCCAATTCAATGACATGAGGAAAATCTGAGGGTTAATTTAAGCGTACCTAATTAATCTGGCGTGTTGAGAATTTGTGGTTTATTGAAAAGCAACTGGAAATCGTTTTGTTTGCAAGTGTGTCATGTGTGGAGAAGAACCTCCTAGCTAGTCCATCATCCATAGTTTCATCCAAATTCGTGCAGATTTCATTAGTTCCTTACTTTACCTGTTTTGTTTTCCAATTCGTCAAAACCCAATCCCCATTTACTTTGTTGAGTCATATTTGTTAGAAATTGATTTAGTTTGTGTTTTTAAGTGTTTTGAGTCAAGTCAAAACTTATTTCCGTCCAAATTTACTCTTAGTGGTAGATTTGAGTTTTTTAGTTTGTTTTGTGCTGTTTTGAGTCTTTTGAGTTGTTTTAGTGTCTTAGAGTCTAGTTTTGCATTCTTTGAGTCTAGTTTAGTGTTTTAAACTTTGTTTTTACATTTTTGAGTCAGTTTCAAGTGTTTAGCAATCTCTCCTAATCCCCGGTCTAGAACGATCCCTACTTGCATCTATACTACAATTGTCAACAAGAGGGTTTAATTTGTGTGCTTATATATTTCGCATCAGTTTTTGGACGAATTTATCAAAACTAAGAAGATTTCAGCAAACAAAGTAAATTAAAGAGAGGTGAAGGTGAATTCAGGGGTGAAAAACTAGTTAGAGGGTTCTTCTCCACACATGAACATAAGCTTACGAATTGATTTCCAGTTATTCTTTCGATAAACCATGAATGACAATGCTTCGAATTAATTGTATTGCACTAATCAAGTGTCAGATTTCCCTAAGTTCATTGAATTGAATGGATAACGCATCACAACCAAATTATTCTTATCAAGTTCCCTAACTATGGAATACGCATGATAGAGACACATATCAAAGATCGTTAAGTTCCATGGAAATCATAAACATTGACAAGGCATTCATAACTATGAACTGCATGATAATTCTGCCTTGGATCTACTTAACACAATCGTGACTAACGACCTTTACTACTTGTGAATATAAGTTCATAACGATTAGGTGAAATTCCCCTATATCCTAGCATCAAATTCATGCATGTAAACTAAGTATGCATCCTTAATCAACACACAAGCACAAGTTCTTAATAAAACAGATAAGTAAACCACATCCACACAATTTATGAAACAATAACTGGAGGTAATCAATTCATACTAAACATATGTCGATGGCTTTGAATCCACCCCTAACTAAAACGAAATTAGTTCCACATGTTCAACATAATTGAAAAGCAAATTAAATTAAACATGGAAACGAAACAAGAGAAGAAAGAACTCTAAGAACTCCAATGGTTGCAGGTAGGCTGTGGCACAACCCTTCCTCTCCAATGGAAGCCACGGCACAAGTCATTCTCTCCTTGATAGGAGCATATTTATGCGACTTAGTTAGCTTGTTCTTGTGCATTTACATTGTTAGTTCTTAGTTATTTTAGTCTTTAAAGCCAAATTCGTGTGTTTTCAGGTTCTAAGGACAAAGTATGCATGAAGGTGCATTTTGGAGCCTTTTGGAGCAAAATTGGGCTTGAAATGGATTGCATGCATATGGAGCACAAGGAATGGACGAATTTGAAGTTCAAATGAGGCTAGGAATGTGTTTAAAAGTTGGAGAAATAAATTCAAGTCAAAGAAGATAAGGAATCAGCTACAAAGAAGGGGAATTATCCAAAACATTATCCAAACTACCTTATCTTATCCAAACCTTATCTTATCCTATCCTAATCTCATCCTACCTTGTTTCCAGCTACAAAAGGGCTTTAATTTCAGTTTAGGAGACTTAAAACCTGATTTCTAGAAGTCCTTATCCCTTGTCCTACAAAAAGGGCGCCCCAAACCCTTCTAGAAGTCCCAAATTTTGCCATGAAACACATTCTTTCTAGAACCCTAAAAATCTGGAGCCTGGACCCTTTCTAGAAGCTCTAGAACCTGCAATCCTTTTCCCTTCAGATTTTGGTGCTAAACCATATTCTTTTCCTTCAGAAATTCGTGCTATGCCCTAGCCCTATAAATACATCCTTTGTGCCGCATATTTTACACACCATTCACCATCCACCATTCACCATCCACCATCCACCATAACTCACCTACATCCATCCACCACCAACCATTCATCACAGAAATCCTCCTTCCCTTGCCGTAACTCACATCCAACCTAATCTATCTCTGACCCATTCATACATCCATACAAATCCATAGTCTCTGGTGCCACAGCAAGGTGGGGAAGAAGAAGATCCTGTGCGTTTCATGCTTGCAGATTGGAGCGTTTTAGGTGTACTTCGTTCTTGTTTTCAATGTTTATTTTGTTATTACTTTCTGATTTTGCTGTAACCATGAGTGGCTAAATCCTTATTTAGTTAGGGGGAAGTTTGAAGCCATGAACATGTTTGAGATATGAATTGATTTCTTCCAATTGTGATTTGATAAGTTGCGATTGCAATTCACTTAACTGTTTTAGTCATAACTGATTCTTGTACGTTGATTAAGGATGCATACTTAGTTTTCATGCATGAATTTGATGCTAGAATATAAATGAGTTTCACCTAATCGTTATAAGTTTATATTCATGAGCAGTGAAGGTTGCTTGTCACAATCGCGTTAATTGAATTCTTGGCAAACGTATCATGCATTCATAGTTACAATTGCCTCGTCAACACTTATGATTTTCATGGAACGTAATGATCTTTGATTGTATCTCTATTATGCATTCATGTAGGGGACTTTTAGAGAATGATTTGGGTTGTCGCATGCATTCATCCAATTCAATGAGTTAAGGAAAATTTGAGGGTTAATTTGTGCATCACGGTTAATCTGGGGTGTTGAGCATCATAGTTTATTGAAAAGCAATTGGAAATCGATTCATGTACAAGTGTGTCATGTGTGGGGAATGGACCTCTAACTAATCTATCCATCATCTTATTTCCTAAATTCGTTTTACAATCTGTTTAGTTTTACAATTTGTTTGTTTGTTTCAATTTCGTCAAAAACCAAAACCCCCTTTTACTTTCTTGTTTCAAAGTGTTTAAAATCTGTTTTGTTTGTGTTTTAGAGTGTTTTGAGTCAAGTCAAAACCCTAAATTAGTCCAAAGTTGTGTTTAGAGTCCAAAACTGCCCAGATTGTGTTTTTAGGCAGTTTTGAGTGTTTTTAGCTTGTTTTGAGTCTTTTGAGTTTGTTTTGAGTCCCTTGAGTCTTTCCAAACGTTTTTAACTTTGTTTTTGTGTTTTAAGTCAGTTTAGAGGTTTTAGCAAGCCCTCCTAATCCCCGGTTTAGAACGATCCCTACTTGCATTTATACTACGATTTGACAACAAGAGGGTTTAATTTGAGTGCTTAACTTTTATCACATCACTCCTCTCCAAAGGCTGCGGCAAAGGGGATGAGTGGATGTAGATGGATTGCTATGATGTAGAATGAATTGTGATGTGTATGGGGGGTGGTGAAACCTGCGGCATCCCTCTAAACTTGTATATATAGGCACCACAAACCCTAGGGTAATCAGATTAGGGCTTAGACTTAGCATAAGCAAAGGATTAGGGCTCTAGGTGCGGCAAGATGTGTAAATCCATTAGGAAAAAGTATTATGGCCCAATTAATTTCTGAAAAGGATTTGCACAACCCAAATCCACAAGGAAAAGGGCTAGGCACGGCTAGGGTTTTTAGAAAAGGGATTTGAACTCCAATCTGAGAAGGAAAAGGGTTTAACAATCCACTCCAACAAGGAAACGGGCTTCTAGAAGTCAAAAAACAAAAGGGAAACAAGGGATAAGGTGCGGCACAAAGATAGGGGTTCTAGAAATTAGGTTTTAAGTCTCCTAAACTGAAATTAAATACCTTTTGTAGCTGGAAACAAGGTTGGATAAGATTAGGATAGGATAAGATAAGGTTTGGATAAGATAAGGTAGTTTGGATAATGTTTTGGATAATTCTCCTTCTTTGTAGTTGATTCCTTATCTTCTTTGACTTGAATTTATTTCTCCAATTCTTTTGCACATTCCTAGCCTCTCTTGAACTTCAATTTCGTCCATCCATTTTGATCCATGCATGTGACATTGATTCTTGGCCCAAAACTGCTCCAAAATGCTCCAAATTGCTTCTTTTTGCCATCTTGACACCTAAAACCTACAAACACACGAAAATAGCTTAAAATACAAAATTAACTAAGAACTAACAACGTAAATGCATGAAAACAAGCTAACTAAGTCGCATAAATATGCTCCTATCACCAACCACAATTTCAGCCGCTCAAATGCAGGTCGTATAGTGCTTGATCATGCTTTTTGGACTCAATCAGAACATGTGTGCCAACTGTTTGAACCTCTTTACAAATTTTTACGGTTCGTTGACACAGAAGTGTATCCTACTATGGGGGCAATATATGAGTTGATGCGTGTAGTGAAGGATGACTTGGAAAGAAAACATGGTGCAAGGTGGGTCGTAAAGATAATTGATGACCGATGGTATAAAACATTATACCACGGTTTGCATGCAGCAGGTATAAATTATGTCATAATTTGCACTTCATTTCTTTAGTTGCATAAGTATTATTTCTCTTATATTAGAGTATGTGTTTCTTTGAACAACATATTATTTGAATCCTCGATACCATTACAAACCCAGTGTTGGAGATGATGGCACCCTTATACGTGCTGTACATAATGTATACTCTAAATTAGACCCTGCATCACCAGCAGTTGGCCAATTTGGAAATGAGGTACACAATTACTTAAATTATAATAATTACATTGTTGGATTAAACTAACACGATTTATTGAATTCAGCTAACATGGTTTAAAGAGCAAGAAGAACTTTTGGAGAACCAACATCAGTTGCTGCTCGAACAAAAATGTCTCCTAGTGAGTGTAAACATATTTCACTATCAGTTTATAATAGAATTTGTTGGAGTTATTAGGCTTATCAACATTGTTTTTCATTGTAGCTGAATGGTGGATCATGTATGAGACTAATGCACCAACTGTGAAAAAGTTAGCAATCAAAGTATTATCACAAACAACTTCCTCATCTGCTTGTGAAAGAAATTGGAGTACATTTGCACTCATACACACAAAGCAAAGAAATAGGTTGGCTTATAGTAGGTTGGAAAAAAAATAGTTTATTGCTACTACAACATAAAGCTTCAAATTCGAGATAAGGAAGCAGAAATAGATCATGTCGACCGTGGTGACCGACTAGATGTGTTTGATATTGTTGCTGAAGATGATGATATAGAGGGTAACCAACTTTATCAATGGATTAGACCTCTTCATTTAGATGATGATGAAGGCAACCCAGCTCCCAGAGTTACTGAAAAAGCACGTAATGAAGGGATAAATGTAGAAAGATTATTAGAGGAGGAGGTGGGATCTAGCAGCGCTGACTCTTTGGAAGAACTTTTGCACCCAAGACCAAGAAACACTGGAATTCCACCTTTTTCCAATCCTACACAACCATAAGATCATGCTGATACTAATGATAGCTCTAGTACAAGATCAGGAGACTCACCTACCACCGGAGGTGGGAATGATGAAGGATATAGTGGAGCTGGAGGTAGTGATGGTGGATATGGAAACGATGTTGGACCACCTCCCGGATTTATGAGCCCCTTCACTGGTGAGGCAAACTTCACGCATGCAACACAGGATGAGGACCATGGCAGTAGGCAGACAGGACTAGGAATTGGTGCCATAGAGAAGGACTATACTCGTAGAGAAAGAGGCAAGGGGACTTTGTCAAGTCAAGAAGATGACTCGTTATCTATAACTTCGGACTCTATTGGAGTGGGAAGTAGTAACTATAGTTATACTCATAACCAACCATTTCCCTACCCTTCATATCCCATTCCTGTTGGGATGGAATCGAGTGACTCATGGAAAGAATCCGAGACTCAATCTTCAAATGATTTTGCTTATGGACAACGTCAACCAATCTCGGATCCATATGGGTGGCATGTTAACAATTACATGAAAAACTATTTTGGGGATTTATCATTTGATGACTACTCTTCACAATACACTTACTCTACACATAGAGATGATGAAGATAGTGAAAAATTTGAACCTCATAGGAACTCTATGTGGTACTAAGTCACTCATATATCTTACCATGCAATGTATAAAGTGTAAAATATTGTACTAATTCATTATATATAAATGATTATGGTGTGTTTAAACTTCTTTCATTAATTACTATACATTTTCTACACTCACAATGTTTGCCAGCTCGCTATATAATCAACTTAAATCAGTTAAATCCATCATGCAATGCATTTCCTTCCAATTTTTTGTGATAAACTAATAGATAATTGACTAAATAAACATCCTGCAAAGTTTCAATAAAAATTTCCAAGTTTTTCTTACAATTTCCGTGGTTTTTATTCAATTTTTATCGATATCGATAATATCCCGATATTTCCATCGATATTTCCGTGTTTTTGGACTACCGATAATTCCGATATCATCCATATTTAATACCTTGCTCACAGCCATCTGAGGAGTTCTATCAATGGCCATATGTGATGTGATAAAAATTAAGCACTCAAATTAAACCCTCTTGTTGTCAAATCGTAGTATAAATGCAAGTAGGGATCGTTCTAAACCGGGGATTAGGAGGGCTTGCTAAAACCTCTAAACTGATTCAAAACACAAAAACAAAGTTAAAAACGTTTGGAAAGACTCAAGGGACTCAAAACAGGTTCAAAAGACTTAAAACAACTCAGAAACACTCAAAACTGCCTAAAAACACAAACTGGACAGTTTTGGACTCCAAACACAACTTTGGACGAATTTAAGGTTTTGACTTGACTCAAAACACTCTAAAACACAAACAAAACAGATTTTAAACACTTTGAAACAAGAAAGTAAAAGGGGGTTTTGGTTATGACGAAATTGAATCAAAGAAACAAATTGTAAAACTAAACAGATTGTAAAACGAATTTAAGAAAATAAGATGATGGATGGATTAGTTAGAGGTCCATTTTCCACACATTGCACACTTGTACATGAATCGATTTCCAATTGCTTTTCAATAAACTATGATGCTCAACACCCCAGATTTACCGTGATGCACAAATTAACCCTCAGATTTTCCTTTACTCATTGAATTGGATGAATGCATGCGACAACTCAACTCATTCTCCAAAAGTCCCCTACATGAATGCATAATAGAGATACAATTAGAGATCATTACGTTTCATGAAAATCGTAAGTGTTGACGAGGCAATTGTAACTATGAATGCATGATACGTTTGCCAAGAATTCAATTAACGCAATTGTGACAATCAACCTTCACTACATGTGTAGAATGGTGGAATGGAGTACGGCAAAGGAATTTCTGTGATGAATGGGTTGGTCTCTGCGGCAAAACCCTAAAACATGTATATATAGGCACCTCAAAACCCTAGAGAAATCAGATTTGTACTTGAGCTTTACAGAAATTAAGGAATAAAGGCCTAGGGTGCGGCATTTAATTTGGAAAAGGAATTGTGGTCCAATTAATTTCTGAAAAGGATTTGTAGAACCCAAATCCACAAGGAAAAGGGCCTAACAAATCAGAATCCAAGAGGGAAAGGGCTTGAGAGGTGCGGCACAATAGGATAAGGGCAAGGGAATGCCTTGCAAGGCAAGGAAAAAGGATTCTAGAAGGGAAGGAGGTGCCAGATTTTTGGGGTTCTAGAAGGAATGTGTTTTATGACAGATTTTGGGACTTCTAGAAAAGTTTGGGGTGCCACTTTTGTAGGACAAGGGACAGAACTTCTAGAAAGAGTGTTTTGTGGCTGATTTCAAGCCTTTTTGTCTTCAAATTCGCCCATCAACTTGCCTCCATGCTTGCAGTATCCAATCTTGGCCCAAAAATGCTCCAGAATGCTCCAAATCGCTTCTTCTTGCCATTTTGACACTTAAAACCTACAAACACACGAGAATAGCTTAAAATACAAAATTAACTAAGAACTAAGGACGTTAATGCATGAAAACAAGCTAACTAAGTCGCATAAATATGCTCCTATCAATATGCACCATCATAGCCTCCACCACAATCTTCCTAAACAAATTCAAGTACGTCAATGGATAATGACCAAATTGTTCAATTACTCACCTCTTTGACACAGGAAGTAGAGAATCAAGACCAAAGGATGAGCGAATTGAGGAATCAAATGGGAGAGATTATGGAGTTCGTGGCACAAATTCAAAAGCAAAGGGAACTCTCCAACTCAACTATTGAAAATTTGAAGGAAGATTTTGAAATCCATGATGCAATCACTTTGGGAAGTGCTATGGAGGTTGGAGCTGACCTAAAAACGCCCAAACATAGCCTAGAGTGGATGAGGAGCTGCTGATTGAGGAGGAGGAAGAAGACATACACACGGCAAGGATAGAACAACCCTTGCCGCAGCCCCCTAAGCCCTCTAAACCACCACCACAAGTAAGGACGTCCCAAATTCATTTAATTCTAATGATATTCCTCCAAATGTCCCTTTTCCTCGTAGGTTTTTGATTCCCAAGAAAGAAGAGAGTGAAAAAGACATCATGGAAACCCTTCCAAAGGTGCAAAGTACTATCTCAATTCTTGGTACACCAAATCAAGTTCCAGAATGTGTTGATTTCTTTGAAGAACTTTGTACATCAAGAAGAAGGATTCAAGAGAAGGAAGTGGCTGGAGAATACCAAGAATTCATCAAAGAGGACATATATGAGACATAAAAGCCCAAAAAAGTTGAGTTTGATGACACGGGACAAGTCACAACCATCATAGTAAATCTGGCCAAATGCAACATTCCTGAAACGTTCACGGACGTGGTGTTTGTCATTGAGTTTTTGTCGGACAAAGCAAGTAAGTCATCTTCTCCAATTTCAATTACGTTTTCTACTAACTTGCTGATTTTGATGATTCAGGTACCTACACTAGAATTTAGACCATTGTCGGATCATTTCAAGATCACCATCCATTCAAAGATAAACCCATGCATTCAAATAAGAAGGGAGACCTAGGAATCGACCCACAATCAGATTTGCATTCCTAAACCCTTCTCTTTACTTCCTTCATTTTGCTTTGTTCGTTGTTTGTTTGTTTTCTGAGTTTATGCTCGAAACATTGAGGACATTGTTTGATTTAAGTGTGGGGGGGGGGGGGGGGGGGGGTAAGTGTTTTTGATGCAAATTCGTGAGATTTTATCACCCATTACTTCTAATGTTTTTCTCACTGTTTTTAAGTGTTTTTAAGCTGTTTTGGAGTGTTTTTGTGTGCTTTGATGTAAAAATACGAAAATTTGAAAAAAAATCATTTTTAAAAGTGTTTTTAGAGTCGTTTTTGTGTGTTTTTGTCTTAGGGTACCTTCCAACACAATGATGAGGATTTGGTTTTTAATTATATGACTGTTCAAGAGAGTTATAAACATGGATGAAAGTTTGATTTACTCTTTGGTTTATGCTTGGTTGTGGTTATAATTTATGAATTCACATGCAATCATAAAGGAAAAATCAGTTTTTGTAACATGCTTGAAGGAAGAAACTCAAATTAATGCTACAACCTTGAGAGACTTGAGCCCAAAATGTTTATTTGGAGAGTTATTAATCTGTGCATTCTTGTTTCTAAAGTCGTTGCATGATCTCATTATTCTTTGCTTGGTTGCCACTTAGAATGCATTTTCATCACTTTAGATCCAAATACTAGAACTCATATCCGTTTCATTCAAAGCATGATATTGAAGTGCATAACACATATCAAGATGAAGTTGTGTAGTGACCACCACAGCCAAAAAGCCGAACCCCTTTGTCATATGTTTTGTAGGTTTAACCCCGTTGAGCCTTGTTTTGCCTATGTTCTTTGTTAACCACATTATCCTTACCTAGCCTAGTTTAGGATTATCCATACCCTTGTTCTTAAAGGATAGTGAAGCATGACTTAGAATGAATTCCTTTTGGTCTACATTATGCAGTAAATCAAGTGTGGGGAAGGGATTTGTGTCTGTTTCTGTGCCAAGATAAAGAAAAATTTGTGGAAAAAGAAAAAGAAAAAGAAAAAGTTGTGAAAAGAATGAAAAAGAGTTGAAAAATAAGTGAGAATGAGCTCACAAGTGTTGATTGTTGAAGGAAGGGTCCACAACATCAAAATTCGGCCCTAGAGTGTGTAAATCTTCCCTTTTGTGTTTAAAGTTGATTTTTGCATTCAAAATTGAATTCTAAGTGTCAATTTCTTTACTTTGCTTACTATTTCTTTAAGAACCTTTGTTTTCTGTATCCTTTCTTTCTTACCCAACACCCTTAGCCCCGTTTCAACCCTTTAACTTCGATCTTGGGTGTTGTGTGTTTCAATATGTGGAGTTTGGAATTGGTATGAGCATATGGCATCACTGGTTCTCGCATCTAAGTAGTAGCATTCCATTCATGAGATCATATACATGTTGATTAATAATTCCAGAAAAGTGCTTTCTTTGCTATAACATATGTGAGTGTTCGTTTTCTGATGTGAGAATTACTTGTCACTCAAATTAAAACCCTATCGACGTAGTATATGAAAGTAGGGATCGTTTTAGGCCGGGGATTAGAAGGGATGCTGATCTACACAAATTAGACTCTAAAACAATAAACTGGACTTAAAACAATGAAAACAAGTACTAGGGATCAATTTGGACGAATTTTAACTCTAGACACCTTTAAACAACCTAACTTGACTCAAATAACTCAAAACAAACTCAAAACAGCAAATAGAATTCAATTAAACAGTTTCTGGACTCTAAAGACTCAAAACAAGCTAAATAGACCTAAAACACACAAAACAAGTTATCTAGACTCTAAACTAACACCGAAGATTGATTTGAACGAAATTAAGACTCAAATTGACTCAAAAGACTAAAAGACTCAAGATTTGACGAATTTAGACTATCTTAACACAAATTAAAAGCAAGGGATTGTTTGAAAACGGATTTAAACTTAAGCAAAACAGAATTGTAAACTAGACTTAGTTTTGTACGAAATTGGTGATTTAAATGGGTGAATGGCTAGTTAGAGGGATCCTTATCCACACATAAACATATGCATACAACTTGATTACCAGTTACTCTTTCGATAAACCATGAATGACAATGTTCCGAATTAATTGTATTGAACTAATCAATTTCCAGATTTCCCTAGATTCATTGAATTGAATGGATAACGCATCACAACCAAATTATTCTTTCTCAAACTCCCTAACTATGGAATACGCATGATAGAGACATTCAACAAAGATCATTAAGTTCAATGGAAATCATGAACATTGACAAGGCATTCATAACTATGGAAGACGCATGTTAATCCAGCCTAGGGTTTACTTAACATGATTGTGACTAGCAACCTTTACTACTTGTGAATATAAGTTCATAACGATTAGGTGAAATTCCCTTATATTCTAGCATCAAATTCATGCATGTAAACTAAGTATGCATCCTTAATCAACACACAAGAACAAGTTCTTAATAAAACATATAAGTAAACCACATTCACAATTTATGAAATCATAACTGGAGTAAATCAAATCATAAGAAACATATATTCATGGCTTCAAATTCCCCCTCTAACTAATAGGGGTTTAGTTCCTCATGATAGCAATTAAACAAAGAAAACTGAATTGAAACATTGAAAACAAAGATAGACAACACCTAAGAACGCTCCAGCAGTAGTCACGACTTAGAGTGGCACCTTCTCCTTCCTTCCTTGAATAGCTGCGGCACAAGAGGGGTTTTCTGGGTTTGTGTGGATGATATGGCACGGCAGGGGGTGAATTAGGTCAGAAACTATGGAGAATGGTGAAGGAAAGGGGCGGCAGAGAGTGGTGGATGATTTCTGGCGTGAATGATGTATATGGAGGGTGGTGTGTACGGCAAAGGGCTGATTAATATATATATAGGCACCAAAAACCCTAAGTGAATCAGATTAGGACTTCTAGAAAGCCAAATCCATCCAGAAATAGGCTCAAAACAATCAGATTTCCAATGGGAAAGGGCCTAAGGTGCGGCAGATTTGGATAAGGAGGGATAAGGCTTCTAGAAAGCCTTGCAAGGCAAGGAAATCAGGTTTTCTGGAAGGCTAGGTGCGGCAAGGCTTAGGGTTTCTAGAAACTCAATTTAAATGTCCCCCAATCAGAAAATAAACCCTCATTGTACCAGGAATTGAATTAGAAAAGGATTAGGATAGGATAAGGTTTGTTAAGATAAGATAAGGGTTGGATAAGATAAGATAAGATAAGGTTATTTGGATAATGTTTTGGATAATCCTCCCTCTTTTGAGCTGATTCCTTATCTTCAATGATTTGAATTTATTTCTCCAACCTTGAAACATATTCCCAACTCCATTTAGACTCCAAATTCGTCCATCTTCATGCCCATTGCTTGTGCTATCCATTCCAAGCCCAGATTTGCTCTAAAATGCTCCAAAATGCATCTTTTTGCCAACTTTGCTTCTTGGACCTAAAAACACACGAAAATGACTTTAAACACTATACTAAGCAACAAATAGCTAAGCAAATGCAAGAAAACACACTAACTAAGTAGCATAAATATGCTCCTATCAAATTCCCCCACACTTAGCTTTTGCTAGTCCTCGAGCAAAACAAAACAAACAAAACGTAACCTAAACCTTCCAACGTTCACCTCAGGGATCTTCAATGATACATAACATGCCAAAAATCATTACTCCCACAGATTTTAGTTATCCCTACCCTTGAGCACATACTTAATCAAAGTTACCACACATTAGCTCGCATTTAATCAATTAAAACAACATTTTAAATGTAGTAACATGCCTTAGAGAATCCCTCAATTCCTTACTAGATATGCACTCAATCACACAGATTTTCTGACTACACTCCCTACACTAGTTATATGTGAGAAGATTGATGTAAATATGAAAACTAAGACTCACATATATGTATAGCAAGAAAAGTAATTTCTGGAATGCATGTATAGATATGATCTCATGAATGGAATGCTACTACTTAGACGCGAGAACCAGAGACACCATATGCTCATACCAATCCCAAACTCCACATATTGAAACATATAACACTCAAGATTGAAGTATAGGGTTATAACGGGGCTAGGGGGTATTGGCTAACAAAGAAAGGTAAGGAAAACAAACGTTCTTAAAGCAATAGCAAGCAAAGTAATGAATATGACATTTAGAACTCCCTTTCTTGAATGCAGCCGCACACTTTGTACACAAAGGGGAAGATTACACATATTTTAGGGCCGAATTCAACTTTTTGGACCCCTTCTTCAACAATCAACACTTGTGAGCTTATTCTCACTTATTTTGAACACTTTTCATACTTTTTCACAACTTTTCTTTTTTCTTTTCTTTTTCACACGAATTTTTCTCTTTTTTTTTTTCTTTCTGCTTCTTCACCCGTGCCCTCTTTGATACTTTGTTGGCACACAATCAGACACATAAATCCCTTCCCCCACACTTGTTTTGCCGCCCAAATAACGAACAAAGGGAATTCATTCTTAGGTCATGCTCACTATGCCTTAAGAACAAGGGTAAGGATGGTCCTAATCTAGGCTAGGTAAGGATAATGTGGTTAAACAAAAAACATAGGCTAAACAAGGCTCAAAGGGGTTAAAACCTACAATACATATGCAAAGGGTTAGGCTTCTTAGCTCTGGTTTTAAACTAAACAACTTCATCTTGATTATGTGTTATGCTAATCAATTTCATGCTTTGAATGAAACGGGTATGAGTTCTAGTATTTGGAACTATAATGATGAAACGCATTCTAAGTAGCAACCAAGCAAAGAATAATGAGATCATGCAACGACTTTAGAAAACAAAGAATGCACAGATTTTTAACTCTCCAAAGAACGTTTTAAGCTCAAGTCTCTCAGGGTTGTAGCGTTAGTTTGAGTTACTTCCTTCAAGCATGTTACAAAAACTGATTTTATCCTTTTTGTGATTACATGTGAATTCATGAATGTCAACTACAACCAAGCATAAACCAAAGAGTATATCAAACGTCAATCCAAGTTTGTAACTTTCTTTAACAGTTATGCAATTAAAAACCAAATCCTCATCATTGTGTTGGAAGGTACCCTAAGACACAAACAAACACACAAAAACAACTCTTTTTGGGTTTTTCAAAACAATTTTTCAAATTTTTATGGTATTTTCGGATTTTCTTGTCAAAACACACTAAAAGACTCCAAAACGGCTTAAAAACACTTAAAAACACTGAAAACAACATTCAAAGTGATAGGTGATAAAAACCCACGAATTTCATGCAAAAAACACTTTGTTACCCCCCCACACTTAAACCAAACATTGTCCTCAATGTTTCAAACATATACTCACAGCAAGCAAACAGCAATCAACACAACTAACTAACATAACAAAATGGCAAAGGAAAAGCAATAAAGAGTAGGGTTTAGAAACGCAAATCTGGTTGTGGAGCCGGAGAGTTCCTAGGTCGTCTTTATTTGCATGGGTTGCCTCCCAAGAAGCGCTTGCTTTAACGTCTTCCAGCCGGACGAACCTTCCTTCTATTCTTCAATGGGGCCCACGGCATTAAAGGATATGTCCTCCGTAATGTGCTCTTCAAAGTGCTCATAATATGGCTTCAATCGATGTCCATTCACTTTGAATTCTTGTTGCGTCTTTAAACTTTGAATTTGGACTGCACCATGAGGAAAAACATTAGTAACCACAAAAGGACCAATCCACTTAGAACGCAACTTACCTGGAAATAGACGAAGGCGAGAATTGAAAAGTAACACTTTCTGCCCTATAGAGAACAGCTTGCTACGAATCATCTTGTCATGGAATGCCTTTGTTTTCTCCTTGTAGATCCGTGCATTCTCATAAGCTTCATTCCTAATTTCTTCTAGCTCATTCAATTGAAGCTTTCTATGAAGACCTGCGGCATCAATGTCCATGTTGAATGTTTTGACAGCCCAACGTGCACGATGTTCTAACTCGACGGGAAGATGACATGGTTTCCCATAGACTAGCCGAAATGGGGACATTCCAATTGGGGTTTTATAGGCAGTGCGATATGCCCACAATGCATCATTCAAATGCAAGCTCCAATCCTTCCGAGTTGACCCTACGGTTTTCTCCAAAATCTGCTTGATTTCTCTATTTGAAACCTCGGCTTGCCCACTGGTTTGAGGGTGATAAGGTGTTGAAACCTTATGCGTGACATTATACTTCTTGAGCAGCGCCTCAATGGTTCGATTGCAAAAATGGGAACCCCCATCACTGATTAGGACTCTTGGCATTCCAAATCTAGCAAATATGTTAGTTCTAACAAAATCTGCAACCACTTTAGAATCATTAGTTCGGGTGGCTTTTGCTTCCACCCATTTCGACACATAATCCACAGCAAGCAAAATATAAAGGAAACCATGTGAGGAAGGAAAAGGACCCATGAAATCAATACCCCAAACATCAAAGATTTCAACACTAAATATGGGGTGTTGCGGCATTTGTTGTTTAGGACCTATATTGCCCGTTCTTTGACATCTATCACAAGTCATACAAAAAGTTCTAGCATCTCTAAAGATAGTAGGCCAATAAAATCCACATTCTAAAACTTTATGTGCTGTTCTTTGAGTACGAAAGTGACCTCCACATGCATAGGTGTGACAGAAAGTTAAAATTGAATTAAACTCAGAATCATGCACACACCTACGTAGAACCTGATCAGGGCAATATTTCCACAAGTATAGGTCATCCCAAACATAAGAACGTGCATCCTTTTTAAGTTTATCACTTTGGTGCTTGTTTAGCTCTCTTGGAATGTGTTTAGACACCAAATAATTTACTACATCAGCATACCATGGCTCACTTACCTTGATGGACGGCAGCTGCTCATCTGGGAATGTCTCTTGGATAGGCACGGCATCCTCCTCATGCACCATACGGCTCAAGTGATCAGCCACCACGTTTTCACTCCCCTTCTTGTCCCGGATTTCAATATCGAACTCTTGGAGAAGAAGCATCCAGCGAATGAGTCTTGGTTTGGCCTCTTTCTTGGTGAACAAATACTTCAAAGCTGCATGGTCAGTGTAAGTAATAACTTTAGTACCAAGTAAATAAGAACGAAACTTATCTAAAGCAAACACAACAGCAAGAAGTTCTTTTTCAGTGGTAGAGTAGTTCAATTGTGCATCATTCAAGGTCCGAGATGCATAATAGATGACATGGGGCTTCTTGTCCTTCCTTTGTCCCAAAACAGCTCCTAATGCATAATCCGAAGCATCACACATAAGCTCAAAAGGAAGGCTCCAATCTGGTGGGACTATGATGGGGGCCGAAGTTAGCATCTCTTTGAGGTGTTTGAATGCCTTTTCACATTCCTCATCAAACACAAAAGTCACATCTTTCTGGAGGAGACGGCAAAGGGGGGTGGAGATTTTCGAAAAATCCTTGATGAATCGCCTATAGAAACCTGCATGTCCAAGAAAAGAACGAACCTCTCTAACCGAAGTAGGAGAGGGTAAGTAACGCACAAGGTCTATTTTTGATTTATCAACCTCAATTCCCCTTTCTGAAATGATATGACCTAAAACTATGCCTTGTTTTACCATAAAGTGACATTTTTCCCAATTCAAAACAAGGTTAGTTTCAATGCAACGTTTTAGAATCAAAGTGAGATTATCTAAGCACCCATCAAACGAATCCCCAAAAACACTAAAATCATCCATGAATACCCCAATAATCTTCTCCACAAAATCTGAAAAGATACTTACCATGCATCTTTGAAAGGTGGCAGGTGCATTGCATAAACCGAATGGCATGCGACGATAGGCAAAGGTACCAAAGGGGCACGTGAAAGTGGTCTTTTCTTGGTCATCCGGAGTTATAACAATCTGATTATACCCAGAATAACCATCAAGAAAACAATAAAAAGAATGGCCGGCTAACCTTTCAAGCATTTGATCAATGAACGGCAAAGGGAAGTGGTCCTTCCTCGTGGTGGCGTTTAGCTTCCTATAGTCGATGCACACTCTCCAACCTGTTTGGATACGTGTGGGCACAAGTTCATTCTCGGCATTCTTCACCACAGTGACTCCGGATTTCTTTGGAACACATTGTACCGGTGAAACCCAACGGCTATCCGAGATTGGATAAATCACTCCACAATCAAGAAGCTTTATAATCTCCTTCTTCACAACTTCCATCATTGGAGGGTTGAGTCGGCGTTGAGCCTCTTGAGTTGGTTTAGCCCCCTCCTCTACAAGTATGCGATGCATGCATGTTGTAGGGCTAATCCCCCTAATATCCGCCAATGTCCACCCAATGGCTGTTTTGTGCTCTTTCAACACCTGAATTAACTTTCCTTCCTCTGTTGCCGTGAGTGTGGAGGACACAATGACGGGCAACGTCTCGTTATCTCCCAAAAAGACGTACTTCAAATGATCCGGCAATGGTTTAAGCTCAAGTACGGGTGCCTGAATCACTGAGGGTAACAACTTGTTAGTAGAAATTGGAATTGAAATTGGTTTTGAAGGCTTACCATGGTGCTGAGGTAGTGACTCTAGGGCAGCCACCATCTCGGCCTCTTCTTCACTTCTAGGCACGGCAATATTGGGTTTTTGCCCAATTCCTTGTGCAATTGTTGATTCAAGGGGATCCCTCTCCAAGGAATCAAGGTAATCCTGCGCCAATTCATCGAATATATCAATAGCAAAACAAGAATGATTTTCTTTAGGAAATTTAATAGTTTCAGCAAGATTGAAATCAATAACTTCCCCATCAAATTCCATTGTCAACGTCCCTTTGAACACATCGATCTTGGTGCGGGCTGTTTTCATGAAAGGTCTCCCAAGGAGGATCGTCAATGGGGTGGAATGGGGTGTATCCTCCATGTCAAGCACATAAAAATCTGCTGGAAAAATCAGATTTCCAACCTGCACCAAAATATCTTCCAAAACTCCTTTTGGATATGCATTAGAACGATCGGCTAATTGGATTATAACACCATCATTTTTAAGCTCACCTAAGTTCATGGATGCATAAATAGAGTATGGCATGACATTAATTGAAGCCCCTAAGTCTAACATAGCATGTTCAAACTTAGTACTACCAATAACGCAAGGAATTGTAAAACTACCCGGATCTTTGCATTTAGGGGGTAATTTCCTTTGTAAAACGGCAGAGACATTCTCACTTACTTGAACCACTTCTTTGTTAGAAATCCTTCTCCTTGTTGTACAAAGCTCTTTCAGAAACTTAGCATACCTTGGGACTTGCTTTATTGCATCAAGGAGTGGGATATTGACTTGAACTTTCCGGAATGTCTCTAGAATGTCTTTTTCAACATCCTCTTTCTTTGATTGCCGCAACCTGCTAGGAAAGGGCACAATTAGTGGAGTAGAGCTTGAAGAATTCATATTGGAACTTACCTTGATGGTTGGGGACGGTTTAGAAATGGGAATTGGCTGCGGCAAGGATTGTGCATTCCTTGCCGTGGGTTTGGGTGATTCGTCTTCCTCCAGTTGCAGCTTCTTGTCCTCTTCTTGACTTGATCTGGATGGTTGTGAATCAGTTCCAACCTGCTTACCACTTCTCAACGTGATTGCTTGGGCGGTTTCAAATCCTCCCTTAGGATTAACAACGGTTGAACTAGGCAATCTGCCTTGTTCTCGGAATTGGCCCATGAATTCAGCCATTTGCCCCATTTGTTTCTTCAATTCATCCACCTCTTTAGCTTGATTTTTTATGCTCTGCACGTCCTGCGTCAAAGAGGTTAGTACTTGAAGAATTTTATCATTATTTAACGACGAACCTGAATTGGTTTGGGCCGAAGTTGGGTGAGGTTGTGGGGCTGCATACGGCCTTGGAAACATCCCAGGGGGCTGTCTAAATCCGCTTTGTGGCTGTGCTTGTTGAGAGTCCCTCCACTTGAAGTTTGGATGATCTCTCCATCCTGGATTGTATGTGTTTGAGTATGGGTCGTGTCTTTGTTGAGTTTGGCCTTGGAAACCGACGGCTTGGGCAGTTTCCCACCCCCCATTCTCAATCAATTGAGGGCATTGATCGTTGAGATGTCCCTGCATAGAACACACTCCACATATGGCCGGCCCTTGTGCTTTGGTTCCATCCACAACCTGTGACAAAAGAAGAGTGAGATTAGCCATTTGAGATTGTAATTCTGAAATTGCATTTACCTCATTCACTTGTTGTTGCCGTGGCCCTTCTCTCTGTCCAACTCCTTCGTATTGTTGCGCATTCAAGGCTCGATTTGCAATTAGAGTCTTGGCAGCCACGGGTGTTTTGTCAACCAAAGCTCCTCCCGCTGAAGCATCAAGCATTTGTCTCTCAATGGGGATAAGTCCTTCATAGAAATATTGGAGGAGAAGCTCTTCCTTCATTTGGTGTTGTGGACAAGAAGCAACAAGCGCCTTGAAACGCTCATAATAGGCTGGAAACGATTCCCCTTGGTTTTGTTGAATGCCACTTATCCTTTTCCTCAAGAGAATGACTCTTGAAGTTGGGAAAAATTTCTCTAAGAATGCGCGCTTCATGCTTTCCCACGAAGTAACGGTTCCAGGTGCTAGTTCGTAGAGCCAATCCTTAGCCTTTTCCAAAAGAGAGAATGGAAAGGCTTTCATTTTCAATATACTCCCATCAACATTGACAGGGGTCATGCTTGAACAAACCACTTCAAATTCCTTCAAGTGCTTGTTCGGATCTTCCATGGACAACCCGTGGAATTTGGGGATGTGGTGCAACAAGCTAGACTTCAATTCAAACTCATCAGTCTTGCCTTGAGCCGCCCTAGGATACTGAATGCATAAAGGGGTCGCATTGTCCAATCCCGAGGCTGAAAGTTCTTTGATTGTTCGGTTATCTGCAGCCATGTCGTGCTCCTCTTCCAAATCCTCTTCAATTTCAACTTCAGATTCGGAATTAGAACTTGAACTAAGTAGATCAGGTTCTGGGTGCTTCCTCTTCCTTCTCAAATCTCGCTCAAAATCGTCGTTAAACTCCAAGATATGTGCGTGAACGGGTTGAGAACTTCGAGTCATACACTAGTACCTAAAACAAAGAAAACAAAACAAATCAGAAAACTAAGCAAAACAGAAACAAAAACAAGTTAAAATGCACGGCAGAAACTAAAGAGATTAGCAAGTTTGCTAATCCCCGGCAACGGCGCCAAAATTTGATGTGAGAATTACTTGTCACTCAAATTAAAACCCTATCGACGTAGTATATGAAAGTAGGGATCGTTTTAGGCCGGGGATTAGAAGGGATGCTGATCTACACAAATTAGACTCTAAAACAATAAACTGGACTTAAAACAATGAAAACAAGTACCAGGGATCAATTTGGACGAATTTTAACTCTAGACACCTTTAAACAACCTAACTTGACTCAAATAACTCAAAACAAACTCAAAACAGCAAATAGAATTCAATTAAACAGTTTCTGGACTCTAAAGACTCAAAACAAGCTAAATAGACCTAAAACACACAAAACAAGTTATCTAGACTCTAAACTAACACCTAAGATTGATTTGAACGAAATTAAGACTCAAATTGACTCAAAAGACTAAAAGACTCAAGATTTGACGAATTTAGACTATCTTAACACAAATTAAAAGCAAGGGATTGTTTGAAAACGGATTTAAACTTAAGCAAAACAGAATTGTAAACTAGACTTAGTTTTGTACGAAATTGGTAATTTAAATGGGTGAATGGCTAGTTAGAAGGATCCTTATCCACACATAAACATATGCATACAACTTGATTCCCAGTTACTCTTTCGATAAACCATGAATGACAATGATCCGAATTAATTGTATTGAACTAATCAATTCCCAGATTTCCCTAGATTCATTGAATTGAATGGATAACGCATCACAACCAAATTATTCTTTCTCAAACTCCCTAACTATGGAATACGCATGATAGAGACATTCAACAAAGATCATTAAGTTCAATGGAAATCATGAACATTGACAAGGCATTCATAACTATGGAAGACGCATGTTAATCCAGCCTAGGGTTTACTTAACATGATTGTGACTAGCAACCTTTACTACTTGTGAATATAAGTTCATAACGATTAGGTGAAATTCCCTTATATTCTAGCATCAAATTCATGCATGTAAACTAAGTATGCATCCTTAATCAACACACAAGAACAAGTTCTTAATAAAACAGATAAGTAAACCACATTCATTATTTATGAAGTCATAACTGGAGTAAATCAAATCATAAGAAATATTTATTCATGGCTTCAAATTCCCCCTCTAACTAATAGGGGTTTAGTTCCTCATGATAGCAATTAAACAAAGAAAACTGAATTGAAACATTGAAAACAAAGATAGACAACACCTAAGAACGCTCCAGCAGTAGTCACGACTTAGAGTGGCACCTTCTCCTTCCTTCCTTGAATAGCTGCGGCACAAGAGGGGTTTTCTGGGTTTGTGTGGATGATATGGCACGGCAGGGGGTGAATTAGGTCAGAAACTATGGAGAATGGTGAAGGAAAGGGGCGGCAGAGAGTGGTGGATGATTTCTGGCGTGAATGATGTATATGGAGGGTGGTGTGTACGGCAAAGGGCTGATTAATATATATATAGGCACCAAAAACCCTAAGTGAATCAGATTAGGACTTCTAGAAAGCCAAATCCATCCAGAAATAGGCTCAAAACAATCAGATTTCCAATGGGAAAGGGCCTAAGGTGCGGCAGATTTGGATAAGGAGGGATAAGGCTTCTAGAAAGCCTTGCAAGGCAAGGAAATCAGGTTTTCTGGAAGGCTAGGTGCGACAAGGCTTAGGGTTTCTAGAAACTTAATTTAAATGTTGATGTGATTAAAGTTAAGCACTCAAATTAAACCCTCTTGTTGTCAAATCGTAGTATAAATGCAAGTAGGGATCGTTCTAAACCGGGGATTAGGAGGGCTTGCTAAAACCTCTAAACTGACTTAAAATACAAAAACAAGGTTAAAAACGTTTGAAAAGACTCAAAGGACTCTAAATAGACTAGTAAGACTCAAAACAGGTTCAAAATACTCAAAACTGCTCAAAAACACTAATTGGACAGATTCTAGACACTAGACACTACTTTGGACGAAAATTGAATTAAACTTGACTCAAAACACAAAAAAACACAAACTAAGACAGATTCTAACTAATTAGACTCAAACAAGTGAAGGGGGATTGGTTTTAGAGTGAAACTAAGTTAAAACTAACACAGACTTTAAACTCGGCAGATTTAGACGAAATTGGGTTTTTAGGACGGATGGTGAACTAGCTAGAGGTTTCCTTATCCACACATGACTTATATGCATATAACTTGACTTCCAGTTACGTTTTCATTGAATTACGAATGACAATGCCCCAGATTAACCGTGTCAATCACTAATTAACCCTCAGATTCTCCTAATTTCATTGAATTGGACGGACAACTCATCTACAACCAAATTATTCTCATCAATTTCCCTACATGACATCATAATAGAGACACAATCAGAGATCATTACGCTCAATGAGAATCATAAGCATTGACGAGGCATTCATAACTATGACATCATGTTACTCACACCAAGAATTGAACTTAACACGATTGTTCCAGCAACCTTTACTACTTTATAACATAAGTTTGTAACAATTATGTGAAACTTACTTATATCCTAGCATCAAATTTATGCATGCCAATTAAGTGTCGACCCTCAATCAACAAACAGAAATAAGTTCTAATTCAAACAGTTAAGCCAATTGCATTCATACTTCAAGAATCTGTAACTGAAATTTATCAAGTCATATCACACACAAAATCATGGTTTCAAAGTAGCCTCTAGCTAAAAAACGAGTTTAGCCTCTCATGATTACAGCAAAACAAAGGAAAACTAAATTAATCAACGAAAACATAAGGTAGAAGACACCTAAGAACGCCCAGCACTCCAGATTGGGTGCAACACGCTCCAAAGCTGCTCCTCCTCTCCTTGCAGGGCTGCGGCAAAAGTGGTTTAGGGTTTGTGAATGGTGTTTGGAATGGCTGAGATGTGTAGAGGTGTGTAGAATTCGTATGGATGGGTTGTTGTGTGCGGCAGGGCTTGAAAATATGTATATATAGCATGGCAAACCCTAGGGAAATCAGTTTAGGACTTGGACTTAGCAGAAAAATAGGATTAGGGTGCAGCAATTAATTTGGAAAAGGAATTGTGGTCCAATTAATTTCTGAAAAGGATTTGTAGAACCCAAATCCACAAGGAAAAGGCCTAACAATCAGAATCCAAGAGGGAAAGGGTAGGGGATGCACGGCACAAAGGGATAAGGGCAGGGAATGCCTTGCAAGGCAAGGAAAAAGGATTCTAGAAGGGAAGGAGACGCCAGATTTTTAGGCTTCTAGAAAGAATGTGTTTCTGGGCAGATTTTGGGGTTTCTAGAAGAGTTTGGGGCGCCACTTTTGTAGGGGAATGGATAGGACTTCTAGAAATCAGGTTTTAAGTCCCCTAAACTGAAGAAAACAGGTTAGGATAAGATTAGGATAAGATTGGATAAGATAAGATAAGATAGGATAAGGATTGGATAATGTTTTGGATAATTCTCCTTCTTTTGAGCTGATTCCTTATCTTCAATGATTTGAATTTATTTCTCCAACCTTGAAACATATTCCTAACTCCATTTAGACTCCAAATTCGTCCATCTTCATGCCCATTGCTTGTGCTATCCATTCCAAGCCCAGATTTGCTCTAAAATGCTCCAAAATGCATCTTCTTGCCAACTTTGCTTCTTGGACCTAAAAGCACACGAAAATGACTTTAAACACTATATTAAGCAACAACTAGCTAAACAAATGCAAGAAAACACACTAAATAAGTAGCATAAATATGCTTCTATCAAATGTCCCCCAATCAGAAAATAAACCCTCATTGTACCAGGAATTGAATTAGAAAAGGATTAGGATAGGATAAGGTTTGTTAAGATAAGATAAGGGTTGGATAAGATAAGATAAGATAAGGTTGTTTGGATAATGTTTTGGATAATCCTCCCTCTTTTGAGCTGATTCCTTATCTTCAATGATTTGAATTGATTTCTCCAACCTTGAAACATATTCCCAACTCCATTTAGACTCCAAATTCGTCCATCTTCATGCCCATTGCTTGTGCTATCCATTCCAAGCCCAGATTTGCTCTAAAATGCTCCAAAATGCATCTTTTTGCCAACTTTGCTTCTTGGACCTAAAAACACACGAAAATGACTTTAAACACTATACTAAGCAACAAATAGCTAAGCAAATGCAAGAAAACACACTAACTAAGTAGCATAAATATGCTCCTATCATTTTCATGTTTACATCAATCTTCTCACATATACCTAGTGTAGGGTGTGTAGTCAGAAAATCTGAGTGAAAATTGAGTGCATATCCAGTAAAGAATTGAGGGATTCTCTAAGGCATGGTATTACATTCAAAATGTTTTTTGAATTGATTAAATGCGAGCTAGTGAATGGTGACCATAATTAAGTATGTGCTTAAGGGTAAGGATGACCAAAATCTGTGTAAGTGATGATTTTTAATATGTCATGTGCATTGGAAGGTCTAGGTTTTGTTTTGTTTGTTTCATTTTGCTCGAGGACTAGCAGAAGCTAAGTGTGGGGGAATTTGATAGGAGCATATTTATGCAACTTGGTTAGCTTGTTTCTTGGGATTTGTGTTGTCAGTTCTTAGTAATTTTAGTATTTTAAGCTATTTTCGTGTGTTTGTCGGTCTAAAGTGCAAAGTAAGCATGGAAGTGCATTTTGGTGCATTTTGGAGCAGTTTTGGGCATTGGATGATTAGCTTATGCTTGGAGCTAAGTGGATGGACGAAATTGAAGATCAAATGAGCTTAGGATCAAATGAAGAATGAAGAGTTCAAAATTGGAAGCCAAGGTTTCTAAAGTTGGAAGTTTCTATTTGTGAAGGTTTCCATTTGTGCAAGTTTCCATTTGTGGAGGTTTCCATTTTTGGGGTTTCCAAAACATGTAGGTTGCCTAATTACTCATTCTAGAAACCCAAAACCGTGCCTAACACATTCCCCTTTTGTTTCAATCCTTGCTGCACAAGGGAGAGGTTTTCTAGCCTATTTTCTGTCATAAAACACATTCCTCTTTTATTCTAATCCTTGCTTCACAAGGGAGAGGTTTTCTTGCCTATTTTCTGCCCAAAAATACTTCCCCTTTCTCTTACAAATCAATGCCACACCTTCTTTCCCTTTCTCTCTTAATTTCTAACCTTTAAAACGTATTCCTTTTCTCTCCTACATATTCTGCCGAATTTCACATTCTTATTCTCTTTGATTTTCTGATTCTTTCTTACCTATTAAATTGTGGAACCAAAATAGCTAAGTATTGAACCTTTCCTTTTATTTTCTAAGTACCCTAGCCCTTTAAATAAAGCTTGTTGCACCATTTAAATCTCTCTACACAATTTTTGCCGAAAATCCACCATCCACCCTTCACCATAACTCACCTATATCCATTCACCACCATAAACAACCCTTCAAACCATCTCCAACACCTTGTGCCGCAGCAAAGAGAAGAAGGAAGACCCTTGGAGTGCTTGCCATTCAAGATTGGATTGCTGGAACATTCTTAGGTGTTTTCATTCTTTTGTTTTCAATGTCTAAGTTTATGTATCTTTGTTTTGCGATTATGAGGAACTAAGCCCTTTTGGCTAGGGGGAAATTTAAAGCCATGAACATACTTGCAATATGAATTGATTACCTTCAGTTGTGATTTCATGAATTGTGAATTCAATTTGCTTAACTGTTTAATTGATAACTTATTCTTGTATGTTGATTGAGGGTCGACACTTAGTTTGCATGCATGAATTTGATGCTAGAATATAAGGGAATTTCACCTAATCGTTATGAACTTATATTCATGTGTAGTGGAGGTTGCTAGTCATAATCATGTTAAGTAAATTCTTGGCATAAGTATCATGCAATTCATAGTTAAAAGTGCCTTGTCAATGCTTATGATTTTCATAGAACTTAATGATCTTTGCTCGTATCTCTATTATGCAATTCATGTAGGGAACTTGTGGAGAATGCTTTGGGTTGTTGTATGCAATCATCCAATTCAATGAAATTAGGAAAATCTGAGGGTTAATTAGTGCAATTCATGATTAATCTGGGGCGTTGAGAATTCATGGTTTATTGAAAAGCAATTGGAAATCGATTTGTATGCAAGTGTGTCATGTGTGGAGAAAGACCCTCTAGCTAGTCCATCATCCATCCAAAACACCTAATTTCGTGCAAATCTGTCTAGTTCTAGTTTCTGTTTTTTTTTTTTACTTTATTTTCGTCCAAATTCCAATCCCTCGTCCAAAATCCAATCCCCCTTTACTTTGTTGTGTTAATTAGGTTAGCATCTGTCCAATTTGTGTTTTTAAGTGTTTTGAGTCAAGTTCAAGTTAATTTTCGTCCAAATAACTTCCTAGAGTCAGTTTTGAGTTTAATTCATTGTTTTGTGCTGTTTTGAGTCTTTCTAGTTAGTTTTGAGTCTTTTCAGTTTGTATTGAGTCTATAGAGTCTAGTTTTTAAGTTTCTTTTTGTGTTTTTGTGTTTTAAAGTTAGTTTAGTTTAGATTAGCAATCCCTCCTAATCCCCGGTCCAGAACGATCCCTACTTATACATGTACTACAATTGTCAAAAGAGGGTTTAATTTGAGTGCTTAACTTTTATCACATCAATGGCTTGTTCTTCCTCTTCTTGTTCTTCAAATTCAGATTCAGAGCTAGAACTAGTACCTAAAACAAAGAAAACAAAACAAAATCAGAAACTAAAGAAAATACGAACAAAAACAATGGAGGATTAGCAATTTGCTAATCCCCGGCAATGGCGCCAAAAATTTGATGTGAAATATATAAGCACACAAATTGGACGCTCTTGTTGACAATTGTAGTATAGATGTAAGTAGGGATCGTTCTAGGCCGAGGATTAGGAGGGATTGCTAAAACACTTGAAACTGACTCAAAAACACAAAACTAAGTTTAAAACACTAAACTAGACTCTAAAGACTCAATATAAACTGAAAAGACTCAAAACTAACTAGAATGACTCAAAACAGACACTAGGGAGTACTTCGGACGAAAATTTGTTTTAACTTGACTCAAAACACTTAAAAACACTAGTTAGACAGATTCTAACTAAGTTGACACAAGAAAGTAAAGGGAATTGGGTTTTGGACGAATTTAAAGTAAAAACAAACAGATTGTAAACTTAAACAAAGTTTGAACGAAATTGGTGATTTAAATGGGTGAATGGCTAGCTAAAGAGTCCTTCTCCACACATGACACATATGCAATACAAATCGATTTCCAGTTATTCTTTCTATAAACCATGAACCTCAACGCCCCAAGTTAACTGTGACAGCACTGCTTTAACTCTCAAATTTTCCTAAATTCATTGAATTGGATGGGATACGCATCGTCAACCCAAATTATTCTCCATTAGTTCTCTACATGAAAAACATAATAGAAATACAATCAAAGATCATTAAGCTCTGTGAAAATCATAAGCATTGACAAGGCATTCGTGACTATGAAAAGCATGACACTCTTGCCAGGAATTTATTTAACGTGATCGTGACTAGCAACCTCCACTACTTATAAATATAAGTTTGTAACTATTAGGTGAAACTCCCTTATATTTTAGCATCAAATTCATGCATGCAAACTAAGTGTGCACCCTCAATCAACATACAAGAATAAGTTGTCAATCAAACAGTTAAGCAAATTGCATTCACGATTTATGAAACAATAACTGGATGTATTCAATTCATATCACATATATGTTCATGGCTTCGAATTCGCCCCTAGCTAAAACGAGTTTAGTTCCTCATGTTCGCAATAAAACAAAGATAAATTAATTTAAACATTGAAAGCAAAGGATAGAATACACCTAGAAACGCTCCAACAATCCAACGCTTGAATGGCAGGCACGTGATGTGATAAAAGTTAAACACTCAAATTAAACCCTCTTGTTGTCAAATTGTAGTAAAGATGCAAGTAGGGATCGTTCTGGACCGGGGATTAGGAGGGCTTGCTAAAACCTCTAAACTGACTTTAAAACATAAAAACAAAGTTAAAAACGTTTGGATAGACTCAAGGTACTCAAAACAGACTCACAAAACTCAAAACAAGCTAAAAACACTCAAAACTGCCTAAAAACACCAATTGGACAGTTTCTGACTCTAAACACAACTTTGGACGAAAATAAGGTTTTAGCTTGACTCAAAACACTTAAAAACACAAACAAAACAGATTTTAAACATTTTGAAACAAGAAAGAAAAAAAAGGGGTTTTGATAGGAGCATATTCATGCACCTTAGTTAGCTTGTTCTTGTGCATTTATGTTGTTTTTCCTTAGTTAAAGTAGTCTTTTAAGCTAATTTGATGTATTTTCAGGTTCTAAGGGCCAGTATGCAAAAAGAAGCAATTTGGAGCATTCTAGAGCATTTTTGGGCCAAGATTGGGTAGTGCAAGCATGGAGGCAAGTTGATGGACGAAATTGAAGATATAAAGGCTTGAGATCAGCTCAAAAGAAGGAGAATTATCCAAAACATTATCTAAAACAACCTTATCTAATCTTATCTTATCCAATCCTTACCTTATCTTACCTTATCTTATCCAATCTTATCCTAATCTTATCCTAACCTGTTTTCTTCAGTTTAGGGGACTTAAAACCTGATTTCTAGAAGTCTTATTCCTTGTCCTATAAAAGTGGCGCCCCAAATCCCTCTAGAAGCCCCAAAATCTGCCACAAAACACATTCTTTCTGGAAGCCTAAAAATCTGGCGCCTCCCTCCTTTCTAGAAGGTCTTTTCCTTGCCTTGCAAGGCTCCCTGCCTTATCCCTTTATGCCGTGCCTTCTCACTCCTATTCCCTCTTGGATTCTGACTTATTAAGCCTTTTCCTTGTGGATTTGGGTTCTACAAATCCTTTTCAGAAATCAATTGGGCCACAATCCTTTTTCCTAATGGATTCACAATTTCTGCCGCACCTAGGGCCCTAATTCCTTGTGCAATGCTGAGTCCAAGCCCTAATCTGATTACCCTAGGGTTTGTGGTGCCTATATGTTTAAAGGGTTGCCGCAGGTTACACCACCCTCCATATACATCATTCACGCCAGAAATCATCCACCACTCTCTGCCGCACCCTTCCTACACCATTCTCCATAGTTTCTGACCCAATTCACTCTCTGCCGCACCATACATCCATCCTAGCCATTAACCCAGCATTCTACACCATTCATAACCCCCAAAATCTGTCCCTAGACCTTGTGCCGCAGCAAAGAGGAGGAGAAGGAGCCCTGGGACATGCATGCCATTCAAGTTTGAATTGCTGGAAGTTTTAGGTGTTTTCTTTCCTTTGATTTCAATGTTTAAATTCAATACTCTTTGTTCTGTACGTATGAGGAACTAAACTCCCCTCTGGCTAAGAGGGGGATTCGAAACCATGTTTATGCTTGCTATATGATTTGATTACCTCTAGTTGTGATTCATAAATTGTGATTTCAATTTACTTATCTGTTCATATTAAAACTGATTTATGTGTGTTGGTTGAGAGTGCACGCTTAATTGTCATGCATAAATCTAATGCTAGGATATAAGGAAGTTTCACCTAATTGTTACAACTTTATATTCACAAGTAGTAAAGGTTGATGATCTCAATTGTGTTAAGTAAATTCTTGGCATAAGTATCATGCGCTTTCATAGTTACAAGTGCCTCGTCAATACTTATGATTTCCATTGAACGTAATGATCTTTGATTGTATCTCTAGTATGCGCTTTCATATAGAGAACTCTTGAAGAATAATTTGATTATGATGCGCAGTTTCCATCCAATTCATTGACATAAGGGAAATCTGAGAGTTAATTTAAGCGAACCTAATTATCTTGGAGTGTTGAGAATTCGTGGTTTATTGAATTGCAATTAAAAATCGTTTTGTATGCAAGTATGACATGTGTGGAGAAGAACCCCTTAGCTAGCCTTCCATCCATTAATTTAAACCAATTTCGTTTTACAATCTGTTTTGTTTTACAAAGTTTATGTTTTGTTTTCAATTTCGTCAAAACCAATTCCCCCTTTATTTTGAAGTGTCAAGTTAGTTAGAAATCAATTTAGTTTGTGTTTTTAAGTGTCTGGAGTCAAGTTATAAACTGTTTTCGTCCAAATTCTTCCTTAGTGCTCAAAACTGCCCAGAAAGTGGTTTTAAGGCAGTTTTGAGTGTTTGTTTGCTGTTTTGAGTCTTTTGGTTTGTTTTAGTGTTTTAGAGTATAGTTTTGCATTCTTTGAGTCTAATTTAGTGTTTTAACTTTGTTTTAAGTTTTTGAGTCAGTTTTCAAGTGGTTTAGCAATCCCTCCTAATCCCCGGCCTAGAACGATCCCTACTTACATACTTTGCTACAATTGATAAAAAGAGGGTTTAATTTGTGTGCTTATATATTTTGCATCAAATTTTTGGCGCCGTTGCCGGGGATTAGCAACTGTGCTAATCCCTTGGATTGTTATTTTCGTTTGGTTTAATTAGATCAGATTCTGACCTTGTTTTTGTTTCTTGTTTTAGGTACTAGTTTATGACTCGGAGTTCTCATCCAGTTCATGAACATATTCTGGACTTTGACGCCGATTTCGAGCGAGAGTTAAGACGAAAGAGGAAGAATCCAGAACCAAGTGAATCAAGTGCAAGTTCAGAAGCCGAATCTGAATTTGAAGAGGAAGTGGACGACATGGCTGTGGATAATCGTACAATCAAAGAGCTTTCAGCCTCAGGACTTGACAATGCCGTGCCCTTATGCATTCAATACCCTAGGGCGGCTCAAGGCAAAACTGATGAGTTTGAATTGAAGTCAAGCTTGTTGCATCACATTCCTAAGTACCATGGGCTGTCCATGGAAGACCCAAACAAGCATTTGAAGGAATTCGAGGTGGTGTGCTCAAGCATGACACCAATCAACGTAGATGGAAGTATTCTGATGATGAAGGCCTTCCCCTTTTCTCTCTTGGAAAAGGCAAAGGATTGGTTGTATGAATTGGCCCCCGGAACTGTCACATTATGGGAGAGCATGAAACGGGCTTTCTTGGAGAAGTTTTTCCCAACTTCTCGAGTCATCCTCCTACGAAAAAGGATAAGTGGAATTCAACAAGAAGCAGGTGAATCTTTTCCTACTTATTATGAACGTTTTAAATCTCTTGTTGCTTCATGTCCACAGCATCAGATGAAGGAGGAACTTCTCCTACAATATTTCTACGAGGGACTTCTACCAATCGAACGTCAAATGCTAGATGCCTCAGCGGGAGGAGCCTTGGTGGACAAGACCCCCACGGCAGCCAAGACATTGATAGCCAATCGAGCGTTGAACGCTCAACAATACGAAGGTGTTGGGCAAAGGAGCATCCCACGGCAACACCAAGTCAATGAGGTAAGTGCCATAACCGAACTTCAAAATCAAATGGCTAACCTTACTACTTTGCTTTCTCAGGTGGTGGAAGGTCCAAAAGTACAAAATGTAGCTTCTTGTGGCGTGTGCTCCATGCAAGGACATCCCACAGATAAGTGCCCACAATTGATAGAGAATGGAGGGTGGGAGACACTCAATGCCGTGGGTTTTGGCAATCAATACCAACCACGTGGTGATCCTTTTTCCAATACTTACAACCCTGGGTGGCGTGATCATCCAAATTTCAAATGGCGAGAACCCCAACAAGGCCAACAACAAAGCGGATTTAGGCAACAACCCCCGGGTTTCTATCAGAAGCCGTTGGCACCAACTCAAGCCAAAGCACAACCTGCCCAAAACAAATCAGGTTCTTCAATTGATAATGATCAGATTTTTCAATTACTAACTTCTATGGCGCAGGGTATGCAAACTAGGGACAAGAAGGTGGACGAGTTGGAGAAGCAGGTAGGACAGATTGCCGAGTTCATGGGGCAATTTCGAGAGCAAGGCAAGTTGCCAAGTTCAACCGTTGTCAATCCAAAAGGTGGATTCGAATCTACAAAAGCCATGAGTCTGCGAAGTGGGAAGCAAGTAGGATCTGACCCTAAACCATCCAAATCATGTTCCAATGAGGAGGACGAGTTGAGAATTGAAGAGAAGGAGCAAAGCCCACTCACGGGAAAGGTGGAAACACCTTTGCCGCAAGCCCTAAGTGATCCTAAACCATCCAATTTGTCCAATAGAGGTAAAAACGTGTCAAATTCAGTTCCTACTAATGTTTTTCCTTCGAATGTGCCTTTTCCAAATAGGTTCAAGCAAACAAAGAAAGAAGAAGCAGAAAAGGACATTCTTGAGACGTTTAGGAAAGTTCAAGTCAATATTCCCCTTTTGGATGCAATTAAGCAAGTCCCCAGGTACGCCAAGTTCTTGAAGGAACTTTGCACTAATAGGAGGAGGATTTCGACCAAGGAGGTTGTAAAAGTGGGTGAAAATGTCTCAGCCATCTTGCAACGCAAACTGCCCCCTAAATGCAAAGATCCGGGTAGTTTTACAATTCCGTGTGTCATTGGTAATTCTAGGTTTGAATCTGCCATGTTAGACTTAGGTGCATCTATAAATGTCATGCCATATTCAATTTATGCATCTATGAACCTAGGAGTGTTGAAAAACGATGGTGTTATCATACAATTGGCCGATAGATCTAATGCCTATCCAAAGGGAGTTTTGGAGGATGTTTTGGTGCAGGTTAATCACTTGATATTCCCGGCGGATTTCTACGTGCTTGAAATGGATGAATCGGACCATTCCCCGTCATTGCCCATCCTCCTTGGAAGGCCATTCATGAAAACTGCTCGTACGAAGATTGATGTGTTTAATGGCACTTTGACGATGGAATTTGATGGGGAAGTTATTAATTTCAATCTTTCTGATTCTATGAAGTACCCTAGTGAGAATCATTCATGTTTTGCTATTGATATAATTGACTCTTTGGCACAGGACCATTTGGACAATTTGAAGGACGATGCACTTGAATTGGCCATTGCACAAGGAAGGGACATGCACAACATTGAAACAGCCACAAAAGCAACCCACGGCATGCATGAAGCATCCTTTGCCGTGCCCCCTAGTGAGGATGTCATTGAGATGGTGGCTGCCCTTGAGTCACTGCCATCACAATCTGGTAAGTTTTTGGACCCAATTTTAAGTTCAGTTTCGGCTAATAAGATGCTTCCCTCAGTTGTGCAGCCACCTACACTTGAACTTAAGCCTTTGCCAAGTCACTTGAAGTACGTTTTCTTGGGAGAAGATGAGACGTTGCCCGTCATCATCTCATCCTCACTCACGGCACAAGAGGAAAACAAATTGGTGAGGGTGCTAAAAGAGTACAAAACAGCAATTGGATGGACTTTGGCCGACATAAAGGGAATTAGCCCTACCACGTGCATGCATAGCATACTTCTAGAGGAGGGGTCCAAAACATCTCGAGAGGCTCAACGCCGTCTCAACCCTCCGATGATGGAAGTTGTGAAGAAGGAGATAATCAAGCTTTTGGATTGTGGAGTGATCTATCCAATCTCGGATAGTAGGTGGGTTTCACCCGTTCAATGTATGCCAAAGAAATCTGGTGTGACAGTGGTAGCCAATGCCGAGAACAAACTTGTTCCTACACGCATTCAAACCGGTTGGAGGGTGTGCATCGACTATAGGAAGCTAAACGCCACCACAAGGAAGGATCACTTCCCACTGCCATTTATTGACCAAATGCTTGAGAGGTTAGCAGGTTATGATTTCTATTGTTTTCTTGATGGTTATTCTGGTTATAATCAAATTGTCATAGCACCCGAGGATCAAGAAAAAACTACTTTCACATGCCCCTTTGGTACTTTTGCATATCGTCGCATGCCTTTTGGTTTATGTAATGCACCTGCCACATTTCAAAGATGCATGATGAGCATATTTTCTGATTATGTTGAGAAAATAATTGAAGTTTTCATGGATGATTTTAGCGTTTTTGGTGACTCCTTTGATGGTTGCTTGCATAATCTTAGTTTGATTCTAAAACGTTGCGTTGAAACTAACCTTGTTCTAAATTGGGAAAAATGTCATTTCATGGTTAAGCAAGGCATAGTTCTAGGTCATATCATCTCTGAAAATGGCATTGAGGTTGATAAGTCAAAAATAGATCTTGTACGTCACTTACCCTCTCCGACTTCGGTTAGAGAGGTTCGTTCTTTTCTTGGCCATGCAGGTTTCTATCGTAGGTTTATCAAAGATTTCTCAAAGGTTGCACAACCTCTTTGCCGTCTCCTACAAAAAGAAGTGGCGTTTGAATTCACCAAGGAGTGCACGGCATCATTCAACCAACTCAAGGAGTTGTTGACCACGGCACCCATTATTGTTCCACCAGATTGGAGCCTAGATGTGATTAAAGTTAAGCACTCAAATTAAACCCTCTTGTTGTCAAATCGTAGTATAAATGCAAGTAGGGATCGTTCTAAACCGGGGATTAGGAGGGCTTGCTAAAACCTCTAAACTGACTTAAAATACAAAAAACAAAGTTAAAAACGTTTGAAAAGACTCAAAGGACTCTAAATAGACTAGTAAGACTCAAAACAGGTTCAAAATACTCAAAACTGCTCAAAAACACTAATTGGACAGATTCTAGACACTAGACACAACTTTGGACGAAAATTGAATCAAACTTGACTCAAAACACACAAAAACACAAACTAAGACAGATTCTAACTAATTAGACTCAAACAAGTGAAGGGGGATTGGTTTTAGAGTGAAACTAAGTTAAAACTAACACAGACTTTAAACTAGGCAGATTTAGACGAAATTGGGTTTTTAGGACGGATGGTGAACTAGCTAGAGGTTTCCTTATCCACACATGACTTATATGCATATAACTTGACTTCCAGTTACGTTTTCATTGAATTACGAATGACAATGCCCCAGATTAACCGTGTCAATCACTAATTAACCCTCAGATTCTCCTAATTTCATTGAATTGGACGGACAACTCATCTACAACCAAATTATTCTCATCAATTTCCCTACATGACATCATAATAGAGACACAATCAGAGATCATTACGCTCAATGAGAATCATAAGCATTGAAGAGGCATTCATAACTATGACATCATGTTACTCACACCAAGAATTGAACTTAACACGATTGTTCTAGCAACCTTTACTACTTGTGAACATAAGTTTGTAACAATTATGTGAAACTTACTTATATCCTAGCATCAAATTTATGCATGCCAATTAAGTGTCGACCCTCAATCAACAAACAGAAATAAGTTCTAATTCAAACAGTTAAGCCAATCGCATTCATACTTCAAGAATCTGTAACTGAAATTTATCAAGTCATATCACACACAAAATCATGGTTTCAAAGTAGCCTCTAGCTAAAAAACGAGTTTAGCCTCTCATGATCACAGCAAAACAAAGTAAAACTAAATTAATCAATGAAAACATAAGGTAGAAGACACCTAAGAACGCCCAGCACTCCAGATTGGGTGCAACACGCCCCAAAGCTGCTCCTCCTCTCCTTGCAAGGCTGCGGCACAAGTGGTTTAGGGTTTGTGAATGGTGTTTGGAATGGCTGAGACGTGTAGAGGTGTGTAGAATTCGTATGGATGGGTGGTGGTGTGCGGCAGGGCTTGAAAATATGTATATATAGCATGGCAAACCCTAGGGAAATCAGTTTAGGACTTGGACTTAGCAGAAAAATAGGATTAGGGTGCGGCAATTACTTTTGAAAAGGAATTGTGGTCCAATTAATTTCTGAAAAGGATTTGTAGAACCCAAATCCACAAGGAAAAGGCCTAACAATCAGAATCCAAGAGGGAAAGGGCCTGAAAACCCACGGCACAAAGGAATAAGTGCAGGGAATGCCTTGCGAGGCAAGGAAAAAGGATTCTAGAAGGGAAGGAGACGCCAGATTTTTAGGCTTCTAGAAAGAATGTGTTTCTGGGCAGATTTTGAGGTTTCTAGAAGAGTTTGGGGCGCCACTTTTGTAGGGGAATGGATAGGACTTCTAGAAATCAGGTTTTAAGTCCCCTAAACTGAAGAAAACAGGTTAGGATAAGATTAGGATAAGATTGGATAAGATAAGATAAGATAGGATAAGGATTGGATAATGTTTTGGATAATTCTCCTTCTTTTGAGCTGATTCCTTATCTTCAATGATTTGAATTTATTTCTCCAACCTTGAAACATATTCCTAACTCCATTTGGACTCCAAATTCGTCCATCTTCATGCCCATTGCTTGTGCTATCCATTCCAAGCCCAGATTTGCTCTAAAATGCTCCAAAATGCATCTTTTTGCCAACTTTGCTTCTTGGACCTAAAAACACACGAAAATGACTTTAAACACTATATTAAGCAACAACTAGCTAAACAAATGCAAGAAAACACACTAAATAAGTAGCATAAATATGCTCCTATCAAATTCCCCCACACTTAGCCTTTGCTAGTCCTCGAGCAAAACAAAACAAACAAAACGTAACCTACACCTTCCAACAATTGTCTCAGGGATTTCCAATGCACATGACATGCTAAAAATCATCATCCCCACAGATTTTGGTCATCTTTACGCTTAAGCACATACTTAATCATAGTCACTACTTACTAGTTCACAAATAACCAATTAAAACGATGTTTTGAATATAGTAACATGCCTTAGAGAATTCCCTCAATTCCTTACTAGATATGCACTCTATTTTCACACACATTTTCTGACTACACACCCTACACTAGGTATATGTGAGAAGATTGATGTAAATATGAAAACGAACACTCACATATGTTTATAACAAAGAAAGCAATTTCTGGAGTTAATAAGCATGTATAGATATGATCTCATGAATGGAATGCTACTACTTAGATGCGAGAACCAGTGACACCATATGCTCATATCAATCCCAAACTCCACATATTGAAACACACAACACTCAAGATTGAAGCATAGGGTTGTAACGGGGCTTTGGGGAGTTGGCTAACAAACAAAGGTAAAGAAAACAAACGTTCTTACAGCAATAGCAAGCAAAGTAATGAATATGACACTTAGAATTCCCTTTAGCATGCAGAAATCAACTTTGAAACACAAGGGAAGTTTCAAGCAACAATTAGGGCCGTATTCAATGTTTTGGACCCTTCCTTCAACAAACAACACTTGAGAACTCTTCTTCACATCTTTTCAACTCCTTTTTCATTCTTTTCACAACTTTTTCTTTTTGTCTTTCTATTTTCTACGGATTTTTCTCTTTTCTTTTTTTTTTCTTTCTTTTCTTTTCTTTTCTTTGCCGTGCCTCATTCAAGACTTTGGCACACCCACAACAAAACTCACTTCCCCCACACTTGTCTTCTGCCAAACAATGATCAAAAGGAATTCATATTGAGTCATGCGTTACTATGCTTCAAGAACAAAGGTATGGATGGTCCTAATCTAGGCTAGGTGAGGATAATGTGGGTTAACAAAGAATATAGGCTAAATATGGCTCAAAGGGGCTGAACCTACAATACATATGCAAAGGGTTAGGCTTTTTGGCACTGGTTTTAACTAAACACTTCATCTTGTTATGTGTTATGCGAATCAATTTCATGCTTTGAATAAAACGGATATGAGTTCTAGTATTTGGAACTAAATGATGAAACGCCTTCTAAGTAGCAACCAAGCAAAGAATAATGAGATCATGCAACGACTTTAGAAAACAAAGAATGCACAGATTTTTAACTCTCCAAAGAACGTTAAAGGCTCAAGTCTCTCAGGGTTGTAGCGTTAGTTTGAGTTCCTTCCTTCAAGCATGTTACAAAGACTGATTTTTCTTTTATGATTGCATGTGAATTCATAAGTTATAACCACAACCAAGCATAAACCAAAGAGTAAATCAAACTTTCATCCATGTTTACAACTCTCTTTAACAGTCATGCAATTACAAACCAAATCCTCATCATTGTGTTGGAAGGTACCTAAGACACAAACAAACACACAAAAACAACTCTTTTTGGGGTTTTTAAAACAATTTTTCAAATTTTTATGGGATTTTCGGATTTTTGAATCAAAACACACTAAAAACACTCCAAAACAGCTTAAAAACACTTAAAAACAGCAAGGAACAACATTAGAAGTTATGGGTGATAAAACCCTACGAATTTGCATCAAAACATTTTGGTTACCCCCCCACACTTAAATCAAACATTGTCCTCAATGTTTCAAGCAAGGACTCACACACAAGCAAGCAAACAACACAACTAACACACATAACAGATATGGCAAAACAAAAGCAATAAAGAGTAGAGTTAAGAACGCAAATCTGGGTTTGAGCTGGTTGTTCCTAGGTCGTCTTTATTCGAATGCATGGGTTGCCTCCCAAGAAGCGCTTGCTTTAACGTCTTGCAGCCGGACGATTCCTCGGTTTAAGCATCATTGGAGCCCACGGCATGGAAAGGAACTTCTTCCTCAACCTGCCCCTCAAAGTTCTCATACAGTGGATCGTTGAATGGAAGGGGATAGTGATGTTTGCTGATTGGTGCGTTGTGTTCCCTAAGGTTCATGTAAATTCGCCCACCATTGGGGATTTGCTTGGGTACCTGCACCAAAGAAGGGAACCACCTATCAATTTTAATGGGAATTGGATTTGGATTAGGTGGCTTACCTATGTGTTGTGATGAAGTAGCAGCAATGTGAACATTTTTCCCCATGGTGCTTTCGGCCAATTTGGGCATTTTGAAGGCAGTGGCCGTATGGTCCTTATGCTCCACTCCAATTCCCTCGTCTTGTATGGCTCTTGATGCATCCTTTGTGCTTGGTGGTGAACGGTCCGGCCCTATCTTTTTTATTTTATCAATGGCAAAACAAGAGTGAACAACATTAGGATTCTCAACAGACTTAGAAACATTAAATTTAATCTTATCGCCACCAAACTTCATAGTTAACATCCCCTTGGCCACATCAATCTTGGTTTGGGCCGTTTTCATGAAAGGTCTTCCAAGTAGAATTGGCATTGGGGAAAAATGGGCTGACTCTTCCATCTCAAGCACATAGAAATCAGCCGGAAAAATTAAGTGGTCAACCTGCACCAAAACATCCTCCAAAACTCCCTTTGGATAGGCATTAGAACGATCGGCTAATTGAATAATCACTCCATCATTTTTCAGTTCGCCTAGGTTCATAGATGCATAGATAGAATAAGGCATGACATTTATTGATGCACCTAGATCTAACATGGCATGTTCGAACCTAGTATTACCAATAACACATGGAATTGTAAAGCTACCTGGGTCCTTGCATTTGGGAGGCAATTTACGTTGCAACACCGCTGAAACATTTTCACTTACCCGAACCACCTCCTTAGTTGACAATCTCCTCTTTGTTGTGCACAGCTCCTTCAAGAATTTGGCATATTTGGGAACTTGCTTGATTGCATCAAGGAGTGGAATGTTGACTTGCACCTTTCGAAACGTTTCTAGAATGTCCTTTTCGGTTTCCTCCTTCTTTGATTGCATAAATCTGCGAGGGAATGGTGCATTGGGTGGAACAAGGTTAGAATCAATTGAATTTGAACCCAACTTACCTGTGGTGGACGTTTTGGAGGGTTTAAGTGCATTGGAAGGCTGCGGCAAGGTTGGAACTACCCTTGCCGTGGGTGTCTCTTGTTCTGCCTTCTCTTGTAACAACGTCTCATCCTCCTTTTGGGCAGATTCAGATGTTTTTGGATCGGTCCCAACCTCTTTGCCACTTCTTAGGGTCATGGACTTGACAGATTCGAACCCTCCCTTCGGATTCACAGTGGTAGAACTAGGAAGTTTGCCATGCTCTCGAAACTGCCCCATAAACTCAGCCATTTGTCCCATCTATTTCTTCAATTCAGTCACCTCCCGGGCTTGATTTTGCACCTCCTTGGCATAGTTTTGCATCTCTTTGGTTTGATTTTGCTGCCCCTGTGCCAAAGTAGTTAGTAATTGAATAACTTGATCATTATCAAGAGACGAACCTGAGTTATTTTGGGCAGATTGTGTTTGGGATTGCATGGTTGCATATGGCTTTGGAAACATCCCAGGGGTTGGTGGCCGGAATCCAACTTGCTGTTGAGGTTGTTGGGGTTCCCTCCAACGCAGATTTGGATGATCTTTCCAACCTGAATTGTAGGTATTTGCATATGGGTCATATCGGGGCTGATTTTGGCCTTGGAACCCAACAGCGTTGGCACTCTCCCATCCTCCATTCTCAATCAATTGAGGGCAACTTTCAGATTGGTGGCCTTGCATGGTGCACACGCCACAGATTGGTGGTGGTTGTGATTTTGGTCATTCGACAACCTGAGACACAAGGAGAGTAAGATTAGCCAATTGTGAATGAATTTCAGAAATAGCACTTACCTCATTGACATGTTGCTGCCGTGGGCTCTCTCTTTGTCCTACACCTTCATATTGTTGTGCATTGAGGGCTCGGTTCGTAATTAAGGTTTTGGAAACCACAGGCGTCTTGTCAACCAATGCACCACCCGCTGATGCATCTAGCATTTGGCGTTCAATGGGGAGGAGTCCTTCATAGAAGTATTGAATGAGCAGTTCCTCCTTCATTTGGTGTTGAGGGCATGACGCAACTAGGCCCTTAAAACGCTCATAATATGCAGGGAAAGACTCTCCTTGATTTTGCTGAATACCACTAATCCGTTTCCTCAAGAGAATGACTCTTGAAGTTGGGAAAAACTTCTCCAAGAATGCTCGTTTCATACTTTCCCAAGATGTGACAGTTCCGGGCGCCAATTCGTACAACCAATCTTTAGCCTTTTCCAACAATGAGAATGGAAAGGCTTTCATTTTCAAAATATTCCCATCGACATTAATGGGTGTCATACTTGAGCAAACCACTTCAAATTCCTTCAAATGCTTGTTTGGATCTTCCATGGACAGCCCATGGTATTTGGGAATGTGATGCAACAAGCTAGACTTCAATTCGAACTCGTCGGTCTTATCTGGAGCTGCCCTAGGATATTGGATACATAGGGGTACTGCATTATCCAATCCCGAGGCCGAAAGCTCCTTAATGGTTCGATTATCTGCAGCCATAACTTCTTCAACCTCGGCCTCCTCTATCTCCTCAGATTCGACCTCTTCTTGCTCCTCAACCTCGGCTTCAGAACTTGAACTAGGTGGGTGAGGTTCTGGGTTCTTTCTTTTCCTTCTCAAGGTTCGTTCAAAATCGCCGTCAAAATCCAAGATATGCTCACGAACCACTTGAGAACTACGAGTCATAAACTAGTACCTGAAAACAAAGAAAACAAACTAGAATCAGAATCTAGACTAGACTAACACACACACGAAGATAAAAAAAAAACAAAATAACGGGGGATTAGCAAAGTTGCTAATCCCCGGCAACGGCGCCAAAATTTTGATGTGATTAAAGTTAAGCACTCAAATTAAACCCTCTTGTTGTCAAATCGTAGTATAAATGCAAGTAGGGATCGTTCTAAACCGGGGATTAGGAGGGCTTGCTAAAACCTCTAAACTGACTTAAAATACAAAAAACAAAGTTAAAAACGTTTGAAAAGACTCAAAGGACTCTAAATAGACTAGTAAGACTCAAAACAGGTTCAAAATACTCAAAACTGCTCAAAAACACTAATTGGACAGATTCTAGACACTAGACACAACTTTGGACGAAAATTGAATTAAACTTGACTCAAAACACACAAAAACACAAACTAAGACAGATTCTAACTAATTAGACTCAAACAAGTGAAGGGGGATTGGTTTTAGAGTGAAACTAAGTTAAAACTAACACAGACTTTAAACTAGGCAGATTTAGACGAAATTGGGTTTTTAGGACGGATGGTGAACTAGCTAGAGATTTCCTTATCCACACATGACTTATATGCATATAACTTGACTTCCAGTTACGTTTTCATTGAATTACGAATGACAATGCCCCAGATTAACCGTGTCAATCACTAATTAACCCTCAGATTCTCCTAATTTCATTGAATTGGACGGACAACTCATCTACAACCAAATTATTCTCATCAATTTCCCTACATGACATCATAATAGAGACACAATCAGAGATCATTACGCTCAATGAGAATCATAAGCATTGACGAGGCATTCATAACTATGACATCATGTTACTCACACCAAGAATTGAACTTAACACGATTGTTCCAGCAACCTTTACTACTTGTGAACATAAGTTTGTAACAATTATGTGAAACTTACTTATATCCTAGCATCAAATTTATGCATGCCAATTAAGTGTCGACCCTCAATCAACAAACAGAAATAAGTTCTAATTCAAACAGTTAAGCCAATCGCATTCATACTTCAAGAATCTGTAACTGAAATTTATCAAGTCATATCACACACAAAATCATGGTTTCAAAGTAGCCTCTAGCTAAAAAACGAGTTTAGCCTCTCATGATCACAGTAAAACAAAGGAAAACTAAATTAATCAATGAAAACATAAGGTAGAAGACACCTAAGAACGCCCAGCACTCCAGATTGGGTGCAACACGCCCCAAAGCTGCTCCTCCTCTCCTTGCAAGGCTGCGGCACAAGTGGTTTAGGGTTTGTGAATGGTGTTTGGAATGGCTGAGACGTGTAGAGGTGTGTAGAATTCGTATGGATGGGTGGTGGTGTGCGGCAGGGCTTGAAAATATGTATATATAGCATGGCAAACCCTAGGGAAATCAGTTTAGGACTTGGACTTAGCAGAAAAATAGGATTAGGGTGCGGCAATTACTTTTGAAAAGGAATTGTGGTCCAATTAATTTCTGAAAAGGATTTGTAGAACCCAAATCCACAAGGAAAAGGCCTAACAATCAGAATCCAAGAGGGAAAGGGCCTGAAAACCCACGGCACAAAGGAATAAGTGCAGGGAATGCCTTGCGAGGCAAGGAAAAAGGATTCTAGAAGGGAAGGAGACGCCAGATTTTTAGGCTTCTAGAAAGAATGTGTTTCTGGGCAGATTTTGAGGTTTCTAGAAGAGTTTGGGGCGCCACTTTTGTAGGGGAATGGATAGGACTTCTAGAAATCAGGTTTTAAGTCCCCTAAACTGAAGAAAACAGGTTAGGATAAGATTAGGATAAGATTGGATAAGATAAGATAAGATAGGATAAGGATTGGATAATGTTTTGGATAATTCTCCTTCTTTTGAGCTGATTCCTTATCTTCAATGATTTGAATTTATTTCTCCAACCTTGAAACATATTCCTAACTCCATTTGGACTCCAAATTCGTCCATCTTCATGCCCATTGCTTGTGCTATCCATTCCAAGCCCAGATTTGCTCTAAAATGCTCCAAAATGCATCTTTTTGCCAACTTTGCTTCTTGGACCTAAAAACACACGAAAATGACTTTAAACACTATATTAAGCAACAACTAGCTAAACAAATGCAAGAAAACACACTAAATAAGTAGCATAAATATGCTCCTATCAAGCCTACCTTTCGAGCTTATGTGTGATGCGTCCGATTATGCTTTAGGGGCTGTTTTGGGACAAAGAAAGGACAAGAGGCCGCATGTCATCTACTATGCCTCACGAACATTGAATGATGCCCAATTGAACTATTCCAGTACGGAAAAAGAACTTCTTGCCGTTGTTTTTGCTTTAGATAAGTTTAGATCATATCTAATTGGTACTAAAGTAATTGTGTTCACTGACCATGCAGCATTGAAGTACTTGCTCACCAAAAAGGAGGTCAAGCCACGGCTAATTCGTTGGATATTGCTACTTCAAGAGTTCGACATTGAGATTCGTGACAGGAAGGGAAGTGAAAACGTGGTGGCTGACCACCTCAGCCGAATGGTGCATAACGAGGAGTCTCTACCTATTTTGGAGACATTCCCTGATGAACAATTGCTGTCAATAAAGGTTAGTGAGCCTTGGTATGCTGATTTGGTGAACTTTTTGGTGTCAAAACGAATTCCAAGCAATTTCACTAGGCACCAACGTGATAAACTTAGACATAATGCACGGTTTTATGTGTGGGATGATCCATATTTATGGAAATTTTGCCCTGATCAAATTGTACGTCGATGTGTGCACGATTCTGAATTTCATTCAATTCTGAGTTTTTGTCATACATATGCATGTGGGGGACACTTTGGGACACAACGCACTGCCCTTAAGGTTTTAGAATGTGGATTTTATTGGCCGACTTTATTTAAAGATGCTAGAACCTTTTGTATGTCTTGTGATCGTTGCCAAAGAATTGGTAACATAGGTACTAAGGACCAAATGCCGCAAAACATCATTCTCCCTGTTGAAATTTTTGATGTTTGGGGCATTGATTTCATGGGCCCATTTCCTTCATCGCATGGTTTTCTTTACATATTACTTGCCGTGGATTATGTCTCAAAATGGGTGGAAGCAAAGGCCACCCGGACTAATGATTCTAAAGTGGTTGTAGATTTTATTAGAACTAACATTTTTGCAAGGTTTGGTATGCCACGGGTGATCATTAGTGATGGAGGGTCGCACTTTTGCAATCGAACAATTGAGGCGTTGTTGAGGAAGTACAATGTCAATCATAAGGTTTCTACACCTTACCATCCTCAAACGAATGGCCAAGCCGAGGTTTCTAACCGGGAGATCAAACAGATCATAGAAAAAATCGTAGGGCCTACAAGGAAGGATTGGAGCTTGCGCTTGAACGATGCATTGTGGGCCTATCGCACGGCTTACAAAACACCCCTTGGCATGTCCCCATTTCGGCTAATATATGGCAAACCGTGTCACCTACCTGTGGAGTTAGAGCACAAAGCACATTGGGCCGTGAAAACATTCAACTTGGAGTTAGATGCGGCTGGAATGCATAGGAAGCTTCAATTGAATGAACTTGAGGAGATAAGGAACGAAGCATATGAGAACGCCCGAATCTACAAGGAGAAGACCAAGTCTTTTCATGACAAGATGATTCGTGGCAAATCATTCTCAGTTGGGCAGAAAGTGTTGCTATTCAATTCCCGTCTTCGGTTGTTTCCCGGTAAGTTACGTTCCAAGTGGGTTGGCCCATTTGTTGTTACTAATGTTTTTGTTCATGGTGTAGTGCAAATCAAAAGCTTGAAAACTGGACAAGAATTCAAGGTGAATGGGCACCGATTGAAGCCATATTATGAGAACTTTGTGGAGCAAACCGTGGATGACATCTCCTTGGATGCCGTGGGTACCAATCTGGAGTGATTGGGTTCTTTGTCCGGCTGTACGATGTTAAAGCAAGCGCTACTTGGGAGGCAACCCATGCATTCAACAAAGGAAGACCTAGGGAGCACTCCAATTCCAGATTTGCGTTCCTAAACCCTTCTCTTTGTTGTTGTTTTCGTTTCTGCTTTGTTTCTTGTTTAGTTGCTGTTTTGTTTGGTTGTTGTTTATTTGTGTGAGTTTATGCTTGAAACATTGAGGACAATGTTTGATTTAAGTGTGGGGGGGTAACCAATGATGAGGATTCGGTTTGTAATTGCATGACTGTTAAAGAGAGTTGTAAACATGGATGAAAGTTTGATTTACTCTTTGGTTTATGCTTGGTTATAGTTGACATTCATGAATTCACATGTAATCACAAAAAGGATAAAATCAGTTTTTGTAACATGCCTGAAGGAAGGAACTCAAACTAACGCTACAACCCTGAGAGACTTGAGCTTAAAACGTTCTTTGGAGAGTTAAAAATCTGTGCATTTGTTGTTTTCTTAAGTCGTTGCATGATCTCATTATTCTTTGCTTGGTTGCTACTTAGAAGGCGTTTCATCATTTAGTTTCAAATACTAGAACTCATACCCGTTTCATTCAAAGCATGAAATTGATTAGCATAACACATAACAAGATGAAGTTGTTTAGTAAACCAAGAGCCAAATAGCCGTACCCCTATGTTCATTTGATTTGTAGGTTTTAACCCCGTTGAGCCTTGTTTAGCCTATTTTTCTTTGTTAACCCACATTATCCTCACCTAGCCTAGATTAGGATCATCCATACCTTTGTTCTTGAAGCATAGTAACGCATGACTCAATACGAATTCCTTTTGATCATTGTTTGGCAGAAAACAAGTGTGGGGGAAGTGAGTTTTGTGGTGGGTGTGCCCAAGTCTTGAATGAGGCACGGCAAAGAAAAGAAAAGAAAAAAGAAAAAAAAGAGAAGAAGAAAAATTCGTGGAAAATAGAAAGAAAAAAAGAAAAGTTGTGAAAAAAAATGATGAAAAAGGAGTTGAAAAGATGTGAAAAAGAGTTCTCAAGTGTTGTTTGTTGAAGGAAGGGTCCAAAACATTGAATCCGGCCCTAATTGTTGCTTGAAACTTCCCTTTGTGTTTAAAGGTTGATTTCTGCATTCAAGAAAGGGAGTTCTAAGTGTCATATTCATTACTTTGCTTGCTTTTGCTTTAAGAACGTTTGTTTTCCTTACGTTTCTTTGTTAGCCAATACCCTAAGCCCCGTTACAACCCTATACTTCAATCTTGAGTGTTGTGTGTTTCAATATGTGGAGTTTGGGATTGGTACGAGCATATGGTGTCACTGGTTCTCGCATCTAAGTAGTAGCGTTCCATTCATGAGATCATATCTAAACATGCTTATTAACTCCAGAAATTGCTTTCTTTGTTATAAACATATGTGAGTGTTCGTTTTCATATTTACATCAATCTTCTCACATATACCTAGTGTAGGGTGTGTAGTCAGAAAATGTGTGTGAAAATTGAGTGCATATCTAGTAAGGAATTGAGGGAATTCTCTAAGGCATGTTACTATATTCAAAACATCGTTTTAATTGGTTATTTGTGAACTAGTAAGTAGTGACTATGATTAAGTATGTGCTTAAGCGTAAAGATGGCCAAAATCTGTGGGAATGATGATTTTTAACATGTCATGTGCATTGAAAATCCCTGCGACAATTGTCGGAAGGTTTAGGTTGTGTTATACTTGTTTTGTTTTGTTTTGTTTACTTTGTTTCGTTTTGTTTTGCTCGAGGACTAGCAAAAGCTAAGTGTGGGGGAATTTGATAGGGGCATATTTATGCACCTTAGTTAGCTTGTTCTTGTGCATTTATGTTGTTTTTCCTTAGTTAGAGTAGTCTTTTAAGCTAGTTTGATGTATTTTCAGGTTCTAAGGGCAAGTATGCAAAAAGAAGCAATTTGGAGCATTCTAGAGCATTTTTGGGCCAAGATTGGGTAGTGCAAGATTGGAGCAAGATGGAGTGTTGAGAATTCGTGGTTTAAGCGAACCTAATTATCTTGGAGTGTTGAGAATTCGTGGTTTATTGAATTGCAATTAGAAATCGTTTTGTATGCAAGTATGACATGTGTGGAGAAGAACCCCTTAGCTAGCCTTCCATCCATTAATTTAAACCAATTTCGTTTTACAATCTGTTTTGTTTTACAAAGTTTATGTTTTGTTTTCAATTTCGTCAAAACCAATTCCCCCTTTATTTTGAAGTGTCAAGTTAGTTAGAAATCAATTTAGTTTGTGTTTTTAAGTGTCTAGAGTCAAGTTATAAACTGTTTTCGTCCAAATTCTTCCTTAGTGCTCAAAACTGCCCAGAAAGTGGTTTTAAGGCAGTTTTGAGTGTTTGTTTGCTGTTTTGAGTCTTTTGGTTTGTTTTAGTCTTTTAGAGTATAGTTTTGCATTCTTTGAGTCTAATTTAGTGTTTTAATTTTGTTTTAAGTTTTTGAGTCAGTTTTCAAGTGGTTTAGCAATCCCTCCTAATCCCCGGCCTAGAACGATCCCTACTTACATACTTTGCTACAATTGATAAAAAGAGGGTTTAATTTGTGTGCTTATATATTTTGCATCAGGTTTTGGTTTGGACGAATTTGAAACAAACAATCAAGTTATAAAACTAAGCAGATTGTAAAACGAATTTTGGAAATAAGATGGTTGATGGATTAGCTAGAGGTCCATTCTTCACACATGACACACTTGTACATAAATCGATTTCCAATTGCTTTTCAATAAATTATGATGCTCAACACCCCAGATTAACCGTGATGCACTAATTAACCCTCAGATTTTCCTTTACTCATTGAATTGGATGAATGCATGCGACAACCTAAATCATTCTCCAAAAGTCCCCTACATGAATGCATAATAGAGATACAATCAGAGATCATTACGTTCCATGAAAATCATAAGTGTTGACAAGACAATTGTAACTATGAATGCATGATACATTTGCCAAGAATTCAATTAACGCGATTGTGACTAGCGACCTTCACTACTCATGAATATAAACTTGTAACGATTAGGTGAAACTTATTTATATTCTAGCATCAAATTCATGCCTGAAAACTAAGTATGCATCCTTAATCAACATACAAGAATTAGTTTTGAAGAAAACAGTTAATTGAATTGCATTCACAACTTATCAAATCACAATTGGAGGAAATCAATTCATATCTCAAGCATGTTCATGGCTTCGAACTTCCTCTGGCCAAAAACGAATTAGTTCTACATACTTGCAATTAAACAGAAACAATTGAATTTAAACATTAAAAACCAAAGTAGAATACACGTAGAATGCACCAGCAATCCAACGTCTTGGATGGCTAGCACAACTCCGAGCAATCCTCCTTCCTTGCAAGTATATGGCACCAAGGTGTGGATGGTGAATGGATGATCTAAGGGCTGCAGCAGAGAGGTAGAATAGATTTAGAGAATATGGAAGGGTGGTAGGGGATGGATAGAAAGAGAGATGGATGGAATGGATGGAGGAATAGAGAGCTTGCGGCAGAAATTGTGTTGAATGGTCCAGAGAAACTAAATGGTGCGGATGGCTTTATTTATAGGGCTAGGGTTGAAAGGCAATCAGAAAATAATAAGAAAGGTTCATAACTTAGCTAATTTGCCACAATTGAATAGGTAAGAAAGAATCAGAATTTAAAGAGAAATAGGAATGTGAAATTCGGCAGAATTGTGTAGGAGAGAAAAGGAATGTGTTTAAAGGTTAGAAATTAAGAGAGAAAGGGAAAGAAGGTGCGGCATTGATTTGTAAGAGAAAGGGGAAGTATTTTTGGGCAGAAAATAGGCAAGAAAACCTCCCCTTGTTCAGCAAGGATTAGAATAAAAGAGGAATGTGTTTTATGACAGAAAATAGGCAAGAAAACCTCTCCCTTGTGCGGCAAGGATTGAAACAAAAGGGGAATGTGTTAGGCACGATTTTGGGCTTCTAGAATGAGTAATTAGGCAACCTACATGTTTTGGAAACCCCAAAAATGGAAACCTCCACAAATGGAAACCTTCACAAATAGAAACTCGGTTTCCAATTCTGAACTCTTTGTACTTCATTTTTCTATAATTCATTTCTTCCATCTCTTTGCTCATTCTTAACCTTCTTTGGTCTTCAATTTTGTCCATCCACTTAGCTCCAAGCATGAGCTAACCATCCAATGCCCAAAACTGCTCCAAAAGGCTCCAAAATGCACTTTCTTGCTAACTTTGCACATTAGACCTACAAACACACGAAAATAGCTTAAAATACTAAAATAACTAAGAACTAACAACGTAAATGCAAGGAAACAAGCTAACTAAGTGATGTAAATATGCTCCTATCAAATACCCCCACACTTAGCATTCGCTAGTCCTCGAGCAAAACAAAAGAAACAAAACTCAATCTAAACCTTCCAACAATTGCCTTAGGGATTTCCAATGGACATGACATATTAAAAATCATCACTTGCACATATTTTGGTCATCCTTACACTTGAATTCATACTTAATCACAGTCACCATTCACTAGTTCGCATTTAACCAATTAAAACAACATTTTGAATGTAGTAACATGCCTTAGAGAATTCCCTCAATTCTTTACTAGATATACACTTTATTTTCACTCAGATTTTCTAACTACACTTCCTACACTAGGTATGTGTGAGAAGATTGATGTAAACATGAAAACTAATACTCACATATGTTGCAACAAAGAAAGCACTTTTCTGGAGTTATTAATGAATATGATCTCATGAATGGAATGCTACTACTTAGATGCAAGAACCAAGGATTCCATATGCTCATACCAATTCCAAACTCCACATATTGAAACACATAACACTTAAGATTGAAGTCAATGGGTTATAACGGGGCTAAGGGTGTTGGCTAACAAAGAAAGGTAATGAAAAACAAAGGTTCTTAAAGAAATAGTAAGCAAAGCACTGAAATCAACACTTATAATTCACTTTTGAATGCAGAAATTTAATTTTGAACAAAAAGGGGAGATTTACACATTCTAGGGCCAGATTCAATGTTTTGGACCCGTCTTTCAACAATCAACACTCTTAAAACTCATTCTTTCTTCTTTTCAAACTCTTTTTCATTCTTTTCATAACTTTTTCTTTTTCTTTTCTTTTGCATACACTTGTTTTTCTGCAAAAGGACAATCAAAAGGAATTCCTTCTAAGTCATGCTTCACTAACCTTTAAGAACAAGGGTATGGATGGTCCTATTCTAGGCTAGGTAAGGATAATGTGGTTAATAAAGAACATAGGCTAAACAATGCTCAAAAGGGGTTAAACCTACAAAACATATGACAAAGGGGTTCGACTTTTTGGCTGTGGTGATAACTGAACAACTTCATCTTGATCATGTGTTATGCAAATCAATGTCATGCTTTGAATGGAACGGGCATGAGTTCTAGCATTTGGTTCTATAATGATAAAAATGCATTCTAAGTAGCAACCAAGCAAAGAATAATGAGATCATTCAACGACTTTAGAAAACAAGAATGCACAAATTAATAACTCTCCAAAAGAACGTTTAGGCTTAAGTCTCACAAGGTTGTAGCGTTAGTTTGAGTTCCTTCCTTCAAGCATGTTACAAAAACTGATTTTTATCCTTTTGTGATCAAATGTGAATTCGTAAACAACTACAACCAAGCATAAACCAAAAGCATATCAAACTTTCATCCATGTTCGTAACTTTCTTTAATACTCATGTAATTAAAAACCAAATCCTCATCATTATGTTGGAAGGTACCTAAGACACAAACACACAAAAATGACTCTAAAAACACTTCAAAAACTGATTTTTTTTTCAAATTTTCGTATTTTTACTTCAAAACACACAAAAACACTTCAAAACAGTGAGAAACAACTTTAGAAGTAATGGGTGATAAAATCCCACGAATTTGCATCAAAAACACTTTGTTACCCCCCCTCCCCCCACACTTAAATCAAACATTGTCCTCAATCTTTCAAGCATAAACTCACAGAAAACAAACAAACAAACAACGAACTAATCATGGCAAGATAAATGCAGTAAAGAGAAGGGTTTAGGAACGCAAATCTGGATGTGGAGCGAAAATTCCATTGTTCCTTAGTTGAATGCATGGGTTGCCTCCCAAGAAGCGCTTGCTTTTACGTCGTGCAGCCAGACGATACCTCCAATTAAGCTTCATTGGAGGCCACGGCATGGAATTGATCTTTGAATGGAAGGTGATACTTGAAATGATCCGGCAATGGTTTAAATTCTAGTGTGGGTGCCTGAATCATTAAAATCAGCAAGTTAGTAGAAAACAAAATTGAAATTGAAGAAGATGGCTTACTTGTTTGCTTCGACACAAACTCAATGACAAACACCACATCTTTGAAAGTTTCTTGGACTTTGAACTTGGCCAGATTGAATATGATGGTTGTGACTTGTCCCGTGTCATAAAATTCAACTTCTTTGGGCTTTGTTGTCTCATGAACATCCTCTTTGATGCATTCTATGCATTTTAAATGTCCCTAAGTTCCAGCAACATTGAAGGCCTCCTATGCATTTTAGGACACAAATTGAACCTTCCTTGCACATAAACAACCCTTGCCGCACCCCATCTCTCTATTCCCTTCCTTGCCGTGCAAGGGATCATCCACTTGCCTAATTTTTGAACCTAAATCAGCAAGGAAACCCTTTTTCCTTGCCTTGCAAGGCATTCCCTTACCCTTTCCATCCTTGCCGCATGTACTTGCCCAATTTCCTTAGGATTCTGACTTTAATTTCTATTTCTCTTAAAGTTTTGGTTTAATTTCTGTTACCTAAATTGTTTCTTAGCTTTATTACCCTAAAGTCTCTAAATAAAACTCTTTGCCGCACCTAGGGGGATCCATTCATTCACCCATTCATCCATTCACGCCAGAAATCAATCCACACCTCTGCCGCAACTCCCATTCAACCTAATACACATTCCTGACCCCAAAACACATCCCATACACTTCACCCACCTTTGTTCCGCAGCAATGAGAAAGAAGGAAGGACTCTTGGATGTTCGAGCTTGATTGTTGGAGCACTCTAGGTGCAATTCGTTCTATGTTTACAATGTTTAATTTCTTTTCCTTTCGTTTTGCTGTGAATATGAGTGGCTAAACCCCTCTTGGCTAGGGGTGATTTCAAAGCCATGATTATGTATGCAATATGAATTGATAAATTCCAGTTATGAATTCTTGAATCGTGAATGCAATTGGCTTAACTGTTTGATTGATAACTTATTTGTGTTTGTTGATTGAAGGTCGACACTTAGTTGGCATGCATAAATTTGATGCTAGAGTATAAGGGAGTTTCACATAATCGTTACAAACTTATATTCATATGTAGTGAAGGTCGCTGGTCACGATCGCGTTAAGTTCAATTCCTAGCATGAGTGACATGATGTCATAGTTGCAAGTGCTTTGTCAATGCTTATGATTTTCATTGAACGTAATGATCTTTGATTGTATCTCTATTATGATGTCATGTAGGGAACTTTTGAAGAATGCTTTGGGTTGTCGAATGATGTCATCCAATCCAATAATACAAGGAAAATCTGAGGGTTAACTAGTGATGTCATGGTTAATTTGGGGCATTGTCGTTCATAATTCAATGAAGGAGTAACTGGAAATCGAGTCGTTTGCATACATGTCATGTGTGGAGAAAGAGCCTCTAGCTAGCCCATCATCCATCCAATTTCCCAAATTCGTTTTCAAAGTTGTTTAGTTTTACAATCTGTTTTGTTAGTTTAAATTCGTCCAAAACAAAACCCCCATTTACTTTCTTTGTTTCAAATAGCTTTAAACTTGTTTTATTTGTGTTTTTAAGTGTTTTAAGTCAAACCCAACCCTTATTTTCGTCCAAAATTGTGTTTAGTCTCAGAAACTGCCTAGTTAGTGTTTTTAGGCAGTTTTGAGTGTTTTTAGCTTATTTTGAGTCTTGTGAATTTGTCTTGAGTCTTTTGAGTCTTTTCAAACGTTTTTAACTTTGTTTTAATGTTTTTGAGTCAGTTTTGAGGTTTTAGCAAGCCCTTCTAATCCCCGGTCTAGAACTATCCCTACTTGCATCTTTACTACAATTTGACAACAAGAGGGTTTAATTTGTGTGCTTAACTTATTTCGCATCAATAAGGTTAGTTTGGATAAGATAAGGTTGGATAAGGTTTTAGATAATGTTCCTTCATTTTAGCTGATTCCTTATCTTCAATGACTTGAATTAATTTCTCCATCTCTTTTGCACATTCCTAGCCTCTCTTGAACTTCAATTTCGTCCATCCACCTTGATCCATGCATGTGCTATCCATTCCAAGCCCAAAACTGCTCTAAAATGCTCCAAATTGCATCTTCTTGCCAACTTTGTCATTTGAACCTAAAAACACACGAAAATAGCTTAAAACACTCTTATAAGCAATAACTAACTAAATAAATGCACGAAAACATGCTAACTAAGTCTCATAAATATGCTCCTATCACTTACCTGTGGTGGTCGGATTGGATGGATTTGGGAGTGTAAGAGGCTGCGGCAAGGTTGTTTCCTTCCTTGCCGTGGCCTTGTCTTGCTCCTCCTCCTCAATCAGCAACTTCTCGTCTTCTTGGGGATGTGATTTGGAGGGTTGTGGCTCTGTTCCAACTCGTTTTCCACTTCGCAACATGATGGCTTTTGCATATTCGAATCCTCCCTTTGGGTTGACAACGGTTGACCTTGGTAGTTTGCCTTGTTCTCAAAACTGTCCTACAAACTCCGTTATCTGCCCAATTTGCTTTTCCAAGTTATCCACCCTTTTGTCTTCGTTTTGCATTGCTTTGGTTTGATTTTCTTGCCCTTGAGACAAATTGGTAGTAACTTAATAAGTGTGTCATTATCCAAAGAAGTACTTGAAGTGTTTTGGGCAGATTGTTGTGGAGCTTGTGTTGGTGCGTATGGCTTGGTGTAGAAGCCCGGGGGTTGCTGCCTAAAGCCTCCTTGTTGTTGGGTTTGTTGGGGCTCCCTCCACTTGAAATTTGGGTGGTCTCTCCAGCCTGGATTGTACGTAATAGAGTATGGATCGTTCCTTGGCTCGTTTTGGCCTTGAAATCCAATTGCATTGGCGCTTTCCCATCCAACATTCTCAATCAATTGAGGGCACTTCTCAGAAGAGTGTCCTTGGATAGAACACATACCGCACACACTTGGTCCTTGCATCCTCATCCCTTCGGCCATTTGAGACACAATAGAAGTAAGATTAGCTGATGTGATGTAAAACAGCACACAAATTAAAGACAATTGTCGTAAAGATGCAAGTAGGGATCGTTCTGGACCGGGGATTAGGAGGGGTTGCTAATCAACTCTAAACTGACTTAAAAACACTTAACAAGACTCACAAGACCCAAAACAAACTTAAAAGACTCAAAATAGTTTAAAACAACCAAAAAGACTCAAAACAGACACTAGGGAGTTATTTGGACGAATTCTAGACTAGTAAGACTCAAAACACTAAATTGACACAAGTTTAGACAGATTCTAACTATGTTGACACAAGAAAGATGGGGGGTTTGGGTTTTGGACGAATTTAAAGTGAAAAGAAAACAGAAACTGGAACCAGACAGATTTGGACGAAATTGGTGAATTGGATGGATGATGGGCTAGCTAGAAGGTTTTTCTCCACACATGACACACATGCATACAAATCGATTTCCAGTTGCTTTTTCATTAAACCATGAACCTCAACGCCCCAAGTTAACCGTGATGCACTAATTAACCATCAGATTTCCCTAAGTTTATTGAATTGGATGAATGCATACAACAACCTAAAGTATTCCTCAATAGTTCCCTACATGAACTGCATAATAGAGATACATATCAACATACAAGAATAAGTTCTGAATCAAACAGTTAAGCAAATTGCATTCACAATTTATGAAATCACAACTGAAGGTAATCAATTCATATTGCAAATATATTCATGGCTTTGAAATTGTCCCTAGCCAAAAACGGTTTAGCTCCTCATGTTCACAGCAAAACAAAGAGAAATTAAATTAAACATTGAAAACAAAGATAGATTACACCTAGAAACGTTCCAGCAATCCAACGTCTTGAATGGCTAGGCACGGCTTCAAGTTAATCCTCTCATTCTTCCTTTGTAAAGCTGCAGCACAAGGGTTAGGGTGTGTAGAATGGGTGGTGATGGGTGGTAGAGGATGGATAGGTAGATAGGTGGATGGAATGTGGATGCAGAGAAAGAATGGTCAGGGATCCCCCTTATACGGTGCGGCAAATTGAGTTATTTATACAGTAAGGGAGGGCCACGACTTTGATGTATTTTTAGGGAAGGTTTTAACTTTCCAAATCCCCAAGAAAAGGTTAACAAAAGTTAAGGAAATCAGTGGTAGGAGCATATTTACATCACTTAGTTAGCTTGTTTCCTTGCATTTACGTTGTTAGTTCCTAGTTATTTTAGTATTTTAAGCTATTTTCGTGTGTTTGTAGGTCTAATGTGCAAAGTATGCAAGAAAGTGCATTTTGGAGCTTTTTGGAGCAGTTTTGGGCATTGGATGGATAGCACATGCTTGGAGCTAAGTGGATGGACGAAATTAAAGATCAAATGAGCTTAGGATTGAATGAAGAATGAAGAGTTCAAAATTGGAAACCAAAGTTTCTACAATTGGAAGTTTCTATTCTTAGAGGTTTCTATTCTTGAAAGTTTCTATTCTTGGCTTGGAAGTTTCCTAATCCTTCCTCACCTATGTTCCAGCCACAAGAGGATTCCAAAATATGTTAAAACACTTAATTACTTGTTCTAGATGCCCTAAAACTTCCTTAAAGTCCAAGCCGCACCACCCTTGCACATTCCCCTTCCTTGCCGCACAAGGAGGTTGTTTCTTTCCTGTTTTCTGATCTTAAAACCACATTCCCTTTCTTTAAAATCAATGCCACACCATTCTCTCCTTTCTTACCTATTTTCTGACCCAAAATTACATCCCCTTTTGTTTCAATTCTTGCCACACAAGGGGAGAGGATTCTTACCTATTTTGTGCCTCAAAACACATTCCTGAATCTGTCCTACACTCTTTTGCCGAATTTCCTTTCCTATTCTCTTTAATTCCTGCACCTTACTTGCCTATTTTCCATTGATTTCTGACTTTCAATTATAGGACAAAATAGCTAAGTTATTTCCTTCCCTAAAACACATCAAAACCATGCCTTCCCCACCTTTAAATACATATGCCGCAGCCTTTGGAAGGGGGGGACGATTGAACACACTTTGTACCGAGAACTACCCTTCATCCTTCACCATAACCCACCTACATCCATCCACCACCACAATTCACCACTAAAACCTTCAAATAAACCTTGTGCCGTAGCAAAGAGAAGAAGGAAGACCCTTGGAGTGCTTGCCATTCAAGATTGGATTGCTGGAACATTCTTAGGTGTTTTCATTCTTTTGTTTTCAATGTCTAAGTTTATGTATCTTTGTTTTGTGAACATGAGGAAGTAAATTCCTTTTTGGCTAGGGGGAAGTTCGAAGCCATGAACATGCTTGAGATATGAATTGATTTCCTCCAATTGTATTTGATAAGTTGTGATTGCAATTCAATTAACTGTTTTATTCATAACTGATTCTTGTATGTTGATTAAGGAGGCCTACTTAGTTTGCATGCATGAATTTGATGCTAGAATATAAATAAGTTTCACCTAATCGTTACAAGTTTATATTCATGAGTAGTGAAGGTTGCTAGTCATAATCGCGTTAATTGAATTCTTGGCAAGCATATCATGCATTCATAGTTGCAATTGTCTCGTCAACACTTATGATTTTCATGGAACGTAATGATCTTTGATTGTATCTCTATTATGCATTCATGTAGGGGACTTTCGGAGAATGATTTGGGTTGTCGCATGCATTCATCCAATTCAATGAGTTAAGGAAAATCTGAGGGTTAATTAATGCGTCACGGTTAATCTGGGGTGTTGAGCATCATAATTTATTGAAAAGCAATTGGAAATCGATTTGTGTACAAGTGTGTCATGTGTGAAGAACAGACCTCTAGCTAATGCATCAACCATCTTATTCCCAAAATTAGTTTTACAATCTGTTTAGTTTTATAACTTGATTGTTTGTTTCAAATTCATCCAAACCAAAAGCCCCCTTTTACTTTCTTGTTGTAAAGTGTTTAAAATCTGTTTTGTTTGCGTTTTAGAGTGTTTTGACTCAAGCCAAAACCTTATTTTCGTCCAAAGTTATGCTTTGAGTCCGAAACTGCCCAATTAGTGTTTTTAGGCAGTTTTGAGTGTTTTTAAGTTGTTTTGAGTCTTGTGAGTCTGTTTTGAGTCTTTTGAATCTATTCAAACGTTTTTAACTTTGTTTTTATGTTTTAAAGTCAGTTAACAGGTTTTAGCAAACCCTCCTAATCCCCGGTCCAGAACGATCCCTACTTGCATCTTTACTACAATTCGACAACAAGAGGGTTTAATTTGAGTGCTTAACTTTTATCGCATCAAATTTTGGCGCCGTTGCCGGACCATTTAAAGTATGTGTTTTTGTGAAAGGACGAGACATTGCCCGTCATTGTTTCTTCAAATCTCACGGCACATGAGGAAGAGAAGCTTGTGAGGGTGTTGCGGGAGTATAAAACAGCCATAGGGTGGACCTTGGCCGATATTAAGGGAATTGGCCCTACCACTTGCATGCATCGCATACTTCTTGACGAGGAGGCTAAACCATCTCTAGAGGCTCAACGCCATCTCAACCCTCCAATGATGGAAGTTGTGAAGAAGGAAATAATCAAGCTCTTAGATTGTGGAGTGATCTATCCTATTTCCGATAGCCGTTGGGTTTCACCAATTCAAGTCGTTCCCAAGAAGTCTGGAGTTACTGGTGTCAAAAATGAAGAGAACGAGCTTGTACCTACACGAACACAAACTGGATCGCGAGTTTGTATTGACTATAGGAAGCTAAATGCCACAACAAGGAAAGATCACTTTCCTTTGCCATTCATCGACCAAATGCTTGAAAGGCTAGCCGGTCATGCTTTTTATTGTTTTCTTGATGGATATTCTGGATATAACCAAATTGTGATAGCCCCGGACGACCAATAGAAGACCACATTCACGTGTCCCTTTGGAACTTTTGCTTATCGTCGCATGCCATTCGGCCTATGCAACGCACCTGCCACTTTCCAAAGGTGTATGGTAAGTATATTCTCTGATTTTGTTGAGAAGATTATTGAGGTATTTATGGACTATTTCAATGTGTTTGGGGATTCTTTTGCTAATTGTTTGGATAATCTGACCTTGATCTTGAAACAATGTGTTGAAACTAACCTTGTGTTGAATTGGGAAAAATGTCATATTATGGTAAAACAAGGTATAGTTTTGGGCCATATTGATAGGAGCATATTTACATCACGTAGTTAGCTTGTTTCCTTGCATTCACGTTGTTAGTTCTTAGTTATTTTAGTATTTTAAACTATTTTCGTGTGTTTGTAGGTCTAATGTGCAAAGCAAGCAAGGAAGTGCATTTTGGTGCATTTTGGAGCAGTTTTGGGCATTGGATGGTTAGCTTATGCTTGGAGCTAAGTGGATGAACGAAATTGAAGATCAAATGAGCTTAGGATCAAATGAAGAATGAAGAGTTCAAAATTGGAAGCCAAGGTTTCTAAAGTTGGAAGTTTCTATTTGTGAAGGTTTCCATTTGTGCAAGTTTCCATTTTTGGGGTTTCCAAAACATGTAGGTTGCCTAATTACTCATTCTAGAAGCCCAAAACCGTGCCTAACACATTCCCCTTTTGTTTCAATCCTTGCTGCACAAGGGAGAGGGTTTTGTTGCCTATTTTCTGCCCAAAAATACTTCCCCTTTCTCTTACAAATCAATGCCACACCTACTTTCCCTTTCTCTCTTAATTTCTGACCTACATTCCTTTTCTCTCCTACATATTCTGCAGAATTTCACATTCTTATTCTCTTTGATTTTCTGATTCTTTCTTACCTATTAAATTGTGGAACCAAAATAGCTAAGTATTGAACCTTTCCTATTATTTTCTGAGTACCCTAGCCCTTTAAATAAAGCTTGTTGCACCATTTAAATCTCTCTACACAATTTCTGCTGAAAATCCACCATCCACTCTTCACCATAACTCACCTATATCCATTCACCACCATAAACAACCCTTCAAACCATCTCCAACACCTTGTGCCGCAGCAAAGAGAAGAAGGAAGACCCTTGGAGTGCTTGCCATTCAAGATTGGATTGCTGGAACATTCTTAGGTGTTTTTATTCTTTTGTTTTCAATGTCTAAGTTTATGTATCTTTGTTTTGAGATTATGAGGAACTAAAGTTCTTTTGGCTAGAGGAGAATTTCGAAACCATGATCATATTTGCATTCTGAATTGATTACTTTCAGTTGTGATTTCATAAATTGTGAATGCAATTTACTTAACTGTTTTATTCAAAACTTATTCTTGTATGTTGATTGAGGTGGCCAACTTAGTTTGCATGCATGAATTTGATGCTAGAATATAAGGGAGTTTCACCTAATCGTTATGAACTTATATTCATAAGTAGTGGAGGTTGCTAGTCACAATCGTGTTAAGTAAATTCCTGGCATAAGTATCATGCAATTCATAGTTACGAGTGCCTTGTCAATGCTTATGATTTTCATAGAACTTAATGATCTTTGTTCGTATCTCTATTATGCAATTCATGTAGGGAACTTGTGGAGAATGCTTTGGGTTGTTGTATGCAATCATCCAATTCAATGAAATTAGGAAAATCTGAGGGTTAATTAGTGCAATTCACGGTTAATTTGGGGCGTTGAGAATTCATGGTTTACTCAAAAGCAATTGGAAATCGATTTGTATGCAAGTGTGTCATGTGTGGAGAAAAACCCTCTAGCTTGTCCATCATCCATCCAAAACACCTAATTTCGTGCAAATCTGTCTAGTTCTAGTTTCTGTTTTGTTTTACTTTATTTTCGTCCAAAACCCAATCCCCCTTTACTTTGTTGTGTTAATTAGGTTAGAATCTGTCCAATTTGTGTTTTTAAGTGTTTTGAGTCAAGTTCAAGTTAATTTTCGTCCAAATAACTCCTTAGAGTCAGTTTTGAGTCTATTTCATTGTTTTGTGCTGTTTTGAGTCTTTCTAGTTAGTTTTGAGTCTTTTCAGTTTGTATTGAGTCTATAGAGTCTAGTTAAGTGTTTTTAAGTTTCTTTTTGTGTTTTTGTGTTTTAAAGTCAGTTTAGTTTAGATTAGCAATCCCTCCTAATCCCCGGTCCAGAACGATCCCTACTTATACATGTACTACAATTGTCAAAAGAGGGTTTAATTTGTGTGCTGTTTTACATCGCATCAGATATCGTTTCAGAAAAAGGACTTGAAGTAGATAAATCAAAAATAGACCTTGTACGTCACTTACCCTTTCCTACTTCGGTTAGAGAGGTTCGTTCTTTTCTTGGCCATGCAGGGTTCTATAGGCGTTTCATTGATAGGAGCATATTTATGCTACTTATTTAGTGTGTTTTCTTGCATTTGTTTAGCTAGTTGTTGCTTAATATAGTGTTTAAAGTCATTTTCGTGTGTTTTTAGGTCCAAGAAGCAAAGTTGGCAAAAAGATGCATTTTGGAGCATTTTAGAGCAAATCTGGGCTTGGAATGGATAGCACAAGCAATGGGCATGAAGATGGACGAATTTGGAGTCCAAATGGAGTTAGGAATATGTTTCAAGGTTGGAGAAATAAATTCAAATCATTGAAGATAAGGAATCAGCTCAAAAGAAGGAGAATTATCCAAAACATTATCCAAAACAACCTTATCTTATCTTATCTTATCCAATCCTTATCCTATCTTACCTTACCTTATCCAATCTTATCCTAATCTTATCCTAACCTGTTTTCTTCAGTTTAGGGGACTTAAAACCTGATTTCTAGAAGTCCTATCCATTCCCCTACAAAAGTGGCGCCCCAAACTCTTCTAGAAACCCCAAAATCTGCCCAGAAACACATTCTTTCTAGAAGCCTAAAAATCTGGCGTCTCCTTCCCTTCTAAAATCCTTTTTCCTTGCCTTGCAAGGCATTCCCTGCGGTTATTCCTTTGTGCCGTGGTTTTCAGGCTCTTTCCCTCTTGGATTCTGATTGTTAGGCCTTTTCCTTGTGGATTTGGGTTCTACAAATCCTTTTCAGAAATTAATTGGACCACAATTCCTTTTCAAAAGTAATTGCCGCACCCTAATCCTATTTTTCTGCTAAGTCCAAGTCCTAAACTGATTTCCCTAGGGTTTGCCATGCTATATATACATATTTTCAAGCCCTGCCGCACACCACAACCCATCCATACGAATTCTACACACCTCCACACGTCTCAGCTATTCCAAACACCATTCACAAACCCTAAACCACTTGTGCCGCAGCCTTGCAATGAGAGGAGGAGCAGCTTTGGAGCGTGTTGCACCCAATCTGGAGTGCTGGGCGTTCTTAGGTGTCTTCTACCTTATGTTTTCGTTGATTAATTTAGTTTTCCTTTGTTTTGCTGTAATCATGAGAGGCTAAACTCGTTTTTTAGCTAGAGGCTACTTTGAAACCATGATTTTGTGTGTGATATGACTTGATAAATTTCAGTTACAGATTCTTGAAGTATGAATGCAATTGGCTTAACTGTTTGAATTAGAACTTATTTATGTTTGTTGATTGAGGGTCGACACTTAATTGGCATGCATAAATTTGATGCTAGGATATAAGTAAGTTTCACATAATTGTTACAAACTTATGTTATCAAGTAGTAAAGGTTGCTGGAACAATCGTGTTAAGTTCAATTCTTGGTGTGAGTAACATGATGTCATAGTTATGAATGCCTCGTCAATGCTTATGATTCTCATTGAGCGTAATGATCTCTGATTGTGTCTCTATTATGATGTCATGTAGGGAAATTGATGAGAATAATTTGGTTGTAGATGAGTTGTCCGTCCAATTCAATGAAATTAGGAGAATCTGAGGGTTAATTAGTGATTGACACGGTTAATCTGGGGCATTGTCATTCTTAATTCAATGAAAACGTAACTGGAAGTCAAGTTATATGCATATAAGTCATGTGTGGATAAGGAAACCTCTAGCTAGTTCACCATCCATCCTAAAAACCCAATTTCGTCTAAATCTGCCGAGTTTAAAGTCTGTGTTAGTTTTAACTTAGTTTCACTCTAAAACCAATCCCCCTTCACTTGTTTGAGTCTAATTAGTTAGAATCTGTCTTAGTTTGTGTTTTTGTGTGTTTTGAGTCAAGTTTAATTCAATTTTCGTCCAAAGTTGTGTCTAGTGTCTAGAATCTGTCCAATTAGTGTTTTTGAGCAGTTTTGAGTATTTTGAACCTGTTTTGAGTCTTACTAGTCTATTTAGAGTCCTTTGAGTCTTTTCAAACGTTTTTAACTTTGTTTTTGTATTTTAAGTCAGTTTAGAGGTTTTAGCAAGCCCTCCTAATCCCCGGTTTAGAACGATCCCTACTTGCATTTATACTACGATTTGACAACAAGAGGGTTTAATTTGAGTGCTTAACTTTAATCACATCAAAATTTTGGCGCCGTTGCCGGGGATTAGCAACTTTGCTAATCCCCCGTTATTTTGTTTTTTTTATCTTCGTGTGTGTGTTAGTCTAGTCTAGATTCTGATTCTAGTTTGTTTTCTTTGTTTTCAGGTACTAGTTTATGACTCGTAGTTCTCAAGTGGTTCGTGAGCATATCTTGGATTTTGACGGCGATTTTGAACGAACCTTGAGAAGGAAAAGAAAGAACCCAGAACCTCACCCACCTAGTTCAAGTTCTGAAGCCGAGGTTGAGGAGCAAGAAGAGGCCGAATCTGAGGAGATTGAGGAGGCCGAGGTTGAAGAAGTTATGGCTGCAGATAATCGAATCATTAAGGAGCTTTCGGCCTCGGGATTGGATAATGCAGTACCCCTATGTATCCAATATCCTAGGGCAGCTCCAGATAAGACCGACGAGTTCGAATTGAAGTCTAGCTTGTTGCATCACATTCCCAAATACCATGGGCTGTCCATGGAAGATCCAAACAAGCATTTGAAGGAATTTGAAGTGGTTTGCTCAAGTATGACACCCATTAATGTCGATGGGAATATTTTGAAAATGAAAGCCTTTCCATTCTCATTGTTGGAAAAGGCTAAAGATTGGTTGTACGAATTGGCGCCCGGAACTGTCACATCTTGGGAAAGTATGAAACGAGCATTCTTGGAGAAGTTTTTCCCAACTTCAAGAGTCATTCTCTTGAGGAAACGGATTAGTGGTATTCAGCAAAATCAAGGAAAGTCTTTCCCTGCATATTATGAGCGTTTTAAGGGCCTAGTTGCGTCATGCCCTCAACACCAAATGAAGGAGGAACTGCTCATTCAATACTTCTATGAAGGACTCCTCCCCATTGAACGCCAAATGCTAGATGCATCAGCGGGTGGTGCATTGGTTGACAAGACGCCTGTGGCTGCCAAAACCTTAATTGCGAACCGAGCCCTCAATGCACAACAATATGAAGGTGTAGGACAAAGAGAGAGCCCACGGCAGCAACATGTCAATGAGGTAAGTGCTATTTCTGAAATTCAATCACAATTGGCTAATCTTACTCTCCTTGTGTCTCAGGTTGTCGAAGGACCAAAATCACAACCACCACCAATCTGTGGCGTGTGCACCATGCAAGGCCACCAATCTGAAAGTTGCCCTCAATTGATTGAGAATGGAGGATGGGAGAGTGCCAACGCTGTTGGGTTCCAAGGCCAAAATCAGCCCCGATATGACCCATATGCAAATACCTACAATTCAGGTTGGAAAGATCATCCAAATCTGCGTTGGAGGGAACCCCAACAACCTCAACAGCAAGGTGGATTCCGGCCACCAACCCCTGGGATGTTTCCAAAGCCATATGCAACCATGCAATCCCAAACACAATCTGCCCAAAATAACTCAGGTTCGTCTCTTGATAATGATCAAGTTATTCAATTACTAACTACTTTGGCACAGGGGCAGCAAAATCAAACCAAAGAGATGCAAAACTATGCCAAGGAGGTGCAAAATCAAGCCCGGGAGGTGACTGAATTGAAGAAACAGATGGGACAAATGGCTGAGTTTATGGGGCAGTTTCGAGAGCATGGCAAACTTTCTAGTTCTACCACTGTGAATCCGAAGGGAGGGTTCGAATCTGTCAAGGCCATGACCCTAAGAAGTGGCAAAGAGGTTGGGACCGGTCCAAAAACATCTGAATCTACCCAAAAGGAGGATGAGACGTTGTTACAAGAGGAGGCAGAACAAGAGAAAGCCACGGCAAAGGTTGCTCCAACCTTGCCGCAGCCTTCCAATGCACTTAAACCCTCCAAAACGTCCACCACAGGTAAGTTGGGTTCAAATTCGATTGATTCTAACCTTGTTCCACCCAATGCACCATTCCCTCGCAGATTTATGCAATCAAAGAAGGAGGAAACCGAAAAGGACATTCTAGAAACGTTTCGAAAGGTGCAAGTCAACATTCCACTCCTTGATGCAATCAAGCAAGTTCCCAAATATGCCAAATTCTTGAAGGAGCTGTGCACAACAAAGAGGAGATTTTCAACTAAGGAGGTTGTTCGGGTAAGTGAAAATGTTTCAGCAGTGTTGCAACGCAAATTGCCTCCCAAATGCAAGGACCCAGGTAGCTTTACAATTCCATGTGTTATTGGTAATACCAGGTTCAAACATGCAATGTTAGATCTAGGTGCATCAATAAATGTCATGCCTTATTCTATTTATGCATCTATGAATTTGGGCGAATTGAAAAATGATGGAGTGATTATTCAATTAGCCGATAGATCTAACGCTTATCCAAAGGGAGTTTTGGAGGATGTCTTAGTGCAGGTTAATCATCTCATCTTCCCCGCTGATTTCTACGTGCTAGAGATGGAAGATTCGGCCCATTCCACCCCATTGCCGATTCTACTTGGAAGACCATTCATGAAAACAGCTCGCACAAAGATTGATGTGTTCACAGGGATCTTGACAATGGAGTTTGATGGGGATGTTATTGATTTTAAAATTTCTGAAGCTATGAAATATCCTAATGATGATCATTCTTGCTTTGCAATTGATATAATTGATTCAATGGCGCAGGAGCACTTGGAACAATTGCATGAGGATGCACTTGAAATGGTTCTTACAAATGGAATTGGATGCAAGAACCATGGGGCAGAACCAAGCACAACCCACGGCACCATTGAAGAACACCATGCCGTGCCCCCTAGTGATGATGTAGCTGAGATGGTGGCTGCCCTAGAATCTTTGCCAAAACAATATGGTAAGCCCCCAATCCCAATTTCAGATTCGATTTTGACTAATAAGTTGCTTCCTTCAGTAATACAGCCACCCTCCCTTGAACTTAAACCGTTACCAAGTCACTTGAAGTATGTTTTCTTGGGAGATCATGAGACATTGCCGGTCATCATCTCATCCTCACTCACGGCACAAGAAGAGGACAAATTGGTGCGTGTTTTGAGAGAGTATAAAACAGCCATTGGATGGACCTTGGCCGATATCAAGGGAATTAGCCCCACCACTTGCATGCATCGTATTCTTTTGGAAGAAGGAGCCAAACCATCTCGAGAAGCACAACGCCGACTCAATCCGTCCATGATGGAAGTTGTGAAGAAGGAAATAATCAAGCTACTAGATTGCGGAGTGATTTACCCCATCTGATAGCCAATGGGTCTCTCCGATCCAAGTTGTTCCTAAGAAGTCCGGAGTCACTGTGGTCAAAAATGAAGAGAATGAGCTTGTGCCTACCCGAATCCAAACCGGATGGAGAGTTTGCATTGACTATAGGAAGCTCAACGCCACAACTAGAAAGGATCACTTTCCGTTGCCCTTTATTGATCAAATGCTTGAAAGGTTAGCCGGTCATGCTTTTTATTGTTTTCTTGATGGCTATTCAGGTTACAATCAGATTGTTATAGCCCCGGATGACCAAGAGAAGACCACCTTCACGTGCCCCTTTGGTACCTTTGCTTATAGACGAATGCCATTTGGTTTGTGCAATGCACCAGCCACATTCCAAAGGTGTATGGTAAGTATTTTCTCTGATTTTGTGGAAAAGATCATTGAGGTATTTATGGATGATTTCAGTGTCTTTGGAGATTCATTTGATGGATGTTTGGATAATCTTACTTTGATTTTAAAACGGTGCATCGAAACTAACCTTGTGTTGAATTGGGAAAAGTGTCATTTTATGGTCAAACAAGGTATAGTGTTGGGGCATATCATATCTGAAAAAGGAATTGAGGTTGATAAGTCTAAAATAGATCTTGTACGCTACTTACCCTCTCCCACTTCGGTGAGAGAGGTTCGTTCTTTTCTTGGCCACGCAGGATTCTATAGGCGATTTATCAATGACTTCTCCAAAATTGCACAGCCCCTATGCCGTCTCCTTCAAAAAGAAGTGTCTTTTGAGTTCAATGCGGAGTGTGAGACGGCCTTTACACATCTCAAGGAAGTGCTCACTTCGGCCCCCATCATCACTCCACCAGATTGGAGCCTCCCTTTTGAGCTAATGTGTGATGCATCCGATTATGCAATTGGAGCTGTTTTAGGCCAGAGGAAGAACAAACAGCCCCATGTCATCTATTACGCCTCTCGGACCTTAAACGATGCTCAACTGAACTATTCTACCATGGAAAAAGAACTTCTTGCTGTTGTCTTTGCTTTAGATAAATTTCGCTCATATTTACTTGGCACTAAAGTAATTGTATATTCTGACCATGCAGCCTTGAAGTACCTTCTCACCAAGAAGGAGGCCAAACCAAGGCTGATTCGTTGGATGCTCTTACTCCAAGAGTTCGACATTGAGATTAGGGACAAGAAAGGGAGTGAAAACGTGGTGGCTGACCACCTAAGCCGATTGGTGCACAATGAAGAGCCCCTCCCCATTCCAGAAACGTTCCCAGACGAGCAATTGCTGTCCATAGAGGTAAGTGAGCCTTGGTATGCTGATTTGGTCAATTATTTGGTCACAAAACGTGTCCCTAGCACCCTAGACAAATATAAACGTGATAAACTTCAAAAGGATGCTAGATTTTATGTTTGGGACGATCCATACTTGTGGAAATATTGCCCGGATCAGATTATTCGAAGATGTGTGCATAACTCTGAGTTTAATTCCATTCTTGCTTTCTGTCATACTTATGCATGTGGGGGTCATTTTGGCACCCAAAGAACAGCACTCAAGGTGTTAGAATGTGGTTTTTATTGGCCTACATTGTTTAAAGATGCTCGAACTTTCTGCATAACATGTGATAGATGTCAAAGAACAGGTAACATAGGTGCAAGGGATCAAATGCCGCAGACCCCTATCTTCAATGTCGAAATTTTTTATGTTTGGGGTATTGATTTCATGGGTCCTTTTCCTTCTTCATATGGTTTCATTTATATCTTGCTTGCGGTTGATTATGTATCGAAATGGGTGGAAGCAAAAGCCACCCGTACTAATGATTCTCGAGTGGTTGCAGATTTCATTAAATCTAACATATTCTCCAGATTCGGTATGCCTAGAGTGTTTATAAGTGATGGAGGCTCCCATTTTTGCAACCGGACCATTGAGGCGCTGTTTAAGAAGTATAACGTCAAGCATAAGGTTGCAACGCCTTATCACCCTCAAACAAGTGGCCAAGCCGAGGTTTCAAATAGGGAAATCAAGCAGATTTTGGAGAAGACTGTTGGGCCAACCCGGAAGGATTGGAGTTTGCGTTTAGACGATGCACTGTGGGCATATCGTACGGCCTACAAAACACCCCTAGGGATGTCTCCATTTCGGCTCATCTATGGCAAGCCGTGTCACCTACCTGTGGAACTAGAGCACAAGGCGCATTGGGCTGTGAAAACATTCAATTTGGACATAGATGCTGCTGGAGTGCATAGAAAGCTCCAATTGAGTGAACTTGAGGAGCTAAGGAATGAAGCATATGAGAATGCCCGAATTTACAAGGAGAAAACAAAGGCGTTTCATGACAAGATGATTCGGGGCAAAACATTTTCAATTGGGCAGAAAGTGTTGCTTTTCAACTCCCGTTTACGTTTATTCCCTGGTAAGTTACGTTCTAAGTGGATTGGTCCTTTTGTTGTTACTAATGTTTTTCCACATGGTGCAGTCCAAGTCCAAAGCTTAAGGAACGGACAAGAATTCAAGGTGAACGGGCACCGTTTGAAGCCATACTACGAGAACATTGTGGGGCAGGTTGTGGAAGAAGTTCCTTTCCATGCCGTGGGCTCCAATGATGCTTAAACCGAGGAATCGTCCGGCTGCAAGACGTTAAAGCAAGCGCTTCTTGGGAGGCAACCCATGCATTCGAATAAAGACGACCTAGGAACAACCAGCTCAAACCCAGATTTGCTTTCTTAACTCTACTCTTTATTGCTTTTGTTTTGCCATATCTGTTATGTGTGTTAGTTGTGTTGTTTGCTTGCTTGTGTGTGAGTCCTTGCTTGAAACATTGAGGACAATGTTTGATTTAAGTGTGGGGGGGTAACCAAAATGTTTTGATGCAAATTCGTAGGGTTTTATCACCCATAACTTCTAATGTTGTTCCTTGCTGTTTTTAAGTGTTTTTAAGCTGTTTTGGAGTGTTTTAGTGTGTTTTGATTCAAAAATCCGAAAATCCCATAAAAATTTGAAAAATTGTTTTAAAAAAACCCAAAAAGAGTTGTTTTTGTGTGTTTGTTTGTGTCTTAGGTACCTTCCAACACAATGATGAGGATTTGGTTTGTAATTGCATGACTGTTAAAGAGAGTTGTAAACATGGATGAAAGTTTGATTTACTCTTTGGTTTATGCTTGGTTGTGGTTATAACTTATGAATTCACATGCAATCATAAAAGAAAAATCAGTTTTTGTAACATGCTTGAAGGAAGGAACTCAAACTAACGCTACAACCCTGAGAGACTTGAGCCTTTAACGTTCTTTGGAGAGTTAAAAAAAATCCGTGCATTTGTTGTTTTCTAAAGTCGTTGCATGATCTCATTATTCTTTGCTTGGTTGCTACTTAGAAGGCGTTTCATCATTTAGTTCCAAATACTAGAACTCATATCCGTTTTATTCAAAGCATGAAATTGATTCGCATAACACATAACAAGATGAAGTGTTTAGTTAAACCCAGTGCCAAAAAGCCTAACCCTTTGCATATGTGTTGTAGGTTCAGCCCCTTTGAGCCATATTTAGCCTATGTTCTTTGTTAACCCACATTATCCTCACCTAGCCTAGATTAGGACCATCCATACCTTTGTTCTTGAAGCATAGTAACGCATGACTCAATATGAATTCCTTTTGATCATTGTTTGGCAGAAAACAAGTGTGGGGGAAGTGAGTTTTGTTGTGGGTTTGCCAAAGTCTTGAATGAGGCACGGCAAAGAAAAGAAAAGAAAAAAGAAAAAAAAAAAAGAAGAAAAATCGGTAGAAAATAGAAAGACAAAAAGAAAAAGTTGTGAAAAGAATGAAAAAGGAGTTGAAAAGATGTGAAGAAGAGTTCTCAAGTGTTGTTTGTTGAAGGAAGGGTCCAAAACATTGAATACGGCCCTCATTGTTGCTTGAAACTTCCCTTGTGTTTCAAAGTTGATTTCTGCATGCTAAAGGGAATTCTAAGTGTCATATTCATTACTTTGCCTGCTATTGCTGTAAGAACGTTTGTTTTCTTTACCTTTCTTTGTTAGCCAACTCCCCAAAGCCCCGTTACAACCCTATGCTTCAATCTTGAGTGTTGTGTGTTTCAATATGTGGAGTTTGGGATTGATATGAGCATATGGTGTCACTGGTTCTCGCATCTAAGTAGTAGCATTCCATTCATGAGATCATATCTATACATGCTTATTAACTCCAGAAATTGCTTTCTTTGTTATAAACATATGTGAGTGTTCGTTTTCATATTTACATCAATCTTCTCACATATACCTAGTGTAGGGTGTGTAGTCAGAAAATGTGTGTGAAAATAGAGTGCATATCTAGTAAGGAATTGAGGGAATTCTCTAAGGCATGTTACTGCATTCAAAACATCGTTTTAATTGGTTATTTGTGAACTAGTAAGTAGTGACTATGATTAAGTATGTGCTTAAGCGTAAAGATGACCAAAATCTGTGGGGATGATGATTTTTAACATGTCATGTGCAGTGGAAATCCCTGAGACAATTGTTGGAAGGTTTAGGTTACGTTTTGTTTGTTTTGTTTTGCTCGAGGACTAGCCAAAGCTAAGTGTGGGGGAATTTGATAGGAGCATATTTATGCTACTTATTTAGTGTGTTTTCTTGCATTTGTTTAGCTAGTTGTTGCTTAATATAGTGTTTAAAGTCATTTTCGTGTGTTTTTAGGTCCAAGAAGCAAAGTTGGCAAAAAGATGCATTTTGGAGCATTTTAGAGCAAATCTGGGCTTGGAATGGATAGCACAAGCAATGGGCATGAAGATGGACGAATTTGGAGTCCAAATGGAGTTAGGAATATGTTTCAAGGTTGGAGAAATAAATTCAAATCATTGAAGATAAGGAATCAGCTCAAAAGAAGGAGAATTATCCAAAACATTATCGAAAACAACCTTATCTTATCTTATCCAATCCTTATCCTATCTTACCTTACCTTATCCAATCTTATCCTAATCTTATCCTAACCTGTTTTCTTCAGTTTAGGGGACTTAAAACCTGATTTCTAGAAGTCCTATCCATTCCCCTACAAAAGTGGCGCCCCAAACTCTTCTAGAAACCCCAAAATCTGCCCAGAAACACATTCTTTCTAGAAGCCTAAAAATCTGGCGTCTCCTTCCCTTCTAGAATCCTTTTTCCTTGCCTTGCAAGGCATTCCCTGCGCTTATTCCTTTGTGCCGTGGGTTTTCAGGCCCTTTCCCTCTTGGATTCTGATTGTTAGGCCTTTTCCTTGTGGATTTGGGTTCTACAAATCCTTTTCAGAAATTAATTGGACCACAATTCCTTTTCAAAAGTAATTGCCGCACCCTAATCCTATTTTTCTGCTAAGTCCAAGTCCTAAACTGATTTCCCTAGGGTTTGCCATGCTATATATACATATTTTCAAGCCCTGCCGCACACCACAACCCATCCATACGAATTCTACACACCTCCACACGTCTCAGCCATTCCAAACACCATTCACAAACCCTAAACCACTTGTGCCGCAGCCTTGCAAGGAGAGGAGGAGCAGCTTTGGAGCGTGTTGCACCCAATCTGGAGTGCTGGGCGTTCTTAGGTGTCTTCTACCTTATGTTTTCGTTGATTAATTTAGTTTTCCTTTGTTTTGCTGTAATCATGAGAGGCTAAACTCGTTTTTTAGCTAGAGGCTACTTTGAAACCATGATTTTGTGTGTGATATGACTTGATAAATTTCAGTTACAGATTCTTGAAGTATGAATGCAATTGGCTTAACTGTTTGAATTAGAACTTATTTTTGTTTGTTGATTGAGGGTCGACACTTAATTGGCATGCATAAATTTGATGCTAGGATATAAGTAAGTTTCACATAATCGTTACAAACTTATGTTCACAAGTAGTAAAGGTTGCTGGAACAATCGTGTTAAGTTCAATTCTTGGTGTGAGTAACATGATGTCATAGTTATGAATGCCTCGTCAATGCTTATGATTCTTATTGAGCGTAATGATCTCTGATTGTGTCTCTATTATGATGTCATGTAGGGAAATTGATGAGAATAATTTGGTTGTAGATGAGTTGTCCGTCCAATTCAATGAAATTAGGAGAATCTGAGGGTTAATTAGTGATTGACACGGTTAATCTGGGGCATTGTCATTCGTAATTCAATGAAAACATAACTGGAAGTCAAGTTATATGCATATAAGTCATGTGTGGATAAGGAAACCTCTAGCTAGTTCACCATCCATCCTAAAAACCCAATTTCGTCTAAATCTGCCTAGTTTAAAGTCTGTGTTAGTTTTAACTTAGTTTCACTCTAAAACCAATCCCCCTTCACTTGTTTGAGTCTAATTAGTTAGAATCTGTCTTAGTTTGTGTTTTTGTGTGTTTTGAGTCAAGTTTAATTCAATTTTCGTCCAAAGTTGTGTCTAGTGTCTAGAATCTGTCCAATTAGTGTTTTTGAGCAGTTTTGAGTATTTTGAACCTGTTTTGAGTCTTACTAGTCTATTTAGAGTCCTTTGAGTCTTTTCAAACGTTTTTAACTTTGTTTTTGTATTTTAAGTCAGTTTAGAGGTTTTAGCAAGCCCTCCTAATCCCCGGTTTAGAACGATCCCTACTTGCATTTATACTACGATTTGACAACAAGAGGGTTTAATTTGAGTGCTTAACTTTAATCACATCACCAATCTTTAGCCTTTTCCAAAAGAGAGAATGGAAAGGCCTTCATCATTAGAATGTTCCCATCGACATTGATGGGTGTCATGCTCGAACAAACCACTTCGAACTCCTTAAGATGCTTGTTTGGGTCTTCCATGGACATCCCATGGTATTTAGGAATGTGGTGCAACAAGCTTGACTTCAATTCAAACTCATCGGTCTTGCCTTGAGCAGCCGCGGGGTATTGAATGCAAAGGGGTGCGGCATTGGCCAACCCCGAGGCTGAAAGTTCCTTGATTGTACGATTATCCATAGCCATGGCTTGTTCTTCTTCTTCTTCAAATTCAGATTCGGCCTCTGAGCTTGAACTAGGTTCACTAGGTTCTGGATGCCTCCTCTTCCTTCTCAATGTTCGTTCAAAATCGTCGTCAAACTCCAAGATATGCTCACGAACTGTTTGAGAACTTCGAGTCATAAAGTAGTACCTAAAACAAGAAAACAAAGTAAAACAAAACACATGGCAAACAAGGGATTAGCAAGGATTAGCAACTTTGCTAATCCCCGGCAACGGCGCCAAAATTTGATGTGAAAATTAACTTGACACACAAATTAAACCCTCTTTTTGACAGTTGTAGTATATGTATAAGTAGGGGTCGTTCTGGACCGGGGATTAGGAGGGATTGCTAAACACTTGAAACTGACTCAAAAACGTAAAAACAAAGTTTAAAACACTAAACTAGACTCAAAGAATGCAAGACTAAATTGTAAAACACTAAAACAACTCAAAAGACTCAAAACAGCACAAAAACACTCAAAACTGCCTAAAAACACAAACTGGGCAGTTTTGGACTCTAAACACTACTTTGGACGAAAATAAGGTTTTAACTTGACTCAAAAGACTCTAAAAACAAGAAATCAAAACAGATTTTAACTAATCTAACACTTCAAAATAAAGGGGGATTTGTTTTTGACGAATTTAAAACTAAAAACAGAAACTTTGCATAGAAAACTTTAGAAAAACGATTTTGATGAATTAAGAAGGGTGAAAGGCTAGTTAGAGGGCCCTTCTCCACACATGAACATATGCATATAAATTGATTTCCAGTTATTCTTTCAACAAACCATGAATGACAATGCCCCAAATTAATTGTGTAGAACTAATTAATCATCAGATTTCCCTAGACTCATTGAATTGGAAGAAAAGCATACAACAACCCAAATCATTCTTTATTAAGCTCCCTAACTATGAAAAGCATGATAGAGACACAAAACAAAGATCATTAAGCTTTGTGAAAATCATAAGCATTGACAAGGCATTCGTGACTATGAAAAGCATGACACTCCTGCCAAGAATTTACTTAACGCGATCGTGACTAGCAACCTCCACTACTTGTAAATATAAGTTCATAACAATTAGGTGAAATTCCCTTATATTTTAGCATCAAATTCATGCATGCAAACTAAGTATGCATCCTTAATCAACACACAAGAACAAGTTCTTAATAAAACAGTTAAGCAAACCACATTCACGATTCATAAAATCATAACTGGAGGAAATCAATTCATATAAAACATATGTCCATGGCTTTGAATTCGCCTCTAACTATAAAGAAATTAGTTCCTCATGTTCGCAATCAAACAAATATAAATAAAATTAAACATTGAACAAAGATAGAAAACACCTAGAAAACGCTCCAGATTCCTTCCTTCCTTGCTTGCAGGTTGCGGCACAATGAGGTATGGCTGAATGGTAGTGTAGAGATGTGTGAATGAGAGATGATCGCGGTGAATGGTGCAGCAAATATGTGAATATATAGAGGGAGGGTGCGGCACAATTAGATGGTGTAGGAAAAGGATTACAAAATGTAGTTTGTGTAGGAAAATAAAACACAATCCTAAGGGGAAAGGGTTTATGTAATCCTAGCAGGAAATAAGACATCTAGAAGGCCAAAAACCAAAGGGAATTAGGCTAAAGGTGTGGCTGGATCATGCATCTAGAAGGCTTGGGTCGCCAGATTTTTAGGGACTTCTAGAAAGGGTGTTATTTGGCTGATTTTGGGGTTTCTAGAAGGGGATAGGTGCGGCACCTTTGTAGGAGGGGATAAGGTTCCTAGAAATCAGGTTTTGAGGTCTCCTAAACTGAAATTGAATCCCTTTTGCTACAGGAATTAAGTTAAGAAAGGATTAGGATAGGATAAGATAAGATAAGATAAGGTTTGGATAAGATAAGGATAAGATAAGGTAGTTTTGGATAATGTTTTGGATAATTCTCCTTCTTTGTAGCTGATTCCTTATCTTCTTTGACTTGGATTTATTTCTTCAACTCTTTTGCACATTCCTAGCCTCTCTTGAACTTCAATTTCGTCCATCCATCTTGCTTCATACTTGTGCTATCCATTCCAAGCCCAAAACTGCTCTAAAATGCTCCAAATTGCATCTTTTTGCCAACTTTGCTTCTAGGACCTATAAACACACGAAAATGACTTAAGACACTATAATAAGCAACAACTAACTAAGAAAATGCAAGAAAACACACTAACTAAGTCGCATAAATATGCTTCTATCAATGGCCTCCCAAGGTGAATCGGCAAAGAGATGGAATGGGCTGAATCTTCCATGTCCAAAACATAAAAATCAGCCGGGAAGACTAAATGATTCACCTGCACTAAAACATCCTCCAATACTCCTTTTGCATAAGCGTTAGAACGATCAGCCAATTGTATGATCACACCATCCTTTTTCAATTCACCCAAGTTCATAGATGCATAAATAGAATAAGGCATGACATTTATAGATGCACCTAAGTGAAGCATTGCAGATTCAAAACGAGTATGGCCAATTACACAAGGAATCGTAAAACTGCCGGGATCTTTGCACTTAGGGGGCAGTTTACATTGCAATACGGCTGAAACATTTTCACTTACCTTCACAACCTCCTTGTTCGAAACTCTCTTCCTAGTTGTGCACAACTCCTTCGTTAAAACTTGGCATACCTCGGAACTTGTTTAATTGCATCCAAAAGTGGTATATTGACTTGAACTTTCCTAAATGTCTCTAGAATGTCTTTTTCAGCTTCCTCTTTCTTTGTTTGCATGAATCTGCTAGGAAAAGGAACATTCGAAGGAAAAACATTAGTAGGAATTGAATTTGACACATTCTTACCCTTGTTGGACAGATTTGATGGTTTAGGAGCACTCAGGGCCTGCGGCCAAGGTGTCTCCTTCCTTGCCGTGGGTTGGCTTTGTTCCTCCTCTTCAAATTGAAGTTTTTCATCTTCTTTGTGACCTGATGTTGATGGTTGTGTACCCGCCCCAACTTCTTTTCCACTTCTCAACAATATGGCTTTTGCAGTTTCGAAACCTCCCTTCGGATTTGGAATGGTGGAACTAGGGAGTTGCCCTTGGTCTCGAAATTTCCCTACAAATTCTACAATCTGCCCAATTTGTTTCTCCAAATGATCCACCCTTTTGTCTTGGTTTTGCATTGCTTTGGCTTGATTTTCTTGCCCCTGAGACAAATTGGTTAATAGCTTAAGAAGTGTATCATTATCTAAAGATGTACTTGAAGCATTTGGGGCAGATTGTTGCGGAACTTGTGTGGGTGCATATGGCTTGGTGTAGAAGCCTGGGGGTCGCTAAGGCATCTAGCATTTGGTGTTCAATTGGTAGAAGCCCTTCGTAGAAATATTGAAGAAGAAGCTCCTCCTTCATTTGGTGCTGTGGACATGAAGCAACAAGAGATTTAAAACGTTCATAATAAGTGGGAAATGATTCACCTTCGTCTTGCTGAAGTCCACTTATCCTTTTGCATAGAAGAATGACTCGAGAAGTTGGGAAAAACTTCTCCAGAAACGCCCGTTTCATGCTCTCCCATGATGTGACAGTTCCGGGGGCTAGTTCATACAACCAATCTTTAGCTTTGTCCATTAGAGAGAATGGAAAAGCTTTCATCTTCAATATGCTTCCATCGACATTGATAGGGGTCATGCTTGAACACACCACTTCGAACTCCTTCAAGTGCTTGTTTGGATCCTCCATGGACAGCCCATGGAACTTTGGGATGTGGTGCAACAAACTGGACTTCAATTCAAACTCATCAGTCTTGTCTTGGGCAGCCCTAGGGTATTGAATACATAGGGGGGCGGCATTGGCGAATCCCGAAGCAGAGAGCTCCTTGATTGTTCGATTGTCCGCTGCCATGGCTTGTACTTCCTCCAACACTTGAGCCGTGGGCTCTTTTTCCTCTTCTAGCACTGGTTCTTCAAGCTCAGGTTCAGGGCTAGGTGGATTAGATTCTTGCTGGTTCCTCTGCCTTCTCAAAGTCCTCTCAAAATCGTCATCAAAGTCCAAGATATTCTTTTGAACAGGTTGAGAGCTTTGAGTCATAAACTAGTACCTAAAAACAAGAAACAAAACAAAGTCAGAAACTTAAACAAATTAAAAGTAAACAGAAAGAAAAGATCCAAGGGATTAGCAAAGTTGCTAATCCCCGGCAACGGCGCCAAAAATTTGATGCGAAATATATAAGCACACAAATTAAACCCTCTTTTTGACAATTGTAGTATATGTATAAGTAGGGGTCGTTCTAGACTGGGGATTAGGAGGGATTGCTAAACCACTTGAAACTGACTCAAAAACGTAAAAAAAACACTAAACTAGACTCAAAGAATGCAAAACTAAACTCTAAAACACTAAAACAACTCAAAAGACACAAAACTGCCTAAAAACACAAACTGGGCAATTTTGGACTCTAAACACAACTTTGGACGAAAATAGGTTTTGACTAGACTCAAAACACTCAGAAACACAATTTAAATCAGTTTATAACTAATATGACTCAACAAAGTAAAGGGGGATTAGGTTTTGACGAATTTGAAAACTAAACAAGAAACTTAAAGTACTAGTGAAATCTGCACGAAATTGGGTGAAAACTATGGATGATGGGATAACTAGGAGGTTCTTCTCCACACATGACACACTTGCATACAAAACAATTTCCAGTTGCTTTGCATAAACCACGAGTCCTCAACGCCCCAGATTAACAGTGAATTGCACTAATTAACCCTCAGATTTTCCTAATTTTATTGAATTGGATGATTGCATTCGACAACCCAAAGCATTCCCCACAAGTTCCCTACATGAATTGCATAATAGAGATACAAGCAAAGATCATTAAGTTCTATGAAAATCATAAGCATTGACGAGGCACTTGTAACTATGAATTGCATGATACTTATTGATAGAAGCATATTTATGCGACTTAGTTAGCATGTTTTCTTGCATTTTCTTAGTTAGTTTCTACTTATTATAGTGTTTTAAGCTATTTTCGTGTGTTTGTAGGTTTTAAGTGTCAAGATGGCAAAAAGAAGCAATTTGGAGCATTCTAGAGCATTTTTGGGCCAAGATTGGGTAGTGCAAGCATGGAGGCAAGTTGATGGACGAAATTGAAGATACAAAGGCTTGAAATCAGCTAAAAAGAGGGAAGAAAGAAGTCAAAGATAAAGAAGATAAGGAATCAGCTATAAAGAAGGGGAATTATCCAAAACATTATCCAAACTACCTTATCTTATCCAAATCTTATCTTATCTTATCCTAACCTGTTTTCTTCAGTTTAGGGGACTTAAAACCTGATTTCTAGAAGTCCTATCCCTTGTCCTATAAAAGTGGCGCCCCAAATACTTCTAGAAACCTCAAAATCTGCCACAAAACACATTCTTTCTAGAACCCTGAAAATCTGGCGTCTCCTTCCCTTCTAGAATCCTTTTTCCTTGCCTTGCAAGGCATTCCCTGCCCTTATCCTATTGTGCCGCACCCTAGGGCCCTAATCCTATTTTTCTGCTAAGTCCAAGTCCTAAACTGATTTCCCTAGGGTTTGCTATGCAATATATACATATTTTCAAGGCTTGCCGCACACCACCACCCATCCATACGAATTCTACACACCTCTACACATCTCAGCCATTCCAAACACCATTCAAAAACCCTAAACCACTTGTGCCGCAGCCCTGCAAGGAGAGGAGGAGCAGCTTTGGAGCCTGTTGCACCCAATCTGGAGTGCTGGGCGTTCTTAGGTGTTTTCTACCTTATGTTTTCGTTGATTAATTTAATTTTCCCTTGTTTTGCTGTAATCATGAAAGGCTAAATTCGTTTTTAGCTAGAGGCTACTTTGAAACCATGATTTTGTGTGTGATATGACTTGATAAATTTCAGTTACAGATTCTTGAAGTATGAATGCAATTGGCTTAACTGTTTGAATTAGAACTTATTTCTGTTTGTTAATTGAGGGTCGACACTTAATTGGCATGCATAAATTTGATGCTAGGATATAAGTAAGTTTCACATAATTGTTACAAACTTATGTTCACAAGTAGTAAAGGTTGCTGGAACAATCGTGTTAAGTTCAATTCTTGGTGTGAGTAACATGATGTCATAGTTATGAATACCTCGTCAATGCTTATGATTCTCATTGAGCGTAATGATCTCTGATTGTGTCTCTATTATGATGTCATGTAGGGAAATTGATGAGAATAATTTGGTTGTAGATGAGTTGTCCATCCAATTCAATGAAATAGGAGAATCTGAGGGTTAATTAGTGATTGACACGGTTAATCTGGGGCATTGTCATTCGTAATTCAATGAAAACGTAACTGGAAATCAAGTTATATGCATATAAATCATGTGTGGATAAGGAAACCTCTAGCTAGTTCACCATCCATCCTAAAAACCCAATTTCGTCTAAATCTGCCTAGTTTAAAGTCTGTGTTAGTTTTAACTTAGTTTCAATCTAAAACCAATCCCCCTTCACTTGTTTGAGTCTAATCAGTTAGAATCTGTCTCAGTTTGTGTCTTTGTGTGTTTTGAGTCAAGTTTAATTCAATTTTCGTCCAAAGTTGTGTCTAGTGTCTAGAATCTGTCCAATTAGTGTTTTTAAGCAGTTTTGAGTGTTTTGAACCTGTTTTGAGTCTTACTAGTTTATCTAGAGTCTTGTTTTGCTTATTTGAGTCAATTTGTGTTAGATTAGCAAGCCCTCCTAATCCCCGGCCTAGAACGATCGCTACTTGCATTTATACTACAATTTGACAACAAGAGGGTTTAATTTGAGTGCTTAACTTTTATCACATCACTTATGCCAAGAATTTACTTAATGCGATCGTGACTAGCAACCTTCACTACTTGTGAATATAAGTTCATAACGATTAGGTGAAACTCCCTTATATTCTAGCATCAAATTCATGCATGCAAATTAAGTTGGCCACCTCAATCAACACACACAAATCAGTTATAATATGAACAGATAAGTAAATTGAATTCACAACTTATGAATCACAACTGGATGTAATCAAATCATATTGCAAGTATAATCTTGGTTTCGAATCCCCCCCTAGCTAAGAGGGGTTTAGTTCCTCATACTCATGATAGGAGCATATTTATGCGACCTAGTTAGCTTGTTTTCATGCATTTACGTTGTTAGTTCCTAGTTAATTTTGTATTTTAAGCTATTTTCGTGTGTTTGTAGGTTCTAAGTGTCAAAATGGCAAAAAGAAGCAATTTGGAGCATTCTAGAGCATTTTTGGGCCAAGATTGGGTAGTGCAAGCATGGAGGCAAGTTGATGGACGAAATTGAAGATATAAAGGCTTGAAATCAGCTAAGAAGATGGAAGAAAGAAGTCAAAGATAAGAAGATAAGGAATCAGCTCAAAAGAAGGAGAATTATCCAAAACATTATCCAAAACAACCTTATCTTATCTTATCTTACCCAATCCTTATCTTATCTTACCTTATCTTATCCTAATCTTGTCCTAACCTGTTTTCTTCAGTTTAGGGGACTTAAAACCTGATTTCTAGAAGTCCTATCCCTTGTCCTATAAAAGTGGCGCCCCAAACTCTTTTAGAAACCCCAAAATCTGGCCAGAAACACATTCTTTCTAGAAGCCTAAAAATCTGGCGCCTCCCTCCTTTCTAGAAGGTCTTTTCCTTGCCTTGCAAGGTTCCCCGCCTTATCCCTTTGTGCCGTGGGTTTTCACTCCCATTCCTTCTTGGATTCTGATTTATTAAGCCTTTTCCTTGTGGATTTGGGTTCTATAATCCTTTTCAGACATTAATTGGACCACAATTCCTTTTCTAAAGTGATTGCCGAACCCTAAGGCCTAATCTATATTTTCTGCGGCACCTAGAGTCCTAAATCCATGTTTTCTGCTAAGTCCAAGCCCTAATCTGATTACTCTAGGGTTTGTGGTATATTTATAAACAAGTTAGAGGATTGCCGCAGAGCACCCCACCCCCATATACATTCAGAAATCCATATTTTGCGGCAGAGAAGAGAAGAGAAGGCTTGCCGTGCAACCATTGGAGTTTCTTGGAGTTCTTTCTTCTCTTGTTTGATCTTCATGTTTAATTTAACTTGCTTTTCAATTATGTTGAACATGTGGAACTAATTCCATTGTAGTTAGAGGTGGATATGAATTGTGAATGTGATTTACTTATCTGTTTTATGAAGAACTTGTTCTTGTGTGTTGATTAAGGAGATCTACTTAGTTTGCATGCATGAATTTGATGCTAGGATATAAGGGAATTTCACCTAATCGTTAGGAACTTATATTCACAAGTAGTAAAGAATGCTAGTCACAATTGTGTTAAGTAAATCCTAGGCAAGAGTAGCATGCGTATTCCATAGTTATGAATTGATAGGAGCATATTTACATCACTTAGTTAGCTTGTTTCCTTGCATTTAGGTTGTTAGTTCTTAGTTATTTTAGTCTTTTAAGCCATTTTCGTGTGTTTTCAGGTTCTAAGGGCTAAAGGAGCAAGAAAGTGCATTTTGGAGCAGTTTTAGGCTTGGGATGGATTGCACATGCTTGGAGCTAAGTGGATGGACGAAATTGAAGATCAAATGAGCTTAGGATTGAATGAAGAATGAAGAGTTCAAAATTGGAAGCCAAAGTTTCTAAAGTTGGAAGCTTCTATTCTTGGAGGTTTCCATTCTTGAAAGTTTCTATTCTTGGCTTAGAAGTTTCCTAATCCTTCATCACCTATGTTCCAGCCATAAAAGGGTTCCAAAACATGTTAGGTTGCCTCATTACATGTTTCTAGAAGTCCTAGAACCTTTCCCTAACCTTGCCACATATCTCCTTTCCCTTTTCTTCCAAAATCTGCCACATAAGTGCCTTTCCCTTTCTTTCCACAACCTTGCCACACAAGGGATCCTCTTCTTACCTATTTTCTGACCCAAAATCACATTCCCTTTGTGTTCTATGCCTTGCCGCACAAGGAGGAGCCTTTCTTACTTATTTTGTGCCTCAAAACACATTCCTAAATCTGTCTTACAATTCTGCCGAATTTCCTTTCCTATTCTCTTTAATTCCTGCACCTTACTTGCCTATTTTCTGCCCAAAAATACTTCCCCTTTCTCTTACAAATCAATGCACACCTTCTTTCCCTTTCTCTCTTAATTTCTGACCTTTAAAACACATTCCTTTTCTCTCCTACATATTCTGCCGAATTTTACTTTCTTATTCTCTTTGATTTTCTTATTGCCTTTCAACCCTAGCCCTATAAATAAAGCCATCCGCACCATTTAGTCTCTCTCTCACTCTCTGGACAGATTCTCTGCGTCCATTCCATCCACCTATCTACCTATCCATCCTCTACCACCCATTCACGCCAGAATTCCTTCCCCAACCCTAGCCGCACCTATCCTTCACCATTCTCCATAGTTTCTGACCTAAAACAACCCCTGCCGCACCATACATCCATCCTAGCCATAAACCCAGCCTTCTACACCATTCATAATCCCAAAACTCACCAACAACCCTTGTGCCGCAGCAAAGAGGAAGGAGGAAAGCCCTTGGATGTGCCTGCCATTCAAGTTAGGATTGCTGGAACGTTTAGGTGTAATCTTTCTTTTGTTTTCAATGTTTCAATTCAATAATCTTTGTTCTGTGAGTATGAGGAACTAAACCCCTCTTAGCTAGGGGGGGATTCGAAACCATGATTATACTTGCAATGTGAATTGATTACTTTCAGTTGTGATTTCATAAGTTGTGAATTCAATTTGTTTAACTGCTTGATGGATAACTTATTCTTGTATGTTGATTGAGGGTCGACACTTAGTTTGCATGCATGAGTTTGATGCTAGAATATAAGGGAGTTTCACCTAATAGTTACAAACTTATATTCACAAGTAGTGGAGGTCGCTTATAAACGATCGCGTTAAATGAATTCTTGGCAGGAGTTTCATGCTCATCATAGTAACGAATGCCTCGTCAATGCTTATAGTTCTCACAAGGCTTAATGATCTCTGATTGTATCTTTATTGTGCTGCTCACGTAGGGGACTTTTAGAGAATGTTTTGAGTTGTTGTATGCGCTTTCCCGTCCAATTCAATAACTTCAGGAGAACTTGAAGGTTAATTTAAGCGGACCTAATTAACCTGGGGTGTTGAGTTTCATGATTTATCGAAAGAACAACTGAAAATTGGTTTATGTGCAAGTGTGTCATGTGTGGAGAAGAACCCTCTAGCTAGCCCATCATCCATAAGTTTTACCAAATTTGTCAAAAATCTGTTTTACTTTACAATCTGTTCGTTTTGTTTTTAATTTCGTCAAAACCCAAACCCCCCTTTTACTTTCTTGTTTCAAAGTGTTCACAATCTGTTTTGTTTCTGTTTTTAAGTGTTTTGAGTCAAGCCAATACCCTATTTCCGTCCAAAGTAGTGTTTAGAGTCTAAAACTGCCCAGTTTGTGTTTTTAGGCAGTTTTGAGTGTTTTTGTGCTGTTTTGAGTCTTTTGAGTTGTTTTAGTGTTTTAGAGTCTAGTTTTGCATTCTTTGAGTCTGGTTTAGTGTTTTAAACTTTGTTTTAATGATTTTGAGTCAGTTTTAAGGTTTTAGCAAGCCCTCCTAATCCCCGGTCCAGAACGATCCCTACTTGCATTGATGTGAGAATTACTTGACACTCAAATTAAAACCCTATCGACGTAGTATATGAAAGTAGGGATCGTTTTAGGCCGGGGATTAGAAGGGATGCTAATCTACACAAATTAGACTCTTAAAACAATAAACTGGACTTAAAACAATGAAAACAAGTACTAGGGATCAATTTGGACGAATTTTAACTCTAGACACCTTTAAACAACCTAACTTGACTCAAATAACTCAAAACAAACTCAAAACAGCAAATAGAATTCAATTAAACAGTTTCTGGACTCTAAAGACTCAAAACAAGCTAAATAGACCTAAAACACACAAAACAAGTTATCTAGACTCTAAACTAACACCTAAGATTGATTTGAACGAAATTAAGACTCAAATTGACTCAAAAGACTAAGAGACTCAAGATTTGACGAATTTAGACTATCTTAACACAAATTAAAATCAGGGGATTGGTTTTGAACGAATTTAAACTTAAGCAAAACAGAATTGTAAACTAGACTTAGTTTTGTACGAAATTGGTGATTTAAATGGGTGAATGGCTAGTTAGAAGGATCCTTATCCACACATAAACATATGCATACAACTTGATTCCCAGTTACTCTTTTTATAAACCATGAATGACAATGTTCCGAATTAATTGTATTGAACTAATCAATTCCCAGATTTCCCTAGATTCATTGAATTGAATGGATAACGCATCACAACCAAATTATTCTTTCTCAAACGCCCTAACTATGGAATACGCATGATAGAGACATTCAACAAAGATCATTAAGTTCAATGGAAATCATGAACATTGACAAGGCATTCATAACTATGGAAGACGCATGTTAATCCAGCCTAGGGTTTACTTAACATGATTGTGACTAGCAACCTTTACTACTTGTGAATATAAGTTCATAACGATTAGGTGAAATTCCCTTATATTCTAGCATCAAATTCATGCATGTAAACTAAGTATGCATCCTTAATCAACACACAAGAACAAGTTCTTAATAAAACAGATAAGCAAACCACATTCACAAGTTATGAAATCATAACTGGAGTAAATCAAATCATAAGAAACATATATTCATGGCTTCAAATTCCCCCTCTAACTAATAGGGGTTTAGTTCCTCATGACAGCAATTAAACAAAGAAAACTGAATTGAAACATTGAAAACAAAGATAGACAACACCTAAGAACGCTCCAGCAGTAGTCACGACTTAGAGTGGCACCTTCTCCTTCCTTCTTTGAATAGCTGCGGCACAAGAGGGGTTTTATGGGTTTGTGTGGATGATATGGCACGGCAGGGGGTGAATTAGGTCAGAAACTATGGAGAATGGTGAAGGAAAGGGGCAGCAGAGAGTGGTGGATGATTTCTGGCGTGAATGATGTATATGGAGGGTGGTGTGCACGGCAAAGGATTGATTAGTATATATATAGGCACCAAAACCCTAGGTGAATCAGATTGGGACTTCTAGAAAGCCAAATCCATTCAGAAATAGGCTCAAAACAATCAGATTTCCAATGGGAAAGGGCCTAAGGTGCGGCAGACTTGGATAAGGAGGGATAAGGCTTCTAGAAAGCCTTGCAAGGCAAGGAAATCAGGTTTTCTGGAAAGCTAGGTGCGGCAAGGCTTAGGGTTTCTAGAAACTTAATTTAAATGTCCCCCAATCAGAAAATAAACCCTCATTGTACCAGGAATTAAATTAGAAAAGGATTAGGATAGGATAAGGTTTGTTAAGATAAGATAAGGATTAGATAAGATAAGATAAGGTTGTTTGGATAATGTTTTGGATAATCCTCCTTCTTTTGAGCTGATTCCTTATCTTCAATGATTTGAATTTATTTCTCCAACCTTGAAACATATTCCCAACTCCATTTAAACTCCAAATTCGTCCATCTTCATGCCCATTGCTTGTGCTATCCATTCCAAGCCCAGATTTGCTCTAAAATGCTCCAAAATGCATCTTTTTGCCAACTTTGCTTCTTGGACCTAAAAACACACGAAAATGACTTTAAACACTATACTAAGCAACAAATAGCTAAGCAAATGCAAGGAAACACACTAACTAAATAGCATAAATATGCTCCTATCAAATTCCCCCACACTTAGCTTTTGCTAGTCCTCAAGCAAAACAAAACAAACAAAACGTAACCTAAACCTTCCAACGTTCACCTCAGGGATCTTCACATATGCTCGTACCAATCCCAAACTCCACATATTGAAACACATAACACTCAAGATTGAAGTATAGGGTTGTAACGGGGCTAGGGGGTATTGGCTAACAAAGAAAGGTAAGGAAAACGAACGTTCTTAAAGCAATAGCAAGCAAAGCAATGAATATGACACTTAGAACTCCCTTTCTTGAATGCAGCCGTACACTTTGAACACAAAGGGGAAGAAAACACATACTTAGGGCCAATTTCAACTTTTTGGACCCCTTCTTCAACAATCAACACTTGTGAGCTTGAATCTCACTTATTTTGAACACTTTTCATACTTTTTCACAACTTTTCTTTTCCTTTTCTTTTTCACACGAATTTTTCTTTTTTTTTTTTTTTTCTTTTTCTTTTTTTTTTTTTTCCTTTTCTTTCTGCTTCTTCACCCGTGCCCTCGTTTGTCTTGTTGGCACACAATCAGACACATAAATCCCTTCCCCCACACTTGTTTTGCCGCCCAAATAACGAACAAAGGGAATTCATTCTTAGGTCATGCTCACTATGCCTTAAGAACAAGGGTAAGGATGGTCCTAATCTAGGCTAGGTAAGGATAATGTGGGTAAACAAAGAACATAGGCTAAACAAGGCTCAAAAGGGTTAAACCTACAATACATATGCAAAGGGTTAGGCTTTTTGGCTCTGGTTTTAAACTAAACAACTTCATCTTGATTATGTGTTATGCTAATCAATTTCATGCTTTGAATGAAACGGGTATGAGTTCTAGTATTTGGAACTAAATAATGAAACGCCTTCTAAGTAGCAACCAAGCAAAGAATAATGAGATCATGCAACGACTTTAGAAAACAAAGAATGCACAGATTTTTAACTCTCCAAAGAACGTTTTAAGCTCAAGTCTCTCAGGGTTGTAGTGTTAGTTTGAGTTACTTCCTTCAAGCATGTTACAAAAACTGATTTTATCCTTTTTTTTTGTGATTACATGTGAATTCATGAATGTCAACTACAACCAAGCATAAACCAAAGAGCAATTCAAACTTTCATCCATGTTTGTAACTTTCTTTAACAGTTATGCAATTAAAAACCAAATCCTCATCATTGTGTTGGAAGGTACCCTAAGACACAAACAAACACACAAAAACAACTCTTTTTGGGTTTTTCAAAACAATTTTTCAAATTTTTATGGTATTTTCGGATTTTCTTTTCAAAACACACTAAAAGACTCCAAAACAGCTTAAAAACACTTAAAAACACTGAAAACAACATTCAAAGTGATAGGTGATAAAAACCCACGAATTTCATGCAAAAAACACTTTGTTACCCCCCCACACTTAAACCAAACATTGTCCTCAATGTTTCAAACATATACTCACAGAAAGCAAACAGCAATCAACACAACTAACTAACATAACAAAATGGCAAAGGAAAAGCAATAAAGAGTAGGGTGTAGAAACGCAAATCTGGTTTTGGAGCCGGAGAGTTCCTAGGTTGTCTTTATTTGCATGGGTTGCCTCCCAAGAAGCGCTTGCTTTAACGTCTTCCAGCCGGACGAACCTTCCCTCTAAGTTCCCATGGTACCCACGGCATTAAAGGATATGTCCTCTGTAATGTGCTCTTCAAAATGCTCATAATATGGCTTCAATCGATGTCCATTCACTTTGAATTCTTGTTGCGTTTTTAAACTTTGAATTTGGACTGCACCATGAGGAAAAACATTAGTAACCACAAAAGGACCAATCCACTTAGAACGCAACTTACCTGGAAATAGACGAAGGCGAGAATTGAAAAGTAACACTTTCTGCCCTATAGATAACAGCTTGCTACGAATCATCTTGTCATGGAATGCCTTTGTTTTCTCCTTGTAGATCCGTGCATTCTCATAAGCTTCATTCCTAATTTCTTCTAGCACATTCAATTGAAGCTTTCTATGAAGACCTGCGGCATCAATGTCCATGTTGAATGTTTTGACAGCCCAATGTGCACGATGTTCTAACTCGACGGGAAGATGACATGGTTTCCCATAGACTAGCCGAAATGGGGACATTCCAATTGGGGTTTTATAGGCAGTGCGATATGCCCACAATGCATCATTCAAACGCAAGCTCCAATCCTTCCGAGTTGGCCCTACAGTTTTCTCCAAAATCTGCTTGATTTCTCTATTTGAAACCTCGGCTTGCCCACTGGTTTGAGGGTGATAAGGTGTTGAAACCTTATGCGTGACATTATACTTCTTGAGCAGCGCCTCAATGGTTCGATTGCAAAAATGGGAACCCCCATCACTGATTAGGACTCTTGGCATTCCAAATCTAGCAAATATGTTAGTTCTAACAAAATCTGCAACCACTTTAGAATCATTAGTTCGGGTGGCTTTTGCTTCCACCCATTTCGACACATAATCCACAGCAAGCAAAATATAAAGGAAACCATGTGAGGAAGGAAAAGGACCCATGAAATCAATACCCCAAACATCAAAGATTTCAACACTAAATATGGGGTGTTGCGGCATTTGTTGTTTAGGACCTATATTGCCCGTTCTTTGACATCTATCACAAGTCATACAAAAAGTTCTAGCATCTCTAAAGATAGTAGGCCAATAAAATCCACATTCTAAAACTTTATGTGCTGTTCTTTGCGTACCAAAGTGACCTCCACATGCATAGGTGTGACAAAAAGTTAAAATTGAATTAAACTCAGAATCATGCACACACCTACGTAGAACTTGATCAGGGCAATATTTCCACAAGTATGGGTCATCCCAAACATAAGAACGTGCATCCTTTTTAAATTTATCACTTTGGTGTTTGTTTAGCTCTCTTGGAATGTGTTTAGACACCAAATAATTTACTACATCAGCATACCATGGCTCACTTACCTTGATGGACAGCAGCTGCTCATCTGGGAATGTCTCTTGGATAGGCACGGCATCCTCCTCATGCACCATACGGCTCAAGTGATCAGCCACCACGTTTTCACTCCCCTTCTTGTCCCAGATTTCAATATCGAACTCTTGGAGAAGAAGCATCCAGCGAATGAGTCTTGGTTTGGCCTCTTTCTTGGTGAACAAATACTTCAAAGCTGCATGGTCAGTGTAAATAATAACTTTAGTACCAAGTAAATAAGAACGAAACTTATCTAAAGCAAACACAACAGCAAGAAGTTCTTTTTCAGTGGTAGAGTAATTCAATTGTGCATCATTCAAGGTCCGAGATGCATAATAGATGACATGGGGCTTCTTGTCCTTCCTTTGTCCCAAAACAGCTCCTAATGCATAATCCGAAGCATCACACATAAGCTCAAAAGGAAGGCTCCAATCTGGTGGGACTATGATGGGGGCCGAAGTTAGCATCTCTTTGAGGTGTTTGAATGCCTTCTCACATTCCTCGTTGAAGTCAAAAGCCACATCTTTCTGGAGGAGACGGCAAAGAGGGTTTGAAATCTTTGAAAAGTCCTTGATGAATCGCCTATAGAATCCTGCATGTCCAAGAAAAGAACGAACCTCTCTAACCGAAGTAGGAGAGGGTAAGTAGCGTACAAGATCTATTTTTGATTTATCAACCTCAATTCCCCTTTCTGAAATGATATGACCTAAAACTATGCCTTGTTTTACCATAAAGTGACATTTTTCCCAATTCAAAACAAGGTTAGTTTCAATGCAACGTTTTAGAATCAAAGTGAGATTATCTAAGCACCCATCAAACGAATCCCCAAAAACACTAAAATCATCCATGAATACCTCAATAATTTTCTCCACAAAATCTGAAAAGATACTTACCATGCATCTTTGAAAGGTGGCAGGTGCATTGCATAAACCGAATGGCATGCGACGATAGGCAAAGGTACCAAAGGGGCACGTGAAAGTGGTCTTTTCTTGGTCATCCGGAGCTATAACAATCTGATTATATCCAGAGTACCCATCAAGAAAACAATAAAAAGAATGACCGGCTAACCTTTCAAGCATTTGATCAATGAACGGCAAAGGGAAGTGGTCCTTCCTCGTGGTGGCGTTTAGCTTCCTATAGTTAATGCACACTCTCCAACCTGTTTGGATACGTGTGGGCACAAGTTCATTCTCGGCATTCTTCACCACAGTGACTCCGGATTTCTTTGGAACACATTGCACCGGTGAAACCCAACGGCTATCTGAGATTGGATAAATTACTCCACAATCAAGAAGCTTTATAATTTCCTTCTTCACAACTTCCATCATTGGAGGGTTGAGTCGGCGTTGAGCCTCTCGAGTTGGTTTAGCCCCCTCTCTAGAAGTATGCGATGCATGCATGTTGTAGGGCTAATCCCCCTAATATCGGCCAATGTCCATCCAATGGCTGTTTTGTGCTCTTTCAACACCTGAATTAACTTTCCTTCCTCTGTTGCCGTGAGTGTGGAGGATACAATGACGGGCAATGTCTCGTTATCTCCCAAAAAGACGTACTTCAAATGATCCGGCAATGGTTTAAGCTCAAGTACGGGTGCCTGAATCACTGAGGGTAACAACTTGTTAGTAGAAATTGGAATTGAAATTGGTTTTGAAGGCTTACCATGGTGCTGAGGTAGTGACTCTAGGGCAGCCACCATCTCGGCCTCTTCTTCACTTATAGGCACGGCAATATTGGGTTTTTGCCCAATTCCTTGTGCAATTGTTGATTCAAGGGGATCCCTATCCAAGGAATCAAGGTAATCCTGCGCCAATTCATCGAATATATCAATAGCAAAACAAGAATGATTTTCTTTAGGAAATTTAATAGTTTCAGCAAGATTGAAATCAATAACTTCCCCATCAAATTCCATTGTCAACGTCCATTTGAACACATCGATCTTGGTGCGGGCTGTTTTCATGAAAGGTCTCCCAAGGAGGATCGTCAAAGGGGTAGAATGGGGTGTATCCTCCATGTCAAGCACATAAAAATCCGCTGGAAAAATCAGATTTCCAACCTGCACCAAAACATCTTCCAAAACTCCTTTTGGATATGCATTAGAACGATCGGCTAATTGGATAATAACACCATCATTTTTAAGCTCTCCTAAATTCATAGATGCATAAACAGAATATGGCATGACATTTATAGATGCACCTAAGTCTAACATGGCAGATTCAAAACGAGTATTTCCAATAACACAAGGAATTGTAAAACTACCCGGATCTTTGCATTTAGGGGGTAATTTCCTTTGTAAAACAGCAGAGACATTCTCACTTACTTGAACCACTTCTTTGTTAGAAATCCTTCTCCTTGTTGTACAAAGCTCTTTCAAAAACTTAGCATACCTTGGGACTTGCTTTATTGCATCAAGGAGTGGGATATTGACTTGAACTTTCCGGAATGTCTCTAGAATGTCTTTTTCAGCATCCTCTTTCTTTGATTGCCGCAACCTGCCAGGAAAGGGCACAATTAGTGGAGTAGAGCTTGAAGAATTCATATTGGGACTTACCTTGATGGTTGAGGACGGTTTAGAAGTGGGGATTGGCTGCGGCAAGGATTGTGCATTCCTTGCCGTGGGTTTGGGTGCTTCATCCTCCTCCAATTGCAGCTTCTTGTCCTCTTCTTGACTTGATCTAGATGGTTGTGAATCAGTTCCAACCTGCTTACCACTTCTCAACGTGATTGCTTGGGCAGTTTCAAATCCTCCCTTAGGATTAACAACGGTTGAACTAGGCAATCTGCCTTGTTCTCTGAATTGGCCCATGAATTCAGCCATTTGCCCCATTTGTTTCTTCAATTCATCCACCTCTTTAGCTTGATTTTTTATGCTCTGCATGTCCTGCGTCAAAGAGGTTAGTACTTGAAAAATTTTATCATTATTTAACGACGAACCTGAATTGGTTTGGGCCGAAGTTGGGTGAGGTTGTGGGGCTGCATACGGCCTTGGAAACATCCCAGGGGGCTGTCTAAATCCGCTTTGTGGCTGTGCTTGCTGAGAATCCCTCCACTTGAAGTTTGGATGATCTCTCCATCCCGGATTGTATGTGTTTGAGTATGGGTCGTGTCTTTGTTGGGTTTGGCCTTGGAAACCCACGGCTTGGGCAGTTTCCCACCCCCCATTCTCAATCAATTGAGGGCATTGATCGTTGAGATGTCCCTGCATAGAACACACTCCACATATGGCCGGCCCTTGTGCTTTGTTTCCATCCACAACCTGTGACAAAAGAAGAGTGAGATTAGCCATTTGAGATTGTAATTCTGAAATTGCATTTACCTCATTCACTTGTTGTTGCCGTGGCCCTTCTCTCTGTCCAACTCCTTCGTATTGTTGCGCATTCAAGGCTCGATTTGCAATTAGAGTCTTGGCAGCCACGAGTGTTTTGTCAACCAAAGCTCCTCCCGCTGAAGCATCAAGCATTTGTCTCTCAATGGGGAGAAGTCCTTCATAGAAATATTGGAGGAGAAGCTCTTCCTTCATTTGATGTTGTGGACAAGAAGCAACAAGCGCCTTGAACCGCTCATAATAGGCTGGAAACGATTCCCCTTGGTTTTGTTGAATGCCACTTATCTTTTTCCTCAAGAGAATGACTCTTGAAGTTGGGAAAAATTTCTCTAAGAATGCGCGCTTCATGCTTTCCCATGAAGTAACGGTTCCAGGTGCTAGTTCGTAGAGCCAATCCTTAGCCTTTTCCAAAAGAGAGAATGGAAAGGCTTTCATCTTCAATATACTCCCATCAACATTGACAGGGGTCATGCTTGAACAAACCACTTCAAATTCCTTCAAGTGCTTGTTCGGATCTTCCATGGACAACCCGTGGAATTTGGGGATGTGGTGCAACAAGCTAGACTTCAATTCAAACTCATCAGTCTTGCCTTGAGCCGCCCTAGGATATTGAATGCATAAAGGGGTCGCATTGTCCAATCCCGAGGCTGAAAGTTCTTTGATTGTTCGGTTATCTGCAGCCATGTCGTGCTCCTCTTCCAAATCCTCTTCAATTTCAACTTCAGATTCGGAATTAGAACTTGAACTAAGTAGATCAGGTTCTGGGTGCTTCCTCTTCCTTCTCAAATCTCGTTCAAAATCGTCGTTAAACTCCAAGATATGTGCGTGAACGGGTTGAGAACTTCGAGTCATACACTAGTACCTAAAACAAAGAAAACAAAACAAATCAGAAAACTAAGCAAAACAGAAACAAAAACAAGTTAAAAATACACGGCAGAAACTAGGGAGATTAGCAAGTTTGCTAATCCCCGGCAACGGCGCCAAAATTTGATGTGAGAATTACTTGACACTCAAATTAAAACCCTATCGACGTAGTATATGAAAGTAGGGATCGTTTTAGGCCGGGGATTAGAAGGGATGCTAATCTACACAAATTAGACTCTTAAAACAATAAACTGGACTTAAAACAATGAAAACAAGTACTAGGGATCAATTTGGACGAATTTTAACTCTAGACACCTTTAAACAACCTAACTTGACTCAAATAACTCAAAACAAACTCAAAACAGCAAATAGAATTCAATTAAACAGTTTCTGGACTCTAAAGACTCAAAACAAGCTAAATAGACCTAAAACACACAAAACAAGTTATCTAGACTCTAAACTAACACCTAAGATTGATTTGAACGAAATTAAGACTCAAATTGACTCAAAAGACTAAGAGACTCAAGATTTGACGAATTTAGACTATCTTAACACAAATTAAAATCAGGGGATTGGTTTTGAACGAATTTAAACTTAAGCAAAACAGAATTGTAAACTAGACTTAGTTTTGTACGAAATTGGTGATTTAAATGGGTGAATGGCTAGTTAGAAGGATCCTTATCCACACATAAACATATGCATACAACTTGATTCCCAGTTACTCTTTCGATAAACCATGAATGACAATGTTCCGAATTAATTGTATTGAACTAATCAATTCCCAGATTTCCCTAGATTCATTGAATTGAATGGATAACGCATCACAACCAAATTATTCTTTCTCAAACGCCCTAACTATGGAATACGCATGATAGAGACATTCAACAAAGATCATTAAGTTCAATGGAAATCATGAACATTGACAAGGCATTCATAACTATGGAAGACGCATGTTAATCCAGCCTAGGGTTTACTTAACATGATTGTGACTAGCAACCTTTACTACTTGTGAATATAAGTTCATAACGATTAGGTGAAATTCCCTTATATTCTAGCATCAAATTCATGCATGTAAACTAAGTATGCATCCTTAATCAACACACAAGAACAAGTTCTTAATAAAACAGATAAGCAAACCACATTCACAATTTATGAAATCATAACTGGAGTAAATCAAATCATAAGAAACATATATTCATGGCTTCAAATTCCCCCTCTAACTAATAGGGGTTTAGTTCCTCATGACAGCAATTAAACAAAGAAAACTGAATTGAAACATTGAAAACAAAGATAGACAACACCTAAGAACGCTCCAGCAGTAGTCACGACTTAGAGTGGCACCTTCTCCTTCCTTCTTTGAATAGCTGCGGCACAAGAGGGGTTTTCTGGGTTTGTGTGGATGATATGGCACGGCAGGGGGTGAATTAGGTCAGAAACTATGGAGAATGGTGAAGGAAAGGGGCAGCAGAGAGTGGTGGATGATTTCTGGCGTGAATGATGTATATGGAGGGTGGTGTGCACGGCAAAGGATTGATTAGTATATATATAGGCACCAAAACCCTAGGTGAATCAGATTGGGACTTCTAGAAAGCCAAATCCATTCAGAAATAGGCTCAAAACAATCAGATTTCCAATGGGAAAGGGCCTAAGGTGCGGCAGACTTGGATAAGGAGGGATAAGGCTTCTAGAAAGCCTTGCAAGGCAAGGAAATCAGGTTTTCTGGAAAGCTAGGTGCGGCAAGGCTTAGGGTTTCTAGAAACTTAATTTAAATGTCCCCCAATCAGAAAATAAACCCTCATTGTACCAGGAATTAAATTAGAAAAGGATTAGGATAGGATAAGGTTTGTTAAGATAAGATAAGGATTGGATAAGATAAGATAAGATAAGGTTGTTTGGATAATGTTTTGGATAATCCTCCTTCTTTTGAGCTGATTCCTTATCTTCAATGATTTGAATTTATTTCTCCAACCTTGAAACATATTCCCAACTCCATTTAAACTCCAAATTCGTCCATCTTCATGCCCATTGCTTGTGCTATCCATTCCAAGCCCAGATTTGCTCTAAAATGCTCCAAAATGCATCTTTTTGCCAACTTTGCTTCTTGGACCTAAAAACACACGAAAATGACTTTAAACACTATACTAAGCAACAAATAGCTAAGCAAATGCAAGGAAACACACTAACTAAATAGCATAAATATGCTCCTATCATGCATCTATACTACAATTGTCAACAAGAGGGTTAAATTTGTGTGCTTATATATTTCGCATCATGAATGCCTTGTCAATGTTTATGATTTCCATGGAGCTTAATGATCTTTAATATGTATCTCTATCATGCGTCTTCCATAGTTAGGGAACTTGATAAGAATAATTTGGTTGTGATGCGTTATCCATTCAATTCAATGAACTTAGGGAAATCTGGGAATTAATTAGTGCAATACAATTAATTCGAAGCATTGTCATTCATGGTTTATCGAAAGAATAACTGGAAATCAATTCGTATGCATATGTTCATGTGTGGAGAGGAACCCTCTAACTAGTTTTCACCCCTGAATTCACCTTTATCTCTTTCAATTTACTTTGTTTGCTTAAATCTGCTTAGTTTTGCTTAAATCGTCCAAAAACCCCCTTAGTTCTTAATTGAGTCTTAGTTTGTTTAAATTCGTCCAAATCTGTCCCCATTTAGTGTTTTGAGTTTAACTAGTCCAAAAGTCATCCAATTCACTTCATAGAACCTGTTTTGAGTCTGTTTAAGTTAGTTTTGTTGTTTTGAGTCTATTTAGCCTGTTTTGAGTCTCTAGTGTCTAGAATCTGCCTAGTTGAGTTTTATTTGTTGTTTTAAGTTTGTTTTGTGTTATTTGAGTCAAGTTAGGTTGTCTAGAGTTAAAATTCGTTCCGATTGATCACTAGTACTTGTTTTCATTGTCTAGAGTCCAGTTTAGTGTTTTAGAGTGTAATTTGTATAGATTAGCATCCCTTCTAATCCCCGGCCTTAAATGATCCTTACTTTCATATGCTATGTCGATAGGGTTTTAATTTGAGTGTCAAGTAATTCTCACATCAACTCACAGAACAAAGATTATTGAATTGAAACATTGAAAACAAAAGAAAGATTACACCTAAAACGTTCCAGCAATCCTAACTCGAATGGCAAGCACGTCCAAGGGCTCTCCTCCTTCCTCTTTGCTGCGGCACAAGGGTTGGTGGTGAGTTTTGGGGGTTATGGATGGTGTAGAAGGCTGGGTTATTGGCTAGGATGGATGTATGGTACGGCAAGGAGTGAATTAGGTCAGAAACTATGGAGAATGGTGAAGGATAGGTGCGGCTGAGAATGGGGAAGGATTTCTGGCGAGAATGGTTATGTGGATGAATGATTTGTGGCTGCAACAAAGAAGTTTATTTTAAAGGTTTTAGGAATTAAAACCCTAGGTTATTTTAGTCAACAGAAATTAAGTCAAAAGCTCTAAAAGGAGGAAACAAAATCAGAAAACTAAGGGAAAGTGCAAGGGATTTGCGGCAAGGCTTTAAAACAGAATAGGAATGTGTTTTAATGCAAGGAAACAGGAAATAACCCTCTCCCTTGCACGGCAAGGAAGAGGAAAGGGGTAAGGAAGTGCGGCAAGGGTCCTTAGGTGGTCTAGGTCATTCAATTTGTGTCCTAGAATGCAAAGGAAGCCTTCAAAGTTGCTGGAATTTGGGAACATTTAGGATTAGGAAAGGTCAAACCAAAATAGGAAACCTTGGCTTAACTTTTGTAAAGTTTTTATGCAAAATTTCTGTTTTAAGTCTTAATTTCGTCAAAAACAAACCCCCTTTCATTTAATCTTGTTTTTAGAGTAAAAACCTGTTTTCTCTTAGTTGTTTGAGTCTTTTAAGTTCTATTTTCGTCAAAATCAATTGTTAGGTCTAGATTTGAGTCTTTCTGATTGTTTCTTGCTGTTTTGAGTGTTCTAAGTTAGTTTAGAGTCTATAGAGTCTAGTTTAGTGTTTTTGAGTCTTATTTGTGTTGATTAGCATCCCTAGTTAATCCCCGGTCTAGAACGATCCCTACTTACATCATTGCTACAATTTTCATCAATAGGGTTTAATTTGTGTGTCAAGTTAATTTTCACATCATTAATTTAAGCGGACCTAATTAACCTGGGGTGTTGAGTTTCATGATTTATCGAAAGAACAACTGAAAATTGGTTTATGTGCAAGTGTGTCATGTGTGGAGAAGAACCCTCTAGCTAGCCCATCATCCATATTTTATCCAAATTCGTCCAAAATCTGTTTTGGTTTACAATCTGTTTGTTTTGTTTTCAAATTCGTCAAAATCAAATCCCCCTTTATTTTGAAGTGTTAGATTAGTTAAAATCTGTTTTGATTTGGGTTTTTAAGTGTCTTGAGTCAAGTTAAAATCTATTTTCGTCCAAAGTAGTGTTTAGAGTCCAAAACTGCCCAGTTTGTGTTTTTAGGCAGTTTTGAGTCTTTTGAGTTGTTTTAGTGTTTTAGAATTTAGTTTTGCATTCTTTGAGTCTAGTTTAGTGTTTTAAACTTAGTTTTACGTTTCTGAGTCAGTTTCAAGTGTTTTAGCAATCCCTCCTAATCCCCGGTCTAGAACGATCCCTACTTATACATATACTACAATTGTCAAAAAAAAGGGTTTAATTTGTGTGCTTATATGTTTTGCATCAAATTTTGGCGCCGTTGCCGGGGATTAGCAATGCTAATCCCTTGTTTCTTTTTCGTTTCTTTTTGTTTAGTTTCTGATTTCGTTTGTTTTCTTTGTTTCATGTACTAGTTTATGACTCGGAGTTCTCAAACTGTTCGTAAGAATATCTTGGACTTTGACAACGATTTTGAGAGAACTTTGAGACGAACGAGGAATCAACAAGAGCCCCAACCAACCCAACCTGAACCTGAGCTTGAAGAACATCCAATTGAGGAGGAAGAAGAGCCCACGGCACAGGTTGTGGAGGAGATACAAGTCATGGCAGCAGACAATCGAACAATCAAGGAACTTTCTGCTTCGGGATTGGACAGTGCCACACCCCTTTGCATCCAATACCCCACAGCTGCTCAAGGCAAGACCGAGGAGTTCGAGTTGAAGTCAAGTTTGTTGCACCACATTCCAAAGTACCATGGGCTGTCCATGGAGGATCCGAACAAGCACTTGAAAGAGTTCGAAGTGGTGTGTTCAAGCATGACCCTGTCAACGTCGATGAAAGCATATTGAAGATGAAAGCTTTTCCTTTTTCTCTCTTGGAAAAGGCTAAAGATTGGTTGTATGAACTAGCCCCCGGAACTGTCACATCTTGGGAGAGCATGAAACGGGCATTCTTGGAAAAGTTTTTCCCAACTTCTTGAGTCATTCTTCTACGCAAAAGGATTAGTGGCATTCAGCAAAATGAAGGTGAATCGTTTCCTACTTATTGATGCAATGTAAAACAAGCACACAAATTAAACCCTCTTTTGACAATTGTAGTATATGAATAAGTAGGGATCGTTATAGACCGGGGATTAGGAGGGCTTGCTAAAACCTCTAAACTGACTCAAAAACGTAAAAACAAAGTTTAAAACACTAAACTAGACTTAAAAGACTCAAAACAGGTTCACAAGACTCAAAATAGGCTAAAAACACTCAAAACTGCCTAAAAACACAAACTGGGCAGTTTTGGACTCTAAACACAAATTTGGACGAATTTGGGTTTTAACTTGACTCAAGACACTTAAAAACACAAACAAAACAGATTTTAAACACTTTGAAACAAGAAAGTAAAGGGGGGGTTTTGTTTTGGACGAATTTAAACTTAAGAAAACAGATTATAAACTAAAACAGATTTTGGACGATTTTGGTAAAATATGGATAACGGGCTAGCTAGAGGCTCTTTCTCCACACGTGACATGTATGCAAACGACTCGATTTCCAGTTACTCCTTCATTGAATCATGAACGACAATGCCCCAAATTAACCGTGACATCACTAGTTAACCCTCAGATTTTCCTTGTGTTATTGGATTGGATGACATCATTCGACAACCCAAAGCATTCTTCAAAAGTCCCCTACATGACATCATAATAGAGATACAATCAAAGATCATTACGTTCAATGAAAATCATAAGCATTGACAAAGCACTTGTAACTATGACATCATGATACTCGTGCTAGGAATTGAACTTAACGCGATCGTGACCAGCGACCTTCACTACACATGAATATAAGTTTGTAACGATTATGTGAAACTCCCTTATACTCTAGCATCAGATTTATGCATGCCAACTAAGTATCGATCCTTAATCAACAAACACAAATAAGTTATCAATTCCACAGTTAAGCCAATTACATTCACAACTCACGAATTCATAACTGGAATTTATCAACTCAATTTGCATACATAATCATGGCTTTGAAATCACCCCTAGCCAAGAGGGGTTTAGCCACTCATGTTCACAGCAAAACAAAAGGAAAAGAAATTAAACATTGTAAACATAGAACGAATTACACCTAGAACGCTCCAACAATCAAGCTTGAACGTCCAAGAGTCCTTCCTTCTTCCTCCTTGCTGCGGCACAAAGGTGGGTGAAGTGTATGGGATGTGTTTTGGGGTCAGGAATGTGTTTAGGGTGAAAGGAAGTTGCGGCAAGGGTGTTGGGATGGTTTCTGGCGTGAATGAATGATTGGGTCAGTGAATCGATCTCTTTTGTGCGGCACAAGGAAGGTTTATTTAAGGAATTAGGGTAATAAAGCTAGGGAACAATTTAGGAAACAGAAATTAAATCAAAACCTTAAGGGAAATAGGAATTAAAGTCAGAATCCTAAGGGAATTGGGCAAGTAGGTGCGGCAAAGGTGGAAAGGGTAAGGCAAGGCCTTGCAAGGCAAGGCAAAAGGGTTTCCTTTCTGTTTTAGGTCCAGATTTTGGGTAATAAAGGGATGCCTTGCACGGCAAGAATGGGGAAAGCAAGGGAAGGTGCGGCAAGAGTTCTTTAGGTACAAGGGAAGTTCACTTTGTGTCCTAAAATGTATAGGAGGCCTTCAATGTTGCTGGAACTTAGGAATATTTAGGATTAGGAAAGGTCAAACCAAAATAGGAAACATTGGCTTAACTTTCCTACTTCAAGTAGGAATCCTTCTTTGATTAGGAATCCTTCTTTGAGATCATATCTAAACATGCTTATTAACTCCAGAAATTGCTTTCTTTATTATAAACATATGTGAGTGTTCGTTTTCGTATTTACATCAATCTTCTCACATATACTTAGTACAGGGAGTGTAGTCAGAAAATGTGTGTGAAAATTGAGTGCATATCTAGTAAGGAATTGAGGGAATTCTCTTAAGGCATGTTACTGCATTCAAAACATCGTTGTAATTGGTTATTTGTGAACTAGTAAGTAGTGTCTATGATTAAGTATGTGCTTAAGCGTAAAGATGGCCAAAATCTGTGGGAATAATGATCTTTGGCATGTTGTGTGCATTGGAAATCCCTGAGACAATTGTTGGAAGGTTTAGGTTGTGTTATACTTGTTTTGTTTCGTTTTGTTTACTTTGTTTTGTTTACTTTGTTTTGTTTTGCTCGAGGACTAGCAAAAGCTAAGTGTGGGGGAATTTGATAGGAGCATATTTATGCACCTTAGTTAGCTTGTTCTTGTGCATTTATGTTGTTTTTCCTTAGTTAAAGTAGTCTTTTAAGCTAGTTTGATGTATTTTCAGGTTCTAAGGGCAAATATGCAAAAAGAAGCAATTTGGAGCATTCTAGAGCATTTTTTGGCCAAGATTGGGTAGTGCAAGCATGGAGGCAAGTTGATGGACGAAATTGAAGATATAAAGACTTGAAATCAGCTAAGAAGATGGAAGAAAGAAGTCAAAGATAAAGAAGATAAGGAATCAGCTCAAAAGAAGGAGAATTATCCAAAACATTATCTAAAACAACCTTATCTTATCTTATCCAATCCTTATCTTATCTTACCTTATCTTATCCTAATCTTATCATAATCTTATCCTAACCTGTTTTCTTCAGTTTAGGGGACTTAAAACCTGATTTCTAGAAGTCTTATCCCTTGTCCTATAAAAGTGGGGCCCCAAATCCCTCTAGAAGCCCCGAAATCTGCCACAAAACACATTCCTTCTAGAACCCTGAAAATCTGGCGCCTCCTTCCCTTCTAGAATCTGATTTCCTTGCCTTGCAAGGCTTTCTAGAAGCCTTATCCCTCCTTATCCAAACCTGCCGCACCTTAGGCCCTTTCCCATTAGAAATCTGATTGTTTTGAACCTATTTCTGGATGGATTTGGCTTTCTAGAAGTCCTAATCTGATTCATCTAGGGTTTTTGGTGCCTATATATATATTTCTCCACCCTTTGCCGCACACCACCCTCCATATACATCATTCACGCCAGAAATCATCCACCACTCTCTGCCGCACCTATCCTTCACCATTCTCCATAGTTTCTGACCTAATTCACTACCTGCCGCACCATACATCCATCCTAGCCATTAACCCAGCCTTCTACACCATTCATAACCCCCTAAACCTGTCCCAAGACCTTGTGCCGCAGCAAAGAGGAGGAGAAGGAGCCCTGGACGTGCGTGCCATTCAAGTTTGAATTGCTGGAAGTTTTAGGTGTTTTCTTTCCTTTGATTTCAATGTTTAAATTCAATACTCTTTGTTCTGTACGTATGAGGAACTAAACTCCCCTTGGCTAGGGGGGAATTCGAAACCATGTTTATGCTTGCTATATGATTTGATTACCTCTAATTGCGTTTCATAAGTTGTGAATGCAATTTAGTTATCTGTTCATATTAAAACTGATTTGTGTGTGTTGGTTGAGAGTGCACGCTTAATTGTCATGCATAAATCTAATGCTAGGATATAAGGAAGTTTCACCTAATCGTTACAACTTTATATTCACAAGTAGTAAAGGTTGATGATCTCAATTGTGTTAAGTAAATTCTTGGCATAAGTATCATGCGCTTTCATAGTTACAAGTGCCTCGTCAATACTTATGATTTCCATTGAACGTAATGATCTTTGATTGTATCTCTAATATGCGCTTTCATATAGAGAACTATTGAAGAATAATTTGATTGTGATGCGCATTTTCCGTCCAATTCATTGACATAAGGGAAATCTGAGAGTTAATTTAAGCGGACCTAATTAACTTGGAGTGTTGAGAATTCGTGGGTTATTGAATTGCAATTAGAAATCGTTTTGTATGCAAGTATGACATGTGTGGAGAAGAACCCCTTAGCTAGCCTTCCATCCATTAATTTAAACCAATTTCGTTTTACAATCTGTTTTGTTTTACAAAGTTTTTGTTTTGTTTTCAAATTCGTCAAAACCAATTCCCCCTTTATTTTGAAGTGTCAAGTTAGTTAGAAATCAATTTAGTTTGTGTTTTTAAGTGTCTGGAGTCAAGTTATAAACTGTTTTCGTCCAAATTCTTCCTTAGTGCTCAAAACTGCCCAGAAAGTGGTTTTAAGGCAGTTTTGAGTGTTTGTTTGCTGTTTTGAGTCTTTTGGTTTGTTTTAGTGTTTTAGAGTATAGTTTTGCATTCTTTGAGTCTAATTTAGTGTTTTAACTTTGTTTTAAGTTTTTGAGTCAGTTTTCAAGTGGTTTAGCAATCCCTCCTAATCCCCGGCCTAGAACGATCCCTACTTACATACTTTGCTACAATTGATAAAAAGAGGGTTTAATTTGTGTGCTTATATATTCTGCATCAACAACCTCAACCAATTTCGGCCCAAACCAATTCAGGTTCGTTGTTAGATAATGATAAAATTCTTCAAGTACTAACCTTTTTGACGCAGGACATACAGAGCATAAAGAATCAAGCTAAAGAGGTAGCCGAATTGAAGAAACAAATGGGGCAAATGGCTGAATTCATGGGCCAATTCAGAGAACAAGGCAGATTGCCTAGTTCAACCGTTGTTAATCCCAAAGGAGGATTTGAAACCGCCCAAGCAATCACGTTGAGAAGTGGTAAGCAGGTTGGAACTGATTCACAACCATCTAGATCAAGTCAAGAAGAGGACACGAAGCTGCAATTGGAGGAGGATGAATCACCCAAACCCACGGCAAGGAAAGAGACATCTTTGCCGCAGCCAATTCCCACTTCTAAACCGTCCCCAACCATCAAGGTAAGTTCCAATATGAATTCTTCTAGCTCTACTCCACTAATTGTGCCCTTTCTTGGCAGGTTGCAGCAATCAAAGAAAGAGGATGCTGAAAAGGACATTCTAGAGACATTCCCGAAAGTTCAAGTCAATATCCCACTCCTTGATGCAATAAAGCAGGTCCCAAGGTATGCTAAGTTTTTGAAAGAGCTTTGTACAACAAGGAGAAGGATTTCTAACAAAGAAGTGGTTCAAGTAAGTGAGAATGTCTCTGCTGTTTTACAAAGGAAATTACCCCCTAAATGCAAAGATCCGGGTAGTTTTACAATTCCTTGTGTTATTGGAAATACTCGTTTTGAATCTGCCATGTTAGACTTAGGTGCATCAATAAATGTCATGCCATATTCTGTTTATGCATCTATGAATTTAGGAGAGCTTAAAAATGATGGTGTTATTATCCAATTAGCCAATCGATCTAATGCATACCCAAAAGGAGTTTTGGAAGATGTTTTGGTGCAGGTAGACCACTTGATTTTTCCTGCAGATTTCTATGTGCTTGACATGGAGGATTCAGACCATTCCCATCCATTACCACTCTTACTTGGCCGACCATTCATGAAAACAGCCCAAACCAAGATTGATGTGGCCAAGGGAACGTTAACTATGAAGTTTGGTAGTGATAAGATTAAATTTCATGTTTCTAAGTCTGTTGAGAATCCTAACGTTGTTCGTTCTTGTTTTGCCATGGATAAAATAAAAAAGATAGGGCCGGACCGTTCAAGAACAAAGGATACATCAAGAACCATACAAAACGAGGGAATTGGAGTGGAGCACAAGGACCATACAGCCACTGCCCTCAAAATGCCCCAATTGGTCGAAAATATCATGGGGAAGAATGTTCATAGTGCTGCTACTTCATTGCAGTACATTGGTAAGCCATCTATTCCAGATTCGATTCCCATTTCAACTAATAGGTTGTTACCTTGTATGGTGCAGATTCCCAATCAAATCCAAGCTGGTGGGCATGATTACATTGATTTTAGGATGTTCAATGCCACAATCCGGAAGGATCACTATCCCTTACCATTCAAAGATCCAATGCACGAGCTGTTTGAGGAGCATGTGGTGGAAGAACTACCTCTGCATGCCGTGGGTACCATGGGAACTTAAATGGAAGAATCGTCCGGCTGGAAGACGTTAAAGCAAGCGCTTCTTGGGAGGCCACCCATGTGTTCAAACGAGAGAACGATGGAATTCTAGCTCCAAAACCAGATTTGCGTTCTTACACTCTCTCTTTATTGCTTCTGTTTTGCCATATCTGTTATGTGTGTTAGTTGTGTTATTTGCTTGCTTTTGTGAGTTTATGTTTGAAACATTGAGGACAATGTTTGATTTAAGTGTGTGGGGGGGGGGGGGGGGGGGGGGGGGGGGGGGTAACAAAGTGTTTTTGCATGAAATTCGTGGGTTTTTATCATCTATCACTTTGAATGTTGTTTTCAGTGTTTTTAAGTGTTTTTAAGCTGTTTTGGAGTCTTTTAGTGTGTTTTGAAAAGAAAATCCGAAAATACCATAAAAATTTGAAAAATTGTTTTGAAAAACCCAAAAAGAGTTGTTTTTGTGTGTTTGTTTGTGTCTTAGGGTACCTTCCAACACAATGATGAGGATTCGGTTTTTAATTGCATGACTATTAAGGAACGTTATAAACATGGATGGATGTTTGAATTGCTCTTTGGTTTATGCTTGATTATGGTTATAGTTCATGAATTCATGTTTAATCAAAAAGAGAAAAAATCAGTTTTTGTAACATGCTTGAAGGAAGAATCTCAAACTAATGCTACAACCCTGAGAGACTTGAGCTTAAAACGTTCTTTGGAGAGTTAAAAATCTGTGCATTTGTTGTTTTCTAAAGTCGTTGCATGATCTCATTATTCTTTGATTGGTTGCTACTTAGAAGGCGTTTCATCATTTAGTTCCAAATACTAGAACTCATACCCGTTTCATTCAAAGCATGAAATTGATTAGCATAACACATAATCAAGATGAAGTTGTTTAGTTTAAAACCAGAGCCAAAAAGCCTAACCCTTTGCATATGTATTGTAGGTTTAACCCTTTTGAGCCTTGTTTAGCCTATGTTCTTTGTTTACCCACATTATCCCTACCTAGCCTAGATTAGGACCATCCATACCCTTGTTCTTGAAGCATAGTAACGCATGACTCAATATGAATTCCTTTTGATCATTGTTTGGCAGAAAACAAGTGTGGGGGAAGTGAGTTTTGTTGTGGGTGTGCCAAAGTCTTGAATGAGGCATTGGTGAAGAAGCAGAAAAAAAAAAAAGAAGAAAAATTCGTGAAAAAAAGAAAGAAAAAGAAAAGTATGTGAAAAAAAGTATGAAAAGTGTTCAAAATAGGTGAGAATAAGCTCGCAAGTGTTGATTGTTGAAGAAAGGGTCCAAAAAGATGAATTCGGCCCTAAGTATGTGTGATCTTCCCTTTATGTATCAAAGTGTGTGGCTGTATTCAAGAAAGGGAGTTCTAAGTGTCATATTCATTACTTTGCTTGCTATTGCTTTAAGAACGTTTGTTTTTCCTTACCTTTCTTTGTTAGCCAATACCCTTAGCCCCATTACAACCCTATACTTCAATCTTGAGTGTTGTGTGTTTCAATATGTGGAGTTTGGGATTGGTACGAGTGTATGGTATCCCTGGTTCTCGCATCTAAGTAGTAGCATTCCATTCATGAGATTATATATATACATGCTTAATAGCTCCAGAAATTGCTTTCTTTGTTATAAACATATGTGAGTGTTCGTTTTCATGTTTACATCAATCTTCTCACATATACTTAGTATAGGGAGTGTAGTTAGAAAATCTGAGTGAAAATAAGAGTGTGCCTAGTGAGGAATTGAGTGAATTCTCTAAGGCATGTTACTACGTTCAAAACATTTTTTTAATTGGTTAGATGAGAGCTAATGGATGGTGACTGTGGTTAAGTATGTACTAAAGGGTGGGGAAGACTAAAAGCTATGGTTATGATGATCTTAAATATGTCATGTATGTTGGAAATCCCTGAGGTGAATGTTGGAAGGTCTAGTTTGTTTGGTGTTTGTTTCGTTTGTTTTGTTTCGTTTTGCTTGAGGACTAGCAAAAGCTAAGTGTGGGGGAATTTGATAGGAGCATATTTATGCGACTTAGTTAGCTTGTTTTCATGCATTTACGTTGTTAGTTCTTAGTTAATTTTGTATTTTAAGTTATTTTCGTGTATTTGTAGGGTCAAAGTGTCAAGATGGCAAAAAGAAGCAATTTGGAGCATTCTAGTTCATTTTTGGGCCAAGATTGGGTAGTGCAAGCATGGAGGCAAGTTGATGGACGAAATTGAAGATATAAAGGCTTGAAATCAGCTAAGAAGATGGAAGAAAGAAATTGAAGATAAAGAAGATAAGGAATCAGCTCAAAAGAATGAGAATTATCCAAAACATTATCCAAACAACCTTATCTTATCTTATCTTACCCAATCCTTATCTTATCTTATCATAATCTTATCCTAACCTGTTTTCTTCAGTTTAGGGGACTTAAAACCTGATTTCTAGAAGTCCTATCCATTCCCCTACAAAAGTGGCGCCCCAAACTCTTCTAGAAATCCCAAAATCTGCCACAAAACACATTCTTTCTAGAACCCTATAAATCTGGCGTCTCCCTCCTTTCTAGAAGGCCTTTGCCTTGCCTTGCACTCAATTCCCTGCCTTATCCAAGCCATGCCGTGCATCCCTATCCCTTTCCCTCTCAGATTCTGATTTGTTAGCCTATTTTCTTGTGGATTTGGGTTCTACAAATCCTTCTCAGAAATCAATTGGGCCATAATACTTTTTCCTACATATTCTGCCGCACCTAGGGTCCTAATCCCTTGCTTATGCTGAGTCCAAGTCCTAAACTGATTCCCCTAGGGTTTGCCATGCTATATATACATATTTCCAAGCCTTGCCGTAGACCACCACCCATCCATACGAATTCTACATCCCCATATACATTCAGAAATCCATATTTTGCTGCAGAGAAGGGAAGACAAGGCCTTGCCGTGGCTTCCATTGGAGAAGGAGGAGTTCTTTCTTCTCTTGTTTCGTTTCTATGTTTAATTTAATTTGTTTTTTAATTATGTTGAACATGTGGAACTAATTTCGTTTTAGTTAGAGGTGGATTCAAAGCCATGGACATATGTTTGATATGAATTGATTACCTTCAGTTATTGTTTCATAAATTGTCAATGTGATTTACTTATCTGTTTTATGAAGAACTTGTTCTTGTGTGTTGATTAAGGAGGCCTACTTAGTTTACATGCATGAATTTGATGATAGGATATAAGGGAATTTCACCTAATCGTTAGGAACTTATATTCACAAGTAGTAAAGATTGCTAGTCACAATTGTGTTAAGTAAATCCTAGGCAAGAGTAACATGCGTATTCCATAGTTATGAATGCCTTGTCAATGTTTATGATTTCCATGGAACTTAATGATCTTTGATATGTATCTCTATCATGCGTATTCCATAGTTAGGGAACTTGATAAGAATAATTTGGTTGTGATGCGTTATCCATTCAATTCAATGAACTTAGGGAAATCTGGGAATTAATTAGTGCAATACAATTAATTCAAAGCATTGTCATTCATGGTTTATCGAAAGAATAACTGGAAATCAATTTGTATGCATATGTTCATGTGTGGAGAGGAACCCTCTAACTAGTTTTCACCCCTGCATTCACCTTTATCTCTTTCAATTTACTTTGTTTGCTTAAATCTGCTTAGTTTTGCTTAATTCGTCCAAAAACCCCCCTTAGTTCTTAATTGAATCTTAGTTTGTTTAAATTCGTCCAAATCTGTCCCCTTTTAGTGTTTTGAGTCTAACTAGTCCAAAAGTCATCCAATTCACTCCTTAGAACCTGTTTTGAGTCTGTTTAAGTTAGTTTGGTTGTTTTGAGTCTATTTAGCCTGTTTTGAGTCTCTAGTGTCTAGAATCTGCCTAGTTGAGTTTTATTTGTTGTTTTAAGTTTGTTTTGTGTTATTTGAGTCAAGTTAGGTTGTCTAGAGTTAAAATTCGTTCAGATTGACCCATAGTACCTGTTTTCATTGTCTAGAGTCCAGTTTAGTGTTTTAGAGTGTAATTTGTGTAGATTAGCATCCCTTCTAATCCCCGGCCTTAAACGATCCCTACTTTCATATACTACGTCGATAGGGTTTTAATTTGAGTGTCAAGTAATTCTCACATCACCGGCAGTGGTTTAAATTCTAGTGTGGGTGCCTGAATCATTAAAATGAGCCAGTTAGTAGAAAACAGAATTGAAATTGGAGCAGATGGCTTACTTGCTTGCTCCGACACAAACTCAATTACAAACACCACATTTTTGAATGTTTCAGGAATGTTGGACTTGGCCAGATTGACTAGGATGGTTGTGACTTGTCCCGTGTCCTCAAACTCAACTTCTTTGGGCCGTGTCGTCTCATGAACATCCTCTGTGATGCATTCTTCATATACTCCAGCCACGTCTTGCTCTTGAATCATTCTTCTCGATGTACAATTCTCTTCAAACAGTTCAACACATTCTGGAATTTGATTTGGTGTACCCAGAATTGGAATATCACTTCGCACCTTTGGGAAGGCTTCCACAATGTCTTTTTCACTTTCATCATTCGTTGGAATTAAGAACCTGCGAGGAAAAGGTGCATTCGGAGGAATAACATTAGAATGAATTGAATTTGGGACGTCCTTACTTGTGGTGGGTGGTTGAGAGGGCTTAGGGGGCTGCGGCAAGGGTTGTTTTACCCTTGCCGTGTCTATGTCTTCTTCCTCCTCCTCAATCAGCAGCTCCTCATCCACTTCTAGGCTAGGTTTGGACGTTTTTAGGTCAGCTCCAACCTCCATAGCACTTCCCAAAGTGATAGCATCATGGTTTTCAAAATCTTCCTTCGAATTTGCAATAGTTGAGTTGGAGAGTTCACTTTGCTCTTAATCTGCACCATGAACTCCATAATCTGCCCAACTTGTGGTGGAGGCTGTAATGGTGCATGTGGTCATTGATAAAACTCCTCAGATGGCTGCAATTGTTCTTCTTTTTGTGAGCCCTGCGTCAAAGAGATTAGTCCTTCAAGAATTTCATTATAACTCATGGGCATACTTGAATTCGATTGGAATTGTTGTGGTGGAGGCTGTGGTGGCTGCATAGGTCTTGAATAGAACTCCTCTTCTTGCTGCCAATATCCACCATGTTGGAATTGTTGAGGTTCCTCCCACATATAATCTGAATAATCTCTCCAATCCGAATTGTAAGCGTTGGAAAACATGTTGTCCCATGATTGGCTATGGCCTTGATAACCCCAAGCATCTTCATTCGCAGCGAATTGAGAACATTGATGAGTTGGATATCCTTGCCCTTAGGACACACCACATATAGGGACACTTTGCATTGTGGTCCTTTCGGCATATTGTGACAATTGAGAAGTAAGTTTCGCCAATTGAGCTTGAATGGTAGCAAAATCCATGTCTTACTTCTCTAGTACCTGAAAATCAAGGAAACAAAACTAAATCAAATATCAAAAGTAAAAGACACAAACAAAAACAAATGGGATTAGCTAAAGAAAACAAGAAAACAACACAAAGTCAGAAACTAAAACTAAAACAAAATAAACGAAAAGAAAAGAACCAAGGGATTAGCAAAGTTGCTAATCCCCGGCAACGGCGCCAAAAATTTGATGCGATGTAAAACAGCACACAAATTAAACCCTCTTTTGACAATTGTAGTATAGATGCAAGTAGGGATCGTCCTAAACCGGGGATTAGGAGGGATTGCTAAACACTTGAAATTGACTCAAAAACATTAAAACAAAGTTAAAAACGTTTGAAAAGACTCAAAAGACTCAAGACAGGCTCACAAGACTCAAAACAACTTTAAAACACTCAAAATTGCCTAAAAACACTAATTGGGCAGTTTCTGACTCAAAACACAACTTTGGACGAAAATAGGTTTTGACTAGACTCAAAACACTCAAAAACACAAACTAAATCAGTTTCTAACTAATATGACTCAACAAAATAAAGGGGGATTGGGTTTTGACGAATTTGAAAACAAAACAAGTAAAGTAAAGTACTAATGAAATCTGCACGAATTTGGGTGAAACTATGGATGATGGGCTAGCTAGGAGGTTCTTCTCCACACATGACACACTTGCATACAAAACGATTTCCAGTTGCTTTTCAATAAACCATGAATCCTCAACGCCCCAGATTAACCGTGAATTGCACTAATTAACCCTCAGATTTTCCTAATTTTATTGAATTGGATGATTGCATTCGACAACCCAAAGCATTCCCCACAAGTTCCCTACATGAATTGCATAATAGAGGTACAAGCAAAGATCATTAAGTTCTATGAAAATTGATAGAAGCATATTTATGCGACTTAGTTAGCATGTTTTCTTGCATTTTCTTAGTTAGTTTCTACTTATTATAGTGTTTTAAGCTATTTTCGTGTGTTTGTAGGTTTTAAGTGTCAAAATGGCAAAAAGAAGCAATTTGGAGCATTCTAGAGCATTTTTGGGCCAAGATTGGGTAGTGCAAGCATGGAGGTAAGTTGATGGACGAAATTGAAGATATAAAGGCTTGAAATCAGCTAAGAAGATGGAAGGAAGAAGTCAAAGATAAAGAAGATAAGGAATCAGCTATAAAGAAGGGGAATTATCCAAACCTTATCTTATCTTATCCTAATCTTATCCTAACCTGTTTTCTTCAGTTTAGGGGACTTAAAACCTGATTTCTAGAAGCCCTATCCCTTGTCCTATAAAAGTGGCGCCCCAAATACTTCTAGAAACCTCAAAATCTGCCACAAAACACATTCTTTCTAGAACCCTGAAAATCTGGCGTCTCCTTCCCTTCTAGAATCCTTTTTCCTTGCCTTGCAAGGCATTCCCTGCCCTTATCCTATTGTGCCGCACCTCTCAGGCCCTTTCCCTCTTGGATTCTGATTGTTAGGCCCTTTTCCTTGTGGATTTGGGTTCTACAAATCCTTTTCAGAGATTAATTGGACCACAATTCCTTTTCCAAATTAATTGCCGCACCCTAGGGCCCTAATCCTATTTTTCTGCTAAGTTCAAGTCCTAAACTGATTTCCCTAGGGTTTGCTATGCTATATATACATATTTTCAAGCCTTGCCGCACACCACCACCCATCCATACGAATTCTACACACCTCTACACATCTCAGCCATTCCAAACACCATTCATAAACCCTAAACCGCTTGTGCCGCAGCCCTGCAAGGAGAGGAGGAGCAGCTTTGGAGCGTTTTGCACCCAATCTGGAGTGCTGGGCGTTCTTAGGTGTTTTCTACCTTATGTTTTCGATGTTTAAATTAGTTTTCCTTTGTCTTGCTGTAGTTATGAGAGGCTAAACTCGTTTTTAGCTAGAGGCTACTTTGAAACCATGATTTTGTGTGTGATATGACTTGATAAATTTCAGTTACAGATTCTTGAAGTATGAATGCAATTGGCTTAACTGTTTGAATTAGAACTTATTTCTGTTTGTTGGTTGAGGGTCGACACTTAATTGGCATGCATAAATTTGATGCTAGGATATAAGTGAGTTTCACATAATCATTACAAACTTATGTTCACAAGTAGTAAAGGTTGCTGGAACAATTGTGTTAAGTTCAATTCTTGGTGTGAGTAACATGATGTCATAGTTATGAATACCTCATCAATGCTTATGATTCTCATTGAGCATAATGATCTCTGATTGTGTCTCTATTATGATGTCATGTAGGGAAATTGATGAGAATAATTTGGTTGTAGATGAGTTGTCCATCCAATTCAATGAAATTAGGAGAATCTGAGGGTTAATTAGTGATTGACACGGTTAATCTGGGGCATTGTCATTCATAATTCAATGAAAACGTAACTGGAAATCAAGTTATATGCATATAAATCATGTGTGGATAAGGAAACCCCTAGCTAGTTCACCATCCATCCTAAAAACCCAATTTCGTCTAAATCTGCCTAGTTTAAAGTCTGTGTTAGTTTTAACTTAGTTTCAATCTAAAACCAATCCCCCTTCACTTGTTTGAGTCTAATTAGTTAGAATTTGTCTCAGTTCGTGTCTTTGTGTGTTTTGAGTCAAGTTTAATTCAATTTTCGTCCAAAGTTGTGTCTAGTGTCTAGAATCTGTCCAATTAGTGTTTTTAAGCAGTTTTGAGTGTTTTGAACCTGTTTTGAGTCTTACTAGTTTATTTAGAGTCTTTTGAGTCTTGTTTTGCTTATTTGAGTCAGTTTGTGTTAGATTAGCAAGCCCTCCTAATCCCCGGTTTAGAACGATCCCTACTTGCACTTATACTACAATTTGACAACAAGAGGGTTTAATTTGAGTGCTTAACTTTTATCACATAAAAAATCATAAGCATTGACGAGGCACTTGTAACTATGAATTGCATGATACTTATGCCAAGAATTTACTTAACGCGATCGTGACTAGCAACCTTCACTACTTGTGAATATAAGTTCATAACGATTAGGTGAAACTCCCTTATATTCTAGCATCAAATTCATGCATGCAAATTAAGTTGGCCACCTCAATCAATACACACAAATCAGTTATAATATGAACAGATAAGTAAATTGAATTCACAACTTATGAATCACAACTGGATGTAATCAAATCATATTGCAAGTATAATCATGGTTTCGAATCCCCCCCCTAGCTAAGAGGGGTTTAGTTCCGCATACTCACAGAACAAAGATTATTGAATTGAAACATTGAAAACAAAAGAAAGATTACACCTAAAACGTTCCAGCAATCCTAACTCGAATGGCAAGCACGTCCAAGGGCTCTCCTCCTTCCTCTTTGCTGCGGCACAAGGATTGGTGGTGAGTTTTGGGGGTTATGAATGGTGTAGAAGGCTGGGTTATTGGCTAGGATGGATGTATGGTGTGGCAAGGAGTGGATTAGGTCAGAAACTATGGAGAATGGTGAAGGATAGGTGCGGCTAAGGTTGGGGAAGGAATTCTGGCGTGAATGGTTGTGTGGATGGGTGGTAGAGGATGGATAGGTAGATAGGTGGATGGAATGGATGCAGAGAATCTGTTCAGAGAGAGAGAGATCCCCCAAAAGCTGTGGCAAGGATGTTTATTTATAGAACAAGGGAGGGCCACGACTTTGATGAATTGGGAATGCATTTAGGACTCCAAATCCTCAAGAAAAAGGGTAACAAATCAGAATCCCAAGAGGAAAAGGGTAAGTAGGGTGCAGCAGAAAATAAAGAGAAAGGGAAAGAAAGAAAGGTGAATAAAACTTAGCTATTTTGTTCCAAATTGAAAAGGTAAGTAAGGATCAGAATTTAAAGAGAAATAGGAATGTAAAATTCGGCAGAATTGTGTAGGAGAGAAAAGGAATGTGTTTAAAGGTCAGAAATTAAGAGAGAAAGGGAAAGAAAGTGGGCATTGATTTGTAAGAGAAAGGGGAAGTATTTTTGGGCAGAAAATAGGCAAGAAAACCTCTCCCTTGTGCAGCAAGGATTGAAACAAAAGGGGAATGTGTTAGGCACGGTTTTGGGCTTCTAGAATGAGTAATTAGGCAACCTACATGTTTTGGAAACCCCAAAATTGGAAACCTCCACAAATGGAAACCTTCACAAATAGAAACTTCCAACCTTAGAAACCTTGGCTTCCAATTTTGAACTCTTCGTTCTTCATTTGATCCTAAGCTCATTTGATCTTCAATTTCGTCCATCCACTTAGCTCCAAGCATGTGCAATCCATTTAGTGCCCAAAACTGCTCCAAAAAGCTCCCAAATGCACTTTCTTGCATACTTTGCACATTAGACCTACAAACACACGAAAATAGCTTAAAATACTAAAATAACTAAGAACTAACAACGTAAATGCAAGGAAACAAGCTAACTAAGTCATGTAAATATGCTCCTATCACTTAACAAATCACAATTGGCAGAAATCAATTCATATCTCAAGCATGTTCATGGCTTCAAACTTCCCCCTAACTAATTAGTGGCTTAGCCACTCATGATTACAGCAAGTTCAGAAAGTAATAAAGAATTAAACAATGAAAACAAGAACGAAGTACACCTAAAACGCTCCAATCTGCAAGCATGAAGCGCCAAGGTCCCCCTTCTTCCCCAACTAGCTGCGGCACAAGGGTTCAAGGGTGTGTATTGATGCGAAATATATAAGCACACAAATTTAACCCTCTTGTTGACAATTGTAGTATAGATGCAAGTAGGGATCGTTCTGGACCAGGGATTAGGAGGGCTTGCTAAAACCTCAAAACTGACTCAAAATCATTAAAACAAAGTTTAAAACACTAAACTAGACTCAAAGAATGCAAAACCAGACTCTAAGACACTAAAACAACTCAAAAGACTCAAAACAGCACAAAAACACTCAAAACTGCCTAAAAACACAAACTGGGCAGTTTTAGACTCTAAACACTACTTTGGACGAAAATAGATTTTAACTTGACTCAAAACACTCAAAAACACAAACTAAATCAATTTCTAACTAATATGACTCAACAAAGTAAAAGGGGATTGGGTTTTGACGAATTTGAAAACAAAACAAACAGATTGTAAACTAAAACAGATTTTGGACGAATTTGGTAAAACTTATGGATAATGGGCTAGCTAGAGGATTCTTCTCCACACATGACACACTTGCACATAAACCAATTTTCAGTTGTTCTTTCGATAAATCATGAAACTCAACACCCCAGGTTAATTAGGTCCGCTTAAATTAACCTTCAAGTTCTCCTTAAGTTATTGAATTGGATGGGAAAGCGCATACAACAATTCAAAGCATTCTCTAAAAGTCCTTTACGTGAATAGCACAATAAAGATACAATCACATATCATTAAGCATCATGAGAACTATAAGTATTGACGAGGCATTCGTTACTATGATGAGCATGAAACTCCTGCCAAGAATTCATTTAACGCGATCGTTTATAAGCGACCTCCACTACTTGTGAATATAAGTTTGTAACTATTAGGTGAAACTCCCTTATATTCTAGCATCATATTCATGCATGCAAATTAAGTGTGCACTCTTAATAAACATACACAAATAATATCAATCAAGCAGTTAAACAAATTGAATTCACAACTTATGAAATCACAACTGAAGGTAATCAATTCATATTGCAAGTATGTTCATGGCTTTGAATCTTCCCCTAGCCAAAAGGGATTTAGTTCCTCATAATCGCAGAACAAAGAATAACAAGTTTATACATTGAAAACAAAAGAAAGAAAACACCTAAACGCTCCAGCAATCCTAACTTGGCAGGCGCATCCAAGGGCTTTCCTCCTTCCTCTTTGCTGCGGCACAAGGGTTGTTGGTGAGTTTTTTTGGGATTATGAATGGTGTAGAAGGCTGGGTTTATGGCTAGGATGGATGTATGGTGCGGCAGGGAGTGTTTTTGGTCAGAAATTAAGGAGAATGGTGAAGGATAGGTGCGGCTAGGGTTGGGGAAGGAATTCTGGCGAGACAGGTTGTGTGGATGGATCATTTGTGGCTGCAACAAGGAAGTTTATTTTAAAGGTTTTAGGGAAATTAAAACCCTAACTTATTTTGGTAATCAGAAATTAAGTCAAAAGCATCTAGAAAGAGGAAACAAAATCAGAAAACTAAGGAAAAGTGCCAGGGATGTGCGGCCAGGACTTTAAATTAAAAAGGAATGTGTTTTAGTGCAAGGAAACAGGAAATAACCCTCTCCCTTGCACGGCAAGGAAGAGGAAAGGGGTAAGGAGGTGCAGCAAGGGTTCTTAGGTGGTCTAGGTCCTTCAATTTGTGTCCTAGAATGCAAAGGAAGCCTTCAAAGTTGCTGGAATTTGGAAACATTAAGGATTAGGAAAGCCAAACCAAAATAGGAAACCTTGGCTTAACTTTCCTACTTCAAGTAGGAATCCTTGATTGAGTAGGAATCCTTATGTGAGTAGGAATCCTCATTCTTCTAGGAATCCATCTTCAATTAGGAATCCTTCGTTGATTAGGAATCCTTCTTTGATTAGGAATCCTTACATCTTCAAGTCTTCAATTTCGTCCATTCCTTTTGCTCCAAACATGTGATATCCATTCCAAGCCCAATTTTGCTCCAAAATGCTCCAAAATGCATCTTCTTGCATATTTTGTCTTTAGGACCTAGAAACACACGAAAATGGCTTTAAACAGTAAAATAACTAAGAAAACACAACATAAATGCACAAGAACAAGCCAACTAAGTAGCATAAATATGCTCCTATCAAATTCCCCCACACTTAGCTTTTGCTAGTCCTCGAGCAAAACAAACAAACAAAAGAAAACAAACGAAACAAAATAAACAAAACACAACCTACACCTTCCAACATTTGCCTCAGGGATTTCTAATACACATGACATGTTAAAAATCATCATTCCCACAGATTTTAGTCAACTTAACACTTGAGCATATACTTAATCACAGTCACCACTTACTAGTTCACATTTAACCAATTAAAACGATGTTTTGAATGTAGTAACATGCCTTAGAGAATTCACTGAATTCCTTACAAGATATGCACTCAATTCTCACACACATTTTCTGACTACACACCCTACACTAGGTATATGTGAGAAGATTGATGTAAACATGAAAACGAACACTCACATATTTATAGCAAAGAAAGCAATTTCTGGAGTTAATAAACATGTTTAGATATGATCTCATGAATGGAATGCTACTACTTAGATGCGAGAACCAGTGACACCATATGCTCATACCAATTCCAAACTCCACATATTGAAACACACAACACCCAAGATTGAAGTTAAAGGGTTGTAACGGGGCTTGGGGTGTTGGGTGAGAAAGAAAGGATATGGAAAACAAAGGTTCTTAAAGAAATAGTAAGCAAAGTAATGAAATCAACACTTAGAATTCACTTTAAATGCAGAAATCAACTTGAACACAGAAAGGGAAGATTTACACACTCAAGGACCGAATTCAATGTTTTGGACCCTTTCTTCAATAAACAACACTTTAGAACTCTCTTTCACATACTTTTCAACTCTTTTTCATTCTTTTCACAACCTTTTCTTTTTCTTTCTATTTTTCCACGAATTTTTCTTTTTATTTTCTCAAACCCGTGCCTTATTAAAGACTTTGGCACACACACACAAACAAATCCCTTCCCCCACACTTGTTTTACTGCATAATGTAGATCAAAAGGAATTCATTCTAAGTCATGCTTCACTATCCTTTAAGAACAAGGGTATGGATAATCCTAAACTAGGCTAGGTAAGGATAATGTGGTTAACAAAGAACATAGGCTAAATATGGCTCAACGGGGTTTAAACCTACAAAACATATAACACAGGGGGTTCGGCTATTTGGCTGTGGTGGTTCACTAATTAACTTCATCTTGATCGTGTGTTATGCAAATCAATGTCATGCTTTGAATGGAATGGGCATGAGTTCTAGTGTTTGGAACTAAATGATGAAACGCCTTCTAAGTAGCAACCAAGCAAAGAATGATGAGATCATGCAACGACTTTAGAAAACAACAAATGCACAAATTATAACTCCCCAAAAGAACGTTTAAGGCTCAAGTCTCACAAGGTTGTAGCCTTAATTTGAGTTCCTTCCTTCAAGCATGTTACAAAAACTGATTTTATCCTTTATGATTGCATGTGAATTCATAAATTATAACCACAACCAAGCATAAACCAAAGAGTAAATCAAACTTTCATCCATGTTTATAACTCACTTTAACAGTCATGCAATTAAAAACCAAATCCTCATCATTGTGTTGGGAGGTATCTAAGACACAAACAACACACAAAAACAACTCTTTTTGGGTTTTTCTAAGCAATTTGCTCAAATTTTTATGAGATTTTCGGATTTTTAAGGCAAAACACACTAAAACACTCCAAAACAGCTTAAAAACACTTAAAAACAGCAAAGAACAACTTTTGAAGCAATGGTTGATAAAACCCCACGAATTTCATCAAAAACACTTTGTTACCCCCCCACACTTAAATCAAACATTGTCCTCAATGTTTGATAGGAGCATATTTATGCTACTTAGTTAGTGTGTTTCCTTGCATTTGCTTAGCTATTTGTTGCTTAGTATAGTGTTTAAAGTCATTTTCGTGTGTTTTTAGGTCCAAGAAGCAAAGTTGGCAAAAAGATGCATTTTGGAGCATTTTAGAGCAAATCTGGGCTTGGAATGGATAGCACAAGCAATGGGCATGAAGATGGACGAATTTGGAGTTTAAATGGAGTTGGGAATATGTTTCAAGGTTGGAGAAATAAATTCAAATCATTGAAGATAAGGAATCAGCTCAAAAGAAGGAGGATTATCCAAAACATTATCCAAACAACCTTATCTTATCTTATCTTATCCAATCCTTATCTTATCTTAACAAACCTTATCCTATCCTAATCCTTTTCTAATTCAATTCCTGGTACAATGAGGGTTTATTTTCTGATTGGGGGACATTTAAATTAAGTTTCTAGAAACCCTAAGCCTTGCCGCACCTAGCTTTCCAGAAAACCTGATTTCCTTGCCTTGCAAGGCTTTCTAGAAACCTTATCCCTCCTTATCCTATTGTGCCGCACCTAAGGCCATTTCCCATTGGAAATCTGATTGTTTTGAGCCTATTTCTGGATGGATTTGGTTTTCTAGAAGTCCCAATCTGATTCACTTAGGGTTTTTGGTGCCTATATATATTAAAACACCCTTTGCCGTGCACACCACCCTCCACACACAACCATTCACGCCAGAAATCATCCACCACTCCCTGCCGTGCCATATCATCCACACAGACCCAGAAAACCCCTCTTGTGCCGCAGCTATTCAAGGAAGGAAGGAGAAGGTGCCACTCTAAGTCGTGACTACTGCTGGAGCGTTCTTAGGTGTTGTCTATCCTTGGTTTCAATGTTTCAATTTAGTTTTCTTTGTTTAATTGCTGTCATGAGGAACTAAACCCCTATTAGTTAGAGGGGGAATTTGAAGCCATGAATATATGTTTCTTATGATTTGATTCACTCCAGTTACGATTTCATAAATTATGAATGTGGTTTACTTTTCTGTGCTTATTAAGAACTTGTTTATGTATGTGGGTTGGGGGTCGACACTTGATTTACATGCATGAATTTGATGCTAGGATATAAGGGAATTTCACCTAATCGTTATGAACTTATATTCACAAGTAGTAAAGGTTGCTAGTCACAATCATGTTAAGTAAACCCTAGGCTGGATTAACATGCGTATTCCATAGTTATGAATGCCTTGTCAATGTTTATGATTTCCATGGAACTTAATGATCTTTGATATGTATCTCTATCATGCGTATTCCATAGTTAGGGAACTTGATAAGAATAATTTGGTTGTGATGCGTTATCCATTCAATTCAATGAACTTAGGGAAATCTGGGAATTAATTAGTTCAATACAATTAATTCGGAACATTGTCATTCATGGTTTATCGAAAGAGTAACTGGGAATCAAGTTGTATGCATATGTTTATGTGTGGATAAGGATCCCTCTAACTAGCCATTCACCCATTCAAATCACCAATTTCGTGCCTTTTTAAGTTGTCTTTACAATTTTGTTTGTTTAAGTTTAAATTCGTTCAAAAACAAATCCCCCTTTATTTTGAAGTGTTAGAATAGTTAAAATCTGTTTTGATTTGTGTTTTTAAGTGTCTTGAGTCAAGTTAAAATCTATTTTCGTCCAAAGTAGTGTTTAGAGTTCAAAACTGCCCAGTTTGTGTTTTTAGGCAGTTTTGAGTGTTTTTGTGCTGTTTTGAGTCTTTTGAGTTGTTTTAGTGTTTTAGAATTTAGTCTTGCATTCTTTGAGTCTAGTTTAGTGTTTTAAACTTTGTTTTTACGTTTTTGAGTCAGATTCAAGTGTTTAGCAATCCCTCCTAATCCCCGGTCCAGAACGATCCCTACTTATACATATACTACAACTGTCAAGAAGAGGGTTTAATTTGTGTGTCAAGTTAATTTTCACATCAAATTTTGGCGCCGTTGCCGGGGATTAGCAAACTTGCTAATCTCCCTAGTTTCTGCCGTGTACTTTAACTTGTTTTTGTTTCTGTTTTGCTTAGTTTTCTGATTTGTTTTGTTTTCTTTGTTTTAGGTACTAGTGTATGACTCGAAGTTCTCAACCCGTTCACGCACATATCTTGGAGTTTAACGACGATTTTGAACGAGATTTGAGGAGGAAGAGGAAGCACCCAGAACCTGATCTACTTAGTTCAAGTTCTAATTCCGAATCTGAAGTTGAAATTGAAGAGGATTTGGAAGAGGAGCACGACATGGCTGCAGATAACCGAACAATCAAAGAACTTTCAGCCTCGGGATTGGACAATGCGACCCCTTTATGCATTCAATATCCTAGGGCGGCTCAAGGCAAGACTGATGAGTTTGAATTGAAGTCTAGCTTGTTGCACCACATCCCCAAATTCCACGGGTTGTCCATGGAAGATCCGAACAAGCACTTGAAGGAATTTGAAGTGGTTTGTTCAAGCATGACCCCTGTCAATGTTGATGGAAGTATATTGAAGATGAAAGCCTTTCCATTCTCTCTTTTGGAAAAGGCTAAGGATTGGCTCTACGAACTAGCACCTGGAACCGTTACTTCATGGGAAAGCATGAAGCGCGCATTCTTAGAGAAATTTTTCCCAACTTCAAGAGTCATTCTCTTGAGGAAAAAGATAAGTGGCATTCAACAAAACCAAGGGGAATCGTTTCCAGCCTATTATGAGCGGTTCAAGGCGCTTGTTGCTTCTTGTCCACAACACCAAATGAAGGAAGAGCTTCTCCTCCAATATTTCTATGAAGGACTTCTCCCCATTGAGAGACAAATGCTTGATGCTTCAGCGGGAGGAGCTTTGGTTGACAAGACACCCGTGGCTGCCAAGACTCTAATTGCAAATCGAGCCTTGAATGCGCAACAATACGAAGGAGTTGGACAGAGAGAAGGGCCACGGCAACAACAAGTGAATGAGGTAAATGCAATTTCAGAATTACAATCTCAAATGGCTAATCTCACTCTTCTTTTGTCACAGGTTGTGGATGGAAACAAAGCACAAGGGCCGGCCATATGTGGAGTGTGTTCTATGCAGGGACATCTCAACGATCAATGCCCTCAATTGATTGAGAATGGGGGGTGGGAAACTGCCCAAGCCGTGGGTTTCCAAGGCCAAACCCAACAAAGACACGACCCATACTCAAACACATACAATCCGGGATGGAGAGATCATCCAAACTTCAAGTGGAGGGATTCTCAGCAAGCACAGCCACAAAGCGGATTTAGACAGCCCCCTGGGATGTTTCCAAGGCCATATGCAGCCCCACAACCTCACCCAACTTCGGCCCAAACCAATTCAGGTTCGTCGTTAAATAATGATAAAATTCTTCAAGCACTAACTTCTTTGACGCAGGACATGCAGAGCATAAAAAATCAAGTTAAAGAGGTGGATGAATTGAAGAAACAAATGGGTCAAATGGCTGAATTCATGGGCCAATTCCGAGAACAAGGCAGGTTGCCTAGTTCAACCGTTGTTAATCCTAAGGGAGGATTTGAAACTGCCCAAGCAATCACGTTGAGAAGTGGTAAGCAGGTTGGAACTGATTCACAACCATCTAGATCAAGTCAAGAAGAAGACAAGAAGCTGCAATTGGAGGAGGATGAAGCACCCAAACCCACGGCAAGGAATGCACAATCCTTGCCGCAGCCAATCCCCACTTCTAAACCGTCCTCAACCATCAAGGTAAGTCCCAATATGAATTCTTCAAGCTCTACTCCACTAATTGTGCCCTTTCCTGGCAGGTTGCGGCAATCAAAGAAAGAGGATGCCGAAAAAGACATTCTAGAGACATTCCGGAAAGTTCAAGTCAATATCCCACTCCTTGATGCAATAAAGCAAGTCCCAAGGTATGCTAAGTTTTTGAAAGAGCTTTGTACAACAAGAAGAAGGATTTCTAACAAAGAAGTGGTTCAAGTAAGTGAGAATGTCTCTGCTGTTTTACAAAGGAAATTACCCCCTAAATGCAAAGATCCGGGTAGTTTTACAATTCCTTGTGTTATTGGAAATACTCGTTTTGAATCTGCCATGTTAGACTTAGGTGCATCTATAAATGTCATGCCATATTATGTTTATGCATCTATGAATTTAGGAGAGCTTAAAAATGATGGTGTTATTATCCAACTAGCCGATCGTTCTAATGCATATCCAAAAGGAGTTTTGGAAGATGTTTTGGTGCAGGTTGGAAATCTGATTTTTCCAGCGGATTTTTATGTGCTTGACATGGAGGATACACCCCATTCTACCCCTTTGCCGATCCTCCTTGGGAGACCTTTCATGAAAACAGCCCGCACCAAGATCGATGTGTTCAAAGGGACGTTGACAATGGAATTTGATGGGGAAGTTATTGATTTCAATCTTGCTGAAACTATTAAATTTCCTAAAGAAAATCATTCTTGTTTTGCTATTGATATATTCGATGAATTGGCGCAGGATTACCTTGATTCCTTGGATAGGGACCCCCTTGAATCAACAATTGCACAAGGAATTGGGCAAAAACCCAATATTGCCGTGCCTATAAGTGAAGAAGAGGCCGAGATGGTGGCTGCCCTAGAGTCACTACCTCAGCACCATGGTAAGCCTTCAAAACCAATTTCAATTCCAATTTCTACTAACAAGTTGTTACCCTCAGTGATTCAGGCACCCGTACTTGAGCTTAAACCATTGCCGGATCATTTGAAGTACGTCTTTTTGGGAGATAACGAGACATTGCCCGTCATTGTATCCTCCACACTCACGGCAACAGAGGAAGGAAAGTTAATTCAGGTGTTGAAAGAGCACAAAACAGCCATTGGATGGACATTGGCCGATATTAGGGGGATTAGCCCTACAACATGCATGCATCGCATACTTCTAGAGGAGGGGGCTAAACCAACTCGAGAGGCTCAACGCCGACTCAACCCTCCAATGATGGAAGTTGTGAAGAAGGAAATTATAAAGCTTCTTGATTGTGGAGTAATTTATCCAATCTCAGATAGCCGTTGGGTTTCACCGGTGCAATGTGTTCCAAAGAAATCCGGAGTCACTGTGGTGAAGAATGCCGAGAATGAACTTGTGCCCACACGTATCCAAACAGGTTGGAGAGTGTGTATTGACTATAGGAAGCTAAACGCCACCACGAGGAAGGACCACTTCCCTTTGCCGTTCATTGATCAAATGCTTGAAAGGTTAGCCGGTCATTCTTTTTATTGTTTTCTTGATGGGTACTCTGGATATAATCAGATTGTTATAGCTCCGGATGACCAAGAAAAGACCACTTTCACGTGCCCCTTTGGTACCTTTGCCTATCGTCGCATGCCATTCGGTTTATGCAATGCACCTGCCACCTTTCAAAGATGCATGGTAAGTATCTTTTCAGATTTTGTGGAGAAGATTATTGAGGTATTCATGGATGATTTTAGTGTTTTTGGGGATTCGTTTGATGGGTGCTTAGATAATCTCACTTTGATTCTAAAACGTTGCATTGAAACTAACCTTGTTTTGAATTGGGAAAAATGTCACTTTATGGTAAAACAAGGCATAGTTTTAGGTCATATCATTTCAGAAAGGGGAATTGAGGTTGATAAATCAAAAATAGATCTTGTACGCTACTTACCCTTTCCTACTTCGGTTAGAGAGGTTCGTTCTTTTCTTGGACATGCAGGATTCTATAGGCGATTCATCAAGGACTTTTCAAAGATTTCAAACCCTCTTTGCCGTCTCCTCCAGAAAGATGTGGCTTTTGACTTCAACGAGGAATGTGAAAAGGCATTCAAACACCTCAAAGAGATGCTAACTTCGGCCCCCATCATAGTCCCACCAGATTGGAGCCTTCCTTTTGAGCTTATGTGTGATGCTTCGGATTATGCATTAGGAGCTGTTTTGGGACAAAGGAAGGACAAGAAGCCCCATGTCATCTATTATGCATCTCGGACCTTGAATGATGCACAATTGAATTACTCTACCACTGAAAAAGAACTTCTTGCTGTTGTGTTTGCTTTAGATAAGTTTCGTTCTTATTTACTTGGTACTAAAGTTATTATTTACACTGACCATGCTGCTTTGAAGTATTTGTTCACCAAGAAAGAGGCCAAACCAAGACTCATTCGCTGGATGCTTCTTCTCCAAGAGTTCGATATTGAAATCCGGGACAAGAAGGGGAGTGAAAACGTGGTGGCTGATCACTTGAGCCGTATGGTGCATGAGGAGGATGCCGTGCCTATCCAAGAGACATTCCCAGATGAGCAGCTGCTGTCCATCAAGGTAAGTGAGCCATGGTATGCCGATGTAGTAAATTATTTGGTGTCTAAACACATTCCAAGAGAACTCAACAAGCACCAAAGTGATAAACTTAAAAAGGATGCACGTTCTTATGTTTGGGATGACCCATACTTGTGGAAATATTGCCCTGATCAGGTTCTACGTAGGTGTGTGCATGATTCTGAGTTTAATTCAATTTTAACTTTTTGTCACACCTATGCATGTGGAGGTCACTTTGGTACGCAAAGAACAGCACATAAAGTTTTAGAATGTGGATTTTATTGGCCTACTATCTTTAGAGATGCTAGAACTTTTTGTATGACTTGTGATAGATGTCAAAGAACGGGCAATATAGGTCCTAAACAACAAATGCCGCAACACCCCATATTTAGTGTTGAAATCTTTGATGTTTGGGGTATTGATTTCATGGGTCCTTTTCCTTCCTCACATGGTTTCCTTTATATTTTGCTTGCTGTGGATTATGTGTCGAAATGGGTGGAAGCAAAAGCCACCCGCACTAATGATTCTAAAGTGGTTGCAGATTTTGTTAGAACTAACATATTTGCTAGATTTGGAATGCCAAGAGTCCTAATCAGTGATGGGGGTTCCCATTTTTGCAATCGAACCATTGAGGCGTTGCTCAAGAAGTATAATGTCACGCATAAGGTTTCAACACCTTATCACCCTCAAACCAGTGGGCAAGCCGAGGTTTCAAATAGAGAAATCAAGCAGATTTTGGAGAAAACTGTAGGGCCAACTCGGAAGGATTGGAGTTTGCGTTTGAATGATGCATTGTGGGCATATCGCACTGCCTATAAAACCCCAATTGGAATGTCCCCATTTCGGCTAGTCTATGGGAAACCATGTCATCTTCCCGTCGAGTTAGAACATCGTGCACATTGGGCTGTCAAAACATTCAACATGGACATTGATGCCGCAGGTCTTCATAGAAAGCTTCAATTGAATGAGCTAGAAGAAATTAGGAATGAAGCTTATGAGAATGCACGGATCTACAAGGAGAAAACAAAGGCATTCCATGACAAGATGATTTGTAGCAAGCTGTTCTCTATAGGGCAGAAAGTGTTACTTTTCAATTCTCGCCTTCGTCTATTTCCAGGTAAGTTGCGTTCTAAGTGGATTGGTCCTTTTGTGGTTACTAATGTTTTTCCTCATGGTGCAGTCCAAATTCAAAGTTTAAAAACGCAACAAGAATTCAAAGTGAATGGACATCGATTGAAGCCATATTATGAGCACTTTGAAGAGCACATTACGGAGGACATATCCTTTAATGCCGTAGGCCTCATTGAAGAATAGAGAGAAGGTTCGTCCGGCTGGAAGACGTTAAAGCAAGCGCTTCTTGGGAGGCAACCCATGCAAATAAAGACGACCTAGGAACTCTCCGGCTCCAAAACCAGATTTGCGTTTCTAAACCCTACTCTTTATTGCTTTTCCTTTGCCATCTTGTTATGTTAGTTAGTTGTGTTGATTGCTGTTTGCTTTCTGTGAGTATATGTTTGCAACATTGAGGACAATGTTTGGTTTAAGTGTGGGGGGGTAACAAAGTGTTTTTTGCATGAAATTCGTGGGTTTTTATCACCTATCACTTTGAATGTTGTTTTCAGTGTTTTTAAGTGTTTTTAAGCTGTTTTTTTAGTGTGTTTTGAAAAAAAAATCCGAAAATACCATAAAAATTTGAAAAATTGTTTTGAAAAACCCAAAAAGAGTTGTTTTTGTGTGTTTGTTTGTGTCTTAGGGTACCTTCCAACACAATGATGAGGATTTGGTTTTTAATTGCATAACTGTTAAAGAAAGTTACAAACATGGATGAAAGTTTGAATTGCTCTTTGGTTTATGCTTGGTTGTAGTTGACATTCATGAATTCACATGTAATCACAAAAAGGATAAAATCAGTTTTTGTAACATGCTTGAAGGAAGTAACTCAAACTAACGCTACAACCCTGAGAGACTTGAGCTTAAAACGTTCTTTGGAGAGTTAAAAATCTGTGCATTCTTTGTTTTCTAAAGTCGTTGCATGATCTCATTATTCTTTGCTTGGTTGCTACTTAGAAGGCGTTTCATTATTTAGTTCCAAATACTAGAACTCATACCCGTTTCATTCAAAGCATGAAATTGATTAGCATAACACATAATCAAGATGAAGTTGTTTAGTTTAAAACCAGAGCTAAAAAGCCTAACCCTTTGCATATGTATTGTAGGTTTAACCCATTTGAGCCTTGTTTAGCCTATGTTCTTTGTTTACCCACATTATCCTTACCTAGCCTAGATTAGGACCATCCTTACCCTTGTTCTTAAGGCATAGTGAGCATGACCTAAAGATGAATTCCCTTTGTTCGTTATTTGGGCGGCAAAACAAGTGTGGGGGAAGGGATTTATGTGTCTGATTGTGTGCCAACAAAGTATCAAAGAGGGCACGGGTAGAAGAAAAAAAAAAAAGGAAAAAAAAGAGAAAAAAAGAAAGAGAAAAATACGTGTGAAAAAGAAAAGAAAAAAGAAAAGTTGTGAAAAAGTATGAAAAGTGTTCAAAATAAGTGAGGATAAGCTCACAAGTGTTGGTTGTTGAAGAAGGGGTCCAAAAAGTTGAATTCGGCCCTAAAATATGTGTAATCTTCCCCTTTGTGTTCAAAGTGTACGGCTGCATTCAAGAAAGGGAGTTCTAAGTGTCATATTCATTGCTTTGCTTGCTATTGCTTTAAGAACGTTTGTTTTCCTTACCTTTCTTTGTTAGCCAATACCCCCTAGCCCCGTTATAACCCTATACTTCAATCTTGAGTGTTGTGTGTTTCAATATGTGGAGTTTGGGATTGGTATGAGCATATGGTGTCCCTGGTTCTCGCATCTAAGTAGTAGCATTCCGTTCATGAGATCATATCTATACATGCATTCCAGAAATTGCTTTCTTTGTCATAAACATATATGTGAGTATTAGTTTCATATTTACATCAATCTTCTCACATATAACTAGTGTAGGGAGTGTAGTCAGAAAATCTGAGTGAAGATTGAGTGCATATCTAGTAAGGAATTGAGGGATTCTCTAAGGCATGTTACTACATTCAAAATGTTGTTTTAATTGATTAAATGCGAGCTAATGTGTGGTAACTTTGATTAAGTATGTGCTCAAGGGTAGGGATAACTAAAATCTGTGGGAGTAATGATCTTTGGCATGTTATGTATCATTGAAGATCCCTGAGGTGAATGTTGGAAGGTTTAGGTTACGTTTGTTTGTTTTGTTTTGCTTGAGGACTAGCAAAAGCTAAGTGTGGGGGAATTTGATAGGAGCATATTTATGCTACTTAGTTAGTGTGTTTCCTTGCATTTGCTTAGCTATTTGTTGCTTAGTATAGTGTTTAAAGTCATTTTCGTGTGTTTTTAGGTCCAAGAAGCAAAGTTGGCAAAAAGATGCATTTTGGAGAATTTTAGAGCAAATTTGGGCCAAGATTGGATAGCACAAGCAATGGGCATGAAGATGGACGAATTTGGAGTTTAAATGGAGTTGGGATTATGTTTCAAGGTTGGAGAAATAAATTCAAATCATTGAAGATAAGGAATCAGCTCAAAAGAAGGAGGATTATCCAAAACATTATCCAAACAACCTTATCTTATCTTATCTTATCCAATCCTTATCTTATCTTAACAAACCTTATCCTATCCTAATCCTTTTCTAATTCAATTCCTGGTACAATGAGGGTTTATTTTCTGATTGGGGGACATTTAAATTAAGTTTCTAGAAACCCTAAGCCTTGCCGCACCTAGCTTTTCAGAAAACCTGATTTCCTTGCCTTGCAAGGCTTTCTAGAAGCCTTATCCCACCTTATCCTATTGTGCCGCACCTTAGGCCCTTTCCTATTGGAAATCTGATTGTTTTGAGCCTATTTCTGGATGGATTTGGTTTTCTAGAAGTCCCAATCTGATTCACTTAGGGTTTTTGGTGCCTATATATATTAAAACACCCTTTGCCGTGCACACCACCCTCCATACACAACCATTCACGCCAGAAATCATCCACCACCCCCTGCCGTGCCATATCATCCACACAAACCCAGAAAACCCCTCTTGTGCCGCAGCTATTCAAGGAAGGAAGGAGAAGGTGCCACTCTAAGTCGTGACTACTGCTGGAGCGTTCTTAGGTGTTGTCTATCCTTGTTTTCAATGTTTCAATTCAGTTTTCTTTGTTTAATTGCTATCATGAGGAACTAAACCCCTATTAGTTAGAGGGGGAATTTGAAGCCATGAATATATGTTTCTTATGATTTGAGTCACTCCAGTTACGAATTCATAAATTATGAATGTGGTTTACTTTTCTGTGCTTATTAAGAACTTGTTTATGTATGTGGGTTGGGGGTCGACACTTGATTTGCATGCATGAATTTGATGCTAGGATATAAGGGAATTTCACCTAATCGTTATGAACTTATATTCACAAGTAGTAAAGGTTGCTAGTCACAATCATGTTAAGTAAACCCTAGGCTGGATTAACATGCGTCTTCCATAGTTATGAATGCCTTGTCAATGTTTATGATTTCCATGGAACTTAATGATCTTTGATATGTATCTCTATCATGCGTATTCCATAGTTAGGGAACTTGATAAGAATAATTTGGTTGTGATGCGTTATCCATTCAATTCAATGAACTTAGGGAAATCTGGGAATTAATTAGTTCAATACAATTAATTCGGAACATTGTCATTCATGGTTTATCGAAAGAGTAACTGGGAATCAAGTTGTATGCATATGTTTATGTGTGGATAAGGATCCCTCTAACTAGCCATTCAACCATTCAAATCACCAATTTCGTGCCTTTTTAAGTTGTCTTTACAATTTTGTTTGTTTAAGTTTAAATTCGTTCAAAAACAAATCCCCCTTTATTTTGAAGTGTTAGAATAGTTAAAATCTGTTTTGATTTGTGTTTTTAAGTGTCTTGAGTCAAGTTAAAGTCTATTTTCGTCCAAAGTAGTGTTTAGAGTTCAAAAACTGCCCAGTTTGTGTTTTTAGGCAGTTTTGAGTGTTTTTGTGCTGTTTTGAGTCTTTTGAGTTGTTTTAGTGTTTTAGAATTTAGTCTTGCATTCTTTGAGTCTAGTTTAGTGTTTTAAACTTTGTTTTTACGTTTTTAAGTCAGATTCAAGTGTTTAGCAATCCCTCCTAATCCCCGGTCCAGAACGATCCCTACTTATACATATACTACAACTGTCAAGAAGAGGGTTTAATTTGTGTGTCAAGTTAATTTTCACATCATTCACTTAGGGTTTTTGGTGCCTATATATATTAAAACACCCTTTGCCGTGCACACCACCCTCCACACACAACCATTCACGCCAGAAATCATCCACCACTCCCTGCCGTGCCATATCATCCACACAGACCCAGAAAACCCCTCTTGTGCCGCAGCTATTCAAGGAAGGAAGGAGAAGGTGCCACTCTAAGTCGTGACTACTGCTGGAGCGTTCTTAGGTGTTGTCTATCCTTGGTTTCAATGTTTCAATTTAGTTTTCTTTGTTTAATTGCTGTCATGAGGAACTAAACCCCTATTAGTTAGAGGGGGAATTTGAAGCCATGAATATATGTTTCTTATGATTTGATTCACTCCAGTTACGATTTCATAAATTATGAATGTGGTTTACTTTTCTGTGCTTATTAAGAACTTGTTTATGTATGTGGGTTGGGGGTCGACACTTGATTTACATGCATGAATTTGATGCTAGGATATAAGGGAATTTCACCTAATCGTTATGAACTTATATTCACAAGTAGTAAAGGTTGCTAGTCACAATCATGTTAAGTAAACCCTAGGCTGGATTAACATGCGTATTCCATAGTTATGAATGCCTTGTCAATGTTTATGATTTCCATGGAACTTAATGATCTTTGATATGTATCTCTATCATGCGTATTCCATAGTTAGGGAACTTGATAAGAATAATTTGGTTGTGATGCGTTATCCATTCAATTCAATGAACTTAGGGAAATCTGGGAATTAATTAGTTCAATACAATTAATTCGGAACATTGTCATTCATGGTTTATCGAAAGAGTAACTGCGAATCAAGTTGTATGCATATGTTTATGTGTGGATAAGGATCCCTCTAACTAGCCGTTCACCCATTCAAATCACCAATTTCGTGCCTTTTTAAGTTGTCTTTACAATTTTGTTTGTTTAAGTTTAAATTCGTTCAAAAACAAATCCCCCTTTATTTTGAAGTGTTAGAATAGTTAAAATCTGTTTTGATTTGTGTTTTTAAGTGTCTTGAGTCAAGTTAAAATCTATTTTCGTCCAAAGTAGTGTTTAGAGTTCAAAACTGCCCAGTTTGTGTTTTTAGGCAGTTTTGAGTGTTTTTGTGCTGTTTTGAGTCTTTTGAGTTGTTTTAGTGTTTTAGAATTTAGTCTTGCATTCTTTGAGTCTAGTTTAGTGTTTTAAACTTTGTTTTTACGTTTTTGAGTCAGATTCAAGTGTTTAGCAATCCCTCCTAATCCCCGGTCCAGAACGATCCCTAAACATATACTACAACTGTCAAGAAGAGGGTTTAATTTGTGTGTCAAGTTAATTTTCACATCAATGTTTCAAGCATAAACTCACACAAAAAAACAAACAAACAAACAACAACAAATAAACAATTAAACAAGGCAGAATTGAAACAACAACAAAGAAAAGGGTTTAGGAACGCAAATCTGGAATTGGAGTGATTCCTAGGTCTTCCTTTGTTGAATATGATAGGAGCATATTTATGCGACTTAGTTAGCTTGTTTTCATGCATTTACGTTGTTAGTTCTTAGTTAATTTTGTATTTTAAGCTATTTTCGTGTGTTTGTAGGTTCAAAGTGTCAAGATGGTAAAAAGGAGCAATTTGGAGCATTCTAGAGCATTTTTGAGCCAAGATTGGGTAGTGCAAGCATGGAGGCAAGTTGATGGACGAAATTGAAGATATAAAGGCTTGAAATCAGCTAAGAAGATGGAAGAAAGAAGTCAAAGATAAAGAAGATAAGGAATCAGCTCAAAAGAAGGAGAATTATCCAAAACATTATCCAAAACAACCTTATCTTATCTTATCTTATCCAATCTTATCCTAATCTTATCCTAACCTGTTTTCTTCAGTTTAGGGGACTTAAAACCTGATTTCTAGAAGTCCTATCCCTTGTCCTATAAAAGTGGCGCCCCAAACTCTTCTAGAAACCCCAAAATCTGCCACAAAACACATTCTTTCTAGAACCCTATAAATCTGGCGTCTCCCTCCTTTCTAGAAGGCCTTTGCCTTGCCTTGCACTCAATTCCCTGCCTTATCCAAGCCATGCCGTGCATCCCTATCCCTTTCCCTCTCAGATTCTGATTTGTTAGCCTATTTTCTTGTGGATTTGGGTTCTACAAATCCTTCTCAGAAATCAATTGGGCCATAATCCTTTTTCCTACATATTCTGCCGCACCTAGGGTCATAATCCCTTGCTTATGCTGAGTCTAAGTCCTAAACTGATTCCCCTAGGGTTTGCCATGCTATATATACATATTTCCAAGCCTTGCCGCAGACCACCACCCATCCATACGAATTCTACACCACCACACTTTCAGAAATCCATATTTTGCTGCAGAGAAGGGAAGACAGGGCCTTGCCGTGGCTTCCATTGGAGAAGGAGGAGTTCTTTCTTCTCTTGTTTCGTTTCTATGTTTAATTTAATTTGTTTTTCAATTATGTTGAACATGTGGAACTAATTTCGTTTTAGTTAGAGGTGGATTCAAAGCCATGGACATATGTTTGATATGAATTGATTACCTTCAGTTATTGTTTCATAAATTGTGAATGTGATTTACTTATCTGTTTTATGAAGAACTTGTTCTTGTGTGTTGATTAAGGAGGCCTACTTAGTTTACATGCATGAATTTGATGCTAGGATATAAGGGAATTTCACCTAATCGTTAGGAACTTATATTCACAAGTAGTAAAGATTGCTAGTCACAATTGTGTTAAGTAAATCCTAGGCAAGAGTAACATGCGTATTCCATAGTTATGAATGCCTTGTCAATGTTTATGATTTCCATGGAGCTTAATGATCTTTGATATGTATCTCTATCATGCGTATTCCATAGTTAGGGAACTTGATAAGAATAATTTGGTTGTGATGCGTTATCCATTCAATTCAATGAACTTAGGGAAATCTGGGAATTAATTAGTGCAATACAATTAATTTGAAGCATTGTCATTCATGGTTTATCGAAAGAATAACTGGAAATCAATTCGTATGCATATGTTCATGTGTGGAGATGAACCCTCTAACTAGTTTTCACCCCTGAATTCACCTTTATCTCTTTCAATTTACTTTGTTTGCTTAAATCTGCTTAGTTTTACTTAAATCGTCCAAAAACCCCCCTAGTTCTTAATTGAGTCTTAGTTTGTTTAAATTCGTCCAAATCTGTCCCCTTTTAGTGTTTTGAGTCTAACTAGTCCAAAAGTCATCCAATTCACCCCTTAGAACCTGTTTTGAGTCTACTTAAGTTAGTTTTGTTGTTTTGAGTCTATTTAGCCTGTTTTGAGTCTCTAGTGTCTAGAATCTGCCTAGTTGAGTTTTATTTGTTGTTTTAAGTTTGTTTCGTGTTATTTGAGTCAAGTTAGGTTGTTTTAAGTTGTTTGAAGTTAAAATTCGTTCAGATTGACCCATAGTACCTGTTTTCATTGTCTAGAGTCCAGTTTTAGTGTTTTAGAGTTTAATTTGTATAGATTAGCATCCCTTCTAATCCCCGGCCTTAAACGATCCCTACTTTCATATACTACGTCGATAGGGTTTTAATTTGAGTGTCAAGTAATTCTCACATCAGAATACATGGGTTGCCTCCCAAGAAGCGCTTGCTTTAACGTCTTGCAGCCAGACGAAGAACTCATTCACTCCCCATTGGAGCCCACGGCCTGCAGGGGAACCTCCTCCACTACATGCTCAACAAAGTTCTCATAGTAGGGCTTCAATCGATGTCCATTCACCTTGAATTCTTGTCCAGTTTTCAAACTTTGTATTTGGACTGCACCATGCACAAAAACATTAGTAATAACAAGTGGACCAACCCATTTAGAACGTAGCTTACCAGGGAATAAACGAAGACAGGAGTTAAATAGCAACACTTTCTGCCCAATTGAGAATGTTTTGCCTCGAATCATCTTATCATGGAATGCCTTGGTCTTCTCTTTGTAAATTCGAGCATTCTCATAAGCATCATGCCTAATCTCTTCAAGTTCATTCAATTGCAGCTTTCTGAGATTTCCAGCCATGTCCACATCCATATTGGAGGTCTTGACCGCCCAATGTGCCTTGTGCTCAAGCTCCACGGGTAAATGGCATGGCTTGCCATAGATGAGCCGAAATGGGGACATGCCAATGGGCGTTTTGTAAGCCGTTCGATATGCCCACAGTGCATCCTCCAAACGCAAGCTCCAATCCTTTCTAGTTGGCCCAACGGTCTTCTCTAAAATCTGCTTGATCTCCCTATTCGAGACCTCGGCCTGGCCACTTGTTTGGGGGTGATAAGGTGTTGAAACCTTATGTGTCACATTGTATTTCTTGAGTAGTGCCTCAATGGTGCGATTGCAAAAATGAGACCCACCGTCACTTATAAGTACTCTCGGCATCCCAAATCTGGAAAAAATGTTAGATTTCACAAAACCTGCCATAACTTTAGAATCATTAGTGCGGGTGGCTTTGGCTTTCACCCATTTCGAAACATAATCAACCGCAAGTAAAATGTAAGTGAAACCGAAAGAAGAAGGAAAAGGACCCATAAAATCAATACCCCAAACTTCAAAAATTTCAACAACAAGAATTGGAGTCTGCGGCATTTGGTCTCTATGGCCTGAATTTCCTGTCCTTTGGCAGCGATCACATGTTATGCAAAAAGTTCGAGCATCTCTAAACAAAGTAGGCCAATAAAATCCACATTCAAGAACCTTAAGGGCAGTGCGCTGTGTGCCAAAGTGTCCACCACATGCATATGTATGGCAAAAGTTTAGAATTGGGTTAAACTCAGATTCATGAACACATCTACGCACGATTTGATCAGGGCAAAATTTCCACAAATATGGGTCGTCCCAAACATAAAAACGTGCATCCTTTTTAAGTTTATCACGTTGGGACTTGCTTAGAGTGTTTGGAATCTGCTTAGACACCAAATAGTTGACCAAATCAGCATACCAAGGTATACTTACCTCAATGGACAGTAGTTGCTCATCCGGAAACGTTTCTGAAATGGGAATGGACTCCTCTTCACGCACCATCCGACTTAGGTGGTCAGCCACCACGTTTTCACATCCTTTCTTGTCCCTTATTTCAATGTCGAACTCTTGAAGTAAAAGCATCCAGCGAATGAGTCTTGGTTTAGCTTCCTTTTTGGTGAACAAGTACTTCAAGGCTGCATGATCAGTGAAAACAATGACTTTAGTGCCAATTAAATAAGATCGAAACTTATCTAATGCAAATACAACAGCCAAGAGTTCTTTTTCAGTTGTGGAATAGTTCAATTGGGCATCATTTAAGGTGCGTGAAGCATAATAAATGACATGTGGCTGCTTGTTTTTCCTTTGGCCCAAAACAGCTCCAAGTGCATAATCTGATGCATCACACATGAGCTCGAAGGGAATGCTCCAATCTGGTGGAGTGATGATTGGTGCCGTGGTTAGTAAGGCCTTGAGATGGTTGAATGCTTTCTCACATGCCTCGTTAAATTCAAACGACACTTCCTTTTGTAGGAGACGGCATAGGGGCTGTGCAATCTTGGAAAAATCCTTGATAAATCGTCTATAGAATCCTGCATGACCAAGAAAAGAACGAACCTCTCTAACCGAAGTAGGAGAGGGTAAGTAGCGTACAAGATCTATTTTAGACTAATCAACCTCAATACCATTTTCAGAGATGATATGACCTAAAACTATGCCTTGTTTAACCATGAAATAACATTTTTCCCAATTAAGAACAAGGTTAGTTTCAACACATCGTTTTAAGATCAAACTGAGATTATGCAAACACCCATCAAATGAATCACCAAAAACGCTGAAATCATCCATGAAAACCTCAATAATTTTCTCAACATAATCAGAAAAAATGCTCATCATACATCTTTGAAATGTGGCAGGTGCATTGCATAAACCAAATGGCATACGACGATAAGCAAATGTACCAAATGGGCATGTGAAAGTGGTTTTTTCTTGGTCCTCAGGTGCTATGACAATTTGGTTATAACCAGAATAACCATCAAGAAAACAATAAAATGCATAACCTGCTAACCTTTCAAGCATTTGATCAATGAATGGCAATGGGAAGTGATCCTTTCGTGTGGTGGCGTTGAGCTTCCTATAATCGATACAAACCCTCCAACCTGTTTGGATTCGAGTAGGCACAAGCTCCTCTTCAGCATTCTTGACCACAGTCACTCCAGATTTCTTTGGAACACATTGCACAGGGGAAACCCAACGACTATCGGAGATTGGATAGATCACTCCACAATCAAGTAGCTTGATTATCTCCTTTTTCACAACTTCCATCTTCGGAGGGTTGAGACGGCGTTGAGCCTCTCTAGTTGGTTTGGCCCCCTCCTCAAGAAATATGTGATGCATACAGGTTGTAGGGCTTATCCCCTTGATGTCGGCTAAGGTCCAACCTAGGGCAGATTTGAACTCTCTTAAAACACGCACTAGCTTCTCTTCTTCTTATGCCGTGAGGGATGAGGAAATAATGGCAGGTAAGGTCTCTTTTTCCCCCAAGAAAACGTACTTCAAATGGTTTGGTAACGGTTTAAGTTTAAGGGTAGGTGCCTGAATTACTGAAGGAAGCAACTTATTAGTCGAAATGGGAATTGAATCAAAGTTAGGAGACTTACCATCATGCTTGGGTAACGACTCAAGGGCAGCAGCCATCTCAATGAATTCCTCACAAGGGGGCACGGCATGGATGGGTTCATGTATGCCGTGGATTAGCATGGGTTCTGCCCACTTGTTGTTGAGCTTCATCCTTCTTGTAATGACCTTTTCAAGTGCATCGTCATTCAAATCTTCCAAATACCCCTGCGCCAAAGAATCAATAATATCAATAGAAAAACAAGAGTGATCATCATTAGGATATCTCATGGTTTCAGAAATATTGAAATCAATCACTTCCCCATCAAATTCCATTGACAACGTTCCTTTGAACACATCAATCTTGGTGCGGGCTGTCTTCATGAATGGCCTACCAAGGAGAATCGGCAAAGAGGTGGAATGGGCTGAATCTTCCATGTCCAAAACATAAAAATCAGCCGGGAAGACTAAATGATTCACCTGCACTAAAACATCCTCCAATACTCCTTTTGGATAAGCGTTAGAACGATCAGCCAATTGTATGATCACACCATCCTTTTTCAATTCACCCAAGTTCATAGATGCATAAATGGAATAAGGCATGACATTTATAGATGCACCTAAGTCAAGCATGGCAGATTCAAAACGAGTATGGCCAATTACACAAGGAATCGTAAAACTGCTGGGATCTTTGCATTTAGGGGGCAGTTTACGTTGCAATACGGCTGAAACATTTTCACTTACCTTCACAACCTCCTTGTTTGAAACTCTCTTCCTAGTTGTGCACAACTCCTTCAGAAACTTGGCATACCTTGGAACTTGCTTAATTGCATCCAAAAGTGGTATATTGACTTGAACTTTCCTAAATGTCTCTAGAATGTCCTTTTCAGCTTCCTCTTTCTTTGTTTGCATGAATCTGCTAGGAAAAGCAACATTCGAAGGAAAAACATTAGTAGGAATTGAATTTGACACATTCTTACCCTTGTTGGACAGATTTGATGGTTTAGGAGCACTTAGGGCCTGCGGCAAAGGTGTATCCTTCCTTGCCGTGGGTTGGCTTTGTCCCTCCTCTTCAAATTGAAGTTTTTCATCCTCTTTGTGACCTGATGTTGATGGTTGTGTTCCTGCCCCAACTTCTTTTCCACTTCTCAACAATATGGCTTTTGCAGTTTCGAAACCTCCATTTGGATTTGGAATGGTGGAACTAGGGAGTTGGCCTTGGTCTCGAAATTTCCCTACAAATTCTGCAATCTGCCCAATTTGTTTCTCCAAATGATCCACCCTTTTGTCTTGGTTTTGCATTGCTTTGGCTTGATTTTCTTGCCCCTGAGACAAATTGGTTAATAGCTTAAGAAGTGTATCATTATCTAGAGACGTACCTGAAGCATTTGGGGCAGATTGTTGCGGAACTTGTGTGGGTGCATATGGCTTGGTGTACAAGCCTGGGGGTTGCTGTCTAAAACCTTCTTGTTGTTGAGATTGTTGGGGCTCCCTCCACTTGAAATTTGGATGGTCTCTCCAACCTGGATTATACGTATTGGAATATGGATCGTTCCTTGGTTGGTTTTGGCCTCCAAAACCCACTGCATTGGCAGATTCCCATCCACCATTCTCAATTAGTTGTGGGCACTTATCAGAGGGGTGTCCTTGGATAGAACACACGCCACACACACTTGATCCATGCATCTTCATTCCTTCAGCCATCTGAGACACAATGGAAGTAAGTGATAGGAGCATATTTATGCGACTTAGTTGGCTTGTTCTTGTGCATTTATGTTGTGTTTTCATAGTTATTTTAGTGTTTAAAGCCATTTTCGTGTGTTTCTAGGTCCTAAAGACAAAATATGCAAGAAGATGCATTTTGGAGCATTTTGGAGCAAAATTGGGCTTGGAATGGATATCACATGTTTGGAGCAAAAGGAATGGACGAAATTGAAGACTTGAAGATGTAAGGATTCCTAATCAAAGAAGGATTCCTAATCAAAGAAGGATTCCTAATCAAAGAAGGATTCCTAATCAACGAAGGATTCCTAATCAAAGAAGGATTCCTAATCAATGAAGGATTCCTAATTGAAGATGGATTCCTAGAAGAATGAGGATTCCTACTCACATAAGGATTCCTACTTGAAGTAGGAAAGTTAAGCCAAGGTTTCCTATTTTGGTTTGCCTTTCCTAATCCTAAATGTTTCCAAATTCCAGCAACTTTGAAGGCTTCCTATGCATTCTAGGACACAAATTGAAGGACTTAGACCACCTAAGGACCCTTGCCGCACCTCCTTACCCCTTTCCTCTTCCTTGCCGTGCAAGGGAGAGGGTTATTTCCTGTTTCCTTGCATTAAAACACATTCCATTTTAATTTAAAGTCCTGGCCGCACATCCCTGGCACTTTCCCTTAGTTTTCTGATTTTGTTTCCTCTTTCTAGATGCTTTTGACTTAATTTCTGATTACCTAAATAAGTTAGGGTTTTAATTTCCCAAAAACCTTTAAATAAACTTCCTTGTTGCAGCCACAAAAGGGCTTTATCATCCATCCACACAACCTGTCTCGCCAGAATTCCTTCCCCAACCCTAGCCGCACCTATCCTTCACCATTCTCCATAATTTCTGACCAAAAACACTCCCTGCCGCACCATACATCCATCCTAGCCATAAACCCAGCCTTCTACACCATTCATAATCCCAAAAACTCACCAACAACCCTTGTGCCGCAGCAAAGAGTAAGGAGGAAAGCCCTTGGATGCGCCTGCCATTCAAGTTAGGATTGCTGGAGCGTTTAGGTGTTTTCTTTCTTTTGTTTTCAATGTATAAACTTGTTATTCTTTGTTCTGCGATTATGAGGAACTAAATCCCTTTTGGCTAGGGGAAGATTCAAAGCCATGAACATACTTGCAATATGAATTGATTACCTTTAGTTGTGATTTCATAAGTTGTGAATTCAATTTGTTTAACTGCTTGATTGATAACTTATTTGTGTATGTTTATTAAGAGTGCACACTTAATTTGCATGCATGAGTATGATGCTAGAATATAAGGGAGTTTCACCTAATAGTTACAAACTTATATTCACAAGTAGTGGAGGTCGCTTATAAACGATCGCGTTAAATGAATTCTTGGCAGGAGTTTCATGCTCATCATAGTAACGAATGCCTCGTCAATACTTATAGTTCTCATGATGCTTAATGATCTGTGATTGTATCTTTATTGTGCTGTTCACGTAAAGAACTTTTAGAGAATGCTTTGAATTGTTGTATGCGCTTTCCCATCCAATTCAATAACTTAAGGAGAACTTGAAGGTTAATTTAAGCGGACCTAATTAACCTGGGGTGTTGAGTTTCATGATTTATCGAAAGAACAACTGAAAATTGGTTTATGTGCAAGTGTGTCGTGTGTGGAGAAGAATCCTCTAGCTAGTCCATCATCCATAAGTTTTACCGAATTCGTCCAAAATCTGTTTTAGTTTACAATCTGTTTGTTTTGTTTTCAAATTCGTCAAAACCCAATCCCCTTTTACTTTGTTGAGTCATATTAGTTAGAAATTGATTTAGTTTGTGTTTTTGAGTGTTTTGAGTCAAGTTAGAATCTATTTTCGTCCAAAGTAGTGTTTAGAGTCTAAAACTGCCCAGTTTGTGTTTTTAGGCAGTTTTGAGTGTTTTTGTGCTGTTTTGAGTCTTTTGAGTTGTTTTAGTGTCTTAGAGTCTAGTTTTGCATTCTTTGAGTCTAGTTTAGTGTTTTAAACTTTGTTTTAATGATTTTGAGTCAGTTTTGAGGTTTTAGCAAGCCCTCCTAATCCCCGGTCCAGAACGATCCCTACTTGCATCTATACTACAATTGTCAACAAGAGGGTTAAATTTGTGTGCTTATATATTTCGCATCAGTAAGATTAGTTAATTGGGATTGAATGTCAGATGTGGAACTTACCTCATTTACTTGCTGCCGTGGGGTTCCTCTTTGTCCAACGCCTTCATATTGTTGAGCGTTCAAAGCTCGATTAGCAATCAAGATCTTGGCAGCCATGGGTGTCTTGTCCACCAACGCTCCTCCCGCTGAGGCATCTAGCATTTGGCGTTCAATTGGTAGAAGCCCTTTGTAGAAATATTGAAGAAGAAGCTCCTCCTTCATTTGGTGCTGTGGACATGAAGCAACAAGAGATTTAAAACGTTCATAATAAGTGGGAAATGATTCACCTTCGTCTTGCTGAATTCCACTTATCCTTTTGCGTAGAAGAATGACTCGAGAAGTTGGGAAAAACTTCTCCAGAAACACCCGTTTCATGCTCTCCCATGATGTGACAGTTCCGGGGGCTAGTTCATACAACCAATCTTTAGCTTTGTCCATTAGAGAGAATGGAAAAGCTTTCATCTTCAATATGCTTCCATCCACATTGATAGGGGTCATGCTTGAACACACCACTTCAAACTCCTTCAAGTGTTTGTTTGGATCCTCCATGGACAGCCCATGGAACTTTGGGATGTGGTGCAACAAACTGGACTTCAACTCAAACTCAACAGTCTTGTCTTGGGCAGCCCTAGGGTATTGAATACATAGGGGGGCGGCATTGGCAAATCCCGAAGCAGAGAGCTCCTTGATTGTTCGATTGTCCGCTGCCATGGTTTGCACTTCCTCCAACACTTGAGCCGTGGGCTCCTCTTCCTCTTCTAGCACCGGTTCTTCAAGCTCAGGT